>OX381583.1:14664816-17064816 GCA_947458855.1 Monopis laevigella | reverse complement strand
AAATGTCCTACGTATTATATGAGCATTCAGGATTAAGGGGCAAAATTTTAATAATACGAACTTGCTATTAATTCTTATGCCAGTAGTTGGTATAAATCGAGCTTAAGTTTGTAAAAAATACTTCAAGTTTGTAAAAGTTAAAAAAAAAGTTAGATCTGTTTTTATTTCCTTTATATTAAAAATACTAAACGGATTGAAGTGAAGTTTGCGTGGTTCGATTAGTTTTTTTTTTACAAATGGGGCCTTTTTCTAAGTTTATATTGAAGTGCACTTCAATAAAAAATCAGCAAGAAGGGGCCAACTATAATCCCATGTAACTTTTTAATTTTAAGCTTTACAAACTTAAACTAGATTTTTGCTAACTGCGGACATAAAAATTATAAGCAAATCCTTCAATCCTGATGCTTATTATTATTATTATAATTAGCCTGGCATTTACCTACGTATTTATGAGGGTGTTGTATGTATGTGCATATTGATGCGGTGCTATAGCGGATAATTTTCTGCTTCCATTGATATTACTACCGGAGCGCTTTCGCAACCATGCAAATTGCCTATCTGCCATAAAATTGGTTACTTGATTATTCCGCCGAGGACGCCGTATTTAAAATAATAATATTATATCTTATGAATAGGCACAAGATAAATTGTTTATTAGTAGATACTTGGCTTATAATAATTAAAAATGTTTAGGTCCATAAATATACAAAAAAAAAGTTGATGTAGGTCAGTAATTTTATAGTGCCTCGGAGCACAGGATTAGCTGCCGGTCCCAGTTTCACTATATCAAATTGTAAAACTGTTTATAGCTGGGGTATTAAGTCCATCCGAACATTGTGACGAGCTAACTACTTGTTTGTTGTAGTTTCATCGGCTACGACAAGGTGGGAATAAAAGCCCTCCGCTGGGTAACTTGAGGCTGTCTAGACGGTCACGAGCACCGTAAGGCACCCGTGATGATATTTATTTTGTATATTTTATTTGTAGCATAATTAGACCTTATCATAATCATCAGCCGTAGGACGTCCATTGCTGGACATAAGCCTCTCCTATAGATTTCCAAAAACACCGGTTAGAAGCGGCTTGCATCCAGCGAGTTCCATACATATACATATCATCACGGGTGCCTTACGGCGCCCGAGACCGCCTAGACGGCCCCAGGATACCCAGCGGAGGGGTTTTAATCCCACCTCGTCGTAGCCGATGGTATGAGTCTACACCGAACAAGTGGCTAGGTCGTCGCGATGTTTTGAATAGACTCAATAACCCATCTATAAACAGTTTTAAAAGTTGGTATAGTGAAACCGGGACCAACAGCTTAACGTGCTCTCCGAGGCACTATAGTAGTGTTGTCAACCAAATGTACATACATTTTTTAATTAAAAACTCATTGGTACACACCGGGATTCGAACCAGGGACCTAAGTGTTTCTTTTAAGTCCAAGTTCAACCAACTCGGCCACCACGTATATATTCAGCGAGTTCCTACGGTCTTAATAAGGTCGTCCGTCCACTTTGTGCGTGGTCTCCATTCTGCGTGCTATGTATCCTGCCCACTGCCAATTTGGTTCAATTCCCATTCATGACATTATTTGGCGGAGGCGGTCAATTCAAATTCAGTCAGGTAGGTACTTAAAAAAAATGTTATCCAAATGATATAACGAACGAAGTCAGTTCAACAAAACCTAGTTGGATAATATTTATTCCACTATGAATATTTTTTTTAAAGTTTACTTATGAAGTAGGTAGACATTTTTTTAATGATTAATGGTGACCTTTTGATATAATCAAATAAAAAATTCTCAGTCTTTTTTGTTGAAGAACGACGTGTGACCTTGTACCTGGTGGTAAACGGCAGACCTACAAGTAATGATTGGGACGATCATTATATACATTGTTTAATAATATTGATCGCTTCCACTATACCAGCTACATGAAGCAATTACAAAATGAGCGACGACAATAGCGAATTTGCATTACAAGTAACGTCTATTTTAGTATCGTCGCTGCTTTATCGTCAATTCAACCGCACCCTGAAAGAAGACTACCACCTCGACGAGGAATCGATGCAGTAGTCTCCTGAAAACCACAGACTAAAACCGACTAAAATATGACTAGGTCACTTGTACATAGCGAAGTTATAGAGACCTTCCTCCAACCTATATTTTGTGCTACTACTTTACAAAATATATGTTAGAAATAAAAATAATGTGAACCGATTTTATATATGTTTTTAGAGAGACTATAGTTGTAAATAAGATAATAATATGTATATCATGTACCCAGTATTATTTTTGGAGATTATGTAGTTACTACTTACTCGTAAACCCACCGAAAGGTTTGATCTACCGTAAATTTCCCCGAATATTTTAATTTAGGAAGTAATCTAAAAAACATTTTTTTTAATATAATTATTAATATATTATAAGTAGATTGTATTATATTTAGGCGAATTAAATGTATTTTATTTAATCCACTAAAGAGTAAAGACCACCTCCGTGGACTAGTGGTTGCGCCTTTGGCATTGTATCCGGACGTCGCCGTCGTGGGTACGATTCCCAAACAATGCAAAACAATATGACAAGACGTTCTAGTCTTCCTGATCAGTTTGCCAAGGTCTGAGTGTTTATAAAATATAATATATATAAGTACCGTTCTTTCTGGTACATATAGCGCAAGCATAAAAGATGTTTTTATTTTAAAACACGGAATATGTATATTGCCTAAGCTTTAGCAATATAAATATTCCGTGTTTAATTATTATTAAAGGAACCCTAAAAGAAAATCATCTTTTCCGTGCCTACAACAAAACTGCAGATGCTACCTACAATTTATGTTTTTACCAAATTGAATGTAACAAAAATGGTAAAAGGCGTGGGAAAATAACTGGAAATGGTTTATTAAAAAAAAAGTAGGGACTAACATACCTAAAAAGATATATAAAATTGTTAGATACCATAAGTAGAAGTTGGAAATGAAGCAATATTTAATTTCAATCACGCAACCCTTCTTTGGACACGTATCATGAAGGAAGATATATTATTATATCGAGCGTCTTGTAATACAGGGCAAAGTTGTAAAACGTTGAATCACTAATGATATAAACTAATAAAATTGAAGCAACCATGGATGGCCCATTAGAAGTATACCAGGAGAGCAGTAGTCAGAGAGGTTGGTTAGGGGCGACATTTGTAAAGCGTACCACTAACACACGCTTCCATGCCTAAACCAGGACTAAACAGTAGTCAAACGTGGAGCAAATAAGAAAAAAAAAATCGACAAACCGTGGCACCAGAAACGGTAGGTATTAAAGTCAAAGTCAAAATCATTTATTTCATGTAAATCTTTACAGATATTTATGAATAGTCAAAAAAAAAAAAACGTTTAACAATGAGGTCTTAGAGTGCGTTTGGTTAGGCAGCATTCATTAACAAAAAAACGACAAATATTTATTATACCTCGATATCAGATTTAGAACTTAAACGCTTATGGAAATTTTAATATGAAAAATACTACCGAACCGAACACACACTACATAACCAATTAGTGTAAGACTAGGTGGTTAGCTGAATCCATTGACCTGTCAATCATTATCTGCCATACAAGAGAGCCACCAAGGCGACCAACTTCACCGACCATATCCACGCCTTAAATGTTTATTGTAAATAAAAGGTAAATAACCAATGACATACTCGTATAAGTAAAGGTATAAGGATCGGTATGTTTAAGGGCGTAAACATTAACTGTAAAGTCGATCCCCTCAGAGACCCCCCCGGAGAAAAAGAAACCAGCAAGTAAAAAACTCTAGTGCTTCACACAAACTAAAAAAGGAGCACTGCTATTGATAGGCTTATGCTATATAGCATATATATATATATATATATATTAGGATACTCAAGGTGCACCCCACTGATCAGCATGCGTAAAACACCCTATGACAGATTATTTGTTACTGTACCAATGTACAGAGCTACACAGTATAAATTAAGTATAAATAGGTAAGTAACCATCAATTACCTTATCCAAAGACAAAATTTACATAATGTAATGAAAATAAATTATGTAATATTAAATTATTACAGTATCAATATACTAAACTAGGGTACATTCTACATATGTAAAAAGCAATTATGTTAACTATTTGCGAGACCTCTATTGCATATCAGGACAGATCCAGACGTCTTTATCGTTAAAATAGTCTTTTATATTATAGTAAGCCTTATTGATTAATATTTGTTTTATACAATTCTTAAACTTTATTTCACTCAGATCTATAATGCGTTTAGGTAATTTATTAAATAACCTTATACTGTTAATGACGAAACATTTATTAGTTTTTTGCAGTCTAAACTTTGTATTAAACTGTATTTTTTCGTAGTTAAGTTTTAAAAAAATAATAGAATATAATGTAGGTATGCCTTTAAACCAAAAGTGACGATCTGCTAAACGTGGCTGACATTTCGTTTCTAAAAGAGACCTCCGAGATCAATAGAAAACTTCGGAAAAACCTACTCCAACTCAGTTTGATGTAGAAGCTGATGAAAATGATGATAAACCTACAGATAAACACAGTAAAGTTTTCATCAAAAGAACACAGAAATCACGAGAGGAATATAATTTATGAGTAAATACATAAAACAACATGTGGACCACATATACATTTATTTTTAAAACGAAGTGCTCTGAACGTTCAGTATGTTAATGTAAGCAAACATAATTCTAATTATTTTCACATTTCGACAGTTAGACTGAAATAGAATAAACTGACTGACAGCATTGTGATGATTAAAACAACTAACAGCTGTTAAGATTGAACGCGTCTCATTAGCTAAGGGTTCCGGAGTATATAATGGGAGGGCTCAATGCCCAAGATGAGTATCTGTGCAGACTGCAGACCCCAAAAACAGCTTTTCCATTAGTTCGGCTTCGAAAACTGAAAATATTTAATTCAGTAATGATTAGGAACTTGTTTTTGTGACAGATTTATACATACTATTTATTCTGTGGCAATGCGTATGTGTGTATAATCAAAGGTCCTAGACAACCTGAGGTCGTCAGGAGGTGAGAATAAAACCTCAAACGTCACTCAGTTAGGTTTTATTCTAAGTGAATGGAGAGACTCACAGTACTGGAAGACTCATATATAACCCATATATAAACAGTTTCACAAGTTAGTATAGTGAAACTAGGAACGATGCTTAACGTGCTCGTCGAGGCCTGTAGTGGTGTTAGTGTTTGAATTAAAAAGGTATTGGTAGATTTAATCGTGATTTGAACCCGGGACCTAAAGACTGAAGTATTTATAAGTGTAAGCTCTGACCAATTCGGCCACCACATATATTATGTATACAGCAGTCTATTTTTATGAAACATCAATCGATAATATAGTATCTTTAGAGGTGAAAAGGCGTGGCTTTTATCATGAAGAAGCGAGCTTAAAATTAAATTATTATAAGCAAATCACGTCTGTTTTCCCACCTCCTCTAAATCAATTCATGGGCTTGGAAAACTTATCAACAGATAAATACAAAGTCACATGTCATGCCCTTATAAAATATTGTAAGGATTCGCTTTTAGCAAATACATAGAAACCTACTTTGATAAGAAGCGTAAAAAATATTGCATAAGATACTGCGCCGACTAATAATAAAATAATAAGCAACATTCTTATAACCAATATGTTTAAACATATCACATACCTAATGTTAAATTTGATATGTACGATATATACTCGTATATACAGGGTGACTTTGAATGGGTGTACTTTGGGCTAATATGAGGTTCTGCTGATCAAATCGAACAACTATTCCCATGGAACCATGTGTCGCAAATAAAAAAAAATTGCCTTCTCCATACATACTAGTAATGTTAAAATGACCAATTTGTATTGGGAAGCCTTTTTTTTTCATTTGCGACACATGGTTCCATGGGAAAAGTTATTCGTTTTGATCAGCAGAACCTCATATTAGCCCAAACTACACCCATTCAAAGTCATCCTGTATATATGTATTGTATATATTATATAGCCTTTTTAAGTGTAGAGACGTAAAGATAATATTTAGTAACATAATACACCTACTAATGTTAAAATAACAAACAAACACTTTCAAAATATTTAAAAATAAAATCATATTAAGTAGCTATGTTAAATTTCGCAATTATGATGTTATGTATGTATGTACCTACGATATTAAAAATCCATATTAAATATAGATTTTTATGTGTAGTATATGCATATGTGTAAACTGTTTGTGCAATAAATAATTTAAATAAATACATAAATAATACGTGGTTGGCCTGATATTTACTTAAAAAGTAGGTTCAATCTTCGGTGTGTATCAATAAGTTTTTCTAGTAAGTAACATTATTTTTAACAAGTAATAAATGCAAAGCTTCATAGAATAGGCGACCTTGTTTCTTAGGGAATCATAAATAGATATTCAACATAAAAAAAAAAGAAATATTGGAGCACGATGTGACTGTGCGTAAACAACGAGGATCAACTACTTTCGCAACCGCACCCTGAAAGGAGACTACCACCTCGATAAGAAAAAAATAGCTCCGTTCAAGAGCAAAAATAATTAAATAAAAAAAGGTTTTGTCCCTAAAATAATAACAATAACAGAAACAAAATGACAAAAAAATGTAGGTCAAAGGACTGACCGGTGACAAAGGACGCTGTTTTTCAGGTCTACCCTACTGTATTATGGTCACCAATGAGGCCATTAAAGTTAGTAGGTACTGTAACGAATAAAGAAATGGCGTCATTAGTAAGAGATAGCCACTTGTTCAATCTAGACTCATACAATCTCTGGGTACCCTAAGGCAGTCATACACCTAATAAAAAATTTCGCCGACGCATCTGAAGTGATAGTATGCCATTTTTCCATATATTCCATTCTGGAAGATCTAATTTCCAACAGTAAGAGTAAAAAAGGTACGGCTAAGGAATATTATAGACTTAATTGTATAAAACTTGTTAAAAAAATGAGGATTCTATCATCAGAAACCTTCAAATTAAGCAAATTGCAGGCAGACCCTCACGAAGGGATAATTACATATCTATCTACCTATACAGATATATGTATACAGTAATAACTGAACCTATAGGACCACAGATAATGAATCTAACTAGAGAGGCCCAATGTGTACCTACAACACACTTTTTTATATTGCTGGTAGTTGTGTATATATAGTTGCTAAGGGGGATCCATCAATAAAATAATCAAAACATGTACTTTTTTCTTTAGTTTACTATAATTACTAATAAACAGGGTAAATTTAAAAGGGCTAATATGAGGGTCTAGATACTGATCCAATCGAATAACTTTTTCCATGGAACCATGTGTCGCAAATGAAAAAAAAAGGCTTTCCCATAGATATTGGTCATTTTACAAACATAACTATTTCGTATGGAGAAGGTATTTGTTTATTATTTGGTTTCATGGGGAAAATTGTTTGATTCGATCAGTAGAAACTCATAACAAAGTACCATCTTTCAAAGTCACCATGTATTTTGACAGCCTCCGTAGACTAGTGGTTGCGCCTTTGGCGTTGTATCCGGAGGTCGTAGGTTCGATTCCCACCCATGGCAACAAAAATTTTAGTACGTTTTTCTCATTGACATGTGGTTTTTCTGTACAGTTTGTCATGGTCTGGGTGTTTATAAAATATAATATGTATTATATCATTGTTTTCGGTACACATAGTACAAGTCTCGAGCTTAGTTTGTGACCAGAGCAATATGTGTAAACTGTCCTACATATTATTATTTATTTATTATGTATAAATAATTAATAGTTAGTACGATAAAAGGTGTTTTAAATGGTTTATTTAAAACGCACGCGCCGTATCAGTTGGCCAGGCAGCGATTAATCATTATAAGTTTAAAATAACGTCGGATAAACAAAACTTTAAAAAAACATGAATATTTTAATAATAAAATAAAACTAATATAATAAAACCTGTATACCTAAGTAAAATTATAATAAATAATTTAAAATTCCATCCATATCGCTGCCTATTGGTAGTGTTCCCAATAAGCTGGCCGCGTTACCTCGCTATATAGCTATGCTTATTCGATGTGCTAAAAACGAGCCAGCTCATGGGTCACCGGATGTGTCGACCAAATTAATTTTGTTAAACATCAACGAGTCTACCTATTACAAGCAGCAAATCAAATGTTATTTATTTCATGTAAATCTTTACAGATATTTATGAATAGGTAGTCAAAAAAAAAAGTTTTAACAATAAGGTCTAGAGTGCGTTTGGTTAGGCTGCTATATATATATATTAATTAATAAAAGGTGTCATTAAATAAAAATATTAAAAAAAAAACAACCAACCGAACGCTACATAACCAACTAGTGTAAGACTAGGTGGTTAGCTGATTCCATTGACCATCCGATTATCATCTGCCATACAGACATCGTGCCACCGAGGCGACCAACCTCACCAACTGTATCCACGCCTTAAATATTAGTTCTTATATTATATTATTATCATTATAGTCTGATGAGCTTCGTTGCTCATGCTAATTCAACTGCAAAGTATTACTTCTCCTCGCGCATGACGGTGAGTCGGTAACGCTACCGTATGTATGTAAACCTTCCCCCGACCTTCCCCTTCCTTCTCAATAAGAAATAGAGCGTGTATGTGATTATACCTACAATTTTGGGCCAAAACTGTTTTCTACACCAAAACTTTAATGCTTAAAAAAAAAAATGCCTCCATTTTATTAAAGAGAAAATAAACTATGACTATAAGTTTTTTTTAATTATCTGTCTTGATATTTTAGTGATTTTTTTTGTAGATTGCTGGATTTAATATTTGTTTTCCTATACCAAATTTAAAAAAAAAGCAAAACGTACGAGCCCAAATATCAGCAATATTTATAACGCCTCCAAAATTCATAATATGTAAGAGTCGCCACGAAAAGGTCGTGACTATATGAGATTTTTTTGATCAGACGATCCTCTTAATCGACTCCATTCATGGACTTTGTAGGTCACAGTCACATGCCGTGCTCCAATAAAAAAAGATAAAATGTGGCACGCGCGTTTACAGTTTATCCTATCTACTAAGTTTGTGTATTCCATCTTATCATCCATCTATCCCATTCCCAGAAAACTCGAATAAGAATGTTATAGGGTGACTTTGAAAAGATGTACTTTGGGCTAATATGAGGTTCTGCTGATCAAATGGAAAATCCATAGAACCATGTGTTGCAAATGAAAAAAAAAATATTTTCCATACAAACTAGTAAAGTTAAAATAACCATGGTAAAATTTATTCGATTTGATCAGCAACACTTCATATTGCTCAAAGTACATCCTTTCAAATTCACCCTGTATTTAAGGAAGAGAATTTATTTAGTATCCTAAATCAATTCTCTTCCTTAAATACAGGGATAATAAGTTCCTGAATAATTTCCTTCAATTTTTCACATCGTTAGGCTTTAGGAAAGTTTTAATTATTCGTAGACAAAGTTTTTTAAATGCGTGTTTAGTATATGAATTAACTTGTAAAATCCAACGTATTTGGAGCAAGTTTGTGAGGTTGCACTGACTGACATTTTATAGTAAGTACCTGTTTCGTTCGGTAGAGGACTTACTTTTTTTAAATTAGAGCACGGCATGTGACTTTGTGGTGGAAAGCAGACCTACAAAGTCCATGAATGGGGTCAATCAATATTTGTGCTGAAATAACATGATCGCTCCCACTATGCTGGCAAAATGATGCGACAAAGACAAATTGCATTACGTATATTTTAATATACTCGCTGCCTTATCGTCAATTAAACCACCTATTTCGTAACCGCACGCTGGAAGGAGACAACCACCACGACAATAAGTCTATCTCCTAAAAGTCGGTGAACCCACAGACTAAAATCGGTACATGACTGACATACAAACACTTGATGGGTTTTGCATCTATATGGGCGGTGGAAACGAAACCAGTCGGGTCACCTAGCCAGGTTTATATTGTGTTGTAGAGGATTTGTTATAAGAAAATAAAGGACTAAGTTTAAAAATACGGGACATGATGTTGTTGTCACTCAAACGCAATATAATATTTGTTAAATCAGAATAAATCACCCAAAAAGAGAAAACCTGTACAGAAAAACAAACTAATATTGTTGAACTAATATTAATCATATAAATAACAAAGTTATTTTTTTAATTTTAAGTGTTTTTTTTTGTTTTTATATCTTTTTGGATATAATATAAACAAATAGCCTAAAGCCAATTTTACTGTTTTATTATTGGAAAATAATTTGTAAACAGTACAACAGTTAAAAAAACGTGAATATAATAATAAAATAAAACTAATATAATAAAACCTGTATACCTAAGTAAAATTATAATAAATAATAAATTTCATCCATATCGCTGCCAATAGGGAATATGCATGTAACGCCAATTATTATTATTTTAATATATAATGTTCCTTTTATGTCTTTTAACATATTTACAGTAATCTATTTTATTAGCCATTTTTTTTATAAATACGATTTTTAAAATCTATTTTTTTGCAGAAACGGAACGCATTTTTAGAAACGCTCGGACAGTTTGCTAATGTCTGCATGTGACGTCATTCGTGCAAAAACAAATGTCAACGTGTGTCTACAGTTTCTTGTTTTCTCGGGTATTTATTGTCCTTTATTACGATAATTTGTGATAAACAATTTTTGACTAACTTTTGAGGTGCAATAACATTGAACTAAAATACTTTTTGAGCACGAATGATGTCACAAAATGGCGGCTAGTGATGTACCGTTTTTTAGTACGGTAGTGGCAGATAAAGTTTAGACCCTTTTATTTTTGTATTATTACCTTTAAACAAATGTTTAATTATTGTTTTTAGGGTCTAATGTGGTTACTCTATCAATTAATAAAATAAAATAAAAACATGCATATTCCCTATTGGTAGTGTTCCCAATAAGCTGGCCGCATTACCTCGCTGTATAGCTATGCTTATTCGCTGTGCTAAAAACGAGCCAGCTCCTGGGATACCGGATGTGTCGACCAAATTAATTTTGTTGAACATCAACGAGTCTACCTATTAAAAGGAGCAAATCAAAAATCAAATATTATTTATTTCATGTAAATCTTTACAGATATTTATGAATAGTCAAAAAAAAGTTTTAACAATAAGGTCTAGAGTGCGTTTGGTTAGGCTGCTATATATATATATATATATATATATATATATATGTATGTATAACCATAATTATATTAATTAATAAAAGGTGTCATTAAATAAAAATATTTAAAAAAACAACAACCAACCGAATGCACGCTACATAACCAACTAGTGTAAGACTAGGTGGTTAGCTGATTCCATTGACTATCCGATTATCATCTACCATACAAGAGTACCACCGGGGCGACCAACCTCACCAACCGTATCCACGCCTTAAATATTAGTTCTTATATTATATTATTATCATTATAGTCTGATGAGCTTTTATGCTCATGCTAATTCAACTGCAAAGTATTACTTCTCCCCGAGCATGACGGTGAGTCGGTAATGCTAACGTATGTATGTAAACCTTCCCCCGACCTTTCCCTTCCTTCTCAATAAGAAAAAGAGCGTGTGTGTGATTATACCTACAATTTTGGGCCAAAACTTTAATGGATTTAAAAAAAAATGCCTCCATGTTATTAAAGAGAAAATAAACTATGACTATAAGTTTTTTTTAATTATCTGTCTTGATATAGAAATAATTATAGAAATTATTTTAATATGAAAGATTTTTTAGCGATTTTTTGTAGATTGCTGGGTTTAATATTTGTTTTCCTATACCAAATAAAAAAAAAAAGCAAAACGTACCAGCCCAAATATCAGCAATATTTATAACGCCTCCAAAATTCATAATGTGTAAGAGTCGCCACGAAAAGGTCGTGACTATATGAGAATTTTTTGATTAGACGATCCTCTTAATCGACTGCATTCATGGACTTTGTAGGTCACAGTCACATGCCGTGCTCCAATAAAAAAACCTAAAATGTGGCACGCGCGTTTACAGTTTATCCTATCTACTAAGGTTTGTGTATTCCATTTTATCATTCATCTATCCCATTCCCAGAAAACTCGATTAAGAATGTTACTATACATGGTGACTTTGAAAAGATGTACTTTGGGCTAATATGAGGTTCTGCTGATCAAATGGAAAATCCAAGGAACCATGTGTTGCAAATGAAAAAAAAAAATCTTCTCCATACAAACTAGTAAAGTTAAATAACCATGGTAAAATTTGTTCAATTTGATCAGCAACCTCATAAGGGATAATAAGTTCCTGAATAATTTCCTGCAATTTTTTACATCGTTAGGCTTTAGGAAGGTTTAAATTATTCGTAGATAAAGTTTTCTACAGGCGTGTTTAGTATATGAATTAACTTGTAAAATCTTTAGAGCAAGTTTGTGGGGTTGCACTGACTGACATTTTATAGTAAGTACCTATTTCGTTCGGTAGAGGACTTACTTTTTCAATTAGACACGGCATGTAACTTTGTGGTGGCGAGCAGACCTACAAAGTCCATGAATGGGATCAATCAATAGTTGTTTTAAAATAACATTGATCGCTCCCACTATGCCAGCTAAATGATGCGACAAATACAAATTGCATTACGGGTATATTTTAATATACTCGCTGCCTTATCGTCAATTCAACCACCCATTTCGTAACCGCCCCCTGGAAGGAGACAACCACCTCGACAAGAAGTCTATCTCCTAAAAATCGGTGAACCCACAGACTAAAATCGAAAACACAATTTCATTTATTATAAAAACACAAACTAATTTACTTAAAATTTAATCCTAATAAATTTTGTTAATTCAACCAATTCGCCTCGGAAACCCTTAACACTATGATATGATATGACTAACGATTTTCCTTGGATTGAAACCCTAATAACGACGTTCATAAAATCCCCAGAGTATAATATTTAATGAAAACTAAGGAAACAAAATAAAGCGTTGATTGATTATATTGATGATGATTATTATGGTATTGATTATTGTTTGCTACGAAAAATTGCTTTGTTCAGGGACACCCTAAATAAATTTACAGTTTATCTTGGGTGGGTATTTTCACTGAAAATCATATTAAGTACTTAAAGTAAGTATCTATTAGAGACGAAGGAATTCTCTATAACTTCTTGCCCGGGCGGCCGATCGGTTGGTTTTGAAGTTATATTAGACCACGTTACTAGATCTCCTAGTGACATTGGCAAATTGTATAAAATGTATAATTTTACTGATTAAAAAAATAGTTTTTGTATTGTATACTATTCCATACAGATGTAAAAACCATCAAGTGATCTAAGACTATAATATACGGTAGGTAACATGTTTTAGTTGTAGACTGTAGCATATATAATAATAACCATATATAATATAATAAGATAAAGAACATTTTACACATATTGCCCGGGTCACAAACTAAGCTCTACGCTTGTAGTACATGTACTATAAACAACAATACTAATACATATCATATTTTATAATCACCTAGACCATGGAAACTGTACAAAAAAGCGTACTAATATTGTATTGTCATCGGCGGGAAACCCAAAACCTCTACACAACCAAAGGCGCAACCACTAGACCACGAAGCCGAGACACTTATACATTCTGTACTGATTCACTAACAGGATAGCCTAAGTTCTGTATACAGTACAAATCAACCTGTCCAAACACCGTCTGATTTTTTAGGTTTATTTTGATGTATACAATCCAAATGTCCAACCACCAATAAGTATATATCATCACGGGTGCCTTTCGGCGCCCATGATGATATATACTTACCGTGATGTACAGTTTGTAATGATCTGGGTGTTTATAAAATATAATATGTATTATAGCTTAGTTTGTGATCAGAGCAATATGTGTAAATTGTAAAAAAAAAAAAATGTTTGACAACACCACCATAGTGCCTCGGAGAAGACGTTAAGCTGTCGGTCCCGGTTTCACTATACCAACTTGTGAACTGTTTTTAGATGGGTTATTGAGTCTATTCAAAACATCGCAATGAGCTAGCCACTTGTTCGGTGTAGACTCATACCATCGGCTACGACGAGGTGGGATTAAAACCCCGCTGGGTACCCTGGGGCCGTCTAGGCGGTCTCGGGCGCCGTAAGGCACCCGTGTATGTCTATGTATGTAGAGATTTACAATTCATATTAATTTTAGTCAGATAAACGCTGAAGGTAAATAGAGTAAGGTATTTTTTTATCTAAGGCACAGACAGACTAAGCAAAAAAAGGATCAAAGACTTTTAGTAATAATAAAAGAAAACACTATTTAGGCGCTCGAAGCTATTGCAGTATAAAACCTTTGAAGTAAAGTTTTATTCTATTCAAAGAATTAATTTTGTAGTAACTTGTCTTTTATCTTATTATTATTTAGGGACTTATTTTTCTAGTCTGTTTTTTTTTGTTTTTTATTGAAGCATGTGATTTTGAATCTGTCTGATGGTAAGCAGATCTAGAGTTCATGAATGGAGTCAATCAATACCCTGTTGAAAGTCTATTGATCGAGCAATAAAGCGGCCCCAGCCAAGTGGTTGAGTCACTGCGGATACAACGCCAAAGGCGCAACCACTAGTATACGGGGGCTGTCTATTATTTGTCCGTTATTTGAGGGTAGCCCGAAGAATATAAACGCGTGTTTATGTTATGTTTTTCATATTTAATATATTGTGCAAAAAGTGTAAAAAATTTATAAAATAAGCATTCGTAGTGATCTTTAGTGTGGGAAGTGTAGCATTAACGCATGATCTCGATGTCGGTCTCAAATAGTCCTTTCGATAAAATGACGGTACCTACCAATTGAATCGTTGTTGGTTAAATATCTATTTTCAATATTGGCAAGACTATACCGTATGCTTACATGGTCATGTCGCCATACCTTTTTCTACCCTAGTCATTTACTAATTAACCCTCTTTCACAATTATTATATATAATTTAATAATATAATATATGTAGGACAAATTACACAAATTGCTAAGGTCACAAACTAAGCTCTAGGCTTGTACTATGTGTACCAGAAACAATGATATAATACATATTATATTTCATAAACACCCAGACCATGACAAACTGTACAGAAAAACGTACTAATATTTATTTGCCATGGGTGGGAATCGAACCCACGACCTCCGGATTTAACGCCAAGGGCGCAACCACTAGTCTACGGAGGCTGTAAATATAATAATTTAAAACTACCCACTAGACAATGCCAAAATTACGCGTAACGCGTAGAAGCCATTCAACAAATATATTAATAACTAGCGGCCCGTCCCGGCTTCGCACGGGTTTGTATAACTTTAACTATATGCTCAGCGCACGCCACGGAAGGCCTCAGAAACGATACTTTTCCCCCGTTTTTAAAACATTTTTGGTTACTGCTCCACAACTATAGGACCTAGCGTGATATTATATAGCCTATGTTACTTCTGAATAATGCAGCTTTCTAATGGTGAAAACAATATTGCAATCGGTCCAGTAGTTTTTGAGTTTATTCATTACAAACATACAAAAATACAAAAATACAAATCTTTCCTCTTTATTATATTAGTATAGATAAATATAGGTCAAATAAATTACTACCTCCTTAGAATCGGTCAAAAATTCCATTATTCCTTAATAGGTCGCGCCTTTGGCGTTGTAACCGGAAGTCGTTGGTTCGATTCCCGCCCTTGGCAATACATATCAGTACGTTTTTCTGTACAGTTTGTCATAGTCATGTTTATAAAATATAATATGGATTATATCGTAGTTTCCGGTACACATAGTAGGTACAAACCCAGAGCTTAGTTTGTGACCAAAGTAAAAATGTGTAAATTGTCTTACATATTATTTTATTTAATATTATTAAATAAAACATAAGATCTTTTTCATTTGTATTATCAGGTTATAAAAGTAAACTTCTTATGTCAGGTTCTTCAATCAAATAAAGTGATCTTTTAACAGACCTTTTCCTGAAAACGAGATTACTCTCAATAAATATAAAAACGTTTATACATATAATTCGGTCAAGCGAATCCATTCGCGAAGGATCGCCCGTTTTACGATGAAAAATACTTCACTTGGTGAATTTACAAAATCTTTCTCATTCAATTTGTTCCGGGAAAAGGTTCCGGGTATTCCGGGTAGGTATTAAAGTTATAGATGCATGTGAGAGATAGGAACATCCTATCTTTCTATTGTGATGTGGCAATTTGCATCACAAACTCGACAAGTCATTTGTTGAGTGAATCTTTTCCCTACACAGATAATTAAAAGTAATATAATAATAATAATAATGTAGGACAATCTACACATATTGCTCTGGTCACAAACTAAGCTCTAGGCTTGTACTATGTGTACCAGAAACAACAGTATAATACATATTTTATTTTATAAAGACCCAGACCATGACAAACTGTACAGAAAAAACGTATGCGTCGGTTTTTCACACCCAGGTTAAGAATAATGCTATATAAGGCTCAAATTCGACCGTGTGTGGAATACTCTTTGCATCTTTGGGACGGGATAACAGATACTTGGCAGATGCCAAGTATCTGTTATCTGCTCTCGATACCCTGCAGAAGCGAGCGACTAGAATTATTGGAGACGAAAAGCTCAATAAAACCTTGAGCCGTTGCCGCTTCGTAGGGATGTGGCATCGTTGAGAGTATTTTACCGCCTATACCATGGACAGTGCTCTAAAGAGGTTTTCAACATTATTCCCCCTTTCCGTTACAGGACAACACGCACTGGTTGAAAAATGCATATGTATACCGTGGCGGATGTACCAACTCGTACTAAACGTTTTGGCCATTCATACATCTGCCGTACTATTAAAATGTGGAATGCTCTGCCAGCTTACGTGTTTCCTTCCTCTTATAACCTAGAGTCCTTTAAACGAAGCATGAATAGGCATCTTAAGCTGGCATAATGATGGCAACCAGCGGCGGTGCACCGGTATGCGTCCACTTGTTGCTATCATTCCTGGACCTTGCATACTGCTTAACATCAGGTTGATGCAAGGTCACATGTTGAGCTCTTATAAAAAATAAAAATAAATATCTACTTATACACAGATGCCCTTTATTAGCTTTCTAAATTTTTCATTAAAAGTGGGAATTACGGGAAAATTATCATAAAGATGGAATTTTGGGAACGTGTGAATGAGGATCAACGAGGATTTTAGTTTGGAATGTAATATTAAAGTATATAAAAAATCCAAAAGATTGGTGTAATTATTTTTGTCATACGACAAAAAATTAGCTAGTAGCAATCAAATGAATGTGCCGATCTTCAAGTTGTCGCGGCTAATATAATAATTGATTTCCATAACAAAAACTACACCTAAAGAAGCCGCTACCGCTGTTGCTATCTTGTAATGTGTTCTCGCTGCGCTAAATACAGCTAGCGCACGAAATTGTCAGAGTGATGTCACGCGTGCTTGGCACACTGGCTTTTAGCAGCAGGAACGGTCTATGTTTATTATTTAATATCTCCGTAACTAATGGTCCGATTTGGATAATTCAAAAAGATATACCATTCCTATTTCATAAAGAACAACGTGGATACTAGTTTAAAATAAAACTAGTAAAAAAAAAACTACCAACGCCGAACTCCTAACGCTTTATTAAACACTCGTGCGAACGTAGCTTTAATGTTACAATAATGACCTACAGAAATTATGTGTCATCGGTCACGTAATCACTAACGCTTCACCCATTACATGAAAGTTTGTAACCAATTCCTCATCCCTTTCATAAATTTCGTTGCTTTCGCCCCCACCCCCCTGGATCCGCCACTGAGGCTCATTACGTATATTATTACGGCAAAAAAAATAATTTCAAAATCTTGTCAAAAGGCCCGAGCCCCCCCTCAAATCAAGAGTTCCTGGATCTGTTCCTTGGTGCATTGCGGAATATTTGTTTTAAAGCATAATCGTCATTACAAGTGACGAACTTAGTTTTATTATTCGCAGCAACATTATTGTATAGAAATGAAACTATTGCATAAAAAAACTAATAGTGCCATAATGGATCTAGTGCGAATTATTAATTATTTTATTATTCGCAGTAGTTTATATATATTTCCATTATTACCATTATTCTTAAAAAATGTGTGCGAAAAAAAATTCGCACTAGTTCCATCATGGAACAACGCAATGGAACTACTGCGAACAATCCTGAAAAAGTCCGACTTGACGGAAAAATGTTTTTTAGTGGTATTTTTTTAAAAAGTCCCACTTTTTTAAAAAGTAGGAAAAAAGTCCTAGTTGACGAAAAACATTTTTTTTTTAAGTAGGAAAAAGTCCCACTTGACGAAAAAAATATTTTTGGAGGGATTTTTTTTTAAAGTCCCACTTTTTTTAAAAGTAGGAAAAAGAACCCACTTGACGAAAAAATGATTTTTTAGTGGAAAAAAATCTAATTTTAAGAAAAGTAGGAAAAATTTCCACCTAATGAAAAATCGGGAAAAAGTCTCAATTTTTCAATACATAAGAATTTTCCCCATTAAAATAAGAATAGGCAGCAGGAATTTGGGATTTGATTTTATAATCGAGATTAAAACGGTTAGCAAATCAGAGTAGTGACTTGGAATACTTTGGGCATTTATATGAAAAAGGTTAAAATTTTTATAAAACGTTGAAATTAGTGTTATGTAATGCTTTACCAAGAAGAATATCGCTTCTGCTGACTTCAAACTCATCAGAAGTGGATGAGTTACACGAATAAAATTCTATAGATTCATCTTCTGAAGATGAGTTAGGCATAATATATAGGTAATATGGTATAATATATAAAAATAAGTATAAACAATATATATATATGTATAAAGTCATTAAAACAGCAATAATTTGCCAATATTTTGAAGTGCCACATCAACCGCCAGTTAGCTGGTTCACAATTGAAGAGAAATCACCAAAAGAAAACAATACGTAACTCAACATCAATAAATTAAGGCAGTAATTAAATTAAATACTAGATATATATAATTAAACATTATATATTTAGATAGGCAATAGTAATGTTAATAAGTATTATGGAATTTATGGATAACACAGAACCCCATGATACATTGATCTTAGCCTTTTCCAGTACCTTTGCCAAAGCTATACAAATTTTAAGAGAAAAAAAAAAAAAAAAAACAGAAATGTAAACAAACAAACATTGTGAATATTTGTGAAAGAAAACATTTGGTAATTTTAATTTTGATGGTAAGAGCCTTTTTAGTTGCAAGCATGGTTACAATTACAACATTTGTAGGAAAGAAATATTGGGTATTCACTTAACAAATAGAGAAATACACTTACAAACAGGAAATATGAATTTAACTTGTAATAACCATTTCTGGGAATAAAACTAAAACTACTAATAAGATATTGATGTTAATATACAGAAAATTATAGACCTGGGTAAATATACATAACTAGCTGTGCTCGCGACTTCGTCCGCGTGGAATAGTTATTTTTTTATCATATAAACTTTCCTTCCCTTATTTTATCCCCTTGGGTGTAGAATTTATCAAAATCCTTTCTTAGCGGATGCCTACGTCATAACATTTACCTGCATGCCAAATTTCAGCCCGATCCGTCTAGTGGTTTGGGCTGTGCGTTGATAGATCACTATGTCAGTCAGTCACCTTTGAGTTATATATATTTAGATTATTCTTTAATACATATTTTTTGTGTATCTTGAACCGTTTTCACGGCGCACGCAACGGAAGGCTTCAAAGATGAAATAATTTCTCCCGTTTTTTACACATTTACCACTATATCTTTGCTCCTATTGGTCGTAGCGTGATGTTATATAGCCTATAGCCTTCCTAGATAACTGGACTATCCAAAACAAAAAGAATTATTCAATTCGAACCAGTAGTTTCGGAGATTAGCGCGTTCAAACAAACAAACAAACAAACTCTTCAGCTTTATAATATTAGTATAGATTAACAATATTTCTTGAATTATTTTGTTTTAGAAGTTTTTGCAGCACGGATTTTCCTATTGATTTGTGTTTCAGGTTGAACCGGTGGATGTTTGGCAGCCAATTCACTTAGGTGGGCAGCAGAAGGCAGGCAATGTTTTTGAACATTTGGCAATTTTAAGTAGTCTTTGCCATCTTGGGACCAACAGTTATTAAGACCATATAATTGTCGGCCTTCAATGAAAATCTGCCTCCGAGTTGGTGTCATGAAGTCAGTTAGTGATAAACCAGAGCCCTTAAGACTCTTTTTGGCCTGCTAAATACTGACTCGGATATCCTCACCTTGAAATTTTACCAGAATTGGACGAGGTTTGTCCGGCTCAATTTGTTTTCCAAGCCGATAGCTAAAACTTATGTTACGTGGTGTACAATGCTGATGTAACCTGTTGGACACCACATTACAAATAGTATTGGGAGTGCTTTCACCAACTTCTTCTTTTATACCCTGGAATATAATAAACTTACGCCGGCTTCTGTTCCCAATATCTTTAGCCATAATAGCGACACTATTGATTTGGGCAGTGACCGTGTTTCCCGTACAAAGTCCTTAAAAGTATTGAAATTCTTAGCCAATTGCGCCCTTGAAATTGAGGAGAGAGGTGCAGATGAAAAGTGTGCTTCAAAGGTCTTCATGGTCCTCTCAAATTTGTCCTCCAGGCCCAAAAGTTTTGACATTGGCTCAACTTCCATAATGTTGATTGTTTTGGAGTAAATAATGTTGAAAAACAAAAAGGCAGGGATGTGCTTAAAGTAATTTACACTTTCATTTATTTATATACTAGCTGTGCTCGCGACTTCGTCCGCGTGGAATAGTTATTTTTTTATCATATAAACTTTCATCCCCTATTTTATCCCCTTGGGGGTAGAATTTATCAAAATCCTTTCTTAGCGGATGCCTACGTCATAACATCTACCTGCATGCCAAATTTCAGCCCGATCCGTCTAGTGGTTTGGGCTGTGCGTTGATAGATCACTATGTCAGTCAGTCACCTTTGAGTTATATATATTTAGATTATTCTTTAATACATATTTTTTGTGTTTCTTAAACCGTTTTCACGGCGCACGCAACGGAAGGCTTCAAGATGAAATAATTTCTCCCGTTTTTTACACATTTACCACTATATCTTTGCTCCTATTGGTCGTAGCGTGATGTTATATAGCCTATAGCCTTCCTCGATAACTGGACTATCCAACACAAAAAGAATTATTCAATTCGAACCAGTAGTTTCGGAGATTAGCGCGTTCAAACAAACAAACAAACAAACAAACAAACAAACTCTTCAGCTTTATAATATTAGTATAGATTTCAATGCTTTAATATTAATATAATAATTAATTAAAAATATAACAATTCAAAAGAGTGTGTTTTTTCTGCCTACCCTACAATCCATTATTAATTTTATTCACAAAGGGTTCCAGTATTTAATTATATGTTATTATAAATTATTTGTTATTTTTTCTTCCGCAAGGAGAATAGTTTATTAGATAAATGTTAAAAATATGATAAAAAATAAACAGGTTTTTATATCATATTATTAAAACACAATACAGTCACACAAATTATAATATTTACAAAAGGAACAAAATTATTTATAATAATAATAGGCTAAAAAACAATAAATATAAAAAACATAAAAGGAACAAAAAATAACACAACGAAAATCACAACAATTCCCCAATAATCTATAATAATAATAGTCAGATTTAACTAATAAATAAATTACAAAAAAATCCACTCTTTAACAAAAATGAAGAATATCTAAATTGACGACCACAAATCTACGTATACGAACAAGCTGCCGCTTTCTTTAGATATTAATTATACTCTATGGCAGTCGCAGAAAACATTTTTTTCGTTTGTTTGAATGCATGCAA
Source organism: Monopis laevigella (assembly GCA_947458855.1). NCBI lineage: Eukaryota > Metazoa > Arthropoda > Insecta > Lepidoptera > Tineidae > Monopis > Monopis laevigella. The sequence continues at coordinate 17,042,951 of OX381583.1, read as the reverse complement.
CTCGTAATACAAAATTACAAGAAATCCATACTAAAATTCATAGACAAAACAATAAATGCGCGACCTTGCGTGACGGAAATTTCGCCAATTACTCGTAATACCATTTAAAAAATGACAGCTGTCATCCCATACAAAGGTGATCGTCGAAAACGGAAAAAACGTACGCAAAATTCGGACGGTGAACGTGTCAAAACTCGGAATAAGGCCCCAGGGTTATAATGAGTATATTCATATCGGAATTTATTGTGGGACATGTTTTGCAACAAGATTGGTTGCACTTGTGCGTACCCACGGAATAGAAAAAACAAGTGGAAGTGCAAAGTAGGCGTGTTTAGTGTGGCACAATTAAGCGTAGCTACGCTTATTTGATCCCAATCGTTATCAGTCGTGTCTAACATCGCTTCGAGTTGGTAGTCTCGCGCCGTTCCTGATGTTTCCGCATAATTATTGCAAATATGCCGTATTGTTGCATTCTGGAGTGCAAAAACGATAGTAGGAGAAAAAATCTTCGTAATGGAGGTGTTTCGTATCATCGGTAAGTACGATTTTGTTAGTATTCTTTAAAAACCTTAGCTTATTTTAGTTTACTAATAATTGTAGTTTGAATGAAGTTAAAATCAACCTTACGTAATTGTAATAAAGTATACTTTAGATTGAAATTTAGATTTTAAAAGTTCTTGCTACTCGGTTAGTGTTGTAGTGGGTGCTTATCGATATAACTTATTTATTTAAAGAAAAGAAGGAACAGTTTCGGCAGTTATACAAAATTATATACTTACATATTTTTTTAAATATTTATTCATATTGTATCGCATACAATTTTTTAATAGTGTGGGCTTAGAATAATAAAATGTACGTGTAAACTCTTTATAACGATAAACTCCCTATACGTAGAAGTCAGCACAATTTGGTTGGTTTACCTTAAAACACAACAAAATCTTTATAGCGCAGCAGCCATTTTATATTACGAAGAATTGTGTTCATATTTAGACACAGTAACAGTTGTTTGAAAAAGAAATTGAAATTAATAGTTTATAAAATTGAATAATTAAAATTTAGTAGGCTACCATTGTTACAATTACTTACCATTACCATTACTTACCATTTACCATATTGTTACAATGAGCGGTTTATATATAATTTCATTAAAATCATTGAAATGTCATCAATAAGAACTTAACCAACTTTCTAACCTTCATTTAAAATATTTTTAGGTTTCCCAAAGACGCCACTGTCAAAGAGAAATGGATCGATGCTACAGGTAGAATAAATTGGATGCCAACAAAATCAAGCACCATATGTTCTGAACATTTTATAGAAGATGATATTTTAATATCAAATAAAGGATACAAATATACAAAACTAACAGCATTTCCAACTTTGAAAATCGTTAAGCTTTTTAATCAAGTAAGTTACCATGTTTTTTTTTTATTACTACATACATAGAGGCATTGGAAGTGTTTATGATATGATATTAAAATGTTTCATAATAGTCAATTGTTCTATAAGAATAAGATAACCGATAAAAAGAGTATTTTGTTGACTAAATATCAAATCTATTTCACACTATTTTAAATTTAGTTTTCCTCCTGTTCATTGTTTTTCATTTTGGTTTCAGACACAAATGAACGCTGCAAATTCTTCAAAAAGGCAAGGTGGTTTGGAGAGTTCCGAGTTTAAGGTACAGCCGAAAAAGAAGAATCGACTTCATAAAGAGATTATAGAACAACTTGAACAGTTTCCTGTGCAACAACATTCCGCTGACAGTATAATTCAGCCAGAAAGAGATGATGAAGTTAAAAATATAGAACCAACAGCCATTTCACATTCTTTAACACCGAGAAAGAAGAAACTTGAAGTTGGCCTTTGAGGCCAACTAAGATTTTGCCAAAGCAAAATTAAAAAGCAAAGCCTAAAAATAAAACTATTACAAACAAAAAATCAAAGACTTAAAAAAAAAAAAATAACATTGATGAAATATTAATAAACTTGGAGAAAAAATTAGCTATGACTTAATAAATTAGCAATTTTATTATGTCTAAAATCTAGGTTAATAATCATGGACAATCATGGTTCATCCTGAAAATGAGCGCGAGACACTATTTATTTAATCACAAGCTGAGGGTGAAACCATTTCAATAAAATGTAGTTTTATTAGCATTGTAATCGTATTATTATATTATTGTAAGTTAGCGTAAGTTTTGTTTTATTTTATTGAATACATACATATTCTATTCTATTATAATATTTTTAATCTGCTAAGGTTTTACTTGGTGTTTCCATTTTTTTTCTCACTTTTGGCAGATATATCGACAGTCATTGGTTATCAGCTAACGAGTAGTGCAGATCGCGAGCTATAAATTATAATATTGCAGGGTCCTACTTTATATGGTTATATATAAAATTTGGAACGTTGTAATAGTGAGATATTGTGTGAAATATACTAAGAAATATACTATATTTGTTTTATTGTAAATTGAACCGGCCGCCTAATGCAACATACTTTTTATAAATAACTTTTTGCTCTAACACAATGTAGAGCAAAAAAGTTGCACATTGTTAAATTTTTTATCCTGCCGATAACATCGGCAGGATGCATGAAAATTTAACAAATCAATGGGCTTCCGAAAAGATTTCCTTTCTTGTGAATATACCTAAATTATTATTTTTTTAATAAAAAAAATGGTTTCTGAGATATATATTTAATTAAGACTCGTCACGTCATATGCACAATAAAAATTGGGATCTGTACCATTGCGACTAAAAACTCTTTTTTTTTAAATAACGATAAAAAATATTTTTATAAAATAATGAATATTCCAGGCATAAATAATTTCTTCATTTTGCCTAATTTCTTTATTTTTATTACAAAAATACTAGTTATATTAAGACTAGCTGTGCTCGCGACTTCGTCTGCGTGGAATAGTTATTTTTTTATCATATACACTTTCATCCCCTATTTTATCCCCTTGGGGGTAGAATTTATCAAAATCCTTTCTTAGCGGATGCCTACGTCATAACATCTACCTGCATGCCAAATTTCAGCCCGATCCGTCTAGTGGTTTGGGCTGTGCGTTGATAGATCACTATGTCAGTCAGTCACCTTTGAGTTATATATATTTAGATTATTCTTTAATACATATTTTTTATGTATCTAGAACCGTTTTCACGGCGCACGCAACGGAAGGCTTCAAAGATGAAATAATTTCTCCCGTTTTTTACACATTTACCACTATATCTTTGCTCCTATTGGTCGTAGCGTGATGTTATATAGCCTATAGCCTTCCTCGATAACTGGACTATCCAACACAAAAAGAATTATTCAATTCGAACCAGTAGTTTCGGAGATTAGCGCGTTCAAACAAACAAACAAACAAACAAACAAACTCTTCAGCTTTATAATATTAGTATAGATTGCGTCCCAAAGTTTTGTTTCGTGCTCACGTCACGACAACGTCACCCAACTCAACTTAAAAAAAATATACTCATCTCAAAAATCAGTTTTTTAAGCCTTTATATTTTCTAAAAGTTTTATAGCTATGTTTTCTAAAAAGTTTTCCCTTCCTTCGTTTAAATATATAGAGCACATTTATATTTAAAAAAGCATCGATATCGATACTTTAAATATTTTATTATGTCGCCGCCTTTGAATTATTATATTTTTATGCAAGGAAAGTTCTAGAATAAACTAAAATACTTTTTTTTATATAAAAGATAATATGCCTTATGTCGACTGAACAAAACATTTAATCGAATGTTGTAGTAATCACGCCATCTGTGTAGGAATAGCAGAACCTTTTATAGGAGGTTCTTACTTATTTGTTCAGTTGTTCTTACTACTTTATGATAGATGGCATGATTATTTTTTTATATGATTTTAAATCTAATTATTTGGAGAATAGTGTTTAAAATTGCTGTGTATATTTGCAACCAATCAGGACGAAGTGGTTATAGATTCAATACTTATAGATATATGATTTTGGCGACACTGGTTCTAATACATTTGGTGCTTTATAGCATTTCCACTTGTTTTTTCTATTCCGTGTGCGTACCTAACAATGTGTTTTCTAAAAAATAAAAATAAAAAACTGTATAGTGCCACACTGTACCTTTGCCATTGCTAAAAGAAATAAAATTGCTTTTTCAAAATTTATGACAAAGACTTTCAGTCACTGTCACTGATGACGGCGCTCCAAAGAGGGGTGATATTTTTACCAATGTTTATAATATTTTTAGGCATTCAAATTGTATTCTCAAGTTTTTTATCACCAAGCTCTGAAGAACCTTTTCATATCATTCCTCCTTCAATCAACACGGTTCAATCAACACGGTTCAATCAACAATGGTTGATTGATCCTATTATGGAGTTTTCTTTTTGCCGGTTCCAAAATATTCCACTAGATGGCAGCAGGAGAGATATACACAAAAACTGTCAAAAAAGGCTGTTTCTATACTTGAGTAGTCTATATTTTTATATATACTACTCAAATATAGACTCTAAATTTTCTGTGAATGAGGAGTTTTTCAGTAGTTATTATTTAACTCAATAGGTGGCGTTTCGTCGCTATCTACAAAAACTGTCAAAACAGACAGTGGTAATATATAAAATATACCTAAAATTTAGGGTAAATAGGAAAATAAATAACTATATACTATTAATTTAAAAAAAACTTAACTTTGTTTTATATATACACCAATATCCTGAGCAATTTAAGTTGGTGCCGTAACCTAAGTTATATTTTTTTCTTATAAATATCATCATATGAGTAATTAAATTTGTATTTCTAAGGTATTTTACTAAAGAATATAAAGAGCAAGAATATAGAGTAGGTAGATACATACAATAGTGACAAATTATGGTAAAAAATATTACACGTCTTGCAATACCAAATTAGAGTTTAAGTTTAGAGGAACTAGACATACGGAAATATAGACTATGAAACAGCCTTTTTTGCACGGAATAGAAAAAACAAGTGGAAATGCTATAAAGCACCAAATGTATTAGAACCAGTGTCGCCAAAATTATATATCTATAAGTATTGAATCTATAACCACTTCGTCCTGATTGGTTGCAAATATACACAGCAATTTTAAACACTATTCTCCAATTAATTAGATTTAAATTCATATAAAAAAATAATCATGCCATCTATCATAAAGTAGTAAGAACCACTAAACAAATAAGTAAGAACCTCCTATAAAAGGTTCTGCTATTCCTACACAGATGGCGTTATTACTACAACATTCGATTAAATGTTTTGTTCAGTCGACATAAGGCATATTATCTTTTATATAAAAAAAGTATTTTAGTTTATTCTAGAACTTTCCTTGCATAAAAATATAATAATTCAAAGGCGGCGACATAATAAAATATTTAAAGTATCGATATCGATGCTTTTTTTAAATATAAATGTGTTTTATATATTTAAACGCAGATGGAAGGAAAAACTTTTTAGAAAACATAGCTATAAAACTTTTAGAAAATATAAAGGCTTAAAAAACTGATTTTTGAGATAAGTATATTTTTTTTAAGTTGAGTTGGGTGACGTTATCGTGACGTGAGCACGAAACAAAACTTTGGGACGCAATCTTAATATAACTAGTATTTTTGTAATAAAAATAAAGAAATTAGGCAAAATGAAGAAATTATTTATGCCTGGAATATTCATTATTTTATAAAAATATTTTTTATCGTTATTTAAAAAAAAAAGAGTTTTTAGTCGCAATGGTACAGATCCCAATTTTGTTTGTGCATATGACGTGACGAGTCTTAATTAAATATATATCTCAGAAACCATTTTTTTTATTTAAAAAAAAATATTTAGGTATATTCACAAGAAAGGAAATCTTTTCGGAAGCTCATTGATTTGTTAAATTTTCATGCATCCTGCCGATGTTATCAACAACATCGGCAGGATGCATGAAAATTTAACAATGTGCAACTTTTTTGCTCTACATTGTGTTAGAGCAAAAAGTTATTTATAAAAAGTATTTTGCATTAGGCGGCCGGTTTAATTTACAATAAAACAAATATAGTATATTTCTTAGTATATTTCACACAATATCTCACTTTGTTTGTTTGTTATCACACAAGTCTTTGATTTTTTGTTTGTAATAGTTTTATTTTTAGGCTTTGCTTTTTAATTTTGCTTTGGCCAAAATCTTGGTTGGCCTTTGAGTTTCTTCTTTCTCGGTGTTAAAGAATGTGAAATGGCTGTTGGTTCTATATTTTTAACTTCATCATCTCTTTCTGGCTGAATTATACCGTCAGCGGATTGTTGTTGCACAGGAAACTGTTCAAGTTGTTCTATAATATCTTTATGAAGTCGATTCTTCTTTTTCGGCTGTACCTTAAACTCGGAACTCTCCAAACCACCTTGCCTTTTTGAAGAATTTGCAGCGTTCATTTGTGTCTGAAACCAAAATGAAAAACAATGAACAGGAGGAAAACTAAATTTAAAATAGTGTGAAATAGATTTGATATTTAGTCAACAAAATACTCTTTTCACGACAACGTCACCCAACTCAACTTAAAAAAAATATACTCATCTCAAAAATCAGTTTTTTAAGCCTTTATATTTTCTAAAAGTTTTATAGCTATGTTTTCTAAAAAGTTTTCCCTTCCTTCGTTTAAATATATAGAGCACATTTATATTTAAAAAAGCATCGATATCGATACTTTAAATATTTTATTATGTCGCCGCCTTTGAATTATTATATTTTTATGCAAGGAAAGTTCTAGAATAAACTAAAATACTTTTTTTTATATAAAAGATAATATGCCTTATGTCGACTGAACAAAACATTTAATCGAATGTTGTAGTAATCACGCCATCTGTGTAGGAATAGCAGAACCTTTTATAGGAGGTTCTTACTTATTTGTTCAGTTGTTCTTACTACTTTATGATAGATGGCATGATTATTTTTTTATATGATTTTAAATCTAATTATTTGGAGAATAGTGTTTAAAATTGCTGTGTATATTTGCAACCAATCAGGACGAAGTGGTTATAGATTCAATACTTATAGATATATGATTTTGGCGACACTGGTTCTAATACATTTGGTGCTTTATAGCATTTCCACTTGTTTTTTCTATTCCGTGTGCGTACCTAACAATGTGTTTTCTAAAAAATAAAAAACTGTATAGTGCCACACTGTACCTTTGCCATTGCTAAAAGAAATAAAATTGCTTTTTCAAAATTTATGACAAAGACTTTCAGTCACTGTCACTGATGACGGCGCTCCAAAGAGGGGTGATATTTTTACCAATGTTTATAATATTTTTAGGCATTCAAATTGTATTCTCAAGTTTTTTATCACCAAGCTCTGAAGAACCTTTTCATATCATTCCTCCTTCAATCAACACGGTTCAATCAACAATGGTTGATTGATCCTATTATGGAGTTTTCTTTTTGCCGGTTCCAAAATATTCCACTAGATGGCAGCAGGAGAGATATACACAAAAACTGTCAAAAAAGGCTGTTTCTATACTTGAGTAGTCTATATTTTTATATATACTACTCAAATATAGACTCTAAATTTTCTGTGAATGAGGAGTTTTTCAGTAGTTATTATTTAACTCAATAGGTGGCGTTTCGTCGCTATCTACAAAAACTGTCAAAACAGACAGTGGTAATATATAAAATATACCTAAAATTTAGGGTAAATAGGAAAATAAATAACTATATACTATTAATTTAAAAAAAACTTAACTTTGTTTTATATATACACCAATATCCTGAGCAATTTAAGTTGGTGCCGTAACCTAAGTTATATTTTTTTCTTATAAATATCATCATATGAGTAATTAAATTTGTATTTCTAAGGTATTTTACTAAAGAATATAAAGAGCAAGAATATAGAGTAGGTAGATACATACAATAGTGACAAATTATGGTAAAAAATATTACACGTCTTGCAATACCAAATTAGAGTTTAAGTTTAGAGGAACTAGACATACGGAAATATAGACTATGAAACAGCCTTTTTTGCACGGAATAGAAAAAACAAGTGGAAATGCTATAAAGCACCAAATGTATTAGAACCAGTGTCGCCAAAATTATATATCTATAAGTATTGAATCTATAACCACTTCGTCCTGATTGGTTGCAAATATACACAGCAATTTTAAACACTATTCTCCAATTAATTAGATTTAAATTCATATAAAAAAATAATCATGCCATCTATCATAAAGTAGTAAGAACCACTAAACAAATAAGTAAGAACCTCCTATAAAAGGTTCTGCTATTCCTACACAGATGGCGTTATTACTACAACATTCGATTAAATGTTTTGTTCAGTCGACATAAGGCATATTATCTTTTATATAAAAAAAGTATTTTAGTTTATTCTAGAACTTTCCTTGCATAAAAATATAATAATTCAAAGGCGGCGACATAATAAAATATTTAAAGTATCGATATCGATGCTTTTTTTAAATATAAATGTGTTTTATATATTTAAACGCAGATGGAAGGAAAAACTTTTTAGAAAACATAGCTATAAAACTTTTAGAAAATATAAAGGCTTAAAAAACTGATTTTTGAGATAAGTATATTTTTTTTAAGTTGAGTTGGGTGACGTTATCGTGACGTGAGCACGAAACAAAACTTTGGGACGCAATCTTAATATAACTAGTATTTTTGTAATAAAAATAAAGAAATTAGGCAAAATGAAGAAATTATTTATGCCTGGAATATTCATTATTTTATAAAAATATTTTTTATCGTTATTTAAAAAAAAAAGAGTTTTTAGTCGCAATGGTACAGATCCCAATTTTGTTTGTGCATATGACGTGACGAGTCTTAATTAAATATATATCTCAGAAACCATTTTTTTTATTTAAAAAAAAATATTTAGGTATATTCACAAGAAAGGAAATCTTTTCGGAAGCTCATTGATTTGTTAAATTTTCATGCATCCTGCCGATGTTATCAACAACATCGGCAGGATGCATGAAAATTTAACAATGTGCAACTTTTTTGCTCTACATTGTGTTAGAGCAAAAAGTTATTTATAAAAAGTATTTTGCATTAGGCGGCCGGTTTAATTTACAATAAAACAAATATAGTATATTTCTTAGTATATTTCACACAATATCTCACTTTGTTTGTTTGTTATCACACAAGTCTTTGATTTTTTGTTTGTAATAGTTTTATTTTTAGGCTTTGCTTTTTAATTTTGCTTTGGCCAAAATCTTGGTTGGCCTTTGAGTTTCTTCTTTCTCGGTGTTAAAGAATGTGAAATGGCTGTTGGTTCTATATTTTTAACTTCATCATCTCTTTCTGGCTGAATTATACCGTCAGCGGATTGTTGTTGCACAGGAAACTGTTCAAGTTGTTCTATAATATCTTTATGAAGTCGATTCTTCTTTTTCGGCTGTACCTTAAACTCGGAACTCTCCAAACCACCTTGCCTTTTTGAAGAATTTGCAGCGTTCATTTGTGTCTGAAACCAAAATGAAAAACAATGAACAGGAGGAAAACTAAATTTAAAATAGTGTGAAATAGATTTGATATTTAGTCAACAAAATACTCTTTTTATCGGTTATCTTATTCTTATAGAACAATTGACTATTATGAAACATTTTAATATCATATCATAAACACTTCCAATGCCTCTATGTATGTAGTAATAAAAAAAAACACGGTAACTTACTTGATTAAAAAGCTTAACGATTTTCAAAGTTGGAAATGCTGTTAGTTTTGTATATTTGTATCCTTTATTTGATATTAAAATATCATCTTCTATAAAATGTTCAGAACATATGGTGCTTGATTTTGTTGGCATCCAATTTATTCTACCTGTAGCATCAATCCATTTCTCTTTGACAGTGGCGTCTTTGGGAAACCTAAAAATATTTTAAATGAAGGTTAGAAAGTTGGTTAAGTTCTTATTGATGACATTTCAATGATTTTTATGAAATTATATATAAACCGCTCATTGTAACAATATGGTAAATGGTAAGTAATGGTAATGGTAAGTAATTGTAACAATGGTAGCCTACTAAATTTTAATTATTCAATTTTATAAACTATTAATTTCAATTTCTTTTTACAAACAACTGTTACTGTGTCTAAATATGAACACAATTCTTCGTTATATAAAATGGCTGCTGCGCTATAAAGATTTTGTTGTGTTTTAAGGTAAACCAACCAAATTGTGCTGACTTCTACGTATAGGGAGTTTATCGTTATAAAGAGTTTACACGTACATTTTATTATTCTAAGCCCACACTAGTAAGTATATAATTTTGTATAACTGCCGAAACTGTTCCTTCTTTTCTTTAAATAAATAAGTTATATCGATAAGCACCCACTACAACACTAACCGAGTAGCAAGAACTTTTGAAATCTAAATTTCAATCTAAAGTAATCTTTATTACAATTACGTAAGGTTGATTTTAACTTCATTCAAACTACAATTATTAGTAAACTAAAATAAGCTAAGGTTTTTAAAGAATACTAACAAAATCGTACTTACCGATGATACGAAACACCTCCATTACGAAGATTTTTTCTCCTACTATCGTTTTTGCACTCCAGAATGCAACAATACGGCATATTTACAATAATTATGCGGAAAAATCAGGAACTGGAACAGGACTGATAACGATTGGGATCAAATAAGCGTAGCTACGCTTAATTGTGCCACACTAAACACGCCTACTTTGCACTTCCACTTGTTTTTTCTATTCCGTGCTTTTTTGACAGTATTTGTGGATATCTCCTCTGCTGCCATCTAGTGTAATATTTTGGAACCGTTATAAAGAAAACTCCTCATTAAAACTAAATTTTGGTATTGCAAGACGTGTTATATTTTTACCATATTTTGTAACATTTATATGTATCTACTTACTCGTTATTCTTGCTCTCTATAATCTTTAGTAGATAACCTGTCAAGAAAACTTCGTAGAAAAGACTATGATACCTTAGAAATTCAAATTTAATTACTAATATTTGATTGAGCGTGAACTTGTTTCATTTATTGTATATGGCCATGTATTTTGGCAAAGGAGAAAGCTTGCTTATGCTCCATCCATTGGTTATATGATCGAAGGCTATAAGTTGCAGTAATGTTCGCCATCCCATTTGAAGACTTGGCAAAATGGCTCATGTCCTTGCCTTTCCCAAAAGGATAATTATAACATCATCTTCATTATTCCACAGATTAAATAGTAGTAGTAGTAGTAGTAGTATTATTTTTCCCGAAAGAAAGCAAAGAGCATGTGCCCATACGGCCTTACAGATTAAATAGAGTACTAAAGTAATAATCATTTGCTATGTTTGCTTTAAATTAAATACGTTTTGTTTTATTTTAATATGATTTTATTCAATAATCAAAGAACCACTCAGAACCAGACTAATGCTTTAGAGTAATAATAATCTAAGGTTTTATTTATTACAGCGTTCTATCTGGACTATAACTGAGTCTAACATTGTGATAAAAATTATTTATAAGTAACAATAACAATTTTGGTGACTTTGCAGTTGACGTTTGTGGTTAACGCACGCGTTGTGGAGTTTCTTTTAATTTTTCTTATAATTCTTTTCTAAAGTCATTAAGTGTTAATTTACTAACCTATGTGATCGTGTTGTGTTGTGGTTTTGTAATTTTTGTTCTTTTTTTTCCTATTGTGTAATATGGTACCGATTCCTCCTAAACCTCCCGATCCCGCTCAGTCTTCCGAGATGGATTCCGACTCCTCCTTCCTGTCCCCAATAATGCTCTCACCTTTGCAAGAAAGTCATCCACCAAGTCGTAAAAGAATTTTAGACTCCTCTAACGACTCCTCTAATAAACCTAAAAAATTGATAATCGACCCAGAGAATACTCCGTCAGCTATCCAAACAATGTATTCCCATCCCAGCATCCAACCCGAAAACCGAAAATATTCTGATTCAGACAACGGTCCATTTATCATTCATGTCACGCGCGACTAGTCCTCGCCGGATTCTGGTTTGACTATTAACAGGATCAAATTTGGACAATTCCTAGTACACTCTAATGTTCAAAATGTAGTCTTGGGTGAAGTGAAAATGGTAGGTAGGAACAGAGTATCCATAGAATTTAGTTCTCCAAAAGATGCCAACAAATTTTTAGTACTGCCGTCTCTCCAAACCCTTAATTACTCAGCTTCCATTCCTACCTTTCAAATATCCCGAATGGGGGTAATCCGAGAAGTGCCGCAAGAAGTTCCCATGGAAGAATTGGTGAAAAATTTAATTCGACCCTCCAATTGTGGAATTGTTTTAAAAGCAAGGAGACTTAACAGAAAAACTTTTGTAGATAATCAGCCAGTATGGACTCCTACACAAACTGTGGTGATTACTTTCAGAGGACAAATTCTCCCTGAAAAAGTATATTATTGCTATTCTTCCCTTCCAGTCTCCCCATACATATTACCTACAATCCAATGTCTAAAGTGTTGCCGGTATGGACATATCAAAGCCCAATGCCGTTCGAATCCCAGATGTTACAAATGTACCCAGCCCCATCTAGGAGAATCTTGTGACATATCAGTTGAAGAATTTGTTTGCATTTTGTGCCGTGGATCGCATATGGCTACACTCAGGGACTGTCCTGAACATATTAGACAAAAGTCTATTAAAACCGTAATGTCTCAGAATAACATTCATTATGCTGGGGCCACCGCCAAATTCCCTTTTCGAAGTTATGCTGATGCATCAAAAACTAATGTGCCCTCACCTGCAAATCCATCTATACCCACAAACATAAACTCTAAATCATCCTATAAGAAAACTTTTCTATTACCCGCTAGGTCTCATAAACCTTATCAATCTAAAGGTTATGATCAGGAGGCTCATAGATCCATCATTGGTTCCTATGACCCCCCCCCCCCCCCCCCTCCTTCTAATGGTTATGCTTTAAAGCCCAACAAGGAGGATTCTTCTAATGAAAACCTTCTACAAATCTTAATATCACTTCTAATAAGCATGTGCCACAATAAATTCAATAACAATTTACCGAACAATATCTCCAAAAAAAATAATGAACTTCTTTCTATAGTACAAAACGACCCAGACACAAATTGTGCAGTGGAATATGAATAGTATCAGAAATAAAAAGTCAGATATTCTTTATTTAATAAATAAATATAAAATTAGCATTTTGGCCATTTGCGAAACCTGGCTTAAGCCAGGGCCTAGGTTTGCCCTGTCCGGGTTTCACAGTGTGAGAGAGAACAGGGCTGATGGCTACGGGGGTTCTTCTATTTTTATTAAAAAACATATTCCTTTCAATCAAATTAATCTACCTATCCATCCCTCTGAGCTTAATATAGTCGCTATTAGAACACTAAATATATCTGTTGTCTCTCTTTATATCCCATATCCCAACTCCTCTTATATTCCTATTCTGGAGTCCCTATTTTCCTCTCTTCCCTCTCCCCTTCTAATTCTTGGGGATCTTAATTGCCATCATCCTCTTTGGGGCCACGTTCACCTGATAGATTTGGTTTGGATCTTATAGACCTCATTGATTGACACTAAGAATTTGGTTATTCTTAATGATGGTTCTCCAACACGAAGAGCTTATCCCAACCAACAATCTAGTGCTGTAGACCTTTCATTATGCTCTCCTTCCCTTGCTCCAAATTTTTTTTGGTCCGTCCTTCCGAGTCCTATGGTAGTGACCACTTCCCTATCCTAATCTCATCTCATATTCCCTGCCCTACTTTGTCTAGTGTAGTCTTTGAACCTTTATTGAAATATAAGACTAATAAAGCTGATTGGTCGCTCTTCTCTTCTCTAACTGATCAAAAATCTAAGCTATTTACGGAAATTACTGATAATAATTATTTACAAAAGTATGATCTATTCCTGGCTTCTATAGTCGCGTCAGCAGATGATTCCATTCCCAAAAAAACCTTTCAAGGTCATAGAATCTTATCCCCCCCATGGTGGGATGCAGATTGTACTAAAAAGATAAAGGACCGTAAACATGCAGAAAGGCTTTACAACATCTCAATGACAATGGATAATTTTATTAATTATAAAAAAATTGCTGCAGAAACAAGAAGACTACTATATAAAATATTTTCCTTAAAATTTTAAACAAAATCTTTGTTAATGGTTTCCATCCTACCTCATGGAAAAACCAAATTATTATACCTATTCCCAAACCCAATAAAGATCCTACCCTTCCATCGTCCTACCACCCCATTACCCTCTTCTCAGTGCTCTGTAAAATACTAGAACATTTAATAAAAAATCGTCTGGAATGGTATGTTGAAAGCAGGAGTATTATTGACAGCTCCCAATTTGGGTTCCGTAAAGGCAAGGGTACATACGACAGTTTAGGTATTATATCAACAGACATCCGTAGTGCTTTCTTAAGGGGGGACTCTGTAGTGGGTGTCTTTCTTGATATAAGTTCGGCATATGACCACGTCATTCTTCCTCTGCTCAGGCAGAAAATGCTAAAGCTGAGCATTCCAGTGAGGACTGTTCAACTCATATCCAACTTATTATCTGCCCGGATAATATCTATTAGATACCAGGGTCACCACCTCGCCCCGCGTACTATCTGGAGAGGCCTCCCTCAGGGTTCTGTGCTCAGCCCGCTTCTCTATAATATTTACACTCATGATCTCCACCTTACGGTTAAACCATTTTGTAATATTCTACAGTATGCCGACGATTTGGCTCTGTATTCACCAGTTGGAAATATTCTAGATTCCCAATCCCTCTTGAATAAAGCGTTGTATTATCTTTCCAATTGGCTTTCAGACCATGGTCTTTCTCTATCACCCGTAAAAAGTGCCGTGGTTCCTTTTTCAAGAAAGTATAAAGTTCCATCTCTAGACATTAGAATCAATAATCACCCCATTCCCCAACTCTCAGCCTTTAGATTTTTGGAAGCGGTCTTAGACTCTAGAATGACTGGCATCACCCACTTTGATTATGTATCTGAAAAATGTGAAAAATCTATCAATGTCCTACGCTGCCTTTCTGGAGTTTGATGGGGATCACACCCTTACTCCCAAAAACTACTTTATAACTCTATTGTAAGAAGCAATCTAGATTATGCTTCATTCTTCTTTGCCCCCTGTAATAAAGCATCCTTAAACAAATTAGACAGAATCCAAGCTAAGAGCATTCAAATCATCCCTGGAGCAATGAAATCAACTCCCATTCTTGCCCTGCAAAATGAATGTGCCGAACCTCCTTTATGCACAAGAAGACAATACCTATCAGACCGCTTTTTTTACAAAATCTCTCTATGTTTTAGTATAAGGTAGGCATAATTTATAGTAACATACCAAAGAGAAATGAGTTTTTAGCAATTTTAAATGTTTAAAAAATCACAACGTAGTCTACAATGATATATTTTGCGAAATTTGCGATAAGTTAAAACAGCATTAAAAAGCCATTACTTATTATTATTAAAAGGTGGTATTATGGTGATGATTTTAATTTGTTTGCACTACACAAACAACTTAAAATCATCACCATAAACGTCTCACAGAAGAAATAATAGTACAAGTAACGCGAAAGTGATAAAAAAAAACAATACCTACCTTATTAATAAATGACAAAAGAAAAATATCACAACTTTAGGTAAATTTGATTAGAATTACGTAACATTGCAAATTAGTAGGATAATATTAATAACTCACGACTTCAAGCTCCGCTCAGATGCATGCGATCTCGCTCTGCACGCGTCATGTGAGCAGGACACAGTATAGTTTCCCATTTGTACCTCTGAGGACTCCTGCGCTCCTGGTACTTCTCAACAGTTTTGTACAGAGAAGTTCTCGTTCTTTCATTAATACCGTGTGCCTAACGACTTGCTACCTACATTTTCTGCGGTCCTAGTCCTATTAGATATAAATTTATCACAAATATTTGATTGTTTAAGGTACAAAGGCAGTGCCTAACTCTGTCATACATTTAGCATAATCCAATAATAATAATAATTGAAAAATTTTAAGGAAAACTTAGGCAACCAAAAATAATACGGAGTGAATAGTACAAAAAAATAGCGATAGATGGCGCTAGTACCATATGATGATAGTACCACAAAAAAACTATGGATGGCGCTATTTGAAATACAAAGTGTCAATATAACAAAATATAATAGGTTTTTAATATGATTTTATTACCAAATTTCTGGGGTAGGCAGTGCCTTTGTGCCTATATGGACTGCACGCCACTGCTGCCCAATTATAATGGAATACTGGCTATAGCAAAATATTTAAAAAAGTTCAAATTAAGATTCTAATTATAAATACATTCCTATTATACTTCCTATGAATATTTACTTCTGGCGCTTTATTCCGAGTTTGCAACCGCTAATCACGACAAGACGTTGCGCAAACTATAAATATGGAAATATAAGCTCTATTCCAATGGTTATATAGTATGTATTAGGTTGGCTATGCCGCCATCTAGAAATACACGAATTCTTCGCAAGTTTGAACATTTATGGTGCATTGGAATTTCAACTTTATAATTAACAGGATAGAACTTACATTTCAATACGCGTACTTTACGCAAAATGCGCGACGGTGAACGTGTCAAAACTCGGAATAAAGCCCCTGAATGTTTAACCTTAACCAATATTTATTGACTTTTTTTTTTAAAACAATAATTGTAATATTTTAATTTATACTCCTATGTGCCTTTTCAACAACTTGACATTGGCAGAGTTACGCGTTAGACATGTGACAATCACCATTTTTTGAGGATTGAATTCTAATTCGTTCAATCGCAAAAACGATTGGATTCCCAGGATTCTATCAAAAAAGATCCAGAATTATTGGATGCATTCCTAAAAAAAATTAGAGGGCAGTAAAAAACTTCCAGCAATAACGTTAGTCATACTTTTGGTATCTGAATTTTAATTAATGAGCTAAAAAAAAAAAAAAAGGTCATCATCTCCAAAACTTAGTTTTAGTCATTTGGTATCCAGAATTAATTTATATGCTAAAAAAAAAAAAAAAGGTCATCATCTCCAAAACGTAGTTACAGTATTCCCATATCCTGAATTAATTGATTAGATGCAAAAAAAAAAAAAAAGGTCGTCATCCTAAAAATTAAGATACAATTGAACGATATAAAGATATAGTCGATTGAAAAAGGTACAATTGGGAAATAAAAAGATATGGTCGATTGATGTCAAATATGATTGATTGATTATGATATGATTGAAAGATAAAGGTATGATTGAACGATATAAGGATATAATTGAACGATATAAAGATATGATTGAATGATAAAAAGATATGAACAATTGGTAATGATATGATTGAACGATAAAGATAAGTTTCAAAGATTTCAATCAAAAGTACCGAATCTTTTATTGGATCGTGATTTTTTATCTCGGTCACTTAGAAATACCATATCAAAATGATTGAATCATTCGCGATTGTCACATGTCTATACGCGTCAAGCGAAAAGCCATTCACCAAAATAATAATAATAATAACAATTTTGGTAGGATGGAAATTATTAATATTTCTTTAAAAACGTAAGTTATGGAGTGAGAATTGTTATTACCTATTTATTTCAAGCTGCTTGAGTGTTAATTTCATCATATAGCAGTTTTGCTTCTTCTGATGATCCTTACAGCTCTATATTTTTGGCCATAAGGATACCAAAATTTCATTTTAACTGTTTTATAATGTGTTCTATAGTTCCATAAATAATATAATGATAAATAAGACATGTCTTATTTCAGAAGTTTTTCTGGGGGCTGTCATTGTTTTTAGAGGATTTTTTGTTAGTATTATTAATGAAAATATCCTAAATTGTATGTTATTAAATTTATTTACAGGTCAGCCGGTCGAACTCATCTATAACTGTACACACACATTGGTTTTAGTAGGGAGTTGCTCCCAATTCTATCCCCATGGATCTGTTATTGTTTAGTTAAATGAAGGGTTGGAGTATCTGAACATTAATAAATAGAAACCATGCCTTAGTTTCTTAACAATACTGCTATCCATTAAAGCTGTATACTGCTGGTGGATCCAATGCTATGTTTAAATTAAAATTATAAAAAAATATTTATCCTAAGAAAAGCTAAATCCCAGAACAGTGTGCCTCCGTTGCAAAATTAGTAAAGGTAGGTAATATAACTATGAATACTTCAGATATAAAAATAAATTATTTTTTCTCTCCAATAGAAAACAAATATTTAGTTCAGTTTATAGGTAATACAATTCTTTATAAAATGGGGCCTGGACTAGGCAGGAAGCCTGTATCTCCCACCCATAATACTTAAACAAATTTGTAATACTAAGTTTAAGAAGCAGTCACAAATCACAATACAATTTAAATAAAGTTATATATTAATACGTAGTCGGCACTGAAAATATCGGGAATGGAATATTTCCACTGTTCCTGTCATATTAAAATGTTTTTAATTGAAAACTCCTTGTTTTTAAAAATCGTATACCATTTATTTATTTAAAAAAAGATTCTTGGTCTTGTCACAAGGACTTGTCAAACTTGTTTAGTCGTTGAGAAAATGGAATTGACTCGAGAAAATTCAAGAGCGATGATTTATTATGACTTTCGAAGTGGTTTAACACAAAAACAGTGTGTTGATCGGCTGCTTTCTGCATTTGGTGATGAAGCCCCATCCAAAACCACAATTTATCGCTGGTTTGCTGAATTTCAACGTGGACGTGTCAAGCTCAGTGATGATCCCTGTCAAGGTCGTCCAAAAACTGCAGTCACCCAAGAAAACGTTGATACTGTGCGTAAGCTGATTGTGGAAGATCGACATGTGACAAACCGCGAAATTCAGGCAACTTTAGACATTGGCATGAGTCAAATACAAATAATCTTGCATGAACAATTAGGTGTAAAAAAGTTGTTTTCCCGATGGATACTGCATTCGCTCTGTGAAGAGCAAAAAGCGGCTCGCGTTACTTGGTGCGTCAGAACGAAAAGATTCCACGCAGGATCCTCAAATGCTGTATACAACATCGTATCAGGTGACGAATCCTGGATATACGAGTACGAACCCGAAACAAAAAATCAGTCACGAGTATGGGTGTTCGAAAATGAGTTAAAGCCAACAAAAATTATGTGTTCACGGAGTGTTGCAAAAAAAATGGTGGCCATGTTTGTCTCCAATACCGGCCATGTTGCGACTATTCCTCTTGAGGGACAAAGAACGGTTAATGCAGAATGGTATGCTAGCATTTGTTAGCCACAGGTCGTTTCTGAACTCCGTAAAGAGAACTGCAATCGCCGCATCATCCTCCATCACGACAATGCGAGTTCTCACACTGCGCACAGAACAAAAGAGTTTTTGCAGCAAGAAAACATAGAATTATTAGACCATCCGCCGTACAGCCCCGACCTAAGCCCTAAAGATTTCTATACTTTCCCTAAAATAAAGAATAAATTGCGTGGTCAGAGATTTTCATCACCTGAAGAAGCTGTGGACGCCTACAAAACGGCCATTTTAGAGACTCCAACTTCCGAATGGAATGGTTGCTTCAATGATTGGTTCCATCGTATGGAAAAATGTGTCAAATTTCGCGGAGAATACTTCGAAGAGCAATAAATACATTTTTAAATAGTAATGTTGTGTCACTTCCTTGATTCCCGAAATTTTCAGTGCCACCCACATAATAAATTATAATTATTCTTAAATTAAGTAAGTAATATAAAAAAAAATATTACACTGCAGAAATTTACACACATTGACAATATAAATATAATCAATCTATTTTTATTTTAGATCTAAATATGGAAAACATGTTAGAAAACTTTTTGTTCAAAGCAGTTCAACAACAGAATATTTCTATTATTATTCGTCTATTACATCAAGGTAAGTAACTCTTACAACAGTGACCACTTAACTATATGTGAGTGGGCTTATAAATTAGTCGTTTATCAAAACAAAATTGAAAAACTGACTTGATAATGAATAAGAATTAAAAGAATTTAATTGATAAAATAACTTAATCATAGGAGTACAATCAAATTTAATAAATTAACAATTAACTTATTTATTTTAGGTGCCAATCCAAATGCATTATTAAGCAATGGTAAAACATGCCTAATGGAAGCAGTGAGCCTTCAAAATATAAATATATTAAAACTACTTCTCGATAAAGAGGTTTGTTCATTATCTAGTCCAACTTCTGCATCACAAAAAAATAGCTATAAAAAAAAGAAATCACAGAAAAGAAAACATAACAGTCACAGTGATACTGGTACAAGTTTCACTGATATTCCAAGTAAATACTTTCAAGTAGAAAATGTATCTGATTCCGAAGAAATGAATTGTACAGGGCATAGAAATAGGGGGTACTATGTCTTTATTCATGATGACGAATCAAGTACAGAAGAGAGCAATTATAACTTTCAGCCAACATCTGTTGTGACGCCTCCGGCGGGTGAACTAGAATGGGATGAAGAATTAGGACCACATCCATATTCTTTTCCTGCAACGGAAGATGATCCCTGCAGCTCTATGTATAAGTGAGTAAAAATCTAAAAGGTAGTGAATGAAAGTTAATTTGTACTCTTTTTTTAAATCTGCACAGTTTGTTTTAAAGAACCTAACTTTACCTTAAATTATACTTATAATTAAATTTATTAAAACTTACTATTTTCTACAGGTGGTATGCTGAAATTCTGGAAACAACAGGCCCTGTTTTAGTTACGGCGTCTAACTGTAAATTCACCATAGATCAACAAGATCTGGTAGAAAAGACTGCACTTCATCATGCAGTTGATATGGAGAATACAGAAGCTATAAAAATTCTTATTGCTGCTGGTAAGTAAAATTATAAACCATAGTTAACTATATAAAGAGTGTTTAATTAATATGAGCTGGAGTGCATGGGAACAACTCTTTACCCTTAGGCTGTCTAGGATAGGGTTGGATTGTTCTATCCTAAGTACTGATTGGGCCATTAAAAATAACTTAAATGTCTAAGTAAAAGTAAAAATAATGTCTACTAATTTAACTTTAATTATAAAGTAGTATTAAAAAATACTAAAAAGTTAATAATTTAATAATACATTTTATTATCCATATTTTTTGATAAATCAGCTTAAAAGTATTAAAAAAAAAGATTCAATACATGAAATGGCCATGGCGCCAATTTTCTGCTGAGCGAGTA
The DNA here is from genome assembly GCA_947458855.1 of Monopis laevigella. Classification (NCBI taxonomy): domain Eukaryota; kingdom Metazoa; phylum Arthropoda; class Insecta; order Lepidoptera; family Tineidae; genus Monopis; species Monopis laevigella. The sequence goes on along the minus strand of OX381583.1, from coordinate 17,021,830 downwards.
TTACACATTATAATTAAAATAACATTTTGTCGCGAATCAGTGACATGCCGGGTGTACTGGGTTTGATTGCAGTCAGTCAAGGCGGTATAGGACTAGATGCCTCAAAGCACAACCCGTGTTTTTTTTTTTAAGGATGTAAAATAGATGTGCCTGACTTATCTGGATATACACCACTACATTATGCTATTTTAAATGGATACTTGGAGGGTGTGAATATATTACTGGGTGCAGGCAGCCGTGTAAATCAAACAACACCACAGAAGACTTCTTCAATGCACTTAGCTGCATTAAGCAGGAATATCAAAATGGTAAATATAATAACATGCACTTATGACATTTTCTACATTTTATGAAAAAGGTCATTAAAATAATAAAAATATTCGTGGGAAATTCTAGTCTAGTAAAATACCGGGATCATCCGGCAATGATTTAACTGGGATTATAAATTGTAGCCCTTGAAGATAAAATAAAAACATTGTACTTGACATACTAAACAAAGTTTAGTATGTCAATTAGTTTTTTAAAAGAACAACAAATAAAATAAATATAATCCCTGTCCCGGCAAAATATAGGGTTCCGGCAGTGACTTAAGAACCTTTTTTCCAATTCTAGTCCCGGCACTTCGGTCAGGTTACAACATATTGACAGATCGAGTAGATGCAGGACAAGCCTACAAAATAAGAATTATAAAAAAGTTTTTTAATTCTATTATTATTAACAGAGTGTGAGTTTGACCTCAATCTTGCCCGATGGAAAGCAACGATAGGGTCAAATAGAAAACACATTGATAAAGATGTTTTTGCATTAGTATTTAAATAGCCTCGCTGCGCTGGTCGAATCAACCGCCTCTTTCGCTGTTACGGAAAGAGGCCTGAGGCAAGATCTAACTAAATAAAGTAAAGATTTTGACCTTTTGTTATATACCATACTTTGCTCTGCCATATTTTTAATGCGGATATCATTTTTTTTTTAGGTAAAGAGGGTAGTAGAAGCTGGAGCCCGGTTAGATGACAGGGATACTTTCGACCGTAACCCACTGAGTGTAGCAGCGAGGAATGGCTCCGTAGACATAATCAAGTATCTCATAAGCCTGGGTGTAGCAGTTAACAGTGAAAATTCTAAAGGTAAAATTAATCTTATATTTTTTTTAAGTCAGCATCACATGTTAGACCTAAATCTGGCTGTCTTTATGAAATATCACAGTTATTCGTTTTTTTTATCAGTCTTGGCTTACGCGTGCCTAGGGCCTCATTCATATATTTCAATATTTATAGTTTACGCAATATCTTGTCGTGTTTAGCGGTTGCAATCCTTGAATGAGGCCCCTGATTCTACTAAATAAATTGCACATATCAAAGTTAAAATTCTACAGATATCCCATAAAAAATGTGGCCGTAGAATAACGCTCTTTGGTTATTTGTTTTAAGAATTTTGTTTTGGAATAGCCTGTGGGTTTAGTTAGCAATTTTAGCCTAGTATGTAAAATTTACAGATTTATGAAAAGGATCAGAAGCCCTAGTGTGAGTTTTTTTAACGTTTACTTTTGCGTTAACTATACTACCGCGTTAACATTTTGACCAATCACATGCTCGCATTTTTAGTTCTCCAAATTTCCGCTTGGAGCGCTTAACTATTTCCTATACAAATTTTAGTTAACTCAAATGCAAAGTAATAGTTAGAAAACTCACACTAGGGGTACTGACCGATAAAATAGTTAACAATAGTAAACCTTATTATGTTATTCTTGGTTTCTTACTATTTTTTTTTCGATTTTATATGACATGGGGACGAAAAACCAAACCTCAAATTAATTGAAGTCTTATAAATTGGTTGACCCACGCCTGTTGGTTGACCCACGCCTGTCGCAAACATTGACAGTGACACTGACACATTTTGTATTATACAAAAAACGCCTTGGCGTTTAACACGGTAAGGGGACCCTTACCGTGTTTCTCAATTTATCATGAAGGTAAAAACCGTGCCCGTCCGCGCGCCGCTACTGGAGTAAGCATCATTCAATTTGCAGGATGCCGCGCGAGTGACAAATTTGTCACTCACACACACTTTCACATTTTGAAGAATCAAGCTACGATTTAATTGTTTTTCGCCTTTTGTAGTTTGCATCGACTTATATAACTTCCTCTTGGAGGTTATAAAAATGTTGAGATTGCGTTTAGTAGGTAACATGTAGTTAGTTGTGCATGTGTTTTATTTTAATAAATAATTTAATTTAATAAAGTAGGTATCTTAATTTATTGTTATATATACCTACATATTTTAAATCCTCTAGTATTATAAATGCGAAAGTGTCTATCTGGGTGAATTTGAAAGGATGTATTTTGAGCTAAAATGAGGTTCTGCTGATAAAATCTAACAACTTTTTCTATGGAATGAAATATGTCGCAAATGAAAAATAAAATTGACTTCCCCATACAAATTGGTCATTTTAACGTTACTAGTTTGCATGGAGAAGGCCATTTTTTTTTCTTTTGCGATACATGGTTCCATGGGAAAGTGGTTTAATTTGATCATATTAGCCCAAAGTATATCCTTTCAATGTTATTGAGTCTACTCAAAACATCGCGACGAGCTAGCCACTTGTTCGGTGTAGACTCATACCATCGGCTACGACGAGATAGGATTAAAACCCCTCCGCTAGTTATCTTGGGGCTCGTGATGATATGTGTGTGTATTACAATTGTATATCGATAAATAATTATTAATCTTTGATGATCTCTATAAATCCCAAAATATTTGGTTTATATCGATAAGTTATAATATTTGTTGTCGGTGGCAACACTATCGAAACTATTAAGTATGCAATTTAATATTTAGCTTCTTATAATAAAAAAACAATACACTTCATAGACACGCGCACATATTCACATTTGACAATAGCTAACTTGTCTCTCTTTTTTTCTCAAGCAGTTTTTTAAGTGTCAGACGCGTTGAGCTGCCATTTGAAGCCACACCTTTTTCCCTGTTCTTCATTTGTTCGCCTCAGAAATTGGCGACATCGGTATCGTACTATTATGAAACAATTTATGTATCATGCTTACTCCATTGGCGCGGGACGCGTTTTTTTAGCTTCATGCAATTTATGGACAAAAATGACTTTATTACAAAAGTACTTTTATTATTCTAAATTATTAATTCCGAAATAATTGCAAATAAAATAAAAACTTTGTTTCTTTCCTCGTTTTTAACTATTTTTAAACTGTAGTACATACTATTGTACATTATTGATAAAAACAATTTAAGTAAATAATTCTATTAGTAAATTTACCCCTTCTTAACCCCATTGGAAGTCAAACTTCTTTTATTTTTTCTACAGGTTCCACATCACTTTGTGAGGCTGTACATCGTAACCACACGAATGTGGTAGAACTTCTGCTAAAAGCTGGTGCCAGGGTCACACATTCCAGGAAACTGCTGCATACTGCTGTCTCCCGACGAAATGTAAATATTTGTAGTATCTTAAGAGCATGACCTTGCATACACCTGGTGTTAAGCAATGTCCAGGAATGATAGCAATTAGCCTGGTGTCTGCTGCAACGAACACGTTTGACATTTCTTTTGACCTCAGGTCACTTCCATATTTATTATAACTTTATCTATTTTTATTGAATCACGGCACGTGCTTTACTGGTTACCTGCTGGTAAGCGTCCTACAAAGACCATAAATGGGGTTGATCAATGCATCATTGTTTAACATCATTGATCTCTCCCATATTGGCTAAATGATGCGGTTACGAAATGGGTAGCGATATAGACAAATTTTCATAACGAAATGTTTAATAACGTCACTGCTTTATCGGTTGAGATTTGTGCGATTTAATCAGTTGTCAATAATAGTATTTTTTCTATTTTTAAATCTATACTAATTTTTATCTAATCTTTAAGGGGGTAATCTCTGGATCTACTGACCCGATTTTGAAAATTATTTTAATTTATTGATAGCCAATATATCGTGGAAGGTTATAAGCTATATAACATCACGCTACGACCAATAGGAGCGGAGCATTAAAGAAAAATGTTAAAGTTATGCAGACTAAGTTGCGCATGTCAGCTAGTATTATAGCTTATTTATTTTGGATAACAGGTGGTGCTTGTGGGTTTGTTAGTAAAATCTGCGACCGGCGGCCTAAACCTGTGCGACGAACAAGGAAACACTGCTTTACATAAAGCTACCAGATATGGATTGAGGAGGATTTCTAAAATCCTTTTGGAACATGGTCAGTATATAAATAAGATTATCAGGTTTATTACCATTATATAATGAACCACGCTGTGCTATATATGGAAAAATGTATAGGTCATTAAAAAAATTTAAAACTCTTACGCTTTTCCTTTTTACTTTAATATATTTGTAGTTTTGTATAATGGAATTAATATAAAATTAAAACTTATAGCTATTTTTTAAAATTTTATATTGTATAGTCTCTAAAAAATTTAAGAAACCTAAGAGTGCCCCGCCGTCATTCTTAGTAGTTTACTTACTACATTAAATTGTTTAATTTCATACTTTAATCTCTATTATTATGATGGATATATTAAGATAGTATTAAATATAGCATGTAGGTATAATATATATTAGATATAATTAAACTAGAACATTTAACTTAACAATAGAGCTATAAAATATGTGCCCTTAAAATTATTAATAGAATATATATAGGTTAACACTACAGTGCGTTTACAGTTATTTTTGTTGGCTAACCTGACATAATGTAAATTTTTTTTAGTACATACCTTAGTACTACCAACGATAGCGATACATGTCAGTTGTTGGAGGTAAAATAACTGTAAATGTACTTGTACTGTACGCATGTTATTTTTTATTTTTATTGGAGCACGACATGACATGTGACTTTCTATCTACCTGGTGGTGAGCAGAGACACAAAGTCAATCAATAATTGTTCTTTAACAATATTGATCGCTCCCACTATGCCGGCTAAATGATGCTATTACGAAATGGTGGGCGACAAAGACGAATTGCATTGCGAGTATATTTTCCTGGCTGCCTTATCGGTAATTCAACTACTCATTTCGTAACCGCACCCTGGAATTAGACAGGCCCTCGACAAGAAGTCGATGCAGTAGTCTCTTAAAAACCGGTGAACCCACAGACTAAAACATGACTAGGTCACTTGACGGTTTTTGTGGTAACGAGACTGGTGCACCTAAAAACTTACTTAACTTTAACTAATTTTTTTTTCGCCTTATGCCCGATTTCACCAACTCAAGTTAAGGGACAATTAATGACAGTTGTTTCATAGCAAATATGTCAAAATACTTATTTAGGGGTTACTTTAAAGTTAGGGATATTCGGTGAAATCGGGGCTTAGACTATCCCTACAAAATAATAGCTACCATTTTCCAATCGTTTAGGTGCAAGCGTGAGGACTTTAAACAAATTGAACGGCGAGCATGTTTTACATACTGCTGCGTTCTACCTGGCCAACGCAACCCTGTTTGAAGAATTCCTTCTGCTATTTATGCAATACAAGATAGATATTAATTCCCTGGGCTTGGCTAATATAACTGCCTTCCGAAAAGCTTTGATGCGTGAGAAGTAAGTATACTATACTACACACACGCACGAATAAACCACCTAGTCTTAAACTGGTTGGTTATGTAGTGTGTGTTCGGTTGGGTTGTTTTTTTTTTTTTTCTTCCCGCAAGGACAATAGTTAAATAGTTTACGATTTGTTTATTTTGTATTATATTCTCAACATTTGTCTGTGGGAGGAATGGCGACCTGGCCAAGTACACACAGGACCTTATATATACTTTTTTTTTTACTTTTCATAAATGCCTGTAAAGGTTTACATGAAATAAATATTTTTGACTTTTGACTTTGAATTACACACCATACACGGACTAGTGTCTAGCGTTACTTCAGTGTCATGCATCGAGAGGTCGTGGGGTCGATTCCCACTCATGGCAAAAAAAATAAAAAATTGTATGTGGTTGTGTACAGTTTGTCTGGGTGTTTATAAAATATAATATGTATTATATCGTTGTTTCTGGTACACATAGTTATCTGGCAAGCTTAGTTTGAGACCAGTCAGGTGCCTATCGAGTAACTTCGATGGGAATAAAGTTCATTTGTATCACCATTGCCATTCCCATTACCATTGAAGCAAATAGAAGCGATCGCGTAAACATTTGGATCGTAATGGCTTTCAAAAATGTATATCATTCACTTATTCAATTGCGTTTTGTTTCATCAAGTACATAACAAATATCGAAAAGAAATTAAATATATAAAATATATTATTTCCTTTAAATGTTTATCACAGTATTCAATTCTTCTATAATATTATACATAAAAATAAATCTAATTTGAATATATATTATATAGAAGTATCGTAATAGGGAATCTCGAACAAAACGTAACTTGTGATGAATCTGAACGCACTCGGTTGCTTGGCTACGAGTTTTCATAAATAGTTATATCAGATTATTATTAATTAATGTTTTCACGGAACAAATAGCTACCTCGACGCGATGTTTGGATTGTCGAATAACAAGTAAAATACAAAAAAGTTGATCTTTTAAACAATCTATTCTTGATTTTTTTATTAATTTCAATGTACATATATGCCATTCACTGCATCATACCTACTTACTAATTTATTATTTTAAATGAAAACTCTTGTTTTACCGATAAAAATACAATTTTTCGTTTATAAAAAAAAAATGATATTGATGCCGACTAGACAAGAGTAACCTGCTTCATTTGACGTTTTAAAATGGTAATGAATATCATTCTCAACTGTCCATAAGGTTAGGCGATCCCTCTAATCTGTATGAACTATCATATTTCGTTCGTTCAATGGTATTCATTTTCAATGATAATGGGTTTCCATTCCCATTGCGTTCTGCGATACGAATTGATGTTTTGATGTTCATTAATGGACTTCAAATGTCAAAATGAACCCCATTACCATTGCAGTTACGCGATAGGCCCACAGATCAATATGTGTAAATTGTCCTACATATTATTATATTAGATTATTTTATTTTTATTGGAACAAACAAACTTAACTATCTTCTTTCCTTATTTTTGATATTGTGCTATTAGGTATTAATAAGTTGGTCGTCAAAGTATTTTATAACACAAACAATGTAACAGTGTAGTGTAACAAGCATTACTGCGAAGAATCTTACCTTGAATAGACATCGTTAACAGAATAATAATAAATACTTGTACTAACAGCTGGGTACTTAACAAAATAATCCCACAGAAAACAATTAACAAAAAAAAATTAACAAAAGTCTATGGTACTTATTAAAATATTAACAAAAACAATCGAAATCTTATTCAAGATAGCGTGGGTTATGCAGACATACTTTTTAAAAACCTTACCCGGGGCGTGTGAGTATAGACGGAAATATAATATGAACGAGATAGCACGAGAGTGGACGCCATTTATAAATCGGGTTCTTTAGTCATCAGCAGAGTAACCACCGATTGGGATACCGTGAGATCTCGTTCGAGTTGAGATCTTGAATGATATTTATGATACTACGAAAAGTGAAAAATCGTTGTTTTAATTGACCAATTCAAAACTAGTACTCAATGATAATTCATTGATCATTCATTATTTTTTAAATTCTTTTCTTTTTGTAATCAAAAAGAAAAGAATTTAAAAAATATCTTTTGAATGAAATGACGTCATTTTTGATCTTAACTCAAACGAGAACTCACTGTATCGGAATCGGTGGTTACTCCCCAGGTTATATAGAACAGTTTTTGCTTATGTATGGGCGGTGTTAACAAAACCAGCCGTATTTAATTTTGCATTTATTTTTTAGCTACATAGCTGCAGCCATTCTTATCAAGCATGGGGCCAGAGTGAATGTGTTAGCCAACCGACAGAACAACTTGATTCACGCCCATCGTTCTCCGGACCTAGTTAGGCTGATGATAGCAGCCGGGCATAGACAATTGTTGCCGGCTTCTACCCTAACCCTACTCGCTCTGTGTAGACTGCGCGTGAGACAATTTGCTACCGAACAACCTGTTTATTTGTAAGTTGTCTTTTGTTTATGTATTGATATGTATGTTATATGGTATGTAGTATATTGTGTATGTATATGTGTATAATACATATATTTGTATAGTATATAGCTATGCATATATTTATTTATACATAAATATATTAACTTATACTTAAAACTAATTATATATTTTTATTGCACACCTGTTTAGACTTAGTATTTTAATGTCCCGAAGGCCCAACGGCATTAAGTCTGCCTTTGTAATATGCAAACTTAAAAACACTTAGGTCCCCGATTCAAACCCCGGTGTGTACCAATGAGTATTTAATCTAAAAAAATATGTAGATTTGTTTAACAACACGTTTCACTATACCAACTTGTGAAACTGTTTACATATGGGTTATTAAGTCTATCCAAACTTCGCGACAAACCAGCCATTTGTTCGGTGTAGACTCATACCATTGGCTAAAACGAGCTAGAATTAAAAATCCCTCTGCTGGGTTCCCTAAGGCCGTCTAGGCGGTCTCGGGCGCCGTAATGCACACGTGATGATATTTATTTTAATTTTATACATATAAAAATTTTACACAATTGACACTGAGGAATTATTAGATGTCGTATTCAGCATCAAGTTCTAAACTAAAAATATAATATGGGAATATCTGTTCTATACCGATGGTCATATAGTTTGTATTAGTTTGACTATAAAAATGCCGCCATTTTGAATACATTACTTCTACGCATGGGCGTAGCCAGGATTTCTCGTAAATAAAAAAAAAAAATAGTCTTAATTTTTGGAATGAGCAAAAAAAAACTATCATCATCACATATATCACCTAATATGTATACAACGCCTCGTCAGAATATCACTTGGTTCTTCTATCTCCTTGTTCACGATTTTTGATGAGCAATAATAAAAAACACCATCAACCTTTCAACCTACAAACACTCAACATACGCCGCCCCGTGTCTACTCCCCTGGCTACGCCCATGCTTCTACATCTTGTTTGAAGTATTGAAATTTTAAATCTATGTCGATAGACTGACAGTTTAATATCTAAAGTATATAACAGACTTGCGTACTTTTAACTTCCGGTTTTAAATATACATTTCTTTTTTCAGATTTATAGAAAGTCTTCCTCTGCCGGCAGTTATCAAGAAATACCTCATGTTTGAAACAGAAATAGAGGCTGTAATCTTAAGCACTAGCAAACAAATTCGGTCACCCGTCGCTTCTGACCGAGAACAACTTCACCCAGGAAGCTCCAGCGACTCTTCTTAGGACCACATTTCTTTTTCCAAAAAGTATAAGCCTCTATTACAGTGACCCGCCAAACCTAAAAAAAAAAGCCGTTCCAGCCTAGTGTTAAGTCACTGCAACTGATAACAAGGTTAAGCAGATGACAACAAGGTCGGTCCTGGGATGGGTCACCGCTTTATATAACGAGGCTATATCATTATAAACACCGCAACAAGCTCGCCACTTGTTAGGTGTTGCCTCCTAATACTATCAGCGAAATGAGGATGGGTTAATCCCTTCGCTGGCTACCCAGAGGCCGTTTAAACGGTTCTCGGGAGCCTATAAAGGCACCCGTGATTAATTATTTATATATTACGCGCCAAACCTTTGAGTGTGCAAATTTAAAACTGCGCGCCCCTCCCCTTTATTGATGTATGTGACATGAAAGTATGAATTAATTAAGAAGTGCTGTAACACACCTTGTAAAGTACACTATTCTTGCTGCATATTAATGATATGTTGTCATTGGGCAACATTTATTGCTATGCAGACTACAGTACCGTTCACGGGCGATACTTGGCTTGTCAGCCTTCTAGCGTCGAAACAGAGGAGTATAGGAGTTCTTTGGTGAATGAACTGGACCTAACCATAAAGGAAGTTACTAATTGGGGTTATCATAATTTGGTCCAATTACACAAAAAACCCAGGCCTGCGCGATGACTGCAAAAAAGACACCGTTGTCCCATTTTCCTTCTTTTCAGAGCACTTAATTACCGTATAAAGCCCAGATCCGGCCTTGTATGGAATATTGTTCGCACCTTTGGGGTGGATCGGCCAAATATTTGCTGCATGTCCTCGATGGTCTGCAAAAGCGTGCATCTCGTATTATTGATGACAAAGAGTTCACTAACACCTTAGAGCCACTGCAACTTCGCAGAGATGTAGCGTCGTTGAGCGTATTCTACCGCCTTTACCATGGGCAGTGCTCTGAAGAACTTTTTAATCTCATTCCCCCTTCCCCTCTCCGTTACAGAACCTCACGAGCAGGAACCATTCTGTGGCCGATGTACCAACCCGCACTAAAATATTTGGTGATTCGTACATCTGTCGCACTATTAAAATGTGGAATGCTCTACCGGCTTGCGTGTTTCCTCCATCCTATAACCTTGAGTCCATTAAACGAAGCGTGAACAGGCATCTTAAGCCAGCATAATGAATGAAACCAGCTCTTACAACACAGTTCTAAGAGCTGGTTGTATTCATTCTTGGACCTGCATTCTGCTTTCGATCAGGTAGATGTGGGGTCACATGCCGATCTCCTATATATATATATATATATATATATATATATATATATATATATATATATATATATATATATATAAATATTCATTATCTCGCTCGCATTAATTTAAATCTATGCCGATATTGTCAAATACAATTTATAAACAGCTTTTTTTCAATAGATCTATGTTATATTAGTTTATTGTCCCAAAAATCACTGTGATTCTTATTTTATAAGTAAAAGCTATACTAATATTCTTAGTAATTTATTATAAACATAAAAATGTTTAAAATTATTTTTTGTTGATCTCAATTTTTTTATACTATCGGCTACGACGAGGTAGGATTAAAAACACCCCGCTGGGTACCGCCGTTTAGGCGGGCTCGGGCGCCGTGAGGCACCCGTGATGCTTTTTTTTAAAACTAAGTAATAAGACTATTTTAGGTATTAACTTTTATGTATATTTAAATGAATATTATTTATTTTGTAGGTATAAATACTAGTCAAATAAAATTATGTAGATAAGTATTGAATAAAATACTATCTAGTATTTCATATAAGGAGTCAGGGTATGTATACCCATAAAATACGTTTGTTTTTGTGTGTAAGTACTTTAAATATGACGTCGATATACTGTTGACTTGTTAAGGATACTGCGTTCGAAATCGTGAGCTCCGCGTTCTCCATACAAAATGAGCGTTCGCATTTCCAATAATACTCGATTACTGTTTGTTACAGAATTATTATTGTTTTGTCGGTCATTGTATTTCCAATTTTTTTGTGTTTTTTTTTTCAAAAACAAAAAAAAAATAATCTCGTAATAATAATTGTACTTCGACATAACGCCAAGTTGTAATATTGTAAGTACGTTTTCTATGGGTATTAAATCGACTAAAGAGCCCTTAATATCAGTTATCTATGTTCTATTTCCAATGTGTTAATAATATACTTAAAAAAAATAATAATAATTAAATGTCATTGTGTAATTATTTTAGTAAGAATCTATAAGTCAATGTATATTTAGTAAAATGGGTATTATTTTAGTACTTATATAAATATTATAATTATACTATATTATTATAATATAATACTATATTATATAATTTACCAATACAACCCTATATAAATGTCTTGAATTTAGGTTAAATATCGGACCACACTGGTAAGATTTTAGTCTCAATGTACCTAGTATTTTTATTTAATTAGTCATACTTATATCTAGTCATTTTAATCCAATAAGTACTTGCGTATGGATTAAATACAATTTAATTGTAAATGTTGTGATTCAACGATAAGCTCGAATTTTTTTATTTATATTAAGGTACTATTTATTTAATAAAATATTAGTATACGGCAAGGTTAGTTAACACCAGTCCCGGATTATAGAAAGAAACATGTATGTCAAAAGCTTGGGTGTTTATTTTTGTTTTACCAAGGATTTTTTGTTAGATATTTGGTGATGTCACCTTTCTTCCTAAGAGGAGAGGGACCTCGGGACTTTCATTTCTTAATCCGGCTCTGGTTAATACCCACTATACCTACATTACAGTAGATTATGTATAAATCAAAGTGGTAACATCTTAGGCTAAGTTGCACCAAAATTTCTGTAAATGTATTAAAGTTAAATATGGCGTCGAATGTACCGCAAGATTATTTTGTACAACGAAATGCAAGGTTTATGTAGACTCCTATTGCCAACATAAATTATTAGTAAATTAACGTGTTGCCTACTTAAACTTTTCACTTCTTTGACGTAGTATTTAATTTTAATTACAAATCTTCATAAACTGTCATGTAAATTATGACCAGTAATATAAAAGACGCCATATTGCGGATAACCATTGAAATTAATTTCTTGTATGTAACGCTAAAGTATAAGTTCTATTTTCTTTATTGAATGTTGACACTAGTGGCCTTATTCATTAAAACTAATTAAGTCCTTGTTTTTTACACATATTTATTTTTGTTGTTATTAAACAATAACTATATTATTTGCGCTGTAGCATGGTGCGGGTGACGGTTTCAGTTACGTTTCGTTTCACTCTTGAAAGTTGCCGCGATTTACAAATTATGACTTAGTATTTCTGCTGTACCACATTCGTTTAATGTTAAATCATTAATAACTGTAGTAAATTAAATTAAACCCAAAAATGTTCTAGTCTACAAATAAAATCAAATTGAAAGAAAAATTAAGAAGAGTGTTATGCGTATAACGTAACGCCAAAGTCTTATTTAGTGGTGGGATGTACTGCTACGATGGATAGTCGAGGTTTTATAATAAAAACGTATAGTGCGTAGTTAAATTTATATTGTTAAAAAGTCTATAAATAAATAAAACAACAGAACATTATAGGGTAAGGTTGATTAAAAGGTTTCTAAGAAAAAATACCTTTTATTCGTCTAAACTCATATCAGAGTCAAGAAACATCTGAATTATCACTAAATTCATCACCTGAATCTATGACGGATATTATTAATGATGACTATATTAAATAGAACTAGATTTATTCTGCGAGTATCGTTAGCGATAAAAATTAAATGCATAACGTCACATCCCTAGTCAACGTCATACAGGCAACTGTCACCCGCACCATGCTACAGCGCAAATACTATAAAGTGTACTACAAGGACTCTAATAAGTTTTTATGAATACCGGTGGGGTGTAGGACTATGTGGATTTGTTTAAATGAGCGGTTTTCAAACTTTTTTGGTTATTTTGGAGAGCGAAGTATTTGACAGGAGTCCTAAAATAATAAAAAAATGGTGTATTCTTTATTAATAATAATTAATTAACACACGTATTGATATTGTTTTTTTTTTATTATTAATTTTTAACGATATATTTGAATATTTTGATTACTTTTATTTTTCTCTGCAACCCTAAAGTAGTTGCAGAGTTAAATATATATAAATATCGTTGCAATAATTATTTTTATTATTATGACTATTTATTTTTTAAATTATAATCGCGGAGTCCCCTTCTGAGTACAGTTCGAGTATGGCTGGTCTAGATAAAGTGGTTTAATCCTAGTGTCAACATCTAATAGCCAGACTATAGCAGACTTTGGTGTACCAAATTCGTCCGCGGCCGAGGTATGCTCTGGCGTCTTCGATCTATCTCGGCAGATCGACCGATATATGTAAAATCATAGAAATAGAACTAAAGCAGCTTTAGTTTCTTTTCTAACTGTTAAATAATGAGAGCGCAACACTATTAACAACCGACATATTCCGATGACGCCCGACAATAGCCAATAAAGCGGCGAGTCCAAACTTTTTTGAATTTCTCGCCAGTTTTAATGTAAATTTTCCCGATAGTTTTATTTTGCTTATCAATGGTTCAACTGCTTTTAAAATATATTAAACGAATTAAATAGTGATACTATATTAAATTATTAAAAAATAACATTGCTGGTTATATATTATAATTGAGTATATCGATTTATTATTCTTCAAAATATTTGTAATTTAAAATAAAATGTTGTGGGTAAATTGTGAATTGATATTATAACGTAGGTATTTATGAATGTCTTGATAGTAGTTAACTAATTAAATTATTGACTGAATTATTATTAAAAATAAAAAGAATAGTAAAACATGCATATTTTGTTTTCTTTCAGTTTTTTTTGGTTTGGTAGAGGTAAATTGAAGAGTCCCTATATCCTATTAGCCTCACCATGGAATTTTAATGTAGTTGCAACGAATGAACTCTGTAAATAATAATAATAATAAGTAGGACAAATTACACATATTGCTTTGTACCCCTAGTGTGAGTTTTCTAACTATTACTTTGCATTTGAGTTAACTAAAATTTGTATGGGAAATAGTTCAGCGCTCCAAGCGGAAATTTTGAGAACCAAAAATGCGAGCATGTGATTGGTCAAAATGTTAACGCAGTAGTAAAGTTAACGCGAAAGTAAATGTTAAAAAAACTCACACTAGGGTTACTGGTCACAACTAAGCTCTAGGCTTGTACTATGTGTACCAGAAGCAACGATATAATACATATTATATTTTAAATGTAACGATTAAAGTTAAAAATGGCATCAATAGTACATGCTGTCATTCTAACTGCAAAATAAAATTGGACATTCGACGCCATTTTTTTTACTTTAATTGTTACAATTACATAGTTTATTTTTGTGCAACTCGGTCTTAATATGCCAAGAAATAGTGCTCCTATATCGTGGGATATACGTAGGTGCACATGAGGTTTACAGGATGAGTTCATTCTGTACAGTGCGTTAAAAAAGTCTAGATTTTTTTATATTTCAGGTAAAACCAATATTGTCAAACTCTATGATTTTTTGTTTTTCAGTAAATGATGTGTTTATTTTAGATTAGTAGTACGTTTTATTATAAAGATGTTTTTCGAATAAGACTTGGTGCAAAGGAAGTGACAAATCGATTCCATAGTGCACAAATCTGTGCCTCTAGGGAAAACAGATACAAGTCTTAAAATGCAACTTTACAGGAGAAGCAAAAAACACTTAGCACCAGGAAAAATACGAACTTATTTTGACATAACTTTTGTTTTATTATAGCTTGAAAGTTCTTAAATATGTAGAATCACAATAAAAATGATGCTTTTTCTAATGGCAATCATAAAATTTTAATAAATAAAACGAATAAAACTTATATCCAGCCGAAAAAAAAACTCAAGGTTATTTATGCTCTTTCTCACCAATCATTTGAATTAAATATATTAGTGAAAAAGGGTACGCATTTGAAATGCATGTTGCATAACTTGTGTAGTTTATTTATTAGACCACTATTTCTTAAGTAAAGTTTATTTGTTTAATATATATCTTTAAATTGATCATGCAATTCTTGTTAATTTTAATAAAAAAGTTACCTATATCAATTGTCACATATTTTTTTATGTGTCAAGTGGTATAGTAGTCTAGATGTATTTATATTATTTTTTAATTATATTTACTTCACGTAGGCATTGGGCAATAATTTAATAAAATAGCAATGTACCAGACTTAAAACTTTATTATAAATATATAAATATCAAACAGTAATTATTAAAACAAGTTAGGAAATTTATTCTACATATTATTATAATCAAAATTTTCATCAAATCCATCACCATCCTATTAAGGGTGGGTGTCCCGTGCATCGTTTACCAAGATATTATTATAGAAATCTCATAACACTTGGGTTAATTAGCGGAAGCAGAGTTAGTAAATCACGCTTTTTTTCTGCTGGTACAGGGATTGGACCACTGTAGGTACCATCGGGGAATATTTCTGTGTCAGGTTGGTAGCGGAGATTTGCCCCTCTTTCTCTGCTTTCTCAAGTCAGACTCGAGTCCTGCTTTGGACTCGCTTACTCGAATACTCATTTTATTTTACTCGAGTACGCCACATTCGATTGGGGTTCGATTTTGGTGCTCGAGTCTTAGTTGACTCGATTCTAGTACTCAATAAAGTACTTAAGAATGTCTCTGTTCACTTAAAATATGCCAACATAGGTAGGTCTTATAATATAGCGTGTATGTAGGTACATATCACCTTTCGGCAAGTAAATTTTTATAATATTATTTTAACATCTTGATATTTTATTTACTACATAAGATATTATCCAATATCTATAAAATATTATACAATTGCAATAATATTTTTTGTCCATGAGATAACTTTACTTGTAGATTATTATTAATTATCTACAGCAATTTGATCAACTAGTAAGAGAAATATTCGAGGTGAACTACCCCCTAATTATAAAATGATATTTTGACAGATCGCTATCGTAATTGGAGCTGTGATAGACTTTATTGCATTGGAAATAAGAGCGATGACAACTCAAATTATAATCGCATTGACAGACCGCTATCGCTGTCGCTGTTTTATAATTAGGCCCCTGGAGTCCGTAGTCGTACTATTGTTTTAAGAGAGACGAGACAATGTTCTTAGCTATGCATGGATTCTCCGTGCGGGTGCCGGTTCCATCGCGTGATTTTAAGGCATGGAAATGAAATGCAGCGTTCCCGGACTTGAGACCGCGAAGTAGGTTTAAAGGCCTTTTGAACTCTCACCTGCACTGTGTTCACTACCCTCTACTCAACCAAATACTATATGATCCGATTCGTGCCATCTTGGAAACATGTTTCATAAAAGTTCCGACGGCTGATCACAAAAGATCTTTAATTTAACGATATTCGTAGGTATTCGGTAATCGGATTCTAAACTTGAATCCTAGACTTCTGAACTCGATTCCAGACTCGAATCCTGGACTCGATTCCACATTCGAATCCCAAACAAAACTGGAGTACTGTGCTCGAGTCAGGATCCGAATAATAAACAAACTATTCGAGTTGATTCGATCCCACAAAATGACGACTCAGCACATCACTACTCGTGCGACTGAGGATTTCGTATAAGCGCGCGGAGTTTCTTTTCCTTTTTCTCGGTTACTCTTTCTTTGCAATCACATTTTATTTGCCATAAATTAAGTTGTGTGAATTGAATAATTATGTATAATGATATAATTTAAGTTATTGGCAATAATTTATGTTTTTTTTTTGTGTAAAGAGATCTATCTACATTTATTAAAAAAAAAAAGTCAAAAGTCAAAAATATTTATTTCATGTAAACCTTTACAGGCATTTATGAAAAGTCAAAAAAAAAAAAAAAAAGTATATATAAGGTCCTGTGTGTACTTGGCCAGGTCGCCATTCCTCCCACAGACAAATGTTGAGAATATAATACAAAATAAACAAATCGTAAACTATTAAACTATTGTCCTTGCGGGAAGAAAAAAAAAAAAAAAAACAACCCAACCGAACACACACTACATAACCAACCAGTTTAAGACTAGGTGGTTAGCTGGTTCCATTGACCTGTCAATCGTTGACTGCCCTGCAAAAGTGCCACCAAGGCGACCAACCCAACAGACCATAGCTACGCCCCAAATATACATACTTTAGATAAAATATACCTACAAGTAGATAGATGAAAGGTATCTTTTAGGGCGCAAACGCTGATCACAAGTCGATCGCCTCAGAGACACCCTGGAGAAAAAGGTACCAGCAAGTAAAAAACTCTGATGTTCCACATGTACCGTATCATCGGAGGAGCATGGTCCTGCATGGTTATTGACTTAAACCTATGCTTATAGCATGTGGTATATACTCTCATCCTACTGAAGAGCACGCGTAGAACACCCCAAGGCAGATATACTATCTTACAATATTGAAAGTACAGAATTACAGAACACAACATTTCTTTGATGCCAGCGCCGGTCTATCAGCAGAAGATTTTTCGGGATCTCCGCTTCTTATATGATAACAATCAAACGTGCGTGCCCAGCGGAGATCCAAGGCCCCCACAGCAGCACCCGATCACGGACGTAACGTATGTGTCAGCCATCCTTCTGCTCAACCAGGCCCTTAGGGTGCAGACCAGAACCCGGCACACGCGCCACCACTGCAATGACCTTTAAAGGAGAGGAAATCCGCTGGATACGTATACTACTACATTGCAGGGCCAAATACATAGCTGAATCCAAGGCCTGCGCAAACATCAACTAGTTAAAAAAAAACATGGAAATGTATTCTATAACTCTGTTAACAAAATAACTTAAAATAAATAAGACAAATTAACATAAATGTTAAGTAATAACTAATTATTACCTTGTAGAAAATAGTAAATATTTAAAATTAAAATAATGATAAAAGGTTATAGTAATAACAAGTTATTACCTCATACAAAAATATATAAAAAAATACCTATTGTAGTATAAAAATATATATATATATACCTATAATAGTAAGTATTATGAATTATTACAATATGACAGTTACTATTAGTTTAGAGATTCCAGACGCAGAGAGGACTGATTCCAGACATCTCTGTCATTAATATAATCATTAACTTTGTAATACGCCTTGGCTATTAAAGTTTGCTTTATACAATTTTTAAATTTTATATCATTTAGTTCTATAATTGATTTTGGTAATTTATTAAATAGCCTAATACTGTTTATAAGAAAACATTTATTAGTTTTTTGTAATCTGAATCTTGGTATGTCAATTTTGTTTATATTTCTTAAGTTTCGGGTATGCCTATCTGCATTTTTATTAAACATATTATAATTTTTCTTAACATATAATAAGTTCTCAAATATGTATTGGGAGGGCAGGGTCATTATATCAATTTCAGGAAAGATTTCTCGAAGGGATTCCCGGGTCTTCATGCCGTAAATTGCTCTAATAGCTCTTTTCTGCAAGATAAATATGGTTTCTATGTCTGCCGCTGAGCCCCAGATAATAAGACCATAAGTCATAATACTATGGAAATAGGCAAAGTACACTAACCTGGCTGTTGCCACATCAGTTAATAGTCTGATCTGAGCTCAATCTATTAGATAACGCGTTTATATGAGCTCTCCATTGCAGTTTGGAGTCGACTGTGATTCCCAAAAATACAGTGGAGTCAACAAATTCCAGTTCAGTATCGCCTAACTTCAGTGAACAGTTAATTACCCGAACGTTTGGCAAAGAAAATTTCAGGCACTTGGTCTTCTTAGTATTTAAAACCAAATTATTTGCTGTGAACCATTCAGAGACCATAGACAGAGTATTGTTTGCTGCTGACAATATGTTGTCTTTTCTATCAACTTTAAACAACAGGGACGTGTCATCAGCAAACAGCACTATCTGTGCTGTTTCTTGTACCATATGCGGAAGGTCATTGATATATACCAGAAACAGGAAAGGCCCTAAAATTGATCCCTGGGGGACTCCCATATTCACAAGAGATCCTTTAGATACACTACCATTAATGTTAACACATTGCGTTCTATTAGAGAGATAGGACTCCACAAGGTTTAACGCTACTCCGCGAACTCCATAGAATTCCAGCTTATCCAATAGAGTTTGATGATCTACACAATCAAATGCTTTAGACAGATCGCAAAAGACACCAATGAGATCCTGAGACTTTTCCCAAGAACTAAATATTTCCTCAATCAATCCAATACCAGCATCTGTTGTATTTCTACCTTTTGTAAACCCATATTGACGATCGTGTAATAATTTGTTGATATTAAAATATCTTAATAGCTGACTTAGCATTATTTTTTCAAATATTTTGCATAGCGCGGGTAATACGGAAATGGGTCGATAGTTAGTAGGGTCTGTTTTACATCCCGATTTGAATATAGGGGCTATTTTACTGTGCTTCATAAAGTCTGGGAAGACACCGTTATCCACACAACTATTATAAATGTCGGCTAAGATAGGCCCAATGGTGTAAATAATAGGTTCTATTGCTTTTACGGATAATCCCCATAAATCTTCCGTTTTCTTTTTATTTAACATTTTGAAGTGTTTTATAATATCCTCATTTGAGACAAGTATAAAATTAAATTCTGTAAAATTTGGTATTTTAACATAACGGTTTAATAGTTCCTTAGCCATACTAGATGACGACTTAATACTATTCGTGACTTTAAAAGGTATATCAGCAAAAAACTTTTCAAATAAGCTAGCAACTTTATTTTTCTCAGATATCAATACTCCATTTTGTCTGATGGAAATATCATTTTGCTTATGTATGTTTTTACCAGTTTCATTATTTATTATTGTCCATACACACTTAGATTTATTTTTAGACTGTTTTAGTTTGGAGCTAATAAAATTAGATTTTGCCATAAGGCAAACTTTTTTAAATGTTTTTGAATAATTTCTAACATAGTTATGAAAATTTTGATCTAATGTATAGGATCTCCTATCATATAAATCATATAAAGTATCCCTGCTTTTCCTAATACCCCTAGTTGCCCAAGTAGCAAAATTAAATTTATCATTTATTTTCTTTGTCTTTACTTTACACACTTTATCAAATTCTTGGGTTATTAAATTATGTAAATTCGAATATGTTGTATTCGGTTTATTTGTATTATACTTGAAATGATTAATTTTATGTATGATATTATTATTTAAAATTTCTAGTCTATTTTCAGTAAGAGGTCTGTACTTAATTATTTTATTGGTTGGTTTAATTCGCGCCTTAAAGCTAATCATCAGACATTTATGATCAGAGCGTACACCAGCAATGACAGAGTGATCTGAAATGGTACAATTAGTGAATACATTATCAATGCAAGTCTGACTAGTTGCAGTAATCCGAGTCGGTTCTGTGAATATGTTATTTAAATTAAAGGAGTTAAAAAGAGAAATGAGCTTCTGTCTGTCACATGAATCTAATAAAATATCAATGTTAAAATCCCCACATACAAATATTCGTTTATTTAAATCTAATATTTTTGAGAGTATATCCTCCATTGTATCTATAAAGTAAGATAAAGACGATGTTGGGGGTCTATATATGCATAGGATAATATATGAGTCCATCTCTGCACATGAAATCTCACAAACACGTTCAACAGATAGTTTTACGATATCCTTTCGTTCCTTATACTTTAAAGTATTTTTAATTAAAATTATAGAGCCACCTCCTTCACAGGACTACTTTGGCCACATTCATCCTAAAAATATATAAATACAAGTAACCCTTTTTACACCTAAAAACGATTGAAAGTCTAATTGTGAGAAATAATATAATTTAAGTTCATGCCAGCCTTTCTTTGCGCGTCCACTGCTGGACATAGGCCTCCCCCAAGGATAGCCACAACGACCGGTTCTGCGCTGCCTGTATCCATCGGCTTCCCGCGACCTTTTTCAGGTCGTCGGTCCATCTTGTGGGGGGCCTGCCTCTGCTGCGTCCTCCAGCACGCGGTCGCCACTCGAGAACCTTAATACCCCAACGGCCGTCCGTTCTGCGAGCTATGTGGCCTGCCCACTGCCACTTAAGTTTGGCGATTCTGGAGGCTATGTCGGTTACTTTGGTCCTTTTGCGGATCTCATCGTTTCGAATACGATCCCGCAAGGAAACGCCGAGCATAGCGCGCTCCATCGCCCTTTGTGTGACTGTGAGCTTTTTCATGAGGCCCATAGTAAGCGACCACGTCTCTGATCCGTAAGTTATCACTGGCAACACACACTGCTCGAACACCTTGGTTTTTAAACACTGCGGTATTTGGGACGAGAAGATATTACGTAGCCTCCCGAATGCTGCCCAGCCGAGTTGGATTCGACGAGAGATCTCTTTCTCGAAGTTGGATTTACCTGTTTGGATTGACTGTCCTAGGTATATATAATTGTCAACAACTTCGAGTGCGGAGCTTCCTATTTTTACAGGAGTGGGTATAACATGGGCGTTCGACATGACTTTGGTCTTATCCATGTTCATGTTTAGGCCCACTTTTTTAGAAGCCCCATTGAGATCATTGAGCATTATGCCGAGGTCCTCCAGGGTTTCAGCCATGACTACGATATCATCGGCAAATCGAAGGTTGGTGATGTACTCGCCATTAATGTTGATGCCAAATCTTCTCCAGTCCAAGAGTTTGAAGACATCCTCCAATGCCGCAGTAAAAAGTTTCGGGGAGATTACGTCTCCCTGTCTCACTCCTCGCTGTAGCTGGATGGGTCTTGAGGTCTGGTCTTGGAGGCGAACTGACATGGTGGCATTTTTGTACAAACACTTTAATACTTCGATATAGCGGTAGTCAATTTGGCACCGCTGGAGTGACTGGTGCATCGCCCATGTTTCTATCGAATCGAAGGCTTTCTCATAGTCCACGAAAGCTAGACACAGGGGCTGATTATATTCATCGGTTTTTTGTATAATCTGCCTCAATGTGTGGATGTGGTCTATGGTACTATAGCCTTTTCGGAATCCGGCTTGTTCAGGAGGCTGGAAGTCGTCAAGCCTACGTGAGAGACGATTCGTGATGACCCTCGAAAACAGTTTATATACATGACTCAGAAGAGAGATGGGTCTGTAGTTCTTCAAAAGGGTTTTGTCACCCTTTTTGAAGAAGAGTACCACCACGCTTCTGTTCCATGCCTTAGGTGTTTTGCCCTCGAGGATGACGGAATTAAATAGCTTCTGGAGGGCCATCAGCAAAGGTTTGCCACCAGCTTTCAGGAGCTCAGACGTGATTCCGTCATCACCCGGTGCCTTGTTGTTTTTTAACTGTTTGAGAGCCATCCTAATCTCATACAGGCTGACTTCCGGGATATCTTCGGTATAGTGTCGGGTTAACCTGGCTCTTGGATCATTTTCCAGGTTTTTGACAGGAGGCCGTGTTGTTGTGTACAACTGTCCGTAGAACCTTTCGATCTCCACCATAATCTCTGGTTTGGAGGCGACAACTCTGCCGTCCTCGGTCTTCAGCTTCGTTAATTGACTCTGGCCGAGAGACAGATCTCTTGCGAATACTTTAGAGCCTTTGTTTTGCTCAATGGCATCTTTAATACGATCTGTATTAAATTGCCGTATGTCGCGAGTCAAGGACTTTGAGATCTGTCTGTTGAGAAATCTTACTTTAGAAGCGTCAGACGAAGACTGCATGGTCATCCCGCGTCTCTCTTCCATGAGCTTTAAAGTATGGTCGGAGATCTTTCTAGCTCCTTTGTTAGATCGGATCTTAAAAAACTTCGATCCGACCTGGTGGACAGTTTCCACAACCCTGTCATTATATTCGTCCACATCTGTGTACTCGCATAGGCATTCGAAGCGGTTTTTTAATTCCAGCTGAAAGCGCTCGGGGTTTTGGGTGTGAATAGGTGCCGGCCGGAGCGTAGACTTAATTAATCGTGACCTTTCAAGCTTTGTATTGATATTCAATGTGCCTCTTACCAAACGGTGATCGCTCCCGGTTTTCACCTTATTGATCACTGAGACATCATTGAATATTTGCTTTCTGGTCGACAAGATGAAATCTATCTCATTTTTGGTGGCACCGTTAGGGCTTATCCAAGTCCACTTGCGTTGTGGTTTTTTCTTGAAAAAGGAGTTCATCAAATACAGTCCCTCCTTTTCCATGAAGTTCGCAAGCATCTGACCTCGTGGATTTCTACTGCCTGTACCAAATTGCCCCACTCTTAGTTCGGTTTCGCTTCGTTTGCCTATCTTCGCGTTAAAGTCTCCCATGACAACAGTGTAATGAGATTTGAAGCTACGCATGGCTCTACTGATGTCCTCATACATGGCTTCTACCTCGTCGTCGGGGTGTGTCGATGTCGGGGCGTATACCTGTATGACCTTCAGCGAATATCGCTTGGTTATTCTGAGTATAAGGTAAGCCACCCTTGTCGACACACTCTCGATTTTAACAACGTTGTTCACGAGAGACCTGTGGACGATGAACCCGACACCACCTTGAGACGGTTGGTGGCCCTCCCGGAAATAGAGCAGGTTACCAGATTTCAGGATTATAGAGTCTTCACCTTCTCTTCGGACTTCCGATAATCCAATAACATCCCAGTGTAACCCGCTCAATACTTCCTCTAGTTCGACCACCCTCTCGTCAGTCCGCAGTGTCCGTGTGTTGTATGTTGCCAGGGCCAGTGTTCGTTTGTTGTGGTAGTTTGGGCTCCGCCGGAGATTCTTCGCACCCCTTGCTCCGCTGTAATCATGGCCGCTACCATAGCCAGGAACAGCGGGGCCGCCGGGTACTAGGGGCCGTTTTTTATTATTGTCGTTCATGTTAGGGGGGGGGGGGGCCATAATCGCCACGCTTGGCAAGCGGGTTGGCGATCGCAGTGGGTCGAAAGTTTTACTACGGTGCGCTGCTGCCCGTACCGTATTATTATTTCTTCCGACCATGATTTGGATGGTTTGACCGCCATCGTTCGGTTGACTGATTGCGCAAAAGCGGGCGGTGGGGTCGTCACGTCCCTACGCCAGTAGGGACGTGTGTATAATTTAAGTTATTGGCTATAAAATACATATTTTTTTGTGTATAGAGTGTTATCTACATTAGAACCTTCGCACACAAACAACTTAAAAAAATATAAATACAGGTAACCCTTTTTTCACGTACTATGGAATGAAATTCTGCAGTTTAATTAAAATTAAATCCATTGGAAAAAAAAACAGAATTATTATTTCGTTTATAAAAATACTATTACCTACACTTATATCCAAAATGTGTGCTAATTGTACCATTTTACACAACTCTATTTTCGTCAAATGAATAGCTATCTTAGATTCGTTTACACCAATGTACGCGTCTTTTTTTACTGATCATTTTGGTATAAAAAACTCATTTTGACCATTTTCAGACTTATATCCGTTTTCACTAGAGGCACAGAAATGTGGTCTATGTAATTTTTTTGATAAAAATGAGTAAAGGACACTGAATTCGCAATCGCGAAATCCGAGTTCTCCTTACAATATGAGCTTTCGCACTTCCAGTAATACGACTACCTACTGTTTGTCTCAGAAAAAAAAATTTGGTAATAGTCAAAATATTTATTACCCCAACATAAAAATTATTGAACTTCGACTAGCATCCAAGTTGTAATATTGGAAGTACGTTTGTATAGGCGTCAGGAGACTGCAGTGTGAGTTTTTTTAACATTTACTTTTGCGTTAACTATACTACTGCGTTAACATTTTGACCAATCACACATTCGCATTTCTAGTTCTCAAAATTTCCGCTTGGAGCGCTGAACTATTTCCCATACACATTTTACTTAACTTAAACGCAAAGTAATAGTTAGAAAAGTCACACGGGGTACAGAGGCTCTACCATGGGTTTGGGCATTGTGGAAACGTAACGTATTCATTTACGTAGAGCCTCAGAACTCTTTTAAGTACAGACATGAATTATATTAAATATGATATTTACTGTGTACGAATGTGGTAAGTGCTAGACCAATAATGAAACAAAAAGTAATATAAGTAGAAATTTATTCTCAGATTAATAATAATAATAAATGGAAGGTCAAAAAGGATAAATTAAAAATATATATGAAATTTTCACTTGTAATACCACAAGAGCTTCAAAATTATCGGGTATTTTCCGATAGGTTCGTTGCAAACAAATGAAGGAGTCAAGTTTTTCAGGTTAAAAAATCACGAGCGCGAAGCGCGAGTGATTTTTCCTGAAAAACTTGACGACTTTATTTGTTTGCAGGGAACCTTGAGGGAAATGCCAGATAATTTTGAAGCTCGTGTGGTATTCGGGGGATTATTTTTCCGTCCCAAATGTCGGCCAATAGAATTGCACCTGGATTATGTTTTGTTTTTTATATATAGCAACTACCAGAGAAAATATTCAAAAAAAATTCTCAGTATAATACCATGTAGGTTGTACCACGTGACGTCGAATGGTGCAATTCTATTGGTCGATATTTGGGTCGGAAAAATAATCACTCGTATTAATCTGAGAACTTATTAAATGTCTCTTGTTTTTTTTTTCAATATGAAGGACATTACAACCATATTGCCCCGGGGTGCGATTTTTGAATGTCACCGATGAGTTTGATATCACCAGTGAGAAAAATATCACCGATGAGTAGAAAATCGCTATTTATCAAAAGTTCTATTTTTGAAAGTCATATGTGTCAAATAATTTCTCATTCACAAAACCTACTTGAGTTTCGTTACATGAAGAAAACATTGCTTGTCATTCTTGTTTCTCATAATAATTGACATGTCTATGCTAAAACATAAAAACTAAATGGTGGAACGGAACTTAACATAAGTACATTATTTGTGATGAATATTATCTGTCATCGGTGACTTTATTTACGAGTGGTAGGAGGCACTCGTATTGATATCATAGGTATGATATTTTAGTCACCCGATGAGATTCAAAAATACGAACTTTGGAAATCGATGGCTTTTTTTACATTACAGTGATATTTAGTCATCCGCTGATATTCAAAAATCGCACCCCAGGTCAAAAACTAAGCTCTAGGCTTGTACTATGTGTACCAGAAACAACGATAAATGCATATTATATTTTATAAACCCAGACCAAGACAACTTGTACAGAAAAACGTAACTAGTATTTTTCTTTGCCGTGGTTGGTTACGAACCTACGACCTCCGGATCCCATGACAACGCCAAAGGCGCAACCACTAGTCTACGGAGGCGGTCTAAGCCAAGTTCAAGTAACAGAACTGGCGAGCAGCACCGTGTGAATTACACGAACCATGTGGAGCCACTTTTGAGCCCCTCATAATTCAAAAACTATTTTACATAAACGTGTCAAATTTGACTCATACATTGAGACTTGCGAGATACATATGTGCTCCAAATTTCATAACCACGTCTCAAACGGTTATTTAGATATTATCGTCCAAAAATCGTCATTTTTATCACTGACTGACCTATTGATCAAAACTCTAACCCAGTTCCAGATGACCTAGATCTGCATGCCAAATTTGAACTTTCTAGGTCCTACAAAGTTCAAATTTGGCATGCAGATAGGTAATTAGGTGAATACAAAGGAATAAATGAAACTGGTAAATTTTTATCATTTTATTATAATTTACTTATTAGTGTCTGTAACTATTAGAAACACTTAAATAATATACTTATACTCTGATAAATGTAGCTTGATCGACGCCACTGCGTTTAGAAAGACAGTTCCTTCTTTTTTGTACGAAAATAAGAATACTTAATAACGACAGTGCAGGGAGGATGTCTCGGCACCACACCCTTAACGACATTATGCGTCGAGCTCCTGTTTCAGCAAACTTCCCCAGCATTTTAGAACCTAGTGGTTTAAGTAGATTGGATGGGAAGCGACCTGATGGTTTGACACTGGTGCCGTGGCAGAGGCCGTAGCCTCATATGGGACGTCACCTGTGTCGATACATTTGCTGCTTCCCATCTACAGTCTTGCGTGGACTCATCTGGGGCGGCTGCTGAAACAGCAGCTAAAGAAAAAATACAAAATATTCAAATTTAAAGACTGAATATTCATTTGTCCCGTTCGCTGTGGAGACCACTGGTGTTTGGGGATCTGAGGCCAAGATCTTTGTGAATAAACTCTGTGCTCTCCTAAATGAGGCTACTGGCGATCCTCGGTCTGGATACTATTTTAGGCAACGCATATCACTCAGTCCAAAGAGGCAATGCTGCCAGTGTTATGGGAACATTTGGACCGAGGCAAAATTTGGACATAGTGGACATGTAGTAGGTATTTAAACTTTATTATTGTATTTATTTAGTATAATTTATTTTTCATTTTTTACCTATATTGTAGGTTTATATTTTTTTCTTTTATTTAGGTATTATAATTGTGATAGGGGTTTTTTTTTGGTCATTTTTATTTAAGGTATTTAGATTTTAATGTTTTATTTTTAATTTTAATATATTTTATGTTACTTTAATAAATAAACATAACGACACTTTATAAATTAAGTATTTTATCAAATTATAGAAAACCCACTGAATTACCATTTATTTACTTTTTATTTGAAAGCATCTAAAAGTATTATTTTTTCTTAGAGAGGTTGCTTTTTATCGATATAATATATACCTAGGTAGATAGAAAAGAATAAAAAAATCACAAATTCTTATATTGTAAATATAGTTAAATTACCTTACACAAGTATAATATTGCAGTAATTATTACCTAAACAATTTTATCCACAGCCTGAGTCAATGACATCATTTTCAGACTCACTATCGCTGGAAGAGTCTCCTATATTAATTATCGATTCATTGTCTCGAAAATTTACGAAGTTAATAGATCTATCTTTTACCATACGATCTGTTGTAGTTACATAGTTTGATCGATTCACTGGATTACATTCGACCTACCAGTTTCAAATCGCTTGAATCTTCAGATTAGCAAAAGTATTGAATGGCTGTTTTGTTGTTTGTATTAAACATAACATATATGCGCAACACCATCCGCATCCATGAAAGAACCAAAAACATTTGAAATCAATTTGACGCTTATTTTTTTTAATGTTTTATTAGCTAGGTTTTAAATGCATTTAGGAAGGTCATACAGATACAATAAATTCAAGAATTCCAGATTTTAATTAATGTAACAACATTCTATATTTTTTAAATGTGTTAAACTTAACTTACAACGGTGTGCAAGTGTAACCAATGTGCCTTGTGATCCGGGAACCCAAGTGTAGACGGATGGCGACACCTAGCCCTTAATATCTCAGTGATGTTTGACATGCACAATAAATTGAGTTAATAAAAAGTTAGGTTCTCTGTATTACTGTATCACGATCTCTGCGTCGTCTACATCTTCAGCCTTCTCTGTCGATTTCTTGCCAACCCATTAGGGTGCGGATACGAAACGGGCAGCTTGGTTAGATAATAAAGCAGAGTATTAAAAATTCAGCACTTTCACCGCTTAATTGACCGCCTTTGTAGACTAGTGGTTACGCTATTGGCGCGTATCGCGTTTTATCCGGAGTTCGTGGGTTGAATTCCCACCCATGGCAAAAAATAATAGTATGTTTGTCATAGTCTGGGTGTTTATAAAATATAATCTATCGTTATTTCTGGTACACATAGTACAAGCCTAGAGCTTAGTTTGTGACCAGAGGCTCTACCATGGGTTTGCGCTTTGTAGAATCGTAACGTATTCCTATACGCCACCAGTGGTGGCGTATGGCAATATTTTTCCCGCGCGCCACCACTGGTGGCAATCGACACGAATTTTATCCTAATGGCCACCACTGGTGGCATTTACTTATTCAATGTGAATTTTAGTATATTTAAAAACATATTTAGGTTCTTATATAATAATATGTTTGTTTTATTTTCCTCTACTAGGTATTAACAAATAATTAAGAAAAGGCTTTAATTTTATTTTGTTCGAAAATAAAATAAATAAAATGCATCAAAATGTTTTTCTTCGCGCTATTAATGATACCATACCAGATAACATATAGTATTACCATGAATTAATTTCTCGACTTTTTTGACGGACTGTATATGGACCTCGGCATATTTAATGCATACAATGGAATGACATTTCAACATGGCATCCTTTTTATTTAGTTCCTATTATTGCCACTTCACAGTTGCGGTGATCGGTCTGTAATCTACATAAATAAATTAACATTTAAACAAATTACGATAGATTAAAAATAATAAAAGTCTGCATTAGTAGTAAGAAACTTTATTAAAAAATATGTGTTAAGTGAAATTCTATATTATGCTCTAGAAATATAAACAAATTGGATATCTTAGAAGCTTAGTCATAATAACAATAATAAATATATTAGATATGATTTTAAATTTACCTAAATCACTCTTCTAAGATATCCAAATGATATAAAATTTAAAAGTGATAAAATAGTAAATTCTACAAAATTATTATATAGGTAAATAACATGAGTATATGAGACTAGGCTAGGAAGTTTATGTTAATAGGTCCATGGCAACGCGCCCTTTGTTGTCTTTTATCTGATGCAGTTCTGGATAAGACTCCAGAAGGTAGTTGATGAGATCCTGGTGTTTTCTTTCTGCTGCTTTATGGAGAACTGTTTGGCCGTCAGCATCTTGTTTAGTGGGACAGGCGTTATATTGTAGAAGTAGTTGTACAACTTTTATTTGACCTGGAAATAAAATAAAATGGTAAAGCAGTGAGGACATTAAGAAAGGCCAATAGTGGGAACAATCAACTCTGTTGAACAATGTATTGTTCGACCCCAGGCATTGGTGGACCCAGGGTCTATAGCCCCCCCCCCCCCATCCCTAAAACTTACTAATATCACTATTTTATTAAGTATTAGTTGGACCCGCTGCGCTTAGGAATTGGAAACAACAATTTTGGACATTATTATTGGCACATAAAAAAAAACAGCTGATTTTATTGACAGAGCTGTCAATGTTTTATATTTTACCGCCTGTATAATAAAGAGGCCACTGATCATTTTTCTGTAATTCTGTGATGAGAGATAGATTTTAAATATTTTGCTTACCTGTAATGGCCGCTCTGTGCAGAGGCGTTGCAGCACCACTTTTAGTTGGTGCATCCACTAGAGCTCCTTCATCTAGCAGCAGTCGGCATACTTCCAGGTGACCGCCCCGAGCAGCATAATGCAGTGCCGTGTACCCAGAGTTATCAAGTGCTCGTACGGCAGAAGTACGGTCTTCAGACTTTGCAATTATTGCTTTTACTTTATCCAAATCATCTGATAGAGCTGAAATTATAATGGTATTAGTAAGACAAAATCAGGTAAACTTATAAAATCACTAGAGCCTGTATTCATAAAAACTTATTGAATCTTGACGAACACTTTAGTAATAGGTTTTGTAAATGTTTTTAGCAACAAAAAAAAATCGTAAAAGAGATATATTTTAACCTATTTTAACTTTAAAGTGTTATTCAAGAATTCAGTTATTTTTTTTATGAAAAAGGCCAGAGGTCTTTAATGCCTTAAACCTATAGTAAGTTGCCATTAAAAAAAAAATACAGATGAAAACGTTCCTAATTTCAACTAAAATTTTTATATTATGTTAAACACGAAAGCGTTATTTCAACGGTAGATTTATGGGATTACGGCATAAATTTATACTACAGTTAACTTATGAGTGATAATGTAGGTACTTTTAGATTTGATTCCTATAATCTACAGTTAAAGAGGCGGTTTATTCTTTCCATAAAAAAATAATAGTGAAACAGAGAACTTTTTTGTATGGATGAACAAAAAGTGACATAAAAGTTAACGATAAATATGAAAAATATCGGAAACTCAACGCGGTCAGTTTTCGAGCTGTAGTTTTTTTTAACACATCTCAATAAAAAAATCGTCACGAATGCTTTCGTGATACGTTAAAAAATGCAACAAAAAAATAAAATTCGTGTCAAGCGATTGCAACTTCACTCCAACGATTATCGTGGCCCCCTCTATTGAGTTATGATTCAAGGTTTCATTTCATACAGACATGTTAATTGATGTAGCTAAACATCAAGGTTAACTAAACAAGGGTTTTGAAGAACTTTATTATCATTAATAAATGCAGTCAAGTACCTACTGTTCGCTCAAATAGGGTTCCGTATATTATCACGCGTCTGACTATACAGTGAGTTTGAAAGGATGTACTTTGGAGCTAATATGAGGTTCTGCTGATCAAATCGAACCACTTTTCTTATGGAACCATGTGTCATAAATGACCGCCTCCGTAGACTAGTGGTTGCGCCTTTGGCGTTGTTTCCGGAGGTCGTGGGTTCGATCCCCACCAACGGTAAATTAGCACGTATTTCTGTAGTTTCTCATGGTCTGGGTGTTTATAAAATATAATGTATTATATCGTTGTTTCTGGTACATAGTACAAGTCTAGAGCTTAGTTTGTGAGCAGAGCAATTTGTGCAATATTTTTATTTAAAAAAATGCCTTCTCCATAAAAACTAGTAATGTTAAAAAGACCAATTTGTATGGGGAAGTCAAGTTTTTTTTCATTTGCGACATATGGCTCTATGGCAAAAGTTATTCTATTTGATCAGCATAACATCAAATTAGCCCAAGTTCAAAGCCAACCTGTATATAGGGTATAACTCATTTCATTATGTGACAAAACAGAATGGCAAGTGAAATGACAAAACGCTTGATTGTTACCACATCTCGCATTCGATTTAAACCAAACTTCACACACAAATATAATCTTTATTGCGCTACATCAAGGTTGAATTTGGCTCCTGTAAGTCGGTACGAATCTCAAAACGTCTTATCACATAATTAAGTGAGTCACATATTTATATGGGTTTACTATAATGTAGGGAGAAAACAAAGTTGCTCATATGTTAATATATGTATCATCACGGGTGCCTTACGGCGCCCGAGACCGCCTAGACGGCCCCAGGGTACCCAGCGGAGGGGTTTTTAATCCCACCTCGTCGTAGCCGATGGTATGAGTCTACACCGAACAAGTGGCTAGCTCGTCGCGATGTTTTGAATAGACTCAATAACCCATCTATAAACAGTTTCACAAGTTGGTATAGTGAAACCGGGACCGACAGCTTAAAGTGCTCTCCGAGGCACTATAGTGGTGTTGTCAAACAAATGTACATATTTTTTTTTATTAAAAACTCATTGGTACACACCATATGTTAATGTTACGTAAATACTTCAAGTTAAGCAGAGGTGCTGTTAGCGGTTAAATAAATCGCTCGTCAAAGTTGCTCATATGTTAATGTTACGTAAATACTTCAAGTTAAGCAGAGATGCTGTTAGCGGTTAAATAAATCGCTCGTCAAAGTCAACATTAGCGAAGCATATAAGAGAAATGAGTGGCTAAAATGAACCATGTTAATTTTATTTATCAAACATTATTGCATAATACAACGGCGGACTTATTATCTGACAGTCAAACCTTCGGGACATTAGAACATTAAGTTTAGGTAACTAGGTGTGCAATAAAAAATATAGTTTTTATTTATAAATAAATACACAAATACATGTATTATACACATATATATAAAATATACAACATATCATACAATATACATATTAATATATAAACAGTATAATCGACTAATTCGACAGTTGTTGGGATTTATTTACAAAGTGCTCATAAACCATTTTCTTAAAAATAAATCTATTTGGAGCATTTCTTATAACAAGAGGCAGTTTGTTCCACAAGTTAGCTAATTTATAAAGTTAGTTAATTTATTTTAGATCAGATTTAATTATTTTATATAGTTATGCTCAAAACTTTGATTATTCACGAAAAGCATTAAACCGATACCTACGATAATATAACGGGCGGCAGTCATTTACCAGCAACGTGCCTAAGCATGAATGAACAATTTTTATAAAACTATTGGTGATTTTATAGAGCTATTTATATTTACATACATTTTAGAAAAAAAATATCTGGACAGACATTAACCAGTATAGTAATTAGTTCTTAGTAGGTTAGGGAATGTTAGGTGATTTTTACATAAAATTCAAGTATTTCTTAACCAAAATGTGCAACATTATTTATTACAACAATTTTTAATGATTAAAAATTATTATCAAATAT
Organism: Monopis laevigella; assembly: GCA_947458855.1. Lineage (NCBI taxonomy): Eukaryota > Metazoa > Arthropoda > Insecta > Lepidoptera > Tineidae > Monopis > Monopis laevigella. The sequence goes on along the minus strand of OX381583.1, from coordinate 16,988,471 downwards.
CTCATCTAGAAAAACATACTTACTAATCTTATCACATGTATTAAAAACTTATTTGTTCTGATTAAATAATGTATTTTGTTGGTCTTAATCTAAATCATTTGCTTAAATATTAACTATTGCATAATTAAAGACTTACCCGCATTCCAAATTCCTCTTTCCCACTCCATTTCATCTAAAGTTTGTTGTACGGATGAAGACGTATACACACACGAACATGCTGAGTGATCGTGTTTATTAACACTAGACATTGTAGTTATAAAATATATTAACTAAAAAAAATATAACTAAAAATCACAACTCTCGCTGCAGTGTCCAAGTGATTTCATTTTCACCAGTGCTTGATATAATTTTATATCCTAATTGGCTCAATGCATTTACGGCTTCCACAACACCTTTCTTGATGGTAACTCCGTTTCCGACCATAGAACCAGATCCAGGAAATTTTGTGGCAAGTGCTCTGATCTCTTCGCCTCCTAATCCAAATGCCATACAATAGTCTGCATGAAGAGAACCCTTTAGAGCTACATATAAAAGGTTCTCATCAGGCAACGTAAAACCTTGCACCAAACTTTTTAGTGAAGGTGAAACATCTCCTTTTGATTCCATTTCAAAAATACTCTTAACATAAATTATAATCTAGGAATGTATTGATAATATCACTGAAAATATGTCATTTATACTTCATCATCTTTTGTGTGATGATGAATGTTATAATTTGCTTCTTTGCTGAAATTGGTTATGTTTTCTCTTTCAACTAAGACTGTTGGTTCTGGCTCGGAAAATTCCTTTCTCATGGTCCACATGTATTCATTATAGTCTTGTTTGACTGCAGTGGAACTAGATGCTACTACTTTATATCCCAGGACCTGAAATATATATTATTAAAAGTACCAATAACAAACTATTAAATATAGGTCAAACATTAAGTGCTTTATTAAATATAGCTGTTAAATGATATAATAAAATAATGTTTTTTTCATATGTTGGACAATTTAACTGAAAAAAAAACATGAAACTAAGAATAATATCTGGAACTGTGGCTTAGGGCGGCTCTCTATTATATCTTCCTCAATTAAAAAATGTGATGAAAGACTGTCGCAATGTAACCTGTTATAAACTCTTCAGTAAGAAAATATAGAACTATATATAATAATTCCAAGATATATTTAACTTTAAATTCAGATATACTCATAGCTACCAACACACCAGCCCCCATAGCAAGGTACTCAAGATACTATCATGCTAAAATAGCTTGTTACATAAAAACTGCTTGTTGTATTGAAAACAATTAAATTTATATTGCCAAAGTTTAGTCACCTACAGCGCAAGCATGGTTGTGCTAGGGCTGTAGGTAAGCAATGAGTCAAAAGTTATTATATTTGTTATTAATCATGCAAAAGTGCTAAAAATAAGAAAGAAACTATAAATGACATCTAAAAAATTTGATAATAAGTAATAATTAAATAAATTCATGCATTGGACTAGCTTTAAATAATTAAATTCATGATTGGTAACTTTCAGGTCCTCTGCAAATTATATCCAGGGCCCTAATTCAATATTGTGAAAAAAAAAACATGTAAAACTAGAGGTACAGGTTTGGCGCAAAATATTTAACTTATAGGTGGGAGGAAGACCTCTAACTTCGCTAGGCCGACCGACTGGACTCATTACCACTGCCCAAACAGATGCATAAATCGCCAAGTGACCTAGTCATGTTTCTGTATTAATCTGTGGGTCACCAGTTTTTCGGAGACTACATCAAATTCTTGTCAATCAGGCAGCCTTCTTTCATGGTACTGTAACCCCCTATTTCGAACACCTATGGTACTGGCTGGAATTTATTTTGGATGATATTGGGTATATCATCCAAAATAAATTCCAGCCAGTCAATGAAGCCCAAAACAAAGAGTGTTTTAGTTATTTCCCAAAAGTTAGGTAGGTAATGTAACAACAGCGAAAAGAGCTGTTATAGTACTGTTGCAATATTTATGAATGTGCAGTATTTGACGATAAAGCAGCAAAGATATTAAAATAGACTCATAATGCAAATACATCCATTTTGTAAACCGTATCATTTAATGGGAGTGATAAATTGTTAAACAACTCTGTGTTGATAGACCCCATTCATGGGCTTTTTATGTTTGCCTTAACATGAGGTAGATACAAAGTTACATCGTTCAGGTTTAGTCTGTTCGTTCACCGGTTTTTAGGAGATTTCTGCATCACTTTCTTGTTGGAGTGGTAGTCTCCTTTCAGTGTGCTGTCATTAAATGGGTGGTTGAATTGACGATAAAGTGAGTATACTCGTAATGCAATTAGTCTCTGTCGCCGCCCATTTCGTAAATGTATCATTTAGCCGGCACAGTGGGAGTGATATCAACTTTGTTTAAGAAAAATTACTGATTGACGCCATTCATGGAGTTTGTAGGTCTGCTCACTACCAGATAGTCACATGCCGTGCTCCAATAAAAATAAAATAATTACCCTGGTCACAACTAAAAGCTTATATAACTTGATAAATGCAGCATGTAATTCTTGTGAGAGACAGCCTACATACTTTATTAGTAAGTACCTACTAACTTTATTTACCTAATTATCAAATTTAGTTGAACACCTACAAATTATATATCATTATTGGAAGATATTAGACATCCTAATTAATTTCATCTTAACTTACCAATACTTATATTCTAAATAGATTATTGTTTCATATTTATATAAACACATGCTTATTTATTTAATATTACTAATGTATCAACATTAAATTATGAAAATTCTGCAATTTTTATTAAATTTAATAAGTATTATCTTATGAATAAAAGTAGAAAAAGCACTAATGAAGTCTCAAAGATCTAGGGTTAGTTCTATAATGCACTTGGTAAAAATATCTAAATGTTAATATTCTACTATAACTGTTCACAACTATTTTAGAGCAAAACTAAAGGGAGAAGGTATATTAGTATTTGCTACAACTAATTTAATATATGTGAAACATCTGATTTAAGAAGTACCTACAAGGTTTATTATTTTATATAGAGGTTTTAGAAAAAGTAAGTAAAGGCATGAGCAACATATGCATTGTGCAATACTAACATTTATTTTTAGCTAAAGATGACCTGAATAAAATTTATTTACCTCTAAAGCACTTAAAATAACACATGGATGTTGCAAATAAACAATTGTGGACTCATCGCAGTACCCTCCACAGGCGAACCGTTGAAGTTGCTCTATGTCACCAGCTAAATATAAACAGTAATATTTATTGTTTCATTCGATCATAACACAATTAAACCATGCAAACGATTTACATACCTTTTAAACCCGAAACTAAAACTCGCCAAGGGTTTTTATGGCCATAGGATGCGAGGTTACCTCTTATCAAAATGTAGGGCATTGAGTATGAAAATATTACACTTTCTAAATAGGTGTCCTACAAATTGCAGTTTCAACCCGGGGTGTACTTCGGGACAATTTAATTTTAAATGAATTAGTTTTATACTTTTATATAATTAATTACGACGCACTAGAAACACTACGAAAACCCACACGACTGCTGCTGGGCCGTGTTCGTAAACTAACACTTTAACACTGGGTAATGTCACTACACTATATGCATCTCTTCTTCTCTAAGCATTTTTCAATATTTTTATCGCACTCTGTAACACTACCCAGTGTTCAAGTGTTACGTTTCCGAACACGACTCTGGCTGACAGTGTGACAGACTGACTGACTCACAGATTATATAGTGATGGGCACTGATGGGCGACCCGAGTCAAATAACTCGGTTGACTTCTACGGTTGGCTGCTTCTCCAACCCGTTCGACTCGAGTTAAAGGCCTCTTAACCCGGGTTGACTCGGGTAGGCCGACCTGGGATGGGTGACCGCTTTATACGACGAGGCTATTTCATCATAAACACCGCAACAAGCTCGCCACTTGTTAGGTGTTGCATCCGAATACCATCGGCGAAATGAGGACGGGTTAATCCCTCCGCTAGGTACCCTGAGGCCGTTTAAACGGTTCTCGGGAGCCAAATAGGCACCCGTGATGGTATTTATTTATTTAAAATAAATTTTCTATATTTGTATGCAAAATCAAATTTAACTCTTCTAATAAAATACGAAAATATTATGAAATTTAATAATCGGTTCATTCAAATACTATACGTCGTCGATGCAACTCGACGAGTCAACCCGGGTAAGCATTCTTATAAAGTCTACGACTAAACTAAACTGATACGACTCGTTCCATTACTAAACCAAACGAACTGATTTTGCATACAGCGTCGTCGAAGCGAGTCAACTCGAGTGCGACCCGGGTAAGCATTTTTTTCAATTCGAGTTGAAAAATTTACGACTCGTTCCATCACTTATATATACGCATTCCGACCTCGGGCTTTATTCCGAGTTTTGACACGTTCACCGTCGCGCATTTTGCGTAAACTATAAATATTGAAATATAAGTTCTATCCTATTAAATATAGAGTTGAAATTCCAATGCTCATCAGATGTTCAAACTTGCGAAGAATTCGCGTATTTCAAGATGGCGGCATTATTATAGCCGACCTTATACAGACTATATATCCATTGAAATAGAACTTATATTTCAATATTAATAGTTTACGCAACGTCTTGTCGTCTTTAGCGGTTGCAAACTCGGAATAAGGCCCCTCAGCATCGCTGCCACGGATCGCTGTTTTTTTTTTAGCCAAGGTCGTTTCACCGCGCGGAAATGTTAGCAATTCAAGTTACCATCAATCATTCCGCGACACCAGAAATTTTAACACGAAAAGTTAGACGGGCTACTTTTTGACAGATGTTTGTTTACATGTGAATATCTATCTACAAATTGGAATTTAATTAATTATTTTATATATTCATATCTGTTTTAGTTTTAAAAGTTCGAATAAACCTAAAAAATAAATATCGTGTAACTAAATTCAGGGGCTTTATACCGAGTTTTGACACGTTCACCGTCGCGCATTTTGCGTAAAGTACGGGTATTGAAATGTAAGTTCTATCCTGTTAATTATAAAGTTGAAATTCCAATGCTCCATACATGTTCAAACTTGCGAATAATTCGTGTATTTTAAGATGGCGGCATTATAATAGCCAACCTAATACATACTATATAACCATTGGAATAGAGCTTATATTTCCATATTTATAGTTTGCGCAACGTCTTGTCGTGATTAGCGGTTGCAAACTCGGAATAAGGCCCCAGCTGGTATGTTTAGTTTGAGGTTGTTAATTAAATTAATATTGTGATATTATAAACTTATTGTATTTAAATAATAGTTAATTAAAAAATATTGATTTATTATATAATGATAAGGTAGTAATATTTTTAATTTCAATTATTTAATTCAAAATAGTGCTTCTTGTCAAAAAGTGGAATAAAAAATCCACACCGATCGTTTCCGAGCTGCATTTTAGCATCGCTAAAAAAAATGACATGGCTGTGTTGAAACGGGCGGTCACGCTGGTTTTTAAGTCAGCACGAAAAACTGCCAGCGCTAGCTCTCGGAACGCATTAATAGTTTATGTCATAGAAATAGAAGACTGACAGACAATCAGTTATCTGACTGATGATGTCATAATCAGTCAGTCATGGTCGCGTTCTTCATGGGTGCGTTCGAGTAATCATTTTCGCCCAAAACGCCGCCAAACGTAATACAAGCCGTTTTATTACAATACCAAGAAAACAGCAGAACCAAATAATAAAATATGGAACCGCCGTGTGCCTTAAATGGTCTATAAAACGAAATGTCAAAGTTCATTGCCATATTCTGTTCTCACTTCATCCAATCATGCAACGCTCATGGATTGCCTGTGTTCTCACTTTTTTTATTTTATTTGTATGGCGGCGCCCATCTTTTGTTCTTAAAACTGGAGAGCAATTTTAAGTGCAATGAATACCTCCCTATTATATCTCCATGGATTTCAATGATGTGATTTCAGAAATTCAATTCAAATACCAACTCCTTATAATAGGGAGGTGCCCATGGCCCTTTAATCGTCTCCCCAGTTAAGTCCAGTTTTAAGAACAGAAGATGGCCGCCGCATACTTATTAAAAAAAAAGTGAGAACACAAGCAATCCGTGAGCATTGATTGATTGAAGTGAGAACAGAATATGGCGGCAACCATGAAGCTAAAAAAAACGCGCTCCGCTCCAATGGAGTAAGCATGATACATAAATTGTTTCATAATAGTACGATACCGGTGACGCCAATTTCCGAGGCGAATAAATGAAGAACGGGGAAAAAGGTGTGGCTTCAAATGGCAGCTCAACGCGTCTGACACTTAAAAAACAGCTTGAGAAAAAAAGTTAGCTATTGTCAAACATGAATGTGTGCGCGTGTCTATGAAGTGTATTGTTATTTTATTATTAAAAGCTAAATATTAAATTGCATACTTAATAATTTCGATAGTGTTTCCACCGACAACAAATATTATTACTTATCGATATAAACCAAATATTTTGGGACTTATAGAGATCATCAAAGATTAATATCGATATACAATTGTAATACATACACATATCATCACGGGTGCCTTACAGCGCCCGAGACCGCCTAAACGGTCCCAAGGTTAGCAGCGGAGGGGTTTTAATCCCACCTCGTCGTAGCCGATGGTATGAGTCTACACCGAACAAGTGTATGTATGAAACTGTATGTATAGAAAATATAATTAGTATTATATACAAAAAAAAACAATAATTGTATAATATGTCATAACCATAAAAGTATTTACAAATATCGAGTTTATCAACTATAAAATCACATCACTAAATTGTAACTGACAAACCTCGTTGGACGGTTCTGTTGTTGCCATACCTTTTGATTAAATTAAATTTAAATGATTATAAAGTATCGAAATTCTCATTAAAAATAACAACACATCACTAGTTCTTCAACTTCTAACTGACGCACATAGTTTGACAGTTACCGTCAGATTTTGATATTTTAATTATGGGTTTTATTATTATTTTTATTAAGGTTTAATATAAGAAAAACATGTTAAATACATACTTGTAAAACGTGACACAAGGTACTTTTTTTAAGAGTAGTTTCTACACAGCTTTAATGCACAATTAACCATTTTTCCGACAATAAAAGCGAAGCTCTTTTCCACTTTCTCCGCCGAACGCACAAATCAGACTGAGGATGTAAAAAATGTGAAAGTTTGTGTGAGTGACAAATTTGTCACTTGCTTGGCACCCTGCAAATTGAATGATGCTTACTCCAGTAGCGGCGCGCCTGCGGGCACGGTTTTTACCTTCAGGGCGGCAACGAACCAGTTTGACATTTCGTTTTAAAGGCCATTTAAGGCACGTGGCGGTTCCATATGTTATTATTAGTTTCATGTATCAGGTCAGGTGGTCAGGTAAACCATATCACATCAAGGATGAGACAGCTAATATGGATGGATTTAAATTCTTAAGACATGTTATGCCAAAGATTGAAACGTCCAATGATTCCAACCACCCCAAAAACTTATTGAACCAAATATACACCTCATTGGTTCAATCAGTGATAACATATTGCATACCTAATTGGGGGGGTTCCTCAAAATCAAGAATCATAGACGCAGAAAGAGCCCAGCGTACTTTATTATAGGTGATGAACTTCAAGCCATACAGATACGCAACAGATAAGCTATACAAGCTGTGTGGTTTACTTACAATTATACAATTGTATATCTTACATATAACCCTTAAACAGCATAAAAGTGTAATATATAATCCCACTCTCATAAAAAAAGAAGGAAGGATATTGTAATAAATGTAAACTGCATAAAGTCTGCCTTTGCTGGCCGGCAATATGCGCTGCACACTTATATAATAAAATAAATCAAATAATATACATATATCAAATGAACAATAGTGAATGTAAGACCTGTTATGTAAGAATGTAAGAAGTTAACCTAACCAAGTGGTGTAAAATCCTAAATTATATTGAAACAGAATAACTACTGCAATTTATAACTTAAATACCTGTTTACTAAATTAACTAAAAGTAAATAACATATTTATATAGTTAGATGTTTACCGGTTTTCTGGAGACTACTGCATCGATTTCTTGTCGAGGTGGTAGTCTCCTTTCAGGGTGCGGTTACGAAATGGGTGGTTGAATTGACGATAAGGCAGCGAGTATATACTCGTAATGCAATTCGTCATTGTCGCCCCCCATTTCGTAATCGCATCATTTAGCCGGCATAGTGGGAGCGATCAATATTGTTTAAGAACAATTATTGATTGACCCCATTCATGGACTTTGTAAGTCAGCTCACCACCAGGTAGATACAAAGTCACATGTCGTGCTCCAATAAAAATAAAATAAAAAAAGATGTAAAATTATGTGTTATATTATAATAGAATTTAAAATATACATGCATACACACACCCGGATCCATTATGGTATACCTTTCACACCAACATACAAACAGTAACACACCCACAAACGCATACACATACCAACACTAATACATCTATACGCTAATACACTCACACACTAACACCCACAAACGCACACGTACACACAATAGCAAACCGGAATGTTAGTAACCACAGAGCACGGAATCCACGCGGGGCAGCGCGCGGCGATTCCGTGCTCTGTGTTAGTAACCTTGTTTTGGAATCTTTTTAATTTTTATTGTGTAATTTAAAAACTGAAAATTCGCAAATTGTCACCTACCTAAGTTATAGAAGAGCTCTCCTAACACAAGTATTTTTACTTAAAAGGAGACTCCAGCGTAACGTTGTAATTGTTATAATTTTGTGAATGAAAATAAACTATTTTGTATGTATTGATCTCGTGAAACCACGCGTAAAACCAAGAATAATATATGAAACAGACCTAATGCCTAAAATCGTCTATTCTCTGTCAAATGAAATGAAACATTTGCCTTCGGCTAGCGACTCACGCAGCCACGCCACCGTCGTCGCGCGTCGTAAACAGATAATGCATGCCCCCCCAGGCTCTCTGTATTAGTCAGAAAATAAAAACATTTGCCAGAATACTGTCTGTCGTGTGTTGTGAATTTGTGATAGTAGGTATTCAGCCTACTACCTACTATCACAAATTTACGCAAAAATTACACATTACATATAGACTGGGAGATAATGACAGAAAACGTTCTCCCATTTTCTACTGCATGCCTTTTTAAGAATTAATAATTAACCCTAAAATATGAAAGAGGGGTTATTGAACGCCGCACGCTTGCACGTTATAAAGAAAATGGCTTTTCTTTCTGTAAAGAATTTTAGTGGTTTTCCGTGATATTATATTGCCTGCCTTTGTAACATAAGATAGTACAAACAAATTTAAGCTATCGTAATTAATGGCATGCAATTTACAACGGCCGAGTGGGCTCAAAGGGTTGTGTGAAAATGAGAAAAAAAATCGGACATTTCTATGTTGTCAAAATGCATGCCGATGTAAAACATTAAAGTTTCCATCACAAAATATATGTGCGAAAATTGGCATCAAAACGTATGACCGAGGGTGGATTTTTTTGGAAAATGTTGTGAAAATTCAATACCACTTTTCCGTGACTTAAAACTGCATGCCATTTGAACAATACTGATTTTTTTAAATATATTGACGTTAGGAAATTTGGCATGCACAGCAGGATGCTGCGAAACAATGGCATGCATGACGAAAACTGCTTAAATATTCCGTGACTTTATTTTGCATGCCGTTTAATATTTCACAAAAAAACATTATTTAAAGTTAATAAGAAAAATGGCATGCATGTGACAACAGCCTGACATAAAATATATAAGTTTATCAACAAAAACACATTTTTGTATTAAATATTATTTTAAACTCTAATAAAAAATGGCATGCATGTTTGTTTTATCAAAATGACTCCAAATTTAATTTTTTTTACTTTGTCAGTTCAAATGCCTTGTGTAAAAATTATTCCAATTCAATGTAAATGTCAGGAATTAAGCACTCATCCTGAGCTGTCAGTGAGCTTTTTTTAAAGTTTTTTTAAAAGCATTTTTTACCCATTTACCTAAGTTTCCAAAGATTTTTATATAATCGTTAAAAGTTAATCAAAAATAAATATTTTCATACGAATGATTTTAACTATCAACTAACTTATTCGACTACGACAAGTGTGACTATATTTTAAAGTTCAATTTCTCACCATTAAAATCTGATATAATCTGTAGTTTAGGTAATTATTAAGTTTATAATGCTATGCTATGTCCATATTACCAGCATATGTCATATTTACCGACTTTACTCTACTATACAGTGAATAAGAATAAGTATAACCCTTATTGTGAGACCCAATGTTCTCGAGCTCAACATGTGACTATACATCCGCCTGATGGAAAGCAGTTCGGAGGTCCAAGAATACAACCAGCAACGGTGTTGTTAGTTGTTTAAATATCTCGAGAACGATTAGTCTGTACTTTTTTATATTTCATTAGCTAGCTATTATAATATTAGTTTTACCAAATAACTAAGATTTATTACAATTATCTAAATATTTATCAGTACTTTTATTTCTCAGTAAGAGTTCATCTTGCGCATAAATTCAAAAACACGGTTATGATTTTTAACAGGCGGATGTTTTTAATGATCCGCCCAAATGAAATTCGGTTCATGAATGTGAAATATGGAATTATAAATCATATGGTTCTGGAACTAAAAATAAAACTATTAGGAACTTTAGCTTATCTAGGTATCCATTACTACCTACGAGTATCAAGCAAATGAGCACCATGTTTCGGTTTTAGTCAAGGTGGTACTCCCTTTAAATGTGGATCAGTTGCATCAAAATGAACTCTCTGTAATTGTAACGATTAAAGTTGTACCAATTTTATTTCGCTGACTGCTGGTACAAAATAAATACCATCACGAGTGCCTTTTTAGCTCACGAGAACGGTGGGATTTACCCGTCCTCATTTCGCCGATGGTATACGCACCTATGTATGAACCTAACAAGTGGCGACCTTGTTGCGGTGTTTATGATGGTATAATGGGAACGACCAATGTTTTTAAACAATACAGTATTGATCGACCCATCCATGGACTTCTTAGGTCTGCTTACCACCAGGTTGATATAGAGTCACATGCCGTACTTTAATTATAAAACAGTTTATTGTTTATTACAAATTTATTGTATTATTATATGAAGTACCTACATCTCTATACCTCAAAAACTTTAAGAAGCAGACTCTGCAAATAAAATAAATACTCTTAAGTACATAAAAATATTATAGGTATGTTTATTATTATACAAACAATAGAAACACAATATACCTACGTGCCGGACATAATAACAGTTTGAAAGTTTACCACTTTATTTATTGCTTGTATTTAATTTAATCCTACACAATGTTTAATGCAGAAGTGAAAACCGCGGCAAAATTATGGCCACTTCTTTAAAATGTCAGGCTTTGTGCGGAAAATACTGAAATAAGCTTGAATTTTGTCACTTAGCAGTATCTAGTTTTGCTGAGCTTTTACTTAGGGAGCCAAGAAGAGTGATTAATTTCCTCTTGTCCTTCAAAATTCTTTGAACTAGGTTAGGTCCTTGATTATTTTTATTTTTACTAATAAAAAGCCAAGTTGACTTCTAATACCGTTGACTTAAAAACTAAAACAGGTTCAATCCGTACCAATGAGGTTTCCTAAAACTTAAGCCGTCAGTTCCAATACCATATTACTAATGCAATCTTTGTTTTTTATTTTTTTTATTGGAGCACGACATGTGACTTTGTATCCACCTGGTGGTGAGCAGACCTACAAAGTTCATGAATGGGATCAATCAATAATTGTCCTTAAACAATATTGATCGCTCCCACTATGCCGGCTAAATGGTGCGATTACGAAATGGGGGGGCGACAATGACGAATTGCATTACGATATATTGCAAGTATATTAAAATATACTCGCTGGCTTATCGTCAATTCAACTACCCATTTCGTAACCGCACCCTGAAAGAAGACAACCACCCCCACAAGTAATCGATGTAGTAGTCTCCTGAAAATTGGTGAACCCACAGACTAAAACCAAAACATGACTAGGTCACTTGACGGTTTTTGCATCTGTATGGGCGGTGGTAACGAGACCGGTCAGTGGGCCTAACGATAAGTTATCTTATTATCACTATACTCTTAAAGTCACTTGTATGAGTTTGGTAATGGCAAGCTACACCAACCGTCGCCATTCCTCTCTGACTGCTGATCTCCTGGTACATTGGTGTAATGGAACGTCCACGGCTGCTTTGATTTGGTTATTCCATTTAGATGATCTATTGTGCATTCTCGTGCCACCAACTTTGCCCGTATTACAAGCATGGAGCTATGCCCGCCCTAAGGCCTAAAATCGCCTTTCCAAACGTGAGAACAGATGATGCCATACAAATTAAAAAACAAAGTAAGAAGAAAAACTATTTTAAGCTATCATGGAGCGTTGATTGGCTAAAGCATGAAGCTAAAAAAACGCGAATGGCACAACGCGCGGACGGGCACGGTTTTTACCTTCATGGGCTGAAGTGAGAAAACACTATAGCGGCAGCGAACATGCGAACATGACATTTCCTTTTATAGACGATTTTAGAACTTAGAGCGGTTCCATATTATATTATTAGTTTCATGGTTACAAGATGGTCGATAGATCTCCACATCGTGTCTGAAGAAGGTGAGAATGCGTGACTGTATACTCGAGGATAAATACCATTTAGTGGAAATATAAAGTGGGTAAATCATTTTATATATTCAAAAACAAAAATGTATAATATTTCTATAGTACTGTTATCAGTCGATACTTCACTGCCACCTATAATTTTAATTTATTTTATGTTCGTGTGCCAAATACGGTGAACCCTCGTTCCATCTGGGTCCAAAGAAAATTTTTTTTCCTTGAGGTGGCCGAAGTACAATAAAATTTATTCTAAAGCCATTTCGGAGATAACACATCCATTTTTAAGGTGTAAAAGAATTTTATTTTTAGGTTTTCGTATTGGAATCGGATTGTCTGTCTATCTGACCAGGGTGCAGATTACTCTAGTTTTTGTTTCCGAAATTAATGATTTTAGAAACTTCACAGAAGAAGAGAGACTATAGGATTTTACTTTTGAAATTGTCACCACAGTTTGTTTTTTTATTGGAGCACGACATGTGACTTTGTATCTATCTGGTGGTTTTTGCATCTGTATGGGCGGTGATAACGAGACCGATCGGTCGGCCTAACGAAGTTATAGAGACCTTCCCAAATAATATTGTTACCAACATTTATATAAAAAATACTTAATAACATTGGAATGGTAAAAAAACTAGGTATATACCTATACCTTCATTCTGGGTTGATTATGGAAACTCCTCCTTTTTTGAAGTCGTTTAAAAGAGCTTGTCCTGACTGACGCCCAGCCAAATAACAGATGCAGGAATATGAAATTTGGACAGTAGCGTACTTGTGTAGAGCTAAGTTAGTAAGTAGTTTTGTTTTAATTGAATTACAAGGGGATAAATGTATTTTCAGGAAATTTAATATCTCGGTGACGAAAGTTACTACAGACAGTTTGGAAATACTCTTCTTTAACAGTAAATTGTTGTATTTTACCGTTTTGGAAAAAGCAGAGTTTATAACTCGTCCACAAAACTATTTTATCCTCAACATTACTATCAGCCCTAGACTTCGGCTCGGGCTGCTAAAAGTCTCGGATAAAAATGGCTCGTCTTGTGCACTTGTTGTAAAATCTATTAAAGTTGTTATTGCAAAGTTGTTTAGGGCATAGAGTAACTAGGTTAACAGGATTGGCTCAACTTCCTAGTCCTACTGTCGAATACAGAACCTCCAAATAAATTCAGTGTTTCGTGGAGACGCTCCACGTGTCGGAGACAGACAACATTTGCAGTTAGTCTTCTTTACTTTAATAATAAAAAAGGTTGCTCTTCAGCTATTTTTTGCTTTAGTAAATTTTTGACCCTGAAGAAACAGTTTTGATATTATCATCGCGGGTGGCTTATTGCGTCCGAATCAGATGGCCTTAGGGTACCCAGCGGAGGGTTTTTAATCCGACTTCGTCGCAGCCTGACTAGTTCATCGCGATGTTACAGACTCAATAGCCCATCTATAAACAGTTACACAAGTTGGTATTGTAAAACTGGGACCCACAGATTAAAGTGCTTTTCGAGGTATTGTCAAATTATGTATTTTTTTATAAAATTAAAAACTCATTGGTACACATCGAGATTTGAACCAGGGACCTAACAAAAGGATAAATTAGTGTTTTTGACTCTGAGGTCTAACCAACTCGCGCACTACGTATATATGGTGAATTTGTAGGTTTTTCTTTATGCTAATATGCGGTTCTACTGGTCAAACCAAACAACAACCTTTCCCATGTGTCGTAAATAAAAACAAATTTTGGCTTCCCCATGCAAATTAGTAATATAAACATTATTAGTTTGTATGGAGAAGCCATTTTTTTTTCATTTGCGACACATGGTTCCATGGGAAAAGTTTATCGATTTGATCGGTAAGGCCTCATATTAGCCCAAAGTACAACCTTTCAAATAAACCGTCTATATTTTTTTTTTATAAATAAACCGCGTATAAAAAAAAAGTCTATCTCGGAAGATATATCTGTACTAACGAAAGATGGGCGAGTGTGAATAATAAAATGAGCGAGAGAATGATAAAAGGATGTGCGAGTGGGAATGATAAACGAGGGATACTACGGCGTTACGGTTTTCCAGCCGAAAATACGCGAGTGTCTGCTAAAGATATAGAAAATCAATAAGTAAAGTAATATATCGTGAAATAGTTTTCCGTTTATTTTATTATAGCTAACCCCCTAGTCTTACATTAGTTGGTTAGTGTGTGTTCGGTTCGGTAGTATTTTTAATATTAAGATTTCCATTCCATCGCGTTTAATTTCTAAATCTGATATCGAGGTATAACAAATATTTGTTGTTGTTGTCGCCAATATTTTTTTTTGCCTATTTATAAATATCTGTAAAGATTAACATGAAATAATTGATTTTGACTTTGACTTTGACTTATCCGTTTATGCGGTATCTACAAGTATAACTGAAGTCATAAAATTGCTTATCTTTAAAATCGTTACTATTGGGATATTAATTTTATTACACGCTATTACTCAATTAGAAGTTGTTTTGGGTTGCTGGAAGATTTCGTTTGAATGTTGACCGAGCCTTTCGTGTCGTGTACGGTGGTCGTGGGTTCGATTCCTACTTATGGTGAATAATATTAGTACGTTTTTCTCACTGCTTGCTATGGTCCTGGTGTTCATAAAATGTAATATGTATTAGTATCGTACACATGGTACACATATAACAAGACTACAACTTGCAGCGCAATATGTATGAAAATATCATATTTTATTATTGTTATGTATTACGAAAAAAATTACGAAATTGACATTAGAGAGTATAATGAGTCTAAAATTATCATTTAGGTGAGACGAAGGCCTTAATAACTTCGTTAGACCGTCTGACCGGACTCGTTACAGATGCAAACACCGTCAAGTGACCTCGTCATGTTTCGGGTTTACCGGTTTTCCGGAGACTACTGAATCGATTTCTTATAGAGGTGGTACTCTCCTTTTATAGTGCGGTTACAAAACGGGCGATTGATTTGACGATAAAGCATATTCCATTCACGACGGTTAGCTCAGCGCTGTAAAAATGTCTCATTTGGTTGTCTCATTTCAGAGTGGGATCCCACTATAAATAAATACAGTAAGCTTTTGAAAACCGGTGAACCCATAGACTAAAACCGAAACATGACTAGGTTATAGCCTATGATTGTAATCCATAATTCTAATATAGGCAGAAGTGTTTTGCTTTACTTTCTGGGTACTACATATTTTTACCTAATTCGACAACAAATAATGTACTTCTCAATTAGGTAATTAATCAAATGGTTTTAAGTTTTTAGTATTGTATATTTTTCAGGCGATAGTGTAATTTTACAAGTTATGTGATTATTAAGGGCTGATTTTTCAATTATAAGATAAAATTATCCAACTGTTAACTTGTATGAAGAACTGTCAAATTTATTAATTCTCCATGCAAGTTTTCTGTTAGATCCAATGATTGAAAAATCAGCCCAATTAAAGCGATAATGTTTAAATTGTTTTACATAAAAAATCTCACATTTTATTAAAATAAATGTTTATTTTTTTCTTGTTTATGTTAAAAAAACCAGTTTGATATAAATGTAGTAGGTTGATTCAAGAAGACTTGGAAAATTTCATATAGGAGATGAGTATTGACCGAATGAGTTAATTATTATTAAGTTCTTATTTTATTTTTTTCATACTTATAAATGTAAAGGTTCTCTAGTAAATGTTTTTATTATAACTGTGAAATACTTAAACTAAGAAGGAGTGCTACAGAGAATATAACTCGGGAACTTTTGTACCCAATACGAATTTGGATTGGTGTATGGACCGATATCCTGCATGAATCACTGTCAGGCTACCTGTCTGGTATACCAACTTCTGGATACAAGCCTGCAAAGCTTTGGAGTGAGCATTATATCAGCGGACAATTAAATATAGTAATGACGTCATACCTCGTCCAGTCAGGATTCCAGGATTAAGGTACCCAACGATTGACGCCTAGATTGGCCTGGTATAGTACGTACTATCGCGTTTCCCCCATTAGCTTAGTTGGCCAACAAATCTTTACCTCAATTTTCTATTTATAAGTCTAGTTGATAAGTTTATGCCAAAATTCTTAATATAGTCTTTTTAATTCTAATTCTAATGTTTTTGTGAATACCTTATCCACAATACCTTATCCTCAAGCACGGACCCTTGTACACAATGGTCCAGGCTTTTGCTGGCTAAGTGTCCGAGGCTAAACCCTATTGCACACGTATTTATAGTGGCTCACAGATCAGGCTGCACATTCAAGACTGGTTCCCACGAAATATAGTGTCACAGTTTGTGCCCTGACCTGTTGGCGACTATACATATCGCATATAACACCACAACAGAGTAAACTTTTTCCATAACATGACATTTCTTTATAAATAATAATAATAAAATTTGCAATATAAATGTGCGTTCATTGAAAATACATTCATAGCTTAGTTTATCTAGTCTAAAATGTGTGATATGTTCCTCTTATATTTTATTATTATTTATATTATATTAATTAAATTAAATATAATATCCTGCCTCCGTAGACTAGTAGTTGTATCCGAAGATTGTGGCTTGAATTCCCATCCATAGAAAAATATATTAGTACGTTTTTCTGTACAGTTTGTCATGGTCTGGGTGTTTATAATATACTAGCTGTGCTCGCGACTTCGTCCGCGTGGAATAGTTATTTTTTTATCATATAAACTTTCATCCCCTATTTTATCCCCTTGGGGGTAGAATTTATCAAAATCCTTTCTTAGCGGATGCCTACGTCATAACATCTACCTGCATGCCAAATTTCAGCCCGATCCGTCTAGTGGTTTGGGCTGTGCGTTGATAGATCACTATGTCAGTCAGTCACCTTTGAGTTATATATATTTAGATTATTCTTTAATACATATTTTTTGTGTATCTTGAACCGTTTTCACGGCGCACGCAACGGAAGGCTTCAAAGATGAAATAATTTCTCCCGTTTTTTACACATTTACCACTATATCTTTGCCCCTATTGGTCGTAGCGTGATGTTATATAGCCTATAGCCTTCCTCGATAACTGGACTATCCAACACAAAAAGAATTATTCAATTCGAACCAGTAGTTTCGGAGATTAGCGCGTTCAAACAAACAAACAAACAAACAAACAAACAAACAAACAAACTCTTCAGCTTTATAATATTAGTATAGATAATAAGTATGTATTAGTATCGTTGGTTCTGGTACACATAGCATAAGCCTAGAGCTTAGTTTGTGACCCGGGCAATATGTTTGTAATGCCCATATTATTATTAATTTATCGATGCAAAAATAGCTCAGGAAAATATTGAATTTTCAAATTATAATTTTGTAAACATTGACTGGAGATAATGAGTTATTAGTGAGTAGGCAATTTGTTTAGTGTTACAGTATTTCATCACGAAAGTAAATAAAATAATGATTTATTGATGTAAATACATAAATAAAGTTCTAAAAGTTGTTTGACTTGTTTCCTCACACCTTGACTATAATATTAGTGAAAATTAATAGATGTTTACGTGATGATTGATTGAAGACCCTTTTCCGGTATCGGAAAATGAAAATCATTCGGGTTTAATCCCAAATCTTACCTCTATCGAAGTATACCATAGAATACATAATAATAACTAACTACAGAATGGACGCACTTAGTCTTAAACCTCGCCAATCAAATCAAAATTATTTATTTCTTATTTCATGAAAATGTTGGGCCCTACCGGGAAGCCATATGAAATACAGATCTACACGAAATCGAAATTAAAATGTATGTGATTTGGAGTATCTCGGCGACCGAGTTCTACACACAGACAATATTATTTCCTATACATTTTTGTTCATCGACGCGTCGTCGGTTTTTCGATGTGGCTTCCCGTAAGGATTTACATGATTTATGTCTATAATAGTAAAAAAAAGCTTTACCAATAAGGTCTATAGTTGGTTATTTTCCATTAGCTTGATATAGAAATTAGCCTATTAAAGTGGAATTGTAAAAGATGTTAATTATTTAATAAAAATATTTAAAAAAACTCCCCAACCGAACGCACGCTACATAACCAACTAGTGTAAGACTAGGTGGTTAGCTGATTCCATTGACCATCTGATTACCATCTGCCATACAAAACTTGTTGCACCAAAATAAACTCCCTGTAAATGTAACGATTAAAGTTAAAAATAGCGTCGAATATACCAGTTTTATTTTGAAAGTCGAATGACAGCTGGTACATTCGACGCCATTTTTAACTTTAATCGTTACATTTACTTTAACGGACACTTTGGTGCAATTCAGCTTTTAGAGACATTGTTGCGCCTTGAAAAAAAGTGGCCCCAGCCTAATAGTTATAATAATAATAAAATTCTTTATTCATATTATTAACAATGTGATTTACAGGGGACTGTCTGACTCCCAAACTAGGCAAAGCCTGTGCTGTGGGTAGTCAGTCTGCCTCATTTTTTTTTTTCACAATATAGGGTAATTGTTTTTTCTAGTAGTTGTTCCCTCAATATTTAACAAAACAAATAGAACTTACAATTAAGGCATGCATCACATAAAATGTTTCTAAATTGTGGTTTTCATAGTGTTCTGTAAAACAACAATACTTACAAAAAAAATAAAAAATATAAGGCATGCACCACACACACATTTCTCATTTATGTAAGGCTTAGCATTAATTGGTTTTTACATTAACTTAGTTATGACACTGCACAACTGATAACAAGGTTAAGCAGGTGGCAATAATGCCGGACTTGGGATGGGTGACCGCTTTATACAACGAGGCTATACCATCATAAACACCGAAACAAGCTAGCCACTTTAGGTATTGCCTTCGAATACCTTCGGCGAAATGAGGACGGGTTAATCCCTCCGCTGGGTACCCTGAGGCCTTTTAAACTATTCTCGGCCAAAAAGGCACCCGTCATGGTATTTATTTTATATTTTATTGAACCGCGTTCGATATTAGTGTGATACACAAATAAATAAAAATAAAATGGTGCCACATATGCAAGAACCGTCAAGTGATGTTTCGGTTTTAGTCTGTGGGTTCACCGGCTTTCGTAGACTACTGCACCGATTTTTTATCGAGGTAGTAGCCTTTCTGGGTGTGGTTACAAAACGGGTAGTTACATTGACAAGGCAGCGAGGATTAAAAAAAAAGTCTCTTAATGCAATTCGTCTCTGTCGCCGCCTATTTCGTAATCACATAATTTAGCCAGCATAGTGGGAGCGGTCAATGTTGTTTAACAAAATTATTGATCGGTCCCATTCATGGACTTTGCAGGTCTGCTCACCACTAGGTAGATACAAAGTTATATGCCGTGCACCGATATAAATAATGTAAATGTATAATTTCAATATTTTCGGATTCCATTAGGCGAAAATCTGTCCGTCCTGACAGAATGCGTAGTGACGCCTTGCGATGGGAAACACTACTAGCGAAACGTCTGCGTGTATGTAACGATTAACATTTCGCAGTTACCTCAGTAGCGACAAGTACGTAAATAATTAATCTCGCTATATTAGAATGAGACATAGCATATACGAAACACTACCATACAACTTACAGTTTTTTCGTTACTTCGCTGCTGCCTACGAACACGTCTGTAATAAACGCGTAAAGGCGTAAAACTTAGTCTTTTCGATATTTCACTGCCGCCTAAGAACGCGTCGGTGTACTAAAGGCGTAATAACTCTGCCTTGCGTGAAAAATCATTCACAAAATAACTGCAACAGTAGGAATTTCGACGCATCCGCGGTCTAGTGGCTATGCCGTTGCCGTTTTATCTCGATTCACAATCATGGCAAATCAATATACGTACCTACAAACGTTTTTCTCTAGATACATTTTTCTATGGTATGCCTTAGGGCACTTCCTTATAACAACAATATATTTAATTGTATCAGTTACATTTATATTTAATTGTTCATTTTAATAATATTATAATTTTACTATCATTTAGAAACAACAATGCCAAAATATTTTATAAATACCTTTTTCAAGGCAATCTGTAAAGAAAAATGTATTTATAATTAATTATTGCAAACAAAATAGTTACTTTAATGATCAGATTTATCTAACTAGGTGAATGTCTGTCTGACAACAGGTCAATCTTATTGAGAGCCATATAAGACACAATTTCCTAATGGATGTAATGGAAAAGGGTCGACACATCTACCAACTGTCATAAGTACCTATTATATGACTTACTACTTTAGATGTATATATAAATACCCACCATTAAGCTAGTCTCACACTTCTAACAATTAAGTCTGTCGAAAACTTTTGCCTCAAATAAATGTGGTAACGACAGGGGTAAGAAAAGTTAGACGCAAGTAAAACATATCCTTTGTGGTACCTTGTCGTAATTAGAGCGTCATTGTTCTCGAGCTCTTAGATTTGAAAATAGAATGTTTGCGTCTTAAATTACCTCAAAGTGAGAAACTTGAGGAATGTGAGAACGTGACAATGGGGACAATTTGGTTACTAATAGGACAGTTTGGTAAAACTATTTTCATACAACAATGGTGGGCTAATAAGATGTGGACGTAACGAGCCAAGGCCTGCTTTCCAATTTAAAAAAAATCGGTTACAATCACAAATTAACAATGTTAAAATTCCTATATATATTTCATTCCATCTATTTGTAAAGGACGACGTGGTTCACTTTTAAGTGCACCCAAAAGTGGTGTTTTCTATAAGAAACTTTTAACGCCGCATTAATGAGTTTTTAATACTCTATAAGTACGCCGCAATTATCTTGAATTTGGAACATCTTATATAGTGTTCAGCGACAAAAAAAATTAACAAAAATATTGTTTGAATAAACACTGGCTGGTACGACCGGTGTGAACTTAGCAGCCAAAATACAGCAGCTATTATAACTCGACTAATTTAAAAAGTCAATACTTCTAAGCTTATTAATTGCAATACAAACAATGGAAATCCTATGAATTATGAAAAATCTTTCAGGAAAAATAAAAATTGGGCCTTGACTGAAAAAATTGAGTGAAACTGCAATTTCGTAGTAAAAAAATTTATGTCAAAATTAAGCATCTTAGAAATCTTTCTTCACCTTACAACTTATACAGTAAATAAGGCTTTGCCTCATCTATCGAAAAATATGTTCCAAAATTCCTTACAGTGGGGCCTTGACTGAAAAACTTAAGTGCGACTACAATTTCGTAGTAAAAAAAATAATGTCATCATAATTAAACATCTTAGAAATCTCTCTTCACCTTACAACTTATACAGTAAATTTAGCTTTGCCTTATCTATCGAAAAATATGTTCCAAAATTCCTTACAGTGGGGCCTTGACTGAAAAAATTAAGTGCGACTACAATTTCGTAGTAAAAAAAATCATGTCATCATAATTAAGCATCTTACAAATCTCTCTTCACCTTACAACTTATATAGTAAATAAGGCAAAACTTTATTTACGAATATTGTGTTCCAATATTTTCTTACAGTGGGGCCTTGACTGAAAAAAATGAGAGAAACTACAATTTCGTAGTAAAAAATATCAAGTCATAATTAAGCATCTTAGAAATCTTTCTTCACCTTACAACTTATACAGTAAATGAAGCTTTGCCTTATTTATCGAATAATGTGTTCCGAATTTTCTTACAGTGGGGACTTGACTGAAAAAAAAATAGTGAAACTACAATTTCGTAGTAAAAAATTTCATGTCAAAATTAAGCATCTTAGAAATCTTTCTTCACCTTACAACTTATACAGTAAATAAAGCTTTGCCTCATCTATCGAAAAATATGTTCCGAAATTCCTTACAGTGGGGCCTTGACTGAAAAAATTGAGTGAAACTACAATTTCGTAGTTAAAAAATTTCATGTCATAATCAAGTATCTTAAAAATGATCCTTCACCTTAAAACTTATATAGTGAATAAAGCTTTGCCTTATCTTGTGAAAAATATATTCCAAAATTCCTTACAGTGGGGCCTTGACTGAAAAAATTAGGTGCGACTACAATTTCGTAGTAAAAAAAATCATGTGATCATAATTAAGCATCTTAGAAATATCTCTTCACCTTACAACTTATATAGTAAATAAAGCTTTGCCTTATTTATCGAATAATGTGTTCCAAATTTTCTTACAGTGGGGCCTTGACTGAAAAAAAGTAAGTAAACTACAATTTCGTAGTAAAAAATTTTGTGTCATAATTAATCATCTTAGAAATCTTTCTTCACCTTACAATTTATACAGTAAATAAAGCTTTGCCATATCTATCTAAAAATATGTTACAAAATTCCTTACAGTGGGGCCTTGACTGAAAAAATTGAGTGAAACTACAATTTCGTAGTAAAAAAAATCATGTCATAATTAAGCTTCTTAGAAATCTTTCTTCACCCTACAACTTATACAGTAAATAAAGCTTTACCTTATCTATCGAAAAATATGTTCCAAAATTTCTTACAGTGGGGTCTTGACTGAAAAAAATGAAGAAAACTACAATTTCGTAGTAAAAAAAATCATGTTATATTTAAGCATCTTAAAAATCTTTCTTCACCTTAAAACTTATACAGTAAATAAAGCTTTGCCTTATCTTTTGAAAAATATGTTCGAAAAATCCTTACAATGGGGCCTTGACTGAAAAAATTGAATGAAACTACAATTTCGTAGTAAAAAAAATCATGTCATAATTAAGCATCATAGAAATCTTTCTTCACCTTACAACTTATATAGTGAATAAAGCTTTGCCTAGATTTCTAAGAAACTTAATAATAAAATGAAATTTTTTACTACTCAATTTTTTCAGTCAAGGCCCCTGTAAGGAATTTAGGAACATATTTTTCGATAGATAAGGCAAAGCTTTATTTACTGTATAACTTATACAGTGAAGAAAGATTTCTAAGATAATTAATTATGATATGAAATTTTTTACTACGAAATTGTCAAGGCCCCACTGTAAGAAAAATTGGACCACATTTATCGATAAATAAGGCAAAGCTTTATTTCCTATATAAGTTGTAAGGTGAAGAGAGATTTCTAAGATGCTTAATTATGACATGAATTTTTTTACTACGAAATTGTAGTCACTCTATTTTTTTTCAGTCAAGGCCCCACTGTAAGGAATTTTGGAACATATTTTTCGATAGATAAGGCAAAGCTTTATTTACTGTATAAGTTGTAACGTAAAGAAAGATTTCTCGGATACTTAATTATAATATGAAATTTTTTACTACGAAATTGTAGTTTCATTATTTTTTTTTTCAGTCAAGGCCCTACTGTAAGGAAAATTGGAACATATTTTTCGATAGATTAGGCAAAGCTTTATTTACTGTATAAGTTGTAAGGTGAAGAAAGATTTCTAAGATGCTTAATTTTGACATGAAATTTTTTACTACGAAATTGTAGTTTCACTTATTTTTTTCAGTCAAGGCCCCACTGTAAGGAATTTTGGAACATATGTTTTGATAGATAAGGCAAAGCTTTATTTACTGTATAAGTTGTAAGGTGAAGAAAGATTTCTAAGAAGCATAATTATGACATGATTTTTTTTCCTACGAAATTGTAGTTTCACTCAATTTTTTCAGGCATGGCCCCACTGTAAGAAATTTTGGAACATATTTTTCGATAGATAAGGCTAAGCTTTATTTACGATATAAGTTGTAAGGTGAAGAGAGATTTCTAAGGTGCTTAATTATGACTTGATTTTTTTACTACGAAATTGTAGTCACTCTCAATTTTTTCAGTCAAGGCCCCACTGTAAGGAGTTTTGGAATATATTTTTCGATAGATAAGGCAAAGGTTTATTTACTGTATGACGTGTAAGATGAAAAGAGATTTCTAAGATGCTTAATTATGATGACATGATTTTTTTTACTAGGAAATTGTAGTCGCACTTAATTTTTTCAGTCAAGGCCCCACTGTAAGGATTTTTGGAACATATTTTTCCATAGATAAGGTAAAGCTTCATTTACTGTATAAGTTGTAAGTTGAAGAAAGATTTCTAAAATGCTTAATTTTGACATGAAACTTTTTACTACGAACTTGTAGTCACTCTCAATTTTTTCAGTCAAGGCCCCACTGTAAGGAGTTTTCGAACATCTTTTTCGATAGATAAGGCAAAGTTTTATTAACTGTATGACGTGTAAGGTGAAGAGAGATTTCTAAGATGCTTAATTATGATGACATGATTTTTTTTACTACGAAATTGTAGTCGCACTTAATTTTTTCAGTCTAGGCCCCACTGAAAGGAGTTTTGGAACATATTTTTCGATAGATAAGGCAAAGCTTTATTTACTGTATAAGTTGTAAGGTGAAGAAAGATTTCTAAGATGCTTAATTTTGACATGAAACTTTTTACTACGAACTTGTAGTCACTCTCAATTTTTTCAGTCAAGGCCCCACTGTAAGGAGTTTTCGAACATCTTTTTCGATAGATAAGGCAAAGTTTTATTAACTGTATGACGTGTAAGGTGAAGAGAGATTTCTAAGATGCTTAATTATGATGACATGATTTTTTTTACTACGAAATTGTAGTCGCACTTAATTTTTTCAGTCAAGGCCCCACTGTAAGAAATTTTGGAACATATTTTTCGATAGATAAGGCTAAGCTTTATTTACGATATAAGTTGTAAGGTGAAGAGAGATTTCTAAGGTGCTTAATTATGACATGATTTTTTTTACTAAGAAATTGTAGTCACTCTCAATTTTTTCAGTCAAGGCCCCACTGTAAGGAATTTTGAAACATATTTTTCGATAGATAAGGCAAAGCTTTATTTACTGTATAAGTAGTAACGTAAAGAAAGGTTTCTAGGATACTTAATTATGATATGAAATTTTTTACTACGAAATTGTAGTTTCACTATTTTTTTTTCATCAAGGCCCCACTGTAAGGAAAATTGGAACATATTTTTCGATAGATGAGGCAAAGCTTTATTTACTGTATAAGTTGTAAGGTGAAGAAAGATTTCTAAGATGCTTAATTTTGACATGAAATTTTTTTCATTAAAAAACTTTATGTTTTTGTGGCAACAAGAAAATCAGTATTTTTCATACAAGTTCAGTTGCTTTTTATTGCCTAAGTTATTTTTTGTCTAACAAGTTATAATGATGTTCAAAAACAATAAACCTTATGCTAAGTTAAAATGTCAAAATTATTTTGCTAAGAGATTGTTTTCACTCAATTTTCATAATCAAGGTTCCACTGTAAGGGGGGTGGGAAATAATTTTTGTATATTTCGTTGAAGTGGGCCACCTGTAAAGTTATATTTTAATATCAGAGAAAATGTTTGATAAATGTTATTTTTCATCAGAAATAATATTGCCATCTGGTTAATTTTTAATTTTCCTGAAAGAATTTTCATAATTCATAGGATTTCCATTGTTTGTATTGCAATTATTAAGCTTAGAAATATTGAATTTTTAAATTAGTCGAGTTATAATAGCTGCTATATTTTGGCTGCTAAGTTCACACCGGTCTGGTACGACGGCCCATAATCGCACCCGGCTGAATAAAAAAAAAAAGAAATCAAATTAAAAACGCGCGAACTACAGCCCGCGTTTTCGTCAACTTTCACGAATTGTTAGAAATACATGGTTTTGTTTTGAAAACAATTTAGTTGTTACTCTATGTTTTATTAAATAATAATATTACAATAAAATGTGAGGTGCCTTTTATTTTCTCATAGAGGGTGATGAAAAGTAGAGTGTATCACTCGGGCGCAAAATATATTTTTGGTGAATCCCTCGTTACGTTCAGGATTCTACTAAAGAATACCTCACTTCGCTCTGGATTCAAAAAAGCGCTCTTGCCTTAAAAATATTATTTTTCTCCTTTAATATACAATCTACTATTGTCGCACGTTTGGCAACTGCTTATGTTAAAGCTACTGCAAGAGTCAACGATACTAAAACAATGTACCATTACCCACTGTGCTGCAATACCATTAGTCAGTATTTTTTAACTATATGAAAATTTCACACTAATAAATTTCTCAATCCTGAGGCTCTACCATTGGGCATTGTAGATTGCGTGGTTGTTGTTCACGTATACGTAAATGAATTCGTTTCTACAATGCGCAAACCCATAGTAGAGCCTCTAAAATGGCATTTTTTTTTGTTTTTTGACTTTGGAATGGCATGTAAAAGATACTGCAAAAGGCAACAGTACTAAAACACGGTGAAAGAGTGGGGATCTCAAGCCAAGTATTATCGCTAATTTGTGGTAGACCTATATTGCCCATCTGTAATACAATATATTAAAATTGCTATACCCACATAAAATGTTAATTGTTAAATAAATCAAAACAAATAATTAATTTTAGTTAAATTATTAATTCATATTATTTTTATTGGAGCCCGACATATGACTTTGTATCTACCTGGTGGTGAGCAGTCTATGAATGGGATCAATCAATAATTGTTCTTAAGCAATATTGATTGCTCCTACTATGCCGGCTAAATGATGCGATTACGAAATGGTGGGTGACAATGACATATTGCATTATGAGTATATTTTATACTCGCTGCTTTATCGTCAATTTAACTACCCATTTTATTATATATTTAGTTAAACTTGTTAGTTTGCAAGATACTAACTATTTATTTATAACAATATTAAGCAAACAGACAGTACAAATATTTACAAATTAATATTCTTATATATAAAAACCCTAAGAAAATAAAATTAAATATAAATGAAACACCTAACACATAAAAAATACAAAATCCCTACTTACCTATACAAAAAATCTTCACAGTGAACGCGCGGCATCGTGCCCAGAACGCTGGCTACATTTCCCCTTTGAATTGTTAAACTACGTCTCTGTGAGAGAAAAGCGCCAGCTCTCTGGTCACCTGTGACGTGAACCCACAAACTAAATCCGAACCATGACTAGGTCACTTGTACCCACTACCTCATTCATGGATTTTGTAGGTCTGCTTGCCATCAGGTATATACAAGGTCACACGGCGTGTTCCAATAATTATTAAAACAAACTGTAATAAGAAAAAGTATATTGTATCTAATGAAGTGAACAGAATTTCCGGTAGGTGGAGATAAAATTTTTTTGGAACAAATATTAATTGATTGCTAATAAGCTTCCTCATAAATATCTGATTAGCGTCAGACATCCGGCAGGGCGTTTTTCTTATTTCTTTTTACCTTCCTCAATCAATTTTCCTGACTAACTGTTAAGGTCACTGCATCTGCGATTACGAAGTCTGCGTTCTCCATACAAAATCTCTCGCATTTGCAGTATTTCTCCACTACTATTATTATGAGTTAAACATACGCATGTATATATTCCTTTATACTTTATATATGGCCCTACAGTCGTGTTAACGCCCATACAAATGGTACATAAAAATATTTCTGTTGTGATAAATACTTTTGTATTACCTATTAATCTTATTAAAAAAAATAAAAATAAAAATAAGAATAATAAATAAAATGACCGACAAAATTATTATTTTAATTCTGTGACAAAACGTAATTTTGAGTATTGCTGAAAGTGCGAAAGCTCACTTTGTTTGGGGAAGGCACACTTCGTAATTACGAATACAGTGTCCTTAATATGCAGGGCTGGGCAAAATATTCAACAAAGAGTTCCTTATACTTATTTTAAAAAATCTAAGACATTTGATGTATTTAAAATATGCTTGCCGTTTAATTGAAACCAAATCTGGTCAGAAGTTTTTAAGTTTATCCGGAATAAACAAACAATCAAATCTTTCTTTTTTGTAAAAGTATTTTCTCTACCTATACTATTAGTATAGATAAAATACTTTTCTTACTTGAATTGTGTTGAAAATATAAAATAATGTATTTTTGTTTCATTTTATTAAAATACAAAATATTTCATTAAATCTTTTATTTTTTTATAATGGATAATAAAATAGCAATCACGTAAGAATTCTTTTCGCGAGTTTAAAATTCCGTACATCAATAGGAGAAAAAAAAATGGAATATTTCCTGAAAAATATATCTCGATATCGTACAACACAACTATTTGAAATGCTGATTACAAATGCATTTGGGTGGAAAACATAAATTACAAAATACAATATATAAATATTTCGAGTAATTTAAATACTATCCAGTACTGCAGATATGAAAGCATATACCTATTATATACGTGGTGGCCGAGTTTATTAGATCTTGGACTTAAAAACACTTAGGTCCCAGGTTTGAATCCCGGTGTGTACCAATAAGTTTTTAATTAAAAAAATTATGTACATTTGTTTGACAACACCACTATAGTGCCTCTGAGAGCACATTAAACTGTCGGTCCCGGTTTTACTATACCAAACTGTGAAACTGTTTATAGATGGATTATTGAGTCTATTCAAAACATCGTGACGAGCTAGCCACTTGTTCGGTGTAGACTCATACCATCGGCTACGACGCGACAAGGTGGGATTTAATACCGCTCCGCTGAGATCGCCTAGACGGCGGTCTCGGGCGACGTAAGGCACCCATGATGATATGTATGTATATCTGTAACATAGACTAGTAGATAGTCAAATAAAATGTTACGTGGAATTTGTTTGGTTGGATGCACTTCGAAATTTTAATCAGCTTGGATGTTAGGAAAATAGTCAAGTATTTTTTACTAAATCTACGGACTTCGGTTTGGACAAATTCCAAACCGAAGTCCGTAGATTTAGTTTCCTCTATTAGGTAATAAATATCTTATAAATAAACACAAGCACTTTAAAAGGAAGTTTCTTTATTAAAGTAAATTAAATATTGCTTTTGGACATCTAGACAAAACTAGCGCTTTCAGACAAGAGAGTGTTGCATATTACAAATATTAATTTTGTGTTTTTCATTAATATACAACATGTAAGTTGTAGGCGCTTATTAATTAAGATTACAGTTTTTTTCTAGATTTTTGGTTGATTAGTTTTCTTAATTATTAATATAAATTTTAAGTTAATTATTAATAAAGGGTGCTTACAATGACGGATTCTGAAAATACGGATTATGTGAATAGAACGGAAAACAATGTGATTATTGAAAAGCGAAATGTTAGCGTTTTCGCACCAGTTGCGATTTTTAGAGGTCTGAATGCTCGAAAATTTTATTGATTTTCATGATTCAAATTTGAATGTGGTATGTATCTATATTCTTTATGTATTTTTTTTCACAAACACGACTTGTATTGTATACAAAATTTACTGTGTAGGAATGTGATAAGTGCTGGGCCAATTGATGACATATACTATTTATAATTATAGACGAGGTGGATGATGATGATGAGTGAGAGAAAAAGCAGCTGACTGGCGTTCTGTTTTTTTTCTATAGCGAATGACTTTCTACATATGTTAATACACGTATGTACTCTGATCTGTGCATGTTATTTGTTTGTGTTTAGAAGTATAGAATAACTGTTCATTCATCATCAGCCTATCGCAGTCCACTGCTGGACATAGGCCTCTCCCAAGACACACCACTGATCCCTATCCTCCGCTCTTCGCATCCAGTCTCTACCAGCCATCCTCCGCAGGTCATCAGTCCATCTAGCTGCGGGGCGTCCTACGTTACGTGCGCCAAGACGTGGTCTCCACTCCAATATCCGCCTGCTCCAACGGTTATCCGTCCTGCGGCAAATGTGACCGCCCCACTGCCACTTCAGTTTACTAACTTTCAGAGCTATGTCGGTGACTTTAGTTCTCTTACGAATATCCTCATTCCTGATTTTATCCATAAGAGAAACTCCTAGCATAGCTCTTTCCATAGCTCGCTGAGCGACCTTGAGTTTGTGGACCAGCCTCACTGTAAGTGTTCACGTTTCAGCGCCGTATGTCATCACTGGTAGGACGCACTGATTAAAGACTTTTGTTTTCAAATACTGCGGTATGGCTGACGTAAGGACGTGGCGTAGCTTCCCGAATGCTGCCCAGCCCAACTGCACCCTTCTGTCGGCTTCACTCTCGGAGTTGTTCCCACCGAGATTTAGGGTTTGGCCCAGGTAGATGTATTCCTGAACCACTTCTAGAGTTACACCGTCCAAAATGACGAGTCTCGGAATGACCTGGTCGTTGAACATGACCTTGGTCTTTTCCAGATTCATTCCGAGACCCACCCGTCGAGAGGCACAGTTTAGACTGACCAGCATTTCCTGCATATCCTGCAGCGACTCCGAGAAGAGGACAATATCGTCGGCAAACCGAAGATGTGAGATGCGTTCTCCGTTTATATTTATGCCCAGTCCTTTCCAATCTAACGTCTTGAAAACATCTTCAACTGCATTAGTGAACAACATCGGCGATATAACATCGCCCTGTCTCACTCCACGGTGCAGTTGAATAGGCCCTGTTTCGTCGTTTTGTACTCGGTCAGTCATAGTAGCAGATCTACGAGTATATAGGCATCTCAACACCTCCATATACCGCCAATCTACCTGGCATCGCTGCAGGGACTCCTTTACAGCCCAGGTTTCGATAGAATCAAAGGCCTTCTCATAATCCACGGACGCGATACACAGGGGCTGATTATACTCTTTAGTTTTCTGTATAATCTGCTTCACCGTGAGTATGTGGTCTATGGTGCCGTATCCTCCTCGAAACCCGGCCTGTTCAGGAGGCTGGCAGTCATCAAGTCGTCGAGTGAGTCGGTTAGTGATGACCCTCGAAAACAGATTATAGACGTGGCTCAGAAGCGAGATACGCCTGTAATTCTTTAAAAGCGTATTGTTGCCTTAAACAGGACCACCACGCCTCTGTGCCAAGCCTTTTAATGTGGTCCCGCTCTGTATGACGGAGTTAAACAGGTGCTGCAGTCTTTGCAAGATCGCCACACCTCCTGGCTGTAGAAGTCTTCGATCTCGGCGAGGATCTCTACTTTGGAGATGGCATTTCTTCCATCATGGGTGGTCAGCTTCGTCATCTGGCTTCTTCCAAGCTTCTGCATAAATACTTTGGAACCCCTGTTCAGCTCGATCGCCTTCTCGATGCGACGAGTATTGAACCGACGGAGGTCCTTATAGACTTGCGTATGGGCTTGGTGAGTGCTTGTTGTTCTGACGAAGTTACCGATGTGTTTTCACGCCTTCTCTTCATGAGATCCAGGGTCTCTGCCGAGAGTTTCGACTTCTTGCCAGAGCGCTGTGTTTGGCAAAATCTGACACCTTCCTCTCGAATTGTGTTAACGACAGCATCCAGTTCCCCACCAACATCCATTGTGGTTTCCAACGCGTCGAATCTACTTCTCAGCTCTAGCTGGAAGCGGTCTGAACCCACGACGGTTTGGAGCAGGGTAGGTCGGAGCGTAGATTTCACCAGGCAGTGCCTTTCAAGTTGTAGTTGATATTCAGAGTACCTCGAACAAGTCTGTGGTCACTTCCGGTATTGAACCTATTGACCACCGAGACATCTCTGAATATGCGCCTTTTATCCGCCATAATGAAGTCAATCTCGTTTCTGACCTTGTTGTTAGGGCTTTTCCACTGTTCATTATAGATATTAAAATATATATATGGGGTTTTTTATTAGGGCAACGGAAACCAAAACAATAGTTTTTATAATTTTTGTTTGTCTGTGCTGTGTGCAGCTAAAACTACTGGATGGAATTAAATGCAGCTGTTCATCGATGTATTGCTAGTAAATGTAAGAAAATATCTTATTTATAAATGCGAAAGTTTGTGTGGATATTTGTAACTCAATCATGCCATAACTAGCTATAGCAAATTGTTTTTATTGTTTACAATACTAAGCATACGAAGTTGCGGTCACCACTGGTGCCCCACGGCGCCGAAACCTTCTAGCTTGCACCAGGGTCCCGAACAATACAGCGTCCATCTCGTTGTGGTGTTTGGTTCTCTTCAGCTGTGACGAAGTAATCTCATCTTTAGGTCAGCAGAATAGTTCTATTTACCTATACAAAAAATTTTACAAAAAAAAAATCGCAGTAACATCCAAATCGTAAAATTTCATCCAATAGGTTGTAGAGAGTATTATTTATAAAAATATATTTGAAAGAATATCTATTTTTATTACAGGTAACCGTATCCGTCGAGAATCCAATTTTCTAGACCACGAAGTTGACGAATAGGCGCATTTGTTGTTGCTCGCAGGTAGTTGGGGATGCTAACAAATTGAAAACATGTCTACCTAGGTAAAAGGTTTGGATTTTCACAAAGTTTGAATTTTATGTTCGTGAAACTTTGTGATAGACATCGTTGATAGATGCATGATTGACAACTTTTCCTTTTAAGATTTAATTTAAGTTTTTTAATACTTCCTAATTCTTTATGTGGTACCCGAGTTGGCAAGGTTTAAAAATTCTATAGTTTTTAAGGTTCAAACTCCGGTGGTGTATTAACCTATCAATGTGTATTTAATTAAAAAAATAATTTTGTTATGTTAATCATAAGGTTCAAGATTATTCATTTTACTAAAACCACAGAAGAAATAATAGTACAAGTACTAAAACTAAAACTTGCGTAAATTGGAAAGCTGTATTTTGATGTCCGTAACTCTCCACTAATAGGCTATTTGACTACTTTAAAAATATACTATAAATTGTGGTCATCCTATCAGACAATGACGTAAAAAAAAATATTTCACTTTATTTTAAACTAAATTATGTATATCTTTTGTAGATTACACGAAAATTTTTTTTACAATTTTATTTATAACAAAAACATTTTTGATTGATTGATGACTGGTGACGTCACACGCAAGTAAACAAAACAATACACAGATTATAAATCATGTGGATGAAATAGAATAGAGTATAATATAGCAGATTATTTAATCTGTGCTTGTTTGTTTACTTGCTTGTGACGTCACACTTGACATAGACTGCGAATAAAACTAATTTCAAAAGGGAGTTAAATACCCTTGTGTGCTGAAACGAGTGGACAAAAAAGGCTATTTTCGTTACTAAAATAGCCTATATTTTTTTTTTTAGTCTATATTTTTTTGGCACCGGTTTTATACTTAATCTTTTTAGTTACCTATGTTATTATCTGGTAACCAACAATACCATGAGATCTCGTTCGAGTTAATATCGAAATAAAATATAATAAAATTCGTTAGTTGTATAATTACTATAATAGGTCATTTCAAATAACGTATCACTTCAGTGATACCAAAATCATTATTTTTGATCTTAAATCGAAAGAAATATCGAAGGGGGTTGTCTGGAATATTTTTTTTTTCTGGATGGCGGCATGTCATTTTGTATCTTCCTGGTTGTAAGCAGACCTACCAATTCCACTAATGATCGATCCCACTATACCGCCTTACTAATGTGATTACGAAATAATGGCGATTTGCATTACGAGTCTACTTTAGTAGCTTCGCTGCTTTATCGTAAATTAACTGCCCTAAACAAGAAATCGATGCAATAGTCTCCTGAAAACCGGTGAACCCATAGTCTACCGAAACATTACTAAGTCACTTGACGGTTTTGCACCTGTATAGACAGTGAAAAGTGTAACGAGACCGGTCGGTCGATATAGCAATTTATAGAGATTTTCGTCCCACTTAAAAAACCTTACTAGGTAATCTTCATATTATATCGCATTTTGAAACACAACATTTCACAAAAGAAAAGTTTTTAAAATTGTACAATAGTGCTATAGACAGAAATTTCGAAAACCCGTTAAGGCTAAAAATATAATTTGGAAATTAAGTAGTAGATCGTTAGTGTCCTCGGTGAGTGTAGTAATATTTGAAAATACTCTAAAAGCGGAATACTCGTAGAAGGTAGTTTAAAAAATATATTTCATTTGAAATAAAAACTTTATTTGATATATGTTTGTACATATTTTGTACTTGTATCTTCCGATGGATACCTTAAATCCTACTACGCTATCTCGGTCATCGTAAGGCACCCGTAGTGTTACGTACATATACGTATATTCTGAAAAAAAAAAAAAAAAAATCACGTACAGATATTCAAAATTTTAACTGAATACCTCAGTTAAGCTTTTTAATATTGATAAAAGAAGTTCTAAAACTAAAATAGCATTTAAGGGCCCTGGAGTCGACTTGACGCCCATACAAACGTACTTCCAATATTACAACTTGGCTGTTGGTCGAAGTTCAATTATTTTTGTTATGATCGTAATTGTACGCAAAAATCTTTCAGTTGTGGGTATTTTTTTTTCGTATTACAATATTTAAAACAGTTTTTTTCTGATTTCGAAAAAAATAATAACCCAACACAGAAAGATTAATAAATACAATGACCGACAATTATTTTAATTCTGCGACAAACAGTAATCGAGTATTATTGGAAGTGCGAAAGCTAATTTTATATGGAGAACGCGGAGTTCGTGATTACGAATGCAGTGTCTTTATGGGAAGCTCTTTAAAATTCTAATAGAAATGTAGTTTAAATCTGACGAATTTAATTTCAAGTGAATCCGAGAAAGCACTTAAAACATATTAAAACTATGAATTTTGTAAAAGACTAGTGACAGTATTATCTTATACTTACCTACATAGTATACCTACCTATTTTGGTCTGTTACTTAAATCTTAATATTTTGGTCTGTTACTTAAATCTTAACATTTTGGTCTGTTACTTAAATCTTAATATTTAAAATATCTAATTATTGGCGGTGAAATTTATGCATTTATATAAATAGTGGTTTCATTATAAGTAAGGATTTGTATGTAGAATCAGATAAAAAGTGTCTTTGTCATGTTTCGGTTTTAGTCTGTGGGTTCGCCGATTTTCAGGAGACTACTGCATCTATATCAATTCGAATTGGTAGTCATTTTTAGGGTACGTTTACGAAACGG
This sequence comes from Monopis laevigella, assembly GCA_947458855.1. Taxonomy (NCBI): domain Eukaryota; kingdom Metazoa; phylum Arthropoda; class Insecta; order Lepidoptera; family Tineidae; genus Monopis; species Monopis laevigella. The sequence continues at coordinate 16,953,099 of OX381583.1, read as the reverse complement.
GCAGTTGAATCGACACAGTATAAACCAGCGAAATCGTAACAGATTAGTCTTTATTGTCGTCCGTTTCATAACCGCATCAGCCGGCATACTAGGTGTTATCAATGCAGTTAAATAAGAATGTATTAATCGACCTCATTCAGGGACTTTGTATGTCTGCTTATCATTAGGTAGAGACAAAGTAACCTGAAAGGAGACTATAACCTTGACAAGAAATCTATGCAAAAACCAAAACAGCACAATAATATTTTTTCAAAAGGAATTCAAATTTGTAGAAATGTTGAAAATACATTAAAAAATTATATAAATTAAATAATAGGTAATAAAATCCCGAAACACCTTGGTATTAAAATTAAGGTATTTCTGGATTTTATTTCTATGCGTAAAGCTTCACACACTACATGACACCTAATAGGTTTAGGTGGTAAACCCTTTATTATAAAATTTAATTAAGAGTTGGTAATTTATAGCAATAGAGATAAAAGTAATTGCCTACGAACCCTTCTTCATTAGAATGAACAACGTCTGTGTTGAACATTTTCCTAGTTATTTAAACTAGGAAAATGTTAAATATTAAATTATACATTAATTGAAAGGTTGTAATTTGGGCTAATATGAGGCTCTATTGATCAAATCGAACAACTTTTTTCAAATGATAAATGGGTCATTTTAATATTACTGGTTTGTATGGTGAAGGCATTTTTTTTTCATTTGCGACACATGGTTCCATGGGAAAAGTTGTTCGATTTGATATAACAACCTTTCAAAGTCACTATGTATATTACATATGTCGCACTATAAAAAACGCCTTTGGCGTTGTATCCGGAGGTCGTGGTTCGATTCCCAGTTTCCCACTCATGGTAATAAAATATTAGTACATTTTTCCGTACAGTTTGACATGGTCTGGGTGTTTATAAAATATTTTCGTTCTTTCTGGCACATTTTTTGATTTGATGATTCCAAAACAATATCTTGTAGATAAAACAATATTTACCGTTGGGGTATTAAGGTTCTCGAGTGGCGACCGCGTGCTGGAGGACGCAGCAGAGGCAGGCCCCCCACAAGATGGACCGACGACCTGAAAAAGGTCGCGGGAAGCCGATGGATACAGGCAGCGCAGAACCGGTCGTTGTGGACATCCTTGGGGGAGGCCTATGTCCAGCAGTGGACGCGCGAAAGGCTGGCATGATGATGATGATGAAAACAATATTTTATTTTTAAAAGTAAGAGACTTTGTGACTTTTATATTCTAATTAATGCAGCCGTCACAAATAGTTTTTTACACAAGATAAAATTTAATCCTAAATAAATTTATTATTAGCAGCAAATGATTAAATAATTCATCTATCTAGGAGAACGTATGCAATAACACTCCCTTGTGGTCTTTTGACACTTTCAGGGGAGGCAGTAAAAGACCCATAAAACATATGGGCCATTGATTTGACACAGTGAGGGCGTGGGAAGGTTAAAAAAATATAGCCTTTAGCGTTCACCGCACTGAATAGGAACACTACTTCAATAAAACTAGTTAATTGTTCGAGAATAAAATAACGACTGATTTATTATTTTGAATGTTGTGCCTTATTCACTAAAATAACAAACGAAAATGACAATGAAAATGTGACAATATTATAATTTAATTTGAAAAATGGAACATGGAGATGACATAAAAGATTAAAAAGTATTAAAATAAATACAAAGGAGAAAAGCCAAATATATTGATAACGATATAAAGGAGAACGTAATTATGCATCTGTCCGGCACAGAACCCCCCCTCAAGAAAAACGTACATTTTTCTTGACAGTTCTACCTCGTTTTGTGACATAGGCATAAGTATCTTTAACAGGAGAGGGAGAAACTGACGCAGGGGTTGACGGGTTGGTCGTTAAGGTAGTATCTTTATTAATAGAACGAGATACTAACGTAGGGTTTGGTGGAATGGATGTTGGGGCAGCTGTAGTAATAACCCGGTCTGAATAGATATGACCGGGTTTCAATCGATCCACGGAAATTATCGTTGTTCGGTTGGGCAATTGTATTTTGAAATGCTTTTCGTGACGGTGCAGTACTTTAAAAGGTCCGTCGTAAGGTGGTGTAAGCGGAGGACGAACGGTATCATTGCGTACAAAAACATGTGAACAAGAGTGTAAGTCTTTGTGAATAAATGTTTGCCGATTTGATGAAATTAACCTTGATGTAGGCACTAATGATGACATTGACTGTTGAAGTTGGCGTACAAATTCTGCGTCGTCAATGTCCGACTTGGTCGCTTCAAAGAAATCGGACGGAAGTCGTAAAGTTAATCCGTATGTCATCAAAGCAGGACAGAGATTGTCTTCGCGAAGAGCAGTTCGTAGACCAAACAGTATGTCGGAAGTTCATCACTCCAGTGAACTATGGCATCCCTAGCCATTATGGATGCTTTGAGTGTTCGATGCCACCGCTCTACTTTTCCATTTGCTTGTGGGTGATAAGCGGTGGTTCTTATTCTGGTAATTCCAAATTTTTTTAACAATAAATTAAACAAAGATGATTCGAACTGTCGGCCTTGATCAGTTGTGATGCGAAGAGGACAGCCGAATCTTGTTATCCAGTTCTCGTACAGTACTCTGGCAACGACTTCAGCTGTAATGTCGCTAACTGGGATGGCTTCGGGCCATGAAGTTGCACGGTCAATGATTGTTATACAATATCGATAGTCGTGTGAAAGCCGCAAGGGTCCGACAATATCGATATGTATGTGCTCAAAACGTTGTGATGATGGAAAATCCACGGGAGGAGAGATTACGTGCCGATGGATTTTTGCACGCTGACAAGAAATGCAAGATCTAGCCCAAGTATTGATATCTGTGTTCATGGAAGGCCAGAAAAATTTTGAAGTGATTTGCTTTCTTGACGACCGTATACCTGGGTGACAAAGTTCATGTTGAGCTTTAAACGCAGCAAAACGATATGGCGGTGGTAGGTAAGGTCTAAGAAATGGAGTAGAATTTTCACACGTAATGTATTTTGATGATCCAGGAAGTGCAATGTTTGTGAATTTTAGATTGGGTCTTGTGCCAAGGATTTTTAAATCGTCGTCAACGAGTTGGTCTTCAGCTAACTTGTTATAATCAAAGGTTGTTAAAGCTTTAAAGTCTTCAATGCTCTCGATACGAGATAAAGCATCAGCGACAGAATTATTCTCACCCTTGATGTAATGAATATTGGAGCAGAATTGACTGATAAAATGAAGTTGTCTTTCGCGTCGAGGAGTGTCGTTATTACTTGGAGGTTTAGTTAATGCGAAAGTGAGTGGTTTGTGATCGGTATAGATAACTACATCTTCACTTCCTTCAATAAGGCGCCGGAAACGTTTTACAGCCATGTACATCGCTAATAGTTCCCGATCATACACGCTGTAACGGCGTTGAGTAAAACTCATAGCTTTGGAGAAAAATGCTAAAGGTTTCCAGACGTCGTCAATTTTTTGTTGAAGAACAGCGCCAACGCTGTGGTCTGAAGCGTCGGTCATAAGGCAAAGTGATGAGCCGGGGAGAGGATGAGTGAGGGTAGTAGCCTCGGTGATGCTTTTGCGGCAATCATCGAAAGCTTTTTCAGCACTCGGTGTCCATATAATAGGAGTTTTATCGTTCTTTTTTGAGTTGTGAAGGAAAAGGTTAAGTTCACTTTGAAGAGTGGCTTGACGAGGTAAGCAGTCACGATAAAAATTAAGCATGCCTAAAAATCGTCGAAGCTCTTGAACGTTATTGGGTTTAGGAAAATTTGAAATTACATCAATTCGATCTGTAGTTGGCTTGATGCCTTGAAATGAAACTTCGTACCCAAGAAACTTTATTTCTTTTTTACCAAACTCACATTTATCAATGCTTAAAGTAACACCGTATTTGTCAAGACGTTCAAAAATTTTCTCTAGATGTATTCTATGTTCTTTTTCATTTTTAGAAAAAACTAGAATATCATCGATGTAACTGAAACAATTTTCTTGACCACGTAAAATTTCGTGCATAAAACGTTGGAAGGTTTGACTGGCGTTGCGTAAACCAAAAGTCATGGAGGTGAATTCAAAGAGGCCGAAAGGAGTAGTGATCGCCGTTTTCTCCGAATCTTCATGAACTGGTATTTGGTAGTATGCCATTTTTAGGTCTAGTTTCGAAAATATTGTCATGCCATAGAGCTGGTATGTAAAATCTTGTATGCGTGGAATCGGATAACGATCGGGTATAGTTACAGAATTTAGTCTTCTATAGTCTCCGCAAGCTCTCAACTCACCGTTCTTTTTAGTAACTACGTGTAGAGGACTTGCCCAAGGACTATTTGATGGCTTACATATACCCATTTCAATAAGTTTGTCAAATTGTTCTTTAGCTGCTTTGAATTTTGCAGGTGGTAGAGGTCGAGGTCGGGAGAAAAGTGGCGGTCCAAAAGTTTTAATATGATGGATGACTTTGTGTTTGGGAGGGTACTTCATTGACATGGGCCGCAGTATATCAGGGAATTTTAGGAGTAAATCATGAAATGAATTATTTCGGTTCACTATATGAATAGAAGATTGAGCGGTCGGAAATTGTACGATTTCGATTGAAATATTTGTAAGACTATCTACAATTCGTTTATGATGTAAATCGACTAGTAGTCTATAGTGGCGTAGAAAATCAGCGCCTATAATAGATGTTTTAACATCTGCAAGAATAAATTGCCAATGGAAATCACGCCGAAGACCTAGATTTAATTTTAATGTTTTTTCACCAAAAGTTTTGATAGGCGTATTGTTCGCTGCGAAGAGCTGGAGAGCTTCTGGAGAAGATTTCTTCTTTGCAGCTAGTACGGAAATGTCTGCGCCGGTGTCGACGAGAAATCGTTCTTGAGTATAACGATCGAATACGCAAAGGCGGTTGCTTGTCACTTCACCGACTTCCGCCAGGTTCGGTGGAGTAATTAGTTTTTCGACTGTGAGGCTGTCCAACTACAAGGACTAGAGCAGCGGTATGCCTTGTTTCCAAATTTTTGGTGATAAAAACACATTGTAGATTGTTTGTGGTTTCGTGATGTAAAATTTGAACGAGAGCGAGAACGAGAACGAGCGCGGTACTGCCAGCGGGGATGTGGATCTTGGTCGATCGTTTTACGAAGTTCTGCTATCTCCAATGATAATTTCTCAAACTGCATGTTAATTAATGAAATGTTTGCAGGTGTTGGTTCTGTTGGCTTTGAAACCGTAGCAATAGATGAATGAGGTTCTAAGCTCTCCATCATAAGATCTGCCATGGAAGCTAGTGTGTCTAGATTTGCTTCCTTATTAATAGCTAAAACAGCTCTGACCTGGGCTGGAAGCTGGTTGCTCCACAACACACGTATAGCACTGTCAGGGGCTAAAGAACCGGCAAGGTCTCTCATTTTTCGAAGGAGGTAGGATGGTTTTTGATCACCAAGTTCTAAACCGCTGAGTAATTTTTGAAACTGTTTTTCTTCCGAATCTTCGTAAACCTCTAGCAAACGTTTTTTTAAATTTTCATATTTGTTAGTACTAGGAGGTTTAAGCAAAATATCGCTGATTAAGCGTATATCAGTGGGCAAAAGAACACTAATAACATATCTGAATTTTTGGTCGTCGCTGGTTTTAGCTGTAATTAGAATTTCAAATTGCGCAAACCATAATTTTGGGGATTCGCGCCAGAACGGCAAAATCTTTGTCTGAGTTACCGCTGACAGGTCAATCAGGCAAGGATTAATAGATTGAGGATCGGAGGGAGGTGAGGAATCAATAGCCTCCGACGAAATCATTATATTGAAAAAAAAACACTTATAATATTACAATAGGTACTTAATAATAAAATTGTATCTTGATGCGCAGTCCTGAAGAGTTGATTACACCACGAGCAGATGCGGAGCACGACCAGCAGATGCGAAGCACGACCAGCAGAAGCGAAGCACAACCAGAAGATGCAAAGCACGACGAGCAGACGCCTGTGGCTACAGGCGTACAGATGTGAAGCACGACGAGCAGACGCCTGTGACAACAGGCGTGCAGATGCGAAGCACGGCGAGCAGACGCCTGTGACTACAGGCGTGCAGATGCGAAGCACGACGAGCAGACGCCTGTGACTACAGGCGTACTTGTAGACAGGACAACGTCACATTACGACTCTATAATATTACAGCCTAACTACATGTTTAACTATAATAGCAACACTACTGTTTCAGATTTGGCCTTAGATATGGTAAAAAAAAATGGGGGGCTCTAGGAATAAAAACCTCTAAGTGGGGCAGTGGGAAAAATAAGGTTGAGAACCTATCTCTAGGAACCTATATCTATTACCATCCCATACAGATGCAAAAACCGTCTAATGACCTAGGTCACTAAACGGTTTTAACTGAAATATGACTAGTCATATTTCGGTTTTAGTTTGTGGATGGACCGGTATTCAGGAGCCAACTGCATCGATATTTGTCGATGTAGTAGTCTACCTTCAGGGTACGATTACGAAAGGGCTGTTGATTTAACGTTGCGCATAATCGTATTGCAAATTTTGTCACCTTCCATCTCATAACTGCGTCATTTAGCCGGTATAGTGCGAGCGACCAATGCTATTAAACAACAATGTATTTATTGACCCCATTCACAGACTTGTAGGTCTGCTTACAATCAGGTAGTAGGTACCTATATAATAATTTTAAAAAGTCATAATCAACTTGAAAATTTGCTTTTTTTATTACAGCACGGCATGTGACTTTGTATCTACCTGGTGAGCAGACCTACAAAGTTCATGAATGGGGGCAATCAATACTTAGTTGTTCTTAAATAATATTATTCGCCCCCGCTATACCGGCTAAATAATCCGATTACGAAATGGACGGCGACAAAGACTAATTGCATTACGAGATTATTTTAATATACTCGCTGCCTTATCGTCAATTCAACCACCGATTTCGTAACCGCACCCTGAAAGGAAACTACCACCTCGACAAAAAATCGATGTAGTAGGTAATATCCTGTAAACCAGTGAACCCACATACTAAAACCAAAACATGACTAGGTCACTTGACAGTTTTTGCATCTATGTGTATTGCTTATTTTAATTTTGTGTACTATTAAAACCCAATAAATGTTATTTAATTGAATTATTCCGTATTCACTCGCAAAGTTTACCCTGTAGCGTAATGCCAACAAAAGTAAAGAAACAAGAGAAAGTCCTGAAAAGAACTGTTTTTATTCCATTTTATAAATAGTTTGAAACAAGTGAAATTCTGTTTATAATGCCCATATGAATTGTCTATAATATCCATACAAGGATGTTGTTGAACCGAAGAATGACGGCAGCACCGCTGTGTAAACACCATCCTCCGATGCAAGCTGCGTCACCACAGCAGGCGCTCCGCAAATCTCCGCACAGTGCTGCAGTGTCCTGTTGTCTCGTATGGCTGGTGTCGGCGGCGCTCGCTCAAGAAAAGGCCGCGCGTATTGCGCGGATGTCTTATACAGGGTGAATTTGAAAGGATGTACTTTGGGCTAATATGAGGTTCCGCTGATCAAATCGAACAACTTTTCCCATGGAACCATGTGTCGCAAATGAAAAAAAAATTTGGTTTCCCCATACAAAATCGTCATTTTAACATTACTAGTTTGTATGGAGAAGGCAATATTTTTTTTCATTTGCGGCACATGGTACCATGGGAAAAGTTGTTCCATTTGACCAGCGGAACCTCATATTAGCCCAAAGTATATCCTTTCAAAGTCACCATGTATAGTCCCCGACTACCACGCCGCGCCGTCGCAGCTCACTACTACAATGAGCTGCGAATGCACCGTAGAAATGGCGGGAAAATATGGCGGCAATATTATAATTTTATTTTGTATAAATATAGGAGTAATTATTAATTAAATTCATTTAGTATTAATCACTCGAAAACATCAAACCAAGAGTTTTATTTCACAAACACTCAAGTACTCAAGACCCCTAAAGTGGTGACCCCGAGAACAAAGAAGCCCTTCTTAAAAAAAATGGCTGAAGAACCAAAAAAGGAACATACAGGCCGTGAAGACATCGATGCAGTTTCTCTATCGACGCAAATACCGCCGTTCTGGAGAGACTCACCTCGCCTGTGGTTCATCAGATTAGAAGCTGCGACGGACAAATTAAAAGGAAGCCAGGCCCAACTTGCCCGAATTGTGATAACGAAGCTTGAAAAACAAGACATCGAGCAAATTTCAGACCTCTTATACAACCCATCTACATCGGATAAGTATGAAGAAATTAAGAAACGCTTAATAGCTATATACGAGGAGTCGAGCAGCCGCCAATTCCAAAAACTCCTAACAGAAATGGAGCTTGGAGATCAAAAGCCGTCGCAACTCCTTCGACGAATGAGAAATTTGGCCCGCGACAAGATACCCGATGCAACTCTCCAACTTCTGTGGAATAATCACTTGCCAGCCCACATAAGATCTGCACTTGCTGTCACTGAAACACTAAGCACAAATACAATACTCGAAGAATTGTCACATCTGGCTGATACAATATTGGAGACCAGCTGCACACAGATAGCTACAGTATCTTCTCGCACTACATCTTCTTCAAGTTCACTAGAAGACACACAATTTCAAATTAAAGAAGTCAAGAAATTGTCGATGGAGATCGCCGAAAGGAAATGAAAAACACAGTATGGTCAGCGGCAGAATCATCTTGAATACAGAAGAAGCCGTTTTAGAAACTCAAGATCGCCAGCTCGGTCACGATACAGTTCGCGGTCTCCAACGCCTGCACGAAACCACTCTCCATCTCTGTGCTGCTACTATCACCAACGATTTGGGGCAAGAGCATTCAAATGTACACCATCATGCACTTTCAAAAAAAACGAATGAAGATATGTCGGAAAACTAGAAAGGACGCAAGACTTGGCGGAACTTGGCGTCTCCGAACAATCTCACCGCCTATTCATCAACGACAAACTAAACAGACTCACATTCCTAGTTGATACGGGTGCAAACATATCCGTCATACCAAGAAGAAAAGGAGTAATCACCAAACCTCTTCCATTCTGCTTATACGCTGCCAACAATACGGTCATACCAACATACGGTGAAAAAACTCTCGAACTGGATTTCAACCTCCGGCGAAAATTCAAATGGAAGTTTCCAAACCTATATTAGGGGCAGACTTTCTCAAGCATCACCAGCTCATAGTCGATATCAAGAACAGGAGGCTTATCGACGGCAAAACCAACCTAATGTCGAGCAACACTTTCGTCAAGGCAACAAACGTACCTACAGTTCGCAGTATCGACATGGGAAAACCTTACCATGACATATTGGCGGAGTTCCCCGGAACCACAAAACTAACTTCAATGCAGTTGAGCACCAAACACCAAGTTGAACACTTTATCGAAACCAGCGGCCCACCTCTTTATTGTCATGCACGTCCAGTACCTCCACACCGCTACGAACAAGTCAAAAAAGAGTTCGAAAACATGATCCAACAAGGACTGTGTCGGCCAAGCAAGAGCCCATGGGCATCTCCTCTACACATCGTACTAAAAAAAAAACGAGATCTAAGAGTATGCGGCGACTATAGAAGATTGAATGCTATAACCAAGGCTGATCGTTATCCCATCCCGAGAATCAAGGACTTTACTTACCAACTGGCAAACAAGACTATCTTCTCAACAATTGATCTCAACAGAGCCTACCAACAAGTGAATGTGCACGAGGCGGATATTGAGAAGACAGCTATCATAACGCCCATGGGACTGTTTCCACGCATGTGTCCAGGACTAAAGAATGCGGGACAAACGTTTCAACGCTACATTCATGAAGTTCTTCGCGGACTCGATTTCGTTTTCCTGTTTATCGACGATGTATTGGTTGCATCATCAAATGAAGAAGAACACAGAGAACATGTACGAGAGCGTTGTGGATGTAGGCGTTCAGTGGAGCTTGAAAATCGGCAGCTTTTGGAATGTGCCCACGACCCTGGGTTATTATGGCACGATAACGGCAGCAAGGGGAAGGCGGCGGCACGACGGCAGCACGTAGACAGCGGGCGGCACGGCTTGAGAGGCAGCCGTACACGAAGAGGTAGATTCCCGTCTCTCAGGCCAATGCCTGAAACGAGAAGTCAGATGGCCTCGTCACTCAAGGCTCGAAGCCCGAGGCGAGGGCCTGCAGCACAAGGAGGTTCTCCAACCCTTAGAGCAGACGCCCGAGCGAAGTGGAGTCTAGGCAAATCCCGGAGGCCGCAACTCCAGGATCCGGAGTCTTCAAGGAAGTGTGACAGGATCGGGCCTGGTTCTCGACGTAGCAGGTTCAAGGTTTCAAGGGTGAGAACCAGTCGATCACTGCCACTGTAGCTAGACTTCTTCTTTCTTAAGCTTCCTCGAGACTCACGAAAAATCGCCGGTCCAAGATATTTATAGACGATTATAGAGTTTTACGATGGGTTTACGATTAAAATTAATATTTAGTTTTTTTAATTTATAAACTGCCAGTGTTTTTGGAATAGTATGGGAACATTTGAAGCTACCTAGCGGTCAGAGGAGACGCTAAGATTTAGGGTCGGATTAATAGTCGTTGCTAAGCAATTGCTAATGCTTAGCCGATGCTTCAGACTGTCAAACTGCATATGAAAAAACAAAATTTTGACATTTCCAAGCAATGGCTCAGACTAAGCAACGACTATTAATCCGACCCTAAATCTTAGCGTTTTAAGTGTATAAAAATGTGAAAATACCTAAAGAATATGTTTTAATTTACAATATTACCTAATACATAGTTTATATAATTAAAATTTAAATTTAAAATGTTAGGAATCTGATTTGATAACCAAAGCCTAACTTTTCGTGAAAACTAAATGAAAAATTTGGAACGTTCACAGAAGGGAAATTTCTAGCTGTCGAAATAGCATGTTTTTACTACCTGGAATTTTCCCAGAAAACGGTGTATGATGATACATTTGGTGGTCATTTAAAAAAAAATGTATGAAATGATATGAAGACAAATAAAATACATAAATATAATATGGAGCGGGTGTAACGTGACAATGTGTGTTTAATATTAGGACAAAAATATATTTTTTAGCCATTATCCTATCACCTAACATTTCTAACGTTATGATAGTTAAAACTCTACCATATTTTAACTATCATAACGTTAGAAAAGGAAAGCCTCTTATAAGGAATTAATACAAATAACATAAATTTACCTAAAAATATAAACTTAAAATAATATGACCCGAAATATATACAAACTAAGGTAAAGGGTAGACGGTAATATTGTAGTGTATAAAAATATTTTGACTTCGTATCCGTGAGATATATTGTCACACGGAATCTCAGGGTGTCTTAGGGTTGTCATCCTAAATACTGACCGGGATGAACCATGATGTGACCATTAGCAATAACTTGATATCCAAGTACAAGTAAGTAAGAAAAATAACATATTATTTTACATACATATACATATCATCACGGGTGCCTTACAACGCCCGAGACCGCCTAGACGGCCCCAGGGTACCCAGCGGAGGGGGTTTTAATCCCACCTTGTCGTAGCCGATGGTATGAGTCTACACCGAACAAGTGGCTAGCTTGTCGCGATGTTTTGAATAGACTCAATAACCCATCTATAAACAGTTTCACAAGTTGGTATGGTGAAACCGGAAACCGACAGCTTAACGTGCTCTCCGAGGTACTATAGTGGTGTTGTCAAACAAATGTACATATTTTTTTTAATTAAAAACTATTTGGTACACACCGGGATTCGAACCAGGGACCTAAGTGTTTTTAAGTCCAAGGTCTAACCAACTCGGCCACCACTTATATAATTAACATATTATTTTGTAATAAAAATTATAATTTAGCAATAGTTTTCTTGATAAATCAGCTTATATTATATACAAAATATATTTAAACTAGCTAACCCGCGCAACTTCGTCTGCGCAACTTTTAACCGTCTACGAAGGCATAAATTATCCTCGTTTTTGCAACATGTTTCGTTGATGCTTCGCTCCTATTGGTCATAACATGACGTCATACAGTCTATAGCAGTGGTCGTCACACTTTTCTTGCCAAGGGCCACATAGGACAATGTGGGTATTACTGTCGGGCCGCACACTAAGGGTATTGTCCACTTATAATACTACCTAAATGTACCCAAGTATTTTCACCAAAATACTGTCGGGCGGCACACTTAGGGTGTTGTCCACTTATACTACCTATTCAGTTCGTTTTTGATGTATCACGGCGCATCTTACTTTGTATCTACCTGATGGTAAACAGATCTACAAAATCCATGAATGGGGTCGATCATTACATTGTTGTTTAACAGCATTGATTATCACTACCTATTATATATTAAGTATATTTGCCGGCTAATTAATTCGGTAACGAATCAGTCATCGTTAGACGAATTTCTATTACGAGTCTATTTAAAATAACATAACATGTACGAGAGCGTTGTGGATGTAGGCGTTCAGTGGAGCTTGAAATTCGGCAGCTTTTGGAATGTGCCCACGACCCTGGGTTATTATGGCACGATAACGGCAGCAAGGGGAAGGCGGCGGCACGACGGCAGCACGTAGACAGCGGGCGGCACGGCTTGAGAGGCAGCCGTACACGAAGAGGTAGATTCCCGTCTCTCAGGCCAATGCCTGAAACGAGAAGTCAGATGGCCTCGTCACTCAAGGCTCGAAGCCCGAGGCGAGGGCCTGCAGCACAAGGAGGTTCTCCAACCCTTAGAGCAGACGCCCGAGCGAAGTGGAGTCTAGGCAAATCCCGGAGGCCGCAACTCCAGGATCCGGAGTCTTCAAGGAAGTGTGACAGGATCGGGCCTGGTTCTCGACGTAGCAGGTTCAAGGTTTCAAGGGTGAGAACCAGTCGATCACTGCCACTGTAGCTAGACTTCTTCTTTCTTAAGCTTCCTCGAGACTCACGAAAAATCGCCGGTCCAAGATATTTATAGACGATTATAGAGTTTTACGATGGGTTTACGATTAAAATTAATATTTAGTTTTTTTAATTTATAAACTGCCAGTGTTTTTGGAATAGTATGGGAACATTTGAAGCTACCTAGCGGTCAGAGGAGACGCTAAGATTTAGGGTCGGATTAATAGTCGTTGCTAAGCAATTGCTAATGCTTAGCCGATGCTTCAGACTGTCAAACTGCATATGAAAAAACTAAATTTTGACATTTCCAAGCAATGGCTCAGACTAAGCAACGACTATTAATCCGACCCTAAATCTTAGCGTTTTAAGTGTATAAAAATGTGAAAATACCTAAAGAATATGTTTTAATTTACAATATTACCTAATACATAGTTTATATAATTAAAATTTAAATTTAAAATGTTAGGAATCTGATTTGATAACCAAAGCCTAACTTTTCGTGAAAACTAAATGAAAAATTTGGAACGTTCACAGAAGGGAAATTTCTAGCTGTCGAAATAGCATGTTTTTACTACCTGGAATTTTCCCAGAAAACGGTGTATGATGATACATTTGGTGGTCATTTAAAAAAAAATGTATGAAATGATATGAAGACAAATAAAATACATAAATATAATATGGAGCGGGTGTAACGTGACAATGTGTGTTTAATATTAGGACAAAAATATATTTTTTAGCCATTATCCTATCACCTAACATTTCTAACGTTATGATAGTTAAAACTCTACCATATTTTAACTATCATAACGTTAGAAAAGGAAAGCCTCTTATAAGGAATTAATACAAATAACATAAATTTACCTAAAAATATAAACTTAAAATAATATGACCCGAAATATATACAAACTAAGGTAAAGGGTAGACGGTAATATTGTAGTGTATAAAAATATTTTGACTTCGTATCCGTGAGATATATTGTCACACGGAATCTCAGGGTGTCTTAGGGTTGTCATCCTAAATACTGACCGGGATGAACCATGATGTGACCATTAGCAATAACTTGATATCCAAGTACAAGTAAGTAAGAAAAATAACATATTATTTTACATACATATACATATCATCACGGGTGCCTTACAACGCCCGAGACCGCCTAGACGGCCCCAGGGTACCCAGCGGAGGGGGTTTTAATCCCACCTTGTCGTAGCCGATGGTATGAGTCTACACCGAACAAGTGGCTAGCTTGTCGCGATGTTTTGAATAGACTCAATAACCCATCTATAAACAGTTTCACAAGTTGGTATGGTGAAACCGGAAACCGACAGCTTAACGTGCTCTCCGAGGTACTATAGTGGTGTTGTCAAACAAATGTACATATTTTTTTTAATTAAAAACTATTTGGTACACACCGGGATTCGAACCAGGGACCTAAGTGTTTTTAAGTCCAAGGTCTAACCAACTCGGCCACCACTTATATAATTAACATATTATTTTGTAATAAAAATTATAATTTAGCAATAGTTTTCTTGATAAATCAGCTTATATTATATACAAAATATATTTAAACTAGCTAACCCGCGCAACTTCGTCTGCGCAACTTTTAACCGTCTACGAAGGCATAAATTATCCTCGTTTTTGCAACATGTTTCGTTGATGCTTCGCTCCTATTGGTCATAACATGACGTCATACAGTCTATAGCAGTGGTCGTCACACTTTTCTTGCCAAGGGCCACATAGGACAATGTGGGTATTACTGTCGGGCCGCACACTAAGGGTATTGTCCACTTATAATACTACCTAAATGTACCCAAGTATTTTCACCAAAATACTGTCGGGCGGCACACTTAGGGTGTTGTCCACTTATACTACCTATTCAGTTCGTTTTTGATGTATCACGGCGCATCTTACTTTGTATCTACCTGATGGTAAACAGATCTACAAAATCCATGAATGGGGTCGATCATTACATTGTTGTTTAACAGCATTGATTATCACTACCTATTATATATTAAGTATATTTGCCGGCTAATTAATTCGGTAACGAATCAGTCATCGTTAGACGAATTTCTATTACGAGTCTATTTAAAATAACATAACATGTACGAGAGCGTTGTGGATGTAGGCGTTCTGCGGAGGTGTCGCGAGGACGGAATGAAACACGACTGCTTGTGTCGACACACGTTTATTAACTGTTTATACATTACCACATCACACCACCGGGGTAATACAAAAAAAATAATTAAAAAAAATGAATAACTTACATATCTAATAATAAAAATAAAAATAAAAATTACTGAATTATAAAAGTTCTAAAATTAATTATTTATATAAATCTTATATAATAAAAGTAGTAGCAAATAAATTTAAATTTTTAACAGTGTAAATACAAGTTGATTAAAAGTTACAATATTTTATAATTAAATGGTATACTATATGTTTTTGTTCGTTTCATTATAAAAGAAATCATTCGAATAGTGTACTTATATTCACTACATACAGTTTAGTTCTATTTTTGTGAACGGTACTGTTCTTGCCATTCTTAGAAATGATTACATTGGGTGATTCATCGTTTACAACTAAATATGGACCATTGAACAAGGGTTCTGCTTTATCTACAGTTTCATTTTTAACAAGAATTAAGTCGCCTTTGTTATAAGAAATCGGGTTACATTTTAAATCAAATTTAGTTTTTCTTTGTTCTTTACGTTGTAACAAATTATTTCTTGCGTCATTACAAGCTGTTTGTAACCTAAATTTTAATTCTAAAGCATAGTTGTCTGAATTATACAATGGTTCTACTTTACTATTACTTAAATTTGTTGGTATATTGCAAGTTTTTCCGAATACTAGTTCAAATGGAGAATATTTGGTTTCTGAATGAATGGTATTATTATATGCAAAACTCCAGAAGGGTAACCATTCAGACCAATTATACAAGCGTTGTTCACAGTAAATTCTTAAAAAGCTACGGAGATGTTTATGTGAATTTTCTAATGCACCTATTGATTCGTGGTGAAAAGCAGTGGAATGGATTTTTTCTATATTTAATAATTTGCAAACTTCTGTCATAGTACTTGACATGAATTCGGTACCTCTATCTGTACCTATTGACATGGGTATTCCGTATCTAAGAATAAAATTGTTAACTAAAGATTTTGCTACTGTTACCGTTTCCTTATTGGGTATGGCATAAGCTTCTACATACTTACTTAATTCGCATTGAAGCGTTAATATATAATTATTATTAAAATTATCCTTATCTAAAGGTCCTACTAAATCTAAATAAATTTTCTCAAATGCTGAATTAGCAGTTGTCGTTATTGACATAGGTTCCTTGACACCTTTTTGATATTTCATTATTTGACATTTTTTACATTTTTTAACAAATTCTATGACGTCTTTTTCTAAATTAGACCAAGTATACTTTTTCTTAATATTATTGACCATACGACGGATGCCGGCATGTCCGCTCGTAGGTAACAAATGATAATCATTTATAATTACCTTTTTCTTTTCATCATTACAAATTTTTATTACCTTTGACAAAACATTTATTTGTGGTCCTTCCCACTTATCTCTTTCATTTATTTCACAATTTATTTCTTCTATAAATGATGAGTAATAATCATCTTTAACAAAATTTATTATTTTAATATTCAACTTTTTACAAAAATCTCTAAGCAAATTAACAAATTCCACTCGGGTAAATTGCAATAAATACTTAAGGTCGATACATTGTTTTCATACTCGATGAAAAACATAAACAAACATACTCATAATTAATTAAATTCTTATTTTTCAATTCCTTTAAATCATTCTCCTTTATTAAAATCAAGTCTACACTGTCGCTAGCTTTTCGCAACATTTCTACTACTCTGGGGTGATCAATCCTGTTGTTTATAGAAATATTTCGAGAAGTGTCGCTTACATTGCTGTCACTGATATCACTGGACTGTTTTTCTAGTCTTTCTCTTTGTGCTCTAGTCATGACTGAAACAACATTTTCAAACGTGTTCTTTAACTTGCTCGAAGTTAAGTCAATGCGTGAAAGTGCGTCTGCAATTACGTTATCTTTACCTTTTATATAACTTATTTTAAAATCGTATTCGTCTAATATTAATCTGAATTTCATAAGTCTACTTGAAGGATCTTTCATGTTATACAAGTATATTAGGGGTTTGTGATCCGTTAAAATTCTAAAAGTTCTTCCAAATAAATAAGGTCTAAAGTATTTTACACTCCAGACTATTGACAATAGTTCTTTCTCAATTGTTGGGTAATTTAGTTCGGCTTTGTTTAACGGCCTACTAGTATATGCTACTGGTCTCATGTTACTATTACAAAGAACGCTGCCTATTGCGTTCCCGGACGCATCCGTTTGTAGGGTGAATATATTTTCTTCTGAAAAATCGGGATAATCTAATATTGGCGAAGTAATTAAAGCGTTTCTTAGCATGTCGAACGCGTTTTGACATTCTTTTGTCCATTTGAATTTCATATCTTTTTTAGCTAGATTGTTTAATGGAATTGTTATTTTTGCAAATGATGGAATAAATTTCCTATAGTAGTTACAAAATGCTACAAACCTTTTTACTTCGTCGCTGTTTTTTGGAATAGGGTAGTTTAGTACTACTTTTGTTTTTTCTGGGTCTGGTAGGACACCTTTTTCTGATACTACGTGGCCTAAATATAATAATTCTTTTTTCAAGAATTCGCATTTTGATGGATTTAATTTAAGGTTAATTTGTCTAAATCTCTCTAAAACGTCAATTAAGTTTTTGTTATGTGTTTCTAAATTACGACCAAATATTATACAATCGTCACAGTAGATAAAACATTTTTCATAATTTAGTCCTGATAGTCCTATTGACATTATTCTAGTGAATGCACTTGGGCTGATTTTTAGTCCCATAGGTAATCTTTTTAAACGGTATTGTCCTGTGTTGGTAGTGAATGCTGTTATATCTCTGCTGTCTTCTTTTATTCCCAATTGGTAAAAAGATTGATTAAGATCCAATTTGGAAAAATAGATAGCCCCTGATAAGGAGTCTAAAATTTCTGTTATATTTGGTAAAGGGAATTTGTCGTCTTCGATTACGTTATTAATTTTCCTAAAGTCGATTACTAAACGCCATTTTTTTTGGTTATCGTTTGTAGATTTTTTGGGCACTAGTAATATAGGGCTTGACCATTCACTTTTACATTCTTCGATTATGTCTTCTTTAAGCATTTTTCGTATTTGTTTTTCAATTTCTGGTTTAAGTTTTTCAGGTAATCTATATGGTTTAGTATATATTGGGGTTTTATTATTTTTTACAGTTATTGATTGTTCTAAAATATTTGTTGTTGTTAGTTTGTCACCGTCTAGGTGAAATACATCTGAGTATTTGCTGCATATCTGTTGTATAAATTCTTTTTCATCGGTGTGCAAATGATTCATTTCTATTAAATCTAGTAATTGTTTTGAGCGGTTTGGATCATGCGATGTATTTTTCTCGAATTGGCAAATATTATAGTTATCTAATGGTTCTAGAGTGGGTTTAAAATTGTTTATTATTTGTGTCTTGTCGCTAGTATTTAATATTCTGATAGGTATTTTATTATTTTTCGGTGTAACTGCTGCACCGGCTAAAAATAAGTTGTCCTGAATTTCTTGTGGCAAAAGTATGTAGTCATTAGTTTGTAAATTGTTGACACAAAGAATCGTTGTAAGCTCGCATCTGGGTGGTATCGATAATGAGAAATTATGACTAATCGGTTCTTCGCTGGTGGCCTGGTGACGTAAGTCACGTTCCATTGTATTGAGTTCCAAAGTGACCTCATTTTGTTTGTACACTAAACAAAGGGTTTTGTTTTGTATATTTATGTCTTTTGCGAATAATTCCAAGAAATCTGTGCCTATAATTCCGTTTACATTTATAGGTAATTCCGAAACTATGTGGAAGTTATGTTTTATGTAAAACTTAGTATTTGGCATAATTAAATTAATATAAGAGGTTCCTAAAGTTTTTGTATTTCCTCCTAAACCATGTATTGTCGTGTATTGTCGGTATACGTTAGAATTTGGTGGAATAGAATTTGATTTTATAACGCTAAGGCTTGCGCCTGTATCAACAAGAAAATATAATTTGCAATTATTAACTAAAAATGATACTATGTACTGTGATTCACAGCATAGTATTTTATGTGTTAAAGGGACGAAAACATTCTCCGTTTTCGGTTGGATATTCGTTAAATTCATGTTGGTCATTGTCATTGGTGTTCAAAGCGTGTATATGAGGTTTTTTCCTATGTGAATTTCCTCTGTAGTTTGTATTGTTATTATATCGGTTGTTATTATTACCTCTACTGGTATAATTGTTATTTCTATTATTATTATGAAAATTGTTATTATATTTATTATTTTCTCTATAGTTGTTATTATTATTTATGTTTTGAAAGTTGTTATTATTATTATTATATCTATTATTATTTGTATTTTGAAAACTGTTATTATTATTATATCTATAATTGTTGTTATTATTATTGTTATAACGATAGTTGTTGTTGTTGTTATTATTATTATATCGATAGTTGTTGTTGTTATTATTATTATATCGATAGTTGTTGTTCTCTCTTGAATAGTTTCCTCTATTGGGAAAATTCCTCCGATTGTAAGATGACATAGTCATGGTATGAAAATTCCTGTTAAGATCTTCAATATCTTCTTCTACGGCCGTGGAAATGGCATCTCTTAAATTGCTAAAATTTCTCGCAGCAATAATTGTACTTATTCTTCTGTTCCTTAATCCGTTTATGAATTGTTTAATAGTTAATTTTTCGTTTAAAGGTTTTAAAATGTTAAACGCATTTTCGTCTGAGTTCGCCTGTGCTGATGTTAACTCAGTTAATAAGTTTTCTAGATTTTGGCCAAACTGGCTAATTGATAAGTTTTGCTGCGTTGAGTTATTCAACGTAGTCAAAATTGCGTTGGGCGATTTTTTAACTAGCAAATATTTCTTTATGTCGCTTATTAATTCATTTACTCTGTCATATTTTTGGTTTAACTTAAGTTTTGCAAAGTTGTCTAATCGTGTTTTTAATATGTAGTTAATTAATATGCTCTCATATTTAGGGTCTAGAAAAGAGAAATATAAATCTATACCGTCTATTAATTTATGAACGGTCGATTGTTTGTTGTCTAGTTCTGGTATTATAGATGACGCTGTTTTTATGTCAAATTTGTCCATTTTGATGTTTTTATTTTCTACTTCCAAATTAATTGATTCACAATATGTTGTAATTTTTTGGAAAGTTAATTTTATTTGATCGCATATACTTTCAAAAGTTATGTCTATATCGTCTTCTTTTATATTCTTACACAATAATTGAAATTCCTTATATAAATTTAAAGCATAATTATATTTATTAGTCACATAAGTTTTTCTTTCTAATCTTTTACTACCTAATTTTCTTAGTTCGACTCTTACGTCTTCCAATTTAGTATGTATTTCCTTAACTGTATTCATTAATTATTTAACATGTTACTCGACATGATATACCATGATGGGTATCAAAATAGGATCACAAACCCGTGTAACGTCTACTAGTAATAATTCTAGAAAAGATAAAATTACATTAATATTTTTTCATGTCACTCGACATTTTATACTTATATAATAATAATAGTACATTAAGTATGTTAATAAAATAATTAAAAAAAAAAATACACAAACACCTGAAATATAAAAAAAAACACTGCACAAAACACTTTTAGAACATGTTAATCATTTTTAATTCACTCACTGATACTCGATCTAGGAAGTCATCTCCACTCGCTTCATCAGGAAAGGGCGTTAGATATCAGCTGGCTGCTGTATCCTCGTCGCTATCGATTCTCTAGTATGTTCTCGAATTTGGCTTCTTATCATTTTCTTTTGGCAATCCAAGAAAATTTTAAATAAGATGGCAATGAAGAGTATTATTACTACGATTACTACCACAATTAATAGAGTTCCATTGTATTTTGTCACATTTGTAATGTTTGTGAAATAATTGTCCACCTTTTGTTCTTGGTTATTTATGACAGGGTTAACTTCAAACATTTTAATTTAATACTGTTACTGTTTTTGCACTACATTTTATTAATGTTCTTCATATTAAAAAAAAAAAATAATTATAAAGTTAAAAATTTAAAAGTTAAACTAAAAAAAACTTAAATTTAGTCGTTAATAAAAAAAAAATATAATAACTCTAGTCGCGGACTGCGCGTGCGTCACGTAAGTCTCACGCCATGATACTGACGCGGACTGGCAGGGTCGCCATGCGGAGGTGTCGCGAGGACGGAATGAAACACGACTGCTTGTGTCGACACACGTTTATTAACTGTTTATACATTACCACATCACAGTTCAGTGGAGCTTGAAATTCGGCAGCTTTTGGAATGTGCCCACGACCCTGGGTTATTATGGCACGATAACGGCAGCAAGGGGAAGGCGGCGGCACGACGGCAGCACGTAGACAGCGGGCGGCACGGCTTGAGAGGCAGCCGTACACGAAGAGGTAGATTCCCGTCTCTCAGGCCAATGCCTGAAACGAGAAGTCAGATGGCCTCGTCACTCAAGGCTCGAAGCCCGAGGCGAGGGCCTGCAGCACAAGGAGGTTCTCCAACCCTTAGAGCAGACGCCCGAGCGAAGTGGAGTCTAGGCAAATCCCGGAGGCCGCAACTCCAGGATCCGGAGTCTTCAAGGAAGTGTGACAGGATCGGGCCTGGTTCTCGACGTAGCAGGTTCAAGGTTTCAAGGGTGAGAACCAGTCGATCACTGCCACTGTAGCTAGACTTCTTCTTTCTTAAGCTTCCTCGAGACTCACGAAAAATCGCCGGTCCAAGATATTTATAGACGATTATAGAGTTTTACGATGGGTTTACGATTAAAATTAATATTTAGTTTTTTTAATTTATAAACTGCCAGTGTTTTTGGAATAGTATGGGAACATTTGAAGCTACCTAGCGGTCAGAGGAGACGCTAAGATTTAGGGTCGGATTAATAGTCGTTGCTAAGCAATTGCTAATGCTTAGCCGATGCTTCAGACTGTCAAACTGCATATGAAAAAACTAAATTTTGACATTTCCAAGCAATGGCTCAGACTAAGCAACGACTATTAATCCGACCCTAAATCTTAGCGTTTTAAGTGTATAAAAATGTGAAAATACCTAAAGAATATGTTTTAATTTACAATATTACCTAATACATAGTTTATATAATTAAAATTTAAATTTAAAATGTTAGGAATCTGATTTGATAACCAAAGCCTAACTTTTCGTGAAAACTAAATGAAAAATTTGGAACGTTCACAGAAGGGAAATTTCTAGCTGTCGAAATAGCATGTTTTTACTACCTGGAATTTTCCCAGAAAACGGTGTATGATGATACATTTGGTGGTCATTTAAAAAAAAATGTATGAAATGATATGAAGACAAATAAAATACATAAATATAATATGGAGCGGGTGTAACGTGACAATGTGTGTTTAATATTAGGACAAAAATATATTTTTTAGCCATTATCCTATCACCTAACATTTCTAACGTTATGATAGTTAAAACTCTACCATATTTTAACTATCATAACGTTAGAAAAGGAAAGCCTCTTATAAGGAATTAATACAAATAACATAAATTTACCTAAAAATATAAACTTAAAATAATATGACCCGAAATATATACAAACTAAGGTAAAGGGTAGACGGTAATATTGTAGTGTATAAAAATATTTTGACTTCGTATCCGTGAGATATATTGTCACACGGAATCTCAGGGTGTCTTAGGGTTGTCATCCTAAATACTGACCGGGATGAACCATGATGTGACCATTAGCAATAACTTGATATCCAAGTACAAGTAAGTAAGAAAAATAACATATTATTTTACATACATATACATATCATCACGGGTGCCTTACAACGCCCGAGACCGCCTAGACGGCCCCAGGGTACCCAGCGGAGGGGGTTTTAATCCCACCTTGTCGTAGCCGATGGTATGAGTCTACACCGAACAAGTGGCTAGCTTGTCGCGATGTTTTGAATAGACTCAATAACCCATCTATAAACAGTTTCACAAGTTGGTATGGTGAAACCGGAAACCGACAGCTTAACGTGCTCTCCGAGGTACTATAGTGGTGTTGTCAAACAAATGTACATATTTTTTTTAATTAAAAACTATTTGGTACACACCGGGATTCGAACCAGGGACCTAAGTGTTTTTAAGTCCAAGGTCTAACCAACTCGGCCACCACTTATATAATTAACATATTATTTTGTAATAAAAATTATAATTTAGCAATAGTTTTCTTGATAAATCAGCTTATATTATATACAAAATATATTTAAACTAGCTAACCCGCGCAACTTCGTCTGCGCAACTTTTAACCGTCTACGAAGGCATAAATTATCCTCGTTTTTGCAACATGTTTCGTTGATGCTTCGCTCCTATTGGTCATAACATGACGTCATACAGTCTATAGCAGTGGTCGTCACACTTTTCTTGCCAAGGGCCACATAGGACAATGTGGGTATTACTGTCGGGCCGCACACTAAGGGTATTGTCCACTTATAATACTACCTAAATGTACCCAAGTATTTTCACCAAAATACTGTCGGGCGGCACACTTAGGGTGTTGTCCACTTATACTACCTATTCAGTTCGTTTTTGATGTATCACGGCGCATCTTACTTTGTATCTACCTGATGGTAAACAGATCTACAAAATCCATGAATGGGGTCGATCATTACATTGTTGTTTAACAGCATTGATTATCACTACCTATTATATATTAAGTATATTTGCCGGCTAATTAATTCGGTAACGAATCAGTCATCGTTAGACGAATTTCTATTACGAGTCTATTTAAAATAGCCTCGATGCTTTTTAAAAAATATTTATAGTATATATATATCAGGTAGATACAAAAAAAAACTTTTAAAGGTAAATTCTTTCCTATTAAATAATAAATTATCAAAATACTTATTTTTAAACGCATTTTTGGTACTTGCCGTGTAAATTCTATTTTATTTTTATCTATAAGCAGAAATCACGACCTAGAAGTGTATATTATATTATTAAAATAAGATTTGTTGAGTTTTTATTATATTTATTTTTTGAGATTTGTTTCTTTCACAATAGTGAAATGGCGCGTTATCGTCGTGGAAGATCCGTTACTTTTCTTTCGACAAATCTGGGGCCTTACCAAAGACCGATAATGGGGCCTTACCGAATCGATAATCGAATCGAAATACCCATCGAAAGCCAAATGTATGGGATTTGACGGTTCTCGTCGGTCTACCCATAGAGTAAAATTATCGATCGATGCGGCGATCGTGTTCTATGGTCAGGTGGGCAATTCTCGCGCTTTCGACAACGCAAAATAATTTTGACATATTATGTCATTTTTCGTTATCATATCGAATCGAGGTGAATGCCGAAAGCGCGAGTATTGCCCAGGGGCTTTATTCCGAGTTTTAACACGTTCACCGTCGCGCGTACACCGTTTGCGTAAAGAACGGGTATTGAAATGTAAGTTCTATTCTGTTAATTATAAAGTTGAAATTCCAATGCTCCATATATGTTCAAACTTGCGAAGAATTCGTGTATTTCAAGATGGCGGAATTATAATAGCCAACCTAATACATACTATATTACCATTGGAATAGAGCTTATATTTCCATATTTATAGTTTGCGCAACGTCTTGTCGTGATTAGCGGTTGCAAACTCGGAATAAGGCCCCTGGTGTTTTGCGACAAATTTTCTCTCCCAAACGCCTCATAACGCTATGACCATCATCTTCACTTTTAATCGACTTTTACAATGCATTTTTCGGTCACGGCACGTTGGACGGCCTAGCCTAGTTGATTGGTTCACGTGTATAACTCGTGAATCCATGTATTTTCAAACCTAACCTTTTATAAAACGTTTTATAAATGTGGGGTTGGAATATAATTTCTTTTATCAAGTCTTTAGCTATTTTTCGCGATTAAGTTTTTGCAGAAAAGTCTTTCGGCACTCATTTCATGCTACAAATAGTTTAAAATCGCACAAATTAATTCGCGAGTCAACGAACTTTCAGCGGCTCTCAGACTTAAACCAGCATTTCCAGCCACCATTTCCGTTACCTTAGTTCAGAGGCTCTACCATGGGTTTGCGCATTGTAGAAACGTAACGTATTCATTTACGTATACGTGAGCAACAACCAATAGGGCCGCTTTATTTACGTTTCTACAATGCGCAAACCCATGGTAGAGCCTCTGAACTAAGGTAACGGAAATGGTGGCTGGAAATGCTGGTTTAAGTCTGAGAGCCGCTGAAAGTTCGTTAGCGTTTTTTTTAGCCTTCCTCGATAAATAGGCTATCTATATACTCTAAAATAAGTTTTTAATTTGAACCAAGAGTTCCTGAGATTAACGCGTCCAACCAAAAAACAAATTCTTCAGCTTATATTATATACCTAGTATGATATTATATACTATGTAGGTGGGAGGAATGTCTTTATAACTTCGTTAGGCCAACCGACCGGTCTCGATACTAGTTATGTTTCGGTTTGAGTCTGTGGGTTCACCATTTCTCAGGAGACTACTGCATCGATTTCTTGTCGAGGTGGTAGTCTTCTTTCAGAGTGCGGTTACGAAATGGATTGTTGAATTGACGATAAGGCAGCAAGTATATTAAAATATACTCGTAACTCGTAATGCAATACGTTATTGTCACCCCCCATTTCCTAATCGCATCATTTAGCCGGCATAGTGGGAGCGAACAATATTGTTTAAGAACAATTATTGATTGATCCCATTCATGGAGTTTGTAGGTCTGCTTACCACCAGGTAGACACAAAGTTACATGTCGTGCTCCAATAAAAATATACAGGGTGAATTTGAAAGGATGTACTTTTGGTCATTTTCATTAATAATACTAGTTTGTATGGAGAAGGCAATATTTTTTTTCATTTGCGGAACATAGTTCCATGGGAAAAATTGTTCGTATTGATCAGTAGAACCTCATATTAGCCCAAAGTACATCCTTTCAAAGTCACCATGTATATAAAAAGAATACCTAGATGAAACCGCCCGCCCGTTATTTTTTATGAATAAGGCCATAAGATTTTATAATGAGGCCCTGGACAGAGGCATACTATTATTTATTCTGTGACAAAGGTTCCAAACCGGTGACATTTTCTCGTACCTAGCGAGACGGATGACAACCCTAGTGTAACTCCACTGAGGCCGCTCTTAGAATATTATATAATAATGTTCTGCCTATCTGCCGGGCGACATCGCGATGGGAGCTATTCAGAATGTGATTTTTATGCTTTTACCCTACCTTTTTGTTCCCAGGTGCAATTTTCTATATTACTGATTTTAGTTTTTTTGAGGAATGGAAAAATGGCAGTTGGAATTTTTTATTTATTTAGCTATTGTCTTGACATTTAGGCCCCTTGCGACACGGTAACTTTATTCTTGTCTCTACTTTTTATAACGTTAAACTTTTTTTAATTTCTATTTAATAAGTAACCCTTTATTTATCTATTGGGAATCAGATTTGTAAAAAGTCGCCGTTACCATAGGTTATAGGAATCCGCCACATGCCGAACATCCGTTTAGAGCGATAATCAATATAGGTATTTTATCACCAGTTCAACTGCTACAGTGCAACTATTTTATATAACCTACTTTACCAGTTCAACCGTTTTGTAACCCCACCCTAATATAATAAAGGAAACTACGACCTCTATATGAAATAGATGCAGTAGTCTCCTGAAAACCGACTAACCCATAGACTGATACCGTAGCATGACTAGATATTAATGTTAGTCTTATTTTTTTGTCCATAATAATTGTAGTGTTTAAATACTGGTAGTGTGAAAGCTTATTTTGTATGGAGAACGCGGACTTCGCAATCGCGAATGCAGTGCCCTCAATAGGTACATATTCTTTTTGGTAAAATTAAAGTATTAATAGTAACTGTAGTAGGACAATAACAAGCGTTACCATAAAGCTCTTCTCTATTATTCGTTTTAATATTCCGTTTTTTTTTTAAATGGCGTTCGGTGTCCGCCAATAGACTTCTAATTACTTGTTTGGAATAGTTATAATTCTTATAGTTTGATTAATGCGTCAAAAAAAAAACGGCTTTTACCACTCCCTCCTTTATACTGCGATCCATATTGTTTTCATAAAATTATGGTACACACAATATTATTATGTATTATCGAAAAGTTTTTGAGGCTTAATTATTGTTGAATAACTACTTGTGAAAACTTTACTGGGATATTATGTATTATCGAAAAGTAAGTTTTTGAGGCTTAATTATTGTTGAATAACTTTTGTGAAAACTTTACTGGGTTATTATATATTATCGAAAAGTAAGTTTTTGAGGCTTAATTATTATTGAATAACTTTTGTGAAAACTTTACTGGGTTATTATATATTATCGAAAAGTAAGTTTTTGAGGCTTAATTATTGTTGAATAACTTTTGTGAAAACTTTACTGGGATATTATGTATTATCGAAAAGTAAGTTTTTGAGGCTTAATTATTGTTGAATAACTTTTGTGAAAACTTTACTGGGTTATTATATATTATCGAAAAGTAAGTTTTTGAGGCTTAATTATTATTGAATAACTTTTGTGAAAACTTTACTGGGTTATTATATATTATCGAAAAGTAAGTTTTTGAGGCTTAATTATTGTTGAATAACTTTTGTGAAAACTTTACTGGGATATTATGTATTATCGAAAAGTAAGTTTTTGAGGCTTAATTATTATTGAATAACTTTTGTGAAAACTTTACTGGGTTATTATATATTATCGAAAAGTAAGTTTTTGAGGCTTAATTATTATTGAATAACTTTTGTGAAAACTTTACTGGGTTATTATATATTATCGAAAAGTAAGTTTTTGAGGCTTAATTATTGTTGAATAACTTTTGTGAAAACTTTACTGGGTTATTATATATTATCGAAAAGTAAGTTATTGAGGCTTAATTATTATTGAATAACTTTTTTGAAAACTTTACTGGGTTATTATGTATTATCGAAAAGTAAGTTTTTGAGGCTTAATTATTGTTGAATAACTTTTGTGAAAACTTTACTGGGTTATTATATATTATCGAAAAGTAAGTTTTTGAGGCTTAATTATTGTTGAATAACTTTTATGAAAACTTTACTGGGTTATTATATATTATCGAAAAGTAAGTTTTTGAGGCTTAATTATTGTTGAATAACTTTTGTGAAAACTTTACTGGGTTATTATATATTATCGAAAAGTAAGTTTTTGAGGCTTAATTATTGTTGAATAACTTTTGTGAAAACTTTACTGGGATATTATGTATTATCGAAAAGTAAGTTTTGAGGCTTAATTATTGTTGAATAACTTTTGTGAAAACTTTACTGTTAATATTTGTTATATTTTAGGTGTTAATTTAATTGTATGTTTTCCTAAATAAATAAATAATTAAACGAATAATAATATAAATAAAAAATAAATAAGAAAACTTAATTAGAGAACCAATTGCGGGATTTATTAACGTAGTTACTAACCTATCCTTCCCACATATAATATTATATTGTAATTTCATTATTTATACCACAATAGTGTTATTAATAATAAATATATATTTACCAGTAATAGGTATGAAATAGGATCCTTTGAATGGCTGAGACTAGTATTTATCAACCAAAACATTTCATTGTTATTTATTTTGTTGTCGTGATCTAAGTATATTAACAAATTTATTTGATACTGACAGTATCAAATAAATTTGTCTATGTCAATATCTATGTCGTGATCGCCGTTTCAGCGTTATGATCCGGTGTCGGGAGTTCGATTTCCACTCCAGTACCCGTCGCCTTTGGCGTTGGTTCGATTTCAATTATTCGTATTAATATTCCGTTTTTTTTTTAAATGGCGTTCGGTGTCCGTCAATGGACTTTTAATTACTTGTTTGGAATAGTTATAGATCTTATAGTTTGGTTAATGCGTCAAAATAAAATAAAAAAACGGCTTTTACCACTCCCTCCTTTATACTGCGATCCATATTGTTTTCATAAAATTATGGTACACACAATATTATTATGTATTATCGAAAAGTTTTTGAGGCTTAATTATTGTTGAATAACTACTTGTGAAAACTTTACTGGGATATTATGTATTATCGAAAAGTAAGTTTTTAAGGCTTAATTATTGTTGAATAACTTTTGTGAAAACTTTACTGGGATATTATGTATTTTCGAAAAGTAAGTTTTTGAGGCTTAATTATTATTGAATAACTTTTGTGAAAACTTTACTGGGTTATTATATATTATCGAAAAGTAAGTTTTTGAGGTTTAATTATTGTTGAATAACTTTTGTGAAAACTTTACTGGGTTATTATATATTATCGAAAAGTAAGTTTTTGAGGCTTAATTATTGTTGAATAACTTTTGTGAAAACTTTACTGGGTTATTATATATTATCGAAAAGTAAGTTTTTGAGGCTTAATTATTGTTGAATAACTTTTGTGAAAACTTTACTGGGTTATTATATATTATCGAAAAGTAAGTTTTTGAGGCTTAATTATTGTTGAATAACTTTTGTGAAAACTTTACTGGGTTATTATATATTATCGAAAAGTAAGTTTTTGAGGCTTAATTATTGTTGAATAACTTTTGTGAAAACTTTACTGGGATATTATATATTATCGAAAAGTTAGTTTTTGAGGCTTAATTATTTTTGAATAACTTTTGTGAAAACTTTACTGTTGATATTTGTTATATATTAGGTGTTAATTTAATTGTATGTTTTCCTAAATAAATAAATAATTAAACGAGAAAACTTAATTAGAGAACCATTTGCGGGATTTATTAACGTAGTTACTAACCTATCCTTCCCACATATAATATTATATTGTAATTTCATTATTTATATCACAATAGTGTTATTAATAATAAATATATATTTACCTCTAATCACCTCTTCCTTTGAATGGCTGAGACTAGTATTTATCAACCAAAACATTTCATTGTTATTTATTTTGTTGTCGTGATCTAAGTATATTAACAAATTTATTTGATACTGACAGTATCAAATAAATTTGTCTATGTCAATATCTATGTCGTGATCGCCGTTTCGGCGTTTTGATCCGGTGTCGGGAGTTCGATTTCCACTCCAGTACCCGTCGCCTTTGGCGTTGGTTCGATTTCAATACAATATTAGTGCGTTTTTTTATGGTCTGGGTGTTTGTAAAATATGATCTGTATCATTGTTTCTGGTACACACATAGTACAAGTCTAGAGCCTAAGATCGTGACAGGGCCTCGATTCTCTTATTTTTTGTCGGTCTCATTTCTCTGATCTAGATTTTTTTTTTGAAAATTTATACATTGCTCTGGTCACAAACTAAGCTCTAGGCTTGTACTATGTGTAACAGAAACAACGATATAATACATATTATATTTTATAAACACCCAGACCACGACAAACTGTACAGAAAAACATATTATAATACATATCATCACGGGTGCCTTACGGCGCCCGAGACCGCCTAGACGTCCCCAGGGCAGGGCTTGCAACCGGTATTTAAAATACCTGTATAATATCGGTAATACCGGTATAATCAATTTCGGTTCATTTATACCGGTATAAGTTAGAGAACCGGTAAATAACCGAAAAAATACCGGTATTTATTTCGGTTATTGCGACGTTGTCAGTTTACTTCAAATATATTAGATTCTATAACATAAATCCCTTATTCATAAAAGTTCTTCGAGAATACTTAAGTTAAAATAGGTGGCTCTTTTACACACATATTTATTTTATTCAATTCAAAAAAGGCAACATATATTTTAACTAAAGAGTTCTTAAATTACTCAATAAGTTTTTATGAATACGAGGGTATGACTTAATGGGACTTGTTAAATATAAGTTCGAAAAAAAAATCCTATTAAAAAAATAAATCTTACATACTCCTGTAATACAAATATAATCAATATTTTTGTAAAAAATAATTTTATTATATTTCTTTATAAAATTTATTTTTGATTTTAGTATTTTTATTATTATTATATTTATTTATTATTAATATAGGTTTTGTTTCTTAATATAGTTTTTAATATATATATATATATATATCATCACGGGTGCCTTACGGCGCCCGAGACCGCCTAGACGGCCCCAGGGTACCCAGCGGAGGGGTTTTAATCCCACCTCGTCGTAGCCGATGGTATGAGTCTGCACCGAATAAGTGGCTAGCTTGTCGCGATGTTTTAAATAGACTCAATAACCCATCTATAAACAGTTTCACAAGTTGGTATAGTGAAACCGGGACCGACAGCTTAACGTGCTCTCCGAGGCACTATAGTGGTGTTGTCAAACAAATGTACATAAATTTTTAAATTAAAAACTCATTGGTACACACCGGGATTCGAACCAGGGACCTAAGTGTTTTTAAGCCCAAGGTCTAACCAACTCGGCCACCACGTATATTTTAATGTTAGTTTTATATGTTAGAAATAAATATATACATAAATATATTGAGTTATATAAAATACATCATCGTTGAATCGCTTGACAAAGTAAATCATTAGTAATGTTTCAGTTTTAGTCTGTTGGTTTACCAGTTTTCAGGAAACTATTGTATCATTTCTTAGTGATGTAGTAGTCTCCATTCTCAAATTCGTCTGTCCCCGCATGTTTTATAACCGCATCGCTCAATGCTGTTAAACAACAATGTATTGATCGACGCCATTCATGGGTATTTTAGGTCTGCTTACCATCAGGTAGATAGAAAGTCACATGTCGCTGCTACCATACAATAAAACAATACAAATCCAGTGCTATGTTAAAAAAAAGAAAAAAGGAATGCAACTGTCAAAGTGAGCGTGCGAACATGACGTTTGATTTATTGTTGGCTGACAAGACTGATATAAAAGAACTTGTCCTGACTGTCGACTATTCATCATCGCCTAAGCGAAACTAATTGTAACGGAAGGTAATACAGATTTGAATTTTGGTACACATATTTTCTTATTTATATATTT
Organism: Monopis laevigella; assembly: GCA_947458855.1. Classification (NCBI taxonomy): domain Eukaryota; kingdom Metazoa; phylum Arthropoda; class Insecta; order Lepidoptera; family Tineidae; genus Monopis; species Monopis laevigella. The sequence continues at coordinate 16,921,185 of OX381583.1, read as the reverse complement.
TTTTTTAATTATAATAAGGGAATTTATAAAATAAATGTTAAAAAACTGACACTAGGGCTACTGGAGCCCTAGTGTGAGTTTTTTAACATTTATTTTCGCGTTAACTATACTACTGCGTTAACATACTCGCATTTTTAGTTCTTTAAATTTCCGCTTGGAGCGCTGAACTATTTCCCATACAACTTTTAGTTATCTTCAACGCAAAGTTATAGTTAGAAAACTCACACTAGGGGTACAGAAAGATGAGAACCTATCTAATAAAAACTTGATAAAATATTATGTAGACGCTTCTTCTAAAAGTAATCAAAAACATTTCTTTTTCTATTTATAAGTCAATAACAAACTATTATGACGGGAAATTAATAAACATTGTGTTTTACAAATTGGAATGGGTTATACAAATTATATAAAAAGGTAGGTTTAAAGATATTATAGAACTGACATACCATACCTTGAGGGAATAGCTTTAACCGTCATAACTTTCTTTCGGCGTTACCTCAAACTATAACTTTTCTTATTTAAATTATCTTCAAGTAACCTTAAACTAAGTTAGGCTTGTACTACGTGTACCAGAAACCACGATATTAATATATATTATATTTTATAAACACCCAGACTATGATAAACTGTACAGAAAACCGTAGGTACTAATATTTGTTTGCCATGGGTGGGAATCGATTCCACGACCTCCAGATACAACGCCAACCACTAGTCTACGGAGGCGGGCTTTACCCCTAAGGGTTCTGTATTTGTTTTTTTTATTTTTATAAGTACATTTATTTTATTATTGTTAACCTACACGATAACTTCGATGTCACCCTAGGGAAATTCGCTTGTATATTTGTTATTAAGTTTTTTTTTATGGTATCGTGGCCTGTGAGTCTATATCTTCGTATTGGATTCAATTCCTACCCAAGCCAAAAATAAATAATAATAATATAATAGTAATAATATGTAGAACAAATTAGACATATTGCTCTGGTCACAAACTAAGCTCTAGGCTTGTACTATGTGTACCAGAAGCAACGATATAATACATATAATATTTTATAAATACCCAGACCATGACAAACTGTACAGAAAAAACGTACTAGATAATAATTTTTCCCATGGGTGGCAATCGAACCCACGACCTCCGAATACAACGCCAAAGGCGCAACCACTAGTCTGCGGAGGCTGTCATATATATAAATATTAGTACGATATTTTGTACAGTTTGGCATGCTTATTTATAAAAATTTTTTTTTTTTTTTTTAATATCATTGTTTCTGGTACACACAGTACAAGCCTAGCGCTTGGTTTAAGCGCAATAATGTGTGTATTTCCTTTATATTATTATTATTATTTAAATCATAATTAATTAACTAGAGGAAGAATTTGCAATAAAGTAAATATTATCATCTATATTATTATATAAAATAATGGAATTCCGCAAAATAAAGCCCGATTCAATCAATTATATTAAATCATAATTATAACCTACTATTATTATTATCAAATTGTTGATTTCTACGAAATAGAAAATTACCTTCAATATTTAAAACGGGTGTTAAATCGTTTATACAATTTTTCTAAATACTTATATATATTTCTCCATTATTTTTAATATCATTAAATGTGTATTTTTTACAACCATCAATATTGATCGTTAATTCAAAACTTTTCTAATCTTGCAACATAGTAAAAGTTTATTAATCTACCCTGTTAATCCTAATCCCCTCACTAACCGATCGACTGATCTGGCGACTGGTATTCAAAATTAACGAGAGACGTCTGGAAACAAATACAAGCGTGTGGCCACACCATTCTTACATTATACAGTCCATTTAAAAATAAGAGGAAAAAATATAATTCAGGCAAGAGAAGAATCGAGGTTAGTTCCCTTTTTATTATCCTACATAAGTTTTGGTCCTTCGAGCCGGATTCCGAATCCGAATCACCCTATTCCTATCGATTCTACTAACTGGTTTTTATGTTGCAAGATATTTCTGTAGATATGGCATTAGAATAACGTATAGCAAAATAGCCTATGCAATCTGTGTCATCCCTGTGCAAAATATAGCCAATAAAGAAAATACCAAAATTTAATTTTATATTTACTTATATTAGATTAAATATCTTTTTTTTATGCATTAATTATATGCTTAAATTAATTATTGCTTTGACTTATATCGATGAACGTGTATTGCGGCTTTACAGTCATTAAGATTTTCATTTAAACCTACCCACCCTAATTTTGCAAACTTGTTGCATTAATATCGCTTGGAAAGTTATTTAGCTGGTGTGTAACGGAACGTTACTTTTGATGTTCCAAAATGTATGGCAGTCCGCGAAATGGAACGGATAGTTTAGAATTTAAAATTACCCTTTGCATAAGTGCAAAATGCAAAAGAGGCAGGTAGTTTAAATAAATGCATTTTACAAGTCGAAGTAACGTATTACTTCAAAATTCACATAAATAGGCCGCGGTCAGAGTACCGCAGGCCATTTGATAAATTACTAAGATCGCGAGTGTGTGTTTGTAATAAATTGTTAGTTACAAAAACATATAATAGTGACGCACAAAGTTCGGAGTTCCAACATTAATTTGGTGAGTTAATTATACAGTACTTTCATAGGGACGTTTTTAGGGTTCAATAGAATTATATAAAGATTGTACTGTGTCCGTGCGTCTGTCTAGCACTGCACCCCAGCCTCCGTCCTGCAGTTTTACGCAATGCACAATTATTGTTGCTGCCCTGCCAAAAACTGGAGACAGCGAGAGCTGGAAGCAGTATGCTTAGGCTTCCCTTCAAATGTTTCCAGGAATAAAGTCCGAGGTGGAGAATCAAGTCCGAGGTAGAAAAATCACTACGGCAGAACCTGGCCTGGAACCTTTTTCTGAAGCCTGGTCTGCCACCGTCTACAGACATCCCAGCTGGTCATAGCTGAACTCAGCCTGGATTTTTCTTCCGGAGCCTGGACACCGTCTGCTCAGCAGACGTCACGGCCTGCCATAGCCGGCCATAACAGACCGCTGCCCGGAGCCTGCCCTGCCACTGAAGGACGTTGGATGCTGCCCTCCCCGATCGTCCCATAATCAGGGCAGTAGCATTCCTCCCATGACATAATCTGGATGTTGATAGAACCCATTCTTTTATATATCTCTCTCTCTTTATAAAAATTGTATATAATAGTTAAGTTTCCTTTAATATAATTTTATTTTAATTTCTATGTACGTTGTTTTTTATCTCACAGCCAATTTATGACCTGTAGGTAGGACTTCGTCACAGGTGTTTTTTGTGTTTAATACATATACAATCCAAAAATGGAAGAATTAAAACAGTTATTATTCGAGCGTGAAGTTGTGTATAATGAATTACGTAAAATGTTGGAGTTTTCACAATCTAATTTATCTCAAGTGCAGAGTGCCTGAATTGGGTACATTAAAAAAGGATTTTACAAGGATACAGGGGAAAATTGAGAAATGCATGACTAAATCAGGTACGTTTGACAGTACAAAGGAATTAGCTGCTAGGGAAGTGTTTAGTGACCTATATTATGGTATTAAGGTGGCTTCAGATGAAATTAAATTGGACATTCAGCGACATCAGTCCTTAAATAGGTCCGCGTCAGGGTCCGCTGGACCTCATGCCAAGATCAAGCTTCCTCCCTTGTCGTTGCCCGAGTTCAGCGGTCAGGCTACTGAGTGGAACTCGTATTATGACCTATTCGTGTCCATGATTCTTAATAATGAAGCACTCTCCAATGTTGAAAAGTTTAGATATTTATTATTATCCCTTCATGACGAACCTTTTAACTTAATAAAATCGATACAAATAACCTCTGACAATTATTGCACGGCTTTCAATACTTTAAAGAACCGTTACGAAAATAAACGCATTATTGCAACAAAACATTTAGAAAAAATATTTGATATAGAACCTATTTCAGAGAAAATAAACTTATGTGAAAGTGGATTGCGAAATTTATTAAATATTTTTCAGGAAAATATTGCTGCCTTAAATGTTATGAGGTTTCCGGTCGAGGAATGGAGTTTCATTATTTTAAATATTTTATTAAGAAAATTATCACCATATTTAAGAAAGCATTTTGAATTATCACCGAACTCTTCTTCTGACATTCCTAAGATTAGTGATTTAATATGTTTTTTAGAAAAGGAACTTGCAGCTGCCGAGGTTGTACAAACTTCTGTAAATAAAGCAATCGACCACAAGAAAATTAGGAATAATAATAGTGAATCTCGCCGCGTATTTAGCGCTGATATACAGCCAAACAAAGTCGATAACATTTATAAAAATAAATCAAAAAATTGTATATGATGTAATTCTTATTATTATTTATCGAAGTGTCCTACCTTTTTAAACTTTTCTATACAAGAAAGACACGACTTTATAAAAAATAAAGCTTTTTGTTGTAACTGTTTACATAAAGGTCATAACGTGCATCAATGTTTTTCATCATTTAGGTGTCGTACGTGCAATCAAAATCATAATACATTGTTGCACAACGGGTTTGTTGCACTGAGTATATCTTATCCAGTGACTACGGAACCCCAAGACGGCGAAGCGATTCCGTCACCATCCACTTCGTCTCACGCTATGATATCAGTGAATGAAACTTGTTTACACTCTGAACGCCCCCTGCCGGACCAAACGGTTTTGCTCGCGACCGCGCTCGTTGATATCCGCATTCACTCCGCGACGCATACCGTATTAAATGACAGTAAGGTGAAGGTGCTCGGTCTCCGTTGGGATCCCCAATGGGACGTGTTTGGCTTCAACGTCCAAGTTTCGTTTACGGCCTGCACGAAGCGGGTAATTTTATCCGAAATAGCTCGTATATATGACCCGATGGGTTGGCTGGCTCCTGTGACTTTGTTCGCAAAGTATCTTATTCAACGCCTCTGGTTAAGTGGTTGCGGCAGGGACGAAGCCCCACCAACGGACATCGTGAAGGCGTGGAATGAATATCAAAGTCAACTTCCATCATTATCTGGATTCAGCCTTCCACGTAAAATCCTTAACGATACTTTTAACCATATTCAAATACATGGTTTCTGCGACGCCTCCGAAAGGGCGTATGCGGCATGTGTTTATCTGCGATGCCAAGACGACGACGACGTGACAGTATCTCTCGTTCTTGCAAAAACAAAGGTGTCTCCTCTAAAGCGAATATCAATTCCGCGTTTAGAACTAATGGGAGCGCAACTTCTATCGAGACTCATCAAAATCGTACATAAAGTTAATCGTCGATAAAGTTAATCTTGATGACATTTACGCCTGGACCGACTCCACGGTCGTCCTTGCCTGGCTTCGTGCTTCTCCGCACGAATGGAAAACGTTCGTCTCAAACAGGACCAGCGATATTCTAACGCGTACTCCGTTTTGCAAATGGTGCCACGTGACTTCGGAACCATCGGATGCTGCATCGCGCGGTATGCTACCGGAAGCATTTTTGAGTTTTAATATTTGGCTCTCCGGTCCGCCTTGGCTTCGTCAATCTCCAACACGTTGGCCACAAGACAAATCTGTCAAAACTACTTCTGAATAAAGGAGAAGCTCGGAACCTATAGTCAGTCATGTCGCTAATCTAGACTCGATTTCAACATCGGATTTAGATTATATTAAACGATATTCCACACTCGGAAGACTGGTGAGAGTCACGTCTTATATATTTCGTTTCTATAACAAATGTAAAAAAATCATGTGCCCAACACATAAACACATTTCAGTTCAAGAATTTAATTATTCTTTAAAACGTATTGTTAGACAAGTTCAACATTCCGTTTTTAATGAGGATATAAATAAAATAATACAGAATAAACCTTGTTCTATCGGTTTACTTAGATTAAAACCATTTCTAGATTCAGATTATTTATTACGTATAGGCGGAAGAATAGATAAGTCTCTTTTGCCATATGATGCGAGACATCAATATATTTTGCCCAAAAAACATATATTGACCGATTTGCTCATTGATCATGCTCACATTTATCATCTACACGTGGGCCCGCAGACGCTGCGATATTTGTTGCTACAAAAATACTGGATCATGTCGGCGCGGAGCGTAGTCCGTCAGCGCGTGCACCGGTGTGTGCGGTGCTTCCGCGCGCGTCCCGTACATCCGCAGCCGCCGATGGGAGACCTGCCAGCGGCAAGAGTCCAGCCTCAACGACCGTTTCTTCAAGTAGCCGTAGATTATGCTGGATATTTCCACGTTAGAGCTAACAAAGTGAGAAATGCAAAAATCGTCAAATGTTATGTAGCCGTCTTTGTGTGTACGAGCGTTAAGGCCGTACACCTAGAGCTCGTATCTGACCTCAGCACCGAAGCTTTCTTAGCGGCATTACGCCGATTTATCTCCCGTCGTGGAATTTGCGTCGATATTTATTCTGATTGTGGTAAAAATTTTGTCGGCTGCAATAAATATTTGAAAGACTTGTTCGAACTTTTGAGAAATGATGAAACTCAAAGTTCCATATTAAATTTCACCTCTGGTCAAGGTATTAATTGGCATTTTAATCCGCCATATGCCAGCCATTTCGGTGGACTTTGGGAGTCTGGCGTGAAGAGTTTTAAACACCATCTACATCGCGTAATCGGTACGCAAACGTTAACATACGATGAATTTTGTACTCTTTTGACTCAAATAGAAGCAGTGTTGAATTCGCGTCCATTAAGATTTTGAGTTCTGATGCAGCGGATCCACTGCCTCTAACTCCAGGGATTCGAACCAGGGACCTAAGTGTAATATTAGGTACCTACCTACTATTTATTATCAGCGATCATAATTTTAGATTTATTTTTATTATTATTTTTAGATTCATAAATATTGAGTAAACAATAACATCAGAAACCCTAGTTAGTTTTTTTTTAGTTTTTAACTAAAGGTGATAATAATAACTTCCCGATAATGATATAAGTTTATTATCGATAATCTAGGGAAATGAGGCGTTCCTAATTGGTGGAGAGAGTTGACGAGGTAAGAGAAACGTTAAAAACCTCACCCTGCGGCCACTAAATATCACAAATGAATACGAAGGTGATATGAATTCTCTAGTCACAATAATTTATTTTTCTTGGTGATTCGCATGGCCATTCCCTTCGTTCTACTGTCAACAACCTTCTAAAGATCCCGTCACATGTCTCCACATAATATTCAGATTCATTTACGGTGTCAGCTGCTCGCCAGTGGAATTTGCTTCAATTTACTATAAGATCATCCCCTTCCATCGGAGTTCTCTATTACGCATTATCTAAACATTTTATGAATTAGATCCTCGTGACAAGTTTGTTTGGTATGGTATGTGTGTTTATGTATTGCTACCCTGGTTAGCGCCCTATTATTTTTATATAAAAGCATTTTTTTTTAATATAAAACCAAAATAGAATGTACGTGAAGTGAAAGCTTAGAATAAAGGGCGCCGAAAGACCCCTCTACCCTGGTCAAGGGCTAGGGCCAGCGTGGATTGCGTGTATTATATACCGTATTTAAGTATTGTATTATATCATTAATGATAGGTATTATATCTATATTTTCTATTTTTCAAAACACTTCTCAAAGGTTTGCTGGTAAAAAATGGCTATTATTAACAATTTTATGCAATTAAATGTTTGTTTTTTGGAACTAACCTCGATTCTTCTCTTGCCTGAATTATATTTTTTCCTCTTATTTTTAAATGGACTGTATAATGTAAGAATGGTGTGGCCACACGCTTGTATTTGTTTCCAGACGTCTCTCGTTAATTTTGAATACCAGTCGCCAGATCAGTCGATCGGTTAGTGAGGGGATTAGGATTAACAGGGTAGATTAATAAACTTTTACTATGTTGCAAGATTAGAAAAGTTTTGAATTAACGATCAATATTGATGGTTGTAAAAAATACACATTTAATGATATTAAAAATAATGGAGAAATATATATAAGTATTTAGAAAAATTGTATAAACGATTTAACAACCGTTTTAAATATTGAAGGTAATTTTCTATTTCGTAGAAATCAACAATTTGATAATAATAATAGTACAAGCGCTAGGCTTGTACTGTGTGTACCAGAAACAATGATATTAAAAAAAAAAAAAAATTTTTATAAATAAGCATGCCAAACTGTACAAAATATCGTACTAATATTTATATATATGACAGCCTCCGTAGACTAGTGGTTGCGCCTTTGGCGTTGTATCCGGAGGTCGTGGGTTCGATTCCCACCCATGGCAAAAATTATTATCTAGTACGTTTTTTCTGTACAGTTTGTCATGGTCTGGGTATTTATAAAATATAATATGTATTATATCGTTGCTTCTGGTACACATAGTACAAGCCTAGAGCTTAGTTTGTGACCAGAGCAATATGTCTAATTTGTTCTACATATTATTACTATTATATTATTATTATTTATTTTTGGCTTGGGTAGGAATTGAATCCAATACGAAGATATAGACTCACAGGCCACGATACCATAAAAAAAAACTTAATAACAAATATACAAGCGAATTTCCCTAGGGTGACATCGAAGTTATCGTGTAGGTTAACAATAATAAAATAAATGTACTTATAAAAATAAAAAAAACAAATACAGAACCCTTAGGGGTAAAGCCTGCCTCCGTAGACTAGTGGTTGGCGTTGTATCTGGAGGTCGTGGGTTAGATTCCCACCCATGGCAAACAAATATTAGTACCTACGGTTTTCTGTACAGTTTATCATAGTCTGTGTGTTTATAAAATATAATATATATTAATATCGTGGTTTCTGGTACACGTAGTACAAGCCTAACTTAGTTTAAGGTTACTTGAAGATAATTTAAATAAGAAAAGTTATAGTTTGAGGTAACGCCGAAAGAAAGTTATGACGGTTAAAGCTATTCCCTCAAGGTATGGTATGTCAGTTCTATAATATCTTTAAACCTACCTTTTTATATAATTTGTATAACCCATTCCAATTTGTAAAACACAATGTTTATTAATTTCCCGTCATAATAGTTTGTTATTGACTTATAAATAGAAAAAGAAATGTTTTTGATTACTTTTAGAAGAAGCGTCTACATAATATTTTATCAAGTTTTTATTAGATAGGTTCTCATCTTTCTGTACCCCTAGTGTGAGTTTTCTAACTATAACTTTGCGTTGAAGATAACTAAAAGTTGTATGGGAAATAGTTCAGCGCTCCAAGCGGAAATTTAAAGAACTAAAAATGCGAGTATGTTAACGCAGTAGTATAGTTAACGCGAAAATAAATGTTAAAAAACTCACACTAGGGCTCCAGTAGCCCTAGTGTCAGTTTTTTAACATTTATTTTATAAATTCCCTTATTATAATTTAAAAAAAATATATAAATAAGAAAATATGTGTACCAAAATTCAAATCTGTATTACCTTCCGTTACAATTAGTTTCGCTTAGGCGATGATGAATATTCGACAGTCAGGACAAGTTCTTTTATATCAGTCTTGTCAGCCAACAAGAAATCAAACGTCATGTTCGCACGCTCACTTTGACAGTTGCATTCCTTTTTTTTTTTTTTTTAACATAGCACTGGATTTGTATTGTTTTATTGTATGGTAGCAGCGACATGTGACTTTCTATCTACCTGATGGTAAGCAGACCTAAAATACCCATGAATGGCGTCGATCAATACATTGTTGTTTAACAGCATTGAGCGATGCGGTTATAAAACATGCGGGGACAGACGAATTTGAGAATGGAGACTACTACATCACTAAGAAATGATACAATAGTTTCCTGAAAACTGGTAAACCAACAGACTAAAACTGAAACATTACTAATGATTTACTTTGTCAAACGATTCAACGATGATGTCTTTTATATAACTCAGCCTGTAAAACATATTAAATTGTTTAGCAATCGCTAAAAAGAAATGCGGGTGACAGTTTATGACGTTGACTAGGGATGTGACGTTATGCAATTATTTTTTATCGCTAACGATACTCGCAGAATAAATCTAGTTCTCTTTAATATAGTCACCATTAATAATATCCGTCACAGATTCAGGTGATGAATTTAGTGATAATTCAGATGTTCTTGAACCGATATGAGTTTTAGACGAATAAAAGGTATTTTTTCTTAGCAACCTTACTCTATATGTTGTGTTGTTTTATTTATTTATAGACTTTAACAATAAAAATTTAACTACGCACAATAAACGTTTTTATTATAAAAACATCCACTATCCATCGTAGCAGTACATCCCATCACTAAATAAGACTTTGGCGTTACGTTATACGCATAACACTCTGCTTAATTTTTCTTTCAATTTGATTTTATTTGTAGACTAGAATTCTGGTTGGGTTTAATTTAATTTACTACAGTTATTAAGGCTGTATTCTGAAAATCTAGAACTACAAAACTAAAAATGTTTGTTAAAGAAATTTACTCGATACTCACAGACAACTATTATTATGCAAATAGTAACTCTTTAACTTGAAATGTATGAAGAGTTTAATATAGTCTCCCATATATTATTTCAATAAAAAATGTATTTATATTTTCCAAAACATGAAAATTTTGTACTTTTTAACATCTCTGCAAGCGACAAAACTACAACAATTTATAGTGGTAAAAAATAGATATCAATAGTTGATTATGTATTCTAAAAATGTATAGGGAGATTTTTGCAAGTTTAATAGAAAATTATTAATTAAATAATTACAAAAACTTGCCAGACAGAAATCTTCATACAAAATCCATGACGGGCCATCATTGTGCGGGCGATCCCGTCTGTGAAAGGTGGCTCCGCGTCGCTTTTTTCTATTTCACTATCGGAACACTAAATATTCACTGTTGGGAATTTTATAAGACAAGTACATATTTATTTTGATTATATTCTATGTTTTTACACCTTTTTACACGATTAACTACCGATTCAGTTAAAATAAATATGCAATTTTCACCAACTGTCACTGTCAGTATAACCTTACAAAAAAAAAAGACAGACTGTCCGATGTAACTAAAACTACGCAACAGCTATTTAATTTGGTCGCTTTTATATTTTGAATAAAAGGTATCGTCGGGCGCACATTATTTTACAATTTTTTAAACATATTTTACCTATTTATTTTAAATGTTTTTTTTTTATATATGTCCAAAGCAAAGCTCAATAGGGTTCCATCCATTATCCAAAACTTTATTTTTATAAATGGCAGAGTAACATTTAAATACTAACATAATAATGTATTGTCTTATTTTATAATCATTAATATTATTACAAAATCAAAGTTTTTTTTTATTTTAGCATGTGTGACTGTTTAACTACGATGTAATTTCTATAGAATTAGACCGGCCATAGTAGCCGGCCAAATGATGCTGTTACCAAATGGGCGGCGGGCGGCGATAAAATAGAACAATACGAAATAATAATAAATAATTTCTAGCATAGAATAATTCGAACTATGTTTTAGAAACTGGGTTAGGTGGGCAATTTCTAGAACATTGTTTGCATTATTTTACGCTAAATATAAAACTAAAATACATATTGAAAATATTACGCTAAAAAATAATTATTATCATTCCACATGATTGGTGGAATGCCAGGTCTCTGAGTTTTCAACAAATTAACTGCTACTGCGTTTTATAACTAACTACACCATGAAAGGAGACTACCGCCTCGATAATCGAAACAATCGACGCCTAATCCAAATCATAACTAGCCACCGTTCTCTATAATCAATCTATATTTTTTGACGGATAATAAACTACTAAAGTACGGATAGTTTATGATATATATATGATATGATATTTGTCGGTAAATGTAAATAATCATTTTTCGGGTATTTATTGGTGAGACCACCTACTAAGTATGACAATACTTCTGTTAGACCGAGAGCTCGTGTCCAATACAACTATAATAGTAACCAATATTTATTTTTTAAATAGTGACAGCTGCTTTTATAAAATAATATTGCATTTTTACAATATTTAAATAAAAAACATTTACCAACGCTGAAAAGATTTTATTATTTATTTTTTACAATTTTATACCACAGAATGTGGCCGCTGGGATGTTATAACGTGAACGTCAGATTGTCAAAATAACAAATTCCGCTATTAGCGCGTTCTCCTCCAATCAGAGTAGTTGTTAACCTTTTCTGATTGGAGGAGAGCGCGCTAATAACAGAAATCGTTATTTTGACAATCTAACGCTCACGTTACGTTACGTTAATAAGTAATTAAAGTTTATAAGAATTATTGATAAAAATGAATGTGTATGGGTGTAATATGTGTAGTGCACGTCTGTGTGTGTTGTGTGTATGATGCGTGTGTGTAATGTATAAAGAGTATATTTTTGTAGGCTATGGTGTAACAGTAAGGTCAATTTATGATAATATATTATGTTATGTCAAAAAAACGATAGACTAATTATTGAGAATGGACATAGGTATAATATATAGATGATCAAAACCGGTAAACCGAAGATATTTTGTAAAATGAAAGAATGTGATACTTAACTTGCATAATTTAGTACGTGCAGATTTTAAATATCAATTTTTGTTTCATATTTTCCTACGTATCTTTTTATATTTAAGCCTTATGAGTGTTAATTAGAGACAAGTTCAAAACAAACGGACAGATAATTGATATATATAATGTAGAGATTATGATTGCTTTGAATACCCTGTGTTCAGACATTAACAATGTCCTTATAATTAATTCCTATCCAAGTTTAAATTCCTATTTCCTACTGAACCCCTTGCCTGGTTTTAAAACGTAAAACAAAACGTCTTCGACGCGGTTCCGTGCTTGACCGCGAGAGGTCGCTAACATACAAAAGAAATTATTATACGTGTACACATCGCTCCCGTGCCGGGTGATAAATAAATCAATAAAAAAGGCAGGTAAAGCCAAGTGATAGTGAAAACTGTGTTCCTAAAGAGACCAGGCTGCTCCAGAGGTATGTCCAGATCCTTCATTATTCCATTTGTTGTGTCTAGCAGAACCTAGCCATTTGCATAGATACATTTTTACTTGCCACCCCAATAATTGTGTCAAAATCACGTACAGCTGAGTGTCTACCAGCAGCCAAAGACCCATGTCCGTTCATTATTTGGTCCATTCGAGCCTGATAAAATTGGCAAAATCAATAAAGATATACAGTCCGCTAATAAAAAGTATAACGAGTGGGTATCTTTAGTTGTGGTTACTTTGCTTGCATGACGTCACAATTATTGTATTTTATTATTATAAATAATTTTGTGCTCGGAAATATATATATTAATGTGCATATTCATAAGTATTTTCAGTAAAATACCTATATTTTTGTTACCTAATCTTATATGTAAAAATCACTTAAGGGCGAATCCGTCTTTTTTTTAATTAATTATATTTTTTGTTTTGTAGTAAATTTACTTTGTTTTGTAAACATGGATAAAATAGAAACTCAACTTAAAGTGCTAAAATCTCGTCGTGAACATGTATTTAGATCTATACAAATTCTTTATGATCTATCTAAAACTGTATTGTCAGACAAGTCAACAATCACACAGTTTCGTGCGAGGTATAAATCATTAAATCGTCTGCGAGACGAGTATTATGAATTAAATGACGAAATAAATACTCAGTCTATATCATTAAAACCTGATACAGAACCACAGTCGCACGCACTTACTGCTTTTGATGATTTGTATTATTGCATAGAAAATGTTGCAGAGTCACTGTTGGAAAACAATGCTAGTACGAGTGTTTCCAAACCGAACTCAAATACTCATAAGATCCAAATTCGACTACCAAAAATCGAAACCCCGAAATTTGATGGTCAAGTCGAAAACTGGCAAACGTTCATCGACAGTTATTTACCATTAATCCATAATAATTCATCTCTTACTGACATTGAAAGATTTCATTATCTTATTTCTTGTTTGTCGGGCCCCGCCTTAAGCATCGCGAAATGTGTACCGCTCACAGAATCGAACTATAGGGTAGTTTACAATTCCCTCGTAGATCGCTTTCAAAACAAGCGTATATTGGCCACAGCCTATATAGATAAAATTTGTCAGCTTCCACAACTATTGTCACCTACTTTTGATGGCGTAACACAGCTATATAATGTACTTTACGAATGCATTAATGCACTTAAGGCACTAAATATCGAGTCTTTGAGTGAGTTTGTGTTATTTTATCTCGCTGCTAGGTCGCTTGATCCAGACACTAGAAAGAGTTTTGAAATGCAAAATTTGAATGATATTCCTACTTATAAGGATTTATTATCCTTTTTACAAAATTATATTAAAATATTAGAGGTAACAAAAGATAATGTTCTTAGAACCGTGCCGTCTAACAATAAAAATAGTATCAAAATAAATAAACAAAATGTAAAAAAATCTTTTGTTACGTCTACTAAAACTGAAACCCCAGTCAAAAATTATATTTGCCCTTGCTGCAATTTACAACATAGCATTTATCGTTGTCAAAAATTACTGAGCTTAGATACTGCGTCTAGAAAACAGTTAATAATTAGTCTGCGGCTTTGCATCAATTGTTTACGCTCCGGCCACGAGAGCGAAGTATGTTCATCGAAAACCGGTTGTCTAACTTGTGGCGCGCGACACAATACATTGCTGCACGAGCATACAACTTCTAACCAAAGCGGCAATGTACTCGCAAGTGCTCCTGCACATTATTCACTACCAATCGCACACTCACAGGCAGGCCCGTCTACCAATTTGGCATGTTCACGCGCGGTGACACTTCATCCACCTAATATTAATCAAACAATAAAAATATTAGGAACCGCGATAGTGAACGTTCGTAATATTCACGGTGTGTACCAGCCAGTGCGAGTGCTGATCGATAGTTGCTCTCAAGATTGTTTTGTTACGAATAACTGTGCGCGTAGACTCGGCCTACAAACTCGTCGGTGTAATTTTTCAGTTGCCGGTTTGGGTCAAAATGTAGTTCAAAACATCAAAGGTGTAGCCTATTGTTCTATAACGCCTAAAAATAAAATATCACCTCAATTTGATATTTCTTGTATCGTGATTCCTAAAATCACGTCGAAGTTACCCTCCGCTCCGATACCGTCGTCAGTACGTAGCAACTTTAATAATTTAGTTTTAGCAGACGAATATTTTGATACTCCATCACACATAGACATGCTTCTCGGTGTAGAATTGTTCGATCAAGTGTATGACGGCAAACGGTTCGCGCCCGGTCCAGGCTTACCGTGCGCGTTGTCCGGCGTTATCGGTTGGGTGGTCACCGGTCAGTACCGGTGCAATCTACCTTCTACCGACCAAACGATGCTCTCATTGGTGACGTCCACTTGTACCATCGACGATACTCTCCGACGATTCTGGGAAGTCGAGGAGCCCCCGCACGCCCCTGTCGCTCCTGCCGCCGATGACGTCGCGTGCGAGCAATTATATCGCGAGCGTACCTATCGCCAGCCCGATGGTCGCTTTGTTGTACCACTATTGTTGAAGGAGGATGCCTCCTTAGGTGACTCATACCGTCAAGGATTAAATAGATTTTTAAATCTAGAAAAGCGCCTTGCTCGTGATTCTGATTTTAAAATAAACTATATTAAGTTCATGCGTGAATATGAGACGTTAGGTCACATGCAACCTACACGTCCAGCGGTCCTTGCTAACCGTACGCATGCATCGTATATCATACCTCACCACGGTATAGTGCGCCCGAGCAGCTCTACTACTCCGTTGCGCGTGGTTTTTGACGCTAGCTGTCAAACTTCTAATAAATCTTCCCTAAATGATATCGTGTACGTCGGTCCGAAGCTACAAATCGATATTTTGGACCTTATAACAAAATTTAGATTACATTCCGTAGTTTTTACCGCCGATATAAGTAAAATGTATCGACAGATATTTATTCGGGACGAAGATAGGCCATATCAACATATTTTATGGCGAGAGTCTCACGACGCTCCCGTGCAAGAGTACGAGCTGAACACAGTGACTTACGGGGTCAGCAGCTCACCGTACCTCGCCATCCGAACGCTGCGCCAGCTCGCGGCGGAACACTGCGAACAATTTCCTCGTGCTGCCGAAGTGTTATGCGAAGAGACGTTCATGGATGATGTCACCACTGGTGCTTACTCACTTCAAGAAGCCATGCAACTTCGAGATGACATCATCAAACTTCTAAGTCTTGGACAGTTCGAACTGAGGAAGTGGAGCTCCAACAGCCCTTGCTTGCTGAAGAACATTCCTTCAGATCACTGCCAACATTCCAAGTCGTTTTTTGAAGAAGATAATGAAATCAATCTCAAAATCCTGGGTATTCGATGGGACCCAGTTGAGGATTGTTTTTCATATTCTGTGTCGCCGGTTAATCCTAAGAATACCAAACGTTCGATTCTATCGACGGTGGCCAGAATATTTGACCCGCTTGGCTGGATTTCTCCAGTGGTTTTTTCTGCAAAATTATTATTGCAAAATCTGTGGCGTCAAAACTTGGATTGGGATGACGATGTCCCTCCAGAAGTATCCAAACAATGGCACGATATTTCGCAACAGTTACCTTATTTAACTAGGATAAAATTACCCCGCCTAATTTTACCTAAAACTTCAACTAAAATCAATTTAGTTGGGTTTTGTGACGGTTCGTCTAAGGGATATGGCTGCTGTATATATCTTTGTGTGCGTACCGGTAACCACTACGTTGTAAATCTGCTCGTCGGTAAATCGAGGGTAGCTCCTTTAAAAATCTTAACAGTCAATCGACTAGAACTATGCGCGGCTGTGCTTTTAGCAGACTTGCTAAAGCACGTTCATAGTTTATTAAAATCAAAAATTAAAATTGATAGAATAACCGCTTATACCGACAGTAGTACGGTACTATCATGGATTCATACTCCGCCATACAAGTTGAAACAATTCGTAGCACATCGCGTAGTAAAAATTACTGAAGCGATTGAGCCAACGTTTTGGCGTCACGTGTCGACACATGACAATCCCGCAGACTGCTCCAGCCGTGGATTGATTGGCTCCGAACTCGTTGCTCATCCGCTGTGGTGGGCGGGCCCCGAGTGGCTCGCTCAAGACCCCGCGATGTGGCCTAACGAGGTCCCAAATGAAACCGAGTCACTACAGATTCCAGAACTGAAATCTGTTTTATGTTCTCACTCACTCGTTGTAAATAAAAAATATTCATTATTAGATATTATTGAAAAATACTCATCCTTCTATAAAATGCAACGCGTAATTGCATGGTGTCTACGGTTTATCAAGAATTGTAAAGTAAAACCACCAAACCGTAATAAAACTTATCTTTCTCTTGCAGAATTAAATCATTCTTTACGTGTCATAATCAACCATACGCAACATGATTACTTCGACAACGAGATAAAATCTATTCAAGCAGGTTTACCGTGTCCAAAGTCGATACAAAAGCTGTCCCCATTCTTGGACTCGGACGGTTTATTGCGAGTGGGGGGACGTATCGCCAACGCGAACTTACCGGACCTCGCTGTCCATCCTTTTCTCTTACCGAAGTCTTGTCATTTATCTGCTCTTATAGTGGATTCTTTACACGCTACTTACTTACATTGTGGGCCCCGACAACTACAAGCTTGTATCCAACGCCAGTTTTGGATTTTAGGTATTCGTCTCTTAATACGTTCCAGACTTGCCAAATGTGTCACTTGTTTTAAAATCAAACCGGTTCTGTGCAAACCAGTTATGGGTGATCTCCCGGAGACCAGGCTTCGTCCGGGCAGAGCTTTCTTGAATGTGGGAGTCGATTTCGGTGGTCCGTTTATTGTCAAAGAAAGTAGGCGCCGAAACGCTCGTACCTATAAGGCATACCTTTGTCTGTTCATCTGTCTCAGCACTAAATCCGTCCACTTGGAAGCTGTGACAGAACTGTCAACAGAGGCTTTTTTGGCCTCTCTTGACCGCTTTGTAGCACGTCGCGGATTATGCGCAAAAATTATCAGTGACTGCGGAACCAATTTTGTTGGCGCGAATCGCTATCTTAACGATATTTACAAATTATTACGCAATAACAACGATCTCGCAGCCGCGTTTACGCATCGTCATATTCAATGGGAGTTTAATCCCCCAGGTGCACCCCACTTTGGGGGCATCTTTGAGAGTGGAATTAAATCCACCAAATACCATTTAAAAAGGGTAGTCGGTTCCCAGGTTCTTACGCTAGAAGAGCTTTTTACGGTCTTCGCCAAAATCGAGGCGATACTTAATTCGCGACCGTTATGTGTATTATCTACCGAACCTCAGGAATCGAATGTCCTTACACCTGGCCACTTCCTAGTGGGCGGACCGCTCGTCGCTGTGCCCGAGCCTGTACACGATGACACTTCATGTCCGCGTTCTCGCTGGCAGATGATTCAAACGCTCACTCAGGGCTTTTGGCGCATCTGGCAGAGAGAATACCTACACACTCTGCAACAGAGAAACAAATGGTTTCAATCAACGCCAAATGTAAAGATGGATGATATAGTGGTACTCGTAGATCCAAACCTACCACCCTTGCAGTGGTCTTTAGCTAGGATACATGAGCTACACCCTGGCTCTGACGGAGTGGTTCGCGTAGTAACTGTGCGTACTCCGAAAGGGCATTTCTTACGGCGCCCTGTCGTTAAGATCTGCCCTTTACCAGTAGGCTAAGCTAGTTTAGTTTACTGATAGGTATCTTAGTTTTATATTCCTTTATTATATTTTATTAGGTTAAGATATTTTGTACTTTCCGAGCACCAAATTATATCATTTTATTTTAACTTTTTTCTGAAATCAGAGGATTTCAAGTGGGGGGAAATGTTCAGACATTAACAATGTCCTTATAATTAATTCCTATCCAAGTTTAAATTCCTATTTCCTACTGAACCCCTTGCCTGGTTTTAAAACGTAAAACAAAACGTCTTCGACGCGGTTCCGTGCTTGACCGCGAGAGGTCGCTAACATACAAAAGAAATTATTATACGTGTACACATCGCTCCCGTGCCGGGTGATAAATAAATCAATAAAAAAGGCAGGTAAAGCCAAGTGATAGTGAAAACTGTGTTCCTAAAGAGACCAGGCTGCTCCAGAGGTATGTCCAGATCCTTCATTATTCCATTTGTTGTGTCTAGCAGAACCTAGCCATTTGCATAGATACATTTTTACTTGCCACCCCAATAATTGTGTCAAAATCACGTACAGCTGAGTGTCTACCAGCAGCCAAAGACCCATGTCCGTTCACCCTGAGTCTGGGTACCCTAATGCCCTGTAGAAGTTATGTATATATATTTAAATGTATATGTATCTAAGTTATTTTAAAAACAAATTTATTTAAAATAAAATAGTTTACATAAAATTATTCCAAGTAGGTAACTCCGGAATATTTTTAATGTAGATAGATGGGTAAGTAGATTAAAGTGACCCCAATCCTTAGTAATGTCAATTCATATGACAGCATTTTTTTAAACAAATACTTAGGCTGGCTGAATTAGTCCAAAATAAAAAAAAGTTTTGTTTAATATAAATTCTTAGTTTATTACAAAGCGCAGTCTAGTAATAGTCACTCTTACCAATGCCTTATAAATATAAGGCATTGGTAAGAGTGTAAATTTAAACTGTTAAAATTAATATATATTAATAAAATGTACCGGTAATATCACACTTTGTACGCATGTCTGGAAATTATAGTAATACATCAATTTTATTGAAACATAAAATCCCCGCATATAAAATTTCATTTCTTGACTATTTGGACAATACATTACTTAAAATAAAATAGTAAGATTTCTAAAAATATATATCTAAAATAATAAACTGTCACACTCCATACAATGAAATTCAACAGAGTGACTTTTGGGCTCAACTGTCCACAGTTAGAATAAATTGAAGAAATAATCTCAAACATTTTTGAGTGAAATCTGACAGAAGGTGATGACGTCACATATACGAATTCCCCCTTAATGATTTAATATATTACGAATGTGGTACGGCTGAAATACTAAGTTATAATTTGTAAATGGCCAACTTTCAAATGTGAAACGAAACGTTACTAAAACTGTCACCCGCACCATGCTACAGCGCAAATAATATAGGCTTATATAACACAATAAAATAAAATACCTACATTATTTTATACACGGTTTTTACCTTCATGATTAATACATAATATAAGCTTGGAATACTGGGCAGCACATAGCAGTAAATTACTATTGATTTCTGTTATATAAATACTATAATCTGAAACTACAGTTTTAGGCCGAAGATTCTTAAATCGACCAGTACTTGTCTCATCCACTTTTCTCAACAAACAAGCAATGAACTTACGGTAAAGTGTTTTAAACTAAACGTTTATAACGCTTTTGTGTTGTGTAAATTACACGTTCTACATAGTACTTACATATTTATAAATTTAAAATTTTAACCGATTTTCTGTATTTTTTGCACAGGAGGAACAAAGCTAGTTATGGTTCCATGATACCGTCTAGCTTGGCGGTTTCGTGTTGTATTCCCACCTCGTCGTAGCCAATAGTATTCTGAATTTACACCGAACAAGTATCCAGCTTGTCGCGGTGTTTGTATAGACGATGTCTATAAGCATTTTCACAAGCTGGTATAGTGAAATTGGTATAGATAGCTTAACGTACTTTTACAAGGCTCTTAACTCCGACTATAGTTCTAGTTGGTTATGTAGCGTGTGTTCGGTTTCGTTGTTTTTTTTAGTGACCGACCAAAAGTTCGGTTTAGGTTTCGGTCGAGTTTCCGCAAAAAAACGAGTTTCAGTTTAGTTTCGATTTCAGCGGTAAAACTGCCAAAACTATGACCGAAACCGAAACTGCTTTCGGGAGTTCTCACGCTGTGATCGGTATCGTGTTCGGACGTGTTAAATTCCATCCAAGCGAGTGAGCGACGTCTTTATTTTTCCCTCAAAACGTGATCCTTGTAAAGAAGCCGAGACTTTTGCCGAAATTAGGTTTCAGTTTCGGTCATAAAAACCAGTTTAGATCGGACACTATATATTTTTTTATCCCGCAAGGATAATAGTTTAATAGTTCACTATCTGTTTATTTTTTATTATATTTTCAACATTTGTCTGTGGTTTCACTTTTCATAAATGTAAAGGTTTACATGAAATACATATTTTTGACTGGTTAAATAAATATGCTCGTAATGCTAATTCGTCTTTATTTTCGCCCATTTCGTAACCGCATTGTTTAGCCGGCATAGTGGGAGCGGTTATATTATTGTTAGAAAACAATATATTGATCGACGCTATTTATGGATTTTGTAGAGCTACTTACCATCAGGTAGATACAAAGTCATGTGCCGTGCTCCAATATAAAAAATACAGAAACTCTTTCGTTACCTAATTTTTTTTTTAAGTTTAGACCACTATGTCAAAATACTAATATGTCAAAATACTAATATGCCAAACAAAAATACACATCTTTTACTAAAAATATATGGGATTATATTTTATTATAATGTCTCCAAATATTTTTTTATTAAGATATTAAAAAAATCTTTATATTAATAAAGAATAAAATCAAAGAACTATAAACGTATAGAAACGGGAAAGGAAATGTCACTGCGACACGGGGAATCCTAGTGTGGTGACTAGGGCTATATACCTATGTAAACTATGTTTTATTTTATGTAAGTAGTATTTAATTACAGAATTGTTATACTTAATATTTTTTGAAAAACTTGGAATAAATTAAATTATAAATTTATTGACCCGCAGCGGCCTACTTCATTTACGATTATGAACCTTATTTATTAGCACTAATTCGGACCGAACCTGCCGCTAATAATATGACTAAACATATATCACCTGCCGTTAATATGAGTAAATATATTTTTTTTTTTTGTTGCAAATTTCCCATAATATGTTAAAAAATATATTCATTTCTGTCAATGTGGAATGATGGTCGACCAACTTGGTCACCACGGGCTTTCATGCTGTAGAAGCGGCGGAAGACAATCCCGACATGCTAACCTTAATAAAATTATACGTCGGGCTCTTGCCAGCGCCTCTATCCCTGCCGTTTTAGAACCAGTAGGTTTGGCTAGGGACGATGCCAAGAGACCCGATGTTATAACGTTAGTTCCCTGGATGGGTGGTCGGTGCCTCGTATGGGACGCAACATGTACCGATACTTTCGCGCCGATTAAAAAATCTCAAACGGCGCAAATACGCAGTCGCAGCAGGTTGAAACCATGGGGCCGTGGGGATCAGGGGCTCATTGTATTTTTTAATATATTTCCAAACGGCTGGTCGATACATCTGGTGACCAAAGGGCTGGCTCGTTCCTTGGACAGCGCATAAGTATCGCTATACAACGGGGTAACGCAGCCAGTCTTTTGGGAACCATCCGATATGGAAGAAATTTATTATTTAGCCTAATTTTTTATGTTAATTTCATAGGATTTAATTTTAGGTAGTTTATATTTTATATTAGGTCTTTTATTTTAGTTTAATTTAATATTTTAGGAATATATAATATGACTACGTTCGTGCGTTTGCTAAGGCTTTGATACTATTTCAAGAACCGTCCTAATAATAATATATTTTAAGCCTATAAGGATTTAGAAATTGCTTTTATTTGTCCTTTAATGTCACGCAAAGGGTTAAATCTCATTACTGTATAGAATTTATTGTGAAAATACCAAAGCGGACCGTTCCTTTATAATGAATTCAAAATGTACTCTCTAGAAAAGCTGTGGTATGGTACTGCAGTGGACTGTATTCAATTAAAACACCATTTTGTTGGCACACAGATGAATTTACTCAACTTCACATAAATTTAAATTAGTTAATTAATTACAAGAATAAAAATGTATACATGACGAGACAAATATGTTATATTAATAAAAAGCAAATGTGTAGGGTAGGCGCAC
Source organism: Monopis laevigella (assembly GCA_947458855.1). Classification (NCBI taxonomy): domain Eukaryota; kingdom Metazoa; phylum Arthropoda; class Insecta; order Lepidoptera; family Tineidae; genus Monopis; species Monopis laevigella. The sequence continues at coordinate 16,898,363 of OX381583.1, read as the reverse complement.
GTAGATCAAGGCTCCGAGCAAGAAGCATATAAGTTTGGCTCAGTGCCAAATGTGAATATGTCTGAACACTCTCTGTAAATGTATTAATCGTTACATTTATTTTATTTATTTATTTATCAAACTTTATTGCATAATACAAAGGCGGACTTAATGCCGTTGGGCATTATCTGACAGTCAAACCTTCGGGACATTAGAACATTAAGTTTAGGTAGGTATGCAATAAAAAATATAATGAGTTTTTATGTATATATGTATATGTATCATCACGGGTGATAGCTACCTATTCGGTGTACCTACTTTATGTTTATCAGGAAAATACAGGCAGACCAAAACAATGACGAATGGAAATTTATGGTAATATCTCTGCTTGTATATTGAATGAGTAGTGAGTTTAAAATGGAATACAAATTTGTTAAAAGCGTTTAACGCGAGTGACGCGGCGACGCAAATCTGTTTGGGGTGACTAAAATACAGACCCGTTTTAACTTAAGCCAACTGGTCTAAAATAATAAGAAGCTGAAAAAGGCTTTGTAAATACAGTCAAAAAGTCACAATTGTAAAATTTAAGACTACTAATTTAAACTACTTACACAATATTATAACCGGTATGTATTTTTTATTTACATTCCATCTATTCGAAAAGGACGACTTGGCTCGCCTTTAAGTGCACCCAAAGGTGGTGTTTTATATACGAAACCTTAAGAAACTTTTAGTGGGCAGTTATGAGTTTTTAATCCCCTTTATAAGTGCGCCGCAATTATCTTTATAATTGCGAAAATGTCTCAAATGTAAATAAGAGTTTTTAGTTGTTTTATTATTAGATACTGTTTAATTTTAATTTAGTTGTTACTCTATGTTTTATTAAATAATAATATTACAAATAAATATGAGGCGCCTTTTATTTTCTCATAGAGGGTGATGAAAAGTGTATCACTCGGGCGACGTACTTTGAATCTCTCGCTACGTTCAGGATTCTACTAATGAATCCCTCGCCGTAATAATATTATTTTGCTCCCTTAATAAACAATCTACTATTATTTGTTTTATTTAAATCTTTCTTGCATACAAAATAAAAAGGCGGCCTTAATGCCTTTTTATTTTGCAGCTTTTGTACGCTAGTCATTCTCTACCAGTCAAACATTCGGGACAATCAAAGCAGTTAATTAGTGAGGTAGGTGCAATACAGACAACTGAGTGATTATAAAATAAAATTAATACGATCCAATATAAATTACTTAAATATATCTTATATATATACATACATAAACAATATACATTGTAGTTGGTAGTATACACGCATATATGAACGCATTTAATGCGGTAGATCAGGATCTGTTACTGGCAGTACTGAGGTGCTTTAGTTGCCCTAACGCGGTGGCCTGGTTTGCTAGCTACTTACATGATCGCCGACAGCAGGTTAGAGTTGATGAAAGTTTGTCTCAGTGGCGTGTCAATGCCACAGGTGTCCCACAAGGAGGTATTTTATCGCCGTTGCTGTTTTCTTTATTCATTGATCTCATTACTACATCCTTAAATTGCCAATACCACCTTTATGCTGATGATTTACAACTGTATTTACACACAGATTTGACCGGACTTAACAGTGCAATCACTCGGCTAAACGAGGGCCTTTGTTGTATTTTTGCATGGACATCTCGGTTCGGAGTTACTGTTAATCCTTCTAAATGTCAAAGTATTATAGTGGGCAGTACCAGACTCATGGCACGTTTAGATCTTTCTTCTGTTATAAATATAGAATATAATAGTATTAAAATACCTTTTGTTAAGGAAGTTAAGAACCTCGGTCTAATCATTGATAGTGGCCTAACCTGGAGGAAGCAAGTTGCTGAAGTGAGCAGAAAAGTTTACGCGTCGTTACACTATCTTAATAAATTAAAATACCTTTTACCAATACAGGCTAAATTCCTTGATTCTTCCGATTATAGACTATGGGGACGTTTGCTATCCTGAAATTACTAGGGACCAGTCTGAAAAATTGTAAAAATTATTAAACATCTGTATTCGGTTTATCTTTAATCTACGAAAATACGATCATGTTTCAGAATACAGACAAAAAATAAAGTGGCTAACCCTGACTGAACCTTAAACAATCAAATATTTGTGATAAACTTAAATCTAATAGGACTAGGAGCGCAGAAACTGTAGGTAGCAAATCGGTAGCCACACAGAATCAACGAAAGAACGAGAACTTCTTTATACAAAACTGTTGAAAAGTACCAGGAGCGCAGGAGTCCTTAGCGGTACAAATATGAAATTATACATGTGTCCTGCTCACATGACGCGTGCAGAGCGAGATCGCATGCTATGTGGTGGAACTTGAAGTCGAGAGTTATTAATATTATCCTACTAATTTGCAATGTTACGTAATTCTAATAAAATTTACCCAAAGTTGTGATATTTTTCTTTTGTCATTTTTTAACTTTAAAGGAATTGTTTTTTTTTGTCACTTTCGCATTCTTAGTCGCGTACTATATTTATAGTAGGTATATTTCTTCTGTGGTCGCGTGCTAGACGTTTATGGTGATAATTTTAACTTGTTTGTGTAGTGCAAAACCTTTTTATAATAATAAGTACCTTTAATGCTGTTTCAACTATTCGCAAATTTACTATGTCGCTAAATATAAAAATTTCATTGTAGACTACGTTGTGATTTTGTAGACATTTAAAATTGCTAATTTCAAAAACTCATTTCTTTGGTATGTTACTATAAATTCTGCCTACCCTATACTAAAACCCTGTGCACGCCACTGAATATATGTATGTATATATTATGTGTATGTTGGATTTTATAGATAAACTGCTCGATATCTCTCTATTGATAATAACTTGTTGTAAACTCTCATTTTTGACAACTACCTGATTATTCCTAAATTACCTGGTGGTTGACTGGTAGACAATGCCTAGAGGCATTAAGTCCGCCCTTTTGTAATAAATAAAGTGTTAAATAAATAAATACACAATGATCTAGAAAATCGAAATACCTATGTACAAAGTGTACTCTTTTTTTAATATTATATCATGTTAATTCAGCGTTTATGATTGATAATCGTACATTAAATAAGTATTAATCTTAAAATATTAACATTTGTGCCTTACGGCGCCCAAGACCCCTTAGACAGCTTCAGGGTATTCAGCGGATCGGTTTTATTTCTACGACGTCGTAGCACCAAATGGCATTAATTTTAAGCTCACCGCGGTGTTTTGTATAGACTTGCAGTACGGCAGCAAAGTTGGTATAGTAAAACTGGGACCAAAACCTTAACGTGCTCTCCGAGGCACTACATAGTTTTCAAATCACAATAAAAGATACCTATACGTATATGAAATATTATGATAATTTGTATAATTATGTAAATTAATCTACCTCTTTTGTTTTGCTATTAATTCTGTCCCTGAAGCGTCATACATAAATTTAATTTAATAAACAGCTGAATTGATTTTGTACCTATAGTCCGTTTTCCGAAAGAATTCATGCGGTTAAAAGTGGAACTAATAAAATTGAGAGTAAACAAGTGTGCTAAATATTAATACCTAAGATGTCAACATAATTTATAACTAAGAATTGACACTAAAATTATTTGGGTTAAAACTAAGGTTACCAACATTCTTTCGTGCGACTGCAGCGCCACGATCAAGGGGTATCAACTACGGTATGTGCATTTGCGCCACCTCTGGGCAAAATATGCGAAAAAGAGACTATATACAACAATACGGAAACAAGAGAGACAGAATGATATACAACAACACGGACACAAGACATTACAAAACGGATACATATTTTTTTTTTTTTACTCGGAAAGCAAATGAACTATTTTTTTCTGAATTATTTTTAATTTAATAAAACATGGGTTTTATTTTATTAATATTAAATAAATATGTACTTTTTGGTATAAATATATAAATAAAACGCTTTCTTCATTAAACTACGGCGTAATTACAGTGTAAATTAATTTCTTGTTGACTAAACATGGCAGAATCACGCGCAAAGCGAGAAGCCATTTAACAAGTAAAAGAAAGATATTTATTTATTTTACGAAAGAGCGGCATATTGTTTAATAATGTTTATTTATTTGTGATGTGTCAATGATATTTTAAGTACTTTTGTTTTTTATAATATCATTGTGATGTGTTCTTAAACTTTTGCAAATGTTTACACTTGAAATTGCCTTGCATTAATAATTTATTGAGTGACTATGAACTTGTGTCGTTTAGAGAAATCCTATGTTTTTGTGTTATTAATTTCTGTGTAATGGAAACAGGAAAGTGTAGTAAATGCAGAGTGCGGACTTATTTTTTCGTATACTGAACTTTTCATAGGTTTCCGCAGCTACTAAGCCTAACTCGATTAAATTTTCTATTACAATATGCTTAATTAATTAAATTAAAAACTTATTATGAAATGATGTTTTATTCAACTGTACCTACTTAATTTACCCTTATATATTTTTCTTTGAAGTGAAGTTTAATTGAGTACGTATTTGATTGATGAAAATCAGATATCTACTCAATTAACTTTCACTTCAAAAAACTTTAAATATTTATATCAGGAGGCCATTTTGAATTTTTTAAATTTTAGTTCCCAGGGTTAACGCTGTGGCGCTTAAAACTTGTCGGCATTTATTTACTATGAAGTTGGCTTTCTTCTCTCGTAGAGAGTATTAAGTTCCTTGGCCACGATACAAAGGAATTCTTTCGTGAAACGAACTTTACTTGTTTTTCAGTCGATGTTTTTGCCATATCTTGTCGCAGCAGATGCCATTTATTACCATAAGCTTATTTAGTACCATTTCTATGCAATGAGATCAATCAAACATCGTCTTTACGTTTTGGCTTTTTATAAGGATAGAGGATTCAAATTAAAATGCAGATAAGTGATATTACTGAAAAGCAAACTTTTCAGTTACCTATAGTAAAAATGAAATTCGCTCCCATTTCTGATTGGGTCGACAATTCTTGAGGATCACGGTAACGTTGCCTTTAAAATAAACAGAATATGGCCTCTGGAATGTACGCCATAAAATCAAGTAACAATGATGAAAATCGTTTCAGATTTGATGAAAATATGAAGTGTAATTGAGAAAACCTCTGAAAATTTGCTTAGAGTTTAGGTCTTTGCGAGAATGAGCGCGCGCGCTGACATGTGACACTTAAATTGTCATCCCCACTACAGTTACTGTAAGCCGCATTAGTTCCCGCCAACAATAATTTACTTCTACGGACTTTTGAAAAAAGAAAATATTATCCAAATAATGTTTATTGAAACTACAGCCTCAGTAAACTAGTGGTTGCGCCTTTGTCATTGTATCTGGAGGTCGTGGCTTCGATTCCCACCCATGCTAAAAATATATTAGAACGTTTTTTCGGTAATAATGTACCGTTTGTCATGGTCTGGGTATTTATAAAACATATAATGTATTATAACATTGTTTCTTGTACAAATATTACAAGCCTAGAGCTTAGTTTGTGACCAAAGTAATATGTGCAATTTGTCCTACATATTATTATACCAAAAATTACAGTAAAGTCTTACCGGAATTCCATATTATTAAAAAATATAACATGCAATTTACATTATGGTAAGAATAGGAAATATTTTAATTTAAGCGCTATAATTCCATTTACAAAGCAATAGAGAGAACTGACGATTTATTTTGCAGGCCTTACAATAATTACACTTGATGCCATATTTCGCAATATTCCGGTTAGACAAAAAAAAAGTTTGGAGTTTAAAATAATATATAATTCAGCTTTTATGTGAGATATAGATAGCAGATATCCAATCCATTTAGTAGAATAACACTGGATTAAAAATATCGGAAAAAGTATGAAAATATGCAAAATATCCTGGTGATCCCGATTTATATTAAGTAATTACTTAATACAGCAGCAACTCACAGCTGAATAAAATTGACAAAAGCTTTATTTTTTTGTATGTAAAAATATTTATAGCATTCAAAACAAAAAACTCAATTTAAATGTAATAGAGATCGGCCACCACATATATATAATGATATATTCTGTCACGGTGATAAATATTTGATATTGTGTTCTATGATGAAAATAATGAAACACGCATTTTTTCCTTTTAGTGTCGCCTATACCAAAACCAAAGATAAATAACAAAAAAGATATACAAATCACGTTAACTTTCATACTAAACTCACAAATTAAAGCCTATCACTTGTCTAATTGTGTTTTACTTGTTAGATGCGAAGACTTATTATGTATTTGTAGGAGTAATTTTAGGCATATAGACGTTTGTTCATATAATAATTTATTTATCGGACTTTTTTTTTGAAAAAAAAAAACTTAGTTACCTACCTACCTTTTTTATTTTAAAAATGGGTTCTAAAAGTGATACCGGAGGCATCAAAAAAATATTATCATTGTTAAAAAAACACCCAGTATAATATAAACATATACCTATATCAGGGTGAATTTGAAAGTATGTATGGGCTTTGGATGTACTTGACAACTTTTCCCATAAAACCATGTGTCGCAAATGAAAAATAAAATATAATTCTCCATACAAACTAACATTACTTAAAATTACCACTTTGTATGGGGAAGCCATTCAGCAGAATCTCATATTAGCCCAAAGTACACCATTTCACCCTGTATAAGTTGACCTGTTAAGTTCAACTTAGGTAATCACATCTGTACAACCGGCTGTAATATTTTATGACCATCCGAGTAAAAGCACTTCTTACTGAAATTCATATTGTAAAAGGGAATCTATACTAATATAATAAAGAAGAAAGATTTGTATTTTTGTATTTTTGTATGTTTGTAATGAATAAACTCAAAAACTACTGGACCGATTGCAATAATTTTTTCACCATTAGAAAGCTGCATTATTCAGAAGTAACATAGGCTATATAATATCACGCTAGGTCCTATAGTTGTGGAGCAGTAACCAAAAATGTTTTAAAAACGGGGGAAAAGTATCGTTTCTGAGGCCTTCCGTGGCGTGCGCTGAGCATATAGTTAAAGTTATACAAACCTGTGCGAAGCCGGGACGGGCCGCTAGTATTATATAAGACAGCTCTTTAAAGTTCTAAAATTTAAAGCTAGAAGGTATTCCAAATAAATTTATTTTTAGATTTTTTTTATCAATATCTATAAAATATTATAGGTATACTTACTAAAAATAGTAATATATACTACGTAAGTAGACTTAATTTTAATATTTAATCATAATACGCACAATAAATATTAAATATTACTGGCGTCATGTAAATATATATATATATATACATATAAACATAGAATACTAATGTTTATTTTCTTATTTCATTGGAGCACGGCGTGTGACTTTGCATCAAACTTATGGCAAGATCAATCATTAATGGCTCTTACTAAATATGCCAATTCCTGTAATCTATGCTAACGATAACGATTCCTTATTTTCATTTAAAAATGACAGATCAAGCTTCGGACGTTAAGATTTTTGTATGGGAATAACGAACCGTTACTGCGCGTTGATTTTAGGAATTGGAAAGAGCGAAATTGCCACCTCGAGAAAAAAAAACCATGGTGTAATTATCCTGAAAACCGGTGAACCAACAAACTAAAACCAAAATATCACTAACTCACTTTTAGCGGGCCGGTGGTAACGAAACCATAGGCTATTATAGTTTAGAACCCAAAGTGTAGGACCAAACGAAAAAATAGCTCACAACGCGTTGTGGTCACTGTAAAACATTCACATTTCGAAATTACGGTGTTATGGCTCTTATAAAAATGGCCACGACGCATTGTGGTAAACAGAGAAAGACCACATAGCAAAATTAACGTAACGTGGCTGCCATTTTATTTGACCTCAACGCGTTGTGGCACGCCTTTTCGGTTTGTGAACCTTGCGTGCCGCACCGAAGAGGTTCACGGACCGCCTGTTGACATTCGGTTTTTACCAACGATAAGTTACGCTAATATACCAAATTTATTTTATTTACTTTAATCGGATGCTAATTAGCCGTAATACAGACAGACACTTCTTGGTTATAATATAACAATCTTGGAGGGTTAAAATTCTTGACTATTCAATTAGGTACTTTAATAATAATTGTATCAGACATTGACGGTATCAGAATGAATATTAAATTAAATTATTTATTGACAACAGACAAAATTGAGGTCAAACGCAGACTCTTTATAATAAAAAAAAAATGTAAATAGAAATAAATTATTCAATAGGTACTTCGCATAAATATATTGGATACCTACTGTTTGAATAGCACTTTTCTTTTTAAAAAAAATATGATTTAGCTATGTGGAAGTATTTATTATGTTATTATAATAATGGATTTTATGTTGCCCGCAACTTTATGGTGTAATAATGTACTACATTTTTATTTTTATATAAAGTTAAAAAAAATATTAATAATATTACAAATTAAAGAAGCATAATTTAATTAATCTTAAATTTTTCATGTGGACATCATTGTCTTTTTGAAAGCTATTATATCCCTTGTATAATCCTCTGTCTGAAGTGTTGCTTTCGGGTCACCTATAGTTGGCAACCCTAGGGTTGCCAACTCCCGTTTGGTGTATAAAAAACTTATTCAACCTTATGTACCTAGCTTATTTTTGTTAGGTATTTAAAAAAAGATATTTTTTTTAATATAATGCCCATACAAACGAACTTCCAATATTACAACTTGGCTGTAGTCATAGTTCAATTATTATTTTTATGTTGGTAATTGTATTTAAAATCTTTCTGTTATAATCATTGATATACATATATATAGAGCCGACCTAAGGCCTAAAGTCGCCTTTCTAATTTTTTAAAATAAGTATATTGAAAATAGCATACCTATATCATAGTAGGAAGTAGGTAAACTGTTAAAGCGCAATGCTTTAACAGTTTACCTACTTCCTACTATGATATAGGCATGCTATTTTCACGCCAGCTGTCACATATAAAACACAATGTTGGTTCGGAACAGTGCAGTGTAGAAAATGCCATTTGTTTCGAGATAATAAATAATATTAATATTATAGGACAATTTACACATATTGCTCTGGTCACAAACTAAGCTCTAAGCTTGTAGTACGTGTACCAGAAACAACGATATAATACATATTATATTTTATAACACCCAGATCATGACAAACTGTACAGAAAAACGTACTATGTAGGGAACACAACTGAACAAAAACGTTTAAAGATTTCAGGCTTTTTAAAAACAATGGTAGCCATTAAAACCTGATTGCCTGATCTTCACTTTTTGAAAATCATATTATTTATCGTTTCATATATTTTGGTATTCATATTCCTATTTTATTCCAACAAAAAAAAGTTTTATTGTAGATAATAAAGATTGTTAAATTATTCGACTTTTTAAATTTAAATGAAAAACTAATTCCAATAAAAAACTAATAGTTTTAAGCGGAGCAAAGATTTATTGTTCACCTTTCTATTAGGAAACAAGATGAACAACTATTTAAGTAAACCGGAGCAGTAATATTCAAAATAAATACTGCAGAGAGATAGACAGCAGACACCTGGGTCTCACCAATAAGTTTTATTTTATATTTTAATTTTTCGCGTCCCTAAAAAAACGTTTACTAAGTTTATAATTGCGCATGATTAAATACTGTAATTTTCGCAGCTTAAGTAATTAATTACATATAAAATATTATATTAAGTATCCATAATATATTCTAAAAGGATTTCACAATTAATGAAACCAATCCTTTAATTACAATTTATATACATACGCATGGCAAAAGTTTAAAATGTTATGAAACTTTTTATCCCACAGAGATGAGAAAGGGTGGTTAATTTGCTTTAATCTTACTTGGTACGTCTTATTAATACAAATATTTATTTACCATATGTTATTTCTTTATTTTATTTCTTTATTATTTTGGCATACAAACAGTCATTACAATTTTTAAAATACAAATAGAATATTACAAATTATAGTAGACTTATAGTGCCGATATAAAACATTGAAAAAAGTATTACTGAATATAAACAAAACACAAAAAAAAAAAAAGTATTGGCGCTTAAGCACATAAAGAAGAAAAAAAAAGAATACAAAGTACAAGAACTTAAAATTCATGTTCAATATTTATACATGTTCAATATTTATTTAATCACCTACTTACCTTCTCATTCATTTAGAATTTTCATCAGTTCTTTCTTTAAAGTTATTAAATTAATATTAAAGAGGTCAATAGCTGTAAACTTATTATTATACAAATTAAGGGAGCGACACAAAAAACGATTTCGCGTGTAATTTCTTTTACAACGTGGTGGTACAAAAATTGGACGTTTTGTTACTTTGCCACGTGAGGGACGGGTTAAGATACCTGAGCGGGTTATAAAGGAAATTTTATTTAGTATATAACCGCAATCAATTTTCTGATTCAAAATCCTATGCAAAAACGTAATGTCTGTCTGAATACGACGCTTATACAAGCTGGTCATATTGTAGCTTTTAAGAGAGTCTTCATAGTTATTAAAATTTGGGTTATTATGGCTTCTATAGTTCAGTATCCTAATGAATTTCTTTTGAACTCTCTCTATTCTGTCGACATGACATTGGTAGTAAGGGTTCCATATAACACTGCCAAAGTCTAGAATACTTCTAACAAAGGCAAAATATAATGTTTTTAGTGTTGATATGTTTTTAAAGGGTTTACTTATTCTATTTATAAAGCCTAGGCTCCGAAATGCTCTTTGTGCTATTGAATCTATATGTAGATTAAATGAAACCTTGTCATCCATAACAATGCCGAGATCTTTAATATTACGCTGGCGCCTTATTTCTAAGCCGTTCAAATAGTAACGGTTAATCAAAGGTTTAGTTTTTCTGGTATAGCTTATAATATGACATTTATCAGCATTAAGAAAGAGTTGGTTATTAGAACAGTAATTAGAGAGTGATATAAGATCCGATTGCAATCCATGACAGTCATTTATCGATAAAATTTTTCTTATTATTTTAGTATCATCAGCGTAAAGCAGCTGCGTTGAATTACTCAAAGTATTGCCAATATCGTTAATATAGATCGAGAAAAGAAGGGGGCCCAAGTGTGACCCTTGGGGTACCCCAGAGGGAATATATATAAAATTTGAACAGTAGCCTTTTATGCAAACTGCCTGACTACGATTTCGTATATAAGACTCAAGCCATCTCAGGAGACTGCCGTGCACACCTGCCTCCAATAACTTTTTTATAAGAAGGTCATGATTAATTTTGTCGAAAGCTTTTGAAAAGTCTGTGTACACGACATCCACCTGATTGTTACTATCCATTGCTTCCAATAGAAAATCTGTAAAAGTTATCATATTCGTTTCTACACTACGGGATTTAATAAATCCATGTTGTTCCGTAGAAATATAATTACGGAATAATGAACATAATTGTGAAGTTATTATCTTTTCAAATATTTTACCCAGTGTGCATAATTTTGAGATAGGTCTATATTCCGTGAGTACATCCCGCCTTGATGATTTAGGTATTGGCGTAATAAGAGCTTTTTTCCATAGACTAGGAAACGTACCAGTTTGCAAGGAAAATTTATAAATATATGCAATGGGATTAAGCAATTCATCAGCACATTCAGATATAAGAAGTGGATGTACATTATCAGGACCACAGCCCTTGTGAATGTTTACTCGTTTGAATTCACGTAAGACTTCACTTTTATTTAGATTAACGAAGCTAATATCTAAAGATGAGTTGGAAGCAATTATTTGAGAATAGTTATATAATGGTTGATTTACAAAAACTGAATGAAAATATTTATTAAACGCATCACAGATTTGGATACCATCACTTATGGTCTTACCTTGATAGTGCATTTTATCTGGGATGTCGTTATTTTTGTCGCATTTCGATTTTACAAAAGACCAAAAAAATTTAGGATTTGATTTTATTTTCTCTTCAGCAAATTCAATATAATGCCTGTAACATTCTTGTTCCATTTTACGAAATCTAGTCCTAAGGATGCTAAAACTATGATAATCCTTTAAGTTACCATAGCGCTTCCATTTTCTATGAAATTTACATTTCTCCAATAAGGAAATGTAAGCATATCATCACGGGTGCCTTACGGCGCCCGAGACCGCCTAGACGGCCCCAGGGTACCCAGCGGAGGGGTTTTAATCCCACCTCGTCGTAGCCGATGGTATGAGTTTACACCGAACAAGTGGCTAGCTCGTCGCGATGTTTTTGAATAGACTCAATAACCCATCTATAAACAGTTTCACAAGTTGGTATGGCGAAACCGGGACCGACAGCTTAACGTGCTCTCCGAGGCACTATAGTGGTGTTGTCAAACAAATGTACATAAATTTTTATTAATTAAAAACTCATTGGTACACACCGGGATTCGAACCAGGGACCTAAGTGTTTTTAAGTCCAAGGTCTAACCAACTCGGCCACCACGTATATACTCGGCCACCACGTATATGATATAACGTACGTATAGAAATGTAAGCAATTCGATATATTAGCTTTGTATAACCAAATGAGTTATCCAGATGTGCCATTATAATTTTATGGGAGCTTGAATATTACGGTCTTAAGGCCAAACAAATCCAAAACATAGTAAGAAAAATATTAGTGAGAATAATGCTTATGAAGTAAGAACAGAAGATGGCGGAAATGAACACGTTTGACGTTTCGGCCGAAAATTAAACGAAACCAATGGTTGGAGCTTTTGATACTAATAGTTGTTATATTTTTTTCCTAGTCCCTATGTATATTTAAATAAGTGTGATCGAGACAAATATATATTTGTTATTTAGAATAATATAATAGTAATAATAAAAATTAATGTGCCTGAATGGTAAAATATTATGATAAATTACTTTATAAGATTGTCTAAATCTTTTGATTTATTTATTACTCCTTTTGTTAGCTACAGATATGATTACGTGGACTAATCCGGGCTTAATATTATGCAATTTAAACTGAGTTTTATAGAGTCAAGAACGACAATTATACTTGTGAAATAGGTATTAAGGGACAGATAAATTTTGAAGATTGATGTTGTTTAATTTTACAGCTTCTGAAAGTTCTGAATAATTATACGAAACGGTGAAGTTTTTAATTAAATAAATGATTTTCTTTAATAATTTGTTTTGATATTCGTGATTAATAAGTGTTATTAAGTTCGTGATTAAGCTAAATATTGACGACTCGTTATGTGCTAGACTTTTATACGATTTTCAGCTGCAAACATTCTAACAGACGTCGAAATACTGTCGAGAGTTTATTTGACGGTTTCAAACGTAGCTTTTGCTGAAATAAATACCACATACAGTCTTTTATCATAATATGTGTCGAAAATAGGTTTATTTTCAGTCACCAAAATTTGGAAAATAGTATCAGTAGTTAATATGGTGTGAATAAATATATATCAATCTTATTGCACCCATTTTTACAATAAAATAGGTAGGATTTTTTTTTTTCAAAATAAATTGCCAGAAAATTAAATTATCGCCTATATGGCTAAAATGATTGCAACCAATACATATTGTCTTCATATGTAGTGATCCTTTTTGTATATAAGGTCCCTGGTTCGAATCTTGGTGTGTACCAATGAGTTTTTAATTTAAAAAAAAATGTACATTTGTTTGACAACACCACTATAGTGCCTCGGAGAGCACGTTAAGCTGTCGGTCCCGGTTTCGCTATACCAACTTGTGAAACTGATTATAGATGGGTTATTGAGTCTATTTAAAACATCGCGACAGCTTAACGTGCTATCCGAGGCACTATATTGGTGTTATTAAACAAATGTACATAGATTTTTAGATTAAAAACTCATTGGTACACACCGGTGTTTGAACCAGGGACCTAGTTGTTTTTAAGTCTAAAATCTAACCAACTCCGCCACCACGTACCTTTTTTGTATTTTAAATAATTAGTAAAATGTTTTTGTGTGGGTGACACTAAAAAGAAATAGATACGTGTTTCATTATTTTCATCATAGAACACGATATAAAAAAAAATCCACTGTGACAAAAGTGCCTAATTACCCCCAATAAAAAAAAGTTTAAATAAAGTAATCTTCATTTTTATATTATATTGATATATTTTCAACAATAATTATATTTTACTACATTTCACACATATGACAAACTAGGCATTATGCGTCATCAAGGACAATGATAACAATAAATATTATATTTTATAAACACCCAGACCATGGCAAGTCTAAAACGTACCTACTAAAATGATTGGCATGAACCCAAATGAAATAATTAAGGTAGTGGAAGTCGAACCCACTACCTCGAGATATAACTCTGCGTAACTATAACTAGGCACTCATTTTATTATTTATTATACATCTCTAATCTGTAAAAATATAAATAAATAAATGCGTTTTCACCTAAATACGAAATATCTTTTTAAAACATATTTTACAAAAATATGTACTTACTTTTTAGTAAAACACTATTATAGTAATTTGTATTGTTTGGCATTTATTTTTCTATTTATTTAATGATTTCTATAGAAATATCGCCACATATCATCTTTTTATTTATTTGTATTTTTGACGCTTAGGTACTTAGGTAACCGCAGCGTACCCAGAGGAGGGGTTTTTATATAATAAATATCACCAAGGATGCCTTAGACGGCCCCATGATACCCAGGGGATGGGGTTTAAACCCACCTCGTTGTAGCCGATGTACACCGAACAAGTTTTTATGTAGTTGGAAGCCCTAAAAGCATGGTTGGAGTTCGTCACTCCATTGAGCGGAGGCTACTCTTGCCATGACAAAGGCTTTGAGAGTATGCCATCGCTCAACTTTGCCATTTGGGTGTGGATGATAGGGTGTTGTTAATGATATGAAAGTTTGGATGATGTAAGCCAGAAGGGAAAAGAATCGTTGCTGGACTGATCACTGATAAATCAGTCGAACAAGGATCGCTTGAGGATGCGGAATAGCCTAAAATGAAAACATTTTATTAATTTAGGAGACTAAAATATTAAAAATAAATTAGTGTATAAAAAAAAAATAGATGCAGCGAAATTCGGCGAATGCTGAAATCTCTGCGTTGAAGACTCGGTAAATGGTCTCATCATGGGCAGCAACGCGGTCAGGAATCGGCGCGATTGGGTAGCAACATGGTCAAGCCCGGCGCACTTGATCAGCAATGCGCTCAAACAGCGACGCGCTTGTCCGCTGTAACAGGATTTCCTTAGTGGGGAGGGTAAACTAAAACACAATGCAAAATCAATTTAAAACAATAATTTATTTGTTGAAAATTTGTAAGTTTAGTTTATAATTCTCAAATTATGCATTAACTTAATTGGGGAGTTTAGATCAAGTTATAAAAGTGGATAATATTTAACACATACTATTATCCAGTACATAGAATTAATAAAATTTACTAAAAATGTGAATATGAGGGAATAACTTAATTGGGAAGTTTGGATCAGTAATGGTAACTATAATATGATAAACACTTTTTATCTAACACACTTAAATAATAAAACAAATAGCTTAATTTACTAAAGAACTCTCCGGTTTATATAAGAGTAGGTACCCACACTTTTACATAGTAGTCCCTACTAAATAGCAGTAGTAGTACACAATTAAAAATTTACAAAAAAAAGAAAACAATAGTAATATAAAAAAATAATCCGCGATACCTCGGGTTCAAGTTCTCGTTTGGGCAGGTACGTGTAAATGCACCTTTAAGTAGGTACGCACCTCCAAGTATGTAATCGCACCCTCAACCAATTTCACTTCACGAGGGTGAAGTATGGAGACGTCGCAACTACGCGACTCAAACTTAGAGCTTATACCAGTCCCAACTTCTCGGCGTTAATCGCGCTGACTCCACTTCCAAACTGCTCCCAAGCCAGAAGTGGATGGTACAAAAAAAACCTCTTCTCGAAAGGGTCGAAACAAACGGTGATGTTGGCGAACACTGTAGTTCAAAATCAAACTACTTAATAATCGACATGTAACAAAAAGGCAGAATTCTGGACATACGACACAGAATCGACAAAACAATATAAAACGATATTAAATGTTATTTAGATCAATCTAAAACTGCTCCATTACATTTCCTCTTCAAAAAGATCTCCTACCCTCATTCGAAAAAAGTGCCTGAACCCTATTGATAGTTGCCTGATTGACTGATAATGAACTTAATAAATATCATAATTATAATTTTTAGATAAAAAGCTTGTAAATATAAAACAAATACTTTGAAATTATTTTACTATAAATAAAAAATCATAAACAAAGACAAAAAAGTGGAATATCACCATTGCCAAAGTCCGTTTAGAAAAAAAGAACTGTCACAATAAAAAAAAAATTTATTAGGTTAGGTTAATATTTATAAGTTTATTATTATTATAGATCATTAGTGAATTAATATTTATTTTAAATATATTGATTGACATTTTGAGGTGGATTAGTTATCCCCTGAATGCTACCAAAAGTGAAAATATGAAGTTTTGTATGATCCAAACCCCGGTAAAGTATTTTTATACAAACAACCCTTTTTACATGTTACACCGCAGCTGTTCGAAATGTTGGTACCTAAGTCCAAAGAAGTGCTGCGGCAGTGTTCACAAAAACACGGATGAGTGACGTGAAGGATCACGTCGGGCATGCTGATGTATTTTGTATAGAATATGAGCTTATATAGTAAATTTAATTTTAAATAAAGAACATAATTATAAAAATGTGACATGTGCAGATGACAATCAAATTGATTTGAAAATGGAATGATTTTTTTAAATAAAAATGTATATTAGTTTAGCCTTTGCATGAGGCAAAGGCTAAACTAATATTTTATTTCAAGTAAATCGCAGTTGTTCTCGAGATTTTCATTCAAGCAAACAACTGACAAAAAAATAATAAAAACCTTAAAAACAGGAACATCTTAAAAATTGCAATTATATTACGAGTATTACGACTCATTTAAAACAAAATTAATTTAGCAGAATGAATTTAATAGCATGATCTTCGAACAAATTATATACTTATCTATTGTAAATGTAATGACATAAAAATAACTTTTGTTTGACGGAAGAAAATAAATATAATTAAGTTACTAAGAAAGCTTTCAGAAAAATGTTAAGTTTAAATTGATTTAGTGGAAAAAGGAAAAGAGATTTACTGTTCTCTAGTATTTGGAGACAACTGTGTTCAAATTGGTTTCACGCGAGAGTCCGCGAGACCCTTTTTTATTGCCTTAGCCAATAGTTATTACAGAACATTCATTCTTTCCGTTTTTATTAACGATTGTCCTTCGAAATAAATAGGTCACAATATACGTGCTGTCAAGTAGGTACGTGAAGTATCTCGATATTAGGATTCCATTTAATATAGAGTAAGTAGTATATATTATATTTATGCATTATATTTGTTTGACAACACTACTATAGTGCCTCGGAGATCACGTTAAGTAGGGTAAGTCTTATTTAACTAATGCAAAATAAAGTAAATTTCTATGAAAAAGGTCGCGGGAAACCGATGGTTACAGGCAGCGCAAAACCGGTCGTTGTGACGATCCTTGGAGGAGGCCTATGTCCAGCAGTGGTCGCGTGAAAGGCTGGTATGATGATGATGATCATGATATCACTCGTCGTTATTAAATTGTATTGTTTATATTTATTATTTTTATGCCTCCTTTCTGAAAATAAATATAGAAAAAAAAATGTGTTTTACCTAAATTCTCTTCAATACGGAATATCTGTATTTTTAACAATTCTTTCACACAAATCTGTATTAGGAAATGACTAGTATTTCGTATTGTTAAAAATATTTAATTTTAAATTTATATTTAAGTTATTTAAACAAAAGCGATATTTTTAGATCTTTCCTAAATTATAGCTTCTATTATTTCTAAAGAAATACACATTGGGAGCTGGTCAAGCCTTAAGCTGTTGGTCCCCGTTTCACTATACCAACTTGGGAAACTATTTACAGATGAATTATTGAGTCTATCCAAACATCGCAACGGGCTAGCCACTTGTTGGGTGTAGACTCATACGCAACTAATAACAAGGTTAAGCAGATGACAACAAGGCCGGACCTGGGATAGGTGACCGCTTTATACGGCATGAGACATTTGTATATAAATGTCTCTATTTTGTAAAATTCTTAAATTTACCAACACATGTTGGTAAATGTTAAGATTAACTAGTAAAACCTAGGATTTACCAACGTACGGTAACATATACATGGTGAATTTGAAAGGATGTGCTTTGGGCTAATATGAGGTTCTGTGTTGATAAGTTTAAGAATTTTACAAAACAGAGACATTATTTCGGGCTTTTACCATTAAATTATGATACATGCTAGGTTTTACCGATGACGGTTGGTAAATGTTATTTTTTTAAATAAAATAATGTATTCATAAACTTAATTTAACGATGTATAATAATAATTAAAACTATGTAAGGTTTTTATTGATAGATAGGTAATTGAAATACCTATCAATAAAGATGTGTCTCTTTCTTCTTCGAATGTTAAATATGTAAGTCGTTATAACAAACGTAATGCCTAATTTCTGCTCTCTCTTTTTCATCGGCATTTTTTTTTTAATGAACACGGCATGTGACTTTTGTCTACCTGATGTTAAGCAGACCTACAAACTCCATGAATGATAGCTTTATAATCATATCGATTCTATTAAAGTGCGCGATAACGAGTAAAACAATCAACTGCGACCACGACCTCCTGATACAACACCAACTGCCTACCCACTAAACCACCAAATATACTTTTAAAAACATGGTAAGTAAGTACAGACAACGTTCACTGCTATTTTTTTCATTTAAGTACCTACAGAATCCCAAGAAAATGTAAGGCGCCGTTTACACGAACGATTAAATTAAGCGAGGAAATCGTTCGTGATTTTTTACCTACCTTTTAGATTTTAAATGTCTGTGTACTATGTATTTTCTCACTGATTAATTAAATTATTTTTTTAGAATTGTCAACTTCAGATTGTCATTTCTATCTTTTGTTTGCATAAAACATTTGTCATTTTATTCAGATATACCTTTTCTGAATGAATCTGTCTGTTCAGAATGTAATGTACGGGAGAAAGAATTCTTATACGCAGCCGGTTTCTACAATTAATAACTTTTCTCGTACGTCACAATCATCTGTTTCAAATTAGTTACATAATACTATACAGCGTGTTCAATATACGCAAAATGAGAAACTATTTTATTTTTATCATCATCAGCCTATCGTAGTCCACTGCTGGACATAGGCCTCTCCCAAGACATGCCACTGATACCTATCCTCCGCTCTTCACATCCAGTCTCTGCCAGCCACCCTCCGAAGGTCATCAGTCCATCTAGCTGCGGGGCGTCCTACGTTACGTGCGCCAAGACGTGGTCTCCACTCCAATATCCGCCTGCTCCAACGGTTATCCGTCCTGCGGCAAATGTGACCGGCCCACTGCCACTTCAGTTTACTAACTTTCAGAGCTATGTCGGTGACTTTAGTTCTCTTACGAATATCCTCATTCCTGATTTTATCCATAAGAGAAACTCCTAGCATAGCTCTTTCCATAGCTCACTGAGCGACCTTGAGTTTTTGGACCAGCCTCATTGTAAGTGTCCATGTTTCGGCGCCGTATGTCATCACTGGTAGGACGCACTGATTAAAGACTTTTGTTTTCAAACACTGCGGTATGGCTGACGTAAGGACGTGGCGTGGCTTCCCGAACGCTGCCCAGCACAACTGCACCCTTCTGTGGCTTCACTCTCGGAGTTGTTCCCACCGAGGTTTAGGATTTGGCCCAGGTAGATGTATTCCTGAACCACTTCGAGAGTTACACCGACCAAAATGACGGGTCTCGGAATGACCTGGTCGTTGAACATGATCTTGGTCTTTTCCAGATTCATTCCGAGACCCACCCGTCGAGAGGCACAGTTTAGACTGACCAATATTTCCTGCATATCTCGCAGCGACTCCGAGAAGAGGACAATATCGTCGGCAGACTGAAGATGTGAAATGCGTTCTCCGTTTATATTTATGCCCAGTCCTTTCCAATCTAACCTCTTGAAAACGTCTTCAACTGCATTAGTGAACAGCTTCGGCGATATAACATCGCCCTGTCTCACTCCACGATGCAGTTGAATAGGCCCTCTTTCGTAATTTTGTACTCGGACAGTCATAGTAGCAGATCTATATAATCTCAATACCTCGATATACCGCCAATCTACCGTCGCATGCTGCTGCATGCATCGCTGCTTTTTTTTACTATAGCGCGGTATGTGGCCTGTGTGGCGATACTTTTATCTGATAACTTATACGACACAGACTATTAAATATCCGTAATTGAGATAAAAATAATTAATGAATATAATTCCATTAATTCCTCCGCAGCCGTATATACCTCTTTGAATTTCTAGCCCTATGCGTCGGAAAAAGTAGGCTCTAGCACGTCGGTCACCTGATTACTCTCTTAATAATTTTCCTAACAGATAGAAAATGCTAGAGGTGACCAAGGGCCTAAAGTTTCCACTGCAAAGGCCAGAAATTCAAAGTGGTCTGCGAGCTGCGAATATTTACCATTTATAATTTATTATAATCAAAGGAAATAACTTATGTAATAAATATTATATTTTAAGCAATATCCTTATCGAATATATTAAAACATCGTTAATAGCTTACCCATATGTACATAAAAGGTGCGAAACCTAGGTAAAACGCTAAGCTTTCGCCAGCGAATAAAAAAATATGCAAAAACATTATGATTAATTATTGTTAATATATTTTCTAACCTAAGATTGCCTAAGAATATACTTTTATATACGAGTAGCTAGTTATAATAAAACATATGTTTACCATTCAGAGGGGAAACGCCGCTAGATGCTACACGTATGGTACTCGTACAAGTTTTAATTGTATAGTTATATTTAAATATTTAAGTTTATTATAATAGGTAGGTATATTTTATTGCTTTTTAATATTGTATTATATTTTTAACTAGCTGTGCTCACGACTTCGTCCACGTGGAATAGTTATTTTTTTATCATACAAACTTTCATCCCCTTGGGGGTAGAATTTATCAAAATCCTTTCTTAGCGGATGCCTACGTCATAACATCTACCTGCATGCCAAATTTCAGTCCAATCCGTGCAGTGGTTTGGGCTGTGCGTTGATAGATCACTATGTCAGTCAGTCACCTTTAAGTTATATATATTTAGATTAGTTTTATATTGCGTCCTTTAAATTAATATTTTCACTATTATTCTCTTTTAAATCCTAAGTACATAACTTGGGCGCCATTATTTTTTCTTAACAATAGCACAAAAACATATTTTTTATTGGATTTGCATGTCATGTCACATTATATTTACTTGTTAAAAAGGCCTATACAGTATGGATGCGGGCGAAAATTCGTTTAACAACATTATTATACGTTAGAATGTATTTATCAATTGGATCGCTTTACAATGAAATGTTTTTAAACAATACAAATAAACATTTTCTGGTAAGTAGAGTTACTAGCTAGTCCTGAAACATCCTGTATAAAATCACGAGTAGCGACTTCTACGGGTGATTTCACAAAACAATTCCGCCTGTATTCATTATGTTGCCTGAAAGCCTCCAAATGATACAACATTGCTCGGAAGTGTTATTTATCTTACTTTCGTACCTCCTACACTTTTGTTTTGGGGGTACAATATTCAGCGCTCCCTGACTTTTAATGTAACACGTTATACTCATGTTATGAAGTCATTTTAGACGTACTAATAATAAAAAAAAATGTTTTGATACGAGTATCAGCAACAATACATAATAATACTTAATAAAAATTAAAATTTAAGCGATTTTTTTTCACACAATGTGAAGAGAAGATTGAAAGTAAAATTAATGCAGTAAATATACGCTCTTTGCGACGAATAAAACAACGGACCAAATCCGCAATGACATATTATGAGAAAAAGTGGGATTGAAAGAAGGTATAGGAATAAAAACACAGACCTAGAGGATCTTGCTTCACATGCGGCAAGCAAAGTCTGTGCATAAAAATTAGTAAGGACATGGTCTGCTGATTTGAGGTGCAAAAAGTATGAGTGATGAAAGAATAACAAACCAGAAATATACAAGCGAGATGAAGGGTGACAAATGCACACGAATCATGATCACATTGGAAAAGTTGATGATCAAATTAGGCGGCATTAATGAGAAGGGCGAGGCAAAAGGAATAAATATTTAGAGATAGACAAGTAGCGCCGCTTGTCTCTGCCTACTCCGTAAGGGACCTAGCGTGAAGATAAATGAATATATTAGCGCGTAAGACATTCATGATGATAAATCCAAGTTATTTATTTCATGTAAATGTAGATGATCAGATATATACCCTAAAACCCTAAACAAATAATACATTGTAATAAAGAAATCTTGCCCCCCATTCTGTAAGCCCCACCATGGAATTTAGGAATTCCAAGTATGCCAAAAAATAGTGCCTACTCAAAGGTATAACTTCGGAAATCGTAACTTTAAATATTAGTTTTTTTTTCTATCTTACATATTAACACACTTTAATAATATAAACTTTTCCAAAAAAATCCATTTCCAAATTGATTTCTTTTTCCAACTAGTAATGTTAACTACTAGTTTGTATGGAGAAGCGTAATTTTTTATGTAAAATAATTTTCTTGTTTTCTTGATTTTCCTTTTCCTACACTTTTCCCGTTTCTTAAGACATCACGATGTTATCAGTAAAAAGCGATCTGGTCAGCTACGTCAATCAATCCAGGCATTTCTTGGCCGGAGGTCATCAATAGGTAGAGGTTGGGACGGAATAGTCAGGGTATGGAATTTTTTGCCATTTATTATGGGAATGACGTATAAAATGTTTTTATTCTCTCCTTACATATATTTAAGCTTCTTCTATAGATATTTTATACAGAGAGATTTTGTATAATAATATGCTAGCTAACTAATAGTTTGTGAGTTCACCGGTTTTCAGGAGATTACTGCATCGATATCTTGTCAAGGTGGTGGTCTCCTTTCAGGGTTGCGTTTACGAAATGGGTGGTTGAATTGACGATAAGGCAGAGAGTATATTAAAATATACTCTTAATGCAATTCGTCTTTGTCGCCACCCATTTCGTAATCTTATCATTTAGCCGGCATAGTGGGATCGATCAATGTTGTTTAAGAACAATTATTGATTGACCCCATTCATCGACTTTCTAAGTCGGCAAAGTTACATGCCGTGCTCCAATAAAAAAATAGGAGGTTTCGAGCGTCATAAGGCATCCGTGATGATACACATTATATATATATATATATATCATCACGGGTGCCTTATGGCGCCCGAGACCGCCTAGACGGTCCCAGGGTACCCAGCGGAGGGGTTTTAATCCCACAAGTTTCACAAGTTGGTATAGTGAAACCGGGACCGACAGCTTAACGTGCTCTCCGAGGCACTACAGTGGTGTTGTCAAACAAATGTACATACATTTTTTAATTAAAAATTATTGGTACACACCGGGATTCGAACCAGGGACCTTATACATACATTTAAATAAGTAAATACATAGTTTTCAAGCAAATATATTGTCTTAGCTTGCATAGTGTATATTGTATGTATAGGTAATTATTAATATATATATATATATATAGTTCTGTAAATACAGTTATGTATCTACAACTTGTTTTGTGTTTGGAATAAACAGTCTTTATTATTATTTATTATTTTTAGTTTTCAAATTGACCCAAATAGGAAGTCATTTTCTGTCTCAAACTCGGACCCCTAATTACGCCCGGATTTTGGATAGTTTTGACATTTGTTTACCTGTCGCTGCAAATTTGAAATTACTTTGGCGTAAGTATCGTGATGTCGGCGTAGATGGGATCTAAAGTTAAGGTAATTAATGTAAAATTCACGGTAAAATTAAGGGAAATTCTGGTAAAAATGGTAACAAAACTTATTTGAATTATTTTAATTATATTTTTGATGTTTGTGAAATTGCCAAAAAAGTCTCAGAAAGCTCTTTGTTAAATTGTTAACCTATACCTAGTAGTACAATATTAAAATACCTACTTTTTTGATGAGTGTCAGGATGGAGGAGCCACATTTTCATAATACGAATTTGCTAATAATTCCTATGTCAGTATTTTGAAAAATCAAGCTCAAGGTAAGATATTTCCGTTAATTATAAACGGATTGAACTGTGAGTATATTTTTTTAAAAACCAGCTAGACCTATTTTCTAAGTTTAGTTACAGTGTAGATTTAAAGATATTGAAGTGCAGTATAATAAATTCGTCAGCACGGAGCGGAGGGCCAACTATAATACCATGTAACTTTTAAAGTTTAACTTTAGGTTTATTTTACAAATTATAACTTGATTTTTGCTAAGTACCGGAATACTAATTGTTAGCAAATTCTTATTATAAAAATGTTAAATGTAGCCCCTCAATCCTGATGCTCATACCTTTTTGATACATTTTGCCTTGCGAGAGCCTATTTTGACAAAGTCTTGAACACCAAAAAAATTATTATATTATAATAATATTAAACAATAATATATAGCTTAAATTAAAGAGGACAAAAATAAAGAAAAGTTTTAAAAATAAGGCTGAGTTGAATTACTTTAACGGACACTGACTTATTTTGAAAAGTATGACTGTCGTGGACCGTCCTGCGTGGCCATCATATTTAACTTAAATATATATATTGTATTCAAAGACTTCATGTGTTAATCAATGAAGAAATAAAACGAAAAAAAAGTGGCCCCAGCCTAGTGGTTAAGTCACTGCACAACTGATAACAAGGTTAAGCAGATGACAACAACGCCGGAGCTGGGATATGTGACCGCTTTATACAACTAGGCTATACCATCATAGACGCCGCAACAAGCTCGCCACTTGCTAGGTTTTGCATCCGAATACTATCGGCAAAATGAGGCCGTTTATACGGTTCTCGGGAGCCAAAAAAAGGCACCCGTAATACAATACAATGAACAAAAAAAATGTCAGTAATTAATAATACTATTGTGAAAATTGAATTTTATGCTTTAAACTTATCTGAACTGTGGAGTAAAGTTGGTGCAAGCTATTGCCATTAAATCCTGGAGATGTTCATCGGTACTTGAAACTTAATCTTTAGTTTATATTATCACGGGTGCCTTACGACGCCCGAGACCGCCTAGACGGCCCCAGAGTACCCAGCGGAGGGGTTTTAATCCCACCTCGTCCTAGCCGTTAGTATGAGTCTACATCAAACAAGTGGCGATGTGTTGAATAGACTCAATAACCCATCTATGAAAAGTTTCACAAGTTGGTATAGTGAAACCGGGACCGACATTTTAACGTGCTCTCCGAGGCACTATATTGGTGTTGTCAAACAAATGTACATATTTTTTTTAATTAAAAACTCATTGGTACACACTGGGATTCGAACCAGGGACCTAAAAGCTTTTGTTTTTTGTTTTTTTAAGTCCAAGGTCTAACCAACTCGGCCACCATCTATATAGTTTCTGTACAATTTACCTAAGGTCCGCACAAAATAGGTCGGCGGTCCGCCATTTGGTGACGCCTGCTAAAGTCGATCGATTATCGATTTTGTTTATACGGTCCTAACATCTGATCCAAGTAAGTAATTGAACGCAAGAGTATACTGGCATGTTACAACCACCAACCGATTATCAGATGCTTTAGTCTCACCGCAAATGATTTACAGTGAGATTAGATTGGCCTTTATAGTGAAGCCTTTTACACGGGATTTAGTGAAAGTAGTTCCAGAGATGTAAAGCTAAGGTTATTGACACTGAATTTGTAACTTTTGCTAAAGATTTATAAAAAGTTAGTAAATTAACGCCAGGTTTCTTGAAAATTTTACTATTTAAAGATGGCGGATTCTTATTCGACCTGACAATAATATTTTTTAAAGCTATTTATAAGATCTGCTATTTTTAAGTATTTAAGAGTTTATACATATATTTTTTTTTAGAAAATCTAACGCAAATGTTAAAACTCAAAGAAAAATAGCTAAAACATAAAACGTAGCAAGCTGGATACAAAGACAAATTTATTGTCCTTTGAAGGTCGGCTTACCATCAGGTAGATATAGAGTTACTTAAAAAAACGCTTCGATTTGCTATAAATATTAAATTGTAAGTAAGTTTTGTAAAATACGCTCGGGGCATATTTTAATTGGTAAAACTAATCGATGGTAAAGTTTGTTTGTACGATCCAACTAACATCTGATCCAAGTATAAAGTAATTGCCCGCGAGAGCACTGGCTCCAGCCAATAACCGTTCAGCAGATGCTTAAACCTAACCACAAATGATTTAGTCAGATCAGATAGAGCTGCCTATACATAGTAAAAACTTCTACAATGGGTTTATTGTATACATACTAAACCTAGTGATAGTAGTTCTAAAGATATTGTTCTTGGAACTAAATTGGTAAACTTTTGCGTAATATTTCTCGCATTTATGAAAACTTAGTAGATATTATTAAGACATCAAAACTTTGACAGAATATGTAACGTAGCTTGCTGGAGATAAAGCTTAGAAAATATATTAAGATATCTGTGAGACAATTGTTGTAAAAAACAGAATTATTAAAATGAAATGATGGACATTCAGTATGGTGTTTAAAACGTTTTTTTAATTTTGAAAATTCTACTATGAATGAGTTGTAAAAAAAAAAATGAAATTAAAATAATGCGCTTTTTAAATACGAGAATTATTTTGGGACAGGAAATATTCTAATACAGATCCTTGATTTCTTTTCCTTTGTTACTCCTTAATTATTTAAAAAATATAAGGTCTTCATTATCCCTAAACTGGGTGAAAGTAACGCTTATATTATTACATTTTTTTTTTAATTAAGTAATGATTTGTGTACTATATTTTGTTTAGGCATAATGGTGGCAATTTCTCTAACTAATTTGGTAAATATCCTTTATTAATTTATAGTCATGCCAGGCTTCTTTTTCAATACCCTGTTTGATCTCAATCTTGCGTTGTTGAAAACAACGATTAGGTAGAAGAGGTAGCGGCTTGCTCTGTAAATATGTATTCACTCTTGTCTTAAAGACATCCAAGGGACTCTATCTCTACTCCATGTTCCTTATCCAAAATCACAATTTTGTTCAATCATGCTTCTTGATTTCTGAAACGTTTAATTGAATGGTCTTTTACAACCTTTTCACTCTAGTCATGATACGTGACTTGGGTTCCCGGTGCGACGTCACCTTTAGCTCTTCATCTCATTAGATATATCATATGTCGCATGGAAATGACGAATTCAGTGTATCACGAAATACAGGAAGATGTTGAACCCACTGATTAAAGGCATAAATTTAGTTATTTGATGAAATTATTAAACTAAAAAGGGATTAATTAAATAACACGAAATTAAATTTTGTGGAAGACTTAAAATAATACAACTTTTTACAATGGCTAATTAATTAGGTCTCACCCTTCATAGTCAAAGTTAAACAAAATTATTAAATGATCTAGGTAGGTGTTTTTTTATAAGTATGTAATCCAAACTTTCGGATTACGTCGAAGGACGGAGAAAATCATTTATAGGAGTCCGCAAAGGTACTTTCGGAAAACGACCCCTTAATTTTGGCGTTTTATTAATATCTTTCTAGTTGAACAATTTATTGCTTAAATTTTTGTCCTATTTTTTTAATAAGACAATGCTGTGTATATGAACTGTGAAAGTGAAAAACGTAAATGATCTGTGCCATGGCCAACTCATATGGTTATACGACTAATTAATTGTTATCTTTGCTTTCTATGACTCTGTGGAAAATGGTTAAATAAACAATAAAATAAATAAATGGTTAAATAAAAAAAAATAAGAAGGTATATCTTTTTTTAATTAAAATTATTTATTTGCCGTAGGCTTCATCAATCTTATAATGACAATTAAATAAATTATTTATTTATAAAGGTAGTTACAATAATAATAACTAAGCTATTTTTAATTCATTACAAAAAAAAACGAATCATAATTATTTCAAACATAAAAGACTTTATTAGTATTAATTTATTTTAATAAAGCAACAGTTAACATTAAAGATTTCCGGTCTTATGTAACTGAGAGTACGAACATGAACATGTTTTCGGGTCGAGAGCTCCCGCTTTTAGCATCAACACGAATTTATATGAAAATTAATTGAAATCTGCGACGAAATAATGCGGTGAGTCTGATTTTCATGAATTAAAAATTATTATGTAATAAAATCGTATGAATTTACTTGCGTAAAATTATGATTTAATATGTTAAATTGCTATGTTTATAATTATTATATAATATACTACACTGTACAACAAAAAAAAAGTTTCCATTCACAAAAAAAAGTTGTATCACTCCATGAGACAAATCTAACTAATTATAGGGTGAAAAAAACAAAAGTTACAAAGAAAAAAATATATTAGCACTATTTTATGCAATATTACGGAAACATAACAATTTATCAATTAGAATCAAGAGAAACGTATAAAATTATTTTATTATATTAATCGGTCGATAAATATATTCTTACTTTCAATAAAAATATTAAACTATCTCTGTAAAAGCTCTCACAAATCATTCCATGGTTTATTCACGTAAGTATTGTTCTGAACGAAAGCCTTCCGTCCGATGCAAGTTCGCGGCAAGTAACATTTACGGGCTTCGTCTACGGATGGAGACTCCGTAACCCGAAACTTCGTAATTTCGCTATAGAGCTATCGCTAGGTGCGAGCATGTCCCAAAACAACTCTAGTGGCCTTAGACAAAGATGTGTGGTGAATGTTAAAGGACTTTGTACGGTCTTTGTAAGGTATTATATTGAGATTCTGGCAAAAGCCATATTAAAGTTCCATATTATCTATATGTACCTTCTAACTTATGTTATAAAATTTGTTGTTAACTACAATTGTACGGAAGAGCGGGACACTCCTAATACAGGTGCACACACTTAAATGGAGTGTCCCAACCCTTGTAACTTCTTTTTTTAGATATTAAATATTTTTGTATTTGTATAAAGGCGCAACCACTAGTCTACGAAGGCTGCCAATTTGACTGATTTGAATTTTTGTCAAATGATTTTTTAATTAAATAAAAATTATATTTGTTTGACAAAACCGTTCACAACCAGTTCACTATACCAAATTGTGAAACTGTTTACTTGTACAATATATGGTAGAAATAAACAACGATAATCGTAGAAAGATGCTACGTAAATCGTAGACAAATACTACGTAATTCGTAGAAAGAGGCTCCGCAACACAATATATGACACTAGAGCTTAGTGTGGGACCATGTATCTTTGTTACGTCTCACATATTATTATCTATACCATACATATATGTAAAATAAAATATAACTAAGTATATTTTTTTTTATTACAGACAATCGGCGAAATGAGGATGGGATTAATTCCTCCGCTGGGATTATTTTATTTATTCCGCATTTATTATTTATTTCCATACTATTGGGTAGAATTTGGTTAACAAATGGGGACTGATTACTATTCTTGTCACTTTCCAATACCTGTGAATGGAGGATTGACAGCAAACATTTGTCCAGCTTGTATGCGACTAACATACCTGGTCTCCTTTGATGCCACCCTCACACGTCTGGCTTGGATATGCTTCAATGTGCAAATGACCCGGCTTTACCAGGCATATCATTTGCATAACATTTCTGTTCCAAATTTTCAAATACCTGTTTATTAAAATAAAAATTGTGAAATATGTGTCTAATATTTTTATAAGAAGAGTCAACATACATTCAAGGTTGTATAGGACTCGTCGTTCCAGAGGTAAGGGAAACTACCCCTGAAGTCTTCACCCAGCTCCTAGTATAAAGTTTCAGAAATCGTGAAATATAATTTATAGTTTTTTTCCCAATTAAACTAAAGATTCCAATATTTAGAGTATGATTTATAATAAAGATGAAGAGAAGGAATTGATTCAATGCTCTGTTAACCTTAAAATGAAAATTATTCTAAATTTGAAATCTCTAGCTAAATTTGGAACATACTAAAATCTATGGTTTTACTTATTTTTTATGGTGTATTTAAAAGCATTGAATCAGTTCATCTTCATTAGGATTAAATATTTATTATAATAATTAAGAAGGTGTCCTCTTAGCAATAAATATAGAAATAAATATCATGATGGGAAGTAATCATCTCATGTTGTCATCCAAAAAATAGTATGAAGTATGGGCTATCGCCCGCCGTGAGCCTGTACCTGGCATCGGGAAATATTCCCCAGCCGGAACCCAACCCCACAGCAAGGGGGTTGAGTCCTCTTGACTAACTGAGAAAGATCAAGAAAGATAAAAAGATATTAGTTCATAAATTTAATCATACTGGCCACTTATAAATATAATGTTAAAATTACAGGTAGTCTCCTTTCAGGTTGCGGTTACGAAATGGATGGTTGAATTAACAACATGCAGTGAGTAGGTATATTAAAATATACTCATAATGCAATTCGCCTTTGTCGTTCGTAATTGCATCATTTAGCCAGCATAGTAGTTTCAATGAGCAATCAATGTTGTTTAAGAACAATTATTAATTGACACCATACATGGACTTTGTAGGTCTGCTCTCCACCAGATGCCGTGCTCCAATAATAATTTAAAAAAACATTTTTATTTGTGTATTGGTACTTCTTATGAATGAAAAGTTTGAAATTGGAACATTCGTTTCAATGCTTCGCTCTTCTTTTGTTATTGCTATTTGTTATGGTAAATCTTATCTAAAATAAATTAATAGAGAATACACCGAAACATGACTAGGTCACTGACGGTTTTTGCATCTGTATAGGCGGTGGTAACGAGACCGGTCGGTCGGCCTAACGAAGTTATAGGAACCATTTTATTTTAGTCACTAATTCTTGTATAAATTTCTCTGATGGTTGATTTTGGCGATAAATTTAATGCTACCATACTTTCAGAAACTTCCTAATAAATTGGTCGTATCTAACCGACGTTAATTTAACGTTTCGGTTAAATTAAGTTCAAGATTAATAGAAGTTACGAGCATTGTAATCTACAAAGTGAATTTTAAAGGTTGCGCTTTAATATGGGCCTCTATCGATCAAATCGAACTTTTTCCTTGGAGCCATATTTCACAAATGAAAAAAAAAGCTTCCCTATACAAATTGGTCATTTTAATTAACATTGCGACATATGGTTAAGGGATTAAGGGCTTTACGTCAGGACCACGACACCGCCGCTCCAAGCGAATTCGCTATGCGCTGCAATGAGCTGTACGGACGCTCAACGTTGACGCTTGCAGCGCATAGCGAATTCGCTTGGTGCGTCGGTTTCGTGGCCCCGACGTTAGGCTGCTTTTCCACCAGAGTGTGCTATGCAGCTTTTTTGTGAGTAGGTCAAAGCTAAGCTACGAAACTATGTGACCGTGTCTACTAATGCTATGCGGTGTAGTTGAGGAGGTCATGCGCCGCGCCGCGAGGTACCCGTAGATGCGCAACGGAGGGACGGTAGGACGGAGAGCTAAGAGAGTTACTTGCCGAATTAATATACCTAAGGGTATTAATAATTTTATTATTACAATAAAATATAATGAACTTTAAGGATCGTGTTTTTCTGAAATCTTTCCTGTAGGGTTACAATAGAATTAATCGTATTTTAACAATATATCTACTGGTACCTACTAGTATTATATCTATTTAAATGCATTTTTAAATAGTAAGTATAAGTTCTTAAGAGGGGTATAAAGGCAAATAAAACAGAAATGAAAGATGCCTGTTATATAACATAGTGTTTGTTTTATGACCATTGGGGCCCAAATTTTATTATTTATTTTATAGTTGAGCTTTTTTCTTTCTTTTTTTTTCTTTTTCACTTTATTGAACTTTGACAGCTCATTACCTAATATTATTATTTTGGTCTAAAATTGCATTCATTAGATGAATGAACATTTATTAAACAATAAAAAAAATATATATGTATTTACTAGAAACATGTAGAAGAAATAATGTAGGAGTTTAAAGGCTAAAATCCAAAAAAATAAAAATGACTTTAAAAAAATTATGGGTTCCATAATTCTAAATTTGCATTTTCTATATAGGTTTAAAAATGTTGTAAGAAATGATGAACAAATATTCCTTTTGAGAGCGTACGCTGCGTAATCGGTTAAAGTTACGCAGACGAAGCTGCGCGGATCAGCTGGTAAGTTATAAAAAAATGGCTTTACAATGTTCTCCATATTAAAGTATTAGGAAATAACGATACAAAATGGAGGTAACTATGCGTTTTTTTTTTCTAACGAAATAACTATTATTGGGGACAGTTGTACTATTACGGTAAACTATTTTGAGTAAGCGTTTTTAAAAAAAGCCAGTACCTACTCTATATATATCTTATATTATTTATATATTTTTGCAACGTATGCATATTTCACAAAGGTTAGCTGATACAAAATGCCTAAGGCATTAAGCTCGCTTAAGTACAATTTGGTGCAATATTTGTTTTAAAATAAATATATCTTGGTCCGTTATCCTCATAATCGGAAATCTAGATTGTTGATCGGACCATTTTTTTTATATATAAGTAAGTAATACTTCTGCTGAGTTGCTCAAAAGTGTCTAACGATTAAAGTTTAAAATGCACCACTGTCATTCGACTTTCAAAATAAATTGGTACATTCGACGCCATTTTTAACTTTTATCGTTACATTTACTATAACGAACACTTTGGTGCAGCTGGAGCTTACTTTGTGTTTGCACTCCTCAAATAATAAGAGCGATGACGTAGTAATATTATAAAGTCGCTGGGTTCATACCCTTAGTCGGCGGAAAGAAAAACTATTTATGAAATATATACATACATATCTTATATGGTCCGGAATCTAATTAATAGTTCTCTCATTTGAAATATTTAATTATGTAAAACTTGACATAATAAAACGTAGAAAATATTACAAAATAAAATTCAAATTTAAAACAGGATATTATAAGGACAATAATATTTTTGAACAATTAATTAGTGACAGCATTTACTTTGTTTATAGTTTTCAAATGTTTATAAAATAATTAGATTACAAATTTGTCCCGCTTGAACTCCAAATCCCCGCTGATCTACAACAGGAACAAAAGGATCAGATTTTTTTCCAAATTTGGGACGTAATCAACCAAATCTGTATTCACCAGTTTCTCTGCTTAGTTTTTTTTCTGGGTTTTCTGGCATTCTCAAACAAGAATATCGATAATGCTATTTTGAGACTACACCGAAGAAGTGACGTGCTCGTCGCCATCAATCCATCAAGTAATAAATATCATCACGGGTGCCTTACGACGCCCGAGACCACCTAGTCGGCTTCAGGGTACCCAGCGGAGGGGTTTTAATACCACCTCGTCGTAGCAGATGGTATGAGTTTACCTACACCGAACAAGTGGCTAGTCGTCGCGATATTTGGATATACTCAATATATAAACAGTTTCACAAGTTGATAGAGTGAAACGGGGACCGACAGGTTAACGTGCTCTTCGAGGCACTAGGTATATGTTGATAATCAAAATTTGATTTATATTAATTTTTTTTTTATTCAATTTTTTTTTTTTTTTTCAATATTTTTTTTTATTAAAAATTCATTGGTACACACCGGGGTTTGAACCCGGGACCTAAAAACTATAGTGTTTTTAAGTCTGAGGTCTAACCATCTCGGCAAGCACGTATATGTCCATCAAGTATCTCGGGCTTATTTTAGACAGAGGACTAACATGGAATGCTCACATTGATCAAATAATATCAAAGTTAATCCCTCTAACTGGAGTATTGAGAAAAATATCACCCTTACTTCCCCTCAAAACTGGCAAACTATATATTACTCTCTTGTGTATCCTCATCTCGAATATCTTTCAGCAGCATATGGCAATGCCTCCTGCATTGCATATATATACAACAAATATAAAAAGACTGCAAATAGCTCAAAATAAAGTTGTTAAAGTATTGTTTCATTATAATTACCTCACACATACAGTGGATTTATACAGAGATACAAAACTTATGAACATATCAATAATTTACAGATATAACACATGCATTTTCATTAAAAAAGTTATGGATAGTGACATTCATTCATCCATAACTTTTAAACGCAACGATGAAGTGATCACAACGTATTCCACAGGAAGTGCTCAGAATCTGTATATACCTATGCCACGAACCAACTTTGGAAAGAAAAATATAACTTTCGAGGGTGCACAAATTTATAACTCGCTACCAACTCCAATAAAGGCTGCTAAATCATATGCAATTTTTAAAAAGCTGTTGAAGAATTATTTTAGGGATGTTGAATGTTGATACAAAATAAATGGGTACCTACTCAAGCTAGATTGCATATTATTTACTTATATGTCTTGTTTAAAATTTGATTTAATTTGGTTTTGTTTATCATATATAATAATAATAATATGTAGGACAAATTATTGCTCTGGTCACAAACTAAGCTCTAGGCTTGTACTATGTGTACCAGAAGCAACGATATAATACATATTATATTTTATAAACACCCAGACCATGACAAACTGTACAGAAAAAAACGTACTAATATTTTTTGCCATGGGTGGGAATCGAACCCACGGCCTCCGGATACAACGCCAAAGGCGCAACCACTAGTCTACGGAGGCTGTCTAATATAATATATATATAATATATATATAATATAATATATATATAATATATATATATATAATATATATATATTGTTTCTTTTTAGTGCTTATGTAATATTTAATTTAAATTTGTGTTTTCATGGGGGGGTCATTGCAGGATGTAGACGTAGTTTGCGGTACAATAATTTCGTCTCATTGGATGAAAATCAGCCGTCAATTAATTTACTAGTATGAAGCCATATGGACGTTATTATAGAGCTGATATTCCCAAAACAACTTTAAACCATAGACAAGGCAGAAAATGAAGTTTTGTCACGTAAATTGGCTAACGGAGTTCCGTAATGACCCTCCTGTTTATTTTTGAGATAAAATGATGCTATTATTCTCCTAAATATAAAGATTCTTTAAACCTTACTAATAATTTCACAAGTTCACAAAAATAAATACAAAAATACAAAATGTTTTATTTATATAAGGTATCAATTTGTAACAAAACCCTTCTTTTAAGTTGGTATTATTAAAACTGGTACTAACTGCTTAATGGATTCCCTAGAGAATAATAACTAGTCATTTAGCCAATAATTAAAAAAATTGCCACTTGTACAATTACACCTAGGATTAACTACTAGGACTATGATAGTCTCAAACTAACCAGCTTTGCCACTATGATTGTTTAGCCGAATTTAAAACATTAGACGCAGAAAATTAATCTTTAAATGGGTACATAATATTATGTTCATTCTGTCTTTCTTAGATTTTTAAATATAAAATAAAATATAAGATCGTGAAACTACTCAAGGTCCAGATTAAAGCAAAAATTAATCAACCAGTTTCACAAAATAAATTACGCTAAAAATTTGAATAACCGACACGGATTTCAGAATTTTATCATGATAAGTAAAAAGAATTTTCTATTATACTAAAAAACCTCGATTATTTTAAAATTAATATCAGTCCCTACAATTTATTTTTGTAGGCATCCGCATGTAGGATATAATAATATTCAAAATTGTCCCTCATTATCTTTTGCTCAAAAAATCTCAAATTCCACCTAAAAATAGAACTGGTGACTTTGAAAGGATGTACTTTGTGTTGTTGTTTGATATGTTGCAAATGAAAAAAAAATACAAACTACTTTTTTCATTTGCTATACATGGTTCTATGGGAAAAAATGTTCGATTTGATCAGCAGAACCTCATATTAGCCCAAAGTACATCCTTTCAAACTCACCCTGTATGTTTTTTTTTTTATTATTAACTTTTTAAACATACCCATTACGGGTTCCTATTTGGCTCCCGAGAACCGCTTAAATGGCCTCAGGGTACCCAGCGGAGTGAGTAACCCGACCTCATTTAGCCGATGGTATTCGGAGGCAACACCTAACAAGTGGCGAGCTTGTTGCGGTGTTTATGACGAAATAGCCTCGTTGTATACAGTCACCCATCCCAGGCCGGCCTTGTTGTCATCCGCTTAACCTCGTTATCAGTTGCGCAGTGACTTAACCACTAGGCTGGGGCCACTTTCTTTCATTGTTAAACATAACAGTTATAAAAAGAAAAATCAAAGCTTTATAATACGAACAATGGGAAAATACAAAAATCTAAAAGAGGTGAAGCTTTCAAACAATCAACAAACAAGTTGGCTGGAATAAAGTTAGGCTATTTATTTAAAAATAAAACTTTAAGTTTCAATGGAATCATTCCATTTTTGAATAAACAAAACTAACAATGTTGTAAATCATAATAAATCTCGAAACAAAATTTTTAAAAAGTCAAATTCTCAAACCTTTAACATGATTTTATAGATGTAATTTGGCCTCATAATTTAGAAACTCTTAATACATTCGAAATATTTGGAAATAAAATTTTATAGCTTCATATTATATATTTTACCTAATAAGAAAAACATCTAACACGCTTTATTTGTTTCAGGTAAATCATATAAAGGAGTTTGCACTGACTTTCTCAATCATCATCCAGTCGTAACTACTAATGTTAGGAATATGAAATTTGGACCGTAGCTTATTTTCATGTCGTATTAGGAGCCCACTATTTTTTTTAAGAAAAGTTAATAACTCGAAAACATACTCTTTTTTACTAATAAATTAATAGTTGTCTCACCTTTTTTTTTATTTCTATTAGGTGTGAAGGGGTAACATTTATTAAAGGTGGTTTTCTATATGGTTGTCTTTGGAACAATGGGTGCTACAAACTTGAAAAATTATATAAAGATTATTACTACTTCTTGTAGAGTATTTTCCCCCGTAATTGCAACATGTTTCATTGTTACTTCGCTCCTATTGGTCGTAGCGTGATGTTATGTAGCCTATAGCCTTCCTTGATAAATGGGCTATCCAATACTAAAATAATTTTTCAATTCGAACCAGTAGTTCCTGAGATTAGCGCGTTCAATCAAACAAACTCTACAGCTTTACAATATTAGAGTATAGATTTTAAGGGCTCTGCTGTCATTACGTCTTGGTAGTGTAACGGTTCGTCCACATACCCCTCGTATTTTTATTAATTAAACTTTTCTATATAAAATTTATTTCAAGAAGTATGTAGCGAAAGAGAGGAAAGGGATCGGATTAGTTAGGAAGGACTTCGCCGGGCTTCGGGAACAATCGGATCATTTCGTATTTCTTGGGGCGGTTAGGAGAGATGGGCGGATACAAGCGCAGAGACAGGTATTAAAACTGAAGCGGGCGACAAATTAGGGACTTGCATATTAAAATTCAATGAGTACACTACTAGCTAGAGGAATTAATGATTGATTATTTTAAATTCAGTGGAAGCTGTAAATTTAGTGGTCGCTGTTAGACTTGGGTGAGTGATTTTAGTTTAACATGTATATAACTAACTTTTGTCCACACGGCGTGATGATTCTACGTTTTATATTATAAATTTATTTCTTTACAATTTAATTTATAACATATTGTAGATTTTGAAATAGATTGTATCTCCTGTTTTATTGTGTGTTTAACGTGTTTTAGGTCATCGTGCAAAGGTAGGTTTTATTATGCATTTATATAAATTTCTCCTATATTATACTTATGTTGCTAGGTATTATTTATCAAGTTTCCAGGTTAAATGTTTTAATAGGGCTCTTCTTACAGACTATCGCTATTGTAGGTATCAATATTTTAATAGAGTAAGATTTCCTAGGTTTGAAAAATAGGCACATTTATTTACTTAAGCAACTTAATATAATAGAGAATATTTCTCATACATGGATATTTTATTAAAACAACTAGAATTAACTTAATAATATTCACTTATAATTACATTTTTGTAACTCGCCGTTAAATGTTTCCCAATAACTACTTAATATGCTATGAATTATCTAATACTTACTTCTGTTTATTTATCTTAACATAACCTTAACCTTTGAAGGTGTTAAAATAACATACATCTATGACGATTGTGTAGTTGATCAATCTATTATAGAATAACTAGTTGATTATTGTTATTCTTGTGATTCTTCCGATAAATAATATTATTAAAACCTTTAAATATCTGGACTATGAAGGTGTGAGTTGGGCTAGACTTGGCTGTCGAACTTTATTTTATCCTTTGGGATTTTATGCTTTTCTGATACTTTTTAATTGTACTGATATTCGTACCGTATTGAACAGATATAGCTTTCATCGTCAATGTTCACCTATGAGCCTTTTACTCTAGCGTATACACATTATTCCTGAACACCAGACTACTTACCTTAATATGGTTATAATATTACATATTATTCTACTACTCAGATTAATGACTTTATAACTAGTCATTTATTCAATTATCTCAATACAATATTGCTATATTATTGGCATATTACGTATTACAGAATTTATTTGACGTTTGTCAACAATTTACTTATGGAACTCTTTGTTATTGAAACTACAGGGGTAGTTACCTTAAACCCTACTTTATTATTATTATCCTTCTAGAGAATTTACCAATAATATTGTCATATGATAAGATTTACCAATCAATTGCTACATTAATTTTATATCACCAATTTGCCTACTCTTTTATAGGATTGAGATGGTTGTCATTTAATTATGACTTTTATTTATTATAATAAATCATTAATTGATTATCTGACGAGTTGACTAGTTATTTTATGTTCTACCAAGTTAAGGATTCACGGACTGGTGGCCTTGACTTGTATCGGCTATTATTTTAGACATCTGGCCATTTTGGATTCTACATTCTTGTACTCTATACTGCCTACACTATATTGAATACTTTATGTACAGAAGTAGTAATCGCCTTTTGATGTTCTAATTATATTTATTTTTATACTAGCAAGTGCATAACTCTCCTGAATACCTACATACCTCATCGATTTAATTTAACAGTTAACAAGTCATATCTACTATAAAATACCATCGATTCCATGTTTACTTTATTGGTATCTAATGTGATTATTAATGTTCAATACATTTTACTTGGGTCTTTTGGCATTGGTTTTCTAGTTCTCGCTTTATGATGGATTTAACTAAACTTCACCTTATATATTATTAATATATAATATAATGAATAACTACATTACCTTACTTATCTTCATTAATCACATTCTATATTATTCAATATACCTATTTCTAGTGATACACAGTGGAGTAGCATTTAATAATATTATGAAAACAATGCTTACTGATGTATATACTTAAGTATATTTTTATGTGAATAAATGATTTTATAAATGATACATTTTATTTAACCTTTGGGTTATGAGAAATTATACTCAATACATAAATTTTATGTAATATACATTCAATATATGATCAATTAAATATATACTACAAATTACAAAATAAAGTATATCCAAATATTCTTAAATGAATTTACTTGTTGTTTATTAAACAGTAATAATTAAAATGAAATAATAAAAAAATAAAGAAAAAAGAGGAAGAGATACGGAGGGAACATCTAAGATGTGTGGGTTCTCACAGGAAAGGGCGTTTGGATGGGGCCTATTTCCCTCTTCCCCCTTTTTTCACTTCCACATAAATAAATATATCGGGGAAGATAAATTACTATATTTAAAACATTAAACTCTACTATATATGAAACATTAACTCTACTACGAGTATGTTTGACACATTAACTATAACTTTTACCAATCGTAATATCAATTCTACCTCTAAAAGAACTAAGGGTTACTGAAACTGAAAAAAAATACACAACGTAAAAGGGTTAAACTAGACGATTACATGGCTGAAATATTATTAGATATAAGGTTCTATGATTATCTCACATCTACGACATAGTTCGTAGTACATAGTAAGAAGTAAGGGTAGTACAGGTGCAGAAGAGGTAGTATTCAGTATTCAGGTATGCAGTGGGCTTAGGGGGTGCGGGGGCGAACGTTACAATTGGTGCCGTGACCAGGATATGAGGATACGGTTATTACAGAAATGTGTTTACATAACTGGCATAGTGAGCAGGATTAAGATTTAATAGGATTATTATAATATTCTTATTACTGACATAGTGACCATATGATTATTATTAATAGATTATAGACATAGTGTTAGGGTTATTGGCTAAAGGAACCTTTTATTGAGATAATTAATATAATCAAACATATATCTAATTAGGCACTATTGCCTACAATTGTTGCTCGTGAAAAATGGAGAGAGGTGTTAAAAGAATTGATTATTACATTGGTATTTAAAATCATGGGGGCGAGATTTAAAATTATACAGTCAAAGGAACTTAAAATCATGGGGGCGAAGATATTTATACAATATATCGTATACTTAGGAATATTACATTATTAGCATAAAGGAATATTATGTTATACTTATAAAACCATCATTAAACTAATGTTTAATGTTTAGGAAAACAAAAATAATTAGATGACTATAGTTCAAATTTAGGTTAGTAGCAGCTTTAGGTTGGTTTGCGGTTTTTACTAGTAGGATGTGTTTAGACGTTGTACTAGGACGGGGTCTTTAGAAAGTTGCTTCAATCTGCGTGGCTGGTAAGATGTTTTGATATAATGTGTATTAAACATATAATATTCTACTAGATGGTATTAGTAAACATTTATAATAAAGTGTTAGTGGGTCCTAGGCTGATGATAAAATGCACTCTTTTACAAGAAAAGCTTATTAAATGTGTTAGGCGGTGGTAAAAGTGTCTAGGCCGGTGATCAAATGTGCTATTTGCAAATATTGCAAAATAGACGGAGTAGTGTTTTTATTTTACATAAACACATTATAGAAGTATTAGAGCATTAGGAATTCCACAAGCAGGTGTAAGTAAAACTAAGACTGCAGAAGGCTAAACATGCTTAAACATCTTTATAACTCACACTGAACCGGTAATAGCATTGTTGATATATTTATTTCTTACACTACAACTATATGAGTTGTATGAGTAGTCATTGCCTCCGTAGACTAGTGGTTACGTCTTTGGCGATGTACCCGAAAGTAGTGGGTTCGATTCCCACCATGAAAAAAAATAAGTAGACATGTTTTATGAACAGTTTGTCATTGTCTGGGTGTGTATGGAATAACATATGTATTAGTATCGTTCTTTCTGGTACGCATAGTACAAGCCCTAGTTTGTGACAAATGTGTATAAAGTCCTTAGTATTATGGACTGGTGACTTAAGGTTATTCTAAACGCCTAAATTTAGGGGTTTCGGGTTAGGTACTAGTTGTTGGAACTGACATTGCTCAATCTGAACAGTTTTATAATAAACGACTTTGTGATTGTAGTGGTTATGCCTTTGGCGAAGTATCTGGCGCTCGTGGGTTCGATTCTCACCATGAAAAAAATAAGTAGACATATTTTATGAACAGTTTACCATTGTCTGGGTGTGTATAGTTTAAAATATGTATTAGTATCGTTGTTTCTGGTACACATAGTACAAGTCTTAGAGTTTAGTTTGTGACTAGGACAATATGTATATAAAGTCCCAATATGTGTATAAAGTACTTATTATGGACTGGTGACTTAAGGTTATTCTAAACGCCAAAATTTAGGGGTTTCGGTTAGTTAAGTACTAGTTGTTGGAACTAACATTACTCAATCTGAACAGGTTTATAATGAACGACTTTGTGGTTGTAGTGTTTACGCCTTGGGTGATGTGTCTGGCGCTCGTGGGTTCGATTCCCACCATGAAATATAATTATTTATACTTTTCTGTACAGTTTATCATGGTCCGGGTTTTTATAAAATATAATATGTATTAGTATCGTTTTCATTGGTACACATAAATCTAGCCTAGTGCTTAGTGAACAGAAAAAAGGGGTGAAATGTCCTAAATATAAAAGAAAAGAAGGTATTATAGAATGTATATCCTATCTTGTGAAACTAGCGAAATAATAAATTAATTAATAATATACAATGTACTTATATAATGCAAGTAAGCTGGGAATCGAATTTACAATACCTACCTAGTTTCATATACGAGTAGTATGATCCGACTAGTAAGCTATATTATATTTATTGAATAAGTTTTATCTTCTTCTATAGTTTATAATAATATTATTATTAAAAGGAGCCTGTCTATCTGTCCTGTTCTACTTTTAACTAAGATGATTTAACCATTAACCATTGTTGTATTCATTAAGTCTGTAGTATATAGGGTATATAGTATAAATGGTAAAATTAGTCTATCGGTATGTCTGTCCTTTTATAGCGGGATTTACCGATAAACCTAATGAACCGATTAAATAAAAGTGTTGGGTATTAACTGTATAAGAGGTTATATAGAGATAATTTAATAATCCTGAAATCAAGATTCGAATCACCTGATGATAACCTAGTATCTATTTAGTAAAAATATTGTAGGTACCTAAACTTTAAATCAAGAATCTAATCACCTGATGGTAACTAATACTAAATTATAGATAAAAGTAAAATTACTTTTATGTTTATCCTAGCTATTACAAAATAACTAGATATATTATTTTATGTAATTTCATTAATTACGATCATTGAATTAGTAATAATTAATATAGTGCCTTCCACAATAACAATTGTCTGATGGCAAGCTAAAAAAATAAGCAAGTATAATTGAAATTAAATTCATTTTGGGGTTCATAGTGTCGCTAATAAGTTTAACTTTTGCCACAAATAATAGCGGTCATAGCACATGTCTTTTATTTAAATCTTTTCACACGACACCCGACACAATTTTAAGATATATTTTTAAGTATTGCCTCATAAATTTACAAATTTATTACCTAGTCCCTTTTTGTTTAAGTGGCAATAGTCAATTGGCTGTATAGAGCTGTTTTCTTTTCTATAAGTT
The DNA here is from genome assembly GCA_947458855.1 of Monopis laevigella. NCBI lineage: Eukaryota > Metazoa > Arthropoda > Insecta > Lepidoptera > Tineidae > Monopis > Monopis laevigella. The sequence continues at coordinate 16,855,505 of OX381583.1, read as the reverse complement.
TCGGGTTGCAATCCTTAGAAAAAATAAAGAACCATTAATCACGAATAGCTACTTACACGTGTTATTTTCCCTAAAATAAAAGGCAAACAAAAAAAAAAAAAAAAAAAAAAAAAAACATTAAATCACAATTTAAATAGCTTCCATATATTGTCATTATTTTGCTTGGGTTCTTAGACTTTGTTCTTTCACACATGTAACACAAGTCATTTGTGCAATCGAAAAAAAATATAGCCCGAAATCTGTCACCAACAACCTCAAACATGTGGCCTATTATTCTCGGTCAAATAAGTGGAATAGGCACTTCAAAGGGTATCTTTTTTGCCCTTGTATTAAATAACAAATTTTTGTTCACACTCAAAAAATATAAAATATTACGATAACCTTTTTTTTTAACTTCGTCATAATTTTAAATAATTAATGACGGCCCAAACATGTCGATTTGTAATAATTTTACACAGAAACACTTCAGTTTCCTTTTTATCTTCAAGTACCCGTAGGTAACCATAAATTCACCGTCATAAATGTATTTGTTTTTGTAATTGGAATGTTAAGTTTTGCTTTTAAACAGTGGGGCGGGCTTACGTACCTAACTATATTAATGTTTGGAATATAATAATGAATATTATTATAATCTAATGTGATATTGTTATAGTATTTTAGTTTGACTCGTGCTAAAATTTATTATAAAATATATTTTCTTTTATTTCTAAACTTGTTCCTGAAAACTTTATGAATTACGTTGCATGGTTGCAATCAGCGTACATAGTTAAGGCAAAGCGAGTATAGCGTTTACTATATATAGTGGTTATACTATAAATATAGTTATGCTGTTAGATGGTTCAAGGTAATTATTAGGAATTTACTATGACTTAACGGATCACAATACTTATTAAACGGACTGATCCAATTATGACCTTACTGACTATGACTTAATCCCTAAGCAATGCCTTGAAACGTCGATTAGATTAAGTGATAGTGGGACTTTTGGATTGCAAAATTTATGCTATTTCAATTTTATATATTTTTACGTTGCTGATTCTACACATAATGTATATTTTGCAACTTCATGAGTTACCACATTTATTTTTACAGCGCAGCTTTACTTCAACAGTGGTTGGAATACTGATGGATTCGTACCATCATGACATTCTTATGTTACATGTTGTACTAGAAATTAGTCAGTACCACACTGATTGGCTTGAGGAAAGGCTTTGCTGTTATAGTTTATACGTAAGCACGTAAAGTTTTGAGGAATAAGATAATGCTGTTTTGTTATATGTTAACATGTATTATTTCGTAAATTAAGTAGTATAGAACTACATAAAAATATATGATGTTGTTCTTTATTAAAGCTTCGAACTCCGGACATTGGCCAGCCAGGAGTAATACGTTTGGAGTAGCTTCTGGGGGATGCGTATTATGAACTGAATTAATTTTATTAAATGTTTTGTTCGGTTTTATCAATTCTAAATATATATTATATATTAAAATACAATAACATATATTTTTCATCAGAAAAATGATGAAAAATATACTTTTCATCACACAACAACTTTAGTTTGTCCAACCAACTATTATTATTATTGGTTATTATTAACTTATTAATTCAATTATTTCACAAAACGTTTCCGGACCCACAATCCTGTCACCAACGTTTGGTTGCGCTAAAGATATTTCAGTAAGTTATATCTGAAGTTGCACTTAGCTTTTTTGTTTTTGTGTAACGTGTTAACATATTAAATTTAGCCATGAGTCGAATATCAAATCTTAAATATAAAGTACTGTGTAATTATTTTTATCTTAATTATAAAACAACTTAAGGTAAAACACAGTTGGAAAAAAAAACATAGGGATGTATAGTTGTTGGGTAGGTTGTTACTATTTACAATATACAATATAATATCCCATATAACGTATTATCATCAGATAACGTTATTCTTTTTACAACTTATACATAGGTATCAGTCAGACAAGAGAGAAAATGCAAATTTAAAAGATTACCTCATGATAACTTCTCAGATTTAGTGAAGATGAAACTTTTAATTTTATAAATAGAAAGTTAATTTGATCTTTATATATTCCAATTGGATTTTTGTTATTGATCATAGAACCACAGATTTGGTAATAATCTAATTGGACCAAACTAATTAGAAAAATTATCATAATTGTTGTATCTTGTTGATACATTCTATTTAGCACCTTTTATACAGGCATTTCTATCTAGCACCTTTTATAATTTTATACAGTTTAGTTTTGCCTTTAATATCATGATAGGTTAGTAGTTATGATATAAAACTATGTAGACTCAAATTTTATATTTGTTTGGTTAATTTCTAAGGCTTAACCTTTACAATATCTTTTGTACTTTAACGTAAAGGTTTTTAAAATAATTTATTCCATTGTTGGTAAACTAATTGTCTATGCAATTAAAGAATAACGTTTGGAACTTATAACAGTTTCATTGCATTTAATAAACGGTTTGTATTGTCGGACAGTTTTAACTTTATTGATGAGAAGAACATTTTCTGAATAAAGGATCTATAAGGATACCATTTCGTTTTGGATGGTTTTGTTAAGTTATTATTATTATTAGAGTTTTGGTTGTTGGGTGTTGTTATACATTTTGTGTATTATTTTCATAAAATAATGGTTCAAGTAAATGGTTCTTTGAGAAGACTTCTCGAAAGTGTATTTTATTCATAAAAGTTTGGGGGCGGCTGTAACGGTTCGTCCACATACCCCTCGTATTTTTATTAATTAAACTTTTCTATATAAAATTTATTTCAAGAAGTATGTAGCGAAAGAGAGGAAAGGGATCGGATTAGTTAGGAAGGACTTCGCCGGGCTTCGGGAACAATCGGATCATTTCGTATTTCTTGGGGCGGTTAGGAGAGATGGGCGGATACAAGCGCAGAGACAGGTATTAAAACTGAAGCGGGCGACAAATTAGGGACTTGCATATTAAAATTCAATGAGTACACTACTAGCTAGAGGAATTAATGATTGATTATTTTAAATTCAGTGGAAGCTGTAAATTTAGTGGTCGCTGTTAGACTTGGGTGAGTGATTTTAGTTTAACATGTATATAACTAACTTTTGTCCACACGGCGTGATGATTCTACGTTTTATATTATAAATTTATTTCTTTACAATTTAATTTATAACATATTGTAGATTTTGAAATAGATTGTATCTCCTGTTTTATTGTGTGTTTAACGTGTTTTAGGTCATCGTGCAAAGGTAGGTTTTATTATGCATTTATATAAATTTCTCCTATATTATACTTATGTTGCTAGGTATTATTTATCAAGTTTCCAGGTTAAATGTTTTAATAGGGCTCTTCTTACAGACTATCGCTATTGTAGGTATCAATATTTTAATAGAGTAAGATTTCCTAGGTTTGAAAAATAGGCACATTTATTTACTTAAGCAACTTAATATAATAGAGAATATTTCTCATACATGGATATTTTATTAAAACAACTAGAATTAACTTAATAATATTCACTTATAATTACATTTTTGTAACTCGCCGTTAAATGTTTCCCAATAACTACTTAATATGCTATGAATTATCTAATACTTACTTCTGTTTATTTATCTTAACATAACCTTAACCTTTGAAGGTGTTAAAATAACATACATCTATGACGATTGTGTAGTTGATCAATCTATTATAGAATAACTAGTTGATTATTGTTATTCTTGTGATTCTTCCGATAAATAATATTATTAAAACCTTTAAATATCTGGACTATGAAGGTGTGAGTTGGGCTAGACTTGGCTGTCGAACTTTATTTTATCCTTTGGGATTTTATGCTTTTCTGATACTTTTTAATTGTACTGATATTCGTACCGTATTGAACAGATATAGCTTTCATCGTCAATGTTCACCTATGAGCCTTTTACTCTAGCGTATACACATTATTCCTGAACACCAGACTACTTACCTTAATATGGTTATAATATTACATATTATTCTACTACTCAGATTAATGACTTTATAACTAGTCATTTATTCAATTATCTCAATACAATATTGCTATATTATTGGCATATTACGTATTACAGAATTTATTTGACGTTTGTCAACAATTTACTTATGGAACTCTTTGTTATTGAAACTACAGGGGTAGTTACCTTAAACCCTACTTTATTATTATTATCCTTCTAGAGAATTTACCAATAATATTGTCATATGATAAGATTTACCAATCAATTGCTACATTAATTTTATATCACCAATTTGCCTACTCTTTTATAGGATTGAGATGGTTGTCATTTAATTATGACTTTTATTTATTATAATAAATCATTAATTGATTATCTGACGAGTTGACTAGTTATTTTATGTTCTACCAAGTTAAGGATTCACGGACTGGTGGCCTTGACTTGTATCGGCTATTATTTTAGACATCTGGCCATTTTGGATTCTACATTCTTGTACTCTATACTGCCTACACTATATTGAATACTTTATGTACAGAAGTAGTAATCGCCTTTTGATGTTCTAATTATATTTATTTTTATACTAGCAAGTGCATAACTCTCCTGAATACCTACATACCTCATCGATTTAATTTAACAGTTAACAAGTCATATCTACTATAAAATACCATCGATTCCATGTTTACTTTATTGGTATCTAATGTGATTATTAATGTTCAATACATTTTACTTGGGTCTTTTGGCATTGGTTTTCTAGTTCTCGCTTTATGATGGATTTAACTAAACTTCACCTTATATATTATTAATATATAATATAATGAATAACTACATTACCTTACTTATCTTCATTAATCACATTCTATATTATTCAATATACCTATTTCTAGTGATACACAGTGGAGTAGCATTTAATAATATTATGAAAACAATGCTTACTGATGTATATACTTAAGTATATTTTTATGTGAATAAATGATTTTATAAATGATACATTTTATTTAACCTTTGGGTTATGAGAAATTATACTCAATACATAAATTTTATGTAATATACATTCAATATATGATCAATTAAATATATACTACAAATTACAAAATAAAGTATATCCAAATATTCTTAAATGAATTTACTTGTTGTTTATTAAACAGTAATAATTAAAATGAAATAATAAAAAAATAAAGAAAAAAGAGGAAGAGATACGGAGGGAACATCTAAGATGTGTGGGTTCTCACAGGAAAGGGCGTTTGGATGGGGCCTATTTCCCTCTTCCCCCTTTTTTCACTTCCACATAAATAAATATATCGGGGAAGATAAATTACTATATTTAAAACATTAAACTCTACTATATATGAAACATTAACTCTACTACGAGTATGTTTGACACATTAACTATAACTTTTACCAATCGTAATATCAATTCTACCTCTAAAAGAACTAAGGGTTACTGAAACTGAAAAAAAATACACAACGTAAAAGGGTTAAACTAGACGATTACATGGCTGAAATATTATTAGATATAAGGTTCTATGATTATCTCACATCTACGACATAGTTCGTAGTACATAGTAAGAAGTAAGGGTAGTACAGGTGCAGAAGAGGTAGTATTCAGTATTCAGGTATGCAGTGGGCTTAGGGGGTGCGGGGGCGAACGTTACAGTAGTTAGTCCAAGTTTAATTATAATTTTGATGTTACCAACATAAAAAACCTCGACTTAAACGTAACAATATTTTGCTGTAAAGTATTAGAAATTATTGGCTGTATGTATTTTAATTCTGCGACAAATAGTAAACGAGAAATACTGGAAGTGCCAAAGCTTATTTTGTATGGAGAACGCTTCGCCATTACGAATCCAGTGTTCTTAATAGTGTTATTAAAAGTTTTTAATTAAAAAAATTATGTACATTTTATTAACGACACCACTATAGTGCCTCGGAAAGCACGTTAAGCTGTCGGTCCCAGTTTAACTATACCAACTTGCGAAACTTTTTAAAGATGGGTTATTGAGTATATCCAAAGAACGCAACGAGCTGGCCACTTGTTCGGTGTAGACTCATACTATCGGCTACGACGAGATGGAATTAAAAACCCCTCTGCTGGGTACCCTGAGGCCGTCTAGGAGGTCTCTATAAATGATAGTGTGTATTGAGCAAGGCGTTTCTGTAAATTTGACGTTTATTATGAAAAATTAAGTATTCGAATGTTTCGTTAGGTTAGGTCTTCTTCTGGTAGCATTACACATACATTACTACATTACACGTAGTTTCATACATTCTGCGTAGTTTACTCTTTAATTTTACTGAAATAGGGTTTGCACACCAGTAAAAATAATATTTTTGGGGTATGTTATAGAGCGTTACTACGGTTCTTAAATATTGTGAATAGACTCGTTATAAGGCCCCATTTAACCTCCTTTCAGCTTTACAGGGTATTTTGTAACATGTTGTTTTATAATTAATTTTAATAGTTTTTAATTTATATATATGCATTTTTATAAATTCCTAATTAGAATAATCTTTAATAATATTTTAATAAGGAATTTATAAAAATGTCTAAATATAAAATACTGAAAAAAGTAAAAACAAAACACAGGCAGCTCTGCCATCAAGTATTAGAAACTAGGACTTATAATTTCACTTATATAGAGTTATTAGAAAAAAGCTAATAAAGGGCATCTGTGTATAAGTAGATATTTATTTTTATTTTTTATAAGAGCTCAAAATGTGACCTTGCATCTACCTGATGTTAAGCAGTATGCAATGTCCAGGAATGATAGCAACAGGCGGATGCATCTGTATGCATCCGCTTGTTGTTGTTGTTGTACTGTGCACCGCCGCTGGTTGCCATCATTATGCCGGCTTAAGATGCCTATTCATGCTTCGTTTAAAGGACTCTAGGTTATAAGAGGAAGGAAACACGCAAGCTGGCAGAGCATTCCACATTTTAATAGTACGGCAGATGTATGAATGGCCAAAACGTTTAGTAAGAGTTGATACATCCGCCACGGTATACATATGCATTTTGCAACCGTGTGCGTGTTGTCCTGTAACGGAAAGGGGGAATAATGTTGAAAAGCTCTTCAGAGCACTGTTCATGGTATAGGCGGTAAAATACGCTCAACGATGCCACATCCCTGCGAAGCTGCAACGGCTCCAAGGTTTTATTGAGCTTTTCATCTCCAATAATTCTAGTCGCTCGCTTCTGCAGGGTATCGAGAGCAGATAACAGATACTTGGCAAATCCGTCCCAAAGATGCGAAGAGTATTCCACACACGGTCGAATTTAAGCCTTATATAGCATTATTCTTAACCTGGGTGTGAAAACCGACGCACCTTATTTATAATGCCAAGTTTTTATAAAGCTGTTTGCTGTTGCAATGCTCTCGATATAATTGCGGTGGTTAAGATCGGAACGTATATCTAAACCAAGGACATTGAGTGATGGTAAAAGCGATAGCTGGGTGCTCTGAAGAGATGGAAAATGAAGAAACAATGAGGAAAATGAGATAACAAGCAATGACAAAATTTGTGAGGGATGAATGAAACCTGGTTGTCTTAGCGGTTGAGTGCCTGGTCGCGAAAGCGAGGATCCTGGGTTTGAGTACCGCCGACTCCCGCCCATCAGTAATTTTATTACTCAGGCCTGGAAAATTTACCACAAATTTACTACAAGCAAAATCATGTCTAAAAAAACAAGGTGATCATATTCAGTACCTACCTAAAACAAAATGCATCGGACACACATCACTAAGCTTAGGCGTTGTATCAGGAGGTCGCGGGTTCAATTCCCACCCATGCCATGGCAAAAAAATATTTGTACTACATAAAATATGTATTATACTGTTGTTTCTGGAATACATAGTACAAGCCTAGAGGTTAGTTTGTGACCAGAGCAATATGTTGTATAGATTGTCCTACATATTATTATTATACTTTAAAATACTATATGTGTAGGGAAAAGATTCACTCAACAAATGACTTGTCGAGTTTATGCAAATTGCCATATCCATTCACAATAGAGATAGGATTTTCCCATCTCTCACATGCATCTATAACTTTAATACCTACCCGGAATACCCGGAACCTTTTCCCGGAACAAATTGAATGAGAAAGATTTTGTAAATTCACCAAGTGATTATTTTTCATCCCAAAACGGGCGATCCTTCGCGAATGGATTTGTTTGACCGAATTATATGTATAAACGTTTTTATATTTATTGAGAGCAATCTCGTTTTCAGAAAAAGGTCTGTTAAAAAATCACTTTATTTGATTGACGAACCTGACATAAGAAGTTTACTTTTATAACCTGATAATACAAATGAAAAAACATTTTATGTTTTATTTAATAATATTAAATAAAATAATATGTAGGACAATATACACATTTTTACTTTGGTCACAAACTAAGTTCTAGGCTTATACTATGTGTACCAGAAACTACGATATAATCCATATGATATTTTATAAACAGCCAAACAAGTCAAAGAATACAGAAAAACGTACTAAAATGTTTTGCCTAGGGCGGAAATCGAACCCACGACCTCCGGTTACAACGCCAAAGGAACACTAGTCTGCGGTATTTAACGAGATATAGAGGAATAATGGAATTTTTGACCGACTCTAAGGAGGTGGTAATACTATTTGACAAATACAGTGTATGACCTATATTATTATGATTATTTGTTGAATGGTTTCTACGCGGTACACGTAATTTTGCCAATGTCTAGTGGGTAGTTTTAGATTATATATATATACAGGGTGACTTTGAAAGGATGTACTTTGGGCTAATATGAGGTTCTGCTGATCAAATGGAACATCTTTTCCCATGGAACCATGTGTCGCAAATGAAAAAAAAAATTGCCTTCTCCATACAAACTAGTAATGTTAAAATGACCAATTTGTATGGGGAAACCAATTTTTTTTTCATTTGCGACACATGGTTCCATAGGGAAAGTTGATCGATTTGACCAGCAGAACCTCATATTAGCCCAAAGTACATCCTTTCAAATTCACCCTGTATATATATATATATATATATATATATATATAATTGTGAAAGAGGGTTAATAGGATGGAAAGGAATTGGAATTATTTGATATACGTGGTGGCCGAGTTGGTTAGACCTTGGACTTAAAAACGCTTGGGTCCCTGGTTTGAATCCCGGTGTGACCCAATGAGTTTTTAATAAAAAAAATATGTACATTTGTTTGACAACACCACTATAGAGCCTCGGAGAGCACGTTAAGCTGTCGGTCCCGGTTTCACTATACCAACTTGTGAAACTGTTTATAGATGGGTTATTGAGTCTATTCAAAACATCGCGACGAGCTAGCCACTTGTTCGGTGTAGACTTATACCATCGGCTACGATGAGGTGGGATTAAAACCCCTCCGCTGGGTACCCTGGGGCCGTCTAGGCGGTCTCGGGCGCCGTAAGGCACCCGTGATGATATGTATGTAAGGAATTAGAAAATTACTAGAGTAGAAAAAGGAATGGCGACACAACCGTATTGTCTTGCCAATATCGAAAATAGATATTTAACCAACGATTAAATTGGTTCCACCATTTTTTCGAAGGCTAAGGTATTATTTGAGATAACACAAACATCAAGATCGTGCATTAATGTTACACTTCTCACACTAAAGATCACTACGAATGCTTATTTTATAAAATTTGTGCAAAATAAAATAAAATATGAAAAATAACAAAAACACGCGTCTACTTCGGGGCTACCCTCAAATAATCGACCTATATTTAAAAACCGAATTGCTTTGCCTTTACCGTTTTTTTTTTATTGGAGCACGGCATGTGACTTTTTATCTATCTACCTGGTGGTTAGCAGACCTACAAAATCCATGAATGGGGCCAATCAATAATTATTCTTAAAAAAACATTGATCGCTCCCACTATGCCAGCTAAATGATACGATTACGAAATAAGCGGCGACAAAAACGAATTTCATTACGACTATATTTTAATATACTCGTAATGATGTATGAGTATATTTTAATATACCTCGACAAGAAATCGATGCAATAATTTCCAAAAAACCGGTAAACCCACAGACTAAATCCGATACATGACCAGCAGCCTAGGGTGATTACGCGTCTTAAGTTCGCTCGCACGCCAATCGTTATGACGTAATTTTTTTAAGATTTTTTGGAGCCATTGTTAAGAAGCCAAGCTTGATTTACGTCAGAATGACGTCATAACGATTGGCGTGCAAACGAACTTAAGACGCGTAATCACCCTGCTGGTCACTTACGGCTTTTGCATCTGTATGGGCGGTCGGTTGCCCAACGAAGTTATAGAGACCTTCCTCCCACCTACCCAGTGTTGACCCCATTCATGAACTGTAGATTTGCTTACCATCAGACAGATTCAAAATCACATGCTTCAATAAAAAACCAAAAAAACACAGACTAGAAAAATAAGTCCCTAAATAATAATAAGATAAAAGACAAGTTACTACAAAATTAATTCTTTGAATAGAATAAAACTTACGAATTCGCGATACCGACTTGTAACAACAACGGACTTGGTATGCGCGACAGAAATGAATAAAAAAAAAGGACCGCGAATACTTCAAAGGTTTTATACTGCAATAGCTTCGAGCGCCTAAATAGTGTTTTCTTTTATTATTACTAAAAGTCTTTGATCCTTTTTTTGCTTAGTCTGTAAATGATAAAAAAATACCTTACTCTATCTACCTTCAGCGTTTATCTGACTAAAATTAATACGAATTGTAAATCTCTACATACATAGACATACACGGCGCCCGAGACCGCCTAGACGGCCCTAGGGTACCCAGCGGAGGTGTTTTAATCCCACCTCGTCGTAGCCGATGGTATGAGACTACACCGAACAAGTGGCTAGCTCGTCGCGATGTTCTGAATAGACTTAATAACCCATCAATAAACAGTTTTACAAGTTGGTATAGTGAAACCAGGACCGACAGCTTAACGTGCTCTCCGAGGCACTATAGTGGTGTTGTCAAACAAAAGTATTTTTTTTTTAAATTAAAAACTCATTGGTACACACCGGGATTCGAACCAGGGACCTAAGGGTTTTTAAGTCCAAGGTCTAACCAACTCCGGCACCACGTATATTATAAAGCCCATTTACCTACCTATCTCTATCCTGTGCCAATTTAACTTGCTGCCTTGTGGAACTTTCCACAGGATAGCTTTTACTGCCCATCTTATTATCATGTTAGTAAACCCATCATATTGGCTGCCCCTATCTATAGTATACGCACGGCTATAGGTAGTATTAAAAAAACGCAAATGAGAAACGTTCTATTTGGTCATATAGCAGTAACAATATAAATCTATCATGTGGCATATAAAGAAAATCAAATCAAATTTATGCAATGTAAACATGCAGTCGTAGGCAATTTTGCCTGACAAATTTTTAGCAATATTTTTTAAAATTTTGACTTAAAAACACATAGGTCCCTGGTTCGAAGCTCGGTGTGTACCAATGCGAAACTAATGTACATAATTTAAAAATTTACAAATTACAGCCTCCGTAGACTAGTGGTTGCGTCTTTGGCGTTGTATCCGGAGGTCGTGAGTTCGATTCCCACCCATGGCAAAAAATTAGTACGCTTTTTCTGTACAATATGTCATGGTCTGGGTGTTTATAAAATATAATATGTATTTTAGCTTAGTTTGTGATCAGAGCAATATGTGTAAATTGTAAAAAAAAAAAAATGTTTGACAACACCACTATAGTGCCTCGGAGAAGACGTTAAGCTGTCGGTCCCGGTTTCACTATACCAACTTGTGAAACTGTTTATAGATGGGTTATTGAGTCCATTCAAAACATCGCAACGAGCTATCCACTTGGTGGGATTAAAACCCCTCCGCTGGGTACCCTGGGGCCGTCTAGGCGGTCTCGGGCGCCGTAAGGCACCCGTGATGATATATACTTATAGGTAGTTGGACAGGTTAATTTGGATTGTATACATCAAAATAAACCTAAAAAATCAGACGGTGGTTGGACAGGTTGATTTGTACTGTATACAGAAATTAGGCTATCCTATTAGTGAATCAGTATAGAATGTAAATCAAATCAAATCAAATCAAATATTATTTATTTCATGTAAATCTTTACAGATATTTATGAATAGTCAAAAAAAAAAAAAAAAGTTTTAACAATAAGGTCTAGAGTGCGTTTGGTTAGGCTGCTATTATAGATTAATTTATAAAAGGTGTCATAAATAAAAGTATTAAAAAAAAACAACCAACCGAACGCACGCTACATTACCAACTAGTGTAAGACTAGGTGGTTAGCTGATTCCATTGACCTTCCGATTATCATCTGCCATACAAGGGTGCCACCGAGGCGACCGACCTCACCAACCGTATCCACGCCTTAAATATTAGTTCTTATATTATCATTATATTGGCTGTATTTAAATGACCATCAATCGCATTAACATAGTTATATGGATCGGTATTTTTAAGGGCGTAAACACTAGTTGGGCGTAAACACACGGGGTGTCTCCCTCCGGAGACACCCCGGAGAAAAAGGAACCAGCAGGTAAAAAACTCTGGTGCTTCACACAAACTAACAGAGGAATATAGCCATTGAGTTACCGATATGCATATCGCAGCATACATAAAATGCTCTACCCCTACTAAAAGCATGCGCAAAACACCCTATGGCAAATTATTTAACAGTTTAGCAATTGGTTGCTGTACCAATGTACAGAACTGCAAATACTAAAGAGTACAGGCACTTTACTAAATAATAGTATATAATAACAGAGTACCTGCATAATATAAATAAGTAATCATAAGATATACCTTATCCAGAGATAAAATTTAAATATAATAAAAAATAAATTAAGTAATAATAAGTTATTACAATATCAGATTTAACATACCTACTAGGGTACTCATTTGAAAAGGCAATACTAGTTGTGAGACCTCAATTGCAGATCAGAACGGGTCCAGACATCTTTATCATTAATATAGTCATTAACTCTATAGTAAGCCCTATGGATTAATGTTTGATTTATACAATTTTTAAACTTTATTTCACTTAAATCTATAATACTTTTAGGTAATTTATTAAATAACCTTATACTGTGCTTGTGGTGCCCGCTGTGTGATGTGTGTGTGTGTGTGTGTTGGTGTTTGTTAAGTTTTAACCAATTGACCAACTTATTATATTTAGAAATGATTCTGTATTCTCATAATTTAAGTTTTTGAACCAATTTCGCATTAATTCTTTCGCAACTCGTTTTGTTTTGTTTTTAATATTTAGAATAGAATTTACTTTTGTGTCCAGATAGGGTCCGAGAAATTGAAATGTTTTTGACCAAATTTAGTTCGACATCTTCGTGGCTTCCAGATGTTTCGTCTTTTTGTGTCTTGATCAAGCGTCGAAATTGATTGTGAATGATAGCGCAGTATTATAGATTCTATGTATAATTGCCTTACACTTAGAGCCTTAGATTCCTCGTACAACAATTCTGTTGGATAGCGGTATGGTTTACGGTATGCAACTTTAAGTACAGCTCTTTGTGCTCGCTCCAAGATAATAAATTTACATTTACTGGCAGCTCCCCAAGTTAAATTACAGTAGGTCAGGATGGACTCACACAAGGCTAAATACACCATTCTGGTGGTTTCTTTATCAGCAACTTGGCCAAGCCTTTTAAAGATGAACATTAGTTTTCTGGTTCGAGCGCGTAAGGCAGAAAGCTGATTTTCCCATGTAAGGCGGCTATCAAAAGGCACCCACAAGTACTTGACAACATTTACTTGTTCCAGAGTCTGACAACTACAACCATACTGCATCTCACAATTATGTATTTTTACATAGAGATTTTGTTTGTTGGGAGCTGAACGAGCAGATATCGCAAAGGCCATATACTTGGTTTTATTTGTATTAAGAGTGAGGAGATTGCTTTTTCAGTGAGAGACGTCACGTAGCCCATTTTCTGCATTGGACACTACTGTATTCCATGTTTTCCCATGAAATATAATAGCAGTATCGTCAGCGTAAGCGAAGGTTGCAGCTTGTGACAGTTTGAGATCACAAAGGCCATTGACGTATACAAGAAATAAAGTAGGACCGAGCACACTACCTTGCGGTATTCCGAATTCAATGCTAGCAAGTTCACTTGTTTCATTACCGATCTTGACTCTTTGTTGTCTATTTGATATATAAGACTTTAGCCAGTCTAGTGCTACACCTCTGATACCTAACAACTCTAATTTTTTAAGCAGAATAGGCCTCGACACAGTATCAAAGGCTTTAGCCATGTCCAGGAAAACCCCAATGCATTTATTGCCTTTATCCAAATTTTCTCTAATGACATCATTTAGTGCGATAACTGCATCTTGTGTAGCCTTTTTGCAACGGAACCCAAATTGGTTTTAAGAAAGTTGGTTTTCATTTTCGAGGAAGCTTAGAAGCCTTTTATTAACGACCTTTTCTAATATTTTTCCAACGGAACTCAATAATGATATTGGTCGATAATTAGAGACTTCTAATGGGTCACCGTCTTTGTATATTGGGCACACCTCAGCTATTTTAAATGAGTCTGGAACCAAACCTGTCATTATGCTAAGGTTGCAAATATGGGCTATAGTTCCGAAATTATATGTTTAGATGCCTTCAGAAAAATATTGCTAATGCTGTCGTGTCCACATACATGATGCGTTGTTTTTATTGTTGGTGATAATTTTATGAATTTCGATATTGTTTGTTGGTTTTATGAAAAAAGAATTAACTGGTGTGTTTGAAATAAATGTGTGTGTTGTTAATAGCTCCTCTTCTGTCATTTTAATGTTATCAAGTATATTGTTTGCTAATTTTTCTCCTATATTAGTAAAATAGGAATTAATTTTATTTAGTGTTTCTGTTTTATTGGAAGATGTAGACTGTATAAGTTGAGTGTTAGATGTTATGTTCGAGCCCATATTACATATTCTCTTTATGCTATCCCATGTCTTCTTGCAATCACCTTTGCTTTTTTCTAATAAATCTCTATCATATTTGTTTTTTAGGTTTTGCAGGATGTTATTGCAAATATTTCTGTAACGTTTATATTTATTCTTTAAAATTAAGTCTGTATGATTGTTTTTAAAGTGTAGGTGCAACCAATCTCTTTTTCTTATACACTGTAATAGACTCGGTGTAATCCACGTTTTAGTGATGTGTTTAGAGCTGCTAAGTGTAGAAGTAGTTCTATTGTTTTGAACACAATTGTCAATTATTTTAGTTATTTCCTTCATTGCCTCACTTACTTTATTCAACTTATAAAATTCATCCCAATTAACTTTTTGTAGTTCTCCAATCACAGCCGTCATGTTCACATTATTTTTGGTACAACGAGGTTTCATAGTATAGCTATATGATCTTTCAACAGAAAAAATAACTACGTCATGGTCTGTGATGTCTGAGGTGCATACGACAGTTGTGCTTTCAGTTTAGTTTTTAGAAGCACATGATCAATAGAATTAGCACCATGGGTTGGAAGATAATGACTAGGTAAAAAACCATAATGACCAATCAAGTCAAGATATTGTTCAGAATTATGGTCTTTATTGCTATCCTTTCATACACACATGAACATAGACATATAATATGTGTAAAATGTCCTTCATATTATAATTATGATTAATATTATATATGCTACAGTCTACAACTAAAACATGTTACTTACCGTATATTATAGTCTTAGATCACTTGACGGTTTTTACATCTGTATGCGATAGTATACAATACAAAAATTTTTTTTATATAAAATTATACATTTCATACAATTTGCCAATGTCACTAGGAGATCTCAAGACCCATCCAGCTACAGCGAGGAGTGAGACAGGGAGACGTAATCTCCCGAAACTTTTTACTGCGGCATTGGAGGATGTCTTCAAACTCTTGGACTGGAGAAGATTTGGCATCAACATTAATGGCGAGTACATCACTAACCTTCGATATGCCGACGATATCGTAGTCTTGGCTAAAACCCTGGAGGACCTCGGCATAATGCTCAATGATCTCAGCGCGGCTTCTAAAAAAGTGGGCCTAAACATGAACATGGATAATACCAAAGTCATGTCGAACGCCCATGTTATACCCACTCCTGTAAAAATAGGAAGTTCCGCACTCGAAGTTGTTGACAATTATACATGTATATACCTAGAACAGTCAATCCATACAGGTAAATCCAACTTCGAGAAAGAGATCTCTCGTCGAATCCAACTCGGCTGGGTAGCATTCGGGAGGCTACGTAATATCTTCTCGTCCAAAATACCGCAGTGTTTAAAAACCAAGGTGTTCGAGCAATGTATGTTGCCAGTGATGACTTACGGATCAGAGACGTGATCGCTTACTATGGGCCTCATGAAAAAGCTCACAGTCACACAAAGGGCCATGGAGCGCGCTATGCTCGGCGTTTCCATGCGGGATCGTATTCGAAACGATGAGAAAAAAACGCAAAAGGACCAAAGTAACCGACATAGCCTACAGAATCGGCAAACTTAAGTGGCAGTGGGCAGGCCACATAGCTCGCAGAACGGACGGCCGTTGGGGCATTAAGGTTCTCGAGTGGCGACCGTGTGCCGGAGGACGCAGCAGAGGCAGGCCCCCTACAAGATGGACCGACGACCTGAAAAAGGTCGCAGGAAGCCGATGAATACAGGCAGCGCAGAACCGGTCGTTGTGGCGATCCTTGGGGGAGGCCTATGTCCAGCAGTGGACGCGCGAAAGGCTGGCATGATGACTAGGAGATCTAGTAACGCGGTCTAATATATCTTCAGAACCAACCGATCGGCCGCCCGGGCAAGAAGTTATAGAGAATTCCTTCGTCTCAAATAGATACTTACTTTAAATACTTAGTATGATTTTCAGTGAAAATACCCACCCAAGATAAACTGTAAATTTATTTAGAGGTGTCCCTGAACAAAGCAATTTTTCGTAACAAACAATAATAAATATTTCAACGCTTTATTTTGTTTCCTAAGTTTTCATTAAATATTATACTCTGGGGATTTTATGAACGTCATTATTAGGGTTTCAATCCAAGGAAAATCAGGTAAATTGTGTTATGGGTTTCCGAGGCGAATTAGTTGAATTAACAAAATTTATTAGGATTAAATTTTAAGTAAATTAGTTCGTGTTTTCATAACAAATGAAAATGTGCGAAGTTTTACCTAGTATTTGAATTAAGATTGAAAATTTAATATTTTTACTACTTCCGGTAGTATTTAATTGGGGTGGTTACCTGGTTTCAACCAATTTAAATAACTACGAATTATTTTCCAATAATAAAACAGTAAAATTTGCTTTAGACTATTTGTTTACACTTTGTTATTTAAATATTTTTACTACTTCCGGTAGTATTTAATTAGGGTGGTTACCTGGTATAAACCAATTTAAATAACTACGAATTATTTTCCAATAATAAAACAGTAAAATTTGCTTTAGGCTATTTGTTTACACTTTGTTATTTATATCTTTTTGAGATAAAAGGCATTTATTCATCCAAAAAGATAAAAACAAAAAAAAAACACTTAAAATTAAAAAAATAACTTTCTTATTAATATTAGTACACCAATATTAGTTTGTTTTTCTGTACAGTTTTCCTCCGTTTTGGTTATAATATTTAACAGGTTTTTAGCTGGGTGGAAGGTCTCTTCTACTTTGTTCTACCGACTCGTTTCCACCGCCCATACAGAAGCAAAAACCGTCAAGTGACCTAATCATGTTTCGATTTTAGTCTGTGGGTTCCGATTTTTAGGAGATAGACTTCTTGTCGGTTGTTTCCTTCCAGGGTGCGGTTACGAAATGGGTTGTTAAATTGACAATAAGGCAGCGAGTATATTAAAATATACCCGTAATGCAATTTGTATTTGCATCATTTAGCTGGCATAGTGGGAGCGATCAATGTAATTTCAGAATAACTATTAATTGATTCTATTCATGGACTTTGTAGGTCTGCTCGCCACCACAAAGTCAGATGCCGTGCTCTAATTGAAAAAGTAAGTCCTCTACCGAACGAAACAGGTACTTACTATAAAATGTCAGTCAGTGCAACCCCACAAACTTGCTCCAAATACGTTGGATTTTACAAGTAAATTCATATCCTAAACACGCCTGTAGAAAACTTTGTCTACGAATAATTTAACTTTCCTAAAGCCTAACACGATGTGAAAAATTGAAGGAAAATATTCAGGAACTTATTATTTAGGATCCTAAATAAATTATCTTCCTTAAATACAAGGTGAATTTAAAAGGATGTACTTTGAGCTAATATGAGGTTGCTGATCAAGTCGAATAAATTTTACTATGGTTATTTTAACTTTACTAGTTTGTATGGAGAAGACATTTTTTTTTCATTTGCAACACATGGTTCCATGGATTTTCCATTTGATCAGCAGAACCTCATATTAGCCCAAAGTACATCTTTTCAAAGTCACCCTGTATAGTAACATTCTTAATCGAGTTTTCTGGGAATGGGATAGATCAATGATAAAATGGAATACACAAACCTTAGTAGATAGGATAAACTGTAAACGCGCGTGCCACATTTTAGTTTTTTTTATTGGAGCACGGGATGTGACTGTGACCTACAAAGTCCATGAATGGAGTCGATTAAGAGGATCGTCTGATCAAAAAATTCCCATATAGTCACGACCTTTTTGTGGTGACTCTTACACATTATAAATTTTGGAGGCGTTATAAATATTGCTGATATTTGGGATTGTACGTTTTCCTTTTTTTTTAAATTTGGTATAGTAAAACAAATATTAAACCCAACAATCTATAAAAAATCGCTAAAAAATCTTTCTTTTTTGACTATTCATAAATATTTGTAAAGATTTACATGAAATAAATAAAATTTGATATTTGATTTGCTCCTTTTAATAGGTAGACTCGTTGATGTTGGTCGACACATCCGGTGGCCCACGAGCTGGCTCGTTTTTAGCACAGCGAATAAGCATATACAGCGAGGTAACGCGGCCAGCTTCCGCATTGGGAACACTACCAATAGGCAGCGATATGGATGTAATTTTAAATTATTTATTATAATTTTACTTAGGTATACAGGTTTTAATATATTAGTTTTATTATTAAAACATTCATATTTTTTTAAAGTTTTATTTTTAGGGATCACAGTTGATTCCAAACTACAGTGGAAAGCTCACATCAATACTTTATCCAATATATTGAGCTCTGCTGCATATGCAGTCAGAAAAATTAGACAATTAACTGATGTTGCAACAGCCAGACTAGTGTACTTCGCCTATTTTCACAGTATAATGACATATGGTCTTATAATGAGGGGATCTGCGGCAGATATTGATACAATATTTATTCTACAGAAGAGGGTCATTCGGGCAATATATAACATGAAAGCTCGTGACTCTCTTCGAGAAATCTTTCCTATGATTGATATATTGACACTACCATCTCAATATATTTATGAGAATTTATTGTACGAAAGGAAAAACTTAAATATGTATAGTAAAAATAGCGATAGACATAATTTAAACTTAAGAAACATAGATAAAATCGATATACCAAAGTTTAGATTGCAAAAAACTAATAAATGTTTCGTCATTAACAGTATAAGGTTATTTAATAAATTACCTAAAAGCATTATAGATCATTATAGAAATAAAGTTTAAGAATTGTATAAAACACATTTTAATCAATAAGGCTTACTATAATGTAAAAGACTATTTTAACGATAAAGACGTCTGGAACCGTCCTGATATGCAATTGAGGTCTCGCAACTAGTGAACAAATTACTTATTACATATGGAGAATGAACCCTAGCTTAGTAGTGTCCGATATTGTAATAATTTAATATCACATAATTTATTTTTATTACATTATGTAAATTTTGTCTTTGGATAAGGTAATCATTGGTGATTACCTGCTTATTTATACTTAATTTATACTACAGTACTGTGTAGTTCTGTACATTGGTACAGTAACAAATAATCTGCCATAGGGTGTTTTGCGCATGCTGATCGGTGGGGTGCATTTTGAGTATGCTACTATATATATATATATATGCTATATAGCATAAGCAAATCAATGGCTGTGCTCCTCTTTTAGTTTGTGTGAAGCACTAGAGTCTTTTACTTGCTGGTTTCCTTTTCTCCGGGGTGTCACTGAGGGGATCGACTTTACAGTTAGTATACCCGCCCTTAATAATACCGATACTTATATATATATATATGTGATTGGTTACTAACCTTTTATTTAGAATAAATATTTAAGGCGTGGATATGGTCGGTGGAGTTGGTCGCCTTGGTGGCTCCCTTGTATGGCAGATAATGATTGACAGGTCAATGGAATCAGCTAACCACCTAGTCTTACACTAGTTGGTTATGTAATGTGTGTTCGGTTTGGTAGTAATTTTCATATTAAGATTTCTAAATTTAAGTTCTAAATCTGATATCGAGGTATAATAAATATTTGTCGTTCTTTTAATAATGAATAGCTGCCTAACCAAACGCACTCTAAGACCTCATTGTTAAAAATTTTTTTTTTTTGACTATTCATAAATATCTATAAAGATTTACATGAAATAAATGATTTGATTCATTTGATTTGATTATCAGACGTTATTTTAAACTTATAATGATTAATCGCTGCCTATGCTGGCCAACTGATACGGCGCGTGCGTTTTAAATAAACCATTTAAAACACCTTTTTTCGTATTAACCATTAATTATTTATACATGGTGACTTTGAAAGGTGTACTTTGTTATGAGTTTCTATTGATCGAATCAAACAATTTTTCCCATGAAACCATGTGTCGCAAATAATAAAAAAATACCTTCTACATACAAACTAGTAATGTTTGTAAAATGACCAATATCTATGGGAAAGCCTTTTTTTTCACATAGTTTCATGGAAAAAGTTATTCGATTGGATCAGTATCTAGAGCCTCATATTATCCCTTTTAAATTTACCCTGTTTATTAGTAATTATAGTAAATTAAAGAAAAAAGTACATGTTTTGATTATTTTATTGATAGATCCCCCTTAGCAACTATATATACACAACTACCAGCAATATAAAAAAGTGTGTTGTAGGTACTCATTGGGCCTCTCTAGTTAGATTCATTATCTGTGGTCCTATAGGTTCAGTTATTACTGTATACATATATCTGTATAGGTAGATAGATATGTTATTATCCCTTCGTAAGGGTCTGCCTGCAATTTGCTTAATTTGAAGGTTTCTGATGATAGAATCCTCATTTTTTTTACAAGTTTTATACAATTAAGTCTATAATATTCCTTAGCCGTACCTTTTTTACTCTTACTGTTGGAAATTAGATCTTCTAGAACGGAATATCTGGAAAAATGGCATACTATCACTTCAGATGCGTCGGCGAAATTTTTTATTAGGTGTATGACTGTATTAGGGTACCCAGAGATTGTATGAGTCTACATTGAACAAGTGGCTATCTCTTACTATTGACTAAACAGTAGGGTAGACCTGAAAAACAGCATCCTTTGTCACCGGTCAGTCCTTTGACCTACATTTTTTTGTCATTTTGTTTCTGTTATTGTTATTATTTTAGGGACAAAACCTTTTTTTATTTAATTATTTTTGCTTTTGAATGGAGCCTACTGCATCGATTTCTTATCGAGGTGGTAGTCTCCTTTCAGGGTGCGGTTGCGAAAGTAGTTGATCCTCGTTGTTTACGCACAGTCACATCGTGCTCCAATATTTATCTTTTTTATGTTGAATATCTATTTTGATTCCCTAAGAAACAAGGTCGCCTATTCTATGAAGCTTTGCATTTATTACTATAGTAGTCTTGTTAAAAATAATGTTACTCACTAGAAAAACTTATTGATACACACCGAAGATTGAACCTACTTTTTAAGTAAATATCAGGCCAACCATGTATTATTTATGTATTTATTTAAATTATTTATTGCACAAACAGTTTACACATATGCATATACTACACATAAAAATCTATATTATAAATTCAATATAGATTTTTAATATCGTAGGTACATACATACATAACATCATAATTGCGATATTTGGCTACTTAATATGATATATTTTTTTAATATTTTAAAAGTGTTTGTTTGTTATTTTAACATTAGTCGGTGTATATTATCTTAAGAAATATTATCTTTACGTCTCTGCACTTAAAAAGGCTATATAAAATATACAATACACATATATACGAGTATATATCGTACATACAATATATATTATATATACATATTAAATTATTAACATACTGAACGTACTTCGTTTTAAAAATAAATGTATATGTGGTCCACATGTTGTTTTATGGATTTACTCATAAACTATATTCCTATCGTGATTTCTGTGTTCTTTTGATGACAACTTTACTGTGCTTATCTGTAGTTTTATCATCATTTTCATCAGCTTCTACATCAAGCTGAGTTGGAGTAGGTTTTTCCGAAGTTTTTTATTGGTCTCGAAGGTCTCTTTTAGAAGCGAAATGTCAGCCACGTTCAGCAGATCGTCACTTCTGGTTTAAAGGCATACCTACATTATATTCTATATTTTTTTTAAAACTTAACTACGAAAAAATATCTACCGTTACTGGTGCCACGGTTTGTCGAATCTCTTTTTCTTATTTGCTCCACGTTTGACAGTTACTGTTTAGTCGTGGTTTAGGCATGGAAGCGTGTGTTAGTGGTACGTTTTATAAATGTCGTCCCTAACCATCTTCTCTGACTGCTGCTCTCCTGGTACATTTCTAATGGACATTCCATACATTAATTAAAATCTGGAATTATTTTCTTGTATCTGTTGACTTTTCTAAATGTATTTAAAATCTAGCTAATAGTAATAAAATATTCACAGTTTCACTGTACCAACTTGTGAAACTGTTATAGATGGGTTATTGAGTCTATCCGAACATCGCGACGAGCTAGCCACTTGTTAGGTGTAGACTCATACCATCGGCCGTAAGGCACCCTTGTTGATATTTATATATATATACATATATATCTTTCATTGTTTTTATTAAACTTTAAAGATTTTATTTTAAGTATCGTTTTTTGTTATTATTTCGCAGATCGGGGAGAAGGCCTAATGCCTTAGTTAACTTTCTTTTGATAACTATATTGCATTTTTTTTAATAATTATTTGGTTACGATTTTTTTTGTAGCAAAATTTGTAAATTTATTATATATATAATAATAATATAGGGCTATAAATAAACTTTCGAAGTTAACAAATTAAATTAAAGACAAAAAAAGCAGGCGCCATTTGATAGAGTACCTATCTATGTACGCTAGCATATACCTACCACGTTGTATGGCAATGCTGTTTTTCTTGTTTTAAATAGCCATACCTTTTGGGTTCTATTTTTAACATTACCAATGTCAACAACGGACAAGATAAAATGAGACACAAACTGAACAGCTACAATGTGATTACAGAACGAAGTGCCAAATCTGTAAATATGATCATATCAGGGTTTTCAATCAATTCGAGCCTCAAATACACCAAGGGAGAAGACACCCACAACAGTTCGTGGACCAGCGGAAATAGTGAAGTGGCAAAAGTGAATATTTTAAACAGTTCCGATTACAAACATTCTCAATACTCGATACAGGATGACGAGTACATATTTGATAGAACTGATGTTCGCGCTATATTTATTACGTTATACACTTTAGTGTTTTGCTGTTATTTTTTTTGTAAGTTCTTTTTCTATATACAAACAAACGTACTAAAATTGAAATATGACTATTATATATATATATATTGAGCACGGCATATACCTTTGTATAATATCTATTTGATGGTAATCCCTATAAAGTTCATGAATGGGGTCAATCAATACATTGTTGTTAAACAATATAGATCGCTCCCACTATAAATGACGCGGTTACAAAATGGGCGGCGACATGGGCGTATTTTCATTACGAGTACACTGAGAAAAATATACCCAAGTTTTTAATATGAAATCAGCGCCCGCTACGCGTATACCTCATAAAAAACGACTAGGCGTCCGAACCAATAATTTATCCGTATTCCTTTCTTGCATAAGCATTCTAATATATCATTACTCATCCTGTTAAAATCGAAATCAAATTACGAGAAATTAGTCGGAGTCACACGTTAGCAGGAAAGTTTCGGTAAAAGTTGACCGGCATGAAATGATTTGCATGTAAGACATCATGATAACTTATCGTTGCAACATTTCACATGAAGAGTTGTGATATTTTCCCACTAGAAGCGCCTCGTAGTATCATGATAGAAAAGGCATTAGTTAGTTTAACGACATTGCAATCGTAAAGACTGATCTTATCGGCGTAAAACTTAAAATTTATCGATTAACCGACGATTTTCAATTACATCAAATATCCATTTTTCTCAGTGTATATTTTAATATCCTTGCTGCTTTATCGTCAAATCAATCGTGCGTCATAATAATTCATAAATTACTGCCCCCTCAATCTCTCCTACTTAGCATTTGTAAATTATGCCCAAAGCTTAAGTATTTTTTTGCGGTCGATAAGTACTCGTATTCCGCTTTCGATTTTTTTCATTTATTCGTCACTACTGAAGATTTCAAAGTTTTATTCAAATCTAGCTTTTGAGATAAATAAGTAAATAAATTCGTTTAATCTCCTCGATCGGACGGTTCGATTGATCGATCCTATATAATTATAGATTCGTAAATCTTGTTGCAAACTTTTTGGGGCCTTCGCTGAATATTTAATGTGACAAATTAAGCAATTGTGATTCGTTTACGATGCGATTTAAGTTAAGTTAATTATTTAACAGAATTTAGGCTCTATATTTTTACAATTGTTAAAAAGTAGGGTTGACCGGAGCAGTGTGAAGTTGGCGGCCAAAGTTAGCGGCCAATTATAACCCGACCAATTTAAGAAGTCAGATTAAAACCATCCTTAGATTAACTATTAGACATATAATTTTGTACCTATATCATATGTCTAGTTAGTAACAAGGGTGGCATGTCCTTAGGAAAGGATTAATGGGATGGGTTTGAAGTAAAACTTTACTTTTCCATATAATGAATAATTTTGTCTGTATTGATGGCCTAGAAAAAAAATTTCAAGTACAGACTAGATTAATTATGTACCTAGAGCATATACCTAGTTAGTAAATAGGGTGACATGCCCTTAGGAAGGGGTTAAGGGGGTAGTTTTTAAGTAAACTCTACTTACCCATATAATTATTAATTTTGTCTGTATCGATAGCCTAGAAAAAAAGTATCAAGTACAGACTAGGTTTATTTTGTACCTACAGCATATACCTAGTTAGTAAATAGGGTGACATGCCCTTAAGAAGGGGTTAAGGGGGTAGTTTTTAAGTAAAACTACTTATCCATATAATTATTAATTTTGTCTGTATCGATAGCCTAGAAAAAAAGTATCAAGTACAGACTAGGTTTATTTTGTACCTAGAGCATATACCTAGTTAGTAAATAGGGTGACATGCCCTTAGGAAGGGGTTAAGAAGGTAGTTTTTAAGTTAAACTCTACTTACCCATATAATTATTAATTTTGTCTGTATCGATAGCCTAGAAAAAAAGTATCAAGTACAGACTAGGTTTATTTTGTACCTAGAGCATATACCTAGATAGTAGATAGGGTGACATGCCCTTAGGAAGGGGTTAAGGGTTTTTAAGTAAAACTCTAATTACCTATATAATTACCCAAGGTACATTGGTGGCTGTCAGGCGCCAGTTACGAGCCACGCGTATCAGCGTCGCAGAGGTACCGTCCGTGGATACTGTCATTATTTCCATACGCGCGGGGACCCGCTCCGAGTCTGACTGTCTGCTTATGGCCGCTACGTACCTACCACCCGCCATGCCTACTTCTACTTACTCTGACCATTTTGATGCCGTTATTAATATCATAAATGAATTGAACCTATCCCATATTACATTGATAGGTGATTATAACTTGCCAGAATTAAACTGGAAACCTTCTCCTACCCATAAACATTTGACTGCAGACTTGGGTTCTCCGTCCGGTAGAAGTACGCCGTTGCTGAACGCGTTATCTTTCCTGTCCGTGAAGCAGTCTAATAGCATACCAAACGTAAACAACAGAATACTAGATTTATTATTGTGTAACAACGAAAAATCACAAATTTCACAATTGCACTATTCTCTTTTTTCTATGTACAGAGCACGTTTTAAAGATTTAATTCGCACCACTTATAATAAATATATTATTAATACAGAAGCTCAAATAAGAAAAAATATTAAATCATTTTGGGAATATGTTGGATCTAATTCGGAAAAAAGTGCTTATCCCGATAAAATGTTTTTTGGGGACACCACCACTGGTGACCCTAAAGTTATTTGCTCACTATTAATTTTCTTTTCTGTCTACGAGCCAACGAATTTAGACCTCAGCACATGGTTACCACCTGTGGGCGACATTGACTATAACACACTAGTCTCAAATATATATTTACCCCTTGCAGATATACAAAAAGAATTAAAATTTCTTGACACATCAAAGGGACCAGGTCCAGATAAAATTGAACCATTGTTTTTAATCCAGACTGCGAAATCATTAGCACTTCCCCTATTTATTATTCTAAACAAAAGTTTGAATTCTGGCTTATTTCCAGACATTTGGAAGATAGCAAATATCATTCCGATACACAAGTCTGAGAGTAACAGTAATGTGGAAAACTATCGTCCAATCTCAATATTGTCGACTTTGTCAAAAGTCTTTGAAAAACTTGTTCACAAAACAATTTATCCAATCCTGCATAACCATATTACCCCAGCCCAACATGGGTTCGTCAAGAGCAAATCTACTATTACTAATTTAACTGTTTACACTAATTATATTTTCAATGCTTTTGACAGTGGTTTGCAAGTAGATTCTATCTATACTGACTCCAAGAAGGCCTTCGACAAGGTCGATCATGTTATTATGCTCGAAAAGCTAGCCTATAATGGTATTAAGGGGTCTCTGCTCAGGTGGTTCTCATCATACATACATAATAGAAAACAAGGTGTTATTGTCAATGGTTTCGAGTCGGAAACGGTTGTTGTAACGTCTGGAATCCCAACTATTGCTATTGACCGACATCCATTAGAGAATATTACTAATATACGCAACTTAGGAATTACACTGGACTCTAAACTGACTCTTGACATTCACATTAGCAACATTATAAACAAAGCCTTTAAACTTATGGGATTTACTTTACGTATAGCGGTTCCATTTAAAAATTCAACCACCTACATACACCTTTTTAATTCACTTGTTAGACCAATCTTAGAATACGGATCAATTATATGGAATCCCCATTACCACACTTACAATAACAGTATAGAAAAAAATCTAAGAAAATTTCATAAAATTGTAAGTTTTAGATGCCGTCATAAATATATGAAATATGACTTATTAATAAGTAAATTTAAAACCTCAACCCTTCAGTAGCGACGTGCCGGATTGGATGCCATGTTTT
The DNA here is from genome assembly GCA_947458855.1 of Monopis laevigella. Taxonomy (NCBI): domain Eukaryota; kingdom Metazoa; phylum Arthropoda; class Insecta; order Lepidoptera; family Tineidae; genus Monopis; species Monopis laevigella. The sequence continues at coordinate 16,828,103 of OX381583.1, read as the reverse complement.
TGTTTAAATTGCTGCACAATCATGTTGACTGTCCTGATCTTCTGGAACTTCTGCACTTTCGGGTGCCTAAACACAACACAAGGTCACAAGCGTTATTCCATCTACAACCAAGCCGAACCAATGCCGGTCTACGCGCCCACTACACAGTATATGCACTGTATATAATACGCGCTTTGTTACCCTCGACATTTTTAACAGCTCAGTTGGCAAGTATAAGAGTGGAATAAAATCTCTTCTAAAACCTTCAATCTAATTATTGTTTATATATTATTTCTAATCTGTATATAATTATGTGTAAGTATATAAACAAATATTATATATTATTTATTGTTATGTGTATATACCTACTTATCTAAGTACCTATATTGCTTATTTATATTATATAAGAATAAGAACAGTCCTGTCACACTTCTTTTTATTTTGTATAACTTTCTGTGAATACGCTGTTGTCACATATGTATGTATTTTGTTAAAAATCTGTTTTCTGTTAATATCTGTATGTGTCGTTTGTATTCAATAAATCATTAAAATAAAAATTAAATAAAAAACTACCCCCTTAACCCCTTCCTAAGGGCATGTCACCCTATTTACTAACTAGGTATATGCTCTAGGTACAAAATATACCTAGTCTGTACTTGATACTTTTTTTCTAGGCTATCGATACAGACAAAATTAATAATTATATGGGTAAGTAGAGTTTTACTTAAAAGTCATCCCCTTAACCCCTTTCTAAGGGCATGTCACCCTATTTACTATCTAGGTATATGCTCTAGGTACAAAATAAACCTAGTCTGTACTTGATACTGTTTTTCTAGGCTATCGATACAGACAAAATTAATAATTATATGGATAAGTAGAGTTTTACTTAAAAACTATCCCCTTAACCCCTTCCTAAGGGCATGTCACCCTATTTACTATCTAGGTATATGCTCTAGGTACAAAATAAACCTAGTCTGTACTTGATACTGTTTTTCTAGGCTATCGATACAGACAAAATTAATAATTATATGGATAAGTAGAGTTTTACTTAAAAACTACCTTCTTAACCCCTTCCTAAGGGCATGTCACCCTATTTACTAACTAGGTATATGCTCTAGGTACAAAATAAACCTAGTTTGTACATGATACTTTTTTTCTAGGCTATCGATACAGACAAAATTAATAATTATATGGGTAAGTAGAGTTTTACTTAAATATTACCCCCTTAACCCCTTCCTAAGGGCATGTCACCCTATTTACTAACTAGGTATATGCTCTAGGTACAAAATAAACCTAGTCTGTACTTGATACTGTTTTTCTAGGCTATCGATACAGACAAAATTAATAATTATATGGATAAGTAGAGTTGTACTTAAAAACTACCCTCTTAACCCCTTCCTAAGGGCATGTCACCCTATTTACTAACTAGGTATAAGCTCTAGGTACAAAATAAACCTAGTCTGTACTTGATACTTTTTTTCTAGGCTATCGATACAGACAAAATTAATAATTATATGGGTAAGTAGAGTTTTACTTAAATATTACCCCCTTAACCCCTTCCTAAGGGCATGTCACCCTATTTACTAACTAGGTATATGCTCTAGGTACAAAATAAACCTAGTCTGTACTTGATACTGTTTTTCTAGGCTATCGAAACAGACAAAATTAATAATTATATGGGTAAATAAAGTTTTACTTAAAAATGACCCCCTTAACCCCTTCCTAAGGGCATGTCACCCTATTTACTAACTAGGTATAAGCTCTAGGTACAAAATAAACCTAGTCTGTACTTGATACTTTTTTTCTAGGCTATCGATACAGACAAAATTAATAATTATATGGGTAAGTAGAGTTTTACTTAAAAACTACCCCCTTAACCCCTTCTTAAGGGCATGTCACCCTATTTACTAACTAGGTATATGCTCTAGGTACAAAATAAACCTAGTTTGTACTTGATACTTTTTTTCTAGGCTATCGATACAGACAAAATTAATAATTATATGGGTAAGTAGAGTTTTACTTAAAAACTACCCCCTTAACCCCTTCCTAAGGGCATGTCACCCTATTTACTAACTAGGTATATGCTCTAGGTACAAAATAAACCTAGTTTGTACTTGATACTTTTTTTCTAGGCTATCGATACAGACAAAATTAATAATTATATGGATAAGTAGAGTTTTACTTAAAAATCATCCCCCTAACCCTATTTACCTAAGGGCATGTCACCCTATTTACTAACTAGGTATATGCTCTAGGTACAAAATAAACCTAGTCTGTACTTGATACTTTTTTTCTAGGCTATCGATACAGACAAAATTAATAATTATATGGATAAGTAGAGTTTTACTTAAAAACTACCCCCTTAACCCCTTTCTAAGGGCATGTTACCCTATTTACTAACTAGGTATATGCTCTAGGTACAAAATAAACCTAGTCTGTACTTGATACTTTTTTTCTAGGCTATCGATACAGACAAAATTAATAATTATATGGTTAAGTAGAGTTTTACTTAAAAATCACCCCATTAACCCCTTCCTAAGAGCATGTCACCCTATTTACTAACTAGGTATATGCTCTAGGTATAAAATTAATCTAGTCTGTACTTGATCCTTTTTTTCTAGGCTATCGATACAGACAAAATTATTAATTATATGGAAAAGTAGAGTTTTACTTCAAACCCACCCCCTTAATCCTTTCCTAAGGACATGCCACCCTAGTTACTAACTAGACATATGATTTAGGTACAAAATTATATGTCAAAATGTAGATAATAGTTAATCTAATGATGTTTTTAATCTGACTTCTTAAATTGGTCGGGTTATAATTGGCCGCTAACTTTGGCCGTCAACTTCACACTGCTTGCAATAAAAAGATATAATGAGTATTTATTTATATTTTTAAGTAAATACATATAAGTATCATATGAATTGAACAAATGCCTCCGGATGGTATATTTGTTTTTCCTCAACCTTTAAATGTTTAAAATATTTTTCCTTGGGTCCCTGGTTCGAATCCCGATGTGTACCAATTAAAAGTTTTTATTTAAAAAAAATATGTACATTTGTTTGACAATACCACTATAGTGTCTCGGAGAGCACGTTAAGCTGTCGGTCCCGGTTTCACTATACCAACTTGTAAAACTGTTTATAGATGAGTTATTTAATGTATTCAAAACATCGCGACGAGCTAGCCACTTGTTTGGTGTAGACTCATACTATCGCCTACGACGAGGTGGGATTAAAAACCCCTCCGCTGGGTACCCTGAGGCCGTCTAGGCGGTCTCGGGCGCCGTAAGGCACCCGTGATGATATGTATGTATGTATGTATGTGTATTATTTTTCGCCCCATATTTTGGTAATTGCCTACAGACCATATTAAACATATTTTATTGTAACTAATCTAAATAAAACTAAAACTGAATCTAATAAAATTAGTTTTAAATGCTAGTTATTGTTTTAATCGATACCGTACGCGACATTTTTTTTTCGTAATATATATATACGAGTAAGTACATTTTTTTTTGCATTAATATTCACCTATAGAACCCATTTTATTCTTCAAAAAATGCCCGAAAAATAAAAATACATAAATTTACTCCAACAAATAGGTACATATTGTCTTCGTATCAAGGAAATAAAATACCTTTAGACAAGTGGCAGGGTCTCAATGGTGAGTTAAGTATAAAAGTAGAAGTGTTTTGTAAACCTTTTTTTGTACTTTAAGTCATTTTAATCTTAATTTATTTGTCTGGGCAACATTAAAAATAAAACATATCTGTTTCATTATTTTCGTCAAAGAACACAAATTTGTTACTGTTCCAAAAAATATACATTATATCCCTTCATCTAGTCGCTTTTTCAGTTGAACCTATTAATTACCTTTTTTTTAGTGTATGGGTAGAACCCGATCGACAATAAAGGTCAAAATGGTGTATGGCATTTTCATTTTTTCACTTTTATGATAAATATCATAGGATGCTGAACTCTGCCTGGCATAATAAAAAACAAAAAATCGTAACACGAAGGTTACGTCTGTTTTATAAATTTGGATGTGTTATATACGTAGTGGTTAGACCTCAGACTTAAAAACACTTAGTTGTAGGTCCCAGGTACTATTATTATTTCTGTGTCCCAGGTTTAAACCCTGGTGTCTAGTTTTTAATACAAACAAAAACTACATTAGTTTGACAACACCGCTATAGTGCGTCGGAAAGCACGTTAAAAGCTGTCAGTCCCAGTTTCACTTTAGCAGCTGTTATATAGATGGGTGGGTTATTGAGTCTATTTAAACGCCGCGACGAGCTAGCCACCTATTCGGTGTACCTACTTTATGTTATATTTATCAGGAAAATACAGGCAGGCCAAAACAATGACGAATGGAAATTTATGGTAATATCTATGGTAGTGAGTTTAAAGTGGAATACAAATTTGTTAAAAGCGTTTAACGCGAGTGACGCGGCGACGCAAATCTGTTTGGGGTGACTAAAATACAGACCTGTTTTAACTTAAGCCAACTGGCCTAAAATAATAAGAACCTGAAAAAGGCTTTGTAAATACATTCAAAATATGAAATTTAAGACACCTACTTACACAATATTATAACCGGTATGTATTTTTTATTTTCATTCCATATATTCGAAAAGGACGACTTGGCTCGCCTTTAAGTGCACCCAAAGGTGGTGTTTTATATACGAAACCTTAAGAAACTTTCAGTGGGCAGTTATGAGTTTTTAATCCTCTTTATAAGTGAGCCGCAATTATCTTTATAATTGCGAAAATGTCTCAAATGTAAATAAAAGTTTTTAGTTGTTTTATTATTAGATACTATTTAATTTCAATTTAGTTATTACTCTATGTTTTATTAAATAATAATATTACAAATAAATATGAGGCGCCTTTTATTTTCTCATAGAGGGTGATGAAATGTAGAGTGTATCACTCGGGCGCAAAATATATTTTTGACTCGAGCGACGTACTTTGAATGCCTCGCTACGTTCAGGATTCTACTAAAGAATCCCTCGCCGTAAAAATATTATTTTGCTTATATTCCTTAATATACAATCTACTATTTTTTATTTTATTTAAATCTTTATTGCATACAAAACACAAAGGGGGCCTTAATGCCGCTAGTCTTCTCTACCAGTCAACCCTTCGGGACAATTAAAACAGTTAATTATGAGGTAGGTGCAATACAGTAACTGGGTGATTATTAAATAAAATACTCATAATACACTACTTACATATATCTTATATATATACACCAACTACACAATGATCTAGAAAATTGAAATACCTACCTATGTACAAAGTGTACTCTTTTTTTAGTATTCTACCTTGTTATTCCAGCGTTTATGATTGATAATCGTAGATTAAATAAGTCTTAATATTAAAATATGAACATTTATTCGAGAACACGACTATAGTGATTTGGAGAGACATTAATCTGTCGGTCCCAGTTTCACTGTAACCGTTTACAAATGGGTTAACAGGGGGCTTTTCCAAAATTCAAATATTATTTACCTGTGCGATCTGTTGGAAAAAAGAAAGAGACGGAGATATATAATTTATATATCATCTCTTTTTTTTCGGAGAGATCGCACGGGTAAATAATATTTGAATTTTGGAACAGCCCCCTGTTAACCGAACCGTGTGTATAGACTTGCACTACGGCCAAAGTTGGTATAGTAAAACTGGCATTTTGTTTTGCAGGCCTTATAATAATTACACTTGATGCCATATTTCGCAATATTCCGGTTAGACAAAAAAAAAAGTTTACAGTAGTAGTAGTGTGAGTTTTCTAACTATTACTTTGCGTTTGAGTTAACTAAAATTTGTATGGGAAATAGTTCAGCGCTCCAAGCGGAAATTTTGAGAACTATAAATGCGGTCGTGTGATTGGTCAAAATGTTAACGCGGTAGTATAGTTAACGCGAAAGTAAATGTTAAAAAATCTCACACTAGGGCCACTGTTTGGAGTTTAAAATAACATATAATTCAGCTTTTATGTGAGATATAGATAGCAGATATCCAATCCATTTAGTAGAATAACACTGGATTAAAAATATCGGAAAAAGTATGAAAATATGCAAAATATCCTGGTGATCCCGTTCTATATTAAGTAATTACTTAATACAACAGCAACTCACAACTGAATAAAATTTACAAAAGCTTTATTTTTTTGTATGTAAAAATATTTATAGCCTTCAAAACAAAATACTCAATTTAAATGTAATAGAGATCGGCCACTACATATATATAATGATATATTCTGTCACGGTGATAAAAAAATTATATTGTGTTCTATGATGAAAATAATGAAACACGTATTTTTTCCTTTTAGTGTCGCCTATACCAAAACAAAGATAAATAACAAAAAAGATATACAAATCACGTTAACTTTCATACTAATCTCACAAATTAAAGCCTATCACTTGTCTAACTGTGTTTTACTTGTTGGATGCGAAGACTTATTATGTATTTGTAGGAGTAATTTTAAGCATATAGACGTTTGTTCATATATTAATTTATTTATCGGACTTTTTATTTGAAGAAAAAAATACTTAGGTACCTTTTTATTTAAAAAATGGGTTCTAAAAGTGATACTGGAGGCATCAAAAAAATATTATCATTGTTAAAAAAACACCCAGTATAATATAAACATATATATCTGGGTGAATTTAAAAGTATGTACTTTGGGCTTTGGATGTACTTGACAACTTTTCCCATGAAACCATGTGTCACAAATGAAAAATTTTTTTTTTTTAATTCTCCATACATGACTAGTAATGTTAAAATGACCACTTTGTATGGGGAAGCCATTTTTTTTTTTCATTTGCGACACATAGTTTCATGGAAAAAGTTGTTCGATTTAATCAGCAGAATCTCATTTTAGCCCTTTCCCTGTATAAGTTGACCTGTTAATATAGTATTCTATGTTCATTTTCTTATTTCATTGGAGCACGGCGTGTGACTTTGCATCAAACTAATGGCAAGATCAGTCATTAATGGCTCTTACTAAATGCAAATTGCTGTAATCTATGCTAACAGTAACGATTCGTTATTTTCGTTTAAAAATGACTTCGCTTGACTTAGAATGAGCTTCGGACGTTAAGATTTTTGTATGGGAATAACGAACCGTTACTGTTGATTTAAGGAATTGGAAAGAGCGAAATTGTCACCTCGACAAAAAAAAACATGGGGTAATTATCCTGAAAACTGGTGAACCAACAAACTAAATCCAAAATATGATGAACTCACTTTCAGCGGGCCGGTGGTAACGAAACCATAGGCTATTATAGTTAAGTATCCAAAGTGTAGGACCGAGCGAAAAAATTGCTCACAACGCGTTGTGGTCACTGTAAAACATTCACATCTCGAAGTTGCGGTGTTATGGCTCTTATAAAAATGGCCACGACGCATTGTGGTAAACACTTAAAGACCACATAGCAAAATTAACGTAACGTGGCTGCCATGTTATTTGACCTCAACGCGTTATGGCAACGCATTTTCGGTTTGTGAACCTTGCGTGCCGCACCGAAGAGGTTCACGGGCCGCCTGTTGACATTCGGTTTTTACCAACGATAAGTAACGCTAACATACCAAATTTATTTCATTTACTTTAATCGGATGCTAATTAGCCGTAATACAGACAGACACTTCTTGGTTATAATATAACATTCTCGGAGGGTTAAAATTCTTGTCTATTCAATTAGGTACTTTAATAATAATTGTATCAGACATTGACGGTATCAGAATGAATATTAAATCAAATTATTTATTGACAACAGACAAGATTGAGGTCAAACGCAGACTGTTTATAATAAAAAAAAAAGTGAATAGAAATAAATTATTCAATAGGTACATCGCATAAATATATTGGATACCTACTGTTTAAATAGCAGTTTTCTTTTTCTAAAAAAATATGATTTAGCTATGTGAAAGTATTTATTATGTTATTATAATAATCGATTTTATGTTGCCCGCAACTTTATGGTGTAATAATGTACTACATTTTTATTTCTATATAAAGTTTAAAAAAACGTTAATAATATTACAAATTAAAGAAGCATAATTTAATTTGAAATTTTTCATGTGGACATCATTGTCTTTTTGAAAGCTGTTATATACTCTGTATAATCCTCTGTCTGAAGTGTTGCTCTCGGGTCACCTATAGCTAGGGTTGCCAGCTCCCGTTTGGTGTATAAAAAACTTATTCAACCTTATGTACCTAGCTTATTTTTGTTACTTTTAAAATTATTTTTTATTATATACGCCCATACAAACGAACTTCCAATATTACAACTTGGCTGTAGTCATAGTTTAATTATTATTTTTATGTTTGTAATTGTATATAAAATCTTTCCGTTAAAATCATTAATATACATATATATAGAGCCGACCTAAGGCCTAAAGTCGCCTTTCTAAACTTTAAAATAAGTATATTGAAAATAGCATACCTATATCATAGTAGGAAGTAGGTAAACTGTTAAGAGTTTATCGTGCGTAAGACGCGGACGCGGATTAGGTACATATGCGCGATTGTTTTAGTGTGAGTGAACGCTCACTGATGTCTTGGCGCACAAGCCCCTCGATTTTTTGATGTAAGCTACTTTTTTAACAATTTGAGTTGTGTCAAAGCGACGACGCCGAATTATGGATCAAATATTACCTATTGAAATATAGATTTTTAATTTAAAGTCGCTTCCCTTGATCGGCAAAAAATATGATATTCTTGTTTTTGACTAACTTTATTAGACTGATTTAAATTTTACTAAGACTCGTTAGTCATTTCGTACCAAATAGTATAGACGGATTCCTGAGTACCTAGCGGTAAGGTATAAAACCTTACCGATGGGTACTCCTGAGTCCGTCTATACTTATTCCCACATTGTCGTAGCCGATGGTATTTTGAGTCTTCACCGAATAAGTGCTTGTCGGTGTTGGACAGACTCTGAAATTATTTATAGATAACCATATAGAAATAATTCCACAAGTTGGTAAAGTGAAACTGGGACCGACAGCTTAAAGTACTCTCCGAGGCACTATAGATTTTTGATTTATTTTAACTACCTACAAACGTTTAATTCCAAATTAAAATTAAAAGATAATTATTTAATAAACTGTTTTAAAAAGGATTTAAATTATGCAGACATCAGACCCATGGCAAAAGTTTAAAACGTTATAAATTTTTTTATCCCACAGAGATGAGAAAGGGTGGTTAATTTGCTTTAAACTTACCTGGTACGTGTTATTAATACAAATATTTATTTACCAAATGTTATAGGAAAGTATGTAAAGTATTTGATAACCAAACGGCTGGCTCTTTTCTCGGACAATGTATAAGAAGGTAACGCAGCCAGCCTTTTGAGCACCTTCCTTCTGAAACCTAGTTTTTTATTTACTTAATTCGATTTTGTTTTAAATATTATCATTAAACAATGGACAATAAAGTTTCGATAATTAATGATTAAACAATTATAGGTAGTTTCCACTATTCAGTCTTAAAGTTTAGAAAAGAAGTGATTTATTTTAACAACCCGTTGACTGACCTATTTGTATACATAAGTTTAAATGAAATCAGGCGTTATATTTTATAACTTACTTATTAAATAGATAAGCGTACCTATATACACTTGACAAATATAACATAGGTACTTATTGAAATAAATATTATTAACATAAATAGACCATTTAGCGCAATGCTTTAACAGTTTTCCTACTCCCTACTATGATATAGCTATATAGTATGCTATTTTCACGCCTGCTGTCACATATAAAACACAATGTTGGTTCGGAACAGTGCAGTATAGAAAATGCCATTTGTTTCGAGATAATAATAATATTATTAAATTTAATAATATTATAGGACAATTTACACATATTGCTCTGGTCACAAACTAAACTCTAAGCTTGTAGTACGTGTACCAGAAACAACGATATAATACATATTATATTTTATAACACCCAGATCATGACAAACTGTACAGAAAAACGTACTATGTAGGAAATACAAATGAATTCCCAAACACGTTTAAAGATTTCAGGCTTTTTAAAAACAATGGTAGCCATTAAAACCTGATTGCCTGAACCTCAAGTGCCTTCACTTTTAGAAAATCAAATTATTTATCGTTTGATATATTTCGGTATTCATATTCCTATTTTATTCCAACAAAAAAAAAGTTTTATTGTAGATAATAAAGATTGTTAAATTATTGGACTTTTTAAATTATAAATGAAAAACTAATTCCAATAATAAAACTAATAGTTTTAAGCGAAGCAAAGATTTATTGTTCACCTTTCTATTAGGAAACAAGATGAACAACTATTTAAGTAAACCGGAGCAGTAATCTTCAAAATAAATACTGCAGAGAGATAGACAGCAGGCACCTGGGTCTCACCAATAGATTTCCTTTATTATTTTATTTTTTCGCGTCGCTAAAAAAGCGATTACTAAGTTTATAATTGCGCATGATTAAATATTGTAATTTTCGCAGCTTAAGTAATTAATTACCTATAAAATATTATTTTAAGTATCCATAATACATTTTAAAACAATTTCACAATTAATTAAACCAATCCCTTAATTACAATTTATATACCTAATACCTACAAAAGTTTAATTCTTAATTTAAATCAAATGATAATTATTTAATAAACTGTTTTAAATAGGATTAACATTATGCAGATATCAGACGCATGGCAAAAGTTTTAAATGTTAAGAATTTTTTTATGTCACCGAGATGAGAAAGGGTGGTTAATTTGCTTTAAACTTACTTGGTACATGTTATTAATACAAATATTTATTTACCAAATGTTATAGGAAAGTATGTAAAGTATTTGATAACCAAACGGCTGGCTCGTTTCTCGGACAAAGTATAAGAAGGTAACGCAGCCAGCCTTTTGAGCACCTTCCTTCTGACACCTAGTTTTTATTTCATATGTTTTTTTAATTACTTAATTAGATTTTGTATTAAATATTATCATTGAACAATGGACAATAAAGTTTCGATAATTAATTATTAAACAATTATAGGTGGTTTCCACTATTCAGTCTTAAAGTTCATAAAGGAAGTGGCAACAGTCAGTTTGCTGAATAAAATCGCGCAGAAATGTAAGCAATTCGATATATTAGCTTTGTATAACCAAACGAGTTATCCAGAGGTGCCATTGTAATTTTATGGAGGCTTGAATATTACGGTCTTAAGGCCAAACAAATCCAAAACATAGTAAGAAAAATATTAGTGAGAATAATGCTTATGAAGTGAGAACAGAAATGGCGGACATGAACACGTTCGACGTTTCGGCAGAAAATTAAACGAAACCAATGGTTGGAGCTTTTGATACTAATTCCCTAGTCCCCATGTATATTTAAATGAGTTTTTAACTGTTTATAGACATGGATTAATGAGTATGGTTCCGGTTTTCAGGAGACTACTGCATCGAGGTCTTTCACAGGTGCGGTGACGAAATGGGTAGTTGGATTGACGATAAAACAGCGAATGTATTAAAATACTAGCGGCCCGTCCCGGCTTCGCACGGGTTTGTATAACTTTAACTATATGCTCAGCGCACGCCACGGAAGGCCTCAGAAACGATACTTTTCCCCCGTTTTTAAAACATTTTTGGTTACTGCTCCACGCTAGGTCCTATAGTTATAGGACCTAGCGTGATATTATATAGCCTATGTTACTTCTGAATAATGCAGCTTTCTAATGGTGAAAAAATTATTGCAATCGGTCCAGTAGTTTTTGAGTTTATTCATTACAAACATACAAAAATACAAATCTTTCCTCTTTATAATATTAGTATAGATAGTATAGATAGTATAGATAGTATAGATAATCGCAATACAACTCGTCATTGTCGCCCTCCATTTCGTAGTTGCATCGGGTTATTCCCAGTTGTCACTACCCGCACCGCATTTAGCCGGAATAGTAGTAGCGATAAATATAGTTTTTTTTTATTTTCCAAATAATAACCAATTCTTAATGCAATAGGTAATCGTTGAACTTGTCAATATTTCTGTCTTAAATTATATATAAAAAATTCACCTTAAAATAAATTATTAGTAAGAAAAGTACAGTAGGTATATTAGTATTTTTTTCGGGCCATAAATCGTATTTGGGGCAAACGTCGGATTTAACAACAATTATTTTGGAGAAATATCTATTTGGAACGATTAACTTTTCAACCTAAAGCGTTTAGTAGGTGGAGTTTTATCTTACCACAATGGCTTACACTATTACGTTGGAACTGAGTCTTTAATTTTCGATTGGTATTAATTTAAAGCATTATAAAATATTGTATTGCCCTTTCTAAAAATGATTACTACTCTATGATATATTATGTCATATCTAATAATTTTTACTCTATGGTATGCGTAGGACAAAATATAGTTGGTGAATTTTATAATAATAAAAGAGTTTTTAGGGTATTAATAAGAGTATAATAATAAGAATACACGTTTAAATCATATTTATTATTATAAAAAAATACAAACGCTTTAATCTTAGTTTTTTTGCAGTCTAAACTTTGGTATATCGATTTTATCTATGTTTCTTAAGTTTAAATTATGTCTTTCGCTATTTTTAGTAAACATATTTAAGTTTTTCCTGATGTACAATAAATTCTCATAAATATATTGAGATGGTAGTGTAAGTACCTCAAACATAGGAAAGATTTCTCAAAGAGAATCACGAGTTTTCAATGTTATATATTGCCTGAATGGCCCTCTTCTGTAGAATAAATATAGTATCAATATCAGTCGCAGATCCCCACATTATAAGACCATATGTCATTATACTGTGAAAATAGGCGAAGTACACTAGTCTGGCTGTTGCAACATCAGTTAACTTTCTGATTTTTCTGACTGCATATGCAGCAGAGCTCAGTCTATTGGATAAAGAAGTAATGTGAGCTTTCCACTGTAGTTTGGAATCGACTGTGATCCCTAAAAACACAGTGGAGTCAACAAATTCCAGATCAGTACCACCTATCTTCACTGTGGCATTGATATTAGATACATTAGGTAACGTAAATTTTAGGCACTTAGTCTTCTTTGCATTCGAACCCACCACCTCGATATACAACTCTGCGTAACTATAACTAGGCACTCATTTTATTATTTATTATACATGCCTCCTTTCTGTAAAAATATAAATAAATAAATGCGTTTTCACCTAAATACGAAATATCTTTTTAAAACATATTTTACAAAAATATGTACTTACTTATTAGTAAAACACTATTATAATAATTTGTATTGTTTGGCATTTATTTATTTAATGATTTCTATAGAAATATCGCCACATATCATCTTTTTATTTATTTGTATTTTTGACGCTTAGCTTAGGTTATACAACCGCAGCGTACCCAGAGGAGGGGTTTTTATATAATAAATATCACCAAGGATACCTTAGACGGCTCCATGATACCCAGGGTTTGAACCCACGTCGTTGTAGCCGATGTACACCGAACAAGTTTTTATGTAGTTGGAAGCCCTAAAAGCATGGTTGGTGTTCGTCACTCCATTGAGCGGAGCCTACTCTTGCCATGATAAAGGCTTTGAGAGTATGCCATCGCTCAACTTTGCCATTTGGGTGTGGATGATAGGGTGTTGTTAATGATATGAAAGTTTGGATGATGTAAGCCAGAAGGGGAAAGAATCGTTGCTGGACTGATCACTGATAAATCAGTCGAACAAGGATCGCTTGAGGATGCGGAATAGCCTACAATGAAAACATTTTATTAATTTAGGAGACTAAACTATTAAAAATAAAATAGACTATAAAAAAAAAAGATACGGCGAAATTCGGCGAATGCTGAAATCTCTGCGTTGAAGACTCGGTGAATGGTCTCAGCATGCTTGAGCAGTGATACGTCTGAGTGGCATGATGGGCAGCAACGCGGTTAGGAATCGGCGCGATTGGGTAGCAACATGGTCAGGCAACGACGCACTTGGTCAGCAATGCACTCAAACAGCGGCACGAAAACACGGAAGAGTGACGTGACGGAGATCACGTCGGGCATGTTGATTTCTTTTGTATAAAGTATGATCTTATATAGTAAATTTGATTTAAAATAAAGAACATAATTATAAAAATGTGACATGTGCAGATGTCAATCAAATTGATTTGAAAATGGAATGATTTAAAAAAAAAAAAAAAAAATATTTAGTGGCTGCTTTGCATGAGGCAAAGGCTAAACTAATACTTTATTTTAAGTAAATCGCAGTTGTTCTCGAGATTTTCATTCAAGCAAACAACTGACAAAAAATAAATGAAAACCTTAAAAAAAGGAACATCTTAAAAATTGCAATTATATTACGAGTATTACGACTCATTTAAAAGAAAATTAATTTAGCAGAATGAATGTAATAGCATGTTCTTCGACCAAATTATATACTTATCTATTGTAAATGTAATGACATAAAAATAACTTTTGTTTGACGGAAGAAAATAAATATAATTAAGTTACTAAAGAAAGCTTTCAGAAAAAAATTTAGTTTAAATTGATTTAGTGGAAAAGGAAAAGAGATTTACTGTTCTCTAGTATTTGGAGACAACTCTGTTCAAATTGGTTTCACGCGAGAGTCCGCGAGACCCTTTTTTATTGCCTTAGCCAATAGTTATTACAGAACATTCATTCTTTCCGTTTTTATTAACGATTGTCCTTCGAAATAAATAGGTCACAATATACGTTCTGTCAAGTACGTGAAGTAATCTCTAAATTAGGGTTCCGTTTAATATAGAGTAAGTCGTATATATTATATTTATGGAGTATATTTGTTTGACAACACTACTATAGTGCCTCGGAGATCACGTTAAGTAGAGAAGTCTTATTTAACTAATGAATAATTCAAAGAGGAAATGCTGCCAGCGTATTGGGTACCATGCCACTAACAGACAGTGATTTGGAAGAATATTTTAATTTATAGGTAAGTATTTTAAATTAAAATTTCACTATAACAACTTGGGAAAATATTTACAGATGAATTATTGGGTCTATCCAAACATCGCAACGAGCTAGCCACTTGTTGGGTGTAGACTCATACGCAACTGATAACAAGGTTAAGCAGATGACAACAAGACCTGGGATGAGTGACCGCTTTATACAACGAGCCTATGCCATCATAAACACCACAACAAGCTCGGCATTTGTTAGGTGTTGCCTCCGAATACCATCGGCGAAATGAGGACGGGTTAATCCCTCTGCTGGGTACCCTGAGGCCGCTTAAACGGACCACGGCATGAGACATTTGTAAATAATGTCTCTATTTTGTAAAAATTTTAAATTTACCAACACATGTTGGTAAATGCTAAGATTAACTAGTAAAACCTAGGATTTACCAACGTACGGTAACATATACATGGTGAATTTGAAAGGATGTGCTTTGGGCTAATATGAGGTTCTGCTGATCACTACGAACAACTTTTTCCATAGAACCATGTGTCGCAAATAAAATAAAAATTTTGGCTTCCCCATACAAATTGGTCATTTTAACATTACTAGTTTGTATGGAGAAGGATTTTTTTTTTTCATTTTGCGTATTGATCAGTAGAACCTCATATTAGCCCAAAGTACATCCTTTCAAAGTCACTATGTATATGTTACCGTACGTTGGTAAATCCTAGGTTTTACTAGTTAATCTTAGCATTTACCAACATGTGTTGGTAAGTTTAGGAATTTTACAAAACAGAGACATTATTTCGGGCTTTTACCATTAAATTATGGTACATGCTAGGTTTTACCGATGACGGTTGGTATATGTTGTTTTTTTTAAATAAAACAATGTATTCATAAACTTAATTTAACGATGTATAATAATAATTAAAACTATGTAAGGTTTTTATTGATAGATAGGTAATTGAAATACCTATCAATAAAGATGTGTCTCTTCTTCGAATGTTAAATATGTAAGTCGTTATAACAAACGTAATGCCTAATTTCTGCTTTCTCTTTTTCATCGGCATTTTTTTAATGAACACAGCGTGTTACTTTGTGTCTACCTGATGTTAAGCAGTCATACAAAGTCCATGTATGATAGCTTTATAATCATATCGATTCTATTAAAGTGCGCGATAACGAGTAAAACAATCAACTGCGACCACGACCTCCTGATACAACACCAACTGCCTACCCACTAAACCACCGGATATACTTTTAAAAACATGGTAAGTAAGTACGGACAACGTTCACGGCTATTTTTTTCATTTAAGTACCTACAGAATCCCAAGAAAATGTAAGGCGCCGTTTTCACGAACGATTAAATTAAGCGAGAAAATCGTTCGTGATTTTTTACCTATCTTTTAGATTTTAAATGTCTGTGTACTATGTGTTTTCTCACTGATTAATTAAATTATTTTTTTAGAGTTGTCAACTTCAGATTGTCATTTCTATCTTTTGTTAGCATAAAACATTTGTCATTTTATTCATATATACCTTTTCTGAATGAATATGTCTGTTCAGAATGTAATGTACGGGAGATTGAATTCTTATACGCAGCTGGTTTCTACAATTAATAACTTTTCTCGTACGTCACATCCCATCTGTCTCAAATTAGTTACATAATACTATACAGCGTGTTCAATACACGCAAAATGAGAAACTATTTTATTTTTATATCGATAGTAAAATCGTTTATTTTTTTTAAATAATGACTCACTTATTAAACAGAGAGGTGCAATAAATAAGTTGAACTGGAGTCTTACAGAAAAACAACCCTATTCCATCGATGGAATCGCTTTCAGTCAAAAGGGTATGATAGTTGATAGATTTTGATAGTTGATAGCAAACGTCACGCCTAGGGTGCCGACTGAAAACAGTCAAAATCTGTATTAATTTAACTGATGTCGATTAATGTAATCATGAATTTCTTTAAGGCCCCAAGATTAAACTTTGCTTTTTTTACTAGAGCGCAGTATTTGGCCTGTGTGGCCACACTTCTACCTGATAACTTATACGACACAGACTATTAAATATCCGTAATTGAGATAAAAATAAAATAATTAAATTAATGAATATACTTCCATTAATTCCTCTGCAGCCGTATTACCTCTTTGAATTTCTAGCCCTATGCGTTGGAAAAAGTAGGCTCTAGCACGTCGGTCACCTGATTACTATTAATAATTATCCCAACAGATAGAAAATGCTAGAGGTAACCAAGGGCCTAAAGTTTCCACTGCAAAGGCCAGAAATTCAAAGTGGTCTGCGAGCTGCAAATATTTACCATTTATAATTTATTATAATCAAAGGAAATAACTTATGTAATAAATATTATATTTTAAGAAATATCCTTATCGAATATATTAAAACATCGTTAATAGCTTACCCATATGTACATAAAAGGTGCGAAACCTAGGTAAAACACTAAGCTTTCCTCTACAGATAAATGACGCCTGCGAATAAAAAAATATGCAAAAACATTATGATTAATTATAGTTAATATATTTTCTAACCTAAGATTGCCTAAGAATATACTTTTATATACGAGTAGCTAGTTATAATAAACATATGTTTTGTAAAAAAAAAATCGGCCCCAGCCTAGTGGTTAAGTCACTTCGCAACTGATAACAAGGTTAAGCAGATGACAACAAGACCGACCTGGGATGGGTGACCGCTTTATACAACGAGGCTATTTCATCATAAACACCGCAACAAGCTCGCCACTTGTTAGGTGTTGCCTCCGAATACCATCGGCGAAATGAGGATGGGTTAATCCTTCCGCTGGGACCCTGAGGCCGTTTAAACGGTTCTCGGGAGCCAAATTGGCACCCGTGATGGTATTAATTAATAATATATTTACCATTCAGAGGGGAAACGCCGCTAGATGCAACACGTATGGTACTCGTACAAGTTTGAATTGTATAGTTATATTTAAATATTTAAGTTTATTATAATAGGTAGGTATATTTTATTGCTTTTTAATATTGTTTTATATTTTTAACTAGCTGTGCTCACGACTTCGTCCGCGTGGAATAGTGATTTTTTTATCATACAAACTTTCATCCCCTATTTTATCCCCTTGGGGGTAGAATTTATCAAAATCCTTTCTTAGTGGATGCCTACGTCATAACATCTACCTGCATGCCAGATCCGTGCAGTGGTTTGGGCTGTGCGTTGATAGATCACTATGTCAGTCAGTCAGTCACCTTTGAGTTATATATATTTAGATTAGTTTTATATTACGTCCTTTAAATTAATATTCTCTTTTAAATCCTAAGTACATAACTTGGGCGCCATTATTTTTTCCTAACAATAGCACAATTACATATTTTTTATTGGATTTGCATGTCATGTCACATTATATTTACTTGTTAAAAAGGCATATACAGTATGGATGCGGGCGAAAATTCGTTTAATAACATTGTCATACGTTAGAATGTATTTATCAATTGGATCACTTTACAATGAAATGTTTTTAAACAATACAATCAAACATTTTCTGGTAAGTAGAGTTACTAGCTAGTCCTGAAACATCCTGTATAAAATCACGAGTAGCGACTTCACAGGGTGATTTCACAAAACATTTCCGCCTGTATTCATTATGTTGCCTGAAAGCCTCCAAATGATACAACATTGCTCGGAAGTGTTATTTATCTTACTTTCGTACCTTTTGTTTTGGGTGTACAATATTCAGCGCTCCCTGACTTTTAATGTTATGCTCATGTTATGAAGTCATTTTAGACGTACTAATAATAACATTTTTTTTTTGATACGAGTATCAGCAACAATACATAACAATACTTAATTTGAATTAAAATTAAAGCTATTTTTTTTTCACACAATGTGAGGAGAAGATTGACAGTAAAATTAATGCAGTAAAAATACGCTCTTTGAGACGAAAATCACAAACACGGACCAAATCCTCAATGACATATTATGAGAAAAAGTGGGATTGAAAAAAGGTATAGGAATAAAAACACAAACCTAAAGGATCTTGCTTGACCAGCGGCATGCTTGCCAGTCTGTGCATAAAAATTAGAAAGGACATGGTCTGCTGGTTTGAGGTTGCGTTTGAAAGAAGCGAGGTGAAGGGTGACAAAAATGCACACGAATCATGATCACATTGGAAAAGTTGATGATCAAATTAGAAAAATATAAGGTCTTCATTATCCCTAAACTGGGTGAAAGTAACGCTTATATTATTACTTATTTTTTGTAAACTAAGTAATGATTTGTGTACTATATTTTGTTTAAATGGTGGCCCATTTCTCTAATTTGGTAAATATCCTTTATTAATTTATAGTCATGCCAGGCTTCTTTTTCAATACCCTGTTAGTCTGCGTTTGATCTCAATCTTGCGTTGTTGAAAGCAACGATGAGGTAGAAGAGGTAGCGGCTTGCTCTGTAAATATGTATTCACTCTTGTTTTAAAGACATCCAAGGGACTCTATCTCTACTCCATGTTCCTTATCCAAAATCACAATTTTGTTCAATCATGCTTCTTGATTTCCGAAACGTTTAATTGAATGGTCTTTTACAACCTTTTCACTCTAGTCATGATACGTGACTTGGGTTCCCGGTGCGACGTCACCTTTAGCTCTTTATCTCATTAGATATATCATATGTCGCATGGAAATGACGAATTCAGTGTATCACGAAATACTGCAAGATGTTGAACCTACTGATTAAAGGCATACATTTAGGGATTTTATGAAATTACTAAACTAAAAAGGGATTAATTAAATAACACGAAATTAAATTTTGTGGAAGACTTAAAATAATACAACTTTTTACAGTGGCTAATTAATTAGGTCTCACCCTTCATAGTCAAAGTTAAACAAAATTTTAATGATCTAGGTAGGTGTTTTTTTATAAGTATCTAATCCAAACTTTCGGATTACGTCGAAGGACGGAGAAAGTCCGCAAAGGTACTTTAGGAAAACGACCCCTTAATTTTGGCGTTTTATTAATATCTTTCTAGTTGAACAATTTATTGTTTAAATTTTTGTCCTTTTTTTTTAATAAGAAAATGTTGTGTGAACTGTGGAAGTGAAAAACGTAAATGATCTGTACCATAGCCAACTCATATGGTTATACGACTAATTAATTGTTATCTTTGCTTTCTATAACTCTGTGGAAAGTCGTTAAATAAACAATAAATTAAAAAAAAAAAAGAAGATATATCTTTTTTAAATTAAAATTATTTATTTGCCGTAGGCGTCATCAGTCTTATAATGACATTATATTTTATAATATAAATTATTTATATAAATAGGTAGTTGCAATAATAATAACTAAGCTATTATTTCAAATATAAAGGACTTTATTAGTATTAATTTATTTTAATAGAGCAACAGTTAACATGTAAGATTTCCGGTCTTAAGTAACTGAGAGTACGAACATGAACATGTTTTCGGGTTGAGAGCTCCCGCTTTTAGCATCAACACGAATTTATATCGTAATTAATTGAAATCTGCGACGAAATAATGCGTTGAGTCTGATTTTCATGAATTTAAAATTATTATGTAATAAAATTGTAGCAATAAAATCGTATGAATTTACGAGGGCGGAGTAATAAATTGGGTAAAATTATGATTTATATGTTAAATTGCTATGTTTATAATTATTATAAAATATACTACACTGCACAACAAAAAAAAAAGTTTCCTTTCACAAAAAAAAGTTGTATCACTCCATGAGACAAATCTAACTAATTATAGGGTGATAAAAACAAAAGTGATAAAGAAAAAAAAATATTAGCACTATTTTATGCAATATTACGGAAACATAACAATTTATCAATTAGAATCAAGAGAAACGTATAAAATTATTTTATTATATTAATCGGTCGATAAATATATTCTTACTTTCAATAAAAATATTAAACTATCTCTGCACTGCTCTTAAATTAAATTAAAAAACAGTTGGACAAAGTGATTTCTTATTGGTCAAATTATTATACTTTTGAAGTGTAAAATGAAAGCTATAAATTAATGTAAAAAACATAACTAATAACTAAACAACAGTGTTTAAAAAGTGAAAAATACTTCTAAAAAACTATTAAATTTTGTGCGGTGGTGATGCGATAAAATGTTTGGTTGACTAAACAATGACAATCGTGATTCATTGCACTCATTTGACCGCGCAATATGTATAGTACCTATTATTAAATCCGTTCATTTCGCTGTGAAACCAAACAGCTGTAACAGCTCTGAACATTCGTGCGACGAACATAGTATCCAGTAGTCAGCAGATCGATCCCGACCAGTGACAGCCCAATACAAATTGTTTTTTTATTTATTTATTTTTTTTCCTTTTTTAAGTTTCTTAGTATCTACAATTTAACAAAAACTGATTAAAATCAAATAACTTCTAAAACTAAACTATTGAAATAGCCATTTGGTAGAAATAGTTCGGGAACATGGATTTACATAATATAACACTACGGAAAAAAAAAATGAAAAATATGAATAGAGCAAGATCTTACACGTCACTAAATAGCTCAAACTCATCCTACGATGATGTAGTAAGCATGGTTGATCTATCAACTAATTATGGAAAACAAGAAACCGAAGAATTAAAAGATGAAATGGAGGACTTACGACTACAACTAGAAAGCGCACACAGCGAAATAGAGAAACTAAACACAGATAACAAATTATTGGAAGAACAAAACAAGGAATATAAAAAACAAATTTATCGATTGAAAACAATAATGATATCACCTATAAAAAATAAGACACCACTTAAAAAATATAAAGAAAAAACTATACCAAAGGAATCAGTAAAAGATATAACAGAACGTGGAAAAAATATAGATATAGATAGTATTACAAAAAGAGATGCGTTGGCGAAGGAATTTGAAAGATCACAAAAAGTAAATAAGGAAAGGCATATAGAAAAAAACATAAAAATTTGGGGGGGACAACTATGCAAAAACCTATCCTCAAAAATTATTTCTCTCCGAGAACAAAGAAAAGATCTAATAAATATCTATAGTGTTATATCAACTACAAAACCGAATGCTTGTACTGAAGAAATCTTGAAACCAATTAAAAAAGAAATTTTTACAAATACTGATCACATCATATTATCAGTTGGAGAAAATGATAAAAATCCAACCAAAACTATTATAGAATTGTCTGCAACTCTTAACTATTTAAAGAAATATAGTGTCATTGTTTTGAGCGTAGGCTATAATAGATTTTTAAATGATACCAAATTAAATTCTTCAATTAAACACTTGTGTAGTCAATTCCCAAATTGTACTTATTTAGATATTCATAGTCAAGAAAATATGTATTATAACTTGCAAGAGATTATCACATATACTATAGATACAATAGACTACAATAAAAAGTTCTTAAATTATAATAATATAAAAAAAACGGTAACAAATCAAAATGTTTATAAACATGAATCTCATAAATACATATTGGATCCTACTATTAAACCAGATAACCCTAAAACCAAGATTACATACTACTTTAAAAAAATCGATAAATCTAAAAATAATAAACCACAAACGAATTCCTTTCGTGAACAATAACCACAAACAATTACTAAGAGTTATGCATCAGAACATACAAGGGTTTTGTAGTAAAAGGGAATGTCTAGAAATTTGTTTATATGACCTTATTGAACAAAATATACATATTGATGTGTTATGTCTTTGTGAAACGTTTATAAAGGCAGGACAAGAAAACAACTTAAAATTGCATGGGTTTATATTGGCATCATTTTATTCTAGAACAAATAGGAAAAGGGGAGGTTCCTGTATATTCATAAAAAAAAATTTAGAATTTAGGCAATTAACCATACTTAAAGACTACTCGACATCTGAATCCTTTGAGTCTTGCGGAATAAAACTAATAAAGTTAGGTTTGGTAATTTTATGTGTGTATCGCTCACCAAATTCGAATATAGATATTTTCTTTAAACAAATGGAATGCGTATTATTTAAAATTATTCAAAATAAAAAGAACAAAAAAATAATTATTATAGGTGACCTAAATATAAATACTTTAAAGCAATGTACTGCTAGTTGAAGACTAATAGAATTAGCTGATAACTATAACTTAACTTTTCATATAGACAAACCTACCCGATTAAATAACTGTATTGACCATATAATAAGTAATTTACCAAACGTTAAAGGAGAATTGTTGCACTTAGGTCTATCAGATCATAATACGGCACAATTACTAAATATTTACGTCAAAAAAAACTTACAAGTAAATAATTCAGCTAATTGGACAGCATTTAAAAGAGATCATTCTAAAGAAAACATGGATAAATTTATTAAATATGTATCAACATTTTCATTTCTGGACGTTTATCATGAAAATGATTTCAACAAGGCATTCGATAACTTTCATGAACTGATTAGTTTATTATATAAACTATGTTTTCCAAAAATTAAAATTAAAATATCGAATAAAATCAAAGGCCTAAAATGGATAACACCAGCTATTAGAAAATCTTGTGCAAAAAGTAGAAAATACAGAATGGATTTTTATAAAAATAGAAATACTACAAATAAAAATAAACATAAAATCTATAACAAAATACTAAAAAAATGTATTTATTCTTCACAAAAGAATCAAAACAAAAGATATTTAGAAAACAATACAAATAAGTGTAAGGCAAGCTGGAATATTATTAAAAATAAACAAAATCACTCCAAGACTAGAGATGACATTAAAGAAATTAACTATAAAAACAAAACTTTTCAGAATCCAACAGACATTGCAAATGAATTTAATGATTATTATATAAATATTGCCCAAAGTATTACAAATATGAATCATACAAAAAAATACTCATATAAACTAAATAAAGCATTTAATATGAATGCAAGTTTATTCTTGACTCCATGTGATGATACAGAAATTTTAAACATAATTCGATCACTAAAGAATACAAATGCAGTAGGATATGACGAGATTCCTACAAACATAGTAAAGAAAATTGCACCTATAATCACTCCAATATTAACTTTTCTAGTAAACTCTTCATTTGAACAAGGTATGTTTCCAATAGCATTAAAAAAATCAATAGTAAAACCAATATATAAGAAAGGTGAAAAGAAAGATATAAATAATTATAGACCAATAACCCTTATTCCGACACTCTCTAAAGTATTCGAAAAAGCTATGCATGCAAGGTTAACGAAATTTATTCTAAAACATAATCTAATAGCAGCTGAACAAAATGGATTTCAAAAAAATAAGTCAACTACATTAGCTGGATTTAACATGATTAAAAAAGTTACAGAATGTATGAATCTTAGGGTGCCTGTAACCGTTTTACTATTTGATATGACGAAAGCTTTCGACTGTGTCCACCACACTGAACTAATCAATAAATTATATACGTACGGAATTCGAGGTATAGTTTTAAGCTGGATACAAAGTTACCTGTATAACAGAACCCAATGTGTTGAATTATGCCGTATTAACAATAAGTCTAAAGTTATTTCATATAAATCTGAATATAAAGACATCAAATATGGCATACCGCAGGGTAGCATTTTGGGACCACTTTTATTTTTACTATATATTAATGAATTACCAAAAATAACAGAATATCCGTCTGTACTATTTGCAGACGATTTTTCGATCATAATACCAGACAATACCAAAAATATAGATAAGTTTAACAATAATTTTAGTAATAATAGATATTGTTATAATTTAAATGACATTCGCCGTATTAATAATAATAATAATAATATACATTGTAATATACTCGATGACATTAATGGTATTGATAATATTAATAAATTGAATAATAAATTTTGTAAAAATAAACATTTTAATAATCTCGATGATATTCATAAAATAAGTGATAATAACTATTTTAGTAATAATGGACATTGTAAAAATGATAATAGCTATAATTGTATTTATATCAATAATAATAATTTTAATAATGATAATAATAGTATAAACTTAAACAGAACAGAATCCTATGAAAATAATATAAATCAAACTATTAAAAATGTAACATGGTTAAATATGCATAATCTAAAAATTAATATAAGTAAAACAAATTACATACAGTTCTATAATAAGGGCGCTCAACATAAAGAACTTCACATCCAATATAATGGTGAAAAAATAGAAATGGCAAGCACATCTACTTTTTTAGGTATCACAATCGATAAACATTGCGATTGGCATGACCATATAATTAAAGTATGCATAAAAGTAAATAAATTTGTTTACGCACTGAACAAACTAAGACAAACTGTATCACAAGAGACAGCTATGTTGGCCTACCATGGATACATAGCGTCTACTCTTCGCTATGGGCTTATATTATGGGGAAATTCTTCAGAAATAAATAGAGTATTCTTGGCCCAAAAGAAATGTGTGCGTGCAATTTATGGTATACCGCCTTATGAATCCTGTCGTCCCTTATTTAAAATTTAAAGATTCAGACCATAACGGGAATGTATATTTTTGAAATAATAATGTTTGTAAAACAAAATATAAACCTATTTTCAGTTAGGAAAGATATATTAATTCGGAACTCAAGATATCCAAATAAACTTGAGATAGGTCAACACATAAAAACAAGGGTATTTGAAAAGAATTCATATATAATGGCAATAAAAATCTATAATAAAATTCCCCAAACAGTATTAGACCTTCCCGAAAATAAGTTAAAAAAATACTTACGAATGTGGTTACATGAAAAATGCTTTTATAATTTACAAGATTACTTAAACTGCAAGTGGACTTAGTGCATAATTTCTTGACATAATATTTAGATTGTTATTATCGAATTATAGTTTATTTATGTGGTTAATTGTGGTGTGTTTACTTCGTGTTTTTAAAATATTTATTTTGTAAATTCACATACCGTTTTTGGTGGAATAGGCGGTCAAGTAAAAAATGTAACACCAAATATGTACCTTATTCCGTGAATAAAGATTCATTCATTCATTCATTCATTCATTCTGTAAAAGCTCTCACAAATCATTCCATGGTTTATTCACGTAAGTATTGTTCTGAACGAAAGCCTTCCGTCCGATGCAAGTTCGCGGCAAGTAACATTTACGGGCTTCGTCTACGGATGGAGACTCCGTAACCCGAAACTTCGTAATTTCGCTCTAGACCGAAAACAACTCTAGTGGCCTTAGACAAAGATGTGTGGTGAATGTTAAAGGACTTTGTACGGTCTTTGTAAGGTATTATATTGAGATTTGGCAAAGGCAAATATTAAAGGTCTATTTAAAGGGCCATATTATCTATATGTACCTTCTTACTTATGTTATAAAATTTGTTGTTATTTAAAATTGTACGGAAGAGCGGGACACTCCTAATACAGGTGCACACACTTAAATGGAGTGTCCCAACCCTTGTAACTTTTATAATAAGAGATATTAAATATTTTTGTATTTTGTATTTGTATAAAGGCGCAACTACTAGTCTACGAAGGCTGCCAATTTGACTGATTTGAATTTTTGACAAATGATTTTTTAATTAAATAAAAATTATATTTGTCTGACAAAACCGTACACAACCAGATCACTATACAAAATTGTGAAACTGTTTACTTGTACAATATATGGTAGAAATAACCAACGATAATCGTAGAAAGATGCTACGTAAATCGTAGACAAATACTACGTAATTCGTAGAAAGAGGCTCCGCAACATAATATATGGTACCATATATGTATATATGGTACCTAGAGATTAGTGTGGGACCAGGGGAGTATGTATCTATGTTACATCTTACATATTATTATCTATACCATACATATATGTAAAATAAAATGTAACTAAGTATATTTTTTTATTTTATTACAGACAATCGGCGAAATGAGGATGGGTTAATCCCTCCGCTGGGACTCTGAGGCCGTTTAATCGGTTCTCGGGGGCCAAATAGGCACCCGTGATGGTATTTAATTTTACTTTAATTTTTATTACAGACAATACTTTAAAACAATCGTGGAAAATCTATAATTTTTCTAATATCACCATTTATTATTTATTTCCATACTTTTGGGTAGAATTTGGTTAACAAATGGCGACCGATTACTATTCTTGTCACTTTCAATCAATCCTGTGGATGGAGCATTGACAGCAAACATTTGTCCATTTGTGTATGCGCAAACATACCTGGTCTCCTTTGATGCCACCCTCACACGTCTGGCTTGGATATGCTTCAATGTGCAAATGACCCGGCTTTACCAGGCATATCAATTGCATAACATTTCTGTTCCAAATTTTCAAATACCTGTTTATTAAAATTAAAAATGTGAAATATGTGTCTAATGGTTTTATAAGAAGACTCAACATACATTAAAGGTTGTATAGGACTCGTCATTCCAGAGGTATGGGAAACTACCCCTGAAGTCTTCACCCAGCTCCTAGTATAAAATTTCATAAATCGTGAAATACCATTTATAGTTTTTTTTTCATTCTAAAAAGAATATGATTTATAATAAAGATAAAGAGAAGGAATTGACTCAATGCTCTCTTAACCATAAAATGAAAATTATTCTAAATTTCAAATCTCTAGCTAAATTTGGAACATACTAAAATCGATGGTTTTACTTATTTTTTATGGTGTATTTAAAACTAAAAGCATTGAATCAGTTCATCTTTATTAGGATTAAATATTCATTATAATAATAAAAGCACATCTTCTAAGCAATACATATAGAAACAAATATCATGTATTACTTCCCATCTCATGTTGTCATCCAAAATACAGTATAAAGCCTAAAATTGTCCAAAGTACTCCAGAGGCTCTACCATGGGTTTGCGCATTGTAGAAACATAACGTATTTGAATACGTATACGTGGGCAACAATCAATAGGGCCGCTTTATTTTTGGTAACAGGATTGAATAAAGCGATCCTATTGGTTGTTGTTCACGTATACGTGTATACAAATACGTTACGTTGCTGCAATGCGCAAACCCATGGTAGAGCCTCTGTTCTACATTAAAACGAGTAACGTAGCAGGCGCATCAGCCAAAACGAGGCGACATTGTAGTAAATGGCTAGGCCTTGACAATGCTGCTTTTGGTGTGTTCTGGTTATATATACAGGGCGTCACACGGCTATGATACCCAAATTAAAAAGGTTTACTTATTTTTGAAAATAGAGGATATTTCCTTTCCGTAAATTTAGACATCATCAATATTTAGGGTACTTTCCCTCCAATCTTGGCTTTTTTTCCACCCTGTTTTTCCATTTTACTGAAAGACTTCACTAAAATGTTCAATATTTAAAAGATGACTTCAGTAAATCAACGGTCGCCAAACTATTTGAATCATTGGTTTACGACTATATGTATGGTCATGTCAGAGGAAAATTATCTGATAGTCAACACGGCTTTGTGAAAAATAGGTCTACTATCAGCAACCTTCTCGAATATAAGAACTATATTTGTAATTCTTTTGCAAACGGAGGTCAAGTGGATTCTATTTACACAGATTTTAGCAAGGCTTTTGACAAGGTTGATCATGCTCTGCTCATTGAGAAGATTGGTGTCTATGGTATAAATGGCAGCCTTCTGCGTTGGGTTAGCTCATACTTGTCAAATAGAAGCCAACTTGTTGCGGTTAAGGGTTACGTTTCTTCCACTGTAGAGATTACTTCCGGTGTTCCTCAGGGATCCCGCCTTGGTCCTCTGTTATTTGTCGTGTTTATAAATGACCTTATCTCTGAACTGGAATGTCCAGCACTTCTTTATGCTGATGATTTCAAAATATTCTCATCAGTTTCTGAAATTACTGGCTGTCTGAAGTTGCAAAAGGATCTCAATACTTTGGTAACATGGTCCAAAATTAATAGGATGTCTCTTAATGCTTATAAATGTTGCTTCATATCATTTACTAGAAAAGTTCAACGGGTTGATCATAACTACGGAACGGAACGTAAGCAGACTGTAATGGAACTTGGCGTTGTATTTGATGAAAAATGAACATATAGACCGCATTATGAATACATTATTGATCGGGGTAATCAATTGATGGGTTTTATAGTTCGATCAACTAAAGACTTTAAAAGGCCACAAAGCTTTACAATAACCTTTTGCAGTTTGGGTCGTTCTGTGCTGGAGTATGCGTGTCCCATTTGGTCGCCGTTTTACAGGACTCATATCGACGGTGTAGAACGTGTTCAAAAGCGCTACTTAAAAATTTTGTCATACCGGTGTAACCTTGGTCGGAAGTTATCCAGCTACGATGATCGATTGTCCTGGTTTCGAATGATGTCACTAGAAGATCGTCGTAAAAGGTATGACCATGTGTGCCTTCACAAAATTAGGATATATTCACCTAACTTGTTGACAATGATTAACTTTAACACACGACATAAACGTCGTCTTCCTAGTACGTTCACATTGCAGGTGTACAAAAATAATACTTCGTATTTTAACCCTATAGTTAGAATGTGTCGGTTGTATAATGAGGTAAGTAGCAGGCACAGGAACATTGATATCTTTGACTCTAGCCTGTTACATTTAAAAAGATCATTACAAGATATTCTCTAAGTTGTTAATTATTACCATAATACTTATTGACTTTGATTTGTTTTATATAGATTTGTTTTGGCTTGATTGTGTTTTATTATTCATTATGTTCGTTTGTTTGCTTTAATGAATTGCATGTAGTTTTAATTTTTTATTTCTTTATATAAAGTCTGTTATTCTAAAATACTGTATCGTACTAAATATTATATCGTATACTCATAATAGTAAGATGTAGTCCAGATGTTAGCTCAATTTGTGTACCTTAAGCCTTTTACAATAATATAATGGCTACATCTTGTCGTGAGTATCATATTTAAATAAATAAATAAAATGAAAATACAGAGTGGAAAAAAGCCACGATTGGAGGGAAAGTACCCTAAATATTGATGATGCCAAAATTTACGTAAAGGAAATATCCTTTATTTTCAAAAATAAATAAAACTGCATTTTAAATTGCGATTATTAAAAATGCGCTTGCTACACCCGAGAATTGAACCGACTGAAATCTTTAACACCTACACCAAAAAAAAAAGCAAAAGGATAAATTTCCATACAACATATATTCAATTAAAGAAAGTTCAAGAAAGATAAAAAAAATATTAGTTCATAAAAATGATACTGGCCACTTATAAAAATAATGTTAAAATTACAGGTAGTAATCCTTTCAGGGTGCGGTTACGAAATGGGTGGTTGATTTGACAACAGGCAGCGAGTATATTAAAATATACTCGTAATGCAATTGGCCTTTGTCGCCGCCCATTTCGTAATCGCATCATTTAGCCAGCATAGTGGGAGCGATCAATGTTGTTTAATAACAATTACCCCCATACATGGACTTTGTAGGTCTGCTCACCACCAGGATGATATAAAGTCACATGCCGTGCTCCAATAATAATAAAAAAATACATTTTTATTTGTGTATTGGTACTTCTTATGAATGACAATTTTGAAATTGGAACATTTGCATTGGTTTCAATTCTTCGCTTTTCTTTTGTTATTTGTTTGTAGCAAGTTTAATTTATTACATTTTATTCTCTGAACTTTTTTGCTTGTAATATGGTTTATTATTATCAGGAAAGGTTTGATTTACTTCAAGTACTTTGACATGTATTTTTATGATTGCAATGGAAAGAGTGAATTGCATCAATTCTTCTAAGTAAGACGAGAAATATAAACGTTAAAAAACTTTAGATTTTTCAAATTATTTTTCAAAAATCTGTGAACCTAGTTATTTTTTATGTATAGATATAGTTAAACTTGTAGGTAGGTAGGTAGATATAGCCACCGTTCCTCGGCTGGCTGACATTCCAAAGCGGCCAAACATACAAAGGAAAAAAACTTTCGCGATTTTTCAGAGATCTTTCGCATAGCTTAAAATAAAATATCTTAGGACCGGTTGATGGAACCGAGACGTTAAGTTGACGGTTAAATGTTTATCATTAATTTCGAAGTATTGCGCGTCGTAACAATATAAAATAAGATAAATCTTTACTTTAATATTATAAAGCTGAAGAATTTGTTTGGTTGAACGCGCTAATCTCAGGAACTAACTGGTTCGAATAAAAATAATAATGTTGGATAGCCCATTTATTGGGGAAGGATATAGGCTATATATCATCACGCTACGACTAATAGGAGCGGAGCATCAACGAAAAATGTTGTAATAACAGGGAAAGTTTATTCCTTTTGAGAGCTTCAGTTGCGTGTGCTGCGTAAACGTAAGTTACGCAGATGAAGTAGTGCGGGTCTGCTAGCATCATATACGTACATAGTGACCGAGTGAGTGAGACCTTTAGACTTACAATAGTTTTTTAAGTCATGGGTTCAAATCCCTGGTGTGCACCAATAAGTTTTTAAAGTAAAATAGTGCCTCTGAGAGCATGTTAAGCTGTCGACCATGCGCTGTCGTTTCACAATACCAACTTGTGAAACTGTTTATAGATGAGTTATAGAGTCTATCTAAACACCGCGATAGCTGACCACTTGTTTGGTGTACCATGTGTCCAAGTGTCGATGGTAAATCTTATCTAAAATAAATTATACAGAATAAAAGTCGAATGTTGTTTTTTTTTTAATTAGTGCACGGCATATGACTTTGCATCTACCTGGTTGAGAGCAGACCTCAAAGTCCATGAATAGGGTCGATCAATAATTGTTCTTAAATAAAATTGATCGCTCCCACTATGCCGGCTAAATGATGCGATTACAAAATGGGTGGCGACAGAGACAAATTGCATTTTGAAGGTATATTTTAATATACTCGCTGCCTCATCGTCAATTTAACCACCCATTTTGTAACCGCACCCTGAAAGAAGACTACCACCTCGACAATAAATCGATGCAGTAATCTACTGAAAACCGATGAACCCACAGACTAAAACCGAAACATGACTAGGTCACTGACGGTTTTTGCATCTGTCGGTCGGCCTAACAAAGTTATAGAGACCATTTTATTTTAGTCACTAATTCTTTTATAAATTTCTCTGATGGTTGATTTTGCGATAAATTTAATGTTACTTTTTACTTTCAGAAACTTCCTAATAAATTGGTCGTATCTAACTAGTGTATCTGCGTATCTGCAGTGTTTAAAAACCAAGGTGTTCGAGCAGTGTGTGTTGCCAGTGATGACTTACGGATCAGAGACGTGGTCGCTTACTATGGGTCTCATGAAAAAGCTCACAGTCACACAAAGGGCGATGGAGCGCGCTATGCTCGGCGTTTCCTTGCGGGATCGTATTCGAAACGATGAGATCCGCAAAAGGACGAAAGTAACCGACATAGCCTCCAGAATCGCCAAACTTAAGTGGCAGTGGGCAGGCCACATAGCTCGCAGAACGGACGGCCGTTGGGGCATTAAGGTTCTCGAGTGGCGACCGCGTGCCGGAGGACGCAGGAGAGGCAGGCCCCCCACAAGATGGACCGACGACCTGAAAAAGGTCGCGGGAAGCCGATGGATACAAGCAGCGCAGAACCGGTCAGTTTGGCGATCCTTGGGGGAGGCCTATGTCCAGCAGTGGACGCGCGAAAGGCTGGCATGATGATGATGATGATCTAACCGACGTTAATTTAACGTTTAAGTTAAATTAAGTTCAAGATTAATAGAAGTTACGAGCATTGTAACATACAGGATGAATTTTAAAGGTTGAAATTTGGGCTTTAATATGAGGCTGATAGAGCCTCAATATCGATCAAATCGAACAACTTTTTCCTTGGAGCCATATTTCACAAATAAAAAAAAAATAGCTTCCCTTCAACTTCAACAAATTGGTCATTTTAATTAACATTACTAGTTTGTATGGAGACGGCATTTTTTTTTCATATGCGACATATGGTTAAGGGATTAAGGGCTTTACGTCAGGACCACGAAACCGCCGCTCCAAGCGAATTCGCTATGCGCTGCAATGAGCTGTACGGACGCTCAACGTTGACGCTTGCAGCGCATAGCGAATTCGCTTGGTGCGTCGGTTTCGTAACCCTAATATTAGGCTGCTTTTCCACCAGAGTGTGCTATGCAGCTTTGTTGTGAGAAGGTCAAAGCTAAGCTACGAAACTATGTGACTGTTTCTACTAATGCTAAGCGGTGTAGTTGAGGAGGTCATGCGCCGCGCCGCGAGGCACCCGTAGAGGTGCGACGGAGGCACGGTAGGACGGAGAGCTAAGAGAGAAAAAATTGCGTTGAATTTACACTTAATTGAATTTAAGGATCGCGTTTTTCTGAAACCTTTCCTGTAGGGTTACAATATAATTAATCGTATTTTAACCTTATACCTACTGGTACCTACTAGTATTATATCTATTTAAATGCTTTTGTAAATAGTAAGTATAAGTTTTTAAGAGGGGTATAAAGGCAAATAAAACAGGAATGAAAGATGCCTGTTATATAACAGGGTGTTTGTTTTGTTATTTATTTTATAGTTGATCTTTTTTCTTTCTTTTTTCTTTTTTACTTTATTGAACTTTGACAGCTCATTACTTAATATTATTAATTTGGTCTAAAATTGCATTCATTAGATGAATGAACATTTATTAAACAATAAAAAAATATTATATGTATTTACTAGAAACATGTAGAAGAAATAATGTAGGAGTTTAAAGGCAAAAATCCAAAAAAATAAAATAGACTTATCTAAATTTGCATTTTCTATAAAGGTTTAAAAATGTTGTAAAAAACGATGAATGGCTTTACAATTTCCTCCATATTAAAGTATTAGGATATAACGATACCAAATGGAGGTAACTATGAGATTTTTTTTCTAACGAAATAAATATTATTGGGGACAGGTGTACTATTACGGTAAACTATTTCGAGTAAGCGTTTTTAAAATAACCAGTACCTACTCTATAGATATCTTATATTATTTATATATTTTTGCACCCAAACCATATTTCACTCTCTCAAAGGTTAGGTGGTACAAAATTCCAAAGGCATTAAGCTCGCCTATGTACAATTTGGTGCAATATTTGTTTTAAAATAAATATATCTTGGTCCGTTATCCTCATAATCGGAAATCTAGATTGCTGATCGGACCATTTTTTATATATATAAGTAAGTAATACTTATGCTGAGTTGCTCAAAAGTGTCGGTTAAAGTAATTGTAACGATTAAAGTTTAAAATGCACCACTGTCATTCGACTTTCAAAATAAATTGGTACATTCGAAGCCATTTTTAACTTTTATCGTTACATTTACTATAACGAACACTTTGGTGCAGCTGGAGCTTACTTTGTGTTTGCACTCCTCAAATAATAACAGCGATGACGTAATAATATTATAAAGTCGCTGGGTTCATACCCTTAGTCGGCGGAAAAAAAAAAAGAAATATATACATACATATCTTATATGTTCCGGAATCTAATTAATAGTTCTCTCATTTGAAATATTTAATTATGTAAAACTTGACATAATAAATCGTAGAAAATATTACAAAATAAAATTCAAATTTAACGTCCGTATAATAACAGGATATTATACGCAATCGAAAATGCTATTTTGAGACTACACCGAAGAAGTGACGTGCTCGTCGCCATCAATCCATCAAGTAATAAATATCATCACGGGTGCCTTACGACGCCCGAGACCACCTAGTCGGCTTCAGGGTACCCAGCGGAGGGGTTTTAATCCCACCTCGTCGTAGCAGATGGTATGAGTCTACCTTCACCGAACAAGTGGCTAGTCGTCGCGATATTTGGATATACTCAATATATAAACAGTTTCACAAGTTGATAGAGTGAAACGGGGACCGACAGGTTAACGTGCTCTTCGAGGCACTAGGTATATGTTGTTGATAATCAAAATTTGATTTATATATCAATTTTTTTTTTATTCAAAAATATATCTTGAATAAAATAAAAAAAAAATTTTTCAATATTTTTTTTAATTAAAAATTCATTGGTACACACCGGGGTTTGAACCCGGGACCTAAAAACTATAGTGTTTTTAAGTCTAAGGTCTAACCATCTCGGCAAGCACGTATATGTCCATCAAGTATCTCGGGCTTATTTTAGGCAGAGGACTAACATGGAATGCTCACATTGTTCAAATAATATCAAAGTTAATCCATCTAACTGGAGTATTGAGAAAAATATCACCCTTACTTCCCCTCAAAACTCGGCAAACTATATATTACTCTCTTATGTATCCTCATCTCGAATATCTTTCAGCAGTATATGGCAATGCAGGAGCAACAAATATAAAAAGACTGAAAATAGCTCAAAATAAAGTTGTTAAAGTATTGTTTCATTATAATTACCTCACACATACAGTGGTTTTATACAGAGATACAAAACTTATGAACATATCAATAATTTACAGATATAACACATGCATATTCATTAAAAAAGTTATGGATAGTAACATTCATTCATCCATAACTTTTAAACGCAACGATGAAGTGATCACAACGTATTCCACAGGAAGTGCTCAAAATTTGTATATACCTATGCCACGAACCAACTTTGGAAAGAAAAATATAACTTTTGAGGGTGCACAAATTTATAACTCGCTACCAACTCCAATAAAGGGTGCTAAATCATATGCATTTTTTTAAAAGCTGTTGAAGAATTATTTTAGGGATGTTGAACGTTGATACAAAATAAATGGGTACCTACTCAAGCTAGATTGCATATTATTTACTTAGATGTCTTGTTTAAAATTTGATTTAATTTGGTTTTGTTTATCATATATATATATATATTGTTTCTTTTTAGTGCTTATGTAATATTTAATTTAAATTTGTGTTTTCATGGGGGGGTCATTGCAGGATGTAGACGTAGTTTGCGGTACAATAATTTCGTCTCATTGGATGAAAATCAGCCGTCAATTAATTTACTAGTATGAAGCCATATGGACGTTATTATAGAGCTGATATTCCCAAAACAACTTTAAACCATAGACAAGGCAGAAAATGAAGTTTTGTCACGTAAATAATGCTATTATTCTCCTCAATAAAATGATGCTATTATTCTCCTCAATATAAAGATTCTTTAAACCTTACTAATAATTTCACAAGTTACAAAAATAAATACAAAAATACAAAATGTTTTATTCATATAAGGTATACATATCAATTTGTAACAAAACCCTTCTTTTAAGTTGGTATTATTAAAACTGAAACTAACTGCTTAATGGATTCCCCGGAGGATAATAACTAGTCATTTAGTCAATAATTAAAAAAAAAACAACTTGTGAAACTGTTTATAGATGGGTTATTGAGTCTATTCAAAACATCGCGACGAGCTAGACACTTGTTCGGTGTAGACTCATACCATCGGCTACGACGAGGTGGGATTAAAACCCCTCCGCTGGGTACCCTGGGGCCGTCTAGATGGTCTCGGGCGCCGTAAGGCACCCGTGAAGATATATATACATATATATATATATATATATATATATATATATATATATATTTAAAAAATGCACTTGTACAATTACACCCAGGATTAACTACTAGGACTATACTATGATAATCGCAAACTAACCAGCTTTGCCACTATGATTGTTTACCCGAATTTAAAACATTAGACGCAGAAAATTAATCTGTAAATGGGTACATAATATTATGTTCATTCTGTCTCTCTTAGATTTTCAAATACAAAATAAAATATTTAAAAGATCGTGAAACTACTCAAGGTCCAGATTAAAGCAAAAATCAATCAACCAGTTTCACAAAATAAATCACGCTAAAAATCTGAATAACCGACACGGATTTCAGAATTTTATCATGATAAGTAAAAAGAATTTTCTATTATACTAATTTTCTATTAATATCAGTCCCTACAAATTATTTTTGTAGGCATGTAGGATATAATAATATTCAAAATTGTCCCTCATTATCTTTTGCTCAAAAAATCTCAAATTCCACCTAAAAATAGAACTGGTGACTTTGACTACTTTTTTCATTTGCTATACATGGTTCTATGGGAAAATATGTTCGATTTGATCAGCAGAACCTCATATTAGCCCAAAGTACATCCTTTCAAACTCACCCTGTATGTATTTTTTTTATTATTAATTTTTGAACATACCCATCACAGGTGCCTATTTGGCTCCCGAGAACCGTTTAAATGGCCTCAGGGTACCCAGCGGAGGGATTAACACGTCCTCATTTCGCCGATGGTATTCGGAGGCAACATCTAACAAGTGGCGAGCTTGTTGCGGTGTTTATAACGAAATAGCCTCGTTGTATAAAGCGGTCACCCATCCCAGGCTGGCCTTGTTGTCATCCGCTTAACCTTGTTATCAGTTGCGCAGTGACTTAACCACTAGGCTGGGGCCACTTTCTTTCATTGTTGAACATAAAAGTTATAAAAAGAAAAATCAAAGCTTATAATACGAACAATGGGAAAATCTAAAAATCTAAAAGAGGTGAAGCTTTCAAACAATCAACAAACAAGTTGACTGGAATAAAGTTAAGCTGTTATTTAAAAAAAAAAGTTTTATTTTCAATGGAATCTTTCCATTTTTGAAAAAATACTTATCAATGTTGTTATTCATATAAAGTAGTTTGTACTGCCTGGCTGACTTTCTCACATTATCCAACCGTAACTACTAATGTTAGGAATATGAAATTTGGACCGTAGCTTCTTTTCATGTCGTATTAGGAGCCCACTATTTTTTTTTAAGAAAAGTTAATAACTCGAAAACATACTCTTTTTTACTAATAAATTAATAGTTGTTTCACCTTTTTTTATTTCTATTAGGAACGTGTGAGGGGGTAACATTTATAATGTGGTTTTCTATATGATTGTCTTTGGAACAATGGGTGCTACAAACTTAAAAGATTATTCTTACAAAAGTATAAGTTATTAAGAAATAGTGTATTTTTTCCTGTTTTTGTAACATGTTTCAATGTTACTTCGCTCCTATTGGTCGTAGCGTGATATTATGTAGCCTATAGCCTTCCTTGATAAATGGGATATCCAACACTAATTAATTTAGTATTTTTTTATTATTATTTTTAGTTTTGTACATAATATTGTAATTTTATAAGGAAATAAATAAATTTAGTAATTAATTCGAACCAGTAGTTCCTGAGATTAGCACGTTAAACGAAACAAACTCTTCAGCTTACACAATATTATAGTATAGATTTTAAGGGCCCTGCTGTCATTACGACTTGGTAGTTAGTCGAAGTTTAATTATAATTTTGATGTTACCAACATAAAAAACCTCGACTTGAACGTAACAATATTTTGCTGTAATGTATTAGAAATCATTGGCTGTATGTATGCTGCTTTAAAAAAAAATACATAGACTGACAAAATTAATATTTTAATCCTGCGACAAATAGTAATCGAGAAATACTGGAAGTGCCAAAGCTTATTTTGTATGGAGAACGCAGACTTCGTCATTACGAATGCAGAGTTCTTAATAGTGTTATTAAAAGTTTTTAATCTAAAAATGTATGTACATTTGTTTAACGACACTACTATAGTGCCTCAGAAAGCACGTTAAGCTGTTGGTCCCAGTTTAACTATACCAACTTGCGAAACTTTTTAAAGATTATATTGAGTATATCCAAAGAACGCGACTTGTTCGGTGTAGACTCATACCAACGGCTACGACGAGATGGTATTAAAAACCCCTTCACTGGGTACCCTGAGGCATCCTAGGAGGTCTCTATAAATAATGGTGTGTTTTGAGCAAGGACGCTTTGAGCCGTTTCTGTAAA
Organism: Monopis laevigella; assembly: GCA_947458855.1. Classification (NCBI taxonomy): domain Eukaryota; kingdom Metazoa; phylum Arthropoda; class Insecta; order Lepidoptera; family Tineidae; genus Monopis; species Monopis laevigella. The sequence goes on along the minus strand of OX381583.1, from coordinate 16,789,515 downwards.
TTTGACGTTTATTATGAAAAAATAAGTATTCGTATGTTTCGTTAGGTTGGTCTTTTAAAATTTTTGTCGTTCCGCGAATTAGGTAGACATGTAGGTACATTCTGCGTAGTTTACTCTTTAATTTTACTGAAATAGTGTTTGCACACCAGTGAAAATAATATTTTAGGGGTTTGTTATACAGCGTTACTACGGTTCTTAAATATTGTGAATAGACTCGTTATAAGGCCCCATTTAACCTCCTTTCGACTTTACGGGGTATTTTGTAACACGTTGTATAGTTTTATAAGTAATTTTAATAGTTTTTAATTTATATATATGCATTTTTATAAATTCCTAATTAGAATAATCTTTAATAATATTTTAATAAGGAATTTATAAAAATGCCTAAATATAAAATACTGAAAAAAGTAAAAACAAAACACAGGCAGCTCTGCCATCTAGTATTAGAAACTAGGACTTCTAATTTCACTCATATAGAGTTATTAGAAGAAAGCTAATAAAGGGCATCTGTGTATAAGTAGATATTTATTTTTATTTTTTATAAGAGCTCAACATGTGACCTTGCATCAACCTGATGTTAAGCAGTATGCAAGGTCCAGGAATGATAGCAACAAGTGGACGCATACCGGTGCACCGCCGCTGGTTGCCATCATTATGCCAGCTTAAGATGCCTATTCATGCTTCGTTTAAAGGACTCTAGGTTATAAGAGGAAGGAAACACGTAAGCTGGCAGAGCATTCCACATTTTAATAGTACGGCAGATGTATGAATGGCCAAAACGTTTAGTACGAGTTGGTACATCCGCCACGGTATACATATGCATTTTTCAACCAGTGCGTGTTGTCCTGTAACGGAAAGGGGGAATAATGTTGAAAAGCTCTTTAGAGCACTGTCCATGGTATAGGCGGTAAAATACTCTCAACGATGCCACATCCCTGCGAAGCGGCAACGGCTAAAGGTTTTATTGAGCTTTTCGTCTCCAATAATTCTAGTCGCTCGCTTCTGCAGGGTATCGAGAGCAGATAACAGATACTTGGCATCTGCCAAGTATCTGTTATCCCGTCCCAAAGATGCAAAGAGTATTCCACACACGGTCGAATTTGAGCCTTATATAGCATTATTCTTAACCTGGGTGTGAAAAACCGACGCATACGTTTTTTCTGTACAGTTTGTCATGGTCTGGGTCTTTATAAAATAAAATATGTATTATACTGTTGTTTCTGGTACACATAGTACAAGCCTAGAGCTTAGTTTGTGACCAGAGCAATATGTGTAGATTGTCCTACATTATTATTATTATTATATTACTTTTAATTATCTGTGTAGGGAAAAGATTAAATAAATAAATAAAAACTTTATTAAGCATACTTAAATAACATTGCATACCTAATTAAAACTATCTTAAAATTAATACATATTTGCAATCAAGTTGGGTAGGTATACATTCAAAAGCAAACTAATACCTCCCGCGCTAGTCGAGACTGTGTTACGGCAAGGTAGTGATTCTCGCTTCCGATACAATGAGACATTAGGTACCTACATTGATTCTTTACAAATGCAGATACCAGTTTCTTTTGTATTCAATAATGAGCGTTTGAAGTAAACAACTTTTGCATAGTATAAGCTAGAATTTCAGATTTGATTTAAATAAGGGTTTATGTTTTTTTTTTTTTTTTATTATGGTATTGATTTATTTATTTTTTTCCCCCTTTTTTCTTTGAGACTTAATAACTTTCAATAACCATTAAAATTAGTAACTATTATAGCAGGCGAGATGTATAAATACTTTAAACTAAACTACTAGTATTATATTTTTATAAATGAAACTTAAAAAAATAAAAATGATTTAATTTAAACTAATAATATTTTATAGGTATTTTTAATTTATATATTTATTTATACTTTATATAATTATAATAAAATTATAAGGTAGGTATTAATTTTATATTTTTTTTTTTTTTATCAAAATTATACTAATATTATAGATATGAAATTAGTATAGACTAATTTCATAATATACTCATACATGTATATATTATATATATCAACAATACACACTTTTATACGTACATACATACATTTCATACATACTACACAAGCAATATGCAGATTACATACATATTATTATATACAACAACGTCACGAGTATATTCTTAATAGCTCTTCGGTTTCATCATAATCAAGTTTACATAGAAACTCAAACAGCAACTTTCCACAAACATATTTTGTTTTATCCTTTAAAGTTATAATTTTACTTATACGATTATATAAAAATGGTCCAAGAAAGCACGAAGCACGCTGTGCAAGTCTGGTTTTGCATGATGGAATAGCATATACTTTATATGATCTTCTATTTGAGATATTTGACTGACCCAGACAAGAATGCTGTCTATGAATTATAAGTTTAATGAAAAGTTGACGCACATTGAGTACTTGAAACTCCTTATACAAACTGGTAGTAGGAAATCTAAAAGGTTTAAAATTTATTACTTTCAAAATTGTTCTTAGTGTTCTCTCTAATTTTATTATAATAGTTTTACACGCCCCACCCCAGATTCACTCAACAAATGACTTGTCGAGTTTGTGATGCAAATTGCCACATCACAATAGAAAGATAGGATGTTCCTATCTCTCACATGCATCTATAACTTTAATACCTACCCGGAATACCCGGAACCTTTTCCCGGAACAAATTGAATGAGAAAGATTTTGTAAATTCACCAAGTGAAGTATTTTTCATCGTAAAACGGGCGATCCTTCGCGAATGGATTCGTTTGACCGAGTTATATATATAAACGTTTTTATATTTATTGAGAGTAATCTCGTTTTCAGGAAAAGGTCTGTTAAAAGATCACTTTATTTGATTGAAGAACCTGACATAAGAAGTTTACTAACTTTTATAACCTGATAATACAAATGAAAAAGATCTTATGTGATATTTAATAATATTAAATAAAATAATATGTAAGACAATTTACACATTTTTACTTTGGTCACAAACTAAGCTCTAGGTTTGTACCTACTATGTCTACCGGAAACTACGATATAATCCATATTATATTTTATAAACATGACTATGACAAACTGTACAGAAAAACGTACAGATATGTATTGCCAAGGGCGGGAATCGAACCAACGACTTCCGGTTACAACGCCAAAGGCGCGACCTATTAAGGAATAATGGAATTTTTGACCGATTCTAAGGAGGTAGTAATTTATTTGACCTATATTTATTATTAATATATTTGTTGAATGGCTTCTACGCGTAACGCGTAATTTTGGCATTGTCTAGTGGGTAGTTTTAAATTATTATATTGACAGCCTCCGTAGACTAGTGGTTGCGCCCTTGGCGTTAGATCCGGAGGTCGTGGGTTCGATTCCCACCCATGGCAAATAAATATTAGTACGTTTTTCTGTACAGTTTGTCATGGTCTGGGTGTTTATAAAATATAATATGTATTATATCATTGTTTCTGGTACACATAGTACAAGCCTAGAGCTTAGTTTGTGACCTTAGCAATTTGTGTAATTTGTCCTACATATATTATATTATTAAATTATATATAATAATTGTAAAAGAGGGTTAATTAGTAAATGACTAGGGTAGAAAAAGGTATGGCGACATGACCATGTAAGCATACGGTATAGTCTTGCCAATATTGAAAATAGATATTTAACCAACAACGATTAAATTGGTAGTACCGTCATTTTATCGAAAGGACTATTTGAGACAAAGATCGAGATCATGCGTTAATGCTACACTTCCCACACTAAAGATCACTACGAATGCTTATTTTATAATTTTTTTACACTTTTTGCACAATATATTAAATATGAAAAACATAACATAAACACGCGTTTATATTCTTCGGGCTACCCTCAAATAACGGACAAATAATAGACAGCCCCTGTATACTAGTGGTTGCGCCTTTGGCGTTGTATCCGCAGTGACTCAACCACTTGGCTGGGGCCGCTTTATTGCTCGATCAATAGACTTTCAACAGGGTATTGATTGACCCCATTCATGAACTCTAGATCTGCTTACCATCAGACAGATTAAAAATCACATGCTTCAATGAAAAACAAAAAAAAACAGACTAGAAAAATAAGTCCCTAAATAATAATAAGATAAAAGACAAGTTACTACAAAATTAATTCTTTGAATAGAATAAAACTTTACTTCAAAGGTTTTATACTGCAATAGCTTCGAGCGCCTAAATAGTGTTTTCTTTTATCTATATCTATACTAATATTATAAAGCTGAAGAGTTTGTTTGTTTGAACGCGCTAATCTCAGGAACTACTGATTCGAATTGAAAAAATATTTTCGTGTTGGATAATCCATTATCACGCTACGACTAATAGGAGCGGAGTAACAAAGAAAAATGTTGCAAAAACGGGGAAAAATTATTCCTTTTAAGAGCGTACGCTGCGTAAACGGTTAAATTGCGCTAACCCGCGCAACTTTGTCTGCGCGTTTATAGCTAGTTATTACTAAAAGTCTTTGATCCTTTTTTTGCTTAGTCTGTCTGTGCCTTAGAAAAAGAAATACCTTATTCTATTTACCTTCAGCGTTTATCTGACTAAAATTAATACGAATTGTAAATCTCTACATACATAGACATACACGGGTGCCTTACGGCGCCCGAGACCGCCTAGACGGCCCCAGGGTACCCAGCGGGGTTTTAATCCCACCTCGTCGTAGCCGATGGTATGAGTCTACACCGAACAAGTGGCTAGCTCATTGCGATGTTTTGAATAGACTCAATAACCCATCTATAAACAGTTTCACAAGTTGGTATAGTGAAACCGGGACCGACAGCTTAACGTCCACTCCGAGGCACTATAGTGGTGTTGTCAAACATTTTTTTTTTTTACAATTTACACATATTGCTCTGATCACAAACTAAGCTATAATACATATTATATTTTATAAACACCCAGACCATTACAAACTGTACATCACGGTAAGTATATATCATCATGGGCGCCGAAAGGCACCCGTGATGATATATACTTATTGGTGATTGGACAGGTTGATTAGGATTGTATACATAAAAATAAATCTAAAAAATCAGTCAGTGTTTGGACAGGTTGATTTGTACTGTATACAGAAATTAGGCTATCCTGTTAGTGAATCAGTACAGAATGTATAAGTGCCTCGGCTTCGTGGTCTAGTGGTTGCGCCTTTGGTTGTGTCGTGGTTTTGGGTTTCCCGCTGATGACAATACAATATTAGTACGCTTTTTTGTACAGTTTCCATGGTCTAGGTGATTATAAAATATGATATGTATTAGTATCTTTGTTTATGGTACACATACTACAAGCCTAGAGCTTAGTTTGTGACCAGGGCAATATGTGTAAAATGTCCTTCATCTTATAATTATGATTATTATTATATGTGCTACAGTCTAAAACTAAAAAAAGTTACCGACCGCATATTATAGTCTTAGATCGCTTGGCGGTTTTTACATTTGTATGGGATAGTATACAATATAAAAACTTTTTTTTATTCAGTAAAATTATACATTTCATACAATTTGTCAATGGTACTAGGAGATCTAGTAACGCGGACTAATATATCTTCAAAGCCAGCCGATCGGCCGCCCGGGCAAGAAGTTATAGAGAATTCCTTCGTCTCTAATAGTTACTTACTTTAAGTACTTAGTATGGTTTTCAGTGAAAATACCCACCCAAGATAAACTGTACATTTATTTAGGTGTCCCTGAACAAAGCAATTTTTCGCAGCAAACAATAATAAATATTTCAACGCTTTATTTTGTTTCCTAAGTTTTCAGTAAATACTGGGGATTTTATGAACGTCGTTATTAGGGTTTTAATCCAAGGAAAATCAGATAAATTGTGTTAAGGGTTTCCGAGGCGAATTGGTTGAATTAACAAAATTTATTAGGATTAAATTTTAAGTAAATTAGTTCGTGTTTTTATAACAAATGAAATTATGCCAAGTTTTACCTAGTATTTGAATTAAGTTTTTAAAATTAAATATTTTTACTACTTCCGGTAGTATTTAATTAGGGTGGTTACCTTGTTTAAACCAATTTAAATAACTACGAATTATTTCCCAATAATAAAACAGTAAAATTTGCTTTAGGCTATTTGTTTACACTTTGTTAGTTATATTTTTTTGAGATAAAAGGCATTTATTAATCCAAAAAGATATAAAAAGAACACTTGACGGTTTTTGTATGTCAGTCATGTTTCAATTTTAGTCTGTGGGTTCACCGATTTTTAGGAGATAGAGTTCTTGTCGAGGTGGTTGTCTCCTTCCAGTGTGCGGTTACGAAATGGGTGGTTGAATTGACGATAAGGCAGCGAGTATATTAAAATATACCCGTAATGCAATTTGTCTTTGTCGCATCATTTAGCCGGCATAGTGGGAGCGATCAATGTTATTTTTGAACTGACCCCATTGATTGACCCCATTCATGGACTTTGTAGGTCTGCTCACCACCACAAAGTCACATGCCGCGCTCTAATTGAAAAAGTAAGTCCTCTACCGAACGAAACAGGTACTTACTATAAAATGTCAGTCAGTGCAACCCCACAAACTTGCTCCAAATACGTTGGATTTTACAAGTTAATTCATATACTAAACACGCATGTAGAAAACTTTGTCTACGAATAATTTAAACTTTCCTAAAGCCTAACGATGTGAAAAATTGCAGGAAATTATTCAGGAACTTATTATCCCTGTATTTAAGGAAGATAATTTATTTAGGATCCTAAATAAATTCTCTTCCTTAAATACAGGGTGAATTTGAAAGGATGTACTTTGAGCTAATATGAGGTTGCTGATCAAATCGAACAAATTTTACCATGGTTATTTTAACTTTACTAGTTTGTATGGAGAAGATTTTTGTTTTTTCATTTGCAACACATGGTTCCATGGATTTTCCATTTGATCAGCAGAACCTCATATTAGCCCAAAGTACATCTTTTCAAAGTCACCTTGTATTCATTTCTAATCGAGTTAACCTTAGTAGATAGGATAAACTGTAAACGCGCGTGCCACATTTTAGCTTTTTTTATTGGAGCACGGCATGTGACTGTGACCTACAAAGTCCATGAATGGAGTCGATTAAGAGGATCGTCTGATCAAAAATTGTTCATATAGTCACGACCTTTTCGTGGCGACTCTTACACATTATGAATTTTGGAGGCGTTATAAATATTGCTGATATTTGGGCTCGTACGTTTTCCTTTTTTTTTTATTTGGTATAGGAAAACAAATATTAAATCCAGCAATCTACAAAAAAAATCGCTAAAATATCAAGACAGATAATTAAAAAAAACGTATAGTCATAGTTTATTTTCTCTTTAATAAAATTGAGGCATTTTTTTTTTATCCATTAAAGTTTTGGCGTAGAAAACAGTTTTGGCCCAAAATTGTAGGTATAATCACATACACGCTCTTTTTCTTATTGAGAAGGAAGGGGAAGGTCGGGGGAAGGTTTACATACATACGGTAGCGTTACCGACTCACCGTCATGCGCGAGGAGAAGTAATACTTTGCAGTTGAATTAGCATGAGTATCGAAGCTCATCAGACTATAATGATAATAATATAATATAAGAACTAATATTTAAGGTGTGGATACGGTTGGTGAGGTTGATCGCCTCGGTGGCACTCTTGTATGGCAGATGATAATCGGATGGTCAATGGAATCAGCTAACCACCTAGTCTTACACTAGTTGGTTATGTAGCGAGCATTCGGTTGGTTGTTTTTTTAAATATTTTTATTTAATGACACCTTTTATTAATTAATATATATATAGCAGCCTAACCAAACGCACTCTAGACCATATTGTTAAAACTTTTTTTTTTTGACTATTCCTATCACATCTGTAAAGATTTACATGAAATAAATAACATTTGATATTTGATTTGCTCCTTGTAATAGGTAGACTCGTTGATGTTTAACAAAATTAATTTGGTCGACACATCCGGTGACCCATGAGCTGGCTCGTTTTTAGCACATCGAATAAGCATAGCTATATAGCGAGGTAACGCGGCCAGCTTATTGGGAACACTACCAATAGGCAGATATGGATGGAATTTTAAATTATTTATTATAATTTTACTTAGGTATACAGGTTTTATTATATTATTAAAATATTCATGTTTTTTTTAAGTTTTGTCATCCGACGTTATTTTAAACTTATAATGATTAATCGCTGCCTATGCTGGCCATCTGATACGGCGCGTGTATTTTAAATAAACCATTTAAAACACCTTTTTTCGTATTAACCATTAATTATTTATACATGGTGACTTTGAAAGGTTGTACTTTGTTATGAGTTTCTAATGATCGAATCAAACAATTTTTCCCATGAAACCATGTGTCGCAAATAATAAAAAAATACCTTCTACATACGAACTAGTAATGTTTGTAAAATGACCAATATCTATGGGAAAGCCTTCATGGAAAAAGTTATTCGGTTGGATGAGTATATAGAGCCTCATATTAGCCCTTTTAAATTTACTCTGTTGATTAGTAATTATAGTAAATCAAAGAAAAAAGTACATGTTTTCGATCCCTAAATGCCAAAACATCGTAAGCGGCAAAATGTAGATTATACAGGAAGGAGTTTTTTTTGGTTTAAAAAATAATAAAAGGATTTAGGTATTGAGTTTCTATGAACGACGTATAATAATATAATACTTTTCATAATAGCAATACGAAATAATCTATAAGTATTATACTTTAAAAGTTAAGGGCGGTTACTATAATTATCATAGCTTTTATTATTACTATATTCCTGAACATTGTACTTACGATGTTACTTACGATAATTTTAATTAAGTACTTAATAAAAATTGCATACTTTATTTTCTTCTATAGTACCACATTACACGACGAAATAAAATAAAAAAAAATTTTCAATAGTTTTTATTAATTAATTTATAAATAATTGAATGAAATCTTTTGTAATAATAGGTATCTGGTTTGTCACTTCTAACAAGCTGTTGCAAGGATTGAGTAACTCTAGTTCGTCAGCTTTCTCACTAATATTCGGACATATATGATTTTTTTCAGGTATGGTGTTTAGTTGGCACTCATGTCTTGTGTCCATTTCCATGACATGGGTATTATTTATAGGTAACATAATAATACTCATCTCGTTTGATGTTGTTCGGCCTTTCAGCTCATTCGACCATATTTGGCTATGGCCTAAGGCCATAGCCATATGCGTGAAGCTCGAGTCTGTAAAATAAATACTCAATATAAAAAAAGCTAAATGTATATTATAAATACAATGAAATACGAATGAACCTTATAATACCGCATACACAATTTTTGCCATTATTACCATACTGAAAAAAGACCAAAAAACACGACTCATGTATGAAGACTCCCTTAATTTTTAACTTTATTTAATTTTTATTATTTATTATTATAGCGACCAATTCTGTAAAATTATGTATATAATGTATTTTTATATTTACGTTAGTAAGTACATACAAGACAGAATAATCAGTTTCCAAGAAATATTGCATAAACCTACTACTTAATGTCTATGGGAATAACAATAAATCTGTTAATTGATTATTTCACATGTTAAAAATTATTATTAAATACAAATTACCTCATTCATAGTGGAAATTCACTTAGTTGTGGTATCCAAAACCCTTCTTCTTGTGACTCTACATTCAATGTTACTCTAAAACTCAGACTGACAGTTAAAATGGCAAACTGATGGGGCGTCACTATCTCTCTTGCTCTATCGTAAGAACCATTTCTTTTACTATTAAGAAAATTACTCATGTTAATTAACTTATTTTTTGTCTTAACCGGCATTCGAGTGGTGGATACGATAAAATGGATAACGGTTTTGCTGTCACATACGATAAATTTTAGAAGTACCTATTAAAAGTATGTTGGTTACGATATAATGTTTGTCACTGAATAAAATGTTGTTTGTTGCACTTACGGTTCTGGGATATTTACAATAGGCGGATGATTTTATTTTATGTCGTTTAAGATAAAAAGGCTATTTTGGCCAAAACTGTCGGTTACGATGTTTTGGCATTTATGAGTCGTTTTGATTATTTTATTGATAGATAGCTTAGCAACTATATATACACAACTACCAGCAATATAAAAAAGTGTGTTGTAGGTGCACATTGGGCCTCTCTAGTTAGATTCATTGTCTGTGGTCCTATAGGTTCAGTTATACAGATATGTATATATATATCTGTATAGGTAGATAGATATGTAATTATCCCTTCGTTAGGGTCTGCCTGCAATTTGCTTAATTTGAAGGTTTCTGATGAAAGAATCCTAATTTTTTTAACAAGTTTTATATAATATTCCTTAGCCGTACCTTTTTTACTCTTACTGTTGGAAATTTCATCCTCCAGAACGGAATATCTGGAAAAATAGCATACTATCTCTTCAGATGCGTCGGCGAAATTTTTTATTAGGTGTATGACTGCCTTAGGGTACCCAGAGATTGTATGAGTCTACATTGAACAAGTGGCTATCTCTTACTATAGACGCCATTTCTTTAATCGTTACAGTACCTACTAACTTTAATCGCCTCATTGGTGACCATAATACAGTAGGGTAGACCTGAAAAACAGCGTCCTTTGTCACCGGTCAGTCCTTTGACCTACATTGTTTTGTCATTTTGTTTCTGTTATTGTTATTATTTTAGGGACAAAACGTTTCTTTATTTAATTATTTTTGCTTTTGAACGGAGCCTACTGCATCGATTTCTTATCGAGGTGGTAGTCTCCTTTCAGGGTGCGGTTGCGAAAGTAGTTGATCCTCGTTGTTAACGCACAGTTACATCGTGCTCCAATATTTCTCTTTTTTAAGTTGAATATCTATTTATGATTCCCTAAGAATCAAGGTCGCCTATTCTATGAAGCTTTGCATTTATTACTATAGTGGTCTTGTTAAAAATAATGTTACTTACTAGAAAAACTTATTGATACACACCGAAGATTGAACCTACTTTTTAAGTAAATATCAGGCCAACCACGTATTATTTATGTATTTATTTAAATTATTTATTGCACAACAGTTTACACATATGCATATACTACACATAAAAATCTATATTAAATATAGATTTTTGGAACCATGTGTCGCAAATGAAAAAAAAAATTGGCTTCCCAATACAAATTGGTCATTTTAACATTACTAGTTTGTATGGGGAAGGCAATTTTTTTTTTCATTTGCGACACATGGTTCCACGGGAAAAGTTGTTCGATTTGATCAGCAGAACCTCATATTAGCCCAAAGTACATCCATTCAAAGTCACCCTGTACATACGAGTATATATCGTACATATCAAATTTAACATTAGGTATGTGATATGTTTAAACATGTTGGTTATAAGAGTGTTGCTTATTATTTTATTATTAGTCGGCGCAGTATCTTATGCAATATTTTTTACGCTTCTTACCAAAGTAGGTTTCTATCTATTTGCTAAAAGCGAATCCTTACAATATTTTATAAGGGCATGACATGTAACTTTGTATTTATCTGTTGATAAGTTTTCCAAGTCCATGAATTGATTTAGAGGAGGTGGGAAAACAGACGTGAGTTGCTTATAACAATTTAATTTCAAGCTCGCTTTTTTATGATAAAAGCCACGCCTTTTCACCTCTAAAGATATTATCGATTGATGTTTCATAAAAATAGACTGCTGTATACATAATATATGTGATGGCCGAATTGGTCAGAGCTTATACTTATAATTACTTCAGTCTTTAGGTCCCGGGTTCATATCTATGTTAAATCCACCAATACCTTTTTAATTCAAACACTAATACCAATACAGGCCTCGACGAGCACGTTAATCATCGTTCCTAGTTTCACTATACTAACTTGTGAAACTGTTTATATATGGGTTATTGAGTCTTGCAGTACTGTGAGTCCCTCCATTCACTTAAAATAAAACCTAACTGAGTGACGTTTGAGGTTTTATACTCACCTCCTGAAAGGTCCTAGACGACCTCAGGTCGTCTAGGACCTTTGATTATACACACATACGCATTGCCACAGAATAAATAATAGTATGTATAAATCTGTCACAAAAACAAGTTCCGAATCATTACTTAATTAAATATTTTCAGTTTTCGAAGCCGAAGTTATGGAAAAACTGGTTTTGGGGTCTGCAGTCTGCACAGATACTCATCTTGGGCATTGAGCCCTCCCATTATATACTCCGGAACCCTTAGCTAATGAGACACGTTCAATCTTAACAGCTGTTAGTTGTTTTAATCATCACAATGCTGTTAATCAGTCTATTCTATTTTAGTCTACTGCTAGTTGTCAAAATGTAAAAATAATTAGAATAATGTTTGCTTACATGAACATACTGAACGATCAGAGAACTTTGTTTTAAAAATAAAATTATATGTTCCACGTATTGTTTTATGGATTTACTCATAAACTATATTCCTCTCGTCATTTCTGTGTTCTTTTGATGTAGACTTTACTGTGTTTATCTGTAGTTTTATCATCATTTTCATCAGCTTCTACATCAAGCTGAGTTGGAGTAGGTTTTTCTGAAGTTTTTTATTGGTCTCGGAGGTTTCTTTTAGAAGCGAAATGTCAGCCACTTTCAGCAGATCGTCACTTCTGGTTTGCCTTTGCTGGTAAGAACGGAATGTAATATTCCATTCCAAGAAGAATTTCATCAGCAAGAGCAGAAGCACAAGCATTAGGGTCATATCAACCTGAAAGCAGCGTTGCCCCCAAGGTAATGCAAGAAATTATTCCCTTACTCCATCCCAATCTGCTGACGAGTAATGCCAGACTTTCCGTGCAGTCGCCTTCCTAGGAGAAATAGGAATACGCGAAACTGATGTAACCACCATGCAGTGATCCGAACTCCCCAGGGGGGCCATGACTGACACCTTATATCTGGCGGGATGACTCGTCAACAGAAGGTCTAGTTTAGAGGGCGCATGGCTGATTATGTCTGGGATCCTGGTGGTCTGATCAACCAACTGAGTCAAGCCATGGTAGGCGGATTTCCCGGAATTATCGGTCTTTAGAGAACCCAACCATTGTACATGGTGTCCGTTTAAATCTCCCAAAAACACGATCTCAGCACAGGGAAATAGTTTATGTGCTTTATCTGTCGCTCTGCTCAAATAATTATAAAATTGAGTTGTCTCCAGGTCATCCCTATGGGATTTATATAGACACACGTAGATTCGAGACACGTAGATCTGGGAACTCATCCCAGATCTACGTGTACCCACAAGGTAGAAAGGTTGGAGTTCTCTAAACAGCGTAGACGTCGACAACAAATATCCGACCGAACATATAGGCAGACCCCGGCTTTGGGAAGGAACTTCTTCTCAAGAGTAAATCCGGGGTATTGCAGGTAAGAAGTGTCGGCCGGGCAGCGGATTTGTGTCTCCGTCAGAAACAATAATGCGGGTTTAGCCATCTCGAGGTGGTGATGGACGGCGGCTAGATTGGCGTGGATCCTGCGGATATTTGTAAAATTCACGCCAAATTTGGTGTCGGGGATGTGCACCGCTGTCCGAATGTTTCTTTTTGTTTTAGCTGTCATCGGTTTTTAGTTTTATGGAGGGAAGGGAAATGGGAAGCGTGATATAAAGTGTTGTTGTCACCATAAATGCGTGGAAAGGCACTGCTTAGGTGAAATAGGTGTCCAAAGAAGAAGTAGCACTGTCACGTCGGACGGAAGGGCCCCTGTACCCCCCCCGAAAGTGGTTGCCTGGATCCCCTCCGGTCACCAACCGGCACGACAAGCCACATCGGGATTATGCGCCACTTGATGGGGCAGCCCCCTTCGGTGGTTAGACAAAGGTGGGCCCCTGTACTAATTAGCGGGCGGCCAGCGGAGTAACCATTTCTACAGGTCTCCCCGGCCGTCGTTTTAATGCATTTCAATCTAAAATTAAATCACCCAAGAGACCTCATAAGCAAGTTATTGCAACAACAACACTTCAAGGACTGGTACTCGTACTTCACTGACTGATCCCGAAACACGGTTTTAACCGCTTCACGAGCTTTTCGTCCTGTGAATGGTGGTAGCGACCAGGCGAGCATAAAGCTCTTCCACCGCGAGATTTGGTCGTCGTTTGACCTACTAGGTCCGAAAGGTGGACCTAGCGTTTCCCGGGGACACCGCTAGGAGGTACGACGCTCAGCCCCCATATATAATCTCCAAAAATAATACTGGGTACATATATGATATACATATTATAATCTTATTTACAACTATAGTCTCTCTATAGGATTCTTTGAGGGTAGCACGAACACTGTAGACGAGTGTTTATATTATATTTTTCAAATTTAATTTTATTGAATATTATTGTGCAAAAGGGTACTAATTTTGTAGAATAAGCATTTGTATATTAAGTGTAAGAAGTGTAGCATTTACGCAGTGATCTCGGTGTTTGTGTTATCTCAAATAATCCCACAATCTTCAGTAAAATGGCGGTACCCATTTTACTGTAGATTATTTTTCCTTCTTCACTCGACATTGGCAAGACTATACCGCTTACATACAGTCATGTCGCCATTCCCTTTTGTACCCTAGTCCTTTCTTTTTCCTGTCCATCCCATTATCCCACTTTTACTATAATTATTCTACCACACTAGACACTGGCAAAATTACTCGTAAGGAGTAGAGACCATTAATTAAAAGAAAAAGAAGAAGTCTCTCTAAAAAAATATATAAAATCGGTTCACATTATTTTTCTTTCTAACATATATTTTGTAAAGTAGTAGCACAAAATATAGGTTGGAGGAAGGTCTCTATAACTTCGCTATGTACAAGTGACCTAGTCAAATTTTAGTCGGTTTTAGTCTGTGGATTCACCAGTTTTCAGGAGACTACTGCATCGATTCCTCGTCGTAGTCTTCTTTCAGGGTGCGGTTGAATTGTGAATAAAGCAGCGAAGATACTAAAATAGACGTTACTTGTAATGCAAATACGCTATTGTTGCCGCTCATTTTGTAATTGCTTCATGTAGCTGGTATAGTGGAAGCGATCAATATTATTAAACAATGTATATAATGATCGTCCCAATCATTACTTGTAGGTCTGCCGTCAACCACCAGGTAGATACAAGGTCACACGCCGTGCTTCAATAAAAAAGAGTGAGAATTTCTTACTTATTTAAATCAAACGGTCACTCTTAATCATAAAAAGAAACGTCTACTTCACAAGTAAACTTTAAAAAAAAACATATTGGAATAAATATTATCCAACTAGGTTTTGTTGAACTGCCTTCGTTCGTTATATCATTTGAATATTATTATTTTTTAACCTACCTAACTGAATTTTGCATTGACCGCCTCCGCCAAATAATGTCATGAATGGGAATGGAACCAAATTGGCAGTGGGCAGGATACATAGTACGCATAACTGATGGTCGATGGAGCCGTAAAGCTTTCGAATGGAGACATGGTGGACGGACGACCTTATTAAGACCGTAGGAACTCGCTGGATATATACGTGGTGGCCGAGTTGGTTAGACCTTGGACTTAAAAAAAACACTTAGGTCCCTGGTTCGAATCCCGGTGTGTACCAATGAGTTTTTAAATAAAAAATGTATGTACATTGGTTTGACAACACTACTATAGTGCCTCGGAGAGCACGTTAAGCTGTCGGTCCCGGTTTCACTATACCAACTTGTGAGAATGTTTATAGATGGGTTATTTATTGAGTCTATTCAAAACATCGCGACGAGCTAGCCACTTGTTCGGTGTAGCCTCATACCATAGGCTACGACGAGGTGGGATTAAAACCCCTCCGCTGGGTATCCTGGGGCCGTCTAGGCGGTCTCGGGCGCCGTAAGGCACCCGTGATGATATGTATATGTATGGAACTCGCTGGATGGAAGCCGCTTCTAACCGATGTTTTTGGAAATCTATAGGAGAGGCTTATGTCCAGCAGTGGACGCCCTACGGCTGATGATAATGATAAGGTCTAATTATGCTACAAATAAAATATACAAAAAAAATACAAAATAAATACCATAACAATTATGCTACAAATAAAATATACAAAAAAAATACAAAATAAATACCATAACGGGTGCCTTACGGTGCTCGTGACCGTCTAGACAGCCTCAAGTTACCCAGCGGAGGGCTTTTATTCCCACCTTGTCGTAGCCGATGAAACTACAACAAAAAGTAGTTAGCTCGTCACAATGTTTGGATGGACTTCATATTCCATCTATAAACAGTTTTACAATTTGATATAGTGAAACTGGGACCGGCATCTAATCCTGTGCTCCGAGGCACTATAAATTTACTGACCTACATAAACTTTTTTTTTGTTTATTTATGGACCTTAACATTTTAAATTATTATAAGCCAAGTATCTACTAATAAACAATGTATCTTGTGCCTATTCATAAGATATAATAATATTATTATTTCAAATACGGCGTCCTCGGCGGAATAATCAAGTAACCAATTTTATGGCAGATAGGCACTTTGCATGGTTGCGAAAGCGCTCCGGTAGTAATATCAATGGAAGCAGAAAATTATCCGCTATAGTACCGCATCAATATGCACATACATACAACACTCTCATAAATACTTAGGTAAATGCCAGGCTAATTATAATAATAATAACAATAATAAGCATCAGGATTGAAGGAATTGCTTATAATTCTTATGTCCGCAGTTAGCAAACTTAGAAAAAGGCCCAGTTTGTAAAAAAAAAAAACTAATCGAACCACGCAAACCCCACTTCAATCCGTTTAGTATTTTTAATATAAAGGAAATATTAAAAAAAAACAGATCTAACTTTTTTTTAACTTTTACAAACTTGAAGTATTTTTTACAAACTTAAGTTCGATTTATACCAACTACTGGCATAAGAATTAATAGCAAGTTCGTATTATTAAAATTTTGCCCCTTAATATAATGCTCATATAATACGTAGGACATTTCTCACCTGGTCACCAACTAGGCTTATACTATGTGTACCATAAATAACGTTATGTACTTATTCACATTATATTTTATAAAAATAAAATTAGTTTAGAGTTTGCACTTATCATAATAATTAATTAATATATTTATATATATATTTCCATCTATGTGTGTATTTCTATCTATGTATGTATTGGTGTATATATTGGTTTCAAGAGCAATACATCCTTGGTCAATATTCCTCGACGTTTTTCCTTGATGGCCTCCTTTAATTTTTCTAGTACCGTTGCGTAGTCCTTCACTTTCCTTTGTAATCAATCAGTATTATCCCCTCACAATCCCAAAACAGTAGCAATCTACTTTCCAGCTGACTCCGATAATTATAATTTCTTTGGCGGTAGTATCCCCTTTTTATGCTAATGCATGGACTCCTGTTTGGACTCAGGCTCAAAGTGATGAATCCATGTTTCATCTCCAGTAACAATCCAAAATCTGTGCAGGTTCGTCTCCACACAACTCCAAAAAATGTTTTGGCGGATCGACGCGCTGCTTTTTCTGAAGCGGCGTGAGCATTCTCGGTACCCATCTACCGCTATCTTTTACCATAAAGATGTAGGATTCGCAAAATAGTGGTATCTGATACTCCAACTAATGCAGATAACTGTTCTTCATACGGGTGTCTGTGTCCAGTATTTTTTTTTCCCACTATTTCGAAGTTATCTGATGTCCTGAGTAGACCTTCAACTGGCCGTCCTGAGCGGGTCGTCTACAAAAGATCATGCCACTTATAAGCCATTGATTTACTAGGGCACTGTTTTCCATAAACGGTTTCCATTTCATTCAAAATGTTTTGAGCGTTCTTTTCTTGCTTGGTAAGGAATTTTATCACAACACGATGTACAATTTTCTCCATAGTTTCAGTTTTCTTCCGGATTGATTTTTTTAGCAGGCGATTGTCTGTAAACGAATGACGCAATATGGCTAAAACTGAATGAAGTGAGCTTCCTATCTCTATTCCATCCCCTTCGTCCACGAACTTTTGCCCTCTCTCGTACTAAGAGTTCTGCATGACTATTTTTACCAAAGTGTATTATTATACTACTATTGTGTAAAAATAACCATAAATAAACTAGTATTTTTTATATACCTAAACGAACTTACTATATGTACTTTTTAAAGACAAATAAACCTTGGGCGCGCCGTAAGCACCTGGTACTTTAGAGATAATCTTTACATTCAATATTCTTTTAACATTGGTTTAAAACTAAAAAAATCTTGATTACAAAAGAGTCCAAAGAAACGTTAGTAAAATACTCAAGCCGGTATTCAAGGAACGATTCTAGCTTTTATTTCCTTCTCAATTTTATAAAAGAATACTACCGGTATTTTATTTATTTAGGCTATTTTTGTAAAAGATAAATAAATTCACTTTGCCAGATATAAAATCTTATTTCAATTCAAAAGGAATCTTATAATTTGGATAAGTAAAAGCCATGAAGCAAAACGAACGCGCCCCGCGCGCGCGGACGGGCACGGTTTTTACCTTCATGGTAAAAGCCGATGAAAATGATTAAATATTCGGTACTTATATAGCATTTTTTTTTTTAGGTATACCCAAGGAACCATGTGTCGCAAATGAAAAAAAAATATGGCTTCCCCATACAAATTGGTCATTTTAACTTTACTAGTTTGTATGGAGAAGGCAATTTTTTTTTTCATTTGCGACACATGGTTCCATGGGAAAAATTGTTCGTATTGATCAGTAGAACATCATATTAGCCCAAAGTACACCCATTCAAATTCACCATGTATAACCGCTTTTTTATACCCTTATATAATATTTTGTTCATATGGATATTATTATATATTTACCTTCACGCAGGCTCTTTTTCGGGGTAGGCTTTATCGCTACATACTTATTTTGCTCAATTATTCTCATATGTCTTGATATTTTTATTAAATTTATGACTATGATAAAATACAGTGGCGTGCAGTCCATATAGGCACAAAGACACTGCCTACCCCAGAAATTTGGTAATAAAATCATATTAAAAATTTATTATATTTTGTTATATTGACACTTTGTATTTCAAAAAGCGCCATCTATAGTTTTTTTGTGGTACTATCGTCATATGGTACTAGCGCCATCTATCGCTATTTTTTTGTACTATTATTCTCCGTATTATTTTTGGTTGCCTAAGTTTTCCTTACAATTTTTCAATTATTATTATTATTGGATTATGCTAAATGTATGACAGAGTTAGGCACTGCCTTTGTACCTCAAACAATCAAATATTTGTGATAAATTTAAATCTAATAGTACTAGGAGCGCAGAAACTGTAGGTAGCAAGTCGTTAGGCACATGGTATTAATGAAAGAACGAGAACTTCTCTGTACAAAACTGTTGAGAAGTACCAGGAGCGCAGGAGTCCTTAGCGGTACAAATAGGAAACTATACTGTGTCCTGCTCACATGACGCGTGCAGAGCGAGATCTCATGCATCTGGGTGGAGCTTGAAGTCGTGGGTTATTAATATTATCCTACTAATTTGCAATGTTACGTAATTCTAATCAAATTTACCTAATGTTTTGATATTTTTCTTTTGTCATTTATTAATAAGGTAGGTATTGTTTTTTTGTCACTTTCGCATTCTTTAGTCACGTTACTTGTACTATTATTTCTTCTGTGAGACGTTTATGGTGATGATTTTAATTTGTTTGTGTAGTGCAAAACCTTTTAATTATAATAAGTAATGGCTTTTTAATGCTGTTTCAACTTATCGCAAATTTCGCAAAATATGTCATTGTAGATTACGTTGTGATTTTTTAAACATTTAAAATTGCTCAAAACTCATTTCTTTGATATGTTACTATAAATTATGCCTACCTTATACTAAAACCCTGTGCACGCCACTGATAAAATATTATATAACGGTATTAGACATTTAAAAAAAAATATTCTCGGAACAATATTGGACTCAATAAAGATTCGAGGTCAAGGTAAAGTATTTTTAGGGTATTAAGTTATTTATTATCTTTCGGGGTAGGCAGAGACAACCGAGCGCCACTATTCTTTATGGCTGCATATTTATTTTGCCCAATCATTCTCATAACTCTTTAAAACTTTTCTAATTTAATCTTGATACGTGCCCTTTACCCTTTAACTCTCTCTTATATATATCTGGTTCGCCATTTTTTCATCACGCATTCTTTCTATGTGGCCAAACCAGCCCTTCCTCATTGTCATTTCTATAGTTCCTTTTAGTAGAGAACGAGTGGGTTCTCGTTTCTCGTTTTCGTTATTTTGTACCGGTTGCTTTCCATCAGGTCAAGGTCACTTGATGGTTTTTGCCATCTCGCATGTATATTATAAAAGGGAGGAAGGTCCCTATAACTGTACTTATAGACCGACAGACCGGTCTCGTTAACACATACAGATGCAAAAACCGTCAAGTGACCTAGTCATGTTTTGGTTGTAGTATGTAGGTTCATTGGTTTTAGGAGACTACTGCATGACTTTTTTCTCCAGGTGGTAGTCTCCTTTCAGAAGGCGGTTACGGAACGAGCGATTGATATGATGATAAAACAGCGGGGATACTTAATGAAAATTAACTATAAAATGCATTATTTAACCGGCCGTTAAACAACAATGTATCGAACGACCCCATTCATGGATTTTGTAGGTCACGTAAAGACTACTGGACCGATTTATAAGCGGTTTTTTGTTGATTAAAAACAAGCCACACGCCCGTGCACCAGTACAAAAAAAATGTATGAGAGCAATTTGAGTATAATACTACTATATGCTTTACTAGCGGCCCGTCCCGGCTTCGCACAGGTTTGTATAACTTTAACTCATGAAGCTAAAAAAACGCGCCCCGCGCCAATGGAGTAAGCATGATACGGGTGAATATACGCTATTTGAATTTTAGCGGCCCATAGATTTTTTTTATGCTAAAGTAATTATATTATTGTTGCTATATGCTTAAATAATAAAGAATGTCATCTTTTATTTAGCCCACATAGTCAATTCACGGTAACTGTTTTATTTTAAGCATTAATAGTTTAAAATAGTTGTGAAAGTATACTACCCTGGCCTCCCCAGTTACTAGTTTTTATACTGTTTACATTTTTAAAGTTTATTTTTTAAATAACCTGTATATTTTTTTTCATACTATCATTTACCTAAATATACAACAAAACATATTTTATCAAAATATATAACAAAATAATTTATTAACATTTAAAAAAATAATGTTTTCACGACACATAATTATAATGTCAACCTAACCTGGCGAAATTTTAAGTCAAAAATTTTACATAAAAAATGTTAAACAATGTTCATGATATTTGAATAACGCATGTAATACAAAGTGAACTTAGAAGCAAGCTAACGCTGTAGAGCATAAATCAAACAATATGGCGTCAGTTCTTTATGATCTGCCACAAAGCGTGCCCGTGCCAGTCGTTGCAGTATTTTCTCTGGTAAGTTATATGTCTTTATTTTATATCGTTACGTAACTGTACATTTGTACAATGCAATGTATATTATATGTAGACGTCAAGGATCACGTTTATTTTTATATAAGAAGGACGCGTGATATTGTTTTTGTAGATTATATGTGGTTTTATCACTTCTCTGGCGTCACCCATCTGGCGTTTCATATGCCAGGGGAAATAAATGCATCCCATGGGGGTGACAATATTATATATTGTTATTATTTACTATTATAACTATATGTTTTATTTGTTTTAGTTACTCGTTCGTACTTGTGTATCATGGCAAACATATAAAAAAAGCAAACAAGAGAAGAGAGACTGGAAAAAAAACGTCAAGCTGAAAGACTGCGGTACCAAAGAAAAAAAAATGATCCGGTTAAAAATGCTGAAAGAGAAATAGAAGCAAAAATATTACAAAAAAAGAAGGGAGAATTTAAGAGTATCAAAGATATGACTGAAAGGGAACAAAGGGCTATTAGGAAAATACTATAAAGCATAGAGAGCGCCTGAATCTACAATCTAGTATAAATTCCGCTTATGCCGCGTAGATAACCATAGTTTCATAACCAGTATTAAAACAGGAAATTAATTCTTGTTTAATAACCCGATTATCTAAGAAGAATTTATCATTCTTTTTTGATAACTGGGTTATCTACAAAGAATTTACATTCCTGTTTGTGAACCGCAAGGACGTCATTTGATAACTAGTCATCTAGGAAGAATAATCATTCTTTTTTTAAAACAGCAGTTTTTTGATACTTATATAATCATTCTATGACATTGTCATATGAATGCCATCGAATGGTTATGTAACAAAAAACTTTTTTCATTGATGGCTGGTTAGCAAAAGATGTCCTGGTGTTCAAAGATATGTTTTTTTTACTTAAGTCTGAAACTATAACTGAAACATATCCAAATATTTGATTTTACTTGGAATTATTCAGAAGCTGGGCATGGTAATGGAACTCCAGATGGTATCGGAGCGACATTTAAACGACCTGCAGACAAAATTGTCGCATCAGGAATTGACATTGCTACTATAGACGACCTTGCCAAGGAATTAGGAAAACATTGCCCTGGCATCCATATTTTGTGATACCCAAAGAGGAAATTGATTTACAAAGGATGACAATTGAATATAACCGATCTCACATCACATTAAACCTTTTGCTGGTACATTAAAAGTACACCAAGTACGAGGAAAATCCTTTGTGCCCAATAAGTGGTACATGAAGAGCCTTAGCTGCTTTTGTAGAAACTTTTGTTATCACTTCCATTTAGGCGACATTACATATACCCAAAATGACACACCGATTCTGAGGATGATTTGTAAAATAATATGATTCCACATACATCCACTAATCTGAACAATAATAATGGTAATGAAACTACAGCTATGACTGTCAAGAAAGATGATTTTGTACTTGTGGGATACCAGATTAAAGATAAAAGATAATATGCTGGTGTATGTTCATCTGATTTTGATGAAGAAGAAACGAGAGATCGGCGTTACATTTCTAAAAGTATCCAATGAAAACGGATCTTTTTAAAATAGACGATAATGACGTGTCTGATGTTAAATGGGAATAAATCTTGAAGATACTACCAAATATAATTATAAAGGGTAACAGAGTATTTTACAAGTTTTAAGATCCAGTTGATGTATTTAAAAGTAAATTGTTAATTGTGTAGAATTTCAGAAAAAACAAAAGTTTTGTCCCAACGGCTAGTGCAAAGTTTGAAGTAAATTTTATTATTAAAGTTTTCATAAAATGTGCTATGATATTTTTTAAGTTTATTTGTAGCCTCGAGACTGATAGGTGTACCATTAGTTAGTAATTTTATTTTATAAAGAAAGTTTAAATTATATATTTGTTTCATTTAACTATTTAGAGATTTAATTTTATTAATATAGGCTAATCTACATCATATTTACATATTAACTTATTTATATATATATTTTTAATTGTTTATATAAATATGGTATTTGTAGAGATACCTTCAACATAGCTATTTAATTATTGAAAGCTGTCAAATAGTAAATACAGTATTTTTTATGATAGATTTTTTATTAGATGAGATTAATAAATAGTAAGTTTTAAAAAGTATTTTTTAAAGCATAATTTAATTCGGTTATTATTTGATATGGTTAATTAAAACATATGCACTAACAAATAAATAATATTAAAAATATGTTTCCATTTTTAAACCGTTTACAAGTCTGACTGTATTATATTCATTAAAAATAAACAAAGAACTATAATTTATATATTATATTCAATATTAATTTATCTTTCATAACTAATCATTAATGCCATGTCACTTCCCTGCCGCAATTGTCTACCACCCTGCCAATGTTGTCACTCCCCTGATAGCATATTTTCCTCTGGTGCCTATAAAACTCAAAAAAATGGAAAAATCTTCTGGCCTTTATCATTACAAATACAAACATAATATCAACTAGTGAAATTATGAATATTAAATTAAACTGATAATATTTTTGTTGGGGACACAAAAAAATCAAATAGCGTATCACCCATACATAAATTGTTTCATAATAGTGCGATACCGGTGACGCCAATTTCTGAGTCGAACAAATGAAGAACGGGGAAAAAGGTGTGGCTTCAAATGGCAGCTCAACGCTTCTGACACTTAAAAAACTGCTTGAGAAAAAAAGAGATACAAGCAAACACGAATGTGTGCGCGTGTCTATGAAGTGTATTGTTTTTTTATTATAAAAAGCTAAATATTTAATTGCATACTTAATAGTTTCGATAGTGTTGCCACCGACAACAAATATTATTACTTATCGATATAAACCAAATATTTTAGGATTTATAGAGATCATCAAAGATTAATAATTATTTATCGATATACAATTGTAATACACACACATATCATCAAGGTAACCAGCGGAGGGGTTTTAATCCCACCTCGTCGTAGCCGATGGTATGAGTCTACACAGAACAAGTGGCTAGCTCGTCGCGATGTTTTGAATAGACTCAATAACTTTGAAAAATATACTTTGGGCTAATATGATCAAATCAAACAACTTTCCCATGGAACCATGTATCGCAAAAGAAAAAAAAATGGCCTTCTCCATACAAACTAGTAACGTTAAAATGTCCAAATTGTATGGGGAAGTACATTTTTTTATTTTATTTGCGAAATATGGTTCCATAGAAAAAAATGTTAGATTTTATCAGCAGAACCTCATATTAGCCCAAAGTACATCCTTTCAAATCCACCCTGATAGACACTTTCGCATTTATAATACTAGTGGATTTAAAAAATGTAGGTATATAATAATATAACAATAAGTTAAAATACTTTATTAAATTAAATTATTTATTAAATTAAAACACATGCACAACTAACTACATGTACCTACTAAACGCAATGTCAACATTTTTGACCGACCTCCAAGAGGAAGTTATACTCAAACTACAAAAGGCGAAAAACAATTAAATCGTAGCTTGATTCGTCAAAATGTACTGAACATACGGGTATTCTTGTTGGTTATCAATTTTCTTCTCTTTTAATTGCCTCTACCCATTTACGTTTTAATGCCGGATCTTTCGGGAAACTGTATCATGTATAGAAAATATAATTAGTATTATATAAAAAAAACAATAATTGTATAATATCTCATAACCATGAAAGTATTTACAAAAATCGAGTATATCAACTATAAAATCACATCACTAAATAGTAACTGACAAACCTCATTGGACGCTTCTGTTGTCGCCATACCTTTTGATTAAATTAAATTGAAAAGATTATAAATTATTTTAAAGTATCGAAATTCTCATTAAAAATAAAAACACATCACTAGTTCTTCAACTTCTAACTGATGCACATAGTTTGACAGTTACCATAGTTACGACGTTAGATTTTGATATTTTAATTATGGGTTTTATTATAATTTTTTATTAAGGTTTAATATAAGAAAAACATGTTAAATACATACTTGAAAAACGTGACACTAGGTACTTTTATTAATAGTAGTTTCTACACAGCTTTAATGCACAATTAACCATTTTTCCGACAATAAAAGCGGAGCTCTTTTCGACTTTCTCCGCCGAACGCACAAATCAGACTGAGGATGTAAAAAATGTAAAGGTGTGTGTGAGTGACAAATTTGTCACTCGCGCGGCACCCTGCCAATTGAATGATGCTTACTCCAGTAGGGGCGCGCGGACGGGCACGGTTTTTACCTTCATGCTTTAACTATATGCTCAGCGCACGCCACGGAAGGCCTCAGAAACGATACTTTTCCCCCGTTTTTTAAACATTTTTGGTTACTGCTCCACAACTATAGGACCTAGCGTGATATTATATAGCCTATGTTACTTCTGAATAATGCAGCTTTCTAATGGTGAAAAAATTATTGCAATCGGTCCAGTAGTTTTTGAGTTTATTCATTACAAACATACAAAAATACAAAAATACAAATCTTTCCTCTTTATTATATTAGTATAGAAGTATAGATAGTATAGAAGTATAGACTATAAGCATAGATAAGTCAAAAATCATGCATCTAATGGTACGTGTGGAACGCCAGAATTTTTAATGCGCTGGATCAGTTTTCTCCTTATTTTATATTGACAATGAAAAAAAAAGAATGTCTACATTTGATAGGTATACCTATATTTAGAAACGTATATAAATAATGACATTTAGGTATATAATTTCTGCGTTGTTTTCTTTGCAAAAGAAAGTTATCATATAACTGCTGCTTTTCAAAACAAATAATAATTGCAGTTTTGTTCGACTTTAATTAAATATTTGTGTATGATATATTTGAGAGAGAACTTCAATTGTTTCCTCTTTTCTTGAACGCTATCATGTAAACTGAAGTATCTATTTTTTTTTGTAAATGGCTTTGGCATAGCATCAACAATAAATTCAAGTACAAAATAGATTTGTTTTTTATTATTAATAAATAAAACATCGAGGTTGTTTATGTAATAAATATTTTTATATCTGTCTCAACTTCTTCGTATTTCAATATTTATTATTTGTCGAGGTTTATGTTTTGTTGAATATGTAACTAATAAACAATCTACAAAAAACCGCTTATAATTCGGTCCAGTAGTTTTTATATGAAGCGTATTCAAACAAACAATAAAGCTGGTTCCAATCCGAAAAATGTTGGATTATTGTTCTATAGCCTATTAAGTTAAAGTCCATCTAGTATTCAAAAAAACAAATTAATGTAGGTACCTACAGTTTTTTTTAATTTACATTTTTCTTATAGATACTACCTATGCCCTGCGGTTTTACTCACCGTTTAATTTCTTGTTCGGCTTCCATAAAACTAAGAATAATATATGAAACCCTTAAGCCTTAAACACCAAAAAAAAAAGGAAATGTCAAATATGTCCATTGCCGCCATATTCTGTTCTCACTTCAACTAATCAATGCTCAATGATTGGTTGCTCACTTATTGTCTATGGTTTGTATGGCAGGCGGCTATCTTCTGTTCTCATCTCACCCATGAAAAGGCATATTAGGACTTAGAGCGGCTCCATATTATACATCTTCATATCGGCTCTTAAGGCTAAGTTGCATCAAAATTAAATCAAATTACCTTTCTCGTGAATCAAATTCTTTTTTTTTTAATTCGACTGAGAGTTTCAAGAGATTAGCGCATTCGAACAAACACACTTTTCAGATTTACTATATTTATATAAACCTAGATAATAAAAATATTTAGTAAAGGCTCCAATTAATAATACTTACAAAAATCTCAACATAAAGTTGCCCTACATATTTAAAACCTTCTAATAACCACGAAAGCGAAATTCATCTCTTATAAAATAAAATGTTTATGACTCAAATTAAACCTAAAACTTCGTTTATAATTTCACTGAGATAAAATCCTCTCAAACGATATTTTGTACATGAAAACGTTGAAAATCTCTCAAGGAAGGTTACAGGGTAATCGTTATTTAATTTTAAATTATGTTAGTCAAGTTTGTTAAATGACTTTACGACATATTTATTCATTTGGGTTTGTCCTTGAAACGGCTAGATCCGTGGTCGTCAAACTGCGGCCCGCGGGCCGCATGCGGCCTGTGGTCGATATTTGTGCGGCCCGCGACAAAGCAAATAATTTAAATAGTCAACCACCTACTAAAGCAAATTTTGCATACCTAATATTTTTGTTACAATTGCCATTAAACATTTATGGTTTTCCATTACTTAAATAATTTATTTTGAAAAACGTGCAATAGAAACTTATATAGGTACATTCTGCCAAGAAAGTACTTAAATTCTATATATTAAAAAGCTTTCATGTCGAAATTATTTTGTTGCTACGTTGGCACATTGCGATTTTTACAATGGAAAAAAAAATGGATTAATCTGTTTAAATTGCCATGTGCATTACAAATAGAATTTCTTTTACTGAAGAGCTGAAATTGTTACACAGTCTTATAGTCAATCGATTTTATTGAAAACCGGTCGCGAAGTAGTGGAAGGCTTGCTTCAATATTGAAGCAAGCCTTCCACCACATCGTTAAAGTAAAAGAAATGGTGACTGAAAATGGTCGTATAAGTCTGAAAGAGATTTAAAATGTCTGTGTCTCACGAATCAATTTGCCCCTTTTTAAACAATTTTGGGCATAAAACGAGTATCAAAATACCTGAATTTTCTGCAAAAAAAAATCGCGATAAGGCTATAAAGATTTGATAAAACAAATTAATTCCAAGCCCACATTCATAAAACAAATTGTAACTGGTGAAAATACATGAGTTTACGAGTTTTACATGTAAACCAGTCAACTCGGAACAAGGACGTCCGAATGTGCCGAAATTGAAAAATGCAATTTCGATTGTCAAAGTCGATTTGAGTGACAAAATTTGTCGAAAAAGACCGATTTGTAGAAAGAAAAGGATTTTCCACCACGATAACGTGCCATCTCATAAGGTTATCGTTGTAAACTAATTTCTGGACAAAACTCAAGAAAACTTAACGAACAGCCACCGTAGGTGGGAGGAAGGTCTTTATGACTTCTTTGCGGTTACGTAGCGGGCAGTTAATTTGACGATAAAGCAGGGAAGCTATTAAATAGACTCATAATGCAAATTTGTCTGTCGATGCTTTTTTCGAAAATATATATTAAGAGGAGTGTCTGATGAGGCTCTTCGATGCTCATGCTGATTCAACTGCAAAGTATTACCTTTCCCCCCGCATGACGGTGAGTCGGTAACGCTACTGTTAAATATGGAAACAGAACGCAAGGCGTTTCTGCTTGAAAAGGAACGTGATTTGTCATATTTGACATCTCGCTGTTCTTCGGATGTAGTTGTCCCTTTTTTACAATAAATATGAAGTAGAATTGCAAGCAAGACGTGTTTTATTTTTATTCTAAAATATCTATTTAATCATAGCTAGAAACCCAGTAAACGCAGTAGACAATTTAACCATATGGTCCAGCGAGCCGGGAAGATCGTTTCTTTTTTTCAGCTTTCAGGTATTTCTAATTTTTTAAAAATATCACGTTTGACTTGGCACCAAAAATGGCTACCGAGGATGATACCAAGCAAAAATTAATTAATAAAAGAAAATATTTAAAAGGACGCTTGACGAATTTTGAAAATAATTTAGATGTCGAAAAATTGGATTCAATTACGGAGCTCAACGCAAAATTACAAAGGCTCCAAGAAATTTTTACAAAAATTGAAGATGTGTCCATGGAATTGGAGTCAATGGACCCTAGCCATACCCAGGAGGGATTGGCCATGGACAACAGGTACACGCAAATGACATCAGTAATAAATAAACGTATTGAAGCTATAAAAAGTACTCAAAAAACTTTAACGGCAGATCAAGTACACAGTAACCATTTACCCAACATTAATTTACCTTACTTTGACGGGGAATTCTCACAGTGGAGGAACTTTAAAAATTTATTCGAAAGTGTAATAGGGAATATGCATGTAACGCCAATTATTATTATTTTAATATATAATGTTCCTTTTATGTCTTTGAACATATTTACAGTAATATATTTTATTTTGATTAACTATTTTTTTTACAAATACGATTTAAAAAATCCTTTTTTTTGTAGAAACGGAACGCATTTCTAAACGCTCCGACATTAGCAAACACTACATGTGACGTCATTCGCGCATAAACAAATGTCAACGTGTGTTCTGTAGTCTACAATTTCTTGTTTTCTCGTGTATTTATTGTCCTTTATTACGATAATTTGTGATAAACAAACCTTTTGACAAACTTTTGAGGTGCAATAACATTAAACTAATATGCTTTTTAATAATTGAATGACGCCACAGAATGGCGGCTAGTGATGTACCGTTTTTTACTGCGGTAGTGGCAGATAAAGTTTAAACCCTTTTATTTTTGTGTTATTACCCTTTATAAAATGTTTAATATTTGTTTTTAGGATCTAATGTAGTTACTCTATCAAGTAATGAAATAAAAAAAAAACATGCATATTCCCTATTTCCAATTCACCAATGAGTGAAGTTCAAAAACTTTATTATTTAAAAACTTATTTGCGGGGGGAGGCAGCTGCATTAGTGTCAACGCTAGATTGCACTCCATGCAACTTTATTAAAGCATGGCATATGTTAATAGAGAGGTATGACAACAAAGTTCTCATAGCTAATAATCATATAAAAAATATATTATCTTTATCTAAAGTCAATAAGTCATATCAGTTAAAAGAACTACTAAATAACTTTATTAAAAATTATAATTCCTTGTTATCTGTTGAAGTGCCAACACTCTCAGATTTATTGCTGATACATATTTTATGCAATAAAGTTGATTTTGGTACTTTAAGGGACTATGAGTTAAATAGAAAGGATGAGTTTCCTTCATTAAATGATTTTACTACATTTTTAACGCAGCGCTGCCACGCCTTGGACATGATTCATAGAGATGAATTTTCTACTCCTATAAAGAGCCATGTAGGACAACAGAAACATTTTGCACATCCCGTCACTAGCAATACTAAATTATGCACTTATTGTGGTAAAAATCACTTAACCTTTAGGTGCTACAAATTTCTAAAATTAGCTATTCCAAACAGAATCAAATGGGTAAATGAGAATAATAATTGTCCTAATTGTTTTTTGCATCATAGTTTAAATAATTGTCCGAGAAAGGAGTCATGTAAGTATTGTCATGAAAAGCACAATAGTTTGCTGCATGTTCAAGCAGATAGTAGTAGTAGGTTAAATAATAGTGCTGTCTCATTGACAAATAATGATAATACGGTCATTTTAAATAGCAGTACTTACCTTCTTCAAACCATAAGTTTGTTACCTACCGCTATGTGTTTTGTCATTGATGGTGCAGGTGTCAGTCATTGCTGCCGTGTTCTACTTGATGTAGGTAGTCAAAAAAATTATATTAGTGCAAAATTAGTTAATAAACTTGGTCACTGCTATGAAAGCCTTGTGAACCAGTGTGTTAGTGGAGTTGGTGGCCAGACCACATCCCTTTCTAAAATTATAAAATGCACTATATCCTCTTATGATTATACTTACAAGCGTGAAGTGTATTGTGGTGTTATGGAAAAAATTACGGAGTCATTGCCTACAGTGGAGTTTCCTAAAAAAATACTTAATATACCTTCCACTGTTACACTGGCTGATTTTGATTTCAATGTTACCAGAGATATTGATATGATTCTGGGCGCTGATGAGTTCATAAGTTGCTTACAACCCGGTACTATAAAATTGGGAACAAACTTAACTGGTCTGTTTAACACAGTTTATGGTTGGGTTATTTGTGGAGATTATGTATGTTCAAATAAAGTATTTGCATCCTCTAATCCTACTTGTAATTTTTCCCTTAATAAATTAATGAATAAATTCTGGAACATTGAACAATTACCAATTAAAAAATTTTTATCACCACATGAGGAGTTATGTGAAGACATATTTATAAATTCTGTTGTTAGAAAGAAGTTGACAGGTCAGTATGCAGTTGATTTGCCTATCAAAACTGATCTTTTGCCTAAATTGGGTAACTCGTTTAATTTTGCCTATAAATGTTTTTTAAATCAAGAAAAAAGATTTTTAAAGGACATAAAATATTTTAAATCTTATTCCAAATTTATTCATGAATTTGTTGAACTAGGGCATGCTGAGTGGATAAGTGATTTCCCAGGCAAGTGTCAGTATGAGTATTACATGCCACACCATGCGGTATTCAACCCCAACTCTTCATCTACTCCATTAAGAGTTGTATTTAATGGTTCTGCTCGCACTACTACTGGACTTAGCCTAAATAAAATTTGTTATACCGGTCCAGTTGTACAACCTGATTTATTCTCAATTCTATTAAGATTTAGGATGTTTATCTATGTATTTATTTGTGACATATCAAAAATGTACAGGCAAGTTAAAATTAAACCTAAATATCAACCACTACAGCGTATTTTGTGGAGAGATCATGCCAATGAGGACCTTAAATGTCTGCAGTTCAATACAGTCACTTATGGTACTACCCCTGCCAGTTATTTAGCTACTCGAACACTTATTAAACTGGTTGAGGATGAGGGCAAAAATTACCCTCTAGCCTGTAATTCTATAATTGAAAATACTTATTGCGATGACATTTTGTCCGGTCATAATGATCTTTCACTTGCTATGGAAACTATGAAACAATTAATAAATTTAACGAATCTGGGCCACTTTGATCTTCATAAATGGCATGCTAATAATAAAAATCTTTTGCAGCTAATACCTGAAAATAAAAGAGAAAGTTGTAATTTTTTATTTTGTGATAGTGTGCTTTCCCTTAAAACTTTGGGTATAAAATGGGATCCTAATAGTGACCTCTTTCAGGTTAATGTACCTAACAATATTGTTTCTCAAGATTGCACTAAGCGCAATGTTTTAGCTGATATTGCTAAAATATTTGACCCTTTAGGGTTCATTGCCCCTGTAACTGTGTATGCAAAAATAATTATGCAATTAATTTGGAAGGAGAGGCTCTCTTGGAATAATTTAATTCCTGATAATATTTTACTATAGTATAGGAGACAGTCTTGCATCATTTCCAGAACAAAGTGTATTAGATATTCCTGTTGAAAGGCTTAATTTATATGAACAAATAAACAAATATAAACAGACATTCTGGAAAAGATGGAAGACTGATTATTTGAATTCACTGCAAATGAGGTATAAATGGCATTCTAAAGCTCAAGATCTTTTAATAAATTCTGTAGTTTTAATAAAGGATGAAAATGTTCCTCCTTTATCATGGCCTTTAGGCAAAATAATTGAAGTTTTTCCAGGAAAGGATGGTCATGTAAGATCAGTTTCTATCAAAACCATGCATGGTGTCTACACCAAGCCCATTACAAAGGTAATTCCATTGCCTTTGGATTGTGCTTAAGGTAGGCATCAGCTGTTTTTGAAACTGAAAGCTTGCATACATAATCTTTCTTTTAATTTTGTCATACTAAACTTTATTTAGATTTATTCATTTAACTTATTAAATGTGAAGTTAAAATGTAATAATTATTAAAGACTAGGACTTTTATTTGTATTTCATGTTTTCATCATAATATAGTTGTTCTATTGTTTACTTACTTTTAGGTTATTTCTTTTTTTTTATATATTAAAAATAATATAGGCAAAGGGATTTTTAAGTCGAAGGGGTTAAATTCATGCAGCCTATTTATAATTTAAGAAAACATTTTGCAGCCTAACTTGATAATATTTGTACTTAAATATTTATTTAGTTATTTTTATATAATGTAGGTATCTAAATGGACAATAACTTAATTGTATTCTTGCTGCTTAAAATTAATGAGAATTTTAATTAAAGAGTATTATTGTAAGTTCCTTTCAAGTACTAGGGTTCCATATTAATTTCGTATTGTATTTTCTAATAAAAATGCCAATGGGGCGTCTATGTTAAATATGGAAACAGAACGCAAGGCGTTTCTGCTTGAAAAGGAACGTGATTTGTCATATTTGACATCTCGCTGTTCTTCGGATGTAGTTGTCCCTTTTTTACAATAAATATGAAGTAGAATTGCAAGCAAGACGTGTTTTATTTTTATTCTAAAATATCTATTTAATCATAGCTAGAAACCCAGTAAACGCAGTAGACAAATTAACCAGCTACCATACATACATTTATGTAAACCTTCCCCCGGACCCCCAATAATAGAAAGAGCACGTATTGAGATTATACCTAAAATTTAGACAGCAAAACGACTTTCGGGCAAAAACTGTTTTCTACCCCTAAACTTTAATAGATTTGAAAAAAAATGGTCTCATTTTTTAGAGAAAAAAAAATCCGATAACCGTTTTCCTTTTTTTAATTTTCTGCCTTGATATTTTATATGAATTATTTTAATGTGAGGGATTTTTTGCGATTTTTTTCGCATTTCAGGGGATAATATTATTTTTCCTACACCAAACTTTAATAAAAGGAAAACGTATGAGCCTAGATAACTTCTTCTTGTTTATAACGCCTCCAAAACTTATAAAAATCTATGAATGTTTAGTGGGGGGTAACAGATAGGACCAAAAGGTCGTGAATGTATGGGGAATGTTTGATCAGGCTTCGATCTTAAAAATAGTGGGAGCGATCAATGCTGTTAAACAACAATGTATTGGTCGACCCCATTCATGGATTTTGTAAATCTGCTTACCATCAGGTGTATACAAAGTATTGCCGAAAAAAAAAACGAACAGGTATGCGGCCCGACAGTGATACCCACGTGGTCACATGTGGCCCTTGGCCGGAAAAGTGTGACAACCGCTGGGCTAGATCATCGATTTTCTGTTAATATGTACCCAATTAATCTACCTACATTTATCTTAAGAGCAGCGTCCGATCAAACATTTTCCATACATTCATGACCTTTTGGTCCTAACTGTTACCTCCCCCAAAACATTAATAGATTTTTATCTTTTGGAGGCGTTACATATATGGCCTATATCTAGGCTCGTACGTTTCCTTTTTTTAAAGTTTGGTATAGGAAAAAAAATCATTGACTGAAAATCGAAAAAAATCGCGAAAAAATCCCTCACATTAAAATAATTCCTATAAAATATCAAGACAGAAAATTAAAAAAAAAGGAAAACGTACAGTCATCGTTTTTAAATGAGACCATTTTTTTCAAATCCATGAAAGATTAGGGGTAGAAAACAGTTTTGGCCCGAAAGTAGTTTTGCTGCCTAAATTGTAGGTATAATCTCATATGTGCTCTTTTTCTTATAAAGGGTCGGGGGGAAGGTTAACATAAATGTATGGTAGCATTACCGACTTACCGTCATGCGGGGGGAGAGTTAATATTTTGCAGTTGAATCAGCATAAGCATCGAAGGGCCTCATCAGACACTCCTCTTAAGGCCTGGTATTAAAAAGTATAGTAAATTTTGCAAGGTAACGCAAACACTCAAAATTGTAAAACTCGTTGCCTCTACTTTAACTACCTTGTTGCCGTCTTAAGTTCATTGAAACGTGCTTTTTAATACTGCTTGCGAGCTTTATGTATTTTGTGGGTATATTAAGTAATTTTAGAGTTTAGAGCCATTTTAAAAATAAAATGCTATGTCAAATGAGGTTTTACGTAGGTGTCAGTTGTTCAGCATGAGGTCTCTAATGATAGGGTGGCCCCTATCATTATCACTTAGATGGTGTGGTCATCTGGTAAAAATGGAATTCACCATATTGCCAAAAGCTGTCTTTTCCTCTGAACTACAAAAAGAACCAAGTAAGTTAAGTTAACTAGTAGTTTTTTTTTAAAACGTTCTTTTTAATATAATTTGAAAAAATATTTCAGTTACTTAGATTTGAATAAAATTTCTATCCACTTCTAAATTCATGTCGCCTCACTGATATGCAAACTGAAGTACTTTACAAATTCTCTATGTATCTTTATACCGAAATCATTTCTTTTGCCATTTGCTCTTCTATATTTTATACGTGATGAACATATAAATCTGACTTCAGACAATTTTGTTACGTGAATAAAACTATAATATTTGATGATTTAGGTATACCTATAATAAAACACCTAAGGTTTTTTTATTTTTATTATTAGAGCACGGGGACTTTGTATCTACCCGATGATAAGCAGATATACAATGTCCATAAATCGGGTCACTAATATTTAACAGCATTGATCGTTCCCACTATGTCAGCTAAATTAAATTTTCAATACTCTGCTTTATTATCTAACCAACTGTCGGTTTCGTAACCGCACCCTATTGGGTTGCCAAGAAATTGATAGAGAAGGCTGAAGATGTAGATGAAGCAGCGGTCGGTAGGCGGATATAGAGACACCTCGTAAGTTTTTATTAAACTGGTCTTTAGACCAGAAGCTCTACCATGGGTTTGCGCATTATAGAAACGTAACGTATTCGAATACGTATACGTGAGCAACAACCAATAGGAAAGCTTTATTTTTGGTAACAGGATTAAATAAAGCGATCCTATTGGTTGTTGCTCACGTATATGTATTCGAATATAGAGGAGGAAATGGCAAAAGAAATGATTTCGGTATAAAGATACATAGAGAATTTGTAAAGTACTTCAGCACAATAAATTGTGTTTACATCACTTTGAGATATTAAGGGCTAGGTGTCGCCATCCGCCCACCCTTCAGTTCCCAGGTCACACGACTTGGTTAAGTTGTTACATTTAAAAAATATAGAAATTTGTTACATTAATTAAAATCTGGAATTATTTTCTTGTATCTGTATGACCTTTCTAAATGCATTTAAAACGTAGCTGATAATAATAAAATATTATGGGTGTGTATCCAAACATTGCGACGAGCTAGCTACTTGTTCGGGGTAGACACCATTGGCTACGACGAGGTGGGATGGAATCACCTCTGCTGGGTACCCCGAGGCCGTCTAGACGGTTTAGGGCGCCGTTAGGTACCCAGATCATTATTTCTCAGATTGATTAGGTCTTAGTTAACTTTTTTTTGATAACTAAATTGCATTTTTTTTAATAATTATTTGGATAAAATTTTTTTTGTGTAGCAAAATTTTATATATAATAATAATATAGGACTATAAAGACCTTGGACTTAAAAACACTTAGGTCCCTGGTTCGAATCCCGGTGTGTACCAATGAGTTTTTAATTTAAAAAATTATGTACATTTGTTTGACAACACCACTATAGTACCTCGGAGAGCACGTTAAGCTGTCGGCCCCGGTTTCACTATACCAACTTGTGAATCTGTTTATAGATAGGTGAGTCTATTCAAAACATCGCGACGAGGTAGCCACTTGTTCGGTGTAGACTCATACCATCGGCTACGACGTAGTGGGATTCGGTGGGTAAGGCCCGTGATGATATATATATAAATAAACTATTGAAGTTAACAAATTAAATTAAAGACAAAAAAGCCTTGAGGGGGCGCCATTTGATAAAGTATCTACCTATATACGTTAGCATATACCTACCACGTTGTATTGCTGTTTTTTTTTTGTTTTAAATAGTCATAACTTTTAAGTTTATTTTTTTTTCTTTTTTGTTTCAGAAACATTACCAATGTCAACAATGGACAAGATAAAATATGACAAACTGAACAGCTACAATGTGATTACAGAACCAAGTGCCAAATCTGTAAATATGATCATATCAGGGTTTTCAATCAATTCGAGCCTCAAATACACCAAGGGAGAAGACACCCACAACAGTTCGTGGACCAGCGGAAATAGTGAAGTGGCAAAAGTGAATATTTTAAACAGTTCCGATTACAATCATTCTCAATACTCGATACAGGATGACGAGTACATATTTGACAGAACTGATGTTCGCGCTATATTTATTACGTTATACACTTTAGTGTTTGGCTGTTGTTTTTTTTGTAAGTTTTTTTTCTATATAACTTGAACTTAAATTATAAATTAAACATTATAAATAATACAATTTACTAGTGAATCTTAATTGTATTAAGTAGCTATTGAAAACCTATACTTATTCTGTATTCGAGAGAATTCTATGTTTAGATAAAAACGCTATTATACAGGGTGACTTTGAAAAGATGTAAAGTATGTATAATAATACGAGTAAATATTTATTTTATTAGAAGGAAAAAGAAAGTATACAATAGGTTTAAATAACGTAAATGTAATTACATATAAGTATAAGTAATTACTTATTTTGTTATTGAAAAGTAAGAAAAATAGCAGATTTCTGAATAATACGAAATTAGCTAAGTATTTGCTATTTGACTTCTCAGGATAAATTTACTGTAGAAAGATTGTGTAAAAAATATTTCTTTTTCCCTTCCCTATCTTGATAAATACCTATTCTATGAAGTAGAATCTGCACCCTGCAAGGAGACTATCTTATAAAAAAAATCGATGCAATAGTCTCCTGAAATTGGTGAACCCACGTACTAAAATTGAAATAAGATTTTTATATATATATTTTTTGAGCACGGCATATACCTTTGTATATTATCTATTTGATGGTAATACCTATAAAGTTCATGAATGGGGTCAATCAATACATTGTTGTTAAACAATATAGATCGCTCCCACTATAAATGACGCTAAATGACGCGGTTACAAAATGGGCGGCGACATGGACGTACTTTCATTACGAGTATATTTTAATATCCTCGCTGCTTTATCGTCAAATCAATCGTGCGTCATAATAATTCATAAATTACTGCCCCCTCAATCTCTCCTACTTAGCATTTGTAAATTATGCCCCAAGCTTATGTATTTTTTGCGGTCGGTAAGTACTCGTATTCCGCTTTCGATTTTATTCACTTATTCGTCACTACTGAAGATTTCAAAGTTTTATTCAAATCTAGCTTTTGAGATAAATGAGTAAATAAATGGGTTTGATCTGCTCGATCGGAACGTTAGATTGATCGAATTATAGATTCGTTGTTGCAAACTTTTTAGGACCCCCGCCCACAATTATCTGACTTCATTCTATAGGCGGTTGGTTAGCTGAATATTTAATGTGACAAATTAAGCAATTGTGATTATTTTATGATGCGATTTAAGTTAATTATTTAAGTGAATTTAGGCTCTATATTTTTACAATTGTTAAAAAGTATGTTAGACCGGGACAATTGTAATTGGGTCGTACCTTCGCCAATATCTCTAAAACTAAGCGCTGTACATTTTTGTACAATCAATTTCAGGCACGTGATTGTAAGTTTCTTGTAATATGATTTCTGTGTTATTTAAGAATTAAATGCATTTTGTATATCTATTTTTAATAAAAATTCTATATTGGTATTAGATAAACATGAACTAGCTGAATGCAATATTTCTTCGCAGCCGCCTTTGCTGTAATGTAAACTTGTGTAATTATATTTAAATTGCAGTATTAATTAAATATTTTATTGTATTTTTAAATTATTTTTAAATTTAAGTATTCTTCTTATTCTATAATAAATTGGGTATCAACAACTATGCATCAAAGACAAAATATATCACATTTGGTATGGGAAAAAAGTCAAACTTTAACTTTGATATGTCGTTGATATAATTGATTTTAGTAAAATAAGACCGCAGAAGTAATGCTAGTAAAAAACACGGCTTACCTATGTGAAACTATTGGTTTATAAAGTTGCTTGGAGATTCAATAACGTTATTTGCGAACTATAAATAAATAAATAAAAGTAGGAGAGACAGACAATGTTCCATGGATTTTCCGTGCGGGTGCTGGGTCCACGTGTAGATGGGAGGCATGAGTGAACTGCAGTGTTACTAACTCTTCCCTTAATTGTGTTCACTACCCTCTCTCCCCAACCAAATCCTATATGATCCTGTCAACGACATATTGGAAACAGGCTCCATAAAGATCAGATGGCTGATCTTGGAAGGCTAAGATCCTTCATTCAATAGACAATGCAAAGATTTTGTTTAAATTCCTCTTGCACCAATAATGGTATAAACAAAGAATAGGTAGTAAAATGTTTATATTTTTTTAATCTGAAAATTTTATAATATTCTTTAAACAAGTTTAGTTTAGGTCAAATATTATAGATGCTCCAAATAAAGCAATTCCATCTTGGACCTTATTATTTTAACTGGACCGTGGTATAATAAGTTACTGATAAATCAATCATCAAAATAATGAAAATAAAAAAATAAATCTTGAACGTCTTTTCTTAGGTACTTTGTATGTACGTTGCTTGAGCTCAGACTTTGTACTTCTAATAAATAGCCTCTTAACTAAATTTTCTTATTAATCTTGAAACGGACAAAAAATTTTGCTCGCAAAAAGTTTATTATGACAGTACCGTATCTAGTACCTACTTCGTTATGTTAATAAATATATTTTTTTTAACAAATTATTATTAAATCTGTTAAATTTATTTTACCTACGTGGTGGCCGAGTTGGTTAGACCTTGGACTTAAAAACACTAAGGTCCCTGGTTCGAATCCCGGTGTGTACCAATGAATTTTAATAAAAAAAAATATGTACATTTGTTTGACAACACCACTATAGTGCCTCGGAGAGCACGTTAAGCTGTCGGTCCCGGTTTCACTATACCAACTTGTGAATCTGTTTATAGATGGGTTATTGAGTCTATTCAAAACACCGCGACGAGCTAGCCACTTGTTCGATGTAGACTCATACCATCGGCTACGACGAGGTGGGATTAAAAACCCCTCCGCTGGGTACCCTGGGGCCGTCTAGGCGGTCTCGGGCGCCGTAAGGCACCCGCGAAAGTATATAATATATAATAATAAATTAATTTTATTTGTAAAATGTACAAAATAAAATTCAACATAAAAAAGTATCTAAGTACCTGTAATAAAACAATGTATTATGTAACATTTCTAGATAGTTTACAAAATTATATTGTGTACAGTACAGTACAATAAAATTAATTCTCTTTTACTATTTATTTTAATTTCTATATTATATAGATATACGTGGTGGCCGAGTTGGTTAGACCTTAGACTTAAAAACACTTAGGTCCCTGGTTAGTTCCAAAGGAAAAGGTGTTCGATTTGATAAGTAAAGCGCCATATTAGCCCATAGTACAACCTTTCTAATTCACCCTGTACCTATATGATAAAATCGTAAACTTTCCGTGTATGTACATTAAAGATTTTTGCAAAAAAATACTGGTAGACGCGAGAAATAAGTAATAAAAGTAAAAAATTTTTTTGTTGAAATTTTTCACATCACGTAGAAGTCGCTCATTGGATTCAAAATTAAATTACTAAAAGATAAGAAGCTTTATTGAAAGCTGAAGCCAAACTTTTTATTTTTATTTTGGTAAGTCTTATTAATTATTAGCCACGTGACACGTGCCCGGTAAATGTTGTGGCGCGGTTTATTGTTTATCACACGCGTACGAAGTCACGGGCAACCAGCAGTCAGTAATAAAATGATACACATATATAGTATCGCAAGGTACCGAAAAAATATGTAGATAGATATTGCCGACATCTAAATCGGGTCACACTTCATAAATCTTTATATTGAAGTATTTTCCTATATACGAAAGCTTAAAATATTTCATGCATGTACAATTTTTATTAGGGTACTATCAAATCTTCCTTGAAAATTACTTCCGGTCAAATTTATTTTGGGGTTCCTTCACAGACCACAGATTATGGAATGTGTTCTGCATTACTATGCACATGTTTATTTAAATTACAAATATTAAAAAAAATACCATCGATTCTCGGGTGCCGTTTTGGCTTCCGAGAATCGTTTAAACGGCCTCAGGGTACCCAGCGGAGGGATTAACCGTTCCTCATTTCGCCGATGGTATTCTTAACCTAACAAGTGGCGAGCTCGTTGCGGTGTTTATGATGGTATAGCCTCATTGCATAAAGCGGTCACCCATCTCAGGTCCGGCCTTTGTTGGCCAGTTGCGCAGTAACTTAACCACTAGCCTGGGGCCGCTTATTAAAATTACAAAATGCTGTATATATCAAAACTAGAGTTTCTTATAATCAGCGCTGTAATAATTTAATCTATTACCGCTTCACTATATTGCTGACCTTACATTCTTTATGAGAATTACAAGCTGACCCGCGCAATTTCGTCTGCGTAACTTTAACCGTTTACGCAGCACACGCTACGGAAGCTCTCAAAACGATTAAAATTTACCCGTTTTGAACATTTTTAATTGATGTCCGTTATGTTATATAGACTACAGCTTTCCTCGATAAATTGGCTATCCAACACTAAATAAACATTGAAGGCAATTGTTTTTATGTCTTAAAAAACACATAAGGCAAACAAATTAAGTAAATATTATAAAATAACAAATTCTATCTATGAACTTCTTATTGTGTTTGGCTGTATGTATGGCTCATTTTATTTGCCTTAATATAGATACATTTATGAGTAGATACGTTAACTCACTTGTGCACAAAATTATTTTGTGCAGCCTATATCCTGCACAAATAAGCACTTTCAGAGCATG
The DNA here is from genome assembly GCA_947458855.1 of Monopis laevigella. Taxonomy (NCBI): domain Eukaryota; kingdom Metazoa; phylum Arthropoda; class Insecta; order Lepidoptera; family Tineidae; genus Monopis; species Monopis laevigella. The sequence continues at coordinate 16,747,721 of OX381583.1, read as the reverse complement.
AGAAGTAAAAAGATTATTTAATTTGAACTAAAGTTCCTTAGATCAATGCGTTCAACCAAACAAAGAAACAAACAAACTCTTCAGCATTATATTAGTATAAATTAGTGGGGAAATTTTTAAACCTGAACTGCCTAACACTTTAAATACCGTCACGTAGTTTTCGTAACCATAATCCTTTATTTACCTCACATATTAATACCAACTATAGACAAAATAGTTTCCTCATTAGAGCAAGTAAAGCGATTAATCAGTTATGCGATAGCAATACGATTGATATATATATTTAGGCTGAGTTGCACTAAAGTTTCTATTACAATTACTTTAAAAAACACTTTGGTGCAACTCAGCTTTAATAGTAGTGTTAATAGTGTCAAGAAAACACTAAATAGGATGTATGTATTAGAGTTTATTATTTAACTTAAAATAATGTAGGTGTTTTATTATTATTTTTGTAAAAAACATATGTTCTATTTGCGATGACTTATTAATGGGTTTTAGTTATTAACTTTTTATAGATTGATAGCCATAAGTTAACATAGTAAAATAAAAAAATAAACATAATGACAGAGAATTTGACTTTAATCGTGCCTAATGAAAGAAAAGCTTCATGGAAATAAAATTTAAGCCCGCTTACTCTGAAAGTCCCTATTTGCACGTAACTTGAAAATAAACCCAAAACTCAGATGTAGGGAGAAAATTACAATCATCTGCCTTAAGGTACGCTTACACAGGCAACTGAATTTACTCAATTCTAAGTTACTATTAGTCAATTATAACATCACGATCACGTCAAGCAATATACTGCAATACGAAATAACAGCGATCTAACTTTATGTCACATCGTATTGAGGAACAAGGAGTAGCATGGATCAATATAGAGCAACTAGGCAATACATTTATATCCTCTCAATTCAGATTACCAGTAGTCGCTGGCAATGGATGAGGTTTTGCTGCGCACGATAAATTGGTTTTAATTTTTGTAACATCTAATCTGTCTATTTTATTCTCTATTTTTATACGTTTCATAATAATAAAAGCACTTTCAGTCAAGCCTAAGTAAGATATTATCCGTTGCCAGCGACTACTGTTGAACTGCATTGCTAGTGTATGAATTTGTTGCCTAGTTGCTCTATATTAGAGATGAAACGGATATCCGGTAACTATCCGGTAACCGGCCCTGTTTTCACTATCCGGCCGGATATTGGATAGTAATACAATATCCGAATTATTTTAATTTTGCTATCCGGATTCCGGATAGTAAAATTAAAAAAATATCGTTACTTTACATAGGCAAATCAATAACAAGTTATAGACACCGTGTATTTTTATAATTCCACGTAAAAAATGATTGTTTTATTATAATTTAGTACTCAAAATTAACAAGTGGCAAATTGTGGTGTGAACCAAATTTTCTGCATTTGTTGGTAAGAGGCGACTCCGCTTAGCTTCGTATACCAGACCAGCTTCTGATAATAGCCTTTCGCTACAAATACTACTGCCAGGTGCTGAAAGATAAGTTCTAGCAAACCTTGACAATTGCTGGTACCTACTGATTCAAATTAACTGACCACCAAATGTCTCATACATTTGGTCGTTCGTGATTGCGATCGTTTTGATCGATAAATAAACGAAAGATCAGAGAAACAAACACAAACTAACACGCGATAAGACTCCAACGCCTCCGGCCCCCGAGTCGTCCCGACAACACCCGAATATTACCGATCTCGTTTCCCCAGCGTATATAAAAATCAACTGATCGCATCATGTAAAGGGCCGAATATTCGGCAGCCGGATATCCAGCTGCATATCGCTCCGACCTCGTAGCTTACCGAATAACCGGTATCTGGTATCCGGCCAAACCACTATCCGTTTCATCACTGCTCTATATTGATCCTTGTTACTCCTTGTTCCTCAATACTATCTGGCACTTGATGAAGCAATATCACAGTTATTTCGTGTTGTAGTAAATTAGTTGATATGGTCGTGATGTCATAATTGACTAATAGTGCTTAGAATTTAGCAATTTCAGTTTCCCGTGTAAGCGCACATTTAGAGTTTAATCAATACATCGCGCTACACTACGCCGACTACGAAGGAGGTCGTGTTTGAGTACTGAAACTGTCTGATAACTTAAATAAAGAAAAACACGAACTTGTGAAGCGTCTGATGGAGGATGATGATATATATATATGATGATGCTCTTACTTCCGTCAAGGAGAAATAAAATCAATTCATTGTATACAGCTAGAATTGATGAAGGTTGCTTTCAAATCCTAATAAACCGGCGCTTAAATTAGTGATGATATGGATTGTGGCATCTGGATCGCAATTGCCATGTTCTAAATGCTAACAGCATATATTAAAAAAAAATAACCCTGTTCTTCGGCAAGTAGTCGATATGTGATGTTCTGGTTTTTTATTAACCATAGCTGACCCGCGTAACGGAACCTCTCAAAAGGAACAAATTTTCCCCGTTTTCCCAACATGATACATTGATGCTCCTATTGGTCGTAGCTTGAAGTTATATAGCCCATAGCCTTCCTAGATTAATTTAACACTAAATGAATTTTCAAAATCATTTCAGTAGATCCAGATATTACCCCCACAACCTCACAAACTTTACCTCTTATTATAGATAATAAGAACATATAGGTTATAAAAATAAATACAAAATAATAAAAATAGTATTTAATCCTTATTTATTAAATAAAATAAATAAAAAATGTTGACTCGATGCTTGTCGGGGAACAGTGCCATTACCCTAATATTATAATAGTAATAGTTTTTTTTACTGGAGCACGGCATGTGACTTAAATTTCTATCTACCTGATGGTAAGCAAACGTACAAAATCCAAGAATATGGTCCATTAATACATTGTTGTTTAACAACATTCATCGTTCCTACTATTCTGGATAAATGATGCGGTTACGAAATAAGAGGGGCCAAGATGAATTTGCATAATATACTCACTCGTCAAATCAACTACCCGCTCCTGATCGCAAACACACCCTGAAAGAAGACTACCATCTCGACAGAAATCGATGCAATAGTCTCCTGAAAACCGGTGAACCCACCGAGAAAAACCGAAACATGACTTGACGATTTAGTTGTGAGAATATATCAATAAAAATTGTAATCGATTTTACTATTGTTTTTATAGATAAGTAATAACTTCAGGAACAACATGTAGATAAACGTATTATTATTATAAAAAAGAAGGAAATAAAGAACGATGTTTTATTTTTTGAAATTAAGTCTAAAAACATCGAAACGTTCTCAATCAAACGATTTGATAGCTTTTCGAGAAAGAAAGTAATATCAAGTGTTTCCATCCTCATTAATATTAATGGTAGAGTTATTTCCCCAAAGAAATGTTTATACAGTTTTCGTTGATAGAAATTATTTTTTTATAGTCTTTATTGTTATATTTTATATACATTTTAAGCGTATTACAACCAGAGAAGTATAGTGATATGGCATTATAGCTGGTGCGTGTGATTTATTATAAACAAAAAAACTACGCCACAGCCGTCGATGGGCACGCGTCACGTGATTCTATGAGTTTTCTAACATTTTTTTAATTATTATAATAATTTTATCTCTAAATATAACTCAAAGGTGACTGACTGACATAGTGATCTATCAACGCACAGCCCAAAACACTAGACGGATCGGGCTGAAATTTGGCATGCAGGTAGATGTTATGACGTAGGCATCCGCTAAGGAAGAATTTTGATCAATTCTTCTACCCCCAAGGGGATAAAATAGGAGATGAAAGTTTGTATGATAAAAAAATAACTATTCCACGAGGACGAAGTCGCGAGCACAGCTAGTTATACATATAAATTTATTTAACAAAGATGCTTTTTTGCCATAATTAGGGGAAATTATTATTTTAAAGTATCGAAATTCTCATTAAAAATAAAAACACATCACTAGTTCTTCAACTTCTAACTGATGCACATAGTTTGACAGTTACCGTCAGATTTTGATATTTTAATTATGGGTTTTATTATTATTTTTTATTAAGGTTTTAATAAGAAAAACATGTTAAATACATACTTGAAATACGTGACACTAGGTACTTTTTTTAAATAGTAGTTTCTACACAGCTTTAATGCACAATTAACCATTTTTCCGACAATAAAAGCGGAGCTCTTTTCGACTTTCTCCGCCGTACGCACAAAAGAGACTGAGGATGTAAAAAATGTAAGGGTGTGTGTGAGTGACAAATTTGTCACTCGCGCGGCACCCTGCAAATTGAATGATGCTTACTCCAGTAGGGGCGCGCGGACGGGCACTGTTTTTACCTTCATGGATGAGAAGGTATAGAGCGGCAACGTCGCAATAAGCACGATAACAGTACTTTTTTTTTTAATTTATTAAGGCATTGGAAGTAAGACTATCACCCAATGACAGTAACCAAGAATCGACAAAATAGGATAAATAAATTATAAAAAGACTATATTTAATATTTTGAGCGCTATTGATAATTATTTTATTGAAATAAAAGTACAAAATACAGCAATCCACCATGATAGGTGTCCACACCAATCCGGTCCGGAGCGACGAATTTGACGTCACCGGTCACACAAGTAGGTAAACAAACTTTGTTTTGCTTACTTTCATAAATAATACACTATATAGGGTAAGTAAATTAATAATTTATTTAATACATATTTTTTTTTTAGCCCAAAAACACGTAAAATCTAATTTTATATGCACTTAAAAGGTTATGTTATTATAATGTTGTTTTTGTAAATAACGACATATACTTACACATTTATTTATTTTAGGTCTTCGTGGGCATCAAATAGTGATGACACTGTGAGCTACGTACAGTTTTAAACGCATTGGAAGTCTGTGCACAATTTTAGGTAAAATATGTCCGGAACAATGTGAAATGCTACTGAATGAAGTCCAAACTCTCCTCGGATGGGAATACTCTAATATGTAGGTATATAATTTCAAAAGAATTATCTAATTGTAAGCCTAGCTTGCCATCAAAAAGAATTTGAAGAGTTTCTAGAAAAACGGAAGAAAATAAAACAACTGTGAGGTAATAAAGTAGAAAGAGGAGGTAAAAAGGTGAAACAATGATACCTATTTTGTTTTTTATAATATCATTGGTACGAAAAGGCTGTGCTTGTGGTCAAACAGAAAGTTTATTTATGCCTAAATTAGTGCTCAAATCCAAAGAAAAGTTCTGTGAGATATTTTTGCAAAAACTTGTATGGCATGAATCAAATATCATGAAAGTTGTTAGCGGATAAGGTAAGGAAAACCCTGAGTACCGCTAGGAAAAATAAACAAAAATGTGGTCTAATGCTTTCCAAAAACTTTCCTATGACAGCAGAATTATCCGATGCGATCTGTAAAAATAGTGTTATTGAAATAAAGAGTCCCATGAGTGCCGAATTTTAAAAATTATGTAGTAAATGGGAAACTAACCCAGAAGTTTTATGTACAGATACAACTATAAATATATTTAAGAGGACTTCAAATTGGATACTTTTGTGTAGCTGATTGCAACTACAGTACAAACAAAAAAGTATCAATAATCCTGTTACATTTAATGACAACTATGTATCAGATTTTCTTTGTTTTATGCCCGATTTTACCAACAATCCCTAACTCTAAAGGGCTCCTAAATAAGAATTTTGACATTTTGCTATGAAATAACTGTCCCTTAACTTAGTTAGGGGCTCTCTTAGAGTTGGTGAAATTGGGCATTAGTGTTGTACATTATAATTATTAATTAATTTGAAGTATGATTCCTAGTCTCCCTAAGTTTTACCCACCAGGACCTTAGAGAAATTATTCTATTTCTTTGATGGAAGCATTCTCAGTCAAAAAAGTATGGTATTTTGACAGTTGACAGCTATCACTCCTAGAGTACTAACAAAAATCTGAGAAATTTTATCATATTTTTATGAGTTTCCATTATTGGAATCACCCAAATTTCTCTCCATGCTTGTGGTCCCACTACTATTAAGTTAATAATCAGACAGGTTAGTGTGACCACAAGTCCTAAAATATGTTTAATGAATGAACCAGGTGGTAATAAAAACTGAACATAAGAGACAGATGTAATATTTTTATGAATATCAGAATGCCACACCCTAAATTAGTTTAGTAAAGATCTCATCAATGAAAATATGTACTAAAAATGATAGTTTACAGTGTAATATACATAATTTATAAAGCAGTTGTATACCACCCTGATAAATGTAAAAATATAGAATGACACCTTATATTTTTTACTTATAATAAATATCATCACAGGTGCCTTACGGTGCAGAAGACTGCTTCATGGCAGAGGGTTTTTAATCCCACCATGTACCCGATAGATTTTTCCTTACAGTTATACTTTCATTCTTGGTACATATTTTCTGTATTGCCTAGTATAATGAACAAAAACATCAGGTTTTCATTACTTCAGAATTGCATCATATGGATTAAAGTTTAGCTTAGCATTGTGTGCGTAATTATCCTGCCGATTTTCATAGATTTTTGTAAGAGAGCATTAATCTAGCTAGGAACATGTTGGTGAGCAGCCCTATGTATATAATTTTGGAAAGCACAAGTTATACATGATGGTTTGTGGATAAATAAAAAGCGTTAATTATGATAACTTTGTAGTTTTATTTAATTAATTAATCTTGCATCTTAATTAAGCCTGTCTGCAGTCTTATGTGGTTCTTCTTGTGTAATGTTTTCTATGTTGGCATTTTAAACTGAAAATAAAATTATATATATATTAGATAAAACTAAGTACCTACTAAATATAAATAAATTTCTAAGATTGCACATATTTTACTCCGTGGTCTAGTGTTATGGCTAGTGTCTGTATATAGAGGTTGTCGGTATGATTCCTAATGTTGGCAAAAAATATTAAAAAACTGTAGTTTGTCATGGTCTGGGTGTTTATAAAACATATTATATTATATAAACACCCAGACCATGACAAACTACAGTTTTTTTAATTTTTTTTTTGTACCAGAAACATTGCTACTAATTTAATATACATATACCTAGTACAAGCTTAGTATGAGACCAGAGCAATATGTTTGATATGATCTACATTATTAATATTAATCCTACATAATCATTAATAGGCAAGGTGAGTTTAGTTATGATTGAAACATTAATATGTACCTGAACAAAGTCTCTCCGAGGTCTAAATTTTATTTAAATACTTTAAATATTTTTCATATTCTTCAATAATCGTCTTTTTGTCTTGATAATATATGGGCCTTTCTGTAGTATTAGGTTTTGGTGTTCTTCTATCTGATTGCCATTCAAATTTTGTAGGAATACCAACACACTGATTTTATGCGAAGCTCTGACACAGGTCCCATCACATGATACTCCTTATAATTGTCCATATCATTTGGCAACTGAAATATGAATAAAGTACCCATTAGGATAACCAGTGGTAGATAAACAAGAGGTGAAACCTAACCTCAAAATATATAAAATAATTATAATATAAATCACATACAAGATAGACAAACAAGACAATTACGCACACATAATTTAACGACTTATGTACCTACCAAATAAGTAAAACTTACATCAAAGTTATCTGCACACAAATAAATTGGAGAATTTAGACTTAAGTCGGATCTCGCCGTGCAAGATTAGCCACTTATTTCACTAGGATTTTTTATTGATAGGTAGGTGTCCTAAATAAAGTATTTAGGAGACAAAAGAACTATAAATTAACCAGCTTAAGGCTCCGAAATGTTTACTGAGGCGAGATGCCATGCATAACACCGGTGAGCGAGCGACCGAGCGTTTTGATTTGGCGAAAAGAAAAAAAAACTATTTAATTTTTTTACTATCAAAACTTGATTTTTGGAAATAGTGGATAGTTCCGAACCACGTAGAATACTTAAAAAAAAATAGTCATCATGCTTAATATTGCCTATTGTCTTTGTAAAATTTGTTTTTACTTGCATTTTTGAGATGCCATCTAGTGGTTGATAGTTGTACTATTTCTTTATATCGACAAATTTAAAAATAAACATTCTATTCACGGATAGATGGCGCTATTTAAATATTATTGTATTTTATTTATTTAAATATATAATATGTATATTTTAGTGAACATACAAGTATTTTGCGAAAATTATACTTAATAAGGAATCTAATAAAAAATATGTTATTAACATTTTCATTGTATATTACGAGATTACAGCCCACGAAGTTTTGTATGGAAAAACTACTGCTGAGGAATCACCTTAAAACATTACTTCTTGTACTATTATTCCTTCTGTGACACTATTACATTTGGTGTTTTTCCCGATGTGTATTAGTAGGCAGAAAGCTGGTGGGAATATCAACCTTAATGTACCCAGGGTTTAATTCTCACCTAGTAACCGATGTTAAAAAAAAAAAAAAAAAATATTGGAGCATGATATGTGACTTTATATCTACCTGATGTTAAGCAGACCTTGTATGATCGTCCATGAATGGGCTCGATCAATAGATTGTGTAAACAACATTGATCGCTCCCACTATGTGGTCTAAATGTAGCGGTTACGAAATGGGCGATAGTGACGAAATTGCATTACGAAACTAATTTTAAATATCGTCGTTGCTTTATCGTTATATATATTTATATATATATATATATATATTATTTGAGACGACATGTGATTTTGTATCTGAGCAGACCTACAAATTCCATGAATGGGGTCAATCGATAATTGTTCTTAAACAATATTGATCCATCCCACTATGGCGGCTAAATGATGCGATTACGAAATGGGGGGGGGGGGGGGGGGGGGGGACAATGACGAATTGCATTACTCGTTGCCTTATCGTCAATTCAACTGCCCATTTCGTAACCGCTCCCTGAAAAGAGACTTATGCCCGATTTCACCAACTCTAAGTTTTATCATAATTTTTACAAATGTTAATAAGTTGATCTATAGAAGTAATATTATATTGAACTAACATCAATGAGTAAGATGGACGAATATTTCTTAAAAGAATTTCAAGTTGTTCATTTTCTGAAGGAATTTTAGAAAGTCTGTTAAACATACTAGACATTAAAGAAATGTAAATTATTATATTTTCATCAATACCTTGTGTACGATGCCTAATAGATTCGAGTAATTTATAATCATAATCATGACTACCAAAGTCTGAAATTAATTTTAAAGCTAGGCTTTGCCAATTATTTACTAAATTATTATTCTTTATATACCTAAACCAATGTAAAGCATTATCAGTGAAAAATTCGAAACCGTGATTGAATATTTCGTGATATACTAAATTCTTTAATCTTTTCTAGGAAAGACCTAGGACATGTATTTCCATTAAAAGTAAACTTTTTAAGTTCTGCTAAGTTGTTTTTGTTACAAGAAACTAAAATATTTTTAGAGTTAATAGATAGTTTATCATTATTTATTTTAGAATTAGGGTTATTAATTGTATTAAATGTTTGGCATAAATTTTGGTATTTTATATCTAAAGATCTGTAGTTATCTTTAAGATCAGAATGATCCGTAAGATCAATTCTTTTTAGTCTATAATAGACATGGTTAAGAAATGAGTTTATTCTTTTAGAATTATTAATTTCAAAATTGTTCTCTAAATTGGAAATTTTAATTTCAATATAATTTAGAGTGGAGGCTAATTCAGATAAATCAATACTAGGTTCAAAAGTGGAATCAATAATATCGTCAGATGGTAATTTCTCAGATAAATTTAAAATTTGTTTTTTAAGGTCAACTAAATTTTGAGAAGGTTCATCATATCTGATAGATACTTCGTATGTTAATTCTGATTTATTGAGAAAATGAAATTTTATTATTTTAGTATCCATTTGGCTTAAGTAAATTAAAGAAAATTAATTTTAAAAGAATATTACTAAAAGAAAATCAAATTAAGATTTTTTTTTTAAAGAAAATTCCAAATAATAAATTGGAAAATCAAGTTTTTTCTTTCAGAATATTTACAAAACCAAAAAAAAATATATTTACAGTTTTTAAGTTAAAATACTAAAGAAATTCCTAAGTTAAAAAATATAAAGAAGGTGTGTACCTAGGTGAAAAGTGTAGTTATAGGAACTGTACTCAACCACGTTGGGCGCCAATGTAGCGGGCGGTAATAAATGTTTAAAGAATTTTAAAATAAAAGATTAAGTTAAATAGACTAAATACAAGTTTATTTAAAAATATATATTTACAAGTAAAGTTGGTTTTGAGTACAGTAACTATGTAAGAGACCTACCTAATAAATGTTGGCCCTGCCTACAATGGATATGCGTATTATAAACTAAAACTCTGACCGTATAGTATGGGAAGAATGGAGGGACTGACGAGGGACAGGCTCGAGGACTGGCACGTCGACTGGCACGCAGACTGGTACGTAGACAGGCGACGACAGCAGATGTAGACAGGCAAGCAGGAAGGCGGCGGCACGATGGCAGCACACGATGAGGCGAGGCCTCGTCACTCTGGCTGATGCCTGAGACGAGGACTCAGATGGCCTCGACTCTCAAGGCTCTAGGCCTGAGGTGAGGTCCGTGATGCAGTGGCTTGCGGCACGATGACGGCAGCAAGGGGAAGGCGGCGGCACGACGGCAGCACGCAGACGGCGGGCGGCACGGCTGTAGAGGCAGCCGTACACGAAGAGGTGAATTCCCGTCTCTCAGGCCAATGCCTGGGACGAGAAGTCAGATGGCCTCGTCACTCAAGACTCGAAGCCAGAGGCGAGGTCCTGCAGCACAAGGAGGTTCTCCAACCCTCAGAGCAGACGCCCGAGCGAAGTGGAGTCTAGGCAAATCCCGGAGGCCGCAACCCCAGGACCCGGAGTCTTCAAGGAAGTGTGACAGGATCGCGCCTGGTTCTCGACGTAGCAGGTTCAAGGTTTCAAGGATGAGAACCAGTCGATCACTGCCACTGTAGCTAGACTTCTTCTTCTTTCTTAAGCTTCCTCGAGACTTACGAAAAATCGCCGGTCCAAGATATTTAAAGACAGAGCTCTACGATTAAAATTCATATTTAGTTTTAATTTATAGAGTGCCAGTATTTTTTTGGTTAGTATGGGAACTTTTGAAGCTACCTAGCGGTCAGAGGAGACGCTAAGATTTAGTGTTTTAAGTGTCTAAAAATGTGAAAATACCTCAAGAATATGTTTTAATTTACAATATTACCTAATACATAGTTTATATAATGAAAAATTAAATTTAAAATGTTTGGAATCTGATTTGATAACCAAAGCCTTACTTTTCGTGAAAACTAAATGAAAAATTTGGAACGTTCACAGAAGGGAAATTTCTAGCTGTCAAAATTCTGGAGTATTACATACAAATATTAACCATGTTTTTACTACCTGGAATTTCCCCAGAAAACGGTGATGATACATTTGGTGGTTATTTTAAAAAATGTATGAAGTGATATGAAGACAAATAAAATAAAATACATAAATATAATAAGGAGCGGGTGTAACGTGACAATGGTAGAGCCTCTGCCATCGAGAACTTGTGCGTAACGAGTAGGATTATACGAAAAGCTTTACGAGCAACTAATAAAATACTTCTTTGTAAACACTTTTCATAATCTGTTTAGCTTTTCCTAAGACCGCTTTATGGCTTACCTACGTTATACCCAACGTTATTATAAAAAAAAAACTTTTCCTAGTTTTCCTATATTAAAGTGTAGGTTCTACTACCTACAAAGTTTTTCATATTCTGGATAAAATTAAAAATAATTAATATTCAGCCAAGCCGTCTTTTTTTTATGAAGAACTTTTATGAAATTATTAGATAATTTTAATTAATTTACCTGCCTCTATTGTTAGGGATATTTTTTTATTTAGGTTATACGCTTGCCCACCCATATATATTGTATAGGGCGAGTTGTTAATTGTATATATTATTCAATATATATAGTATAAAAGTTTCCTTCGAAAAAAAACATAAAATTTATTTCCAACAAACTGTGAAACTTAAGATTATAAAGTGAGGTGTATTTCTTATTACACTACTTATATTATATAAAAGATAAAATAAAAATGTATATTCTAACAAAAGATATTTAAAACTGCTGAAACGTAGCCGTACTGAAACGTAGCGAAATCGGATCGAAAATATAATATTTATAATATATCTATAGTCTGCTTGGTATATAAAAAAATAACACGTGTTATCGGGAATTATTAAATAATAATAAATATTCTGCCAAGAAAATTTATTATATTTGACAGTGGCGTGCACAGGGTTTTAGTATAAGGTAGGCATAATTTATAGTAACATACCAAAGAAATGAGTTTTTAGCAATTTTAAATGTTTAAAAAATCACAACGTAGTCTACAATGACATATTTTGCGAAATTTGCGATAAGTTGAAACAGCATTAAAAAGCCATTACTTATTATATAAAAGGTTTTGCACTACACAAACAAATTAAAATCATCACCATAAACCTCTCACAGAAGAAATAATAGTACAAGTAACCTGACTAAAGAATGCGAAAGTGACAAAAAAACAATTCCTACCTTATTAATAAATGACAAAAGAAAAATATCAAATACATTAGGTAAATTTGATTAGAATTACGTAACATTGCAAAATAGTAGGATAATATTAATAACTCACGACTTCAAGCTCCACCCAGATGCATGCGATCTCGCTCTGCACGCGTCATGTGAGCAGGACACAGTATAGTTTCCTATTTGTACCGCTAAGGACTCCTGCGCTCCTGGTACTTCTCAACAGTTTTGTACGGAGAAGTTCTCGTTCTTTCATTAATACCGTGTGCCTAACGACTTGCTACCTACAGTTTCTGCGCTCCTAGTCCTATTAGATTTAAATTTATCACAAATATTTGATTGTTTGAGGTACAAAGCCAGTGCCTAACTCTGTCATACATTTAGCAAAATCCAATAATAATAATAATTGAAAAATTGTAAGGAAAACTTAGGCAACCAAAAATAATACGGAGAATAATAGTACAAAAAAATTGCGATAGATGGCGCTAGTACCATATGATGATAGTACCACAAAAAAACTATAGATGGCGCTTTTTGAAATACAAAGTGTCAATATAACAAAATATAATATGTTTTTAATATGATTTTATTACCAAATTTCTGGGGTAGGCAGTGCCTTTGTGCCTATATGGACTGCACGCCACTGATATTTGACATAGTGACCAAGCTTTTCGGTTTATTTATGCAAAAAAGGCCGCTAGAGCCTTGTTAAACCGCTGGGACGATTTGTCAGTAAAATAATGAATAATATTTTGGAGAGATATGTTAAGTTGTTCAGTTTATTTAAGATGACAAGTAGTATTTTAATTTGGATATAGGTGGGGATGATAGATAAGTACAGTGAAAGGAAATACCATCTTGCGTACACTGCAAACCCTACTTACAATCGCGAATACTACATTAAGGCATTAAGTCTGCCCTTTTGTAATAAATAAAGGCCGCTAGAGCCTTGTTAAACCGCTGGGACGATTTGTAAGTAAAATAATTAATAATATTTTGGAGAGATATGTTAGGTTCGGTTTATTTTAGATGACAAGTAGTATTTTAATTTGGATATAGGTGGGGATGATAGATAACTACAGTGGAAGGAAATACAATCTCGCGTACACTGCAAACCCTACTTACAATCGCGAATACTACATTAAGGTTTAGGGATCTTGTGTACTTGTAGGTTTAGAAGTGAAACTCTTGGTTGGTAGTGACTGAATGAATTTACTTATTTAATTTCCGTATTTATATATGATTTTTTATATTTGATTTTTTGACAACACCACTATAGTGCCTCGGAGAGCACGTTAAGCTGTCGGTCCCGGTTTCACTATACCAACTTGTGAAACTGTTTATAGATGGGTTATTGAGTCTATTCAAAACATCGCAACGAGCTAGCCACTTGTTCGGTGTAGACTCATATCATCGGCTACGACGAGGTGGGATTCAAACCCCTCCGCTGGGTACCCTGGGGCCGTCTAGGCGGTCTCGGGCGCCGTAAGGCACCCGTGATGATACATACATACATACATTATATATGATTTTATAAAAGGAAATTATTAAAATCAAATGTAAACAAAACATAATAATTTAAAATAGTTTTCCAATAAGAAACGTCCCCGCCTTAATGCCGATGACGTAGCCTCCCCTCCGCAGTACTCGATGGCGCGGGTGTCGCATATAGTCGAGCACGGCGTGTGCGCGCGCTCTTTTACCGGGCGGCCGTCGAGACGAGAGGAGCCATGTGAAGCTGTGTGCAGCTGTGAACGCCAACTACGCTGCGGGTGAATTGGCGGCTGTCGGGGCGATCGAGCGGTCTCAAAACGACACGGCGACGCTGAATCCTCAACTTGGTGCACGGCGCTACCACATCAGTCACGAGATGGATCTTCTTTGCGAGAGAAAATTATGAACTACCCACACAATAATTTTATGTTCTTTTGAGAACATTTACGAATCCGTCCTTTTCAGGACGTTCAATTGTTTCTTTACTGTTGCGCAACTCGTTCACTTGTTTCTTTACTGTTGCGAAACTCGTCCTTTTCAGGACGTTCACTTGTTTCTTTCACTTTGTCAGTTGGGCTGCTACAGTGCTCCCCCTCAAGCGAAGCGTACCGGCAGTTTGCTTATGCGTCCAGATCTGGTAACCGTGGTACTTGATTTTAAGATAGATGCTGGTTCCGTTGGTCTGCTTGTTCTGTCTGTGTTGTTACTTGAAGAATGATTGATGTTGCTTGAAGAGTGAGTGCTGCTGCTGGATGCAGACTGGTAGTCGTTGACGATATACGCAGGTTTGAGACGGTCGATAGAAATAGTCGCTTTGTGTGCGCCGGTATCGGATCGTACGGCAGCTCGTAGTCCGAATAAAACCGTGGGCAGTTGGGTCATCCATTCTGTTCTTTCCGATAGTTTGGTTTTCAATGCAGTCTTGAGCGTTCTGTGCCATCGCTCGACCATGCCGTTTGCTTGTGGATGATAAGGTGTCGTACGAGTCTTGTTGATCCCCATGGTGTTCATTAGTTTGGCAAATAGTTCACTTTCGAATTGACGACCTTGATCACTAGTCAGCGTTTCTGGGCAACCGAAACGAGTGATCCAATTTTCATATACAACTTTTGCGACGGTTTCGGCTGTTGATATCTTCGGTAGGTATCGCTTCTGGCCACCTTGTTAGTCGATCGATGATTGTAATCAAGTAACGATGAACTTGAGATGATGTAGGAAGTGGCCCGACGATATCGATGTGAATGTGTTGAAATCGATCAGCAGGTGGGAATGACATTAGGGAGCTCCTCGTGTGACGCTGTATCTTGCATTCTTGACATCGAACACATTGTTTAGCCCAATTTCCAACGTCAATGTTCATTGAAGGCCAGAAATATTTCTGTGACATTAGCTTTCGACTTGATCTGACTCCTGGATGACTGATATTATGCACGGCGTCGAATGCTGTTCGTCTGAATGATTCTGGTAGGTATGGTCGAAAATTGGACGATGATGTTTCGCAGTAAATTTGTGTTGCTGATTGCGGCAGTGTTACTTTCTTCAAAGTTATATTGCTTCGTTGTGCCAGCTCTTGTATGGTTCTGTCTCTTTCTTGCTCATGTGCTATTTACACGAAATCTAGCATAGATGGGCAAAAAATACTTTCGATGCGACTTAGGGCGTCGGCAACGACGTTGTTTTTGCCGCTGATGTGACGAATGTCTGTTGTGAATTCGCTGATAAACTGTGTTGCTGAGAATGTAAGTTAGTGGTTTGTGATCTGTGAACACGAAGACGTCACGTCCTTCTATTATTTTTCTGAAGTGGATGATTGATAAATAGATTGAAAGTAGCTCTCGATCGAACGTGCTGTAGTTTCGTTGGGCATCATTGAACTTCTTGGAAAAATAGCCTAGTGGTTGCCATTCTTCTTTCACAAATTGATGAAGTGCGGCTCCAGCAGAATTGTCTGACGCGTCACAGAAGATTGTTAATGCAGCTTTATGTGATGGATGAGCGAGCAGAGTTGCCTTTGATATGCTAGCTTTGCAGGCTTCGAATGCTTCATTAGATTCACTGTTCCATTCAATGACGGTCTTGTCTTTCTTCTTAGCGTTGTGTATGTAGGCATTAAGTGGCGCTTGTAATGCAGCCGCTTTCGGGACATGTTCTCGATAAAAGTTGATCATGCCGAGAAAACGTCTTAAATCTTCTACAGTTTTTGGTTTCGGATATTCTGTGATAACTTTGACTTTTTCTTCTGGAGGCTTGATTCCATCTTCAGAAACTGTGTAGCCGAGAAATTTGACTGATTCTTGTCCGAAGTGGCATTTTGCAGGGTTTATAGTAATGCCGCTATCTTCTAATCGTCGTAATACTATGCGTACATGTTCTCTGTGCTCTTCTTCGTTTGATGATGCAACTAATACGTCATCAATAAATGGGAATACAAAATCCAGACCACGCAGAACTTCATGGATGTATCGTTGGAATGTTTGACCGGCGTTCTTTAGTCCTGGACACATACGTGGAAATTCGAACAGTCCCATTAGTGTTATGATGGCTGTCTTCTCGATATCTTCTTCTCGTACACTAAGTTGTTGGTAGGCTCGATTGAGGTCGATTGTTGAGAAAATATTGGTTTTGGACAGCTGGTATGTAAAATCCTTGATTCTTGGTATGGGATAGCGGTCGGGCTTGGTGATTGCGTTCAGTCTTCGGTAGTCGCCACATACACGCAGGTCTCCATTCTTTTTTGGCACGATGTGTAGGGGTGATGCCCATGGACTCTTGCTAGGTCGACATAATCCTTGCTGGATCATGTTTTCGAACTCTTTCCTGACTTGTTCATAGCGATGTGGTGGTACCGGACGTGCTCGACAATGAAGTGGAGGTCCAGTTGTTTCGATGAAATGTTTGTTTAGAGCTCAGCTGCATCGAAGTTAATCTTGTGATTCCAGGAAATTCTGCCAATACGTCATGATAAGACTTCCCCATGTCAATACTGCGGATTGTAGGTATGTCGGAAGGTTGAACGAAAGTGGCCTTCGATGAAAGGTTTGTTGTCCCATCAATCAATTTTTTATTCCTGACGTCGACTATGAGCTGATGATGTTTGAGGAAATCCGCACCTAGAATTGGTTTGGATACGGCTGCGACGATAAACTTCCATTTGAATCTTCGGCGCAGGTTGAGGTCCAATTCTAGTGTTTTTTCTCCATATGTTGGGATGATTGTGTTGTTGGCGGCGTAAAGGCAGAAGGATAATGGTTGGGTTTGCATGCCTTTTCTTCTTGGTATGACGGATATATTTGCACCCGTATCTACCAAGAATACTAATTTGTTTAACTTGTCGTTAATAAATAGGCGGTGTGATGCTTCGGAGACGCCAAGTTCCGCCACGTTTAGCGTCCTGTCCAGTTTCCCGACAATTGTTCCTGGGGTTTCTTGAAAGAACACGGCGGTGTGCATTTGACTGCTTTCGTTCCAAATCGCTGGTGATAGTAGCAATACGGTAATGGCGAGCCGTACCGGAAACGCGATGGTGATTGCGAGTTTTGTCGTGCACGAGATCTTGAGTTGCAACGGGAGCAATGTTTTGTGTTTTCGATTGTGGTTGGCCGATTATTGTACTGAGGTCTTGATTTGAGTTCGGCGATCTCCATTGTCAATTTTTTTAACTGGCTCGTGATGTTCAATGTCTCCTCTATTTGCGATCCTGGCAGTGAAGTGGCTATTGTAGACACCTGCGAGCAGCTTGTCTCTGCTATTGTGTCAGCTAGCAGAGAGATTTCGTCGAGCTTAGTGTCTGGGTTTATTGATTCACTGACGGCGAGTACTGATCTTATGTGAGCTGGAAGGTGATTGCTCCACATAAGTCGCAGGGTTGCGTCAGGTATTTTCTCCCGTGCTAAATTATTCATTCTACGTAGAAGTTGTGACGGCTTTTGTGTCCCTAACTCCATCTCTGATAGTAGTTTTTGAAATTGTCTATTATCTGACTCTTCATATGTGGTTATGAGGCGCTTCTTTATAACTTCATACTGCTCGGCTTTGGGCGGGTTGTACAGCAAATCTGTTATTTGCTCGATGTCTTGCTTTTCGAGCTTGGCGACGACCATCCGAGCTAGTTGCGTCTGGCTTTTCTTGAGTTCGCTTGTTGCTGCCTCGAAACTGATGAACCATAGACGAGGTTTATCTCTCCAGAATGGTGGTATCCGCAGTGAGAGCGAAATTGCAGAGACTTCTACTTCTTGGTTTTCTTCCGTCATTTTTAGCAGGGCTTGTTTGTTCTTCGGGGTCACCACTTTAGGGATCTTGTGTACTTGTAGGTTTAGAAGTGAAACTCTTGGTTGGTAGTGACTGAATGAATTTACTTATTTAATTTCCGTATTTATATATGATTTTATAAAAGGAAATTATTAAAAACAAATGTAAACAAAACATAATAATTTAAAATAGTTTTCCAATAAGAAACGTCCCCGCCTTAATGCCGATGACGTAGCCTCCCCTCCGCAGTACTCGATGGCGCGGGTGTCGCATATAGTCGAGCACGGCGTGTGCGCGCGCTCTTTTACCGGGCGGCCGTCGAGACGAGAGGAGCCATGTGAAGCTGTGTGCAGCTGTGAACGCCAACTACGCTGCGGGTGAATTGGCGGCTGTCGGGGCGATCAAGCGGTCTCAAAACGACACGGCGACGCTGAATCCTCAACTTGGTGCACGGCGCTACCACATCAGTCACGAGATGGATCTTCTTTGCGAGAGAAAATTATGAACTACCCACACAATAATTTTATGTTCTTTTGAGAACATTTACGAATAACCGTCCTTTTCAGGACGTTCAATTGTTTCTTTACTGTTGCGCAACTCGTTCACTTGTTTCTTTACTGTTGCGAAACTCGTCCTTTTCAGGACGTTCACTTGTTTCTTTCACTTTGTCAGTTGTGCTGCTACAAAGGCATTAAGTCCGCCCTTTTGTAATAAATAAAGTGTTTGTTTAATACATTGTTATTTAACTTAACACATTGGCCGCTTTCACTATAGCCTTCTAATCCATCATGTATGTATTAACTTTCTCGAAAATTATGTTTTTACCCCCTTAGACTTCGTTATTTTAATCCCTAAATATCTACAATACAAAACATAGCTACTGTCCAAATTTTATATCAAATTCCCAGTTTATTTTGTGGACGTTCAGGCCCTAGTCTTAAATGGCATTATGTTACTTATATTTTCTTTGTTTAATTTTAAGTTTTATAAGATAATAAATTATTATTATTATTGTTTATATTATTATAAACTTTAGTAGTTTTGACTGGACGATGATAAAAAAGATTATCAGTCAGTCAGGATAAGCAATACCACTTTTGGTTATTAATTTGTATTATTTTAGTTTTAAGTCTTCTTTAGTTTATAAATAAAATTGAATTATAAAACATTGCTCCGAAACTTGTAATCATGAAATCTTCAGTTACCTAAGTATTTACTCTGTCTAATTTCTAAATTAGATAAGACCTTTTTCGCTTTAATTACAATAAATTTACAATGTTTCCGCGATTTCGGTTGTTTTAAGACAAAGTCGTTTATTCTGCGCCACTAAGTTTCAATGAAATTTATTTATCGTATTTAAAATAATATTAAGTATTAAGATAGAATAAATAATCTGACTTTAAAAGCTATTGAATTAGTTCCTTAAACAATGTATTTATAAATAACTTTAGCATGTTCTCTTTCAAAGTTATATTCACAAAATAATGTACCTATAATTTAGGATCAATCTCGCCCCGGGCCATTTAATACATATAGCCATACATTTTTTTTCATTATAGACAATAAGTGATAGAATTTATATGTGACTTAAGGCAAATAAACCACCTTTAAGAGCCGTTAAATATTTATTATAAGAGAAATATATAAAAGCTGAAGTATATATTTTTAAGAAAGAAAATAAAGAAAGAAATACTTTATATGTCGCACAGCAATATAACAATAACAAAGCACATATCACATAAAAATAAATGAAAAAGAATAAAAATAAAATACACTAAAAAATAAAATAATTAATGAACAGCATTACCTAATTCACTGAGACGAACACACACGGAAGCTAATTTTGTATGGAGAACGCGGCGTTCGTGATTACGAATGCAGTGTAATGCTGTTTTATAAACTACAATTTTGTTGCGCGGCGACAAATAGGGATACAACTCAGCACAAGCTACAGTTTTTAGGCCGTAGCGCTGATTTTCAGCTGATGCCCTTCTAGGACGAGAGATACGGCAGGCGCTATTCATTACCGTAGCTAGTACGTACATATATATATTTTTTAAGAGATTCATGTTAATTTGTACATATTTAGTGGTGAGCATACCTACAAGATCCATACAAACAACATTGACCGCTCTCACTATACCTTCTAAACGATGCGATTACGAAATGGGCGGAAATTCAAACACCTGTTTTGTAGCCGTACCCTGAAAGGAATCGATCCAGAAGTGTCTGGAAAATCGGTGAACCTTCAGACTAAAACTGAAACATGACTTTTGGCTTTTTGCATATGTATGGGTGACTTACTTACTACTTAACGAAGTTATAAAGACCTTTCTCCCTGCACTTAAAAAATCCGTGAAAATAAAAATAAAAAATATAATAAATGTTTTTGTTCTGTAAGTTATATCACAGTAAATTTTAAGTAGGTTTTACGTGACAGAGTAACAAACATTTTATTATAATATATATTTTATTTAATTAAAAACATTATGTACATTTGTATGACAACACCAGTATAGTGCCTCGGAGAGCACGTTAAGCTGTCGGTCCCGGTTTCACTATACCAACTTGTGAAACTGTTTATAGATGGGTTATTGAGTCTATTCAAAACATCGCGACGAGCTAGCCACTTGCTCGGTGTAGACTCATACCTTCGGCTACGACGAGGTGGGATTAAAATCCCCTCCGCTGGGTACCCTGGGGCAGTCTAGGCGGTTTTGGGCGCCGTAAGGTACCCGTGATGATATGTATGGATGTACTAATTGCATTTTTCGTAATATTGGTATCATCATAGCTGCATAGTACCTATTGATAAAATATGATTGATGTCATAGTACCAAAATCAGTGGAGGTGTTTTAATCCCACCTCATCATAGACGATTATATGAGTCTAAATCGAAGAAGTGGCTAGTCGCGATGTTTGGATAAAGTGAATAACCCACAGATAAACAGTATCACAAGTTGGTATAGTGAGCTTAATGTGCTCTCGTAAAATGTTATCCGGCCTGCTCACCATCAGGTAAATACAAAGTCACATGCCGTAATCCATTTAAAAAACAGTAAGTGGGAATTATAGTACAATTCGGAAAGCAACGTCATCAGTTTATTAATAAATATAATAAGGTTAATTAACTATACTGACGATTTCCTTGCCAATATTTAAATGTTAAAACACTTTGTAATTTTCTGAAAACTTTATAAATAAATTCAATACAATAGCCCATTAGTAAAATATATTGGTACTTGTGAAAAATCTTTGCCAGTTTCACGTTAAATTTAATATTATGAAGACTTTTACTTCAATCATTTAAGAAATAATGTTTTGAAAAATTATTTATTTAAAAAAATTAAATATTTAGCATTTTACTTTATTTTTCCTTAAACCTTCATGTAAAAATAAATTCTTGTAACGCTCAACTAAATACGTGACGTGGAAAAAAACTTCCTTGAACTGACGTCATTAATAAATAACATACATACATAATTAAAGCAAAAAGCCTACGACTTTTGTTCCCATGTGATTTTTGAAAAAATATATAGGTAGTTGACTTGGTAAAAATATATACTTCTGCCCGCGATTTCGGCGTGGCCTACATCATCCTACAAGGACTTGTAGACTATGAAATACTATACCTACCCCTTTTATTTTGATACAAAATTTTACACACCTTTTCACCCCCTTATGGATTTTGAAAAACCCAATCTTAGTAGATACCTACACTTCACAAAGAACGAACTCTCCAAATTTCATGTATATAGGACGAATGGTTTAGGTTGGGTAGATATATTATCAGTTAGTCAGTCAGGACTTTGATTTTTATATGTATAGATGTATTGTTCTGTGTATAAGCTATATTATTGTAAAGTTATCAAAATTGACTCTCGCCAATGAGACGGGTTAATCCCTCCGCTGCGCTGGGTGCCCTGAGGCCGTTTAAACTGTTCTCAAGAGCCAAATAGGCACCCGTAATGGTATTTAATAAAAATTCGTTTGTAGTTTTTGCACGAAAGAGTATATTTGAAAATAACTCCGTTTAGTAGTTTTTGCGTATTTAAGTAATTAACCCAAATATACCCAGATCTGCTTAGGTTTTTATAAAATTTTGATATGTATAAGCACAAATTAACGCTGTTTTCAGTTAGTGTAACAGTAAGTCGATAACGACCCCCTGGGATTCATAAAGCCAATAAAAACAGTTTGTTAAACCAATCGTAACTTTAATAATTATGAATGTATAAAACGTCGTAACATTTATCGTGTAATTGCATCCTCTTACATACATACACTCACAAATTATCATAATACACAAAAAGAGGAACACCTTCACACATTTTAATAATAAGCTTATTTTGGTAAACTCTGCTAGTTTGCATTTTTAGTAACTAACCGTAGGGATGGGCGCTTTATCTATGCCGAAATACAGGTGTTTACCTAGTTCGGCGGCAGATACCAAATATATTTTTATTATTATTAATGTTGTAGTCTTTGTTAGATTTTTAACAATAATATTTTGATAGCTTTTTAATATTTAGTGCTTTATTTGTCTTTGTATATGGGGCTCGGAACCGGGTGAAACGTTGGGCAAAATTAGTACTGATCTGTGGAGATTTACATATGTTTTTACAAGTCTTTTCTGTCTAGTTGAGTCTCCCGACTCTGACCCAGACTATGTAGTCAGGGATGTGAGGGAAGAAAAATGGAATCGAAGTATTGTGTTCAGGATATAGGTTTGTTTCACTGACAGTAATTTCGTGTCTTGGTAGGTACCGAAAGGGTTTGGAGAAAGACACTTTTAGAACTGCTCGTTGGCTCCTCTCTGGAGCTAAGAGCTCTCAAGGCTGTTTTACGCTCCACCCCTCGCTGTAATTGAGTACGACAAAAGAAATTGGCACAATGAGTAGTAAACTGATTTAAGTAAGAAATCGTCGGCAATATAACGAAGTCTCTTAAGTGACTACGTAATATTGTAAATGTAAGAATCTTGGCCTGTGCTGCATCCAACAGACAGAGGTCGTTAATGTAAGGAAGAAATAGCGTCGGCCCTAGAACACTTACGGAATGACAAAAGAGCAAATTTCGGAATCACTTACCATTCTGTGAGAATGAATCCTTTTGTTTATTTTTTATATTAGGTAGTATGTTAACAAAGCAAGCGACTATACATATACATTCGTATAGCTATACGTACGCTAAACTTATTTTATATTTTAGTCTTATATACCTACTTAACACTATTTCATTTTGTTCTCAGGTCCTCATAGCACAGACCTCTTCGAGTAACCAAGAATACTAATGTAACAAATATAAACTGAAATTCTCGCATACAAGAAATTGCCACCACCTCAGTCACCTATCAAGAAACGTGCTGAGAGCTCGGCGAGGAGTCGTTAGAATGCTCATCGTAGTTGTGCTCACATTCGCCATATGCAATCTGCCCTTTCATGCCAGAAAAATATGGCAATACTGGTCTACCGGCTAACAAGGCAGCAGCGACTTCAGCGCCTTACTCACTCCCCTTACAATTCTCGTCACATGTTTCAATTCCGGTATCAATCCTTTACTCTACGTATTTCTATCCAAAAACTTTCGAAAAGGACTTTTGAAAGAACTCTTATTCCGTAGCTGTCCAAGTTCTAAAAGGAAGAATGAAGATTTGATTCTCTTAAATCCTGTCGGTGGAGGCGGGTTAAGGCGCAGTTCCACCAGGTCGACTAAAGCTAACTGCAGCACGGTGACCATGGCTCCTAATGGAGAGTCATGAAATTTGCGTCATAGAAGGTTCATATTCACGACTGCAAAGATTTCCTGATTAACAGAGAGCACGGATGAGGTGACTGACAGCAGTGATATGTACGAGTACACGGTCACTACGATTTTCAAGAAATACCTTTAGGACTAGCATTTGCCTCGTCCGTGTCGTAGCATGCATCGATTTGAATCTTCTATAGACTTTAAAACAAAATCTAGTCATTTAGTAGTGTAACTTGATCCAGTGTTCAGAGTTCGTTTTAATTATATTGAATGAGATTCTTATAAATTGTGATGTAAATATATATTATCATGTTGTAAATTTGGATTAGAAAAGTTCTATATTTAAAAAAAATATGATAAGTTTAATAAAAAGATATAGATTTACATATTTGTAAAAAAGATTGTTGAATTTTATATTTTAAATAAATATTACTGTTATTGTTAATAAGTAAGTATAGAAAATACTATTTTTTTGAGATTATATATACTTATATGTGTTAATAAAGTCATCAAAAACAAGGTCTGTAAGGTTGGTTGGTTGAATAAAACCATACTTTACTTTAATCTTTATTGCTTTCATACAACTATTGTTTACAAATATACTTTAGTAAAAATACCCTAATATTGATCATGAGACGGTCGCCGGGCGCCCTTATCTCTTTATCTAACTAGCTACCCCTATCCTAACGACGCGTGACATCTATCAGGTAGTGTACTGTCTTAGAGCAGACTACGGGGCAATATTACTCGAAGACGTCTAGCGAAAGACTGATAATTAACATTTTTTTATTATTTTTTTTGACTGACTAATACAGGGAGCCTGAGGGGCATTATCTGTTTCCAACGGTGGCGTGGCTGCGAGATTCTCTAGCTGAATAATTAACATGCAGCGCAGGAGCTTATATAGTCAACCGGGGGCAGGTGGTAGAGACGCGCGGTGCGGGCGGCATCTGCGATGATGTAGGTGCGTAGCGTACTAGCTTATACCGATCGTAGTAAGTTCCGTTACATTCTCCCCCTCTGGTACTTGTTAGCGTCCCGCAAGAGTACCAGCATTGTTTTGCTTGGTTGGTAATCTTCTTTGGTCTACCTCTTCGTCTGATAGGTATAACAGGTAGTGGTAATTGTTCATCACGTTTTTGAAATTTCGTAATCGCGGAGGTATGATATTTCCCAATGGAGTGATTTGGGTTTTCTGGATTAGCTATTTCGTATGTTGATGCTCCAATTTTCTTGACAATTACATAATGGCCATCCCTTCGTGGTGCCAGCTTAGCAGTAATTTTTTTATTAGCATTACTTATGGGATGAGTTTCTATAAGGACTAAATCTCCCGTTTTGTAGCCGGGATCCGGCCAATATTAGCTTTTATTCAGTTATATTTTTGCATTTTTTCAATATTGTCTTTTGCTATCTCTAAGCAATCTTCTTTAGTGTTGGTGTGATTTCCGCTACAAAGTTCTCTGATTGGACAATTATACTAAGGTCATGAGCTATTTCATAGGGAGTACGGAGTTCACGACAAAATGTTAAGTAAGCTAGTGAAAATCCCGTACTTTGGCATTCAGCCGTATTGAGTGCAAAACGTATTGTAGGTAATGTGTTTGTCCAGTCTTCGTTTTTACATTCAACTAGCATTGCTATTTGAGTTTTTATATCTTTGTTTCGTCTTTCAACAATGTTTGGTTCAGGATGGTATACTGTTGTCAAAATGTGCTGAATTCCTAGACAGAATGTTAATTTTTGCATGACAGCTGAAATAAATTGACTTCCGCTTATAAGCTTACGAGGCAAGCCGTATCTCAAAAAAATTAGTATATTTGCACAAACATCGATCGTTGCTTCGTTAATTGCGAATCATTCAATCCATTTTTCGCTGTATCTTCTACTACAAATATCCATTTTTCACCGATAGAAGCTGTAGGTAACGGTCCAAATAAATCCATTGATATAATCTCAAACCTTTGTTTGTTTGCTGTGGATTGATATAATCCAGATGGTTTTAGATTTGAAGGTTTATAGCGTTGGCATTTTTTGCAAGTTTATATATATTTAAATACATCTTTTCTCAATCCATTCCAATAGAAATTACTTGAAATTCGTTTTATCGTTTGATCCACTCCCAATTGTCTAGCAATAGGTTCATCGTTATAAGCTTTAAGAATTTTTCCTCTTTCATCATCATCATCTTTAATTTTTTAATGGGATTACTAATTTTGCATTGTCGTCATCTTGATCTGGGCTGTAACGATATAAAACGGCTTTATGTAGTATGTAACCCTTTTTAAACCATTCAACGTAATCTTCGTTATCTGAGGCTTCTTCCAAGGCATTTATGATTTTTAATAAGCTATCATCTTTTAATTGTTCCTCTATAATTGATTTTTCGCTAAGCTTAGGTATGTCGACTTTAACCAAACAGATAGTACAATCATTATTATGGTCTATACAAGGTGGACGAGATAACATATCAGCAAGTACATTTGTGCGTCCTGCCGTATATTGGATCTTAAATTCGTATGGTTGTAGTTGAAGTGCCCATCGTGCTAGTGCCTCCTTTTCTGTTACTGTATAGTTTCTTTCAGAAGGAGTAAGTAATCTGCTGGCATACTCAACAGGATGTTCGTCTGCTCCCTCCCCCTGCAGTAAGGCTGCTCCTATTGCATATTGGCTTGCATCTGTTTTAAGTAAGAATGATCCGTTACAGTTGGCTTGGCATAAAACAGGTGCTGTAGTTAAAGCAATTTTAATTTTATTTAATGATTCTTGTTGTTCTGTATTCCACTGCCTTATTATTGTTTGTTAAATTAGTAAGTGGACGAGCAATATTCGCAATTTTTTTAATAAACCGGCGATACCATGAAGCTGTTTGCTAAAATGATATTAGTTGTTGCACCGGGGGGAGGTGGCAGGGACGCGCGGTGCGGGCGGCATCTGCGATGATGTAGGTGCGTAGCATACTAGCTTATACCGATCGTAGTAAGTTTCGTTACAGGTCTAAATTACTAGAAGCTTATAGAAATTAACTAGCTGTGCTCGCGACTTCGTCCGCGTGGAATAGTTATTTTTTTATCATATAAACTTTTATCCCTTATTTTATCCCCTTGGGGGTAGAATTTATCAAAATCCTTTCTTAGCGGATGCCTACGTCATAACATCTACCTGCATGCCAAATTTCAGCCCGATCCGTCTAGTGGTTTGGGCTGTGCGTTGATAGATCACTATGTCAGTCAGTCACCTTTGAGTTATATATATTTAGATTATTCTTTAATGCATATTTTTTGTGTATCTTGAACCGTTTTCACGGCGCACGCAACGGAAGGCTTCAAAGATAAAATAATTTCTCCCGTTTTTTACACATTTACCACTATATCTTTGCTCCTATTGGTCGTAGCGTGATGTTATATAGCCTATAGCCTTCCTCGATAACTGGACTATCCAACACAAAAAGAATTATTCAATTCGAACCAGTAGTTTCGGAGATTAGCGCGTTCAAACAAACAAACAAACAAACAAACAAACAAACAAACTCTTCAGCTTTATAATATTAGTATAGATAGTATAGATTTAAATATTTTTGTAAATATCATAGTTCATACAATCATTTTGAGGAAGATATAAAATATTTCGAAATAATATTTGGTTATAGATTACTATTATTATAAATTTAGTACGTAATAATTATTTAGAGGTGAATCTTTAATACATAAATTTTAAAAAACAATCATAGTGCTCTTAAAATATACTAAAAATGAATATGTAAATACGTATGTATTATTATTAATATAAGATTATTTATAATAATGTATAGTTGTATATAATGTAAATAAAACATTTTAAAGTAAAATTTAAATTTGTCTTTATTTTTCATTAAATATTTAATCATCATGCCAGCCTTTCTTTGCGCGTCCACTGCTGGACATAGGCCTCCCCCAAGGATCGCCATAACGACCGGTTCTGCGCTGCCTGTATCCATCGGCTTCCCGCGACCTTTTTCAGGTCGTCGGTCCATCTTGTGGGGGGCCTGCCTCTGCTGCGTCCTCCAGCACGCGGTCGCCACTCGAGAACCTTAATACCCCAACGGCCGTCCGTTCTGCGAGCTATGTGGCCTGCCCACTGCCACTTAAGTTTGGCGATTCTGGAGGCTATGTCGGTTACTTTGGTCCTTTTGCAGATCTCATCGTTTCGAATACGATCCCGCAAGGAAACGCCGAGCATAACGCGCTCCATCGCCCTTTGTGTGACTGTGAGCTTTTTCATGAGGCCCATAGTAAGCGACCACGTCTCTGATCCGTAAGTCATCACTGGCAACACACACTGCTCAAACACCTTGGTTTTTAAACACTGCGGTATTTGGGACGAGAAGATATTACGTAGCCTCCCGAATGCTGCCCAGCCGAGTTGGATTGGACGAGAGATCTCTTTTTCGAAGTTGGATTTACCTGTTTGGATTGACTGTCCTAGGTATATATAATTGTCAACAACTTCGAGTGCGGAGCTTCCTATTTTTTACAGGAGTGGGTATAACATGGGCGTTCGACATGACTTTGGTCTTATCCATGTTTTAGAAGCCCCACTGAGATCATTGAGCATTATGCCGAGGTCCTCCAGGGTTTCAGCCATGACTACGATATCGTCGGCAAATGGAAGGTTAGTGATGTACTCGCCATTAATGTTGATGCCAAATCTTCTCCAGTCCAAGAGTTTGAAGACATCCTCCAATGCCTCAGTAAAAAGTTTCGGGGAGATTACGTCACCCTGTCTCACTCCTCGCTGTAGCTGTATGGGTCTTGAGGTCTGGTCTTGGAGGCGAACTGACATGGTGGCGTTTTTGTACAAACACTTTAATACTTCGATATAGCGGTAGTCAATTTGGCACCGCTGGAGTGACTGAAGCATCGCCCATGTTTCTATCGAATCGAAGGCTTTCTCATAGTCCACGAAAGCTAGACACAGGGGCTGATTATATTCATCGGTTTTTTGTATAATCTGCCTCAATGTGTGGATGTGGTCTATGGTACTATAGCCTTTTCGGAATCCGGCTTGTTCGGGAGGCTGGAAGTCGTCAAGCCTACGTGAGAGACGATTCGTGATGACTCTCGAAAACAGTTTATAGACATGATGGCTCAGAAGCGAGATGGGTCTGTAGTTCTTTAAAAGGGTTTTGTCACCCTTTTTGAAGAAGAGTACCACCACGCTTCTGTTCCATGCCTTAGGTGTTTTGCCGTCGAGGATGACGGAATTAAATAGCTTCTGGAGAGCCATCAGCAAAGGTTTGCCACCAGCTTTCAGGAGCTCAAACGTGATTCCGTCATCACCCGGTGCCTTGTTGTTTTTTAACTGTTTGAGAGCCATCCTAATCTCATACAGGCTGACCTCCGGGATATCTTCGGTATAGTGTCGGGTTAACCTGGCTCTTGGATCATTTTCCAGGTTTTTGACAGGGGGCCGTCTTGTTGTGTACAACTGTCCATAGAACCTTTCGATCTCCACCATAATCTCAGGTTTGGAGGCGACAACTCTGCCGTCCTCGGTCTTCAGCTTCGTTAATTGACTCTGGCCGAGGGACAGATCTCTTGCGAATACTTTAGAGCCTTTGTTTTGCTCAATGGCATCTTTAATACGATCTGTATTAAATTGCCGTATGTCGCGAGTCAATGACTTTGAGATCTGTCTGTTGAAAAATCTTATTTTAGAAGCGTCAGACGAACACTGCATGGTCATCCCGCGTCTCTCTTCCATGAGCTTTAAAGTATAGTCGGAGATATTTCTAGCTCCTTTGATAGATCGGATCTTAAAAAACTTCGATCCGACCTGGTGGACAGTTTCACCAACCCTGTCATTATATTCGTCCACATCTGTGTACTCGCATAGGCATTCGAAGCGGTTTTTTAATTCCAGCTGAAAGCGCTCGGGGTTTTGGGTGCTAATAGGTGCCAGCCGGAGCGTAGACTTCATTAATCGTGACCTTTCAAGCTTTGTATTGATATTCAATGTGCCTCTTACCAAACGGTGATCGCTCCCGGTTTTCACCTTATTGATCACTGAGACATCATTGAATATTTGCTTTCTGGTCGACAAGATGAAATCTATCTCATTTTTGGTGGCACCGTTAGGGCTTATCCAAGTCCACTTGCGTTGTGGTTTTTTCTTGAAAAAGGAGTTCATCAAATACAGTCCCTCCTTTTCCATGAAGTTCGCAAGCATCTGACCACGTGGATTTCTACTGCCTGTACCAAATTGCCCCACTCTCAGTTCGGTTTCGCTTCGTTTGCCTATCTTCGCGTTAAAGTCTCCCATGACAACAGTGTAATGAGATTTGAAGCTACGCATGGCTCTACTGATGTCCTCAAACATGGCTTCTACCTCGTCGTCGGGGTGTGTCGATGTCGGGGCGTATACATGTATGACCTTCAGCGAATATCGCTTGGTTATTCTGAGTATAAGGTAAGCCACCCTTGTCGACACACTCTCGATTTTAACAACGTTGTTCACGAGAGACCTGTGGACGATGAACCCGACACCACCTTGAGGCGGTTGGTCGCCATCCCGGAAATAGAGCAGGTTACCGGATTTCAGGATTATCGAGTCTTCACCTTCTCTTCGGACTTCAGATAATCCAATAACATCCCAGTGTAACCCGCTCAATACTTCCTCTAGTTTGACCACCCTCTCGTCAGTCCGCAGTGTCCGTGTGTAAATATTTAATACCTACCATAAAATGGAAATCATGTAGATTTTATTTTTTAATTAAAGTACGACCTGTTAATCTGATGAAGGCACTGTGAGTCCATGTGTGGAAAAGACCGATACAAAAAAAAGCCCTACAAAAACTAAAACTAAAGAAAAGTGTTCTTTATTTTTATAATAAGTACTAGATTGAAATTAATCGATACTAAGATGCATTGTAATAAAACCTTTGAGTAGGTAGACAAACCCAGCGGATACGGTTTATTTACACCTTGTCCTAGGTGGAATAACACTGTGTTTTGAGCCTACATCAACAAGAGGCTAGCTTAGTGCGGTTTTCATATACGAGTACCTACATGGTAGTTTAGGTAAGTAGGTATTTGTTTTATATAGTTATATATATATATATCATCACGGGTGCCTTACGGCGCCCGAGACCGCCTAGACGGCCTCAGGGTACCCAGCGGAGGGGTTTTTAATCCCACCTCGTCGTAGCCGATGGTATGAGTCTACACTGAACAAGTGGCTAGCTCGTCGCGATGTTTTGAATAGACTCAATAACACACCTATAAACAGTTTCATAAGTTGGTATAGTGGAACCGGGACCGACAGCATAACGTGCTCTCCGAGGCACTATAGTGATGTTGTCAAACAAATGTACATACATTTTTTGATTAGAAACTCATTGGTACACACCGAAATTCGAACCAGGGACCTAAGTGTTTTTAAATCCAAGGTTTAACCAACTCGGCCACCACGTATATAATATAGTAAAATTTGGCCCTACCAGGGTTCATGTACACCCAATTACCAATAATAATTATATTGTAAATATGTGTATATGAAATGCAAATAAATAAAATCTATAGTTCTATACTAATATTATAATAAGGTAAAGTTTGTGAGGTTGTAGGGGGTAATCTCTGGATCCATTACACCGATTTTGAAAATTATTTTAGTGTTGGATAACCCATTTATCGAGGAAGCTATAACATCACGCTACGACCAATAGGAGCGAAGCATCAATAGAAAATGTTGAGAAAACGAGAAAAAATTGTTCCTTTTGAGAGCTTCCGTTGCGTGACAATTTGCGCGGGTCAGCAAGTATGAAATAAATCGATTATATCGAAAACTTTATTAATGGAAGCACATGTCGCAAAAGGAAGAAAAAAAGTTTACTTGTCCATAGAAATTGATTATTTTAACATTACTCTTTGTATAGAGATACCGTGATGGGCAGGACATATAGCGAGACTAGAGGACAGTAGATGGACAAAGAAAATAACGGAATGGACAGGACCAAAGAAATAAATAAGACCAAAGGGGAGACCACAAAAGCGTTGGTTAGATGACATAAAGGAGACAGTGGGAGAACAATGGTTGGAAACAGCAAAAGACAGATTTAAGTGGAATAAATTGGAGGAGGCCTATACCCTCAAAGGGACCTTGTAAATAATAATAAAAATATATATATATAAAAAAAAAAGTAACTATGTTGTGTGATAATTTATATTGTAATGTATATTTAATTTAAAGTAACTTAATTGTAATTTTATAAGGAAATAAATGGCTTAATAATTATTATAATAATAATAGAGAAACCAATTTGATTTTTAATCAAAGTACAACCTTTCAATGTCACTACGTCAAGGCAAAGCAGCGAGCCGGCGATTTAGCGATTTGGCCGGCATGGTGGGAGCGATAAATATTATTAAACAACGTATTGATCGACCTAATTCATGGACTTTGTAAGACTGCTTACTATCAGATAGATACAAAGTCTTTTGACGTGCAACAGTAAACAATGTGTGCTAGTTGGGAAAAATACATACTCAATAAATAGTTTCAAAGTAAATCTAATACTCGGCATAAAAAATATACTATCCATAATATTCTTTCGTCTTTCACGATATAAACATGCTATAGATATGCTGGTGTAACATAGCAGATGCAGACGCAAGTAGGTATTATCTCTGCCTTCTCTATATTATTAAAAAAGTTTTTTTTGGGAAAATATTTTATAAAATAGGATTGAGCCCATTGAGCCTATAATACCAGCTCCATACTTATGTGGGTACCTACTTTGCTTATGCTGAAAAATATTGTCTGAAAGAATTGCTACAATATCTAAATGAAAATTTGTATCTGAACCATAAAATATTTTCAATATAGTTTTACCTCAAATTTTAAGGCTTTTTTATATATTTTTATTGAAGCACGGCATGTAACTTTGTATCTATCTGTTAAGCAGTAAGCAGACTCCAAAGTCCATGAATGGGGTCGATCAATTTAATTGTTGTTTAAGAAAATTGATCGCTCCCACTATGCCGGCTAAATGGTGCGGTTACGAAATGGTATTACGAGTCAATATAATTTTAATTATATCCTCGCTCAAATCAAACGCCCGTTTCTTAACCGCACCCTGAAAGAAGAATATGATGCAGAGTATCCTGAAAACCAGTGAACCCAAAGACTAAACCGAAACATGACTAGATCTATTGACGATTTTGAATCTGTATGGCCGGTGGTAACGAGACCGGCCAGAAGCTCTACCATGAATTTGCGGATTGTGGCAACGTAACGTATATGTGAGCAACAACAAATAGGGCCTCTTTATTTTTAGTAACAGGATTTATTCAATCCTGTTACCATTACGTTACGTTGCTACAATGCGCAAAGCCATGGTAGAGCCTCTGGTCGACCTAGCGAAGTTATAGAGGCCTTCCTTCTATTTAAAATTACCACCTTATGGTTCCGAAAAAGAAAAAAAAACTATAAAGGAAACTTTATGGTGAGATGAGGTGTCTGTCCGTCCATTTGTTCGCCTGTGTGTCTGCATAATAAAAGAACCTTTATTGGAGCACGTCATGTGGCTTTGTATCTATCTCATGATAAGCGGCCTTACATTCCTAATTAATAAGCTGCCAAATCACATTAAACAATGACCCTTTAATCTATTTACGACTAATTTATATAAATGGCTGTTTGATAAAATATTAAGTTATTGATAATGGTTTTATAAATATCAACATTCTATTTAAAAAAAAAAACAGGAAATGGCTAAATGTAATAGAGATAAACTGATAAAATATTTGTAACCTACATTTAAACAAACAAATTATTTTTAATTTGAATTTTAAATTACAATGTCCATGAATGAGGTCGATCAATACATTGCTGTTTAACAACATTGATTACTCCCACTAGGCCGACTAAATACGGTTAGGAAACGGGAGGCGATAATATAAATTGCATTGAGAGTTACTTTAATATCCTGCTGCTTTATCGTCAAAAGAACTTCCCCTTTCGTAACCGCACTATAAAGGGATACTATAATACCACCCGAGAAACCGAAGCATGACTAGGTCACTGAGATCTGTCGCCGGCCTAGCGTAGAAAGACTATCTCCCAAACGATGATCCTTAACGATGCTACTGTGATCATATGTAACGGAACGTTACTTTTGATGTTCCAAAATGTATGGCAGTCCGCGAAATGGAACGGATAGTTTAGAATTTAAAATTACCCTTTGCAAAAGTGCAAAATGCAAAAGAGGCAGGTAGTTTAAATAAATGCATTTTACAAGTCGAAGTAGCGTATTACTTAAAAATCAGATAAATAGGCCGCGGTCAGAGTACCGCAGGCCATTTGATAAATTGCTAACATCGCGAGTGTGTGTTTGTAATAATTTGTTCGTTACAAAAACATATAATAGTGACGCACAAAGTTCGGAGTTCCAACATTAATTTGGTGAGTTAATTATACAGTACTTTCATAGGGACGTTTTTAGGGTTCAATAGAATTATATAAAGATTGTACTGTGTCCGTGCGTCTGTCTAGCAATGCACCCCAGCCTCCGTCCTGCAGTTTTACGCAATGCACAATTATTGTTGCTGCCCTGCCAAAAACTGGAGACAGCGAGAGCTGGAAGCAGTATGCTTAGGCTTCCCTTCAAATGTTTCCAGGAATCAATTCCGAGGTAGAAAAATCTCTACGGCAGAACCTGGCCTGGAACCTTTTTTTCCTGAAGCCCTGTCTGCTACCGTCTTCAGACATCCCAGCTGGTCATAGCCTGGATTCTTCTTCCGGAGCCTGGACACCGTCTGCTCGGCAGATCACGGCCTGCCATAGCCGACCGCTGCCCGGAGCCTGGCCTGCCACTGAAGGACGTTGGATGCTGCCCTCCCCGATCGTCGCTTAATCAGGGCAGTAGCATTCTTCCCATGACATAATCTGGATGTTGATAGAACCCATTCTTTTATATCTCTTTCGCTCTTTATAAATTTTAAATAGTTAGGTTTCTTTTAATATATATTTATTTTTTATTGTATGTACGTTGTTTCATTACCTTACAGCCAATTTATACCTGTAGGTAGGACTTCGTCACATAAATTGGCGCCCAACGTGGTTTTTATAGCTACATTTTTAGCATAAATTCGTCAACATCCAGGTTATATTATTTTTTATTGTGTATTGTGTCGTTTTTGTAAAACGTTTTCTTTGTTTTTTTTGTGTGTATTTTTATTGTGTATTTTTTTTGTAATCCCCGTGTGGTGGCCGGGATCGAATAGCACCAACCCAATCACGAGACAGGGTGTCGTATAAGGCGACTAACGTCAGGGCGGACTCCTAGCCCATATAGATAGCCGACAACGCTATATTGTCGCGCACCCCGGTTCGAATCCGAGGCAAACCGGGATCTTGTAAATATTTTTTTTTAATGTTATTTTTATTGATTTTTTTTCCCCTTTGTAAATATTTTAATTGTATTTTATTTTTGAATATTTTTTTTTAATAACATTTTTATTTAAAAAATTATTTTTTTTGCAATTTATAATTTTAATTAAGAAAAATACACAATGATTTTTTGTAAATATTTTAATGTTTGTGTGTTATTTTTAAGTGATTTTTATTATTCTTAACTTTTTTAACTTCTTTGTTTTTTTTTGTTTTAAATAAAGAATACGTTATATTCATTATTTGTAACAGGACGGATTAGTTTTTGTAAACTCTCTATGAAAGTAACTGTGCTCACAAAATGTCGTTACCTATTAAATATTTAAGTCTTCAAAAACCAGAACTATTGTGCGAAGTTATTATTAGAAGAAGTGTACCTACTGATAGGGTGCAGGAACTGCGTAAGCAGGCAGTGAAACTTTCTCAAGTTTTACCTGATGAGGATATTTTAGAATCGGGGATTGATTTCTGCGATGATATTCGTGGATGTTAATAAAAATGGACCACCTTTTGTTTGGTCAACTGTGGCGGATAATCCTTTTAATTATTAGAAGGGTCTCTAATATCAGCCCCAGTCCTGTCGTGACTGAGGCTGATAATCCTTTTAATGAAATGAAAGGGTCTCTAATATCTGCCCCAGTTCTGTAGTGTGTAAGGCTGATAATCCTTTCAATAATCAAAAGGGTCTCTAATATCTGCCCCAGTTCTGTCGTAACTGAGGCTGATAATCCTTTTGATGAGTTGAAGGGGTCTCTAATATCTGTCCTAACATAAATAAATAAAACATTTTAATAGTTACATTACTCATTTACTTTATTTTTTATACTTGAGACTAGTATGAATAGTTTGATTATTACATCATCTTATTCCCACAGTATATAAGGACGCCACAGTAATAATAATATGAATGTTACTGCGGCCAGGGCTGAATGATTGAGGTGTGACAGGCATAGTGGAAGGTTAGTATGAGTGTGTAAAATTAGTTCTCATGTGGCGAACTAAGGATTTTTTTATTCATGAAATAAAATGATTAAAAAAATCCTTGGGGGACGCGCGGGGTAATGTAACGGAACGTTACTTTTGATGTTCCAAAATGTATGGCAGTCCGCGAAATGGAACGGATAGTTTAGAATTTAAAATTACCCTTTGCAAAAGTGCAAAATGCAAAAGAGGCAGGTAGTTTAAATAAATGCATTTTACAAGTCGAAGTAACGTATTACTTAAAAATCAGATAAATAGGCCGCGGTCAGAGTACCGCAGGCCATTTGATAAATTGCTAACATCGCGAGTGTGTGTTTGTAATAATTTGTTCGTTACAAAAACATATAATAGTGACGCACAAAGTTCGGAGTTCCAACATTAATTTGGTGAGTTAATTATACAGTACTTTCATAGGGACGTTTTTAGGGTTCAATAGAATTATATAAAGATTGTACTGTGTCCGTGCGTCTGTCTAGCACTGCACCCCAGCCTCCGTCCTGCAGTTTTACGCAATGCACAATTATTGTTGCTGCCCTGCCAAAAACTGGAGACAGCGAGAGCTGGAAGCAGTATGCTTAGGCTTCCCTTCAAATGTTTCCAGGAATCAATTCCGAGGTAGAAATATCTCTACGGCAGAACCTGGCCTGGAACCTTTTTTTCCTGAAGCCCTGTCTGCTACCGTCTTCAGACATCCCAGCTGGTCATAGCCTGGATTCTTCTTCCGGAGCCTGGACACCGTCTGCTCGGCAGATCACGGCCTGCCATAGCCGACCGCTGCCCGGAGCCTGGCCTGCCACTGAAGGACGTTGGATGCTGCCCTCCCCGATCGTCGCTTAATCAGGGCAGTAGCATTCTTCCCATGACATAATCTGGATGTTGATAGAACCCATTCTTTTATATCTCTTTCGCTCTTTATAAATTTTAAATAGTTAGGTTTCTTTTAATATATATTTATTTTTTATTGTATGTACGTTGTTTCATTACCTTACAGCCAATTTATACCTGTAGGTAGGACTTCGTCACACATACTAACATTATTATTGGCCCGAGTGAGAAACGATACCTACTACCTCGAAAATACTCGATACAAAAGCGTTGGGCAATATTTTATATAGGCAATATTATATATTGTTATCTAAAAAAAAATTATATACCTAAGAGAGCAACAAAATATAAATATTTGTAATTTGTCCCTAATAATTAAACCCAAACAAAAAAATAATTGAGCTTCCTAAAACCAAATAATATATAAAAAAGAGGTCAAAAAACAAAGGTATTCAGTATCCACCAGTGTTGCCAGATATTTTTTCGTGGATTTTTTGTCGAAAACGGGGCATAATAAAAAAAACGTAAGTCAAATAAAAGGATATGAAGTAAAAAACTATAGAAAATGAATTTTAGGCTTCATTTGTAATAACTATTGTAATTACGAAGACTGT
This sequence comes from Monopis laevigella, assembly GCA_947458855.1. NCBI lineage: Eukaryota > Metazoa > Arthropoda > Insecta > Lepidoptera > Tineidae > Monopis > Monopis laevigella. Next base: position 16,709,873 of record OX381583.1, on the reverse strand, counting down.
TCTTTGCCTAAAATCTTTAATTAACCAAGTACCTTTAGGTACCGTTAAAGTATGATAACCTTAAAAGCTAATTTTGTAATTGATTAGGCTGAGAAGTCTTATAGATCCTTAATTTTTGTATTTAACAATAAATTAATGACTGTCTGTTTTACCCTGTAAGGCAGTAAAGTCTTTAGAGGAATATAATATAAATAAGTAAGACGTACCTACAATTGTTTAATTACTTACTAATACGTATTTATATTTCTCCGAAGGTTTAACTTCTTTTATATATTCAGTTTTTTTTCCTCGTCCACTTTTCATTCGCTTCGACCGACGACCGACCGGCTTGCCTGTCTTGCCCCGTTTCTGCCGTAGTAGCATAGCTATAATCTTCTGTGCGCGCCATGATGGTTTATTTTGACCTAAAAAATATTTAAACTTAGTGTTAAATTTTGATGTAGAAAACGGTAACGTCCTATTAGCGTGACATCATAACCACTTACATATTTTATGTATTAACGATAGTGTCCGTTTTTAGGACATACAAATAAGGACCGTATATGTATGGAAATCGGCAAAGCCCTATAAACATGACAGCTACTAATTTGAACATTTATTTTAATGAAAAAAAAATTATCTGATAAAATAATCATCAAATATGAACAATAAAATCACCTATATTCGAATGAAATGCAGTATGCAGTTGTTTTACAATTTATTGCACTTTTTTTTTTACAAAATTACGCGATCCGGAGGGAGGTTAAAATTTTGTTGATATTCAACTGATCAACAATCGGCGATGGGACGAAAAATTCATTTAGTGTGCATGCGAAAAACTATCACACTTCTTGGTTAAAAACTATCACACACTTTTTTTTTTGTTTCTTACTAGTTAGTATATTAGTGTTGGTATATTAGTTGTCATTCAAAACGGACAAAAATGCAAATTTTAGGGGTTAACTTCATTGACTGTGTATCCAAGCAAGTGGGAATACATACTTTTTTTTATAGGAGCACGGCATGCTAAGATTAAGGAATAGTCGGCATGTAATTTCAATCATTTTTTTAAATGATGATAACAAATGTTATTTAAAAGAACAACCGCACAAAGAGACATACATAGCGTCTTAGTTTTGTAGTAGGTTTAGGAGACAACGTCGAACCCTTTAGTTAACGGGTTAAAAGTAACTAGAAAAGATACAAAATATTGATCCGTTAAAAAAAAAATTTTACGTCTTTCGCTACAGCTCAGTAGTTTCCAGAGAGTATTTAGCTTTTTTATGTTATTTTAAAACAAAAATAAACATATTTTATTTGCTTTTGTTTTTTTTATTGGAGCACTTCATGTGACATGTCATTAGAATCTATCGTACCTACTCGTACCAGTACCCCTAGTGTGAGTTTTCTAACTATTTGAGAAATGGTTTAGTACTCCAAGCGGAAATTTTGAGAACTAGAAGAATCAGAATGCGGTAGTGTGATTGGCCAAAACGTTAACGCGGTAATATAGTTAACGCGAAAGTAAACGTTAAAAAACTCACACTAGGGCTACAGAAAATCCATGAATGGGATCTATCAATATAATACTGCTATACAGTATTGCTCCGGAAGTTCGTTTTGGAAGCCAAACCATGAGATGGTTTGGCTCTTGAGTAATAATTTACTATTTCATTTCTCATACTTGTAAAGTACACATGATGTTACCCAAACAGAGGGATGAATACAGTACTTTCGTCCCTGTGAAAAGATTTTCTCTACTGATAAATTATTTAAAAATCACATTCTATTCTGACATTTCTATTGAACCTTGTTACCTTAAAATGGGGAGATTTTCTACAGTAGTAAATCCTTTGAACTTTGCGAATTATGTGCCAACTTTTTATTCAGCTACTCGGTTAAATCGCGGTGTAAAATTATTATTTGTTAATAAATCAGGTTTTTATTTACTTGTAATCGAAATGAAAAGCAGTGTGTCATCGGTTGAAAGACCTAATTAGACACTTAAACTAGTGGCGAAACCATCTCGTGCCCAAATAGGTTCCTTTAAAAGCTTAATATTTTATAAGTTATGTATTTGTATAAAATTTAGTACAATGACCCAGGGTTTTGTAATATAGTTTGTAAGTTAAAGCAAAACAAAAATCTTTTGCCTCTCACTCGCACCCATAGTAAAGTTAAAGTTCTTACACATCTTTTACTTCACTTGTTTGATTTGCCTATACAGGGTGAATTTGAATGGATGTACTTTGGGCTAATATGATGTTCTACTGATAAAATCGAACAACTTTTTCCATGGAACCATGTGTCGCAAATGAAAAAAAAATTTGGCTTCCCCATACAAATTGGTCATTTTAATATTACTAGTTTGTATGGAGAAGGCATTTTTATTTTAAATTGCGACACATGGTTCCGTGGGAAAAGTTGTTCGATTTGATCAGCAGAACCTCATATTAGCCCAAAGTACATTCTTTCAAAATCACCATGTATATTCCCCTATTATCATGTTCATATATATCAGGTGATATTAAAATTTACATAATTGTAAATACGCAAGTATATTTTTAAGTGTCACTTATTTATCCATTTTTTTAACCTATATATATAACAACTTATATATTAAAATATAACAATGTTGATGTAATGTTTATTTTATTGCAAATTCTTCCGCTAGTATTCAAACGACTTCACATGTTTCGCTTCTGCACGAAGCATCTTCAAAATTCATCTTCAAGATGCTTCGTTTATGGAGAAGCGAAACATGTCGACGTCGTTTGAATACTAGCGGAAGAATTTGCAATAAAATAATATAAATTTTATATAGAAAGGGCTTTGTTGTGATGCGAACCAAGAAATGTGAATCTGTCTATTAGATATTTGAGGGTAACAGGTTCGCTTAATATAGTGTACATAACGCAAAGAACTCTTCAGTTTCTACGGCTACGGTTCTTTAAGAGGATCGTCTGATCAAAAATTTACAATACAACCACGATCTTTTGGTCCTAAACATTTATAGTTTTTTGGAGGCGTTTAAATATGACCGTAATCTAGGCTCGTACGTTTTCCTTTTTTTTAAAGTTTGGTATAGGAAAAAAAAATCAACCCCTGAAATCCGAAAAAAATACTCAACAAAATCACTCATATTAAAATATTTTTTATAAAATATTAACACAGAAATAGAAAAAAATGAAAACGGGTATAAAACAGTTTTGGCCCGAAAGTTATTTTGCTGCCTAAATTGTAGTTACAATCTCATACGTGCTGTTTCTCTTATTGAGGGTTATTATCGGGGGAAGGTTTACATACATATTAATAGCGTTAGCGACTCCCCGTGCGGAGAGGTAATACTTTGAAGTATCTTCATGAACATTGAAAAGCCCCATTAGACGCTCCTCTTAACCATTTATCACTAAAACTTAGGTTTGTTTATTAAATTACACTAAAAGTTGTATTTAAGTAATACTATAATATATTATATATAAAAAAAAAGTTAAGTAATAACTTGTTATTTTACCCTTTTTCGGAAGCTCAGAACAATAAAGTAAACCCTAGGTTGTCATACAAGACCCTACTCCTAAAAAATCCGATAAATAATTGGTATAGGTAAATATAAATATCTATGAGTGAACAAAATGCCATAAGCGTGTACGAAATTTTTTCTCTGAAAAAATTGACTTCAAAGAAAAATAAAATGAAACCCTTATCAATACCAACTTGTGGCCATGTCAGATGGAATCCAAAACATTTTTCTACTATACGATCAAAGTTCTTAACGTACGCAGGTATAGGTATAAAAATTTAACTATAATGTTTCTAAGTATTAGTAAACCGCCTTCAGTGCTAGTGGTTTCGCTGTTGGCCTTGTATCCATAGGTCATAGGTTCTATTCCCACTTACGGCAAATAATATTAGTCTGTAATTATTTACAGCTTCCAATGATATGGGTGTTGAGTAATCCATACTACCATACTAATATAATAACTCTCTTTGTTTATATGTTTGTTTCTTTATCTGCTTGTAACGTTTTCATACACCGCTGAACCGATTTAGATTAAATTTGGTATGGAGATAGTTAAAGGCCGATCATAGAAGGCGATACTTTTACCGATCTGCTTGCCAATCTTGAAGACTTGAAGGCAAAAATAATTTTATAGGCAAAAATAGTGTTATAGGGAGGGAACACACGCGTCCGCCTTGAAGAATATGTATGTACGGCGAGAAGGAAAACATCTTGACCATGTTATTTTTCATAATTATAAACCCAATTTATGCACTTTATTTTAACGCTATTAAAATTACTATAAGTACATACACCTGCTATTTTTTACTTATTTTTTAATAAGTTTAAAATCTGAAATAAGTGATCCTGTATAATATATTAGTATCGTCGTTCCTGTGTACATAGTACAGGCGTGGACCTAGTTGGAGACCAAGCAATATGTTAATTATGGGTAAATGTCCTATTTTTTTTGTATACAGAAATAAGGGTACTAATATATATTATTTTATAAAGACCCAGACTATTGCAAGTTGTTCTCAAAAACGTAAGTACTAATATTGTTTGCCATGAATGAGGAATTGAACCCACGACATCCGGATACAATGCCAACGGCGCAACTACTAGACCACGAAGGCAGATTTTACTAAGTAGGTATACCAGAATTCATCTAAATTAAATTATTATATATATATAAGTATAAGTATAGAAAAAAAAAACGTCAAGTCACTTGTAACAGAAAGTCAATATTTTTTTGCAGTAATAATTAAATATTAAAATAATCAAATTTGCAGTGAATATAATATAAAAATTACCAAAAAGAAAAACCTATTATTTATCAAATAAAATATTCAAGCAACATTATCAAAATAAATTAAAAAAAATACCTGGAAGTAAATTGGGATAGCAATTTGGATTATTGATGTACAGTGTACAGGGTATAATTTTCAGTTTGAAGTTTGCCAATTTTAAGAAGATCCCAATATTTTCAGCAAAATAAAGAATTTAATGCTGCTTTGATGCTTAAGTTAGATTTCCGAATACATTTTTTTTTCAAAAAGTTTGTGAAGAAATTGAACCAAAGAATGTATAGGATACCCATTAATCCCAAGGATACTGCCTAACCCATAGCTACCCAAATAGTTGTCTTTCATCTTTGTTTAGCGGACTCAGCACAAGTGATTTATAGTTATTAATTTATTATTTTTATATTTACTATTACTATTTTAAGGACTTAGTCTATTTGTAACATATTTTTAGAGTTTAATTCTTATGAATGAATGAATGAATGAATGAATAGTTTATTTACATTAAACTTAACCTAGGTACATTTATATTAATTAACAAAAGTAAATAAGTATAATGAATTAGTTTTATATAATATTGATAGTAGATAGTAGACAAAATTTAATACATTATAATCATGAAGCTAAAAAAACGCGCCCCGCGCCAATGGAGTAGGAAGCATGATACATAAATTGTTTCATAATAGTACGATACCGGTGTCGCCAATTTCTGAGTCGAACAAATGAAGAACAGGGAAAAAGGTGTGGCTTCAAATGGCAGCTCAACGCTTCTGACACTTAAAAAACTGCTTGAGAAAAAAAGAGATACAAGCAAACACGAATGTGTGCGCGTGTCTATGAAGTGTATTGTTTTTTTATTATAAAAAGCTAAATATTTAATTGCATACTTAATAGTTTCGATAGTGTTACCACCGACAACAAATATTATTACTTATCGATATAAACCAAATATTTTGGGATTTATAGAGATCATCAAAGATTAATAATTATTTATCGATATACAATTGTAATACACACACATATCATCAAGGTAACCAGCGGAGGGGTTTTAATCCCACCTCGTCGTAGCCGATGGTATGAGTCTACACCGAACAAGTGGCTAGCTCGTCGCGATGTTTTGAATAGACTCAATAACTTTAAAAAATATACTTTGGGCTAATATGATCAAATCAAACAACTTTCCAATGGAACCATGTATCGCAAAAGAAAAAAAAATGGCCTTCTCCATACAAACTAGTAACGTTAAAATGACCAATTTGTATGGGGAAGTACTTTTTTTTTTCATTTGCGAAATATGGTTCCATAGAAAAAAATTTTAGATTTTATCAGCAGAACCTCATATTAGCCCAAAGTACATCCTTTCAAATACACCCTGATAGACACTTTCGCATTTATAATACTAGTGGATTTAAAAAATGTAGGTATATAATAATATAACAATAAGTTAAAATACTTTATTAAATTAAATTATTTATTAAATTAAAACACATGCACAACTAACTACATGTACCTACTAAACGCAATCTCAACATTTTTGACCGACCTCCAAGAGGAAGTTATACTCAATGACCAGAGGGCTGGCTCTTACCTCTTCCAAAGATTAAGCTTGATCATTCAAAGAGGTAATGTAGCCAGCGTTCTGGGCACTATGTCGCGCGACAACTGTGAGGATTTATTATTTTTTAAGGTAAGTATTTTTTATTTATTATTATTATTTTTAATAGGTAATTTAATTTATAGAGGAAGTTATAAAACTCGATGCAAACTACAAAAGGCGAAAAACAATTAAATCGTTGCTTGATTCCTCAAAATGTACTGAACATACACGGGTATGCTTGTTGGTAACCAATTTTCTTCTCTTTTCATTGCCTCTACCCATTTACGTTTTAATGCCGGATCTTTCGGAAAACTATATGTATAGAAAATATAATTAGTATTATATAAAACAAAACAATAATTCTATAATATCTCATAACCATGAAAGTATTTACAAATATCGAGTCTATCAACTATTAAAATCACATCACTAAATTGTAACCGACAAACCTCGTTGGACGGTTCTGTTGTCGCCATACCTTTTGATTAAATTAAATTTAAATGATTATAAAGTATCGAAATTCCCTTTAAAAATAAATACACATCACTAGTTCTTCAACTTCTAACTGACGTACATAGTTTGACAGTTATCGTCAGATTTAGATTTTTCAATTAAGGGTTTTATTATTATTTTTTAATAAGATTTAATATAAGAAAAACATGTTACTAAAAACGTGACACTAGGTACTTTTTTTTAATAGTACACACAGCTTTAATGCACAATTAACCATTTTTCCGACAATAAAAGCGGAACTCTTTTCCACTTTCTCAGCCGAAAGCACAAATCAGACTGAGGATGAAAAAATGTGAAAGTGTGTGTGAGTGACAAATTGGTCACTCGCGCGGCACCCTGCAAATTAAATGATGCTTACTCCAGTAGAGGCGCGCGAACGGGCACGGTTTTTACCTTCATGGCCTCCGTAGACTAGTGGTTGCGTTTGTGGTCGAGGGTTCGATTCCCACCCATGGCAAAAAATAACAATAATAGTACGTTTCTTTTATGTACAATTTGTCATGGTTTGGGTGTTTATAAAATATAATATGTATTATATCGTTGCTTCTGGTACACATAGTGCAAGCCTAGAGCTTACTTTGTGACCAGAGCAATATGTGTAAATTGTCCTACATATTATTATTATTATTTCATACATTTTACTTGCCCCGATATATGACGGTATCCGATACCGATATTATTTCGGATAATGCGAAAATTCTCCGCGGTTTTAAATAAATATTCATGTCCCGCAGTCATATTACGCCATATCGGATCCAAAGGGCTTTCATTTATTAGATAAATTGCTGAGTGTACCTGAAATGTTTTCGAAAGGGTGAAACTGGTATTAGCATTAATACTACACCGATTGTGGTGACAGCTGTGGATACCAGTGTTACCAGATGTCCCAATTTTTAGGGCGAAATTGAATATCCCGTGCCAGAGAGACTTAGTCCTCCGCTTTTCAGGGATTACATGACGGGGGCGCGGGAAAGACAGGCAAGTCGCACGAAGCTAAATAAAAAGCGTGAAAAAAAAAACATTAAATAAAATGTTTATATAAATATATATTTTATTAATAAATTGAAGTTAAACATTTGGAGAAATATAAATAAGTATTAGTAAAAATAATATTAGTAAGTAATAAAGTATTACTTATATTATATTCGTCTTTTTATTGTTTAATATTAACTATAGGATCCATACGACCGTTTAACCTAGTAAATAACAAATTTCAAATACGCTTTTAAAGTTTATCATACTTTAACGTTATACGTGGTGGCCGAGTTGGTTAGACCTTGGACTTAAAAACACTTAGGTCCCTGGTTCGAATCCCGGTGTGTACCAATGAGTTTTTAATTAAATAAATTATGTACATTTGTTTGACAACACCACTATAGTGCCTCGGAGAGCACGTTAAGCTGTCGGTCCCGGTTTCACTATACCAACTTGTGAAACTGTTTATAGATGGGTTATTGAGTCTATTCAAAACATCGCGACGAGCTGGCCACTTGTTCTGTGTAGACTCATACCATCGGCTACGACGAGGTGGGATTAAAAACCCCTCCGCTGGGTACCCTGGGGCCGTCTAGGCGGTCTTAGACGCCGTAAGGCACCCGTGATGATATATATATATATACTTTAACGTTTTTCTGCAAACAACAAGCAAAACCTAATATAGTTGTAGCTGTAAATGAGCTTGTTCATTACAAAATAATAGGTATTTTGTAATGACGAAGGCTTGTTGTACAAACGAAATCTAATATAGTTGTAGCTGTAAATGAGCTTGTTCATTACAAAATAATAGGTATTTTGTAATGACGAAGGCTTGTTGTACAAACGAAACCTAATATAGTTGTAGCTGTAAATGAGCTTGTTCATTATAAAATAATAGGTATTTTGTAATGACGAAGGTTGTTGTACAAACGAAATCTAATATAGTTGTAGCTGTAAATGAGCTTGTTCATTACAAAATAATAGGTATTTTGTAATGACGAAAGGTTGTTGTACAAACGAAACCTAATATAGTTGTAGCTGTAAATGAGCTTGTTCATTACAAAATAATAGGTATTTTGTAATGACGAAAGCTTGTTGTACAAACGAAATCTAATATAGTTGTAGCTGTAAATGAGCTTGTTCATTACAAAATAATAGGTATTTTGTAATGACGAAGGCTTGTTGTACAAACGAAACCTAATATAGTTGTAGCTGTAAATGAGCTTGTTCATTATAAAATAATAGGTATTTTGTAATGACGAAGGTTGTTGTACAAACGAAATCTAATATAGTTGTAGCTGTAAATGAGCTTGTTCATTACAAAATAATAGGTATTTTGTAATGACGAAAGGTTGTTGTACAAACGAAACCTAATATAGTTGTAGCTGTAAATGAGCTTGTTCATTACAAAATAATAGGTATTTTGTAATGACGAAAGCTTGTTGTACAAACGAAATCTAATATAGTTGTAGCTGTAAATGAGCTTGTTCGTTACAAAATAATAGGTATTTTGTAATGACGAAGGCTTGTTGTACAAACGAAACCTAATATAGTTGTAGCTGTAAATGAGCTTGTTCATTAAAATAAGTGAAGTATTTTCAAGATGGAGCGACGATCTTATTAAGACCTCAGGAACTCAACCGGTCTATTTGGAAATCTATATGAGAGGCTTATGTCCAACAGTGGACGTCCTATGGCTGATTATGATGATGAAGTATTTTCATTAAAATACATTTTCTATGAAAGCGAGGCATTATATAATAAATAATCAGTAGTTTTTTACTAAGTTCTTTGATGATGTTCTTTATTTGTTTTTTTGTTTTTTTTGATTACGTTTTCGACGAAAGAATTCAGCTTTTTTACTTAAAAGGTTTCAAAATCCCAATCTACCTGAAAAAATATCTGGTAACACTGGTGGATACCGAATACGTTTGTTTTTTGACTTATTTGGTTTTACAAAGCTCAATTATTTTTTGTTTGGGTTTAATTATAAGGAACAAATTACAAACAGTTACGAGTATATGTTATTGCTCTCTTACGTAAGGATTTTTTTCGAGATAACAATATATTGCCTATATAATATTGCCGAATGCTACCATATCGAGTATTTATGAGGAAGTAAATACTTCATACTGCTTTCCATCAGGTAGATGTGAGGTCACATGCCGAGCTCCCATAAAAAAAAGTAGTTATCGTTTCTCACTCAGTGCAATAATACTCGTAATATTAGTGTGATCCAGTATATACAGTAATGTATGGCGTGATCACAGTAGCACATTTAGCTGGGAGACCTTTCTTCGCTAGACCGACTGAACAGGGGCCTTATTCCAAGTTTGCAACCGCTAAACAAGACAAGACGTTGGGTAAACTATAAATATGGAAATATAAGTTCTAATCCAATGGTTATTGCTATGAGACTACCTACGGTGTAGGTAGACTCATAGTGTCGCCTGCGACGAAGTGGGATTAAACCCCCTCCGCTGGGTACTCTGAGGCCGTCTAGGCGGTCTCGGGCGCCGTAAGGCACTCTTGATGATATTTATTTATTCATTTGTACGAAATGACGTCATTTTTGATCTCAACTCGAGCGGGAACTCACGGTAGCCGGAGTCGGTGGTTACCCCCCAGGGGTAAGTCTTACCCCCGTATTCTAAGACGTTTCCTTAACTCCACTCTTCACTCATGGAGCGTCTGTCTCAACTTGCTTTTTATAGTTGACATTTGGTGGAAAGAGACGGACGTTCCTTGAGTGTAAAGTGGAGTTAAGGATACGTCTTAGAATATGGAGGTTATAGTGATTTAGTCATATTTCAGTTTATTGACGAGGTTTGACGAGGTGTTAGTATACTTTTATGGTGCGCTTATGAAATTAAGCAGTTGATTTGTCGCCTCCCGTTTCGTAACCGTATCATCTAGCCGACATAGTGGGAGCGATCAATGTTGTTAAACAACGATATATTGATCGACCTTTTTCATGGACTTTGAAGATCATCAGATAGATACAAAGTTTTGTGACTTAATAAAATAATAAAAAATCTCTTCTTTAGAATTATGATGCGGACAAAAATAAAGACGGACGGAATTTCGGGTTCATTCTCACCTACGTTTAATTTTTCTTTTTTTTCTTTTTCGGAACCATGAAAAAGGTTTCAAAGGAGAGTTAGGAATTTCTGGTAATACAATATTGAATATATTTTTAGGGTCAGATAAAAAAAACCATTTTGATATTGAAACAATTCTTTCAGATATCCATATAAGCATGGAGCTCGAATTATAGGCTCAAAGGGCCCAATCCTATTTTATAAAATATTTTCCCAAAAAAAAAACTTTTTCAATAATATAGGAAAGACCGATTACGTACTTGCGTCCACTTGTGTTTTTTGTACCTATGAATTTGGGTACGGTATATTATTTATTAAATATTCTTTTTTGTAAGAAAATTCTTGGAATTGTGCAAACAATACAATTTACAAAGCTTTCTTTGAATACATTGCTACAATTTAGTTAAGTAAACTTTTTTAATGTATGAAGCAAGCGTAAACATCCGAGTTGGTTAGAGCTTAGTTAAAAAAAAAGTTATTTATTTGACAACACCACTATACTATACTCATCCAATGCAATACCCATAATTATGTTTATATCGTAAAAGTACGAAAGAATATTACGGATAGTATTTTTTATTACGGAACCTATTTTTGAGTATAGGTACATAGTGACTTTGGGCCTACTGATTAAATAGAAAAGCATTTTCCACGGAGCAGAAAAAAAATGGTGGCCTGTCCAAACAAATTGGTTAGTTTACTTTACTAGTTTGTATGGAGAAAGTTTTTTTTTATTTCATCAGTAGAACCTCATATTAGCTGAAAATAACCTTCCAAATTGAATATATATATGAACTAGTGATGTTACGGAGGTGGTTTTATCGGAATCGAATTCGTAGTCGTAGTTTTATAAATTTGGTTCGGAATCGGATATCTGCTGAATTTCTTGCGAACTTTGAATTTATATCTATTATATATCATCACGGGTGCCTTTCGGCGCCCGAGACCGTCTAGACAGCCTCAGAGTACCGGAGGAGGGGGTTCTAATTCCACCTCGTCGTAGCCGATGGTATGAGTCTAGCTACTAGTCGAGCAAGTGGCTGTTGCTTGTCACGATATTTGCTAACCAAACATTGTAACGTTGTTTGAAACTATAGCACTTACCTAAAATTGATTGCATTTAAATTACCTTTTTATTTGTTTTATAATTAACGCATCGTTTATGCAAAATAATTTAATTTATTAAACATCTATTCGATTAAATCGATTTTTATTGCACTCGAGCAGAGCCGAGGCAAAATTAAATCAGCCATCACACGATGACAGCTCGCCTCATTAAGATAGTTTTTTGAAGCTGAATTTTCTGTATCAAGGCCTCGCAGAATTGCAATAATAAAAATTATTGTCAATAGCAATGGATTTATGGTCTGTTCCTTTGCTAATCTATGGTTAATTCAAATTTCATATTACCGGCATATTTTATCTTTTTTGTTCGAGGAACAATATTTAAACTTTATTTAATTAAAATATAAAATCATTTAACTAAGTTTCGCCGATTATACGGCAAGGAATCGTTGTACAGTTTTGTGGTTTAATATTGTGATAAATTTAACTCGATAGACTTCTATATTTTTATTAACTTCCATCAGCAACGTGGTCGAATTTTGGGTGAAATAGCCCTCGCATCATGACCGCCAGCCCTCGTCGTCGTTGTGCAACTCGTGTACCGATAGTTCTGCTTGGAGGACAGGACTTCTCGGTCGAAAACCAGGTATGGCACGTGCTAGGCCTTTAGGCATTTTCATCCAAATATCAACCTTAAAGGCAGAGTTTTCGACAACTCTACGGGCCGCTTACGCTGAAGACGTAGTTGGCGTGAAGGTATTGTCCTGGAAGTAACCATTTTGGTGCTAAATCACACGGCCACACGACTGGAATCCGAACTGGACCGGTCTTCCGTCTCCGCTGAGTCTGCTGGCGATATTCCAGCCCTAGGGTTCATAATTTGAGGTCCACTCTGACCCATATTTAATTACCTTTGTTTATTTTATTTTCACCTACCTTTAATTTATTTTATTTAAATCTACCTCATCAAAAGGGAAATTGAATGAGCCACCTGAAGATGGATAAGCTGGATCATATTGTGGCTTTTATTAATATTAAATTTTAATAATTTAAAAGGCATCAAAGTCTGTACCACTTAATTTTATTATTGACTTTAACTTACAATTTAAATTTGATTAATGGAACATTGGTGGTTACCCTTATTTTGTATTACTCACTCACTCTATTATCAGTCATTTTATTAGTTACATTTCTTTATTAGGGAGAGCCTAGGTACCTGGTCAATAGTGTATGTGGCCCGATATTAATATGTGTACTTTACAGGCGTCAATATGGCGAATTAAGCGCCTTTCGGGCTCCGGTAGCACCGAGCAGCCTCGGTCTGCGACCGCCGCCGCCGTCACCCGCTGAGCCTGGCACTATCCGCGCCGGCATCAGCAGTCCTTGCCCGCTTGGATTCGGTCTCCCTAACCTCACTTTATAAAGTATTACTTTTAATTTTATTTTACCTGGCTTGCCTGGACGCTTGCCGCAGAACTAACCCATCGCCTCGCTTAAATAACCATGGAGTGGAGTAGCATCGCTGCATATGAAACCTAGCGTACAGGAGCCTCAGGTGATGATCTCAGGGACCATTTAGTTTATTTGTTTAAATGTATAGTTATTTCGTTTGGCCTGACCCTGATGATTGTCACTTGAGGAAAAGGAGGCCTTTTTATTTAATACTAGTTGCCAACCCAAACCATCCCAGGGACCCAAATTTGTATGCTTAAATGTCAAGTTTAGGTATTGATATAATAATGTAATCAAGTACCTTGACATGATAGCCTCCCCTTAAATATTATTATTATTAATTAGTTAATTTTGTTATGAATTTATCTGTAAATGGCTTGACGGGGATTTTAATATGTTATATTATTAAATTTTCAATAAAATATTTAAAATGTAATCTGGTTGTTTAATTCCACCGACCTACCCCGAAAAAGACCGTTTCAACATCAATAACCCATCTATAAATTTCGATTTTTTTTAATATTTTTTTTTATTGTTGCACATTTGCATATCACAAATATAGTCAGTAAAAGTCGTCGAAATACAATACCCTTTTCTATTTATTTATTGGAGCACGGCATATGACTTTGTATCTACCTGGTGGTAAGCAGATCTACTAATTCTATAAATGCGGTCGATCAATAAGTTGTTAAACACATTGATTGATTTTACTATTCCGGCTAAATGATGCGATTACGAAATGGGCGGCGACAAAGACGTATTGCATTACGAGTATGTAAATTTTAATATACTCGCTGCCTTATAGTCATCCACCCATATCGAAACCGCACTTTGAAAGGAAACTAACACCTCGACAAGATATCTATGACGTAATCTCTTTAAACCCGGTGAACCTACAGACTAAAATTGATACATGACGGTTTTGTATCTGTATTTGACAGTTGATAGTATGGAAAGACGTGAGCTGTCAACTTTCAAATTTTGTATTCTTTCGACTGAGGGACGCGACACGTCGTTTCGCCTGTATTTTCTCTGGCCCCCCCTTGTATTATTACACCATCCGACTATATGCTTAGTATTAGTGGTAACGAGACCGGTCGGTAACAAAGTTATAGAGACCTTCCTGCTACAAAATTGAAAGGAAGATCTTGCAGAGCAATCATTTCAGAAATCAATCTGTCTATTTCCATTGATTAAGCATGCGACCTCCAATTTAATAGTGTCGGAGCAGGAACGGAGTTGGAGGTGTAAAATAATCCAGAACTCCGACCACGACGTGCTAGCTATAATACTTGTCGATGTACTGATGACTTAAAATATGACGATAAGGAGGAAATAAAACTTACACGCTGGTGTTTAAAACCGTCTTGGCGCCTAGCCGGAAATCAAATGATGCGTTTAATTTTAAAAAAGAACACACTCTTGGTCCCAGAGAAAATGCAGGCGAGGCGACATGTTCAAATCAAATCAAATCAAATATTATTTATTTCATGTAAATCTTTACAGATATTTATGAATAGTCAAAAAAAAAAAAAAAAGTTAAAAAAAGTTTTAACAATAAGGTCTAGAGTGCGTTTGGTTAGGCTGCTATATATATATATATAACGATTATAGATTAATTAATAAAAGGTGACATTAAATAAAAGTATTAAAAAAACCAACCAACCGAACGCACGCTACATAACCAACTAGTGTAAAACTAGGTGGTTAGCTGATTCCATTGACCTTCCGATTATCATCTGCCATACAATGGTGCCACCGAGGCGACCGACCTTACCAACCGTATCCACGCCTTAAATATTAGTTCTTATATTATTATTATATGTAAAAAACGTATGGATTTTGACAGTTGATAGTATGGACTAAAGGCGTGAGGTATGCTCCGGTATCAATCAATAAGTGTTGTTAAACAACATTGATCGCTTCAACTATGCTATAATCGCTTTAACCGGCTAATTGATGCGATTACGAAATGGGCTGCGACAAAGACGTATTACATTACGAGTATATTTTAATATAGGTAGTGCAGCGAGTCATTATCGTCAACCAACCACTCATTGCGGAACCGCACTCTGAAAGGAGATTTACCACCTCGACAAGATACAGATGCCGTAATCTTTTAAACACCGGTGAACCAACAGAAAATAAAAACATGGCTAGGTTACTTGACAGTTTTATACAGTGACAGACAGTATTTGACAGTTGATAGTATGGACTACTGAAGTGAGATATGCTGTCACTTTTAAAAAATTATATTGTTTCTATATATTGCACCCCTCTTGTATATTGCACCATCCGACTATAGTTACGGTATATTTTTTTATAAACTAAAGGAAATTTCACTTCAAATACCTACTCAAAGGTTGACTTACATTGAAAATTGAAAATTAATATTATTTTTTATTTTATATGTAGGACAATTTACTCATATTGCTTAGGTCACAAACTAAGCTCCAGGCTTGTACTATGTGTACCAGAAACAACGATATAATACATATTATATTTTATAAAATGACAAATTGTACAGAAAAAAACTTACTAATATATTTTTTCCATGGGTGGGAATCGAACTACGTCCTCCGGATACAACGTCAAAGTCGCAACCACTAGTCTATACTATTAGGTATTGGATGGAGGCGGTCGAATTCAAATCTGAAATCTGAAATTCCATTCTATGTTATAAAAAAAATAGTCTTCTTTAGTTTTAGTTGGCCTACTCGCTTTTTGTATCGGTCGTCCCCAGGACCATGTGTGCTTTCCATCAGATAGATGCAGAGTCAAATGCCTTGCTATAATTAAAAACAAAAACTGCAACAAGATTTCCCTTATATGGTAGATTAAATATTTAATGATAAATAAAGACCACATTCTATTTTATATAATAATGTTTTATTTACATTATATACAACTATACATTATTATGAATAATCTTATATTAATAATAATACATACATACATATTTACATTATGATTTTTAGTATATTTTAAGAGCTAGACTATGATTGTTCATTTTTATTTATTTATTAAAGATTCAGCTGTAAATAATTATTAGGTAGGTATTATATATATAATAATAGATTATCTATACTTAACTAATATAATTAAGAAATATTTAATATTTTCCTCAAAATGATTATTCACGAAAATATTTAAATTAATTTCTATAAGCTTTTATTGAAAGTTTCCTAGTAATTTAGACCTTGTTTTTTATGACTTTATTAACAAATATATATATATAATCTCAAAAAATAGAATTTTCTATACTAGGTTACTTACTTATTAACAATAACAGTAGTATTTAAAATAAATTAAAAATACGACTCAACAATCTTTTTTTACAAATACGGAAAATATGTAAATATATATCTAATATTTTTATTAATCTCATTATAATTTTTAAAAATAGAACTGGTTCAAATAATATTTACATCACAATTTATAAGAATCTCATTCAATATATTAAGACGAACTTTGAACACTGGTTCAAATTACACTTCTAAATGACTAGATTTTGGTTTAAAGTCTATAGAAGATTCAAATCGATGCATGCTTGGACACGGACGAGGCGAAGGCTAGTCGTAAAGGTCTTTCTTGGAAATCGTAGAGACCGTGTACTCGTACATGCCACTGCTGTCAGTCACCTCATCCGTGCTCTCTGTTAATCAGGAAATCTCTGCAGTCGTGAATATGAACCTTCTATGACGCAAATTTCATGACTCTCCATTAGGAGCCATGGTCACCGTGCTGCAGTTAGCTTTAGTCGACCTGGTGGAACTGCGCCTTAACCCGCCTCCACCGACAGGATTTAACAGAATCAAATTTTCATTCTTCCTTTTAGAACTTGGACAACTACAGAATAAGAGTTCTTTCATTCCTTTTCGAAAGTTTTTGGATAGAAATGCGTAGAGTAAAGGATTGATACCGGAGTTGAAATATGTGACGAGGAATGTAAGGGGAGTGAGTAAGGCGCTGAAGTCGCTGCTGCCTTGGTAGCCGGTAGACCAGTATTGCCACATTTTTCTGGCATGAAAGGGTAGGTTGCATATGGCGAATGTGAGCACAACCACGATGAGCATTCTAACAACTCCTCGCCGAGCTCTCAGCACGTTTCTTGATAGGTGGCTGAGGTGATGGCAATTTCTTGTATGTTCTCGATTCCGGTTTAGTTTTTTTACATTAGTACTGTTTGCTACTGGAAGAGGTTTTTGCGCTATGAAGACCTGAGAACAAAATTAAATAGTGTTAAGTATATAAGACTAAAATTAAAAATAGGTTCGCGTGATGTAGCTTCGAACGTAGGTAGTGTATAGTCGGCTGCATGGTAAACATACTACCTAATATTCACCGACAACCTACTTAGAGACACGAGGGATAGAGTCATCTACTCTATCCCTCCACTATCCAGTTGTTAAAGGGTCTTTTGACTCACTGAAAAACTTGAGTACACCCAATAATAATAAAAATCTTATCCGGAAGTTTACTGCAGTAAATTGTTAGAATCTTAAGGCTTGCCAACGATGCCTGGTCGAGCCTCAGACAGATCCAGAAGTGTTATAATAGGCACAGACCACCAGAGAATCACCCATAGGTACAACTGTAAAAACGACAGATGTCCTAGTCATGTTTAGACTTTTGTCTGTGGGTTCACTGGTTAAGGAGACTACTGCATCAATTCGTGTTGAGGCGGTAGTCTGTCTCTTTACCAGGGCGCCCACATGCTGCGCCTCTACTATGATGGTTTTAGGGCTGACATCATAATCTTCGATCATACATATGTTTGCATTATTTAATGTGGAAGCCGAGCGCGCGCGACAATTGATACGGTAAATATGGATGTATGTCTACAGAGCTAGCGCGACCATGCCATATCACGATATATATACTACTTAATTTGACGTGAACTTTTATTGAAAACTGCAGCATGGTGGTTATACACGTCAAAACCAAACTGTCAGATCAACAATCGACAAATATCCTATTTTCATCGTGTTTCTATTATGTGCTGATAAATATAAAAAATATTTTCTGCTTTGCTATTTTATTGATTTAATACCGAAGAAACAGAACAAAAATTGGTAAATTTGTAGTATGCCACGCGCTGGTTTTTGGGGTATTTAGGGTGTACCTATAATTATATAGATTTACTACGGTATAATTTATTTAGGACTAGTTAGTTATTAGGACTTCATGATTAATCTATTATTCATTACATTTTTTTGTGCTTTTTAACCATTTTCTGGTCAATTTTCTAGAATGTATTTAGAAAACTCTATATTTCATATATAGATACATATACTCGTATTTATAAGATTTAGAAATTTCTTATCTCTCTACTCATTATTTTACCGTCAGTTTTTATTTATATATTCATTATTATGAAGTGGCAGTGGGCTAGTCTTATCCCCTTAGAGGGAACAAATCCTAGATGTGAAATTACTACCTGCATTAGACGGAGTGACAAGCTGCGGAGAATGGCTTTAATGCGGAATGTAAAGGAATGGGGTCATTGGCCGAGATATACGTTCAGCAAGGAAATAGATTCAGGCTAATATTTAATTAAACAAAAAAAGTCGTTAAATATGTATTTTTGTGACGATGATAAATAATAATATAAAATAATTAATAAATATATAATAATTTATTTACTACATAAATATTTCTAAAATAATAAAATAAAATAAGGCTTTCGACAAAAAGAAAAAATATATAACTGCATTATTTAATTCGAAAATATAGTCTAAAATAAGAAACTAGTTTAGTTTACTTTTTAAATAAAAAACAGATTTTTAGGATATTAATATTTGAAATCTGAAATCTAAAAATCTGCGTGACGTCACTAGCACCCTATATATAATAGACTAAAAGACAGTAAAACCAATAGAAACGCTTTCTTGTGATGTCATGATATCACTTGCTTTATATATCACTTCGAATTATATATTTTTTAAAGCAGCCAAACACAAAATAATGGAATAAAATTTTCAAACATAAATATTTATTTTTAAACAAAAAATATAGCTTCTTATTTTACGCTATATATTCTAAAACTAAAAATAGAATTAACTTTTTTTCATTTATATCGGAAACGCGCCATTTATCGATGTCGGTTTGCGCGCTCACTTTTTCGATATTTTTTTACGAAATCAGTCGATATAATTCGAGTAGAAAAATTTCTTATCATTGCCCGCGTGCTTAGCTCCTAAGTATGTATAACAACATACTTATAAAATTAATATGAACAAACATTAAGAAAGCTAATAAATATTCAAGCAAATTGTTTTAGTTCACTAAAGCACTTTGTACAAAGTACTTAATTTCTCTTGTGGGCATGATTCTGTGGGTAAATACGTTCTAGAGACTTGAAGGTTCACTAAATATTTTGCAGGTTCCAGTTAGTTCCACTACAATACCGTAATAAAGAACCTACATTTAACTTAGAAGTTCTACGAAAGACATTATTTCTATAGTGTGTGAACCCTATAGACTCCTGACAGTATTAAAATAAGTTTCTAATGAACATTAACTGTCAAATGACACCGAGTGTATTTCTATATTAAATTTGTTAAAGATAAAATGAAATGAAAAATTTCCTGGTGGATCGGACTTGGACCCACGGCCCTTGCTTTTATGGCAAGGTACTTATTAGTACTCAACCACTGAGCCAACCATATACAAATCTTTATTACCTGCCGCGGGCCGCAGTTTGATGACCACGAGTCTAGGCGGTATCGGGCGCCGTAAGGCACTCGTGATTGTTGTCAAGTGTTTGAATGTTGTACATTTAATGTATTTTTTATAGGGTTTCATTATTTTAACCGGCACCAGTCTAGTGGTTCAGTCATTGTGCAACTGATAACAAGTTAAGCAAATGACAACAAGGCCGGACCTGGGATGGGTAACCGCTTTTTACAACGAGGCCACCCATCCCATAATAAACATCACAACAAGCTCGCTACTTGCCTCCGAATACCATTGGCGAAATGAGGACGAGTTAATTTCTTCGCTGGGTACCTTAAGGCCGTTTAAACGGTTCGGGATCCCAAATGGCAACCGTGATGTAAGGTAGGTATTATTATGACAAGCTAACTTTGCCGTTTTTGAAACAGAATATAGCCGCAGGAGTCTATAGGGTATTTGTTATTATAGATAATAATGAGAAGGTTCTTGTGTCGAGACGTGAAGTGCCAAGACAAACAACACGCGACACGATCAACATACGAACACTCTGTTCGCATATACGTTCGCGAGAAAACATGAATTCGTTCTTAAATACTTGGATACTTATTTAAATAAATTAGAATGCCTAAAAGTCGTCAAGGATTTATTTTCATGCGGGTTTTCTGACTACTTTAGAATTTTACACGAAGTAACAGTGCCTTTTAACATACATACATATCATCACGGGTGCCTTACAGCGCCCGAGACCGCCTAGACGGCCCCAGGGTACCCAGCGGAGGGGTTTTAATCTCACCTCGTCGTAGCCGATGGTATGAGTCTTCACTGAACAAGTGGCTAGCTCGTCGCGATGTTTTGACTCTTTAGACTTAATAACGCATCTATAAACAGTTTTACAAGTTGGTATAGTGAAACCGGGACCGACAGCTTAACGTGCTCTCCGAGGCACTATTGTCAGTTAGAAAGGGTAGATTAAGCGTATGTATATTAACGAAGGGAATTCCAGTTTTAAATGTGAAAACTTTGTTGTGTTTACTATTTAAAAGGTAACTTTTAAATAGTAAACAAAATATATGTCATAGAAGACCATTTTAGTGTAAGACTCCAAACGTAATGTTAATCTTCGCCCGATCGAAAAATAATTAAAACAGTGCTATTTAACTATTTTTTAAAGTTTATATAAATCTTAGACCAAATAAGAATAATTTTTCCAAATAAAATACAAATCTTTTACTAAAATAATGTGGGATTGGGTATTTTGGATTCGGTATATTGTTATATAATGACTCCAAATGCTTTTAAATGAAATAAACCGTGAGATATTGAGCCGCAGCGGCCTCCTTGAGCCCGTTTATGAACATTATTTGTTAGCACAAATTCGGACCGAAATACCTGCCATTAACAGTAACAATAATACAATAACACGGATAAAAATAAATACATGTATTCAAACTATTCATGAATAAGTATATATTGCATCATATATAGCAGAAACAATTCTTGAATTAAGAGGAGTGTCTGATGAGGCTCTTCGATGCTCATGCTGATTCAACTGCAAAGTATTACCTCTCCCCGCGCATGACGGTGAGTCAGTAACGCTACCATACTTTTATGTAAACCTTCCCCCCGACCCTCAATAAGAGAAAGAGCACGTATGAGATTATACCAAAAATTTAGGCAGAAAAACGACTTTCGGGCCAAAACTGTTTACTACCCCTAAAATTTAATGCATTTGAAATAAAATGATCTCATTTTATTAAAAAGAAAATAAACGATGACTGTAGGTTTTTTTTATTTTGTCTTAATATTTTATAGGAATTATTTTAATGTGAGGGATTTTTACGCGATTTTTATCGAATTTCAGGGGTTGATTTTAAATTTTTCCTACACCAAACTTAAAAAAAAGGAAAACGTACGAGCCTAGATACAGGTATTATTTATAACGCCTCCAAAAATCTATGAATGTTTAGTGGGGGGTAACAGTTAGGACCAAAAGGTCGTGAATGTATGGGAAATGTTTGATCAGACTCTGCTCTTAAGCAAGTATTAATTTAGTTTTTGGGTTAATAAAATTACCGCTGTGAGGTTACCGGCCGAAATGTTACCGGTCGTCATAACCCGACCAATATGAGAAGTCTTATAAAGTGTGAATTTATATTACGAAACCAAAAGACCCTTAATTTACTTTAGTTTAAAATTAGTTAAAAAAAATACTTGTATAGAAATGTTTCTAAGAATACTTGTGTGTTGCTGAAAAAATCCTTTTTATCTTTGTAAGCTCTAGGTTTGTACTTTTGTGTACCAGAAACAGCTGTATATTTTACTAAAACCATTACAAACTGTACAGAAAAACGTACTAATTTTGTTTTGCTAAAAGTGAGAATCGAACCCACGATATCCTGATTCAACGCTAACGGGGCAACTATAACTAGGCCACGGGAACAGTCATTATTGGCAGCATTGACTTGTCATTGACACATTTTATTTTTATGAATTGAAGCCCTGTTTTAAAAGCAAAAGGGTGGTTATTTTCAGAATGAGCTAGCGTATTGTCGTAAAGGTACTACGTATAAATTTTAATTAACAAGGGTCACGCGCCGTAACGCTTACAGCAAATTATATTACCTCTGCGCTGCTAGCTCAGCGTCAAGCGATGAAAACAAATACAATGGCAACAAAACAGTGCTTTAATAAATTGTAGCGTTGTTTTCTTTTGTTTATCGACACCGATTCTTGAACTCTTGTCTTATTGTTAAGATACGCGGGACTGAATACTTTTACAAGTTTTAAATAAATTACTTGAAATTCCTACTCACAGCTATCATTTGAGGTCATTTGAGTTCTGATGAAGTATTGCATCTAGGATCTCACATACAGCCTTCCTTAAAATTACTAAACCTTTTATGACTAGCTGTGCTCGCGACTTCGTCCGCGTGGAATAGTTATTTTTTTATCATACAAACTTTCATCCCCTATTTTATTCCCTTGGGGGTAGAATTTATCAAAATCCTTTCTTAGCGGATGCCTACGTCATAACATCTACCTGCATGCCAAATTTCAGCCCGATCCGTTGAGTGGTTTGGGCTGTGCGTTGATAGATCACTATGTCAGTCAGTCACCTTTGATTTATATATATTTAGATTTAATAAATGCCAATAAAACTGATAATATGAAAATAATTTTAACCTTTTTAAAATAGTCATTATATTTGTGCAAGTTGAAAAAAAACAATAAACAGATAACATAGATATTTATATATTATTTTAATATTAAATAAGTATTTATTTTGGGTTTATTTCCATTGCCCAAAGAGTGTCTGTCAAACAAACTACCGCCTACCTTCAAGCTCTAAAACACAAAGAATGTATAGTAAAGATTACGATATACCTTAGATTCTGTAGTGCCTATAAATGTCCTCTGCGGTTCGTACGGGCGCTTTTCTATGGGTATGGTGACAGTCCGAGGGCATTGAGCAGCACAGCATGGAGTTTTTCCCAGCTGGTGAATGCCGTGGGAACTTTTCCACAGTCCAACTGCTATCCTTGTGTATAGGACCTATTAACAATAAAAATAAAAACAAATAGGTAAAATATACATAATGGACCTATTAACAATAAAAATAAAAACAAATAGGTAAAATATACATGGTGGACTTTGAAAGGTTATTAATCGTACATATAGTTTCGGAATATACATTATATACATATATTTCTAGCCGACCCCTACTTGGGTAAGTTATGAACATAACCTCAAAACCTCATGGTTAATCTTATGCACCATCACTGCAGTCACATTCCTGCTTAGTATTCTACCTAGGTGCTGACTGAGGTGATGGTGTATATTCCAACTGGAATGTAACACCTGCCCAGTCCATTCCAGAGTTCTAGTTTAGCCGTTAAAAGCACAGAGCCTCACAAGATTGCAATCTCTCCTGGACACTCAAAACGAGTACCGAAGAGATGCTGGACTGAACCTCTTGGAATTCGACATGGTATTCGGGAACGTACCCTACGACAATCGTGGAGTGCAGACTAGATAGTCTAAAGTTTGAGTTTAAACTCACACTATTCTTTTAATATATCTAAGCTTTGCTCTCCTGTAGTTTGTAGTATAATTACATTTTCATTTGAGTCATCCCCCCTAAAAACGTGACACGCTTAAAGCCTTTTGGGCTGTGTTAATACTTGAGGTATGAGGAAATACTTCCAGCAGTGCGTATCTGCGCTGGTCGAGGTCCGGGAGATGGGGACATCCGGAACCTTGACTTAAATTCGATAACTATAACCAGGCTATTTGGGGCATCACTAAGAATGATATTTCATGCCTAAAAGGCGGTTTCTTTACCAGTAAGTAAATCATATGGGCAGCTCTCTAACTACACACACCGGCAGAATTAGCGGAACACAAAAAAAGGAAGAATTAATATATCTTTTTTTTCGTAGCACTGGCCGGTTACATTACTTTTTTATATTTTTTAAAAACGTCTAATTTGAAAATGTCAACAGTAATTTATTTCATTCGTTTGTTTTAATTTTTCATTCATACATCCATCCATCCAGGATGCGCGCCGCGCGTTTTTTTAGCTTCATGCATATATCTCTATCGACTGCTTCGAAGTAGATTTTCCGTTTTCGTAAAGTTCATAAATTCCATTTGAAAAACATTATATTGCAGTTTTATGAGACTTTTGTGTTTTCTTGCTAATTGATAAGTTACGAATATCTTAGTATGACTGATTTAACGCTATCAGAAATCTTCAGGGCAGATGAAATGAGAAGAAATGGTCAATCCTACAAATCGTTTAAAACAAGACTTCGTCGATCGTTATCAACGATTCATCGTAGCATCAAACGGTACAGATTGACGAATTCTCTAGTGAGGAGAAGAGGACAAGGTAGGAAAAGGTGTACTTCAAGGAGTGATGACTGTTTTCTACAACTTCAAGTTCGTCGGTACACGAGACTTACGGTGGTGCAGTCCCGAAATACATTAGAGGAGTAAGAGTGAGTGAGCAGACCTTTCGCAGAAGATTCGAGGAAGTTGGTATAGGCTCATTTATACCCGCCAAAGCACCAAAACTTGAAAGACACCACTGCACAAACCGACTATACTTTGCTCGTGAACATAATCATTGGGACTTTGACGAGTGGGGGAACCTCCCCCCTTTACTGATGAATGTATAATTCTGTTAAATCAGATTGATGGAAGGCAGCGAGTATGGAGAATGAGAGCGTTATTTAAAAAATGTAAACGGTGTAATTTAAAAAATACAGGTGCATATGGCGGCGGCTCAATTATGGTCTGGGGAGGGATATGTTTAGGAGCTCGCACGGAGTTAGTGGTAGTCGACGGCGGGAATCTGAATGCTGATCGGTATATCAGGGAGATTTTAGAGGAACATGTTGTGCCATTTGCCCCAATTATTGGTAACAACTTCATTTTAATGCAGGATAATGCTCGGGCTCCCAGTGCTCACTCAGTACAGGCATACCTAAACCATGTTGGTGTTTATTTATTTATTTATTTAATTTTTGGTACACAAGCAGATCGCAGTCAAATAATCGTCATCAAATATAAGCTTAGCAATAAATGTCTAGACTGCGATCCAAATGAGTGCACACAACATGCTTAAACAAAACGTTATCAGAGTACAAAGGCACAGTCAGCCTCCGCTCAAGTCACCCACTTCCGCGAAATTCACATATAACGAAAGCGAGAAGAAAAACATGACAAAATGAGCAACCCGAGCCGCGGCCGCTGCACAGTTGAGGTCTAAAAACGTTCACTACCCTAAGAACTACAACTGCATGTACAAAAATATAACAATAATCGTAATTATAACACACAAGAATGAAAAACTATAACAAAACTATGTAAGATACAACAGGCTACCTACCACCAGAAACAATGAGGACAGTGTGTTTTCGGCAAGTATATACTTAGGATATTACTCCATAGATAGGATCATAAACGGTTGAGGATCTCTGGCGTAACAGATCTTTTGTAGCGAATAAAATTACCATCAAATACGTCAATCTGCACATCCCGCCACCTGACGATGTTATTATATGTACGATACATTCTTACCAATGGGTTGTAGAAAGATGTGTTGTTGGTGTAAGTCTGAAGAGAGAATATATTGGGACATCTCGCTTTATGTCGAGTATTAATATTAATAGACGACAGCAAGGAATCTGAGTCTATAGTAGAGTGTAATATTTTATGTAGGCACAAAAGGTCGTACCTTATACGACGACATTTAAGAGAGAGGTCTCCAAACTTCTTCAACCTAGCAGAGTAGTCATTCATCAAGCGACCGCATCCAGACCTATACGACAGCACTTTAAGACACTTTTTCTGTACTCCTTCAACTCTTTCCGAGTGCACCGTATAATATGGAGACCAGACAGGACAGCAGTACTCCAGCACACTGCGAACAAGGCTGTTAAAAAGAACTATGACTGAGTTTGGGTTTTTAAACTCCTTGGTCGATCTTAAAACAAATCCAAGTAACTGATTGGATCTATCGATAATACTATCATAGTGCTGTCTAAAAGTGAGGCCATGGTCAAAAAGTACGCCCAGATCCTTTACGACAGCATTGCGGTTCAACATTTTATCATTAATGGCATAGCTATAGCAGATCTTGCTCTTCTTGCTGGAAAAGGATATCACAAAACATTTATCTGTATTAAGGGACATTTTATTCTGGATACACCATTCAGACACGGTTCCAAGATCTCTCTGAAGAGCCAAACAATCCTCTGTGCAAGTTATTGTTTTAAAAATCTTTAAATCATCTGCATATAAAAGACAGGGACAGTCAAGGCGGGCAACCAAATCATTAATAAAAACCAAGAACAATAGTGGTCCAAGGTGTGATCCCTGTGGCACTCCAGATAGGATAGAAACAGGCCTAGAATAATGTCCCCTAAGTGCCACCAGCTGACTCCTCTCACTCAGATAAGATTCGATCCACCGCAGTAAAGCACCGTGAATCCCCAACGAAGAGATCTTCTCGCAAAGAAGTTGATGGTTGACTCTGTCGAACGCCTTGCTAAAGTCGGTGTATAGGGTATCAGTTTGAAAACGACCAGCAAATACACCACACAGATATTTCTTGTACTCCAATAGGTTACTAAGTGTTGATTTTGGGGACTGTGCGTCGTACCTCCCAGTGGTGTCCCCGGGAAACGCTCGGTCCATTTCGGACTTAGTAGGCTAATCGACGACCAATTCTAGCGGTGGAAGAGCTTATTGCTCGTCTGGATTGCTACCACCATCCACAGGGCGAAAAACCCGTGAAGCGTTACCGTGTTTCGGGTTCAGCCAGTGGACAACCAAGCCATGAGGTGTTGTTGCCGCAGTAACACGCTTATTAGAGCACTTAGGTTCCTAAATTCTTGAAGTGAAATGCATTGACACGTCGCGTCGGCCAGGGAGACCTGTAGAAACGGTTATTCCGCTGGCCGCCCGCTATTTAGTATAGGGGCCCACTGTTGGCTAACCACCAAGAGGGGCTGCCCCATCTAGTGGCGCATAATCCCGAAGTGGTTTGTCGTGCCGGTTGGTGACCGGAGGGGATTCAGGCAACCACTTTCGGGGGGGTACAGGGGCCCTTCCGTCCGACGTGTCAGTGCTATTTGATTTTCGAGTGGCTATCGCACCTAGGTCAGCGCTATCTTCGCCTTTACTGCGGCAGCAACAGTTCACTTCACGCCTTCTATTTCTCTCTTCCCCCATAAACCTCATGACTGCACAACCAAATAGAAATACTGGGACAGCGGTGCACATCCCCAACACTTTATTCGGCGTGGATTTTACAAATATTCGCGGGATCCACGCCAATCTTAGTGCCGTACATCAGCATCTTGAGACGGCTAAACCCGCCATGTTATTTCTAACGGAGACCCAGATCCACTGCCCGGCCGACATATCCTACCTACAATACCCCGGATTTAACTTAGAGGAGAAGTTCCTACCAAAAGCCGGGGTGTGCCTATATGCTCGGTCGGATATCTGTTGTCGCCGTATACGCAGTTTATAGGACTCCAACCTTTCCACCTTGTGGGTACACGTAGATCTGGGAACTCAGTCTCGAATCTACGTGTGCCTATATCGATCCCATAGAAGTGATCAGGAGACGACTCTATTCTACAACTATCTGAGCAGAGCGACAGACAAAGCGCAAGAACTTTTTCCCTATGCGGAGTTCGTGTTTTTGGGAGACTTCAATGGTCACCATGTTCAATGGTTGGGATCCCTAAAAACCGATCATGCTGGGAAATGCGCTCACGACTTTGCACTCTCCCATGGCTTGACTCAACTGGTCGATGAAACCACCAGAATCCCAGACATAGTCAGTCATGCGCCCTCCAAATTAGACCTTCTGTTGACGAGTCATTCTGCTGGATATAAGGTGTCAGTCTTGGCCCCCTTGGGTGGTTCGGATCACTGTCTGGTAGTTACATCAGTACCGTGTATCCCTGTGCCACCTAGGAAGACGACTGCACGAAAAATCTGGCACTACTCCTCGGCAGACTGGGATGGACTTAGGGAGTACTTTCTTGTCCTACCATGGGGGCAACGCTGCTTTAAGGTAGATGACCCGAATGCCTGTGCTTCTGCTCTTGCTGATGAAATTCTTCTCGGAATGGAATATTATATTCCGTACTCCTCGTCTATCATCAGCAAAGGCGGCAGCAAAGCCGTTGTACCAAGGCTGTGGCAGCAAAAAATTCTGCTTACCGGGAGTGGGTTGGGAGTCGTTCAATGGCTGACCCTAACTCGGCTACCTTGAAGGCAGCTTACAACACCGCTACCAAATTGTGCAAGAAAGTACTGAAGAGTGCAAAGTCTTTTCATATCTCTCGGATCGGGCAGGAGCTGCTTGAACAACCGGCAGGTAGCCGGAAGTTTTGGCAGCTTGCCAAATCCGTTGAGGCAAATTTCTGTCGTTCCTCATTGCCGCCGCTGCGATATCCTGATGGTTCGCTGGCCCATTTGGCAACTAAGAAAGCCGAACTTCTGGCTAATCTTTTTGCCTCGAACTCCAGACTCGATGATGGAGGCGCGCAACCGCCTACTATTCCCAATTGCGGTATCACAATGCCTGATATTCATATCCGGCAACGTGATGTGCGCGCGGCGCTCCGTTCACTCGACGTTCGGAAGGCTAGTGGCCCGGATGGTGTCCCTGCGATTGTAATGAAAAACTGCGCTCTTGAGTTGTCTCCTGTTCTCACACGCCTATACCGCCTTTCATACTCCTCTGGCATTGTCCCCGCAACTTGGAGGGAAGCAAACGTGCAACCCATTCCCAAAAAGGGAGACCGGTCAGATCCCAATAATTACAGGCCTATTGCTATCACCTCAGTGTTGTGCAAGGTTCTAGAAACCATTATCAACGCACAAATAATGCGCCACCTAGAAGATCACTCTATTATACATGACCACCAGTACGGCTTTCGTAGGAAGAGGTCAACGGGTGATCTTCTAGCATATATTACGCATATCTGGGGTGAGGCAATAGACCAGCATGGGGAAGCCTTGGCAGTTGGTCTGGATATCTCCAAGGCTTTTGACCGGGTGTGGCATAAAGCTTTACTCTCTAAGTTGCCAGCTTACGGATTTTCGACGCGACTTTGCGGCTGGATCTCTTCTTTCCTTTCAGACCGAGCTATAAGAGTCATTGTTGATGGTATGGCCTCGGGCCGAGAACCCATTAACGCGGGAGTACCCCAGGGATCAGTGATGTCGCCGACGCTATTCTTGCTGCATATCAATGATATGTTGTCATTGGGCAACATTCTTTGTTATGCTGACGACAGTACCGTTCACGGGCGATACTTGGCTCGTCAGCCTCCTAGCCGCGTCGAAACAGAGGAGTATAGGAGTTCCTTGGTGAGTGAACTGGACCTAACCCTAAAGGAAGTTTCTAATTGGGGTTGTCATAATTTGGTCCAGTTCAATGCACAAAAAACCCAGGCCTGTGCGATGTCTGCAAAAAAGACACCGTTTTCAAATTTTTCCTCTCTTCAGAGCACTCAATTACCATTATCACCAATACTAAATATTCTGGGATTGGAAATACGCTCCGACTTAAATCACTGCAATTACATCGAGAACATTGCCAAGACCGCAAGTAAAAAGCTCGGCGTTCTTAACAAGGTGCGATGATATTTCACTCCAGGGCTTAGGTATCTTATCTATAAAGCCCAGATCCGGCCTTGTATGGAATATTGTTCCCACCTTTGGGGTGGATCGGCCAAATATTTGCTGCATGCCCTCGATGGTCTGCAGAAGCGTGCATCTCGTA
Source organism: Monopis laevigella (assembly GCA_947458855.1). Classification (NCBI taxonomy): domain Eukaryota; kingdom Metazoa; phylum Arthropoda; class Insecta; order Lepidoptera; family Tineidae; genus Monopis; species Monopis laevigella. The sequence continues at coordinate 16,679,395 of OX381583.1, read as the reverse complement.
TTATTGATGACGAAGAGCTCGCTAACACCTTAGAGCCACTGCAGCTTCGCAGAGATGTAGCGTCGTTGAGCGTATTTTACCGCCTTTACCATGGACAGTGCTCTGAAGAACTTTTTAATCTCATTCCCCCTTCCCCTTTCCCTTACAGAACCTCACGAGCAGGTAACAGAATGCATGCGCATTCTGTGGCAGATGTACCAACCCGCACTAAAAGATTTGGTGATTCGTACATCTGTCGCACTATTAAAATGTGGAATGCTCTACCTGCTTGCGTGTTTCCTTCATCCTATAACCTTGAGTCCTTTAAACGAAGCGTGAATAGGCATCTTAAGCCGGCATAATGGATGAAACCAGCTCTTACAACACAATTCTAAGAGCTGGTTGTATTCATTCTTGGACCTGCATACTGCTTTCGATCAGGTGGATGTGGGGTCACATGCCGAGCTCCTATAAAAAAAAAAAAAAAAAAGACCAAAGATTCGAAAAGTTTAGGTATACAAGACAAGATACTAATAGGTCGATAATTCTCGCATTTTCTTTTATCGCCCGCTTTGAGGATCGGGATGATATGCGCCCTCTTCCAGACTGTGGGAAATACACCAGCACACAGAGATCTGTTAAACAAAACATATAAGGGAGTACTAAGTTCCTCTGCACACGCTTTAACGAATAGAGCTGGTATTTCATCGGGACCTGCAGTCTTACCTGTATCAAGCTTTTTCAGCTTAGTAAGGATATCTGTCTCCTCAATAGTCAACCCAGAAAAAGAATCATTGCCTGAACCACTAACAATGGAAAGAGGGGTCGGTGTTAAAGATGAAGAACCCACAAAGACAGAGCCGAAGTAGTCGGAGAACAACTGGCATATAGACTCACTGTCAGATGCCATCCTTCCATCGAGTGTCATGGTAAGAGGAACAGTTGAAGATCCCTTTCTTTCTTTAATAAATTCCCAGAACATTTTAGTATCGTCATTCAAAGAGTCCTCAACTGAGGAAATATAAGTCTTGTAACAGCTGGCCGTAAGTTTCTTACTTCTCGTTCTGAGTAACGCGTATGTGTCGTAGTCCCTGGAATTACCAAACCTCTTGAAGCGTTTGTGGTTTTTATTTTGTTCTTTCAAACAACATATGAGAGCCTTGCTATACCAGGTTGGATGTCCGTGTGATCTGCCCCTAGTTATAGGTGTATGCTTCCGTATAATGTCAAGGACAATGCTGTAAAAGTTACAGTGATGAAGTGGCCAGCACGGTCCCCGGATATGAATCCGATTGATTGGGACTTGCTAAAGAGGAGTGTCAAATCAAGAATGCCACTTCCTAACAGGTAACAGTTCAGGCATCTTCGTCGCACTATGTATCTAATTTGATGTAAATCGGATATGCATGTATATTTTCTTTGTATTAACTTCAAAATTTGTTCCAATAAACTATTTTTATTTTTATTTTTTTAACAATCTGGGCGAGCTGAAAAACACGTTAGTTGAAGAATGGCAGAGGTTGCCCCAAGAAATCATTGGAAGTATATAAATTTAAATTTGTGGGGTAGTAGACACGGGGTGACAAGGCCCAACAAGTGACGATGGTGTTTTTCATTACTGGTCACCAAAAATCGAATCGTGAGTAGTGCGTGTACACAAATTCCTTAAGCTGTAAAGTTTTATGATGATGATGGGGTTATTTTTTTGCTCATTAAAACAATTTAAACTCAAAAAACATTGCAAAATTTACGAGGCTTATTCAAATCTTGCTAGGGGCGCTCGTGACTCTAGCTACGACGCTGGCCGTGATAATATTTATTTTTGTGTTTGACTGTGAAAATGCCAATTTAGCTACACGTAGTAGGTATATATAAACATAAATATAAATTTGACCTAAATCCGAAATAAAATACAAACAAATTTCATTGTTGGCAGCGCCGCGCCTCGCGTCTTTAGATTCAATCCAACCATGCATAGAAATTTAAATAAACGTAAATCATTAAAATAAATGTTCCTACAGTAATATAGTCACTGTATCAATTTTATTATTAAATAGTATTGAATTATTTAAACACAGTTTAAGCCCCAGTATGTACCAACGGGTTTCAATTAAAAAACTTATGTATATTACGTAATGGCCGAATTGGTTAGACCTTGGATTTAAAAACACTTAGGTCCCAGGTTCGAATCCCGGTGGGTACATTCAGATTTTAATTAACAAAAATATGTATATTTGTTTGACAACATCACTATAGTACCGACTATAGTGGTTTCACTATAGGTACCAACTTGTGAAACTGTTTATAGATGGGTTATTTAGTCTATTCAAAACATCGCGACGAGCTAGACTCATTCCATCGGCTACGACGAGATGGGATTAAAAACCCCCCCGCTGGGTACCCTGAGGCCGTCTAGGCGATCTTATATTTGATAACACTACTTAGTACCTCAAAGAACACGCTAAGCTGTCAGCCCCAGTTTCACTATGTATCAGCAAGTTATGAAACTATATAGGGCTATTACCCAACTATTATTATAACTATAGGTTACTTAAGTTTTTTTTTGTTTCGTAACCGCATCTGAAAGGAAACTACCACCTCGACAAGAAATCGATGCAGTAATCTCCTGAAAACCCAGAGACTAAAACCGAAACATGACTAGGTCATTTGACGGTTTTTTGCATCTGTATCGAGAGCGATCTATCCAAACATTTCGACACTTTATAGCCTTCGGAGTAGATTCAGTATACCATAGGCTGCGACGAGGTGGAAAGACTCCTAGAACCCCACTGCTGGGTACTCTGCAACCGTCTGGGTGGTCTCAAGCGCCATTATAGAAGAATATTATGGTGCGCCCTGAAAACCAGCGCGTGTCATACTGCAAAGTATTCACGAACAAGCTGAGGGTGTATCCATTTCAATAAATGTACAATTTATTTTAAATTTGAAACAAATGTAATTATTTTATTTTGTTGCAAAAAGTTTTGCGCGAACTTACCCGCGTTACGCCAGCCTGTTTAAGTTATTTGCTGCTATCTATACCATCACGGCTTTTATTATATTTTATTGTCAGTCTATACCGAACAAGTGTTATGTTTGTGCGGTGTTGTTTAGGTACCTACGTTTATTTTATAAAACTTTAACATAAGCTCTATTAAATATAAATTTGTGCCTGTGAAAGCACCGACGAAGGTCACGGATTCAACTTAACTTTTAGTTACATTTTAATTAAATCTCAAAGTTTGTGAGGAAGGACGTATGGATGTTTGTACTAGTTTATTTTTATTTATTTAAGGAAATAGAATCAGTGCTGTAGTGGTCATATATAATATAACTTAAAATAAAAACACTTAAAAGTTAGGTCCCTGGTTTAAACCCCGGTGTGTACCAATAAATTTTTAATAAAAAAAAATATGTACCTATATTTTGTTTAACAGCATCACTATAGTGCCTCGGAGAGCACGTTAAGCTGTCGGTCCCAGTTTCACTATACCAACTTGTAAAACTGTTTATAGATGGGTTATTGAGTCTATCCAAACATCTCGACGAGCTAGACACTTGTTCGGTGTAGACTCATACCATCGGCTACGACGAGGTGGGGTTAAAAACCTCTCCGCTGAGTACCCTGGGGCCGTGTAGGCGGTCTCAGCCGCCGTAAGGCACGCGGGCGAAACCGCGGGCAGAAGAAAGTCAAATACATAATATTATTTTTTCGAAAATCCCATGGGAACAAAAGTCGTGGACGGAAACTAGTTTTTTTTTATATTATCACGGTTGCCTTAAGGCGCCCGAGACCGCCTAGACGGCCCAAGGTACCCAGCGGAGGGGTTTTTATCCCACCTCGTCGTAGCTGATGGTATGAGTCTACACCAAACAAGTGGCTAGCTCGTCGCGATATTTTGAATGGACACAATAACCCATCTATAAACAGTTTCCCAAGTTGGTATAGTCAAACCGGGACCGACAGCTTAACGTGCTCTCCGAGGCACTACAGTGGTGTTGTCAAACAAATGTACATACATTTTTTATTAAAATCATACTGGGATTCGAACCAGGAGCCTAATGGTGGGATTAATAGTCGTTGCTAAGCAATTGCTAATGCTTAGCCGATGCTTTGGACTGTCAAACTGCATAAGAAAAAACTAAATTTTGACAGTTCCAAGCAATGGCTCAGGCTAAGCAACGACTATTAATTCGACCATAAGTGTATTTCAGTCCAAGGTCTAACAAACTCGGCCACATATAATCGGCCACCACGTATATTAGTTTAAAATAAATAAAGGGTAAATAAACATCAACCCTCGAGCTTATTATGAATATTTAGCTTTTTGCTTTAATTATGTACATATATAATATGTATGTTATTTATTAATGACGTCAATTTAAAGATATTTTGCCGATTTCACGTCATTTATTTGAGCGTTACATGGAATTACTTTGACATGTAGTTTATAGAAATATATTTTTTTGGGACTGTTGGCGATTTTTATTAAATAAACACTAAATGTTACTCACAATAAAAATACGTGATGTGCGAACCTACAAAAAAACCGAAGAACGAAGCACTCGAAGTCTACTTTATTATAAGTATATGTAGATACATACATACATATCTTAAAGGGTGCCTTACGGCACTTGAGACCGCCTAGACGGCCCTAGGGTACCCTGCGGAGGGGTTTTAATCCCACCTCGTCGTAGCTGATGTCTACACCGAACAAGTGGCTAGCTCGTCGCGATGTTTTGAATAGACTCAATAACCCATCTATAAACAGTTTCACAAGTTGGTACCTATAGTGAAACCGGGACCGACAGCTTAACGTGCTCTCTGAGGTACTATAGTGGTGTTGTCAAACAAATGTACATATTTTATTTTATTAAAAACTCATTGGTACACACCGGGATTCGAACCAGGGACCTAAGTGTTTTTAAGTCCAAGGTCTAACCAATTCGGCCACCACGTATATAATACACAAGTATAGGTACTTGTACTATTATTTCTTCTGTGGTATAGGTGAATATACATGGTGACTTTGAAAGGATGTACTTTGGGCTAATATATAATAATCTACTGATCAATACGAACAACTTTTCCCATGAAAATATGTGCCGCAAATGTAAAAAAAAATTGCCTTCTCCATATAAACTAGTAATGTTAAAATGATCAATTTGTATGGAGAAGCCAACATTTTTTTTCATTTGCGACACTTGGTTCCATTGGAAAAGTTGTTCGATTTGATTAGCAGAACCTCATATTAACCCAAAGTACATCCTTTCAAATTCACCCTGTATATTATGTCAAATTAAGTGATTATAATGCCATTATACGATATAAAATTTGGCGCGCTGTCAAAGTATAAAATTAGATGACTTTACAATGAAAATACTTACCGTCATAACACAAAGCGGGGCGACGTACAGCAGTCCAAAGTTGACCATGTCAAATATCTCCGAGTTGTACTTCATCCGATGCTGAATGCATATTGTTTCCATCTCACCATTGCCCAAGTTGTTCGTGATTGTCTCCACCCAGATGAACTTGGGTGCGCTGTACACTGCGCTGGTTATCCAAACACCCAATATCACTAACTGAAATAAAAATATTTTTTCTGTAGATACAAATAAGTTAATAGCAACAAAATTAGATGTAGCTACAAAATGTAGTTACGAAAAACATACATTTAGCTACACTGCATAAATGTACACTTTAACTTAAAAAAAAGTATACGGTAAAATCACTAAACCTCCATCACCTTGTAAATGCGATAAAATTATACTTTTTTTTTACGCTACGAGTTATTTAGCTATAGTATATTTTTATCGTAACTACAGTGTAGATATATTTATCGTAGCCACTGTGTACTCTAATCGTAGATGCAGAATATTTTTATTGTAGCTACAGCAACGACTTATATGTATTCACTAGACATGAATATTTAAGAAAACTATTTGTTTAAATACAGGTAAAAGTTAAAACTAAAGGTCGCTGCAGCGCAAACATTAGTTGAATCGTCTAATTAAACTATTGAAACATGCAGGGCTATATCGCAAATACAGTATTGTTTTCTCTGACCAAAACGTTGTAGGCGCCATGAATTTTCTGGAGTTTACGCGTTTTGTTCAACGTACTCGTAGTGTAATAATATTTTATCTGTATAGATTTAATACGGCATAAGTGACACAGTTTTTGTATCTACAAAATTTCAATAGATAAATAAATAAAAATAGCAAAATCTTAGTTCCGTTCGGCTTGTCTAGTGAATACTGTAACGGTTCGTCCACATACCCCTCGTATTTTTATTAATGAAACTTTTCTATATAAAATGTATTTCAAGAAGTATGTAGCGAAAGAGAGAAAAGGGATCGGATTAGTTAGGAAGGACTTCGCCGGGCTTCGGGAACAATCGGAACTGTTCGTATTTCTTGGGTCGTTTAGGAGAAATGGGCGGATACAAGCGCAGAGGCAGGTATTAAAACTAAAGCGGACGACAAATTAGGGGACTTGCATATTGAAATTCATTGAGTACACTACTAACTGAAGGAATTAATGATTGGTTCTTTTAAATTCAATGGAAGCTGTAAATTTAGTGGTCGCAGTTAGACTTGGGTGAGTGATTTTAGTTTAACTTTGATATAACTAAGTTTTGTCCACACGGCGTGATGATTCTACGTTTTATATTATAAATTTATTTCTTTACAATTTATTTTATAACATATTGTAGATTTTGAAATTGATTGTATCTCCTGTTTTATTGTGTGTTTAACGTGTTTTATAGGTCATCGTGCAAAGGTAGGTTTTATTATGCATTTATTTAAACTTCTCCTATATTATACTTATGTTGCTAGGTATTATTTTTTAAGTTTCCAGGTTAAAAGTTTTAATAGGGCTCTTCTTACCGACTATCGTTATTGTAGGTATCAATATTTTAATAGAGTAAGATTTCCTAGGTTTGAAAAATATGCACATTTATTTTCTTAAGCAACTTAATATTATAGAGAATATTTCTCATACATGGATATTTTATTAAAACAACTAGAATTAACTTAATAATATTCACTTATAATTACATTTTTGTAACTCGCCGTTAAATGTTTACCAATAACTACTTGCTATGAATTACCTAATACTTATTTCTATTTATTTATCTTAACATATTCACCTTCAAAGGTGTTAAAATAACATACATCTATGACAATTGTCTAGTTGATCAATCTATTATAGAATTACTGGTTGATTATTGTTATTCTTGTGATTCTTCCTATAAATAATATTATTAAAACCTTTAAAAAATCTGGATTATGAAGGTGTGAGTTGGGCTAAACTTGGCTGTTGAACTTTATTTTATTCTTTGTGATTATATGCTTTTCTAATACCTTTTGATTGTACTGATATTCGTACTGTGTTGTACAGAAATTGCTTTCATCGCCAATTTTCACATATTAGCCTTTTACTCTAGCGAATACACATTATTCCTGAATACCAGACTACTTACCTTAATATGGGTATAATATTACATATTATTCTACTACTCAAATTAATGACTTTATAACTAGTCATTTATTCAATTATCTCAATACAATATTGCTATATTATTGGCATATTACTTATTACAGAATTTATTTGACGTTTGTCAACATTTTACTTATGTAACTCTTTGTTATTGAAATTTAAACCCTACTATATTATTATTATCCTTCTAAAGAATTTACCAATAATATTGCCATATGATAAGATTTACCAATCAATTGTTACATTAATTTTATATCACCAATTTGCCTACTCTTTTATAGGATTGATATGGTTGTCATTTAATTATGACTTTTATTATAATAAATCATTAATTGATTATCCGACGAGATGACTAGTTATTGTATGTTCTACCAAGTTAAGGATTCACGGACTGGTGGCCTTGACTAGTAACGGCTGTTATTTTAGACATCTGGCAATTTTGGATTCTACATTCTTGTACTCTATACTGCCTACACTATATTGAATACTTTATGTACAGAAGTAGTAATCGCTTTTTGATGTTCTAATTATATATTTTTTTATACTAGCAAGTGCATAACTATCCTGAATGCCTAAATACCTCATCGATTTAATTTAACAGTTAACAAGTCATATCTACTATAAAATACCATCGATTCCATGTTTACTTTATTGGTATCTAATGTGATTATTAATGTTCAATACATTTTACTTGGATCTTATGGCGTTGGTTTTCTTGTTCTCTCTTTATGATGGATTTAATTAAACCCATTATTAATATATAATATAATGAATAACTACATTACCTTATTTATCTTCATTAATCACATTCTACATTATTCAATATACCTATTTCTAGTGATACACAGTGAAGTAGTATTTAATAATATTATGAAAACAATGCTTACTGGTGTATATACTTATGTATATTTTTAAGTGAATAAATGATTTTATAAATGATAAATTTAACCTTTGGGTTATGAGAGATTATACTCAATACATAAATTTAATGTAATATACATTCAATTATTTATATAATTAATAAAATATATTCTACAAATTATAAAAATAAAGTATATTCTTAAAAAAAAATAAAAAAAATAAAGAAAAAAGAGGAAGAGATACGGAGGGAATATCTAAGATGTGTGGGTTCTCATAGGAAAGGGCGTTTGGATGGGGCCTATTTCCCTCTTCCCCCTTTTTCGCTCCCATATAAATAAGTATATCGGGGAAGATAAATTACTATATTTAAAACATTAAACTCTACTATATATGGAACTTTAAACTGTACTATATTTGGTACGATTTACTCTACTACGAGTATGTTTGACTCATTAACTATAACATTTACCAATCGTAATATCAATTGTACCTCTAAAAGAACTAAGGGTTACTGAAACTGGAAAAAAAATACACAACGTAAAAGGGTTACACTAGACGATTACATGGCTGAAATATTGTTAGATATAAGGTTCTATGATTATCTTACATCTACGACGTAGTTCGTAGTACGTAGTAAGAAGTAAGGGTAGTAGTACAGGTGCACAGGGGTAGTATTCAGTATACAGAGATGCAGTGGGCTTAGGGGGTGCGGGGTGCGAACGTTACAATACATAGAAATCATTGAGCTACAGTGTAGATTTCGTAGCAATTGTGAATTGTATCTAAGCTGCTGTTTAAGTACTACTGTAGCTTCTTGTATAAGAGCACATATGTACGATAAAATAAATAGTAGCTTAGATTAAATACACAATACCTACGAAAAATACACTGTAGCTACGATAAGTATATATTTTATACAATGTAGATAATAATATATTTTAAATAATGATGATAATAATATAATCTAGTAGCTACGAAATAATTTCTTGTTGGCGTTACTACGAAACAATGCAATTAGTATTCTGGGATCATATCAATACGTTTTAAATTAAATTATTTGGAGTATACAGAGTCAACTTATTCCTGAGGCTCTGCCATGGGCTTTTGCTTCGTAGCAACGTAACATTAAAACGTTAGTAGCAACAAATAGTGTCGCTTTATTTTTGGTTATATGATTAAATAAAGCGATCCTATTGGTTATTACTCACGTTTCAACGTTACGCTGCTACGAAGCAAAAACCCATGGTAGAGCCTCTGAAAACTATTACCTAGTAAAAAGTATTTTATATGATTAAAAAGTATTTACTTAAAATTCGTAACAGTTTTTTTGTTTTAATGTTTTTAATATGCCCACCATATTCATAAAAGCAATAATAAATGCAAAATTTCATTACAATAGAGTCCAATGAAATTAATTTTGTTTTTGTCACGTCCGCTGCGTAGGCTTATTGAGCGCCGCGGAGATTATCTTCCTAGTACTTTTTTAATTTACATTTTTAAGTAGGATTTTTCTTATGTTCTTTAAATTAATATTGTTATGGTTACATATATAGTTATGGTTATCAAAAATAATATTTTTGCACTTGCATCTTTGGAATGGAATGTCCGATTTAAATAATTTTAAAAGTAATATATAGGTACTGAAACAACCTTGAATATAAAGTAATTTATTTGGATAAGAATTAATACCAAGGTACTAATAACGTGGTCTAGTTTATACTGGCATTTCTATTAACTTTTTTATTATGACATAACTAAAACAGTTAGATATATGGTACCGTGAACTTTTTTGTAGATATTAATGTGTTCTTTAAATTTGTGGTACATTATTTTGTTCTATTATCAACAGTTTTTGCAGCGTCCGCGATATTCAGAAATTTATAGGTATTTTTTTACACCTTGGGTTACATGTTCGAAGTTTTCGTACGGATCCCTAATATTTTTGAGAATAAAACATAGCCTATGTTACTCAGCGATAATGTAGCATTCCATTGGTGAAAGGATTTTTTTAATCGGTCCAGTAGTTTTTGAATCTATTCGTTACAAACAAATATTCTCACTTTATAATATTGGTATAGATAGAAAACGCGTATTTTTTATATCTGTTTTTTTATTATAGATGAACAGTATTTATACTTTCCTGAAACGACAAAAGTGCACGCATGGGAAATATATTTTTCACCAAAATGTCGGATATAAAGAAATTGATATTGTAATTTCGCTAAAGTATTAAGTATTAAGTCACTGCGCAACTGATAACAAGGTTAAGCAGATGACAACAAGGCCGGTCCTGGGATGGGTGACCGTTTTATATAACGACGCTATTTCATTATAAACCCCACAACAATCTCGCCACTTGTTAGGTGTTGCCTCCGAATACCATCGGCGAAATGAGGACGGTTTAAAACCGTCCACTGGGTACCCTGAGGCCGTTTAAATGGTATTCGGGAGCACCCGCGACCCAAATTTTAGAGGTGAAATAAATCACTGTAACTAAAAAATATATGATATTACAAGTGGGGTTCCTAAATCCGATAGCCAGAGTATAAGAAAAGTATGTGATGTAATTCTTCTATCTTACCAATAACTATTACATTATAGTACGTTGACAGCCTCCGTACTAGTGGTTGCGCCTTTGGCATTGTATCCGGAGGTTGTGGGTTCTATTCCCACCCATGGCAAAAAAATATTAGTACATTTTTTTGTACAGTTTGTCATGGTCTGGGTGTTTATAAAATAGTATGTATTATGTCGTTGCTTCTGGTACTCATACTACAAGCGTAGAGCTCAGTTTGTGACCAAAGCAAATGTGTAATTTATCCTTCATATTATTATTATATAGGTATGTTTATATAAGTACGATAGTTTATATCCCAAAATGATTAACAGGGATCTTACTCTACATACATATCATCACGGGTGCCTTACGGTGCCCGAGACCGCCTAGACGGCCCCAGGGTACCCAGCGGAGGGGTTTTAATCCCACCTCGTCGTAGCCGATGGTATGAGTCTACACCGAACAAGTGGCTAGCTCGTCGCGATGTTTTAAATAGACTCAATCACCCATCTATAAACAGTTTCACAACTTGGTATAGTGAAACCGGGACCGACAGCTTAACGTGCTCTCCGAGGCACTATAGTGGTGTTGTCAAACAAATGTACATATTTTTTTTAATTAAAAACTCATTGGTACACACCGGGATTCGAACCAGGGACCTAAGTGTTTTTAAGCCCAATGTCTAACCAACTCGGCCACCACGTATATACTCTTATATATCTTACTCTACTTTACTGTAATTAGTTAATCATTCTGGGGTTAAACTTGTAAAATAACTTAGTCAATTTAACAGTATTAACTTTCATCCTAAATATGAACGAAAACTTTTATACTTGGATTCTCAAACATTTCAGGGGCCTAACAATTATATATCAACGTCATATGAAAGTTAAAATTTTACACATTTTGTATGAGAAATATGTCAATATTTAACTTTGACGTGCAGTTGATCACCAATTCATTTAACAGAATAGGCCCCCAGGATAATATCGTGTTGCCACAAGAGTTACAATTATCGTAATTATGAACACTTCCTATATTAACGGTCCTTAAATTATAAACGCTAAACTTTGTTAGAATGTAGTTTTGTTACTATGCCACGTAAATACTACTGAAACTTTACAGTAATATAGGTATACTATATACCTATACAACTTATACATCAAAAATATAAGTCATATATTTTTTCGATTTTTTTACGTAATTTTCAAGTTGGAGGATGATCCCTATAACTTCGTTAAACCGCCCGACCGGTCTTGTTACCACCGCCCATGGATCATCATCAGATTTTACCAAGTCAATGGTAAAATCTGATGATTAAATTATTTAGTTCAATTAAATAAGATTAATATGATATGATAATATGTTTAGTAAAAATAGCGATAGACATAATTTAAACTTAAGAAACATAGATAAAATCGATATACCAAAGTATAGACTGCAAAAAACTAATAAATGTTTCGTCATTAAACAGTATAAGGTTATTTAATAAATTACCTAAAAGCATTATAGATCTGAGTGAAATAAAGTTTAAGAATTGTATAAAACACATGTTAATCAATAAGGCTTACTATAGTGTAAAAGACTATTTTAACGATAAAGACGTCTGGAACCGTCCTGATATGCAATTGAGGTCTCGCAACTAGTGAACAAATTGCTTATTACATATGTAAAATGTGCCTAGCTTAGTAGTGTCCGATATTGTAATAATTTAATATTACATAATTTATTTTTATTACATTATGTAAATTTTGTCTATGGATAAGGTAATCATTGATGATTACCTGCTTATTTATGCTTAATTTATACTACAATACTGTGTAGTTCTGTACATTGGTACAGTAACAAATAATCTGCCATAGGGTGTTTTACGCATGCTGATCGGTGGGGTGCATTTTGAGTATGCTACTATATATATATGCTATATATCTGTGCTCCTCTTTTAGTTTGTGTGAAGCACTAGAGTTTTTTACTTGCTGGTTTCTTTTTCTCCGGAGTGTCTCTGAGGGGATCGACTTTACAGTTAGTATACCCGCCCTTAAAAATACCGATCCATATACCTTTACTTATATATATATATGTGATTGGTTACTAACCTTTTGTTTAGAATAAATATTTAAGGCATGGATATGATCGGTGAAGTTGGTCGCCTTGGTGGCTCCTTTGTATGGCAGATAATGATTGACAGGTCAATGGAATCAGCTAACCATCTAGTCTTACACTAGTTGGTTATGTAGTGTGTGTTCAGTTCGGTAGTAATTTTCATATTAAGATTTCTAAATTTAAGTTCTAAATCTGATATCGAGGTATAATAATTTTTTGTCGTTCTTTTAATAATGAATAGCTGCCTAACCAAACGCACTCTAAGACCTCATTGTTAAACTTTTTCTTTTTTTTGACTATTCATAAATATCTGTAAAGATTTGGTTTGAATAGAAAAATAGTTATAGGTACAAGATTATTTTGTGAATATAATTTTAAAAAAAATGAATATGAAGTAAGAACATGCTAAAGTTATTTATAAATACTTTGTTTAACAAAATAATTCAACAGCTTTTAAAGTAAGATTATTTATTCTATTTTAATACTTACAATAATATTTTAAACACGATAAATAAATTTCATTGAAACTTAGTGACGCAGAATAAACGACTTTGTCTTAAAACAACCGAAATCGCGGAAACATTGTTAATTTATTGTAATTAAAGCGAAAAAGGTCTTATCTAATTTAGAAATTAGGCAGAGGAAATAGGTAACTGAAGATTTCATGATTACAAGTTTTGGAGCAATGTTTTATAATTCAATTTATTTTATAAACTAAAGAAGACATAGACTAATATAATACAAATTAATAATCAAAATGTTTTGGTTATTCATTTGTTTGGTTATTGTTTTATCGTTAATATAAAAGAGCTTGCCCTGACTGACTGACTGACTGACTGAACACACTTATTTATCATCGTCCAGTTAAAACCACTGAAGCTCATAATAATTATAATAAGTAGTTTTTTAGGTGGGAGGAAGGTCTCTATAAATTCGTTAAGCCGACCGACCGGTCTCGTTTCCACCGCACATACAGATGCAAAAACCGTCAAGTGACTTAGTCATGTTTCGGTTTTAGGCTGTGGGTTCATGGGTTTTCAGGAGACTACTGCATCGATTTCTTATCGAGGTGGTAGTCTCCCTTCAGGGTGCGGTTACGAAATGGGTAGTTGGATTGACGATAAGGCAGCGAGTACATTAAAATATACTCGTAATGCAATTCGTCATTTTCTCCCCACATTTAGGTTAATATATATATGTGTAGTGGGAGCGATCAATATTGTTTAAGAACAATTATTGATTGACCCCATTCATGGACTTTGTAGGTCTGCTCACCACCAGGTAGATATAAAGTCACATGTCGTGCTCCACAAAAAAAAAGTTATAATAATAATAATATTGATTTATTTTCTTATAACTAAAAAAAGAAAATATAAGTAACAAAATTTCAAATGAGACTGGGAACTGAATTAGGCAAAAATTGCCTGTAATTCTGGTCCACACATCAATCTGAGAATTTCATTAAAAACATAGAAAGTTAACATAATAGTGGATTAGAAAGCGATAGTGAGAGCAACCAATGTGTTAAATTAAATAACAATGTATTAATCAATCCAAATCATAGACCTTTAGATCTGCTTACCATTAGATAAACTTTGTATTAGTACAAAGTCACATGCGTGCTCCTAAAAAGACAGTATTAGCGATTATCACTAGGGACTGAGGTTTGAAATATACGCAAGATTGTATTGTCTTCCACTGTACTTATCTATCATCCCCAGCTACAAATTAAAATACTTGTTATGTAAAATAAACCGAACTTAATCTCTTCAAAATATTATTCATTTTTTACTGACAAATCGTCCCAGCGGTTTAACAAGGCTCTCGCGGCCTATTTTGCATAAACCGCAAAGCTTGGTCACTATGTCAAATATCTGAATAATATAAAACAGTTTCTTAACAAGTATATATACGCGGTTTCACTTGCGTTAAATATCAACGTCAAACATTAAGTTTGTACCTTTAAAGGAACCCTTATAGAGACACTCCGGTGTTTGTAAAGCTGTCTGTCCACATCAAATATCTCGAAAAAAACTACTACAGGTATAATTTATATGTGTAGATCTTGTTGTCCCTATTTAATAGGGTATTATAGTTTCTTATTTCTCAGAAGTTATTGAACCGATTTTATTGAAAAACTAAATTAATATAAGTAGGTACAGTCAACGGCAAGGTAATGGTATACCCCCATGTACTCTATGCCTTTGTATTAAGGGACAATTTACTTTAAAAGCGTTTTTTTTTAACTCAACTTGAATGAAAAACATCCCGACGAGCTAGCCACTTGTTCGGTGTAGACTCATACCATCGGCTACGACGAGGTGGGATACCCTGGGGCCGTCTAGTCGGTCTCGGGCGCCGTAAGGCACCCGTGATGATATGTATGTATGTATGTAACTTGAATGAAATGTCCGATCTGAATAATTTAAAAAGTGATCTAACTTTAGGCACTGAAGCAACCTCGAATACAAAGTTATTTATTTGGATAAGAATTAATACCAAGGTACTAATAACGTGGTCTAGTTTCTACTAGCATTTCTATAAACTTTTCATACATAAATACATCTATAATATTTGGACATAATATGGTACCGCGAACTTATTCGTAGATATTAACGTTTTCTATAATACTGCATTACATTATTTTGTTCTATCATCAAAAGTTATCACAGCGCACACGCATACCGCACAGCGATGTAAAGAAATTTATAGATATTTTTTACACCTTGGGTTTCATTTTCGTAGTTTCCTTATGGATCCCTAATATTTTTGAAAATATAACATAGCCTATGTCACTCAGTGATAATGTAGCATTCAATTAGTGATTTTTTTTTTTAATCAGTCCAGTAGATCCAGAGATCCCTACAACATCACAACCTCATAAATTTAACCTCTTTATAATATTAGTATTTATTAATTTATCTTCACGCCAGGTTCCTTACGGGGTGGGGTAGGCAGAGACAACCGAGCACCACTTGTCTCTACTACTCTTGGCACACATACACGCCTATTTCGAAAACTTTTAATAACACCGATTTTTAAACCTTTTCAATTTGATCATGGTAAGTGTGTCCGGTCTCCCACCGCCACGTTTAACCTTCACCTTACTTTTATATATCTGGATCATCAGTCTTTCATCACTCATTCTTTCTACATGCCCAAACCGAAAGCGCAGCACGCCCTTACTCATTTTTATGCCTATACTTTCATAACGATATTTTTTTTTAATAATATTAGTATAAGTATTTTTAAGTCCAAGGTCTAACCAACTCGGCCACCACGTATATCTCATATCATGTATGTTTTATAGTTAGTTCGAAATAATTTTAACTTTTTAATTTTTCCAATGAAACTGGTAGGAATAAAGAATAAGGTACCAGAGGGTGATCTTATCATCACCCTCTGGTACCTGGCCCACCTTATTATAAATCGCATTATATATTATTTTTTTCTTAAAAATAATTACTTCATAACTCTTTGTTGCACCGTAATTAATATAATAATATAAACAAAAAAATGTACTAGATAAAGCCCGGATTGTTTTAAGACCCAAGCGTTTTTATTTTACTTATCGAAAAAACATGAAACGAATATAAATAATTTATTGGATGCATTTAAATGTAAACACTTATCAATTTATTCTTATATTAGGTATATTATATAATTTATTATGCGCTGTATGCCGTGTTGATGTTGATGTGTGATAATTACAGTGCCAGTGTAAATATAATTATGGCGTAATTACAGTGTTAGTATAAGTATAATTTTAATGTTATAAAGATTAAGAAATCTTTAAATATTTTGCACGTCATCGTGTGGTAGAATATGTAGGATCAAGCGAACAACATGTACCCATATTTTGGTAAATAAATGATTTAATATTATTATTATTATTATCCGCGCGTTTTAATGTTATTAATATAATAATAAATATTATGGATTATACAGGATTGGTCATCGCTGTGGTATTACGTTTCTCTTAATAATCAATAATATTACACTACCGTAAATCACTATTTTTTAAATGGGCCTTACTAACTCTTGTCCTTATTACCCTCTGGTATCTTAGAAAAAAATGCTTATTAAGATCACACGAAATGTAATATATAATATACCTACTTGTACATATAAATAATAAAAAATATCCCTAATACTGGCAGGTAAATTAATTACAATTATCTAATAATTTCATAAAAGTTCTTCATGAAATAAAAAAGCCCGTTTGGTTTAACATTAATTATTTTTAATTTTATCCAGAAAAAGAAAAACTTTGTAGGTAGTAAGTAGGAGTAGCTCCCACTTTAATATAAAAAAATTAGGAAAAAGTTTTTTTTTAATAATAACGTTGGGTATTACGTAAGCCATAAAGCGGCCTTAGGAAAAGCTAAAAGATAATGAAAAGCGTAATTCTACAATTGCTTTATTTGTTGCTCATAAAGCTGCTGCTCGGTCACGCGCAAGTTCTTGTTGTAGGTACCTCAATTCTTGAGAGTGAGCTTTGTGCTCGAACTTACTCATATTGCCTTTCTTTTATCTTTGGGCATAATTTATGCCGAAATTTATTCAAATTGAAACATCATTTTTATTATTAGGTATGTAGATTGTAAAAGAATATTATATTTATTTGGTGTAACAAAATATAAATACATTTTTATTTTGTATTTGTTATTGATCTGCATTTTAATTTTATTCTATAACGCAACTTTGAAGCTTGATATTTTTTAAATATAAATTATACTTAACATACATACATATATCATCACGGGTGCCTTACTGCGCCCGAGACCGCCTAGACGGCCCCAGGGTACCCAGCGGAGGGGTTTAATCCCACCTCGTCGTAGCCGATAGTATGAGTCTACACCGAACAAGTGGCTAGCTCGTCGCGATGTTTTGAATAGACTCAATAACCCATCTAAACTATACTTAAATATTAAAAATATAAAATAAAATATTTAGGTGGGAGAACTTTACTAGGACCGACCTAGACCATCCGGTCGCGTTACCAGCTCCCATACATACGCAAAAACCGTCAAGTGACTACTAACTAGTCATGTTTCGGGTTTAGTTTGTGTGTTCACCGGTTTTCAGGGGACTACTGCATCGATTTCTTGTCAAGGTGGTAGTCTCATTTTTACAGAGTAATGAATTAATAATATATAAATAAGAAAATACTTTAATAAACTAATAACCGAGTTCAACTTTATAATTTAAGCAATAACTAAGTAATTATTAAGTTTTTGAAATATACTATACTTTACGTTACGTGACATTCTAGTTAGGTATCAGCTAAGTTGAGGTTTCATTCAAAAAATAATACACCGAATTTTCATAATTTATACGTTTTATTTTTTTCAGAAGCAAATGATGAAAAGAAAAGGTCAATGTATTTCAGCCCTAAAATTATTCAGTCTTTGGTCTTAATTTAAACTACGATTAACATTCCGCTAACAAACCGACTGAAATCGGTTGTTCTTTGAATACAAATGTCCGCAACCAAAACTGTAATTATTCTCACTTATATTTCTACTTTACAAAGCCTATAGTTGATTACTGTGACTAGCTGGTCACTTGTTTGGTGTAGACTAAAAATAGTTTAGGTGTGGGGGTCGGGAGTCTTTTATAACTTCACTATCCTATCATCATCATTATACCAGCCTTTCATGCGTCCACTGCTGGATATAGGCCTCCCCCAAGGATCGCCACAACGACCGGTTCTGCGCTGCCTACAGCCGTCGGTTTCCCGCGACCTTTTTAAGGTCGTCGGTCCATCTTGTGGGAGGCCTGCCTCTGCTGCGTCCTCCAGCACGCGGTCGCCACTCGAGAACCCCCACTATCCCATACAGTTAAAAACCACCCAAGTTTCGGTTTTAGTTTGTGAGCGAGGATATTAAAATAGACTCGTAGGTAATTCATAACCGCATCATTTAGCCTACATAGTGGGAGCAATCAATGTTATTAAACAACAATGTATTGATTGTTCATGTACTTTGTAGGTCTACTTACTATTAGGTAGATACAGACCCAGATTAAGAGGAGCGCCCAAAGAGGCTCTTCGATGCTCATGCTGATTCAACTACAACTTATAACCTTAGCTTAACCTTTTATTATATAACCTTATACAACTTAGTAAACCACTAAGTTAACCACTTTCTTGTCGTAAATGACATTGTAAACGACTAAGTGAACGACTTAATAAACCACTAAGTAAACCACATAAATGTCCTCGCGATCCGTCCGAGGCTCAGTGCACATTTGTATTCGTAGACAATAAGTAGTCTGTAGTTTATATAATAAAGATGTTGCGTGTTTATTTTTAAAAAGAACTAACAGGCCCGGCTTCTAACAGACCGAAAGGTTGTAACTATACCTATGGGAAATCTTTGATCAGACGCTCCTCTTAAGACGTGGAAATAAAAGTACCGCTGGGTAATCTGAGGCCGTTATTCCCAGTCGTCACTTCACTACCTGCTTTCTCCCTACCAGCCTACACATCGGGAAAAAATACCAATTGTGTGTTTTAAGTCTAAGGTCTAACCAACTCTGCTACCACGTATTAAGTAAATTATGTTTACTGATGGTTACTTTTGTCAGATGCTATTTAATGTAAATGTCAGTGTTATACGGTAGGTCAGAATTTCGTTCCGCACATTGTAGTAAGGCGAAATGTCATAATAAATTCTCCTTTTTAATTAAGTTTTACTTCATTATGTCTCAAACGTATTAACTATACTTTGTTGCCGAACCTAACTAATACCTAACAATAAATGAACCCGAGCTTTATTTGTCCAGATTTCTTGTTTATTTTGGGTATTTTTTCACCTTTTACCTTCACGAAAATTGACGTCATATAGAAAAAGGGATTAGATAGGTATAAATAAAACATTGAATAATACAGAATTTCTTTGACTGCAATGCATAATGGTATCCATGACCTGAATTTATAACACAAGCATTGTGGACAGACTTTTAATAATGCCTTTCTTATTATATTTCTATTTAA
This sequence comes from Monopis laevigella, assembly GCA_947458855.1. Lineage (NCBI taxonomy): Eukaryota > Metazoa > Arthropoda > Insecta > Lepidoptera > Tineidae > Monopis > Monopis laevigella. The sequence continues at coordinate 16,659,388 of OX381583.1, read as the reverse complement.
TTTCGCGTACCTTTAAAGTTTAGGATCACAATTTTTTTTTACCTTGCCGCCACTTATGTAGTTATATTGGAAGCCGCCTTAAGACCTGAAATCGCCTTTTCAAACTTGAGAACAAGATGGCCGTCTCTTCAATACTAATATTATATAAAAAAATATTTTTTTGTTATAGATAAACTCAAAATATAGGTACTGACCCGATTTAAATTAAGAAGCGGCCTCAGCCTAGTGGTTAAGTCACTGCGCAACTGATAACAAGGTTAATTTAAGAAGATGACAATAAGGCTGGACCTGGGATGGGCCGCTTTATACAACGAGGCTATACGATCATAGACACCGCAACAAGCTCGCCACTTGTTAGGTGTTGCCTCAGAATACCATCGGCGAAATAAGGACGTGTTAATCTCTCCGCTGGGAACCCTGAGGCCGTTTAAACAGTCCTCGGGAGCCATAAAGGCACGCCGTGTCAAAGTCAAAGTCAAAAATATTTATTTCATGTAAACCTTTACAGGCATTTATGAAAAGTCAACTGTGTGTACTTGGCCAGGTTGCCATTCCTCCCACAGACAAATGTTGAGAATATAATACAAAATAAACAAATCGTAAACTATTGTCCTTGCGGGAAGAAAAAAAAAAAAAAAAAACAACCCAACCGAACACACACTACATAACCAACCAGTTTAAGACTAGGTGGTTAGCTGGTTCCATTGACCTGTCAATCGTTGACTGCCCTGCAAAAGTGCCACCAAGGCGACCAACCCAACAGACCATAGCTACGCCCCAAATATACATACTTTAGTATAGGTAATCAAAATATACCTACAAATAGATGAAAGGTATCTTTTAGGGCGCAAACGCTGATCACAAGTCGATCGCCTCAGAGACACCCTGGAGAAAAAAGTACAGTACAAATAGGTACTATTTGTTTTATGTAGCTATGGAAAGTTAATTTAATTTATGTTACCTATGTTTAATTTATTGTTACTTTTTTTTTTTTTTTTACATAGTTATGGAAGAGTAAGGCCTTCTGACACAGGTATTGTTTACCTACTAGAAGGCCTTAAGCACTTTTTAAAATTTGTAACCTATTGAAATGAAATAAATGATTTATTTATTTATTATTTAATTATTATACATACGAGGTGGGATTAAAAAACCCCTCCGCTAGGTACCGTGGGGCCGTCTAAGCAGTCTCGGACGCCGTAAGGCACACATGTTATGTATGTATGTGTGTATGTATCAATAGTATATGTAAAAATTATAAAACATTAGGTAATAGGTACCGCTCATGCTGATAATAATACAGTATATGTGTGTGTTAATATCTGTCATCTGTACATAAGAGTAGGAAAAAAAAATCTATAATCTATATTTTGGGATATCTAGTAAGTAAATAAAAATTAATAAATATTTAATGGTTTTAGAGTTTATCTTAAAAGGTAGTACTTATATGCAGGGTTTGTTTAAATAAGTATATAAATAGGATAGTTATATATACATATGTGTATAAATATGTAGGATATTTCACGCATATTGCCACAAACTAAGCTTTTGGTTTTTACCTGTGTACCAGAAACAACCATTAAAACATCTAGAGGGCGTCTGTGTATAAGTAGATAACAAGTAATGACAAATTTCATGAGGGGTGACTGGAACCTGTTTAGCCGAGTGGTTGAGTACCGTGTCGCAAAAGAGGGGGCCGTGAGTTTGATTTTCACCCACCAGGAATTGTATTATTTCATTTTATTGAAAAAAAAAAAACATAAAACATCTATAGTAATAAATAATAGTATATTTTATATTCACTCTAAAAGTCCATTCTGACATATTGAACACATTTTGACACAGTGAAAGAATTTATGTCATTTACCATTTTTTCGTAACATAATTACACTCGTTATCTATTTTAAACTCGGTAGTAAGGTTAAATATTACCTAATTATTATAATTTATTAAAGAGGTTAATATATTATTCTTATATATATAGTAAAATATAAGAAATAAATACTTTTCGTAATTTATTGTGTAGGTACTTTCCTTTTATATTTCCAAGAAAATATAAAATATGAAAATAGAACGACATTTTTTACTATTAGACGTGTTTTTTATCCTACTGGTTTTGTTACTGAGTCTACATTATATTATATACATGATTCTTTCTCGCTATAAAATAATACCTTACTTGTTTGTACTTGTTTTGTAAAAATAACACTATAATTGCTTACAATTAATTTGAATGATTCCTCGTACGGCCCACTTTTTTTGTCCCACTTTTATATTTACCTAATTTCCTTCCTCGTACAGCCCACTTTATTTACCTATTCATACGTCCCACATTTTTGTTTCAATAAAGTACAGACGAGAGCAAAAGTTATAATTTTGAGTAAATATTAATTATTTAAAAACAGTTGATCTAACTGTTGCCGCAACTTTTTGCGTGTGATATTTAAAAAAAAAATCGTGGTAAATAGATTAAACAAATTTTTTATTGATTCTGCCTGTAGGTTGATTTAGATAAAATATATGATAAATGTTACTCACAATAAAACATTGTATCTTTAGGTATTTTTTTTAATCCAATGATTGGCTTTTGATGTGAAATTTTACATTTCATTACTTATTCTTCTTCCAGTACTTTTTTTGCCTTATCCATACCAACATTATAAAGAGAGAAGATTTGTATTTTTATATTTTTGTTTGTAACAAATAGACCCAAAACTACTGGACCGATTTTTAAAAATCTGTCACTAATATAACGCTACTTTATCAGTGAGTAACATTGGCTATGTTTAATTAAGAAAAAAAAATTAGGGCGATATTACGCGATTTAAAGACATTTTTAGGTACTTTTTTTACGCCTTGGGTTACAATTTCGAAGTTTTTTTACGGATAACTTCGAAATTGCAACCCAAGGCGTAAAAAAAGTACCTAAAAATGTTTTAAATCGCGTGCGCTACGAAAACTGTTAATGATAGAACAAAATAATGTACTACAAATTTAGAGAACACATTAATGTCTACAAAACAGTTCGCGGTACCATATATCGAACTATTATAGTTATGTTACTATAACAACTTCTTTATGTATGAAAAGTTAATAGTAATGCCAGTATAAACTATACCACGTTATTAGTACCTTGGTACAAATCACTTTGTATTCGAGGTTGCTTCAGTACATAGGGATTACTTTTTTGAATTATTCAAATTGGATATTCCCCACACTCCACACTCTCTCGCGAAAGGTTTCGGTTGTTTTTATTTTCAAAAACTATTTACGTTTTGGTACCTACTTATAATAATTCAGATTCAATGTTTAAGTGAATACCTACAAATATCTTTTTTTCAATAACTTCTGATAAATAAGAACTTTAATACCCTATTAGATAGAGTCAACAAGATTTAGAATCTTAAAGTCTCCAATAGTTTTCGAAATATTTAATGTGCACAGTCAGATTTACCACCGGAGTTTCACTATAAGGGTTCCTTTGAAGGTATGTCAAACTTAATGTTTTCGTTAGAGACGAAAAAGGGTCGCGATACCGGAAACATGCCAGAACGGTTGAAATCTAACGCCAGTGAAACCGCGGGACATAGTTAGTCTTTAATGTACACGGACAGACTACGAATTTATTATAATATGTATTTATGTAAAATTTATTATATTTTAATGAATTAATAATATATTTATTTGGTAAAACCACAGACCTAATATCTTGCCGCCTGAAAAGGGCAACAGAGTATGCGAGTGAGAGCAATGAGCATGCAATAAAACAAGGTATCAATCATTTCGCACCCTGAAAGTAGACTACTACCTCAATGAAGGAATCTCCTGAAAACCGGTGGACCCACAAACTAAAACCGGAACATGACTAGGTCACTTGAAGTTTTTTGCATCTGTATGGGCGGTGACGTGACCGGTCGGTCAGCCTAACGACCTTCTAGAGACCTTTCTCCCACCTAGAATTTTATGTATAATTGAGGTCTCGCAACTAGTCAATTACTAGTTAGAATGTAATATGTAATCTGATACTGTATTATTTTAGGGTATTTCGGTGTATACCGGGAATATTCTGCTATCATTCATGAAAAATATTTTCACATTTCAGACATAGTAAGTAAATCTTTAACTTGACCCAAAATTATCAGTTTGTGGCTTGTGGTGTTGAAACTTCAGGAACTGTCGGTCACGAGGCAAAGAACTTTCCGTGACCTCGGGAAACTTGTAGTTTCTGAATATGGAGACCCCAAATGCCACAACTACTTATTGATATCCCATTTAAGGATTTCTTTTTATAAGAACTCAACATCTGACCATGCATTCACCTGATGTTAAGCAGTATGCAATGTCCAGGAATGATAGCAACAAGCGGATGCATACAGGTGCACCGCTGGTTGCCATCATTATGCCGGCTTAAGATTATTATTATAATATTAATTTAAATAGATATATTTTATAATATTAAGCTTCGTTTAAAGGACTTTGAGGTTATAAGAGGAAGGAAACACGCAAGCTGGTAGAGCATTCCACATTTTAATAGTACGGCAGATGTATGAATCGCCAAAACGTTTAGTACGAGTTGGTACACACGCCACGGTATACATACACATTTTGCAACCAGTACGTGTTGTCCTGTAACGAAAAGGGGAAGGGGGAATAATATTGAAAAGCTCTTCAGAGCACTGTCCATGGTATAAGCGGTAAAATACGCTCTACCATGCCACATCCCTGCGAAGCTGCAACGGCTCCAAGGTTTTATTGAGCTTTTCGTCTCCAATAATTTAAGTCGCTCGCTTCTGCAGGGTATTGAGAGCAGATAACAGATACTTGGCAGATCCGTCCCAAAGATGCGAGCAAAATTCCACACACGGTCGAATTCGAGCCTTATTATAGCATTATTCTTAACCTGGGTGTGAAAAACCGACGCACCTTATTTATGATGCCAAGTTTTTTTGAAGCTGTTTAATGCGGTGGTTAAGATCGGAACGTATATCTAAACCAAGGACATTAAGAGATGGTAAAAGCGATAGCTGGGTGCTCTGAAGAGAAGGAAAATGAGTAAAAGGGGATTTTTTCGCCGTCATTACACAACATTGTGTTTTGTTCGGTTTAAATTGGATCAAGTTTCTCGAACCCCAAATCGAAACCTTTAGCCGGGTTTGATCCAAGTCACTTACCAAAACATTTCTTAATTCCTCTGTTTGGATGCGGCTAGGTGGACTTTGAGTAAGCTACGACTACCAGCAGGTCGAATGAGCAGCTCTTGCCCTATCCGTGAAATGTGTTCCTTTTCTGCCCGTTTAAACACCTTTTTGCAGACTTTGGAGGCCAGGTTATAGGCTGCTTTTAGGGAAGTGATGTTAAGGTCTTCACTAGAACGACCTTGGATCCGTTGTCGATACGCTAGATTTTTAGCTGCAACAGCTTTTGTAAATCACTGTTGTACCACGGTCTACTCCTCCCCTTGCTTGAATATAATATTCCATACCCAATAGTATCCCATCAGCAATTGAAGAAGCACACCTAGATGGATCCTTATCCTTAAAGCAGCTTACTTGGAAATATTCCCAAAGTCCTTCCCAATCCGCTGACGAATAGTGCCAGACATTTCGAGATATGCTACGTCGAGGTGGTGGAGAAGCATTTGGCACAGTCGTGGCAACTAAGCAATGATCTGATCCACCCAGCGGGCTTAATACAGAAACATTGTAATTTGTGGGCTGATTCGTCAGGAAAAGGTCTAACTTTGTAGGTGCATGGTTGACCACGTCTGGTATCCGGGTCGTTTGGTCTACGAGTTGGGTCAATCCATGGGAAATCCGGACCGATTTGCCGGCACGACAAACCACTCCGAGATGAGATTATGCGCCACATGATGGGGCAGCCCCTCTCGTGGCGGTTAACCTAGAGCGGGCCCCTATACTGTGCAGCGGGCAGCCAGCGTAAAAACTACGGGTCTCTCTGTCTGACATGTCGATACAATCCCTTCCAAGTATGCGGGATATTCAACCCTTAGCCCTCTGCCCGCGCAAGCAATGTGCCACAGGCTGGTTGTCCACCGATTGACTCCGAAACACGATGAAGCTCGCTTGACGGGCTTTACATCGATGGATGGTGGTAGCTACCCAGGCGGTAAAGAACATAGTAGGAAGGACTTGATGTTTTACACCCCCCATTATACTCCAGAATGTTAGGTATTTTTAACCGACTTCTCCCTTTTTGTTGTACCTATTTCATTCTTAATTTTAAAGACGATTCTTCTAATCTACTGTAACAGTAGTTTGTTATTCCCATATAAAAATAATATATAATAGCTTCATCTATTATTTTTATATGGGAATAACAAATTACTGTTAATATTTACGGTTGATTATAGAAATTGGGGAATAGTTGTATATTTCTAAATCCACATAAGTTTTATTTTAAACTAGTTTAGAATAAAGTAATAGTTGTGGTTCATTTTTAGTGTTATCATTTAATTTTCAATAAAATATATATCTACTCGTATATTGGTCCACGTTATGTCATTTAGCATAGCGGTGAATTTTCATTTTTTTTTTAAATTGTAGAATAGAAAATCCGCCATTACTCTACTTTTATAGAAAAGTCTACAAATACTGTCAGTTTTACTACAGTCTACTCATTTGCGGTAGTTCAGTTCATATCAAGATGAACTGATATTTTGTTAGTCAGTTCATTTCAGTTCAGTTCAGTTGATCAGAGTTCATCTTGGGTGGAAGAAAACTTCCATCTAAGATGAACTCTGATCAAGATGATCTGTTGTCAATCGTTTTGCAATTGGCTTTGTAGGCAAAGGATGATTTGTGTCCCTAAAGGGGGTGATAAACGTGTGAGCAAGTACGCGTACTTGTGGCTCGACAACCTTACTCGCCCGTGTGTCATCTCGACGGTTTTTACGTTGTCGAGCCACAAGTACCTACCTACGCGTAACCAACCGCCGAGTAAGTTCGTCGGCGATCCAACATGTTTGAAATTTTTACTTGTATGTTTTGCTTTCATGGGGTATTTAGCATTTATTCTTTGTAATTTTTAACCGGATTTTTTTTTAATGAGAAATTCGCATTACCGTGTGAGTAAGCTTGCGCGTGTGTCACCGCGTCGAGCCGTGAAAGTACGCGAACTTTAAAATGCGATTTTAAAGCTCGTACATCAGTCAGCCCCTTTACTTGACTTTATCTATAAATCAATTTATTACTTTCTATGCAAAAAGATTTAATGTCAAATAACTTATGATATTATTATCTCTCTGGATAGACTGGTTAATAAATTATTGGTTCTGTTGTTTTTAATACCGAAACCCTAAAACGTTTGTAAACATCGTCGTCATTACTATAAAAATATTTTTCATGGCTGAAAAATTAAATACTGCAAACAAACTGTAAAAGTCACCTACATTTTCATACGAATCTGCAAAGAAAGACTTGAAAGCTTTTCACATTTCCTTCTACTCTAATCGTTTGTCCGCAAAATACTTTTAAATGCATTTTTAAACATGCATGAATGATGATCATTATATTCATTTTTTTCTGAAATAGTTCGATAATCTATTTTGTAAAAGTGCAATAGTGTTAAAACACTACCATGCATCTCAATATAATATAAATGTAGAAGTTATTATCTATAAACTATTTATATACTGATCAATGCGTATACATATTATGAATTTCACTACATGTAATATATAAAATTCGCGTTTCACAGTATTTGTAACCAAACTCCTCCGAAACGGCCGATTTGATTGAATTTTGACCGATTTTTTTGTGTATATTCGGTAGGTCGTAAACTATTTTTTATACCCCTAAGTTTAAACTATTTTTTATACCCCCAAATTTTTTTTATTTTAACTATTAGACAATATTAATATTTTATTTTAAGGGGGAATTCGTATATGTGACGTCATCACCTTCTGTCAGATTTCACTCAAAAATGTTTGAGATTATTTCTTCAATTTATTCTAACTATGGACAGTTGAGCCCAAAAGTCACTCTGTTGAAATTTCATTGTATGGAGTGTTACAGTTTATTATTTAAGATATCTACTTTTAGAAATCTTACTATTTTATTTTAAGTAATGTATTGTCGAAATAGTCAAGAAATGTAATTTTATATGCGAGGATTTAATGTTTCAATAAAATTGATGTATTACTATAATTTCCAGATAAGCGTACAAAGTGTGATATTACCGGTACATTTTATTAATATATATTAATTTTAACAGTTTAAATTTATTATAAGGCATTGGTAAGAGTGACTATTACTAGACTCCGCTCCGTAATAAACTAATTGGAATAATTTTATGTAAAATATTTTATTTTAAATAATTTTTTTTTTTTATAGTTAAATAACTTAGATACACATACATTTAAATTTATATACATAACTTCATGGTACACGGCCTCAGGGTACCTAGACTCAGGGTATTCAAAGCAATCATAATCTCTACATTATATATATATCAATTATCTGTCCGTTTGTTTTGAACTTGTCTCTAATTAACACTCATAAAGCTTAAATATAAAAAGATACGTAAGAAAATATGAAACAATTATTGACATTTAAAATCTGCACGTACTAAATTATGCAAGTTAAGTATCACGTTCTTTCATTTTACAAAATATCTTCGATTTACCAGTTTTGATCACCTAGATATTATACCTATGTCCATTCTCAATAATTAGTCTATCATTTTTTGACATAACATAATATATTATCATAAAATTGACCTTACTGTTACACCATAGTACTCTTCATACATTACACACACGCACCATACTATACACACAGACGTGCACTACACATATTACACCCAAACACATTCAGTTTTATCAATAATTCTTATAAACTTTAATTACTTACCTACCAGCGGCCATATTCTGTTTCTTATAACGTGAGCGTTAGATTGTCAAAATAACGATTTCTGTTATTAGCGCGCTCTCCTCCAATCAGAAAAGGTTAACAACTACTCTGATTGGAGGAGAACGCGCTAATAGCGGAATTTGTTATTTTGACAATCTGACGTTCGCGTTATAAGAAACAGAATGTGGCCGCTGGTAGGTATATGTATAAAATTGTAAAAAATTAATAAAAAAATCTTTTCAGCGTTGGAAAATGTTTTTTATTTAAATATTGTAAAAATGCAATATTATTTTATAAAAGCAGCTGTCACTATTTAAAAAATAAATATTGGTTACTATTATAGTTGTATTGGACACGAGCTCTCGGTCTAACAGAAGTATTGTCATACTTAGTAGGTGTGAGACCACCTAATAAGTATGACAATACCCACCAATAAATACATGAAAAATGATTATTTACATTTACAGACAAATATCATATAAACTATCCGTTTATTATCCGTCAAAAAATATATATTGATTATAGAGAACGGTCGCTAGATATGATTTGGATCAGGCGTGGAATTTTTCGATTATCGAGACGGTAGTCTCCTTTCATGGTGTGGGTAGTATAAAACGCAGTAGCAGTTAATTTGTTGAAAACTCAGAGACCTGGCATTCCATCAATCATGTGGAATAATAATAATTATTTTTTAGCCTAATATTTTCAATATGTATTTTAGTTTTATACTTAGCGTAAAATAAATCAAACAATGTTCTAGAAATTGCCCACGCCAGTTTCTAAAAACACAGTTCGAATTATTCTATGCTAGAAATTATTTATTATTTTTTCGTATTGTTCTCTTTTATCGCCGCCTATTTGGTAACAGCATCATTGGCCAAATGAATCCATAAAATCGGTCTAATTCTATAGAAATGACATCGTATTGGTCCCTGTTCATAAATATTGTATGTTTGTCATGAGTTAGATACAAACAGTCACACATGCTATAATAAAAAAAACTTTGATTTTGTAATAATATTAATGATGATAAAATAAGATAATACATTATTATGTTAGTATTTAAATGTTAGGTAGATAATAAAATTGTTGAACTACTCTGCCATTTATAAAAATAAAGTTTTGGATAATGGATGGAACCCTATTGAGCTTTGCTTTGGACATATATAAAAAAAAAAAAAAAAAAAAAAACAATTAAAATAAATAGGTAAAATAAGTTTAAAAATTGTAAAATAATGTGCGCCCGACGATACATTTTATTAAAAATATAAAAGCGACCAAAATAAATAGCTGTTGCGTAATTTTAGTTACATCGGACAGTCTGTCTTTTTTTTTTGTAAGGTTATACTGACAGTGACAGTTGGTGAAAATTGCATATTTATTTTAGCTGAATCTGTAGTTAATCGTGTTAAAAGGTGTAAAAACATAGAATATAATCAAAATAAATATGTACTTGTCTTATAAAATTCCCAACAGTGAATATTTAGTGTTCCGATAGTGAAATAGAAAAAAGCGACGCGGAGCCACCTTTCACAGACGGGATCGCCCGCACAATGACGGCCTGTCATGGATTTTGTATGAAGATTTCTGTCTGGCAAGTTTTTGTAATTATTTAATTAATAATTTTCTATTAAACTTGCAAAAATCTCTCCATACATTTTTAGAATACATAATAAACTATTGATATCAATTTTTTTACCACTATTAATTGTTATAGTTTTGTCGCTTGCGGCGATGTTAAAAAGTACAAAATTTTCATGTTTTGGAAAATATAAATACATTTTTTATTGAAATAATATATGGAAGACTATATTAATCTCTTCATACATTTCAAGTTAAAGAGTTACTATTTGCATAATAATAGTTGTCTGTGAGTATCGAGTAAATTTCTTTAACAAACATTTTTAGTTTTGTAGTTCTAGATTTTCAGAGGATTTGGCATTAAATACATATAACCCTTAATTTTCACCCTTCTACCACTAACCCCCATTTTTTAATAACGATATTAGTACTCTAATAATCTTCAACTGTCAGTGGTCGATATCTAACTGATCAATCGATTTTTTTTTTCTAAAATTATGATTTTATTTGACAGATATATTTACTAATATGTATATTTCTATTATGTAAAAAAAATACTAACCTTGATTTTTCTTAAAATAAATTTATATTTAAAAAATAATTACCTACTCACTATCTTCTCTATAAATAAAAATCAATGTTTGTACTCTATGCATTCCGAAATAATAGAAAAGTAAAACATTTGGGTTAAAAAATCTTCATATATAAAAAAGTGAATGAGTGCAAAGTGAGACAGAAACCCGTGCAAAGCCAGGACGGGCAGCAAGTATAAATATATAAATTAGTAATGATAATCTATAATTTTGTTTATTTGTTAAAATCTTATAATAAAAATACTACAATAAAACATCCTACATAAATAAAAACGCCGAAAAATATTATAAATAACAACTAAATAATCCTAAAAAAACAATAAATAATATTTACAAAAAACAGTATCTAATCCGCTTGGGTTTTTAAACCCAACTTATAAAACAAATTTTTAAATACTTTTGATGTTAATAATTTTTTTAATAAGTTTTTGCAAACAGTTTCATTTCAACCAATGGGATCGCTATATTTTTAAAATAAACCTCTCTTATTGGTTGATTCCTGTCTATAGTTACTAGCGACTATAGCAGAATCGTTTGTAAAAACTTGTGATAGAGCTACTGTAGTTGGAAAACGATAAGAAAGTTTAAGTGAGAGCGACTTATAAAATAGCCCGCCGCGCTCTTTAATTTCATTAGAAACGTCTTCGCTGTAAGACCCGAAGAGACTAGTTTGAAAATAAAAGTTCACTTACCCTTAATCGTGTAGATGTTAATATTTGCTTACAAGTTATAGGATGTATAATAGCAAAATATCTTTCTGTACATATTACTACGAGTATAAATATAGAGGCCGTGTAGCTCAGCGAATGCACGAACTGATACATCTTGCACAAGAAGTCGCCGAACACCCAGCTGAAACAAAAGAAATAAGCTCATTCCCACTAGTTTTACTGCTTAGTATAACCGTTCAACTACTGGGACCTTTTTCCCACTAGTTCAACTATGAAACTAGTAATAATAGGGAACTGTTACAAATTGTCTTATAAAGTAAAAAGTTACGTACATGTATCTATCTCGCTCGCACTCATTTAAATCTACATATGGCAAAGAGATAAATAGCTATTTTTTGTTTCTTAAAATTTTGATTGAAATGTCAAAACTGTTCGTTTGCGCCATATTCTGTTCTCACGTTTTTTTTTAAATGTGACTGTTCTCAGCATGGATCATAAAATCATGGGCTATGTTCTCATTTTAATAATTGATTTAGTGATGTTCGTACTATTCTTTATTTTTAACGAATACATATTTATATATTTTTTTTGATTACACATACTTATTCGCGCGGGAATATATTTGTCCTAAGTATTCTAAAATAAATGTCAGACAAATAAATATATTTAAAGTGATGACTCGCGACTCGTGGTGATGACAGAAGGCGGGCTATGAGCAAATATCAAACATTTTGGATCGCCGATGGACCTCCTCTAACAATATGGCGGCACGAAAACGTTTGACATTTTGTTTTATATGCGATTAACATAGGCGGTTCCATATGCGATTAACATAGGCGGTTCCATATATTATTCTTAGTTCCAATGGCAATTTGAATTCTCGTCGCTCTTAATGCCAATGCAATAAATGCTATGATAGAGATCTATCCAAGAAATCATTTTAAAATTAGACCAATGGGTGGTAATTGCCATATAAAGATTTTATTATTATAATAAATATAAGTTATTATTGTGTTTGGTGATAGTTACAAATTTGTAATAAAAAAGTAGAAGAATTACATATCATAAAAAAATTCATATTATAATAAAATTATTTTAAAATTTACATTCTCAAATTTCCAATATGCCAAAGAATACGTGTAATAATAAATTTGTCAAACTAATACAAATAGTCTGATGATCGCAATAGAGATGATATTCCTAAGGCTGTGATGCATGGATATATATATATATATATAGAGAGCCGCCCTAATGGCTAAAATTGCCTTTCCAAATATGAGAACTTAAGATATCCTCCACCATACAATCTCAAAACAAAAATTAATAATTTTTGCTGTCACTTTTTGTTTTGAGTGTTCAACCAATCATTGAGCGTTGATTTGTTGAAGTGAGCTCACAATATAGCGACAACGAATACGTTTGACATTTTGTTGTAAAGGCCTTTTTATACATTTATTGGAACCGCCTTGGTTCCATATGTTTCATGCTATATAGTGAGAGCCCAATAATATTATGTACAAACCTAGGTATATAATGTAACAACTATTAAAGATTTACTTCTTTTAGACCAGATAGATATTAGGTTACTAATACAGGTCAACCTACAGTACATGGAGTGTATGTTGACCCGTATTAGTTTCCCTCCCAACAATAATTACAAAATGCTAATAAACATTTTCAACTAACGACGATGATCGCTTTCATTTTGTAATGGCGCTTTATTTTAATTTTCTTAACGTTGAAAACGACCGCATTATAAGATGAAGTTAAAAGTGAATTTTTACCTAGAAATTAAACTGTTTATATTTTAATAAAATAGTACAAAATTTATTAAAGAAACTTACAAAACATAAATAAGTAATACTAATAAAATTAAAACTATATCTAAATTAAAACATAAAAATAATAATTTAAAAAAACCTATATAACAAAGATTCTATTAAAGAATATAAAAAAACTGTTGATATAATATTATTTTAAAGTTGTAATTTCCATTCATTGGACAAATTCACACAAAGATTAAGAATTCGTGTTTTCAAGTTGACGGCATTTTTATAGTATGAGAATTTCAATTAAAAAGTATAAAACTATCTGTAAGTAATGGTTCTAAAATATAATTTAATATTAATATTAGCAAAAGAAAAAATTCCAAAAATAATCGATTATTGAAATTTCAATTAGGTAAAATTATTCATCAACAAGTGTCCCACCTCTAGTTGTGTGTCCGCCATCTTCTGTTCTCACTGGAGAGGCTATTTAAGGCCAAAGGGCGCCTCCCTATTATATTATATACCTCCATGAGTTCAACTGACTGCTATTTTAATTGATCAATTTAATAGACTCACTTTCACACACTCATGCAGGGGCCGTATTTAGGTTGGCTAGCCCCGGGCCATTTACATCTTGTTTTATACTCCATATTTTTTTTATCGAGCTAGATTTTTGACACTGGTAAGAGCCGCCCTCATACGTAAGTATGCCACTATATACGTGGTGGCCGAGTTGGTTAGACCTTGGACTTAAAAACACTTAGGTAGGTACCTGGTTCGAATCCCGGCGTGTACCAATGAGTTTTTAATAAAAAAAAATATGTGCATTTGTTTGACAACACCACTATAGTGCCTCGGAGAGCACGTTAAGCTGTCGGTCCCGGTTTCACTATACCAACTTGTGAAACTGTTTATAGATGGGTTATTGAGTCTATTCAAAACATCGCGACGAACTAGCCACTTGTTCGGTGTAGACTCATACCATCGGATACGACGAGGTGGGATTAAAAACCCCTCCGCTGGGTACACCGTCTAGGCGGTCTCGGGCGCTGTAAGGCACCCTTGATGATATGTATGTATATGTATATATAAAAAAATATAAGGATGGTTTAAGCTTTCCATTACTAAGAAAAGCCTATCCAAATATGTTCACACTTTTGAACACCTTTTTGGTAAAATGGGGTAAATGGTTGACAAGCCATTTGATTTTAGTACCTAGTTAATATTGGCCTTCAATATTCATCCTTGGAAACTTTATTAAGAATTTATAATAAAATGCCTTTTAACACGTTTTCATTATATTTTCTTTTAATCACAATGGCGCGATATTTTGAGATTATATAAAAAAAAATACGTATTTTTTTTAACTTAAAATTTTATAGGTACCTACCATAATTATACTTGTGCTTAGTCCGAGATATTCTTCTTTATATTCACTATGTAGTATCACTTTTTCTGCTATAAGTTCCGCAATATAAAACAGCAACCCCATAAAATAAATTTCCTACTGGCAATACTGCATCTGTCAATCATTCACTTTTTTTGCGTCAAGTTAAAAGCGTTTGTGTTATAATTTTTTTAAGTTTTTTAATTATATTACAATGCCAAAAAGGCCTAGTGGTGGTAGTGATGAAGAAAATATTAAAAGAAAGATTCGAAAGTTGAAAAAGAAGTTAAAACGTAGGCGACGTAGTAGTTCTTGTTCAACAAATACATCGGATAATTCGGTGACGCTTGCGACCCCGCCGCCATTTTCGGATCAATGTTTAGATCAAGATAATATTGGTAAGTTTTATGATAGGTATAATCAGTCTACTAAATATTAAATATTATTTTAGTAACAATGTGCATATAATATGCAATTAATAAATTAGATATTTTTTTTTTTTTTTTTGTCGTAAGATGTAAGAGGTTATGTTGACAAAATATATATATATATTTTTTAATAGCTTAACAGTAATATTGGGGCTATTTATAATTAGGTATGATGCATAACATATTCCGGTGGAATATTGTATCTAAGTTTTTGGTCGGTGACCAAGAAAATACATATACTTAGGTTAGTAACATATTCTGGTTTAATATTGTATCTAATATTTTGGTCGGTGACCTACAGAATACATCTACTTAGGTCAGTAACATATTCCGGTGGAATATTGTACTTTTATTTTGGTCGGTGACCAACATGATACCCTCACCTATTTTTAAAATAAATTCCAGTGGAATTTGCATATAATATATCAATATGTAATATTTTATTTATTAAGCTGGTAGCTTATTTTTATTATTTCTTTAGATTTTACGGAGGATCTGGCAGAGGGGCCTGGAGTATCAGGCATTCTTGATGCAGTAATAGAACCATCAATAGATGAAGGGTTATTGCTTGCTCTGGGAGAAACGCAGACGAAAGAATATAAATATGGTCCAGAGGTCCATACTGAGATTATTAAGAGGGTTGAAGACATTGTATTTAATGGTATTGCTGAAGGTCAAAGGGAGTCTATTATCAAGAGACACCAGATCCCTCTAAATGCAAAATTTTTTGAAGCTCCTTCACTTAATAGGGAAATTGAAGGTTTGGTCAGCGAGGCTGTTCGGAGCCGTGATCGACGGTTTTTTGTATACAAAATCTCTAGAGAGACAAAAATATCTTAGTCTAAAGAAATCATGTAATTATTTTGATGGTGATATCATTATTAACAAGGAATGTAAGGAACACTTACTATGGTGGAAAAGAAATATCTTTATTATAAGCAATAAGATAAGACAATGCAAATTTGATTTAGAATTTTTTTCTGATGCTTCACGAACAGGTTGGGGCATCTATTGTAATAATGAAAATACAAGTGGTTTTTGGACAGAAGAAGAATTAATTAATCACATAAATTATCTAGAGTTGTTGGCAGCATTCTATGGGTTAAGATGTTTTGCAAAGGACTTAAGATCAATACAGGTTTTGCTACGAATTGATAATACAACGGCCATCTCCTACATTAATCGTATGAGGGGCATACAATTTCCACACTTAAATTCATTAGCTAGGGAGATATGGCAGTGGTGTGAAAGACGGGATATATGGTTATTTGCATCATATATAAAATCAAGAGAAAATGTTGAGGCGGATGAGGGATCTAGATCAATGAATATAGACACAGAATGGGCATTGTCAGACTTTATATTTGAAAGAGTAGTGACATTATGGGGCAAACCTTGTATTGACTTATTTGCTACTAGAATTAATAGTAAATGTAAAAGATATATTTCATGGCATAGAGATCCTTTTGCCGAGAACATAGATGCATTCACAGTAGATTGGTCAAAATATAATTTGTTCTACGCTTTTCCACCATTCTCGTTAATATTAAGAGTTTTACAGAAGGTTCAAACTGACCAGGCCACAGGTATTTTAATATTTCCAATATGGGTTTCACAGCCTTGGTATCCACTGTTAAAAAGATTGACAATAACAGAAACATTAATTTTTCACCCTTCTAAACAATTACTTAAATCACCTTTCAGAAGTCTACATCCATTGCACAAGAGTCTTACCCTGGGTGCTTGTCTATTGTCCGGACGTCAATAGTTAAGAGATTGATAAATGAAGAGACAGCTGATGTTATGTTAGCTTCACTGTCACAGAATACAACAATATAATGTAGCCCTTAGGAAATGGTGGCTTTTTTGTAATGGAAAGGACATTTATGAGATATGTATACCTAGAATATTAAGTTTCCTTATGCAGAATTATAAAGATGGGGCATCCTATCAGACTTTAAATTCTTTTAGATCAGCATTATCGCTGATAATTAGTCCAACATTAGGTTCAAATGTGGAAATTAAAAGATTCTTTAAGGGAGTGTTTAGGTTAAGACCAATTAAGCCTAGATATAGACAGATGTGGGACCCGGCCATGGTATTAGATTATATTAAGGAGTGGTTCCCATTAGAAGATTTAAGTTTAGAATTGTTAACCAAGAAATTGGTAATTTTATTGGCTCTTACGACTGCCCAGAGAGTACAGACTCTGTCATTAATAAGATTAAGTAATATTAAGTTTGTAGATATAGGAGTAGAGATAATTATAACTGATTTTTTAAAGACCACAGCTGTCACAAGACGACAGCAAGAGATAATACTACCCTATTTTAATTCAAAACCTGAATTATGCCCTGTGAAGACATTACAGTACTATCTAAAGATAACAAAAGCTATTAGATCTGTTGATCTAGATAGATTATTACTAACATTTAAAAAACCTCATATATGTGCCTCTTCTCAGACCATCAGTAGATGGATAAGACAGATTTTAAAAGTCAGTGGTATAGATGTTGAGATCTTCACTTCCCATTCAACCCGCCATGCTTTAACTTCACAGGCAAAGAGGGAGGGGGTATCATTAGATGTTATTCTTAAGACAGCTGGATGGTCTTCAAAGTCTAACATGTTTGCTAGGCATTATAATAGGCCATTGGTTAATGATTGTGAATCATTTAAGTTTGCTAGAGCTGTATGCAATATCAAGGGTGACTAATACTAGGTATATAGAATATAAAAAGTTAATTATAATCATATGTTAATTTTTTATTATTAATGTTAATTTCTAACTGCTGTACTGGGTTTTATTTTTATATTATATGAATGTGATTCATTAATATTATGATTTTTTATTTTATTATTCACAACCTGTGCTCTTAAAGTCTACATAGTGAATATAAAGAAGAATATCTCGGACTAAGCACAAGTATAATTATACAATTAAACGAACTTACCTGAAGTGAAGTTCGATTGTAATTATACGAGGTGCTTAGTCCGAGATATTAATTACCCACCCTCCCGTGAATTATTAAATTTTCACCCAATGTTTATAGGTTGTGAATAATGTTTTTGTGCTCTAAAGTGAATGATTGACAGATGCAGTATTGCCAGTAGGAAATTTATTTTATGGGGTTGCTGTTTTATATTGCGGAACTTATAGCAGAAAAAGTGATACTACATAGTGAATATAAAGAAGAATATCTCGGACTAAGCACCTCGTATAATTACAATCGAACTTCACTTCAGGTAAGTTCGTTTAATTGTATAATAATATAACACGGGCCTAGACAGCCTCAAGATTTCCAGCGGAGGGGCGAGCCGTATTCTGAGCCTACACGATACAAGTGGCGAGGTCGTTGTGGTATTTGAATAGATTCAATAATATTCTAATATGATGCAATTGTCACCCGGTAATTATTAAATATTCGAAACGGAGGTTGTCGTTGAATTTGTTTGACATCACCAGTATAAAAGGACATGTTACCAGAGCCGTAAAATAAATTAATAAAAAAAATAATTAATCACCAGTATTAAACCTCTTTCTTCTAGTCAACTGAAGACGGCGGACGTGTTTTTGATTTTTATTATTAACAAGAGAAGCGTACAAAGTATTATAAAGCCTATTGAAGTGTAATAAAAGTTAATTTTGCTGTGTCTAAATCTTAAAGTACTTATAACCTTAACGCATTGATTTTGTCTCGCGCCTGTGAACATCGCGGAGAAACAGCGACAAACAGCAACTACATTGCGGGCAGCGGAGAGGCGCACGCCAAGTGTGTTGTTTTATATATCGTAAGGTAACTAATAAGGATCTCATAAACAATAATAATACCCGCAAACTAAAAAACTATTTAGAATTTGTATATTTTTTTATTTTTGAAGTATACTTATACAATGAATACAAACATAAATCTGCAACGAACACCCCCATCTGGAAGTTCTGCATCAAACCCGGATCTCACTACTACAATACCAGATATCAATATTATACAACGTAATAAGAGAGCTCGTATTATAAACCTTTCTGAGGACTCGTTTAACACTTTTAAGGACGAAATGAGACTTATGTTTCAAAAAATGTTAGAACAACAGAATTCGCGCCTTAATATATTAGAGCAACACATTGGCGATGTTATATTTCAAAATAAAGAGATACAAAAAACCAACAACGGTATTGATAAATCCTTATGTAACCTATTAGAGCAGTTTAAAGAGTGCCAAACAAAAGTAACTAATTTAGAGAATGAAGTGGGAAACGTGAAATTAGAGCTAAATACAATGAATGAACAAATGGAATCTTTTACACGCAAGACAAACATAGAAATTAGATGTGTTCCTCGAAAGAATACATGGAGTGAAACCAAAAATGATCTAATCCGTATCCTGGATAATCTCAAAGAAAAAATGGGTATGAAGTTCTTATCCTCGCAAGCTATCCGAGACATTTATCGTATTCCTAATACCAAGGACAGCACAACATCGACGGTTATTGTTGAGTTTGCAAATACTCTAATGAAGAAAAACATTTTAGAAGCTACCAAAAAATATAACTCTTGTAATCCCACGAAACATCTCAACGCGGGGGATTTAGGGCTGGAGCCCTCTAATAATATAAAATACATATCAGATAATTACATTACTGAATGTATATAAACAAATATTATATATAATTTATTGTTATGTGTATATACCTACTTATCTAAGTACCTATATTGCTTATTTATATTATATAAGAATAAGAACAGTCCTGTCACACTTCTTTTTATTTTGTATAACTTTCTGTGAATACGCTGTTGTCACATATGTAAGTATTTTGTTAAAAATCTGTTTCTGTTAATATCTGTATGTGTCGTTTGTATTTAATAAATCTTTAAAATAAAATAAAATAAATAAATGTTGCATACATAAACTAACTACTTTGAACACTGAAACTATATCTTTTTGTTATAAGGCAATATTAGATTGTAATATGCAAAATTATTCATCTGTCATTACACTTATCATTACCTGTATTATACTTACACTGTTTGCTATATTGAAAATGCTTTACATACGCGTTTGTGCACACATAAATATCTTTATACCCAAACATACTTTTTTACGTGTATTTTTCCACACACACATACATACTAATAAACACATACGTACCCAAATACACTCAACTACACATACTTATGTGGAAAAAAATACACATATATTTCACCGAAATACACATGCATATACAACATATACAATATAAAACACTTACCTTAAAAAATATGCATGTATATATGAAAGCACGCAGTCACACACCCACACACCACCTGACTGACACACACTTTCAGTTACCAAAATTGCGCAGCAATATATACACGCTTGCCTTTAATCAAAATGCATACATGCATTTCTTCATGCATACTTATAATCACCTACATAATAAATGCACGCATATTGATACATACACCTATATTTACCGCGTAGGTCAGTACAGAAACACGAAAACTTTTTCGCACTATCGCAATATTTTACACACACACTTTCATTTATACACACATAATTTTATACAAACATATATTTATATACAAAAAAAATCTCATTTAACCATACAAAGAGAGTTTATACAACTTAATATTGTGTCATTATATTTACCTTGTTTCTACAAACTCAAATCAATCAAAATGACGGCGTAATTGTCCTAGTCAAGTCATCGCTAGATGCTACAGTTGTTGAACAATATTTTAAAGAAGGAACCTGTCTTCTTATACACATCGGTCATTATATGTCTATTGCGGCAATCTATAGGTCTCCGTCATTTAGGAAAATTGATATAATTTGTGAATCGCTAGAGAATATACTCAACCTATTAAAGGGAACAACGTGTGTTATTGCTGGTGATTTAAATATCGATATAAAACCCGACAACGATGATATCAATTCAGAACAATATCTAAACCTTACTAGTTATCATGGTTTCTTTCCCAGACATGTACTTCCAACACGTGGTCCAAATTCATTAGATCACTATCTACTTAGAACTAAACTTAAAGCATGTACTGTAGTGTGTACCTAAACTGTAAAAACCCAGCATCAAATTGGCCCACAATTTAAAAAAACGCAAATAAACATCCCTCAAGTAATAACAGAGTTGGAGGAGGTCGATTGGAATGAACTTTATAAGATAAATGAAGTAACCAAGGCCGTAAACAAATTTAGTAAAATCCTAAACTATTGTATAGAAGCTAATAAAAAGGATCATACAATATGTAGCTCAAAAAGAATAACTAAGCCCTGGATAACCCCAAATCTACTACGGTGTCTACGGAAGAGGCATAAACTACATATTAAAACTAAAAATAAACCTACAGATCCAGATCTATACAAACAGTATAAAAACTATAGAAACACTTGTAACAACATTATTCAGAATTTAAGAAATACCTATGAAAGAAATCTACTACAAAAAAATAAAAGCGACAGTAAAAAGACTTGGGCCAATATAAAAAATATTTGCAATATAGATGTCAAAAAATATACTAACACTCAGCTCCTACAACTAAAACCTGACAAAACAAAAGCCCTAAATGAAATAAATACATATTTCTCTACTATTGGTAAAAAATAAGCAAATAATATACTACATAATAATAACAAAACAGAAGAACAACTAAGCAAAATTTTAACTAAATCAATATTAATATCACCAGCAGATTCCTTTTTTATTACACCTGTAGACAAATTTGAAATATATAAACTTATTAATAATTCTAAAACAAATTCAGCCACTGGACATGATAATGTCAGTAATTACATTTTAAAACACTGTAAACACATTCTCTCTGAACCAATTGCTCACATCTGTAATTTAAGCATAAATAGTGGGGTGGTCCCGTACTCATTAAAAATTGCTGAGGTGTGCCCGATATATAAGGACGGAGACCCTCTCCAGGCATCAAATTATAGACCTATCTCTTTACTCAGTACATTAGGAAAAATTCTAGAAAAGGTAGTAAATAAACGGCTTTTGCATTTTCTCGAACATAACAAAATCTTATCGAAGTGTCAATTTGGGTTCCGCAACAACAAATCTACTCAAGATGCAGTAATAACTTTAAATGACGTTGTAAGAGAACATCTAGACAAAGGCAAAAAGTGCATCGGTGTATTCTTGGACTTGGCAAAGGCCTTTGATACGGTATCAAGGGTCATTCTGGTTAGAAAATTGGAACTGTTAGGTTATACGTGGAACGTCACTTGAATGGTTCACATCCTACCTTTCAAATAGGCATCAAAGAGTTAGGATAGGCGATGATACAAGTGACCTTACGAATATTGAATTTTTGTTTTAATTATTTGAAAAACCACAGGGTAGTGTGCTAGGACCTACTCTTTTTACTATTTATGTGAATGATCTGTGCACACTAGAGCTACCCCAAGCAACTACACTTGCCTATGCTGATGATACCGCTATTATTTTTCACGGTGACTCATGGGATGATGTGGTTGGCATGACGGAAAGTGGGCTTCACATTGTATCACAATGGTTAAATGATAATTTGCTCACGCTGAACACAAGTAAGACCAAATATATGGCTTTTACTATCACAGCGCGTTCAGTTCCCAAAGAGTTATTTGTTAAAATTCATAGCTGCCACACACCGGGTAACTGTAGCTGTCCAACTCTCGATCAAGTAGAATGTATCAAGTACCTAGGAGTATTTATAGATAGGCTTTTGACATGGAAGAAACAACTGAATGCTTTGTGTGCTCGCACCAGGAAGTTAATGTTTATCTTCAAGAGGCTACGCCGGGTTGCTGATGAACCAACTCTGAAAATGGTTTACAGTGCCCTAGCGGAATCAATTTTAACATACTGCAATATCACTTGGGGAGCAGCTAGTAAATCCCATCTAATATCACTGGAGCGAGCACAGAGAGTTCTTTTAAAAGTGGCCTATCATAAATCTTTTTGTTATCCGACCGATTTGCTTTATATGGAGTGCAAAGTTTTGAGAGTTGGGCAATTGTTTCTGGAGGCAACTATTTTAAGATTTCACTCTCAAGCATTATTAACATGTAAGGAGCATAAAACAAGACTAAATACCTAGAAATCTCGAACATCCCGTACTACTTTTGGACAGAAATAATTTCAATTCTTAGGTCCATATATATATACTAAAGTAAACAGCAACCTTAAAATATTATATTTAACAAAAAGAGCTACCAAGAAAATCCTTAAAACTTGGTTTAACAAATTAAATTATACTGACACAGAAAATATTTTAAATATATTGAGTTAAATGGAAGAGGTTTTGAATATTTTTAACATAAGTATATAAATATTTAAAGCTCACCATATTATTATACTTTCATATACACAGTTACTCACACATACATTAACTCACACACTATATTACACTAATATACACATTACTCATCTCACAAAAGCATAGTCACTCATACACATGCATAAAATACTCAACATTTTTATATAGGCATTTTATAACATAATATTATATAACCTAACACGAAACAAACAAACACCCCAATCTAATCTAATATATTATTATATACACACACACACTATATTACAATAATATACACATTACTCATCTCACAAAAGCATAGCCACACATATACGCATATACACATATACGCATAAAAATGCTCAGCATTTTTATATAGGCATTCTATCACATAATATTATGTAACCTAACACGAAACAAACAAACACCCCAATCTAATCTAATATATTATTATATACACACACACACACTATATTACACTAATATACACATTACTCATCTCACAAAAGCATAGCCACACATACAAACACATAAAAATACTCAGCATTATTATATAGGCATTCTATCACATAATATTATATAATCTAACACGAAACAAACAAGCACCCCAATCTAATCTAATATATTATTATATACACACACACATACACACATTTTCATACACATCATAATCTAATATGATGCACTTACATTCGCTCACACTCTTTTTTATACTTAAACCTAGTATCTACAAAAATAATTCATATAAACTGTACGCACACACTCACACATTAGTAAACTGTAATCAAATGCTTAAACACACTACATATATAATGTACATACTCATATAGGTTCACTTAGATCTATTTAACGAACACAACATGTGTGTACATAGCGCCAAAAGAGAAGAAAAAGCAATATACAATAATAAGTATCTAAAGACACACAACTTTAAACTTATATATATGAAGAAATGTAAACATCCTTAATATAACACATCACATAAATACACACATAACTACAACACTACCACATTTTGCTCACTCAGTTACTATTATATACTCAAATACATACATAGTGTTCCATACAAATTTAGATGTCCCCAACAAACAGACAGACGGACAGTCTATAAATATTAGCTAATAGGTACGAGTATATAGTACTCATAATATATTTACAATAGTCATGTTTACATAAGGATAAATAAAAAGTATAATTATTAAGTCCGTTGTTACATTGAATATTTTATTATTTTTGTTTTTCTCTTACATTTTTTTTTTTTTTTCTTCTTTCATTTTATATTTATTAACTTGCATCAATTCTTGTGGCTCCTACTGAGCCAGTAGTTTTAAATTTATATTGTATCTTAAATGGATTGTGTGCCTGATTATATGTGTATATTTAAGTAACTACAAGGAAGAGACTAATCACCACGACACAGGGAATCCTAGTGTGGTGAATAGTGAAATATATACCTTTGTAAATCTTAATATTTATATAACTAGCAAGCAATATTTTTTGCTTGTATTGTACTGTTATTTTTGTGACTTCGAATAAATACTTTAAAAATTAAAAAGTATAACCACATCACAAGTGCCGTGCTGTCGGTTCTAGTTTCACTCTACCTCTCAATACCATCGGCTGTGAAACTGTTTTAGATTGAGGTATTATATTTATAATAACCGCGTCTAGCTGGCCCCTTGTTCGATGTAGACTCAGAATACCATCGGCTACGACATGGAAGGAATAACAACTTCTCCGCTGGGTAAATACCCAGAGGCCGTCTGGAACGTTTTCAGCGCATAAAGTAAAAATAAAATGATAAAAGAAAAAAAAAAATTAATATTCATAAAATATTGGGTTTTAATTATGAAAGAAGCTAATTTGTTATTTTTCAATTATAATTACTTACTTCATTAAGTTTTGTTAAGTATATACCTATTGAATTTCTTAGGATTTTTTTTGTGAAAAAAGATTCTAAGCTAGTTTTTTCAAAAAAGATTCGCCTAGTGTTCATTTAAATTAACAATGGAAATAATGGTTTTCCCAACGAGTAGTTAATCTCAATATTCACACATTAAACATTTTATGTAGATCTTTGCATATGAAGAGTAAAAAATATCCTACATATAAAAAAAAATCATAAAAAAAAGTTTTTTTTACTCTTCCTTAAATGAAGATGAGATTAAATGAGGTCTTTTAGTGTGTTTGGTTAGAATGCTATTTAACACCAAAAAACATGATTTTTGATACCTTGTGTGAATGGAATGTAGATGGTTGTGGGCGTCAAGATAAATATTAATGTAGACGAACTCTTTGCCTTTGGTTCAAGTTCCAATTAATTATACAATTTATTGTTTGAATTGTCTAATAACGACTTTAATAAAGTTAGGTAAGTATCGAAGAGATTCAAATTGGAATAGTTATCAAACTACAAAATTACAAGATTTAAGTATTTTATATATATAATTAATATATCGTGATATTGACGTAAATATCAATTGTGTGGTTTTGCCGTAGGGACTGCCAGACATATACTTGTTGGAAGCAACACTCGAAAAAGCCTATTATTTGCACCGACATCAAATCAAATCAAATCAAATATTATTTATTTCATGTAAATCTTTACAGATATTTATGAATAGTCAAAAAAAAAAAAAAAGAGTGTTAACAATAAGGTCTAGAGTGCGCTTGGTTAGGCTGCTATATATATATTAATTAATAAAAGGTGTCATAAAATAAAAATATTAAAAAAGAAAAGAAAAAAAACAACCAACCGAACGCACGCTACATAACCAACTAGTGTAAGACTAGGTGGTTAGCTGATTCCATTGACCATCCGATTATCATCCGCCATACAAGAGTGCCACCGAGGCGACCAACCTCACCAACCGTATCCACGCTTTAAATATTAGTTTTTATATTATATTATTGTCATTATATTGGCTGTATATATTTTTGAATGACCATCAATCGCATTAACATATTATATGATATATTGATATGGATCGGTATCTTCAAGGGCGTAAACACTAGTTGTAAGTCGATCCCCCCGGAGACACCCCGGAGAAAAAGGTACCAGCAAGTAAAAAACTCTGGTGCTTCACACACACTAACAGAGGAACACAGCCATTGAGTTACCGATATGCAAACAGCATATGGTAGCATACTTAAAATGCTCCAATCCTACTAAAAGCGTGCACAAAACACCCTATGGCAGATTATTTAACAGTATAGCAATTGGTTACTGTACCAATGTACAGACCTGAAAATACTAAATAGTACAGGCAATTTACTAAATAATAATATATAATAACAGAGTACCTGTATAACGTAAATATAAATAAGTAATCATAAGATATACCTTATCCAAAGATAAAAAGTTAAATATAATAAAAAATAAATTAAGTAATAATAAATTATTACAATATCAGATTTAACATACCTTATAGGGTACTAGTACAATTTAAAACTACAATTGAAAAGGCAATACTAGTTGTGAGACCTCAATTGCAGATCAGAACGGGTCCAGACTTCTTTTTAATATAGTCATGATAAAGTTTTAGGAATTATTGGTGAAGCCGTAAGTCAATATTGCTGACAGTACTGCAGTAGAGATAGAAAATGATTATCTTCTCATGTCGAGTTAAAGATTAACTACTTTTGTAAAGGAGGGATAACTACAAAAAACTTAAAGTATGTTAAAAGTTTTATCCTGGCCAATATGTATTAAAACAAATACTTTAATCACGGACGAAATAACTAGAACCGGTTTTAAAACTTCATGAAACCAAATTATTATCCTACTATCAATAATACTGTTTTTTTTTTGTATTAAAATGCATTGTTCTCTTCTTTACCATATTGAATTTAAAAAAAAATTAAGTAATAAAGAAAAATGTTAAATTTCTAAACAATGTTTCATTTTGATAATATTTAGATGATGGTTGTTACTTAGTATTAGTGTTATTAAAAAAAAACCTTTTACTAGGTATTGCTTTTATTGTAAAAAACCTTATATATACCTAATAGCTACTTATTATCGACAAGTGAATATATTGACCATGGCTACCATGCCTTGCTGCCCATCGTATCACTACCATAATAGACCTACCTCTCCATAATACCTAAATCATAACATGCTTGATATACCTGCACACAAAACCACTCTATATAAAGGACCATTTAAGTACGCAAGCTCAAAAAATTCAAATAATATACCTCCCCCTCTAAGAATAATGAAACATCATAATACCTTCAAAAAAAAAAGAAGAAATTTATGCTGTTATCTGCACAAAAAAAAATAACGAATATAGAATATAATAATGTCCGTCAGGATTGAGGGGCCACATTTTTATAGTACGAAATTGGTAATAATGTTGATGCCAGCAGTTAGTAAAAATCGATCTAAAGTTTGTAAAAAACGTCTCAAGTTTGTAAAACTTAAAATAAAAAGCTATATGGGGTTTTAGATGGGCCCTCTTTGCTGACGTTTTCATTAAAGTAAACTTCAATATGTCCAAATCTATACTAGTTGCAAACTATGTGTAGGACATTTATTAAAAAAAAAACACAAAACCTAAATATAAATTAATAAACCTACTGTTGTATATCAGATTGTTAATCTTGTATTAAAATTTACACCAGAATATAATGCCAGTTTCGAGATGCCACACCTACTTTATGTCATTTTAATATATAATATAACGTGTCTACTATATATTTTTTGCGCTTTTAATTTAATGCTAAGGCTTCAATTATATCGAAGAAAAATGACTTGATTTCACGTTGGTCGTGGCCTTAAATCTTTTTTTTATTTATATTAATCTGTCTATCTAATTATACTAAAGCAGGCTTTGTTTATCTGTATCTGTGTATTATGGGTACAGAAGCAAGCAAATCTATACTACAAAGCTGAATAGCTTGTTTGTTTGGATGAATGCGCTAATTTTAGTAACTACTGGTTCAGATTGAAAAATGATTTTAGTGTTGGATAGCTCATTTATCGAGGAAGGCTATAGACTATATAACATCCCGCTACGACCAGTAACATAGAAAAATGTTGCAAAAAAAGGGGGAAAAAAATCTTTTGAAAGCGTACGCTTGCCTAAATCTGCGTAAACGGTTAAAGCATGCAGATGAAATTGCGCGGATCATATATTATATTATTGTAATGGATGAATGTATTTTTATACTAAGTATACTTGTAGTGTAAATTTTTGACATTATTATCATTCTTTTTTGTTACTTATTTAAATACCTCTGTCATACTTCTCATCCCTTTGTAACCAACTTCAAAAAAGACTGAGATTCTCAATTCGTGCGTATGTTATTTTTTAGGGGCCTCAAATCTTAACTGATTTTGATTTTTTTTTTAATAAAAGATTTAGTTACCTAGCTGGTCCCATAAAATTTTGATGAAGATGAAGAAGATTGTCGAAACTGAAGACTGGAAACTCTTAAAATGTAAGAGAATTTCTAGAGGTTTTCTCAATATTACACCATATCTTCGCCAAATGTGAACGGATGTCTATTATTGTTACTTTATTTATAATCGTGGATCACCAGGTTGGGTTTCATATATATTTGGTTAAGATTGGAAGTAGGCTTTCAGAACTGGATGGTGAAACACCTCTAAATTAAAGAGTTAATGTTTTCTACAAATATCTGTGAAATCTGAACGGATTCTTGTTTTATTTTCAAGAATATATTAGGATTTTTTTTTATAGGAGCTCAGCATGTCACCCCACATCTACCTGATCCAAAGCAGTATGCAGGTCCAAGAATGAATACAACCAGCTCTTAGAACTGTATTGTAAGAGCTGGTTTCATCCATTATGCCGGCTTAAGATACCTATTCACGCTTCGTTTAAAGGACTCATGGTTATAGGATGAAGGAATCACGCAAGCAGGCAGAGCAGAGAATTTAGTTTACTATCTCAAGAAAAACTGAGAACTTAAAAAATAATTTAAAAAATTAATAATTTAAAAACTTAATGTGATGTTTATCACAATAATTTTAATTATAATTTTCAATAAATATCATGCCATATATAGCCATTTTATGTCAGTATTGGATTATTGGATTAAGTTTTTGACAGCTAACAGTCTAAGTGCGGTATGGTGGCAAAAACTTTATTATACAGGGTGAATTTGAATAGGTGTACTTTGGGCTAATATGATGTTCTACTGGTCAATACGAACAACTTTTCCCATGGAACCATGTGTCGCAAATGAAAAAATAAAATGGCTTCCCCATACAAATTGGTCATTTTAACTTTACTAGTTTCTATGGAGAAGGCAATTTTTTTTTTCATTTGCGACACATGGTTCCATGGGAAAAGTTGTTCGTATTGATCAGTAGAACATCATATTAGCCCAAAGTACACCCATTCAAATTCACCATGTATATTAAAACCATGTCATCTTATCTCACTAAAAAATGTGAAACAAATAATAACTTTAAAAAAAAATCCGACTTAAAAAAAAATATCAAGTATTATTCCTACTGGATTTTACTTTTGAAGTTGGTAGCGCTTAATAAAATAATTGTCATTTAAAAAAAAGTCTTGTGCCATCATAATGTATCATATGGATGGCACACAAACACTCCTATTATTGATAATTTTGTGCCGACTTCATAAATTAGAATCCAGTAGGACTAAATAACACTTGTAATTTTTTTTTTATACTTCTAAGAGGTTAAATTTTGAAGTCGGTTTATTTTTTACGTAAGTTTTAATTTGATTTGTATTCCAGACGAACTAGCAGTTTCAGCTACAGCATATAGACCAGACATACTCGTGTACTCTCGGTGCTTGAAGAAAGTAATACTTATAGAACTCACCGTTCCGTAGGAAACAAACATACCTAAGGACCACAACATCAAGTCGAACAAATATTTTGATCTCACAAACGAAATTACTAGAAACGGATTTAAAACTCAACTTTATGCAGCGGAAGTTGGTGCAAGAGGAATTCCAGCAAAGTCTTTGCACCGTCTATTGCAGGATCTTGGCCTTCCGAGAACAGCCGTCGAAACTTTTATGGAGCGTGTTTCCAGGAAGGCGCTAACAGGATCATATAGTATTTGGTTGAGTAGAGAGGGTAGTGAACACAGTGCAGGTGAGAGTTCAAAAGGCCTTTAAACCTACTTCGCGGTCTCAAGTCCGGGAACGCTGCAGTTCATTCCCCTACCTTTCAACCACGCGATGGACCCGGCACCCGCGCGGTGAATCCATGGTTTGCTAAGAACATTCTCTCTCTGGTATTATTATCTGTCTATGAATACGCTGTTGTCATATGTGTAAGTATGTTTAGTTTGTGTACAACTTTGATCAACAATTGTTGATCAAAGGTGTACAATAAATCTTTAAAATAAAATAATTTATGGTTCAAACCAATTCACCTGGACCTGAAAGACAGATCTTTAGAACCTGACACCTATCATTACAATATAGCGTTAATTGATTTCATACTATAACTTCTGCTAGAATTTTCACATTGAGTCATAGTACTGTGTACCATCTAGCTAGACAGCCTCAGGGTACCTAGCGGTAAAGTTTTATTTCCACCAAGTCGCAGCCAATAGTATTGTCTCCAACGAACAAGTGGCCAGTGTTAGCGGACACGGACTTATTATTGTGGATTTTATGTCATGGTCGTAGCTGTATGCAAAAAAAAATATATGAATCGGTTTAGCCATTTTAAAGATCGAAAATCTTTTAGATTTATAATATCTATACTAATATTATAAATCTATTATGGATAGACACAGTTTTAATTTGATTATAATGTAGTATATAGTTCTACTCTACGTTTATGAAATAGACAGGAGAACAACTGATTTTGATTTAGAAGGCCAAAGCGTATTTGTTACATGTTACCACACGGGTGCCTTTTTGGTTCCCGAGAACCATTTTAATTGCCTCACAGTTTTAACAGGTGATTCTTCATTTCGTCGATAGTATTCGGAGGTAACGCCTAACCAGTGGCGAGCATATTGTGGTGTTTATGATGCTTTGTTGCATAAAGCGGTCACCCATCCCAGGTCCGGCCTTGTTGTCATCTGTTGAACCTTGTTAACGGTTGTGAACTGACTTAACCACCTATATACGTGGTGGCCGAGTTGGTTAGACCTTGGACTTAAAAACACTTAGGTCCCTGGTTCGAATCCCGGTGTGTACCAATGAGTTTTTAATTAATAAAAATTTATGTACATTTGTTTGACAACACCACTATAGTGCCTCGGAGAGCACGTTAAGCTGTCGGTCCCGGTTTCGCTATACCAACTTGTGAAACTGTTTATAGATGGGTTATTGAGTCTATTCAAAAACATCGCGACGAGCTAGCCACTTGTTCGGTGTAAACTCATACCATCGGCTACGACGAGGTGGGATTAAAACCCCTCCGCTGGGTACCCTGGGGCCGTCTAGGCGGTCTCGGGCGCCGTAAGGCACCCGTGATGATATGTATATGTATGTATATGTGCTAAGTTCTACCAATAAGAAAAGTATATTTATGCTGTTTTCAAAAATAAAGCCATCCTATTGGTGGTGCTCATGTACCTATTAAAGTCGCGTAGTACGACAGAAAAAAAAATCATGGTAGAGAAATCATTTTTCTTTATTCCAAACGACGACGTTTGCAATACAGGTAATAGTATTTATGTAAATGAGTTCATTTTAATTTCCACAAAATATTTTGAAAATAAAGCAATTAAAGCTGGGTTGCACTAAAATAAACTCTATAAATGTAAAGTTAAAAATGGCGTCGAATGTACCAGTTTTATTTTTAAAGTTGAATGAGAGCTGGTACATTCGACGCCATTTTCGTTACAAATACTATACGCTTTGGTGCCTTAAAGTAATATAGTTTGAATAAATTTCATAAACACCCTGTTTATGAAACATAGAACAGAAAGACATACTTTGCAAAAACCGTCAAGCGACGTTATGTTTCGGTTTTAGTCTCTGGGTTTACCTGGTTTCAAGAGACTATTTTATCGATTGTCTTGTCGAAATAGTAGTTTTATTTCAGGGTGCTGTTACAAAACTTTTTTTTAAAATAATATGTAGGACAAAAATATTACCCTTGTCACAAACTAAGCTTTAGGCTTGTACTATGTGTACCAGAAATAACTATATTAATACATATTATATTTTATAAACACTCAGACCATCATAATACGAAACGAAAAACATGCTAACATTTTTAGTCCATGGATGGAAATCGAACCCACGACCTCAAGATACAATGCTAAAGGCGCAACCACTAGCCTACGGATGCCTTCTACCCTGTTCAATCTACAGGTACTACTAATTAATAAAGCTGAAGAGTTATAGAACTACCTACTGGTTCGAATTGAAAATTTATTTAGGTGTTGAATAGAATATTTATCGAGGAAGGCTAAATAACATTACGCTACGGTCAATAGGAATTTAAGCATCAATACAAAATGCCGAAAAACAAGGAATATTATACCTTTTGAGAGCTTCCGTTGCGTGCGCTGCGTAAACGGCAAAGCAGCGAGTACGTGTATATTAAAATATAATCCTAATGTAAATTCGTCTTTATCTCCGCCCATTTCGTAACCGCATCAATTTGCCGGAGTAGTGGAAGCGATCAATGATGTTAAACTACTATGTCTAAATTCACCCTATTCATTGACTTTGTAGGTCTGCTTACTAGCAGATACATACAAAGTTAGATGTCGTACTGTAAAGAATTAACTACACTCAGTCGTAGCCCGTAGCTCGTAGCAACTCAGATTTAACATAATTTTATAGAAATGACCCCTTCCCATAATTCCTTTTATTATACAATAATAAACTATAATTAGAATTAAGGATTAACGTATAAATTGTTAAAGTGGGTCGTACGTTATTATAACAACAACATTCTTAGTTACGTGACGTTATTAAGGACAACGTCATACATATTATTATTACACAAACATATCATCACGGGTGCCTTACGGCACCCGAGACCACCTAGACGGCCTCAGGGTACTCAGCGGAGGGATTTTTAATCCCACCTCGTCGTAGAACCAGGGACCTAAGTGTTTTTAAGTCCAAGGTCTAACCAACTCGGCCACCACGTATATTTCGCGAAGTCTGCGTTCACCATACAAAATGAGCTTTCGCACTTCCAATAATACTCCATTAATGTTTGTCGCAGAATTAAAATAATATTTTTGTCGGTCATTATATTAATTAATCTTTCTGTGTTGGATTTTTTTTTAATACAAAATATTTTTTTGACGTCGTATTACAACTTATTAAGTATCCTTTTATGTTGCTTTTTTTTAAATTTTATAATACAAAAATTGTTGAATTAGCAATCGCGTCCTATATTTATGGTATGAATTCAGGACTTCAGGTAAAGTTTTATGAAAAAGTAATATTATTTATTTATATTTTTTTATTTACGATTTATTCGTACTAGGATTATAGTTATATAATAATATAAATAAAACACAATTTTATTTGGTTACGATATATTTCGCCTTACATGGCGTCTTCAGTCACATTAAAATTAAGAAAATATAATAAATTTACTTTTTTTTTTTTTTTCTTAATTAGATAGAATCACATTTCAATCAATCCTTCATCTCGAACCATTAAAACCACTCATTTGGAAAAGATTTATTGATGACATTTTCATGATTTGGCTTCATAGTTACTCATCACTACTGACTTCCTTAGACAGACTTAATACATGTAGTGCATTGCAGTTCACATATGACATATCATCCAAAGACACTTCTTTTCTTGATGTTGACTTAACTCTAACAAATGATAATAAAATCAACTTCTGTCCATTTTAAACCAACTAATAAATTCCAATATCTCCATTATAATAGTTGTCATCCACATCACGTAAAAAAATCCATACCATACTCACTATCGATACGCGGACGAAGAATCTGTAATGACGCTGACAAACTACAATTATATGACAACACAATTACTCAAGCGCTTACTAACCGACAATACCCTGATAACTTTTTACAGAAACATTATTATCATCGAACCCATTACCATAGACCAACCAATGCACATGACAGATTACGTTTAACTACTGATTATTTCTTTGGCGCAAAAAAACTTATAAATTTAATTAAAGACAATGCTCATATATTAAGACACAAAAGATCTATTAATTACTTTGCCACAAATAACATACAGACAAAACTTTAACTTACGTACAATAACAACCAAAACTAACCCTCGACTTAACTTAATAAGACATGTCATATCATCCGCAGAAACCATTCCATGTTCACACTCCCGATGCAAAACTTGTCCCATTATTAATTTAGACACTTCCATCTCCGCGCAAAACTTCACAAGCATATTGAAATCTCAACCAAATTGCAATTGCAAAACGAAATTTGTCATCTACATTTTGGAATGCCGCCATTGTCCATCATTCTACATAGGTGAAACAATAAACCCATTGCACATCCGTATGAATCATCATCGCCATGCCACAGATTCCATCATAAATAGCATACTACCAATACCATCTCACGCTCGAATTCATAATTCCAAATTCAATGACTGTTACACCGTTAGAATCATAAACTAATTTCATAAAATTGACAATATTCAACTACGCACCTGGGAACTATCATATATCTGGACATTAGGAGCTCATTACAGACCAGTTACAACAAGTGCACAAAACGAACCATTTTTATTATTTTATGAACCGAAGGCGAGGGCTAATAGTAATGTCGAGGATAAAATGGTTTTGTGGACGAGATATAAACTCTGCTTTTCACTTCGATTGCGAGGAAATAAAACAGTAGTATAACATAACATTTCTTTAATTAAAATAGTACAGTTTTGATTACTGAAGGAAATTGTTTTTATGTCTTAAAAAAACATAAGGCAAATAAATTTAAGTAAATATTATAAAATAACAAATTCTATCTATGAACTTCTTATTGTGTTTGGCTGTATGGCTCATTTTCTTTGCCTTAATATAGGTACATTTATGAGTAGATACGTTAATGCATTTGTGCACAAAATTCGATTTTGTGCAGCCATTCCTGCACAAATAAGCACTTTCAGAGCATGAGAAGTGAAAAAATATTTATTACCCACAACAGAAAGAATTTTGCGTACCAACTTAAAAATTATAATTGAACTACGACCAACAGCCAAGTCCGATATTGGAGGTACGTTTGTATGGGCATCAAGTCCATTGCAGAGAAAGAGAAGAAATAAGTTTAAGGGGTAAATTATGGACCATCACGGGTGCCTCATTGCCTAACTAGATTTTTAATATGGTAGACATTTTTATTACACATATTGTCCTAACGTCACAAACTAAGCTAAGCTTGTCCTATGTGTACCAAAAACAATGTTGCTAATACATATTATATTTTTATAAACACCCAGACTGAACGGGGGAATCGAACCAAACCTCCGGTAAAACCCCGAAAGCATACTATTTTTGTGTAATGCCTAATATGTCAATAACTCCGGTAGGCCGACCGATCCTGGTTTTATTACAACCGCCCATGCAGATGTAAAAACCGTCAAGCGACTGTGTTTCAATTTTAGTCTCTGGGTTCAGGAGACTATTTCATCGATGTCTTGTCGAAATAATAGTCTTCTTTCAGGGTGCTGTTATGATATGTAGGACTTAACAAACATATTGCCCTGGTCACAAACTAAGCTCTAGGCTTGTACTATGTATACCAGAAACGACGATATTAAATCATAATATATTTTATAAACATTCAGACCATGATAAACGAACGAAACACGTACTAATATTATTTTTCCATGAGTGGGAATCGAATCCACAACCTCCGTATAAAACGCTATAGATTTCTTCTATAGCGTTTTATACGGAGGTTGTGGAAAGAAAGAAAAAACGTTTATTTGGTCTAAAA
Organism: Monopis laevigella; assembly: GCA_947458855.1. Classification (NCBI taxonomy): domain Eukaryota; kingdom Metazoa; phylum Arthropoda; class Insecta; order Lepidoptera; family Tineidae; genus Monopis; species Monopis laevigella. Next base: position 16,622,918 of record OX381583.1, on the reverse strand, counting down.
AACATATCACAAAGAATTTTAAAAAAATCATTTGAATTTTTAGACACAAAAAGGGCTTTAGCTCAGCATAAGCTGCAACTAAGTCACAGCGCTGATTTTCAGCCAAAGTCCTGATGATTATGGGTGTATATAGTGCGTCAGTCAACATACCCACTTTGATGTTAATTTAATACATATACCTATATCCATATATATATGTAGGTTGTCTTAGCCTATAAGAGCAGAGTAACAATTAAAAATCTTGCAAAAAGCGGGGGAAAAAATATTTCTTTCGAGAGAGTACGCAGCGTAAACGGTTATAGGTACGTAGACGAAGTTACTGGGATCAGCTTGCCATTTATAATATCAATTCAGTATTTTTTTCTGGAAACAAACAATACTTTACTTTTCTCTTTATAATACTAGCATAATATTGCTATAATATAGATAATAGTTGATTTCCCACATTACATCTAAGGCCTAACTTTAGACTTAATGTGTGAATATAACCACGACTGTAGGCGGTCTAGGCGGTCTCGGGCACCGTAATTCACCCGACACCCGTGATGGTACTAAAAAGAACTCTTGCTATAAAACAACCTTTTATGTGACGATGATTGCTTACATCTCGAACAGGCATTTGGTTTGTCAAAGGTCATACTCGACTATTAGGGCCTTAACAGATAATGGCGTAGTTAGGTACGTGACAAATATCACGACATAAGGGAACGAGACTTAACAAAGAGGATATAAATTCTGTTAACAGCTTCTTAATCGTGTTTTATTGAGAGCCTCACGCCTGAAACCCCCATTTAGTTTTACATAATGATCATTTAACAGAATAAATATATTTATATAATGGGTATTTATAATTATAAATGTTTGGGGTGAAAGCTAATTTTAATTAAAATGACTAAGTACCGAAATATTTTACCGAGTAATTTATTTAGTCCCGATTTATTAAGAGGGCGTATAAAGGCAAATAAAATAAGTGAAATCTTGCACAGTAGAACCTCATGTACAACCTTTCAAAGTCACCATGAAAGTCATATAAAGTCATATATATGACAGTCATATAAAGCGGTCACACATCCTAGGTCCGGCCTTATTGTCATCTGCCTAACCTTGTTATCAGCGCAGTGAATTAACCGAGCGATCATATCTTTTTTGTTTCCTAATTTTGATCATATACCTAAGTGATAATAATATATGATCTACTTATGTATTAAAAACTGGGTGTATTGCTAAACAACATATATTTTTTTAATTATAATATTTAGGACATTTTATTGTCAAATATACTGCCTTGGTCACGATCTAAGCTGTACTATGTGTGCTAGACACAACGATTCCAAACTAATACACATAATTATAAACACCCACACCATGACAGACTGTAACTGAAAAACGTACTACCTAATATTTTTTCACGTGAGTGGGAATAAAATATATATCGAACTCACGACCCCCGGTTATTATGCCAAAGGCGTAAACTAGTCCACAGAGCCGGTTAAACTAAACCAATTAAACCGTGCATTAAAAAAAACAACAATCAATGTTGACTTTGAAAAATAAATAACAACATTTACAGGATATTCCTTTTGTAATCTTTGTTTTGTAATTGGTAATTGTCTGTTTACAAAAGGTGATATAAAACATAAATTTTATTTTTCTGATTTATCAGAAAATTTAAAATTTATAGACGCCTAAGATATAATTAGGCAATTAAAAATGTATACAATATTTTATTAATCTAAAAGGTTGCTGAAGCACCAATTATAATGTACCTTAATTACACAATAATAGCGCACATTTTAATACCTACATAGTATAAAATAGTAAGTAGATAACATAATTACATCTTCATACAAAATAGCCAAAAGTACACCCTTTGACATCTCATTATACTTCAGTACACAACAGTCGCGATTACGGATTAGGGATTGCAATCCCGCAGCTCATTCAATCACGCGGGGTTTGGGATTCGCCCGGCATTAACTTCTTCTAACTTCTGATAGTTTTATGAAAACTTACTATGACTAACCTATGGTCACATACATATAATATGGTTATAACTTTTAATAATACGCTCTTAAGAAACAAATAGCGTTTATAGTATCTTTTCCCATTAGCTTGCTTCTCAGTGAACTGAAAATATATCCTGAGGCCAAAACACTCTCTCGGCTTCCGCCCTAGTAGGTTGGACAGTCATATTCAATTATAGACGAGCGTCAGATATACTGCCTTCTGATTCCGAGTAATTCCGACGCACTCAAAGCAAGCCATTTTTAGCACCAATTTTAAAACTTGCGGGATTCGTGGATGTGCGTTTTGGAGGTGCAGGTCAATAAGTGGAGCGGAATCCCGTGGGAATGCGGGATCTTGTTTTGCGGGATTGCAATCCCTAGTACGGATGCGGATGGTATAAGACGGAGTCACATTTATTTACTTCGTAAAATATGCCACAAAGTTGAAGACTATTTTGTTTTTGCACTAAGCAAAAAATAATGTTTTTTTTTCCACAACATTACTTGTAACTTTTGAAACTTGAAATAGAAACCAAGTAGAAATAATAATTTACTTTTCAGTAATGAATTTTGTAAAAAGATATATATTTATGCTATATGCATAATCAAATACTAGTATATCCTTAGAAACACAGTCAGAGACAGCCCTAGTTTACTTACTTTTATGTTTTACTTACTTTTATGTAGTTATCATACTTATAGCTATAGAATGCTATAGTACGATAACTACATAAAAGTAAGTTTCCAGATCTTTACCTTTGGTACCCGTCAAAGGTCAAGCGACCCTCTTTTAGGTATCTTTACCTACCTACACATTCTATATTATATTTTTTAACCCAACAATTTTTCTTGTAACTTTTTGTCTTCTGTACGTCTATCCCCGAACCTAACTTACTTTTTTTTATTTAGTTGGGAGGTAGGTCTTAAGGCTTGAACAACTCCCAAAGTGTATTACTATAGAAATTATTAGAAGAAGGTAAGAAGGCATTATCGTCCCCTCCGTTCCTCTGTCAATAACCTTCTAAAAATCCCCTCACACGTCTCTTCCAAATATTCAGATTCGTTTACGGTGTCAGCTGCTCGCCAGTGGAATTTGCTTCCTCTGACTATAAGATCAGCCCCTTCCATCGGGGTGTTTAAACGCTTGCTCACTGCTCATTATCTGAACGCTTAAACCAGATCCTCGTGACAATTTTTGTTTGGTATGGTATGTATGTTTATGTATTACATTTATTATAGTATATACAGTATTTAAGTAGTTTAAGTAATGTTATGCATCTAACGCATCATTGTTAAAATTATATGTATATCCTTCTATCGAAAGTTCCGCACCCTAAGCATTTCACTCTCTTAAAGGTTAGCTGGTAGAAAATGCCTAAGGCATTAAGCTCGCCTATGTAAAATTTTGTGCAATAAAGAATTTAAAATAAATAAATAAATAAAGGTCTAAAAATAACGCTATTATTTAATAATATTCTGTATTCAAGATAATTCCAAATTTAGGTACTAGTTTTTTTCTTTATTTATTTACAGAAAGGATATAAAATAATAAATATAAGCAATATAATTTAATAACGACGAGTGCTATGAACATACTTAGATTATTTTATTGGAGTAGAACAAGTAGTTAATTTTAAAATCTAATAATGGCCAAAGTTTGGTCTGTGATGTAAATTTTACTACTGTGTGTAATGTGCTGTAGATTTGTGTAATGATAAATAAATAAATATTTTTTGAATACATAGGAATTTAGTTATTTGGCGTTCCTAAGCCCACTGACTGGTCTCGTTACAAAAACTGTCAATAGACCTAATCACGTTTTAGTTTTAGTATGTGGGTCCACCGGTTTTAAACAAACTACTGAACCGATTTTTTGTCGAGGTAGTAGGCTCCTTTCCGGGTGCGTTATATGGGCAGTTGATTTGTCGAATCCCACATAAACAAATCTCTACTTACTTCCTATTCATCTTTGCACCCATTCAAATAGGTGGCTAATTTTAAAGACTACCTTCACGTTAGATAAATATGTATACTTTTCTAAATATATATTTTTTAATGTTAGTCATATATTAAAAATAGATTAAATACTTATGGCCTTAGTCATTTTTGAGTCATGAAGAACACTTTAGTTATATTTTAACTAAAGTCTTATTTTACCCCTTTACGCAAATTCATTTTTGTTGCTAAAAAAGAGTCAAAACCTACGATAACTAAAGTGTTCTTCAAGGCTTTAAGGTACCAGAAATGTATTTGCTTCATGTTTGTAACATAGGTACACATGTAGATTTTTTTACATAAAAGATGAAAAGAATACTAATGTATTTTTAAAGATTTCGAGTCTAGACAAATGAAATTATATTTAAATTTATATACGGTCTCCATTACTATTTCAAGTCACGTATATCCTATAATATATGACAGAATGGGACAGGTAATAGGTTAAAGTCCTTATTTTAACCTATTACCTGGCGCATTCTGTTTTGGTAAATGCATCATCATAATAATAATAATAGTTTTACTATAAATAACGCATTTTTTTACATATTTTATTGGTTTTTATTTATTGGTTCATACGCTCTGTGCATAAGCTATCCATACGCTCATACACTCACACACTAATACCCACAAACGCACACGCACAAACAAAAGCAAAACGAAATGTTAGTGACCTTGTTTTAGAATCTTTTTTATTACTGAAAATTCGCTAATTGTCACCTACCTAAGTTATAGAAGAGCAGGGCCTCCTGCACAAGTATACCACAAGTATTTTTACTTAAAAGGAGACTCTAGCGTAAATCATTTGTTAATGAAAATAAACATTTTGTATTTGTATTTTCGAGCACGGCATGTGCCTTTATATCAACCTGGTGGTAAGATCTACATAGTCGCTGCTTTATCGTTAAATCACTAATAGTTTCGTAACCGACCGGTAAAAGAAAAAGATTACCACCTTGATAATAAATAAAACCGGTAGTCTCTTGAAAACCACGGATTAAATTAGAAACATGACTCGGTTTCTTAACGCTTTTGACGTCGAACTTTTTTATTTGACGACTTTATCTGAATTAGCCTCATGATTATTAACTAAACTCATAGGTAATTTTTATTCATCATTCATTATGTTATTACTTTTCACTTTTTACGTAATTATTTTTATTTTTATGATCATTGTGTAGTTGGTAGTATTATGCAATCACATTAGTGGTCGGATTAATAGTCTTTGCTTAACCTAAGCCGCTGCTTGGAACTGTCAAAATTTAGTTTTTTCATATGCAGTTTGACAGTCCAAAGCATCGGCTAAGCATGAGCATTGCTTAGGAAAGACTATTAATCCGACCATAAGAACTTGGATTAAAAAAACATTTTTTTTTCTATACATAGTGACTTTAAAAGGTTATACTTTGGGCTAATATGAGGTTCTACTGATCAATACGAAAAACTTTTCCCATGGAACCATGTGCCGCAAATGAAAAAAAAAATGCCCTCTCCATACAAACTAGTAATGCTGAAATGACCAATTTGTATGGGGAAGCCAAAATTTGTTTACAGTTGCGACACATGGTTCCATGGGAAAAGTTGTTCGATTTGATCAGCAGAACATCATATTAGCCCAAAGTACATCCATTCAAATTCACCCTGTATAGTACCTACCTATGAATGGAGATAGTGATGACATTTATACTTGAAACAAAATATTGGTTAAATGGCCACCGTTGCTCTGTTGGCAGGTGTGTACTCTTTTGACCACTTTTTTGAAAATGGTGAAGGTGCCGCCGTGACTGTCGACGGCAATCGTTACCGGGCCATGTTGACATACTTTTTTGGCAACCTTTTTGAATAACTTATTTAATTTAATTATGTCTAATTCTTGCCAAATTCAATAATTAAATTAATTTTATTAATTACAATTAATTGGCTTAAATAAGTTATTTATGTCAATTTGGCATTTTCGGACCAAGAGCCCGTCGTCTCTATAGCAAATGATATAAAGATGTATCGTTTCATTATTAGAATATAACAACAAGTGGCTAGCTCGACGCGATGTTTTGAATTGACTCAATAACCCATCTATAAACAGTTTCACAAGTTAGTATAGTGAAACCGGGACCGACAGCTTAACGTGCTTTCCGAGGCACTATAGTGGTGTTGTCAAATAAATGTTCATAATTTTTTTAATTAAAAACTCATTGGTACACACCGGGATTCGAACCAGGGACCTAAGTGTTTTTAAGTCCAAGGTCTAACCAACTCGGCCACCACGTAGAATATAATTATTTGCGAATAATCCGCCTACCTTGCAATTACTGATTAAAAGCGTGCAAAGTTGTGCCAAAAAGCTACCGATAAGCTTAACGTGTCACTATTACGTCACTTAGAGGCAATATAGTCACAATAATGGTTTCAGTTAAGCTTTCATAAAGCTTTATCTATTTATTAGTCACATTATACAAACCCATCTGTATTAATCATGGAGATTACACTATGTTTAGAGGCGCAATAACATAGATATTTTATAAAAAAATAACACAAATAAGTAAGTCTAAATACTTATATAAAGATTACTTTCTGACTTACTTTCAGACTCAATAACCCAACTATAAACGGCTTAAAGCACCATAATAGTGTTCTCTAATAAATGCACATATTATTATATTATTTCGGATAAAAAAAACTAATATTTATGCACATACGTTTTTAGGACATAAGTTTATTCTTAAAATCCCTGGAAAATACTAATATAAAAAGAAAATAAAAAAAAAAATCTTGCCAACGCACAACTTTTTTCACAATTTTTTTCTCTCTCAAAAACTAAGAGTAAGGTGTAAATTGTTAAATAAGTAAATAAACTTTATTAAATTACCTAACACACGGTAGGTTTATACTAGTTGGGAGTTTAGTTTTTGAGATATGGTTGTGAATATAATACACAGCCTCCGTAGACTAGTGGTTGCGCCTTTGGCGTTGTATCCGGAGGTCGTGGGATCGATTCCCACCCATGGCAAAAAATATTATTACGTTTTTTTCTGTACAGTTTGTCATGGTCTGGGTGTTTATAAAATATAACATGTATTATATCGTTGCTTCTGGTACACATAGTACAAGCCTAGAGCTTAGTTTGTGACCAGAGCAATATGTGTAATTTGTCCTACATATTATTATTATTAATACGAAGTAACCCAAAGATAACTTTTTCTACGAATGATATATGACTGTCGTTCATATATCATACACGCGCCGCGCGAGCTTGTAGCGTTTTTAGATTAACCTTATATTATTATAGACTTGGATAGAAAAATATTTGGACCTATAGGTATATTATAGTGTTAAGTATTTAACATTGTGGCGTATCGACATTGTGAACAATAGATACATATTACAATGCATTTAAATATATAGTTCACAATTTCAACAAGTCTTTATCAGTTAAATAAATTGGTATATGATTATTGCTTTACCGATAATATTTTAATAATAAGAATAAAGTTTTGTGTAAGTCAACTTTCGTTATAATCAATTGGGCTTTGTTTATTCATAACAAACTTATCTTTAAAGTTAAAATTACAGAAAAACTTTTTAATATATTTTCTTTGAGTTAATTAACTATTAGGTATTTTGAAATAAGTTAAAACATTTTAAAAGGTTTATTTATATACAGCTTAATTAAGGTATATATACCTTGAATGATTATAATATACAATACAGTTTATAAAAGCTGCTTAACTTTTACGCAATTATTCCAAGAAATTCTATTACTGAGTTAATACTAAATATAAACTGATTAAATTTAGTTTATTATTAGTATAAAACTCAGTATTTTACCTCAAATAATTTATTCCATTATCTTAAAAATATACAATTTTGAGATAATGGAAATGATAAGAAAATTTTAATGAAATTTTCCTGGAGGGTAAGAGTGTAGTGAAACTGCAATGGGACCGATACGACAGCTTAACGTGCTCTCGAAGCACTTTATTGGTGGTGTAAAACAAAGTATTTTTTTTAATTAAAAGCTCTTACCTAAAAAAACTTAATTTAATAAACTGGGTTAAATAAATAAATAAAAAGCAATGATCAATTTCGTCAAGGGTCACTTAAAACTGCCTCAGCCGTCGTACCTTGAAGCGAAACCGAGGGTCGTGGGTACGAGTCCTACCTCCAGGTTATCAATATTCAAATATAAATTAAATTCTAATATTCTTCCTTGCTTTAAGGTTGGAATAAAGTAAAGGCAGTAAAAATATATATATATATATATTTATATAATATATAATTTAATAACTAACATTTTAAATAACATAAATATTTTCATCTACCTTGTTGTATACCTAATAAAGTATATCCTGCATATTTGCGTAACGGCATTTGCTAGGCAGAATGTATAGTGATGTAAAAAAAATGTAGGTATTTTTTTTTATTATGTTTTTTTTTAATACTACCACTAATACCAACTACACAATGATCTAAAAAAACAATTAGAAAACTCTGATAATGAATTTATAAAAAATAACAATATACAACTTTTAATAAGTGCAATTCTTTGATTATTAAAAAATCGATAATCGAACTTTTGAAAGCAAGCGTAACATTTTAACAAACACTTCTGTCTGAGACATGCATTCATTTGGATAAAATCAAGAGTTTGAAATTGAAAAGTCTTAGTGTTTTAATTACGGTATTAATATAATAACAAACGTTAATATCCACCCAGCACCAAAATGTGTCACCTAAATAAATAATCAATATACCCTTGTCAATTACCTCCAGGAAAAGTCCTGAATAGGTAGTAGGTACCTACCACAATTATCTTAATTTGCTTTTCAACTCGTTCCATTTTCATGGAAAATTATGTTTTGTAAACAAATTAATAACTTAGATAGAAAATAATTTAAACTTACTTAACAACAAAAGTAAAATTAATAACTTTGTTCTCAAATTCTAAATCAAAGTTGATTGTATTTCACTAGACATACAATCAATTTTTATTATACATAGATTGAAAAGTTGAAAAAATGCCCCGAGAGTAAAAATATCATGATATCATGGAAGTATAAATAATATGGAAGCGTTATATATAACGCACCGTTGTAAAATAGAAATCGTTTGTCACGCTCGTACTAATTCAAATTTACATATGGAAAAAAGATCCAAATAAATCAAAACAAAAGGTGTACTACTTTGTAAAATTTACGAAAGGAACGTTAAACGTGTCCGAGTTCATCATATTCTATTCTCACTTATTGAGCATTGATTAGTTTATATAAATTTTGGGCTTATGTGGCGCTTTTCTGTTTAGACAGGCCTAAAAGCCTTTCCATGCATAATATTAAGGAAACGTCCACCTTTGGATTCTGGGCTTCCGGTCAAGATTTGGGGCGTCAACATTAAGATTCATGTTTAACAGTATTAGTAATACCTGAGGCTAATGTTGTCAAATATTACCCAAAAAATCTGCTAAAAACGAAAGAAAAATTGAAAATATAAACAGTTGATAAGATTATAAACAGTCAATCTAATCAGTCAATTAAAAAAAAAGAGAAATTAGAAATCTAGGTCTCCGATTATAAGAATACCTCAAACCCAACAAATATATACTAAAACATTAGTATTAATACAAAATATTTAGAAGTAACTCTTTGAAAAACGTAATTAGCATAAAGTTAAATTGCCTCGATAGAAAAATTAAACGCAAAGTTTTCCACTCGATTTGTAATAGGCTTTTTTCATTTCGCCTGTTTATTTGCCTTTATACGCCCTAATAGGTATACGTAGTAAAAGACTTCGACAGACTGGTATTTTTAGAATACCTTCAAGATTTAGGAGTCTGTGACTTTTCAGTCGCAGTAAACATTCACCGACTTCGTATGTCTCAGATTTATTTTCATGAAAGCCAAAGGCAGGCACAGAGTGAATACAAAGGTCAAAGAGTATAAATAGTCTAGCAAAGGCGCATTCATGACTTGCGCTATTCAAAAATATACCTAATGCAATCCCCTATGCTAAAATATCTAGGTACAATATCGTGACGATAAAATTTTTGCATTGTTTACAATATATCATAAAAAATATGGTCAATCTATTTTAAATAGTCAAAAAAAATGTAATTTTTCTGAATTCAATATATATTTTTTCCCACTCATGTTTAAAATGATTAGGTAGTACGTTTTTCGGTACAAGGGTGTTATTTTTGAATGTCAGCGGATGACTAAATATCACTGATATGACAAATTAGTTACCTATTGATTTTTTAGTTTATATTTATGAATCTCATCGAGTGACTAAAATATCAAACCCACTCACGAGTGCCTCCTACCACTCGTAAATAAAGTCATCGATGACAGATAATAATAATAAAAAATAATAATAGGTAAGTTTCTTCCACCATTAAGTTTTTATGTTTAAGCATAGAAATGTATTTATGGGTAGTGTTGGGAGATGGCGATGGTGAATAACACTACCACATAATTATATGAATATAGTTTATTGGATGTAAGATAAGGTGTACATTTAAAGCCGATCCACGCGTGTGGAGTTTGCGGAGCCTCGCGACAGTGTGTCGAGGCGGGGATGAGCTGACGTCTATATCCACGCGTGGTCACGTTTTCCAATCCGTGAATCACGCGTCGTTCTGTAGTGGTGTGCATGTACCAAATCAGGCAGCCACATATTTATTATAAAAAAAAACGACAAACATTTTTTTTCTTTTAAAACCCAATATAGCCCTTATCTATGAGAGATTATATTATATGTAAGTTGGTACCGTACGTTGACATTCAAAAATAGGACATTTGATAAATCGTGATTTCCTAGTCATTGGTGATATATTACATTATAGTCACTGGTGATACCAAGCTCGTCGCTGACATTCAAAAATCACACGCCAGTTAGTCATAATCTGGGTATATTAAAATATAATATGTATTCGTTGTTTCTGGTACACATGGTACAAGCCTAGAGCTTAGTTTTTATCGATTATCGCTACAAATCCCCAGTGCTCTGTATCTCACAGAGTTCATTCTCCGGCAACGAATACTCAAGACCGACAGACAAAATTGTTGTTATCCAAGTCAGTACATACATACATACATATCATCACGGGTGACTTACGGCGTCCGAGACTGCCTAGACAGCCCCAGGGTACCCAGCGGAGGGGTTTTAATCCCACCTCGTCGTAGCCGATGATATGAGTCTACATCGAACAAATAGCTAGCTCGTCGCGATGTTTTGAATAGACTCAATAAGTTGGTATAGTGAGACCGGGACCGACAACTTAACGTGCTCTCCGAAGCACTATAGTGGTGTTGTAAAACAAATGTACATATTTTTTTTAAATTATAAACTCATTGGTACACACCGGGATTCGAACCAGGGACCTAAATGTTTTTTAAGTGCAAGGTCTAACCAACTCGGCCACCACGTGTATAACACAAGTCAGTGCCGCATTGATAACAATTTTCATTAAAAGTTCCGGTGGCAGATTCTCGGAAGAGTGAGCTTCTAAAGACGATGAAAGGACTACATAGGCTGGACTTATTAATAACTTGAATAAGTAATATTTTTACTTACCTGGGTATAAGATATATGGTAAGGTTTTGGAAGACACAGAATACTCCAACACATAAGTCTGCCACTGCTAAGTTAGCCAAGAAAAAGTTTGTTATAGACCGCAGCCTTCGGGATAGAGTCACCACCACGATTACTAGCAGATTACCTGAAAAGATATAAAATAGATTATTAATAATTACATTCGAGGATAATAATACATTCGAGGATAATAATTACATTCGAGGATAATAATTACATTTGAGGATAGTAATAACATTCGAGGATAAAGCTCTATTAACGAGGATAAAGCTCTATTAACGAGAATAAAGCTCTATTAATGATATAATAAAACCTGCGAACCACTCATAAGAGTCAGATTACATATTAAGTCAAAGGCATATTTTTATTTATTTATATCTAAAATAATTTTATTTTCTTATTTTAAAAATTTTATTGCTTAATACAAAGGCGGACTTAATGGACATTATCTGACAGCCAAACCTTTATTAAGTTTAGGCAGGTGTATGAAACCACGGAGCACATTTAGTTAAAAATGTAAGGTTCTTTGTTGTATTAGGTATCATAAGAAAAAAAAACTTATTTCAATATTCTTTTATATAAATAAAAATATTTTATTTAAATATTATAACATATTATTTAATCAATAAATGAATTTTAATAAAACAAAAATGCAAATAAAACATTAGGTGTGTTTTTAAACTAAATAATTCATCAAAATCTCTGTCTATTTTGGCATAGCGCCCTATACGCTAGCAGCATTAATAAAAACATATATACCCATATGCTATATATATAGCGTTATAACCAGATATATAAAACCGAGGTGAAGATTAAACATGGCCAAGGAAGATCAAGACAATGACCAAATTAAAAAGGTTTTAAAAGACGAGGTGCAATTAAAATCTCTGAAATCGGCGTGCATGATGGAAGAGGCGAAAGGAGTATGTAGGGAAGTGGCGCTCGGTTGTGTCTGCCTACTCCGTAAGGGACCTGGTGTGAAGATAAATAAATAAATAATTATAATAATAACAAAGAAATAAATGATCTAATAATAATATTATGAAAACTAGTTCAGTTTGTTGAAACCAGATATGTTCCTACTGCCGAGCTTCATGCATAAAAACGAGCTAGCCCGGTGTTATTTTTGAAGCTTGATTTAGTAACCAATTTGGTTCTCTAACTGCTTCGTGTCTTCATAGTCCAAGAATCTCTACGGTAAAAGCCGAAAATAGGTCAAAAAAAAATCTTCTGACTTTTTTTAGTTTTCAGCTTTTGCAGCAGCAGGGCTAGCGTATTGATTATCTAATGATGGGATAGTTAAAGTGTGCCAACACGTAGTTATCCATACTAGATACATAGGGACTGATCCAATGTCCTAGGTACTTAGTATAGGTTCGATAAGTATATTTTTATTACTGTTTTTCGCAAAAATAATATAAGTATATTATTTATTATAAAATATAATGTCAAACGACTGATGAAGCTAACGCGAAATATATCGTTTATACAATATTTTATTTCCATACCTATCTTTAAGGTACCAAAGATATAATCCTCAAAGAAATGAGGACAAAAAGTAGCCATAGCTATCCAACGTAGAAACGCAGCTAGTACTATGTGTACAAAAAATACTTAATTCTTCTTGATCACTCCTTTAAGGATTTTTGCCAATAGTTATTAAAGGATAGTTATTAATTATATAATTTGAAATAAAATAAAAACATTAGACTATTACAAGTTGTACATAAACTACGTTGTCCCTGAATTTAAGGATTATTGTATTGTACTGTATTTTACAGTAGAATGTATCTTTTTCAATTAATTTTATTGACTACACTAGAGATTATATTCGGATTAGTTATTAACAAACATTATTAGTTTTAAGCAAAATTTCATTTCAGAGCTGAGAATTCGACTCCCACGCGCTCTAGCTCTTTGTTTATATAATACTATGTAATGAAAAAAACTTAATAATACCCTTAAATAGTTTCTTTGCGAAAAATGTTTATTAGTTTTCTTTAGAATTGCAAAATTATTTCTAGTTAGACGAGACATATTAAGTACCTCAATAATAACGAAAAAAAAAATATTTAAAATAATTTATGAAAAATGTTATAATTGGTTTATCTGTGTTTATTATTATAAAAGCCAGCTAAAGGTAGATGTTAATAAAATTAAAAAACGTACTTTTGTTTACTTTATTTATTATCTAGCTTGCAATTTCGTAAGCGTGTCTATTTTAAAATAATAGAAACTATTTTATATTGTTTTTTAATATATACAGAGTATTTTTTTCAAGTGTGCCTTCAAGGCCAAATCCTAAACTACAAGTGTTTGGTATTCTATTATTATTTATTAAATAAAACGCATGGTTATATACACACAACTTTCTTTATTGGGTTGACGCTTCTCTGTTGCTACAAATGAAAAATACAACCTTAAGAATATAAGACATCCCCCCCTTTTACAATAGAATTAAATATTACCAACTACTTACTGGACTTTATAATTATTGAGATAAGTCGGTCTTCTAACAATCCTACTGTTCCTCTGATCTATTGATTCCTCTGATCTATAGAAGGAGGATTCTGTTCAGAATTTACTACTATATCTTCTGTTTGGATTTACAATAAAATTATTACAACTGTAATTTATGTGATTTTTATTTCTCCTTACTACATATCCATCTTCCCTTTTTACCATATAAGATCTTAATTTGTCCCCACATATACCTACTATTTTTGCTGGATACCAAACTTTATCTGGTCTATTTTGTACTCTTACATTATCTCCTATCTTAAAATGTTTTCTAAACTTATATAGGGATTTTAGGTTTTAGATGTTCTTCCGAACAAGGCAAAGTGGCGTGTAAAAGTCTTGACATTAATAACACTGATGGACTGTAGTCAAGGCCAGCTACCGGTGTTGTTCGATAATGCAGCATTGCCAAGTTAAAGTCTGTGTTACTTTGTTGGCATTTTTTCATCATATTTTTTACGATGCCTACTGCTTTTTCACTTAGTCCATTAGATTGCGGATACCGAGGGCTTGAATGGACAACTTTGCTTAAACATGTAACTAGCGAATGACATGTTATCACATATTATAGTTTTAGGTATACCATGTGAAGCAAAAATTGTTTTCAAATTATTAATAACAGTCTCTGTTGTTTTTGTTTTTATTTGCTTTACCTCTATCCACTTTGAAAAATAGTCTACAACTACAACAAAATCCCTTTGTCTAAAACTACAAATATCTTTACCTATTTTATTGAATGGTAACCAAGGATTTCATAAGAAATAAGTGGCTCCTTTGCATTTCAAGATCTATACTGCTCACAGGTCTTGCATAATAGTATAAACTTCTCTATATCTTGTGACATTCCTGGCCAATGCATTATGTTCCTAGCTCTCTTCTTACATTTAACTATTCCTGCATGACCGGTATGGACACTCATAAGTAGTTCTTGCCTCATACTAGCTGGTATGACTATCTTTAAAATATATTATCTTATCCTTTACATATAAATCATGCCTTAACTTATAATATTCTTTTAAAATTTACACTACTAACTCACTATACCATTCTATTACTTGTAAGAAATCTACATCCTTAACAAATCCTTTTGTAACAAATCTAACCTTCTATCAGTCACTGATAAGTCTGTTTCAAAACTATGATCTCTCTCATGCAATGTCAGTTCAACCTTGCCATTATCTTTTATGTAGTTCCTTGATAAGTAGTCTGCAATATACATTCTACAGCCTTTACCAGCACATATTTTAACTCAAAATCATATTTTATCAACTTTAAAACCATACGTTGCAATCTAGTAATATTTTTATTTATATGTTTATTTACAACAACCACAAGAGGCTTATGGTCAGTTTCTACAATAATCCTACGACCATAGACAAATTAATGATATTTTTCCATAGCAGCAGTTATACTCGTAGCAAACAACTCCTTCTTTATAGGGGCCCATCTACTTTGACACTCAGTATAAACACGTGAATAATAAGATATTGGTTTGCCCTTCTGCAACAAACATGCACCCATGCCTATTTTTGAACTATCTGTTTGTAATGTAACAGTTCCATCATTACTTAATATACTTAAGGTGGGAGTACAACTTTTTAACTCACTAAAAGCTTGCATGTGTGCATCACTCCAAACCCATTCATTTCCCTTTTTCAACAACTGCCTTAATGGTTCTGTTGTTTTAAAGTAATTAGGAATAAACTTACTCAAATAATTTGTCATCCCTAAAAACTTTTGTAGTTGTTTAATATTTATTGGAGCTTCTAATTGAACTATGACTTTAACATGATCAGGATCCACTTTTATACCTTCTTTAGAAATATACATTCCTACATATTTTACATGATCACACCTATACTGTATTTTTTTAGCATTAAATTTAACATTATACTCTCTGGCTCTTTTTATTACCTTATTCATAATACTATCATGCTCTTTCCTGAAATAATAATATCATCATAATACAACTCTACTCCTTCTATGTCCCCAAAGACACTATTCATTATTCTTTGCATAACCTCCGGAGCTGAGGAAATGCCAAAGGGCATTCTTTTGAACTTATACCTGCCTAACGGTGTACCAAAAGTACACAGTTTCTCATCATCCTCAAGCTCTATCTGAAAAACCCCATCTTTTAAGTCTAACACACTAAATACTACCGTACCTGCTAATCTGCTATATATTTCATCTGGTGATGGAATTTGATAGTTTTCCCCAATTATTCATTTATTCAATTCCTTAGGATCTAAACATAGCCTTAACAATTTATCTGGTTTTTCTACTGTAACTAAATTATTGCACCACAAAGTTGGGCATTCTACTTTCTCTATGATTCCTTGACTTTCATAGCTATACAAAGTCTCTTTTAACTTGTCCCTAATAGTCTGTGAAATGCGCCTTATAGGCTTTACTACTGGCTGTGGATCTTCTTTAATTTTTAACTTATATTTACCAATTAAGCCTAATCCTGTAAATATATCTTTATTTATTTGTAAAAATAACTCATTTTCATTATTTAAAGATAAGTTGTGTACTCTTTTTACTAAATTCAAATTAACACAATCAGGTAATCCTAAAACAGGCTGCACAGGTAAATCAATTACATTAAAACTTGAATTTCTTTCCTCTCATTAGACAACTTAAACTAATAGTTCCCTCTGTTTTAATTTTTTCCCCATTGTACACCACTAGAACTGATTTAGTGCCACTTAACTTTAACTTGCAAACACTTGCTTATGTTTAGTAATATTGCTAAATAAAGATAATGGCAATGTATTACAGTATGCACCCGTATCCAACTTAAATGTGACATAAGTACCTGTAATATTTATCTCTTCATTCCACTGTAACTTATTTAAACTGTTAACACACATTACACTATCTAACTGAAAGTCTGAATCACTGTCACTTTTTTCCTCTATTAGACTAACTTTGTTCTTCGTTGCTGTCCCCCCTGTGACATCTCCCTATAAAAACATTGATCAGCAAAATGATTGAACTTTCCACAGCGGACACACCTCTTTCTCATAGCTGGACAGCTTCTGCGATAATGTTCCCTGCCACACCTTGTACATTTTTGTTTTTCCATGTTTGACTTGTATGTTGACATCGGCCTCTTATTAAACTGCCTCTTTATTACATTTACATTTTCTTCCTTGCACTCTACAGCTTTTAGCTGCTTTTTTCCTGCTTCTGCTGCTCTGTAAATATTTATTGCTTTCTCAAGTGTTATATCCTCTTCTCTTAATAAACATTCCTTAAGTCCATTATCAGTAATTCCTATAATGACCATCATTGTGATCAACCTTTCTTCAATTTGACAAAATTCACAAATTTTACTTTTATTTTTTATTCTTTTTCACAAAGTGATCAAATGACTCTCCTTCTTCCTGTTTTTAGATCATAAATTCATACGTATTTATCAAAATATTTTTCCTCGGTTGAGTGTACTTATTAAACTCCTCTAACACATCTGATAACGTGGCTGTTTTTGCTAATTTAAAAGTATTGTATACTTACACAGCTTTTTTTCGCCTGCAGTATTTAAAAATATTGATATTTCTCTTTTATTAGACCCGACGCTTCGAGATAAATCTCAAAATGTTGTTTGAACTTTTTAAACTTCAGCTGATCCCCCATAAGTACGAGGCCTTTAGGCGGTTTACCACCCTCCATTACGTTACAAAACTCACTAATTTTCTTTTTCACTAGCAGTTATTTATTTGCTTTTTCATCTGACACAAAACGCATGGTTATATACACACAACTTTCTTTATTGGGTTTGACGCTTCTCTGTTGCTACAAATGAAAAAATACAACATTAATAATATAACACAACAAGGAATAGCGAAAAATGCTCAAAGGAGTCTCGGGGCCGATTTTGATAAAAACTAATACTGGATCATTACATTTATTTAAAATTTATTCTTCTAGCCCGGAATTGAACTGGTTGATTTTGAAAAAATAAACTCGCTTGTTTTATTGTACTAGCTGATAGTGTAGCGATAAAGATCAAATTCTGGTAAGTGTTAATTTTTAAGAAAATATGTTAATAAGTCTAACTAATTGTTCAAAATGATTGCTATTATTTTCAATACATAGCTGAATTCGTTTTTTTCTTATATTTGATAATGTGTTTTTTTTTACTGGGGTACGGCATATGATTTTAGATACAAAGTCAGTATCTAAAGTCACATGCCTACAAAATCCGTCAATGGGGTCGATCAATTCATTGTTGTTGTCTGCTAAAAGATGCGGTTACAAAACGGGCAGCAATAAAAACGAATTCGCATTACGAATCTACTTTAGAAACCTCGCAGCTTCATCGTCAAATTAACCGCCCGATCCTTATAACCGACACTAACAGCTGGTGAAATAAATACAGGAGAGTTTCTTTTTCAAAATCAACCGGTTCGATTCAGGCTAGGAATTTTTTTTTTTCAACACAACAAACTCATAGAAATCGATTCAGTAGTTTTTAAGTGAAGCCCCGACGAACAAACAGACATAGATTATTGCTTTATTCTATTTAGAGTCCAACCTACTATTTTTATTTAATCAGATCAATGTACAGTTTTTTTTTTTATTTTCAATTTTATATATGTATAGATAACTTCTTGCTTCAGTTTTTTATTAAACTTAATTACACTTTACTTTTTATTTTTCTCTAGACTGTACAATAACTTTTTTTACAGCTTATTTTGTGTTAGTTTTCGGTTAAATTGTTTTATTTGTTATATTATTTTGCTTAGTTGTTTAATATTTAAAATGATATATAATACATACCTAAATAAATAGAACTACAAGTTGTAAGCCGTACTTAAAACAAGATAGAGACTACTACCATTAACTATTTATTAATCTGTGCTACGACGCAGGAAATCCTGGTTTTTTTCTACACAATATTGTTTTCATGATTTTCTGGAACTTCGAATAAATTTCAATTTCGATATCAAAACTCCAGACTTATAAAATATTTACTTAAATTTTAAATTAGATTTTTCTTGATATAAACGTCAAATATTACACAAACTTCATCCAATTTTCCTTCAATACTTCATCCACATTCCAATTTTGAATATTTAAAATAGGAATGATAAATCTTTAGATATTTCCTACATTGATTTATTAATCTCGGACTAACATTGGAAGTCAAATAGAATGCTTCAATCTACTGTTGAATATATATAACGTGGGTATATATTTGCTTTGTTACTGCCGGTAGGGCATACGTATCTAGCATATAAAATACCTATGTGATATATCTCTCCTAGTTTATATACTTGCTAAACTATCCCTATTTAAAGTTTCTTAATTAAGTCATTAAGGATAATTGATACATCATAAAAAGCTTTAGATCACACTCACTAAGTTGGAACTTCGCCTTTATGTCATATATCTTTAAAGATATTTTTTCTTTGTGTTAAAATCTACGTATTCATTAAGGTATTTATAAAGGTTGTATGTGGGAACAAATACAACTTTCGGCTGTTTGTCGAAGTAGAGATTTTGATGGTCCTATGTTTAAAATGTAATAGATATATACCGCCTCCGTAGACTAGTGGATGCGCCTTTGGCGTTGTATCTGAAGGTGAGGTCGTGGGTTCGTTTTTTGTGTGCAGTTTGCCATGGTCTGGGTGTTTATAAAATATAATATGTATTTTAACGTAACGTTGTTTTTGGTACACATAGTACAAGCCTAGTAGAGCTTAGTTTGCGACCATGACATTATTTGTAAATTGTCCTACATATTATTATTATATATATGGTGACTTAAGGTTATACTTTGGGCTAATATGAGGTTCTACTGATCAATAATACGTGGCCGAGTTCGTTAGACCTTAGATTTGAAAACACTTAGGTCTCTCGTTCAAACCCCGGTGTGTACTAATGCAATGAGTTTTTACTCTAAAAAAAACATGTACCTACATTTGTTTAACATCAGCCTCGGAGAGCACGTTAATCTGTCGGTCCCAGTTTTACTATACCAACTTGTGAAACTGTTTATAGATGGGTTATTGAGTCTATCCAAACATCGCAACAAGCTATAGCCACTTGTTTCGTTCCAGACTCTTCCCATCGGCTACGACGAGGTGGGACCAAAACCCCTCCGCTGGGTACCCTGAGGTAGTAAGGAACCCGTGATACACGTTGACACTCGTTTTTATTTTATTTTATGTGACCAATATTTGATTTAAATATGTATAAATTAGTTATTACTAAAACATAAATACAATATCACGTAAGTAAGTAATTTACATATAACTTCTTATCTATACTATATGTTAGACCGACCGACCGATCTCGGGGATCGGTCGGTCGTGGGTACGATTCCCACCTATGGCAACAAAATTTTAGTAGGTACGTTTTTCTGTACAGTTTGTCATGGTCTGGGTGTTTATGATAGTATGTGTAAATTGTCCTACTTATTATTATATTTCAAAAAGTACTTAAACACCCCAGGTGCTTTATTTTATTTACTTAAATCTACGAGTATAATAATAAATAGGTATCAACTCCATATATTTTTTTTAATACATATTTCCCATACAAAATGTGTAATTTTTATTCCAATTAATCTTCTAGATCTATTAACATAATGTTTTACTTTCACTAAGGCATCATTATTAACAGTATATTTTAATTAGCTGGGTATTCTGAATTAACTGTTAGAATGAAAAATATATCAGCTATGCTTATTCTGTATCTTTGCTCAACTTGGGTGTTTTTTAAACTCTAACAGCACCGTTGTGATTCGTTTTTGGCGGTCTAAAAAGAAAAATGTTCAAAAGTTTAATACAAAAGAAATGCAGTTCTGACAAGGTGTATACGCTACGCTTGGTATTTTTTTTTTAAATTTATATGTCATACCTACTTAACAAAAATCGAAGTACCTAAATACTTCATTATAAACGGTCACCCAGGCGCTGATTTAAATGGGCGTAGAAACTTCGCATAAAATTTTGTAAATATATTTCTGAATCTTTATACATATAAGTATGTATATATAAATCCCTCCCTTGGTCACGCCATAGCTTAAGGATGACTAACCGATTTCATTGATATTTTTTTTATGTATTTTAAATAAAAACTAATAGAAGTTCCTTACGGAACGAAAAATTAAGAAAATTGCTGAGAAAATTGGAAAATTTCAGTAAACTTAATGACTTTAAACTTTGCGCGTTTGCCTGTTTATGCATTCGATGAATGCGCATTTAGATGCTGTTTTTTCATTTATTATCATTAAAAATATAAAAAGATATACAGGGTAACTTTGAAAGGATGTACTTTGGAGCCATGTGTCGCAAATGAAGAAAAAAAATGACTTGTCCATACAAACTAGTAAGAATAAAATGACCAATTTGTATGGGAAAGGATTTTTTTATTTCCAAGGAAAAAGTTGTTAGATTTGATCACCAGAACCTCATTTTAGCCCAAAGTACATCCTTTCAAATTATTGGTATTCGGAGGCAACACCTAACAAGTGGTGGCTATTTCATCATAAGCTTGTTGCGGTGCTTATGATGAAATAGCCTCGTTGTATAAACCGGTCACCCATCCCAGGCCGGCTTTGTTGTCATCTGCAAGGTCACAATAGTGCGTTAACCTATAAGTATACAGGGTGAATTTGAAAGGATGTACTTTGGGCTAATATGAGGTTCTGCCGATCAAATCGAACAACTTTTCCCATGAAACCATGTGTCGCAAATGAAAAAAAAATTGGCTTCCCAATACAATTTGGTCAATTTAACATTACTAGTTTATATGGAGAAGGCAATTTTTTTTTCATTTGCGGCACATGATTCCTTGGGAAAAGTTGTTCGTATTGATCAGTATAACCTCATATTTGCCCAAAGTACATCCTTTCAAAGTCACCATGTATACCTATATTCACTATTGTCATAAAGACTTATTGAGGCCTTGAAGAACACTTTAGTTATAGAAGATTTTCTCTCTTTTACGCATAATATTTTTTGTTGCTAATAAAAAGAGACAAAACCTTCCATAACTAAAGTGTTCTTCAAGGATTCAATAAGTTTTTATGAATACCGGTGTAAACCTATAACAAAAATAACTACAATAGAAAAGTTATAATAAAATTATATTTTAAATAATAACTATTCTTAAAAAAACATTCGTTGATAAAATTAAAACGTGCATTTGAAATAATAAGACAAACCTGTCCCTAAATTAAAAACCACATCACTCTGCCTCTGAAAGAAGAGGAGCTAGCCAATAGAGTTATGCTGCCCGGCCGGGACGTGCTTAAAAAAAAAATTCGCGAATGTGCCACTATTTTTTGGGAGTTGAGGGCATTGGGTTTGTACACTTTATCATCATGCACCAGGGCCTGGAATGGACCAGGAAAGTTGCTAATTTTTATAAGGATCTTTATAAGGATATTTAGTTGTAATTTTTTATAAGGATCGTTTGTCCGTAAATTTCATATCAATATATTATATAATAATCCTATATTATAAAATAGATTACTATCCAATAGGGATGTTCTTTTTTTATTCCAGTGAAGACTGTTGAAGAATAACAGGCGTAGATTTAGATTTTTTTGCACCTTTTTACATTCAAATCATTAACAGAAACGATGAATGCTGTTGTTTTTAATATGAATTATTTGAGTATCTGGGTACAAATAAAGATAATTTACAAATATTATAAATGATTATTATAGGTTCAGCTTATAGACCAGATATACTAGTACTCTCGGTGCTTGAAGAAAGTAATACTTGTTGAACTCACCTTTCCGTAGAAACAATAATTTCTAAGGACCACACCATCAAGTCAAACAAATACGTTGATCTCACGAATGAAATTACTAGAGACGGTTTTTAATTCAACTTTATGCAGTGGAAGTTGGTGCAACAGGAATTCCAGTAAGGTTGCATCGTCTATTGAAGGATCTTAGCTTTCCAAGATCGGCCGTCAGAACTTTTATGGAACGTGTTTCCAAGATAGCGCTGATGGAATCATATAGTATTTGGTTGGGTACAGAGGGTAGTGAACACAGTGAAGGGTGAAATTCGGAAAGACCTTTAACCCTGCTTTGCGATCTCAAGTCCGGGAACACTGCAGTACACTCCCCTGCCTCTTAACCACACGATGAAACCGGCCGCATTGCCTCTCTTTATATAACATGTATCCCCAGATTCTAGAACGATAATCAAAATTAGTTTTATAGCACATATTTATTGACGTGCCAGGCGATGTAAATTTTCTGCACTAATTTTATTACAGGCAAAACAGGTCATACATTTTCATTGGCAAGAAAAGTGATTCACATAATTTCTTAGTTCATAGCGTTAAAACTGACTGAGTAGTTTAACAACTTTTAAAGCTGTTTAGTAAGAATAATTAAGGTCGTGTCTAAGTTCTATGTCTGTCTCACTTTTGAATTGATTTAAATTTTACAGTGATAAATTTGAAAATTTGAATAATTTCCTAAGATAAAACTTTTATGAATAAGTAGCTTTTGCCCAAGTTAACTTAATAAATAAATGGTCTTCCAATAAAAAGTTTTATTTTGAATAGCCCGCGATTTTAACAGATGTTTGTTTTCAACCAGACGTTGTTACGTGCCACACAAGTAACGATACCATCGCTCTTTTACCTGAAAAGTTTCCTGGCCGTTTGATTTCTCGAAGAGGAGATCAATTGGCCACTGAGATCTTGTGATTTAAGACCTGTAGACTTTTTCCTTTGGGGCTATGTAAAACATAAGGTTTATTTCAATGGCCCACAATCGATTCAAGACCTCAAAGATAGAACTCGTGAAGTTATCGAGGACATACAGCCGCAAATATGCGAATCGGTGATGTAAAATTTCAAGAATATGGTCCTGCGTAGCCGAGGCGGCCATTTTGCTGATATTGTTTTCCATTTTTAATGGCATAGCCTCCTCCAATGAAATAAACATCTGATGTCATCATAGCCCATAGTACATATTTTTAAAGTATTGTGGTGTTATCAACAAATAAGTATTATTATTTTTACTAAAACAAGGATGCTCTATCCTTGGCATTTATGACTCGACATATTCCGCAGGTCATCAGTCCATCGATCTACAAGATGCGTACGACATACGAACTGCTACTATACACGCGAATATCACCTGACCTTTTTTGATTCCTTCAGCAAAAAAATACCAAGCAAGTAGCAACTATGACTCTCGGGAAATTTCCATTGTCCCAGTAGCAAGTCTGAGCACAACAAAATCAGAATTATTTCGGAGGGAGATCTTGAAAGAAATACTGGGACTCTATTGATGATAATCGTACAATAGCAACCCTTTGTGCTTTACCAGAAACCCATAACCAACCCACCCGCTAGAATGTAGAAGGTTAGCTAGAGTCTGCTAGACGAAGGGGTACTAAGCATTACGCCCCTACCCTAGGTCAAAGAATTTTATTTGTTATATAAAACTAACAATAGCTTTAATTTCTTAATCATTTCTCTGCCGCTAAGTTTGCAACTTTATAGGGATAATGTCTAACTTTTTATTTTAAAGTTAAAAAATATCGTCTTATCTTTCATCAAATGATAAAACTCTTTCTGCTTATAATGGCTTTAGTTGTTCATTTAAATTGTTTTTGCCAGCTTTAGTAAAATTCTAAAGTGTTTCAATTTCTATAAGTCCATTGTACGGTTTAGTGTGTAATTAATTACCTTGGCTAGTAGTTACGCCATTGCTGCTGTATTCGTGGGCTCAATTACTACGGGCCTACCTAACCAAGCGCACACTTAGACCTTATACTAAATATAGTATTTTATTTTTTTTGACTATGCATAAATACCTGTAAAGGTTTACATGAAATAAATATTTTTGACTTTGACTTTGACAATTTCCTTTCTTTTCCAAACTATATTTAGAACCTTTTTCTGAACACTTTGCTATAAATTGTTTGGACAAAAGATATAATATATATGAAGAAGAGACTAACTTTGAAAGGTTGTACTTAGGGCTAGTATAAGGTCATACTAATCAAAAAGAACAACTTTTCCTATGGAACCATGTGTCGCAAATGAAAAAAGTATATGCCCTCTACACAAACTTTAAGTTAAAATTACCAATGTATAGGTATTTTTTTGCGACACATGTTTTCATGGAGAAAGTTATTTTATTTGATCAGTCTCATATTAGCCTAAAAAAAATCATCCCTTCTCCTATCTATACATACTCGTACTACAATAAAATTGTAAATGATATAAATCTATACAGTGACCTGATTTTAAAAAAACAGGGTGGACTCTGAATACTTGTAGGCTATAAAATAATAATCTATTTATTTTAGAATTCGTGTTTGATTTCTAAAGTTACTACTATGGCATATATTTGGGGTTTAGTAAGTATTACACGTAAGTGTAATACTTACTTAACCCTAAATATATGCCACAGTAAGTGCAAACTAGGCAGAGTAAACCCATAATAATCGGCTGATAAACTTGCATCCAATGCTACAAATATATTTTAAAAAAAACCTTTATTAATGAGGAATCTATCCATTTATAAATTTCAATATATACACTAATATTATAAATGCAAAAGTGAGTATGTCTGACTGTTTATTTGTGGAACTTCATGTATAAAACATTAAACCGATTTTGATGAAATCCGATAAGGAGGTCAACATTATAATCTTATATATTTAATATAAAAGTAGAATATCGGTTCTCTTTAGCCAATTATTTTTCTAAAAACTTCTGATTTTAATTTCTCTACCACGCTTTTAGAAACTCGGTCCATAGTGTAAGAAATTGTTATTCCCGAAAACATAGTAAATTGTTTACGATATATATTAAAGTATAGTCTCTTTCAGGTGACTAATGAATGGCCTAATACCGAAATATCGTATGAAATTTATTTGGTTTCTACCTAAAGTGCCAAAAAAACAAAATTATTATTCGTATGTATATTTAATATTGTAGTATTTACTTACCAAATTTAATTTTCAAAGTTTTATTTTTATATTACAATAAATTTAAATAATTTTGTAATTTAGAGAAATTTAAATAATGTAAATAAATTAGGTAGGATCAAGTAAATAAGGTACAAAGGTCAAATTACTTACAAATTAAAATACATACTTTACTTGTACAACCCACTTTTGCGTTATATACATAGTGAATATCAAAAGTACTCTGGGCCAATATGAAGTTCTATTGGTCAAGTCGAACAACTTTTCCCACGGAACCATCTAAAAATTCAAATTCTTCCTGCATCTCACATTATATGGACCTATCACATAGATATCTTCAATCAAGTAAATAGGTACCTATAAATTATTATTTTTAAACTGGGACGTAATATAGAGTAGTAATGCTACCCTGTGAAATCCCGGAAATAATCCCGGGATTCAAGAAATTACAAATTATTGCACTTTGTACAAATTCGTAAATTAATATTATTTCGAAGAGCCTTATTAGGTTTTTAGGGTTCGTTTTAAAATTGTTCAAACGAAAATGGTCTGTTTTATGTATAGGAAAATAAACCGAAGTTGGCGGGTTTTTGTCTTTTTGTTATATTTATGTTTAATTACAAAACTTGTATTATTACAAAGTAAACAAACAATATAGAACAAAACATAATCCTGTCTTTTCTATCGCGTAGTTAAGTTTAATTACAATTACTCGTAATATTTACTCGGCTCAAATTACGGCAGAAACTCTTGACTCTTTATCTTTCTTATCATTTTACCTTTGTCTCAAAATCTTTTGCAGTTGCCACTGCAAGACTCTGGAATGATTTACGGGTGAACATTAGACAAGCGCCAACATCTTTAAGAGACTGGTGTATAAATATTTTCTGAATGTGTAGATGTGACTTCTCTTTTATATTTTTTTATATTATTTACAAGAATTACCTACCTTTACGCATTCATTTCAGTATATTTTATACTAGCTAACCCGCGTAACTTCGTCTTCGTAACTTTAAAAAACCGTTTACGCAGTGCACGCAACGGAAGCTCTCAAAAGGATAATTTTTTCCCTGTTTTTCCAACATTTTTCATTGATGATCCGCACCTATTCATCGTGTTATATAGCCTTTTAGCCTTACTCGATGAATGGGCTAATCAACACTAAAAGAATTTTCGAAATCAGTTTAGTAGGTCCAGATATTACTTTCTACAACCTTACTAACTTTTTTTATCTCTTTACAAAATTACTCTACAAATAAATATTTAAATGACAATTTATTGTAATCGTGGTTGTCACAGTATTTTTTTTATATTGTGTTCTAACCTTGTATAAATCTGTGGTTCTATCATGAAAATAATGAAACGCGTATTTTTTTCTTTTAGTGCCCATACAAAAAGATTATGATAAAATTATTTAAAGTAAGTACACAAATCACTCTATATTTTATAAATAACTCACGATTGAGACCCCGCTACATGTCTACAGGTATTTTATTTGCTTGATACGAAGACAATATGTATTTGTTGGAGTAATTTTAATCATATAAATATAATTTATTTTTCGTAATGTTTTTTTGTATACAATAATACTTAGGTACTTTTATCTTTTTTATTAAAAAATGGGTCTTATTTTAAAATCTTTAAGAGAAACTTAAGTGTGTTATATTTTAAAATCTATAAGTAATACTTAAGGCATAAAAAAATCTACTGTAAGAAAAAAACACTCAGTATATTATGATTACATGGCTGGATATAGAGAATATATTATATATATCATCAATGAATTTAAATCAAAATATACAACTGACAACTATAGGTGGTGATCTAAATAGTGCCTACTAGAATCTAGACTACCTAGTAGGCTGCTGAAGTAGATTTTTAGCCAGTGGCACAGATATGAACCAGTTATTGCACGTAATGTTCCATGAATAATCTTTGACAATTTTTTAAAAGTTACACAAAGCCTAAACATACGTCTCGCAGGCGTACGGCACCTCAATAAGTCAAAAATAGTGGAACTTAGTTTAACGACACAAACACTATTGACAAGCTCCCATTGGCCACTGGGATGTCTAAACAGCTCCAGACTCTAATTTCACCCGTTAAAAAGGGATAAAGAATTTTTAATTGCGTGTACGCCTCGCAGGCGTAGATGGTTCTAGGGTCTAAAAGGCAATGTTAGACGTATTTTTCCCTAATTAGGGCAAAAAGCATCTACACATATAATAAAACTTGCTGTGTACATTAAATATTTTTGCCAACAAAATACTAGAATAAAACATTTTTTATTATTTTTTCTATGTTTGTTTGATCGTATATATTATTTCATTGAAGTGAACATACAGAATCAAACATTTATTTCAAAAAATAAAACCATAAGAGTCACGTGATACGTGCCCGGTGAGCCCTCACTGTGGCGAAGAGCATCAAGATTGAGGGACTACATTTTTGTATATTAAGATTTTGCTAATAATTTTTAGATCCGCAAGCAGTTAGCAAAAATCGGGTTAAAATATCCTTGAGTTTGTAAAACTTAAAATAAATAAGTTTAAAGGATTATAGTTATGCTGACGTTTTTATTAAAGTGCACTTCAATATCTTTAAATCTACAGTAGCAACAAACTTAGAAAATAGGTCTAGTTTGTAAAAAAATATACTCTCGAAACCTCACTTTCGATTTTTCTTTTATAAACTTGAGGTTCTTTTGCAAACTTAAACTTGCTTTTACCAGATATTGGTTTCATAAGATTTATTGACAAATTCTTATTATTAAAATGTGGTCAAAAGTTTTCATAATAAATCACACGCACTAGCTTTAAAAATAATATCACTATAGACTTCTCCGATTATTAAAATATATATATACTGGGTGTTTTTTTAACAATGATAATATTTTTTTGGTGCCTTAAGTATCACTTTTAGAACCCATTTTTTAAATAAAAAAGGCTAAGTCAAAATAAAGGCCAAAAAATATATTATTATATGAACAAATATATCTATATGCCTACAAATATATAATAAGAAGTCTTCGTATCTTACAAGTAAAACACCATTAGACAAGCGATAGGCTTTAATTCGTGAGTTTAGTATGAAAGTTAACGTGATTTGTAATTTTTTTTTTGTACTTTATCATTGTTTTTGTATAAGAGACACAAAAAAAAAAGTCCGAAAAAAAATAATTATATGAACAAACGTCTATATGCTTAAAATTACTCCTACAAATACATAATAAGTCTTCGTATCTAACAAGTAAAAAAAAATTAGACAAGTGATAGGCTTTAATTCGTGAGTTTAGTATGAAAGTTAACGTGATTTGTAGATCTTTTTTTGTATGTTAAGTTATTTATTTTTATGTTTTTGTATAGGAGACACTAAAAGAAAAAAATATGTGTTTCATTATTTTCACCATAGAACACAATATAAAATTTTTATCACCGTGACAAAACATCCAGTATATTAAAAAAAGGGAATATAGAAAATTAATTTCTAAAATTGAATACTGTATATTTTTTTTTTTTGGGAAATAACTCTACATTAATATTAATGAGAATGGAAACACTTGATATTACTTTATTTTACGAAAAGCTATCAAATCGATCAATTGAGAACGATTCAATGCTTTACTTAGGCTCAATTTCGAAAAATAGAATCGTTCCTTATATGCTTTATTATAATATAACCATTATATACATGGTGTTCCTAAATTAATTATTTATCGTAAACATTAATAGTAGAATCGATTACTATTTTAGCCGTGATGGCTATGGTTCCCGACAAGCACCGAGACAACTTTTTTATTATTTTTATTATAAAAATTTCAATTTATTTAATAAATTAAGATTTAAAAAACCTATTTTAGTTATTTTGTGACTATATATTTTATAACCTATGTGTTCTTATTATTAACAATAAACCAAAACATCATATCTCGACTATAAATTATGACATTGAGGATGTCATAGAGCGTGGAATTGTTTTTTTTTTTTTTTAATATACCTAAGGTGGCATCAGACCGCGGCAGTTACGACCCAGATGCCACGATCCGTATCTTCACTTAATTTAAGTGCCGCTTTATCTGGATTTGAAAACAACCTTAATCAATTCTGGCTGTATACAATGAATCGATTTTATTTTTCTTTGACGGAAGTAAGAGCATCACTATATCATCATACTCTTCAAAGTTCTTGCTTTTCTTTATTTTAGTGTCCGACATAGTTTAGTTTCAGTACTCAAATACGACCCTCTTCGTAGTAAGCGTAGTGTAGTGCCACATCGTATTAAGGAATATTAAGTAATATGGATCAATATAGAGCAACTAGACAACACAACACTAGCAATTCAGTTCAACAGTAGTCGCTGGCAAAGGATGAGGCTTTACTGGCAGTACTTTTATTATTATTATAGATTTATAGGTAAAGTTTCTAATTAAATACAAAGGTTGACTGACACCGTAGACTAATGGTTGTGCCTTTGGCGTTATATCCAAAGGTAGTGGGTTCGATTCCCACCCAATGCAAAAAAATATTAGTACGTTTTTCTGTACAGTTGGTCATGGTCTGGGTTTTTATAAAATGTAATATGTTGGTTATGGTACACATAGTACAAGCCTAGAGCTTAGCTTCTGACCAAAGCAATATGTGTAAATTTTCCTACATATTATTATTATATCGTAGTCCATATTACACAATAAAGTTGGTTTTCATATTTAAATCTGTGTATTTCTTTTGTCTTTTTTTTGTTTTAAACTCATGATAATAATTAAAGTATTGCCAGTAAAACCTTATCCATTGCCAGCGAAGACTAAAACTGAATTGATAAGGTATGAATGTATTGACTAGTTGCTCTATATTGATCCGTGTATTGCAGTAATTAGATTAGATGTGGTCGCGATGTCATAATGGACTAATAGATATTGCTTAGAATTGAGCAATTTCAGTTGCCTGCGTAATTTCTTCCTATGTCTGTCTTTTGTTTTTTTTTAAGTTACTTGCGAATAGGCTTAAATTTAAGCTTATTAGAGCTTTGCTTTTATTAGGCACGATTGAATCCAAATTCATTTTATTTTTATTTTATTTTACAACGTTGAGATAAATTAGGGCTAAAAATTTATAAAAACAAGTAAACAACTAAAAACCATTAATATGTAAGCAAATAGAACATTATTTTTACACAAATATCAAAAAAATACTAACATAGTTTAATAGTCGTGGTAAAATATACGTGGTGGCCTAGTTGGAGTTAAAAAAACTTAGGTCCCTGGTTCGAATCCCGGTGTGTACCCTGAGTTTTTAATTAAAAAATTTATGTACATATGTTTGACAACACCACTATAGTGCCTCGGAGAGCACGTTAAGCTGTCGGTCCCGGTTTCACTATACTATGTGTCAGTACATAGTTTTTGTAACATAATACCCGTATGTACTGACTGTACTTTAAAGTGAATTTTGTTAAGCAGGGCAATCAAATTTGCCACAAATAATTCTCATAAAGAATGTAATAGATGAAATTTATTACAACGCCGATTATTTTCACATATACAGCAATTTGTAATTTTATAAATTGCTGTATATATAAATAAACATAGTAATGTCAGAATTACTACTATACACATGTTTATTAAAATTACAAATTATCGTAAATATCAACCCGTATATGACATGTTACATAATTCGTGGTCTACGTTGGAATCCCAAAAGTTTGACCAAAAGTAATTTTCAAGATAAATTTGATACTACCCCAATAAAAATTGTACATGCATGAAATATTTTCCATAAGCTTTCTTATCTAGGAAAATACTTCAATAAAGGATTTATGAAGTGTGACTCGATTTAGATGTCGGCAATATACCTAAACATATTTTTTCAGTCAAGTCAAAAAGCCATTTTTTTTTATTTCATGTAAATCTTTTATGAATAGTTAAAAACAATTTTAACAACAATGAGGCCTTAGAGTGCGTTTGGTTAGGCAGCTATTCATTAATAAGAGAACGACAAATATATTATACCTGGATATCAGATTTAAAACTTAAACGCGATGAACGAAAATCTTAATATGAAAAATACTACCGAACCGAACACACACTACATAACCAACTAATGTAAGACTAGGTGGTTAGCTGATTCCATTGACCTGTCAACTGTCAGTACCTTGCAATACTATAATAATATGTATATCATTTTTTTTAACCTGTAACTTCGTGTGCGTGTGATTAAAAAATCCAAATTGAATTACTTAGTTTCTGTATGTCGATTTTGGCGTTTATTGCCCGTGGTACTACCGTTATTACTACCAGTAGTAACACGGGCAATAATATTTGCCCGTAGTACTACCAACTGCTCCGGTAGTACGATGGGAAGTTTTTTTTACCCGCTGTACTACTAATAAAAAATATAATATAATATCATCACGGTGCCTTTTAGTGCCCGAGACCGCCTAGACGACATACTCAAAATGCACCCCCACTAAAGAGCATGCGTAAAACACCCTATGGCCGATTATTTGTTACTGTACCAATGTACAGTACTACACAATATATTGTGGTACAGGTACTTTACTAGTAATAAGAAAAATAGTACATATGTAAATTAAATATAAATAAGTAGGTAATCAGCAATGAACCTTATCCAAAGACAAATAGTTACATTATGTAACTATGGCTTTGGAGTAATAAATATAAATTAAGTAATAATTAATTATTACAGTATCAGACTTCATACGCACTAACCTACGTACTATATTATAATGTAATAGATAATTTGTTTACTAGTTGCGAGACTAGTAAACAAATAGTAACATACATACATATCATCACGGGTGCCTTACGGCGCCAGAGACCGCCTAGACGGCCTCAGGGTACCCAGCTGAGGGGGTTTAATCCCACCTCGTCGTAGCGGATGGTATGAGTCTACACCGAACAAGTGCCTAGCTCGTCGCGATGTCTGTCTCTATTCAGTCAATGTCACAAACTAAGCTCTAGGTTTGTACTATGTAACGTATATTTTATAACACCTAAACCATGACATTACAAACGTACTTTTTTTTGCCATGAATTAGTAATTTTACCTTTAGCTGTTATAGCCGTAAAATAATAAAATTTTAGGTTATTTTTAGTACATTAGTAGTTAGTAGAGGTAGGCAATAAATTATAGTTCTCAGAGGTAAAATAACGGTGAGTGTAAAGTTTAAAAAAATATTAATCGTGTTATATAAATATTAGGCAAATGCCTACGACAGAACACGTCTTGTTTTAATTTTTTTTTATTTATTTTTTGTCGTCAATTTATTATGTTGCCCGTTGCATTGGTGAGCGGATATGCCAACCAATATGAGAATATGACCGGTCTCGTTACCACCGCCCATACAAAAACCAAGATGCAATGCAAAAACCGTCAAGTGACCTAGTCTAGTTTCGGTGGGTTCGCCGGTTTTCAAGAGACTACTGCATCGATTTCATGTCGAGGTAGTAGTCTCCTTTCAGGGTGCAGTTACGAAATGGGTAGTTAAATTAAAATATACTCTTTATGTTATAGGCCAATGTCACCCCCCATTTCGTAATTCAATTATTTAGCCGGCATAGTGGAAGCGATCAATATTGTTTAGGAACAATTATTGATTGATCCCATTCATGGACTTTGTAGCTCTGCTCACCACCAGGTAGAAACAGAGTAACATGTCGTGCCCCAATAAAAAGAAAATAATAAAAATTAAAAAAAATATTGCCGTTTTATTTTATTAATGTTTTAAGCAGGAAAATGTCTGTGAGAAATGTAGGCTGCCTACCCTTAAATAGGTCCTTAAAAACATACTGCTCTATCTAGAAATGTGCTAAGCTAAGTTTAACCTAAACCTGGGAATACGAATGTTACGTCTCTTTTGTTCCATATTAATGATATTCTTGACCTAATGAAACGTTTTGAAAAACGGATTTTACATCGAACAATAAGTAAAAATAACTACTTACAGCTGGTATGTTTTACCTAATTGACTACATCGCCCCAGTTTACCCTATGTTCGATAACATAATTGAATTTCTGTTATGCCATTTGGGTCACGAATGCCTACCCCAAATAAATTGTAATGATTACCTACTTATTTATATTTAATTTATATATGTACTATTTTTCTTATTACTAGTACCACAATATATTGTGTAGTACTGTACATTGGTACAGTAACAAATAATCGGCCATAGGGTGTTTTACGCATGCTCTTTAGTGGGGGTGCATTTTGAGTATGCCGTCTAGGCGGTCTCGGGCACTAAAAGGCACCGTGATGATATTATATTATATTTTTATTAGTAGTACAGCGGGTAAAAAAAACTTCCCATCGTACTACCGGAGCAGTTGGTAGTACTACGGGCAAATATTATTGCCCGTGTTACTACTGGTAGTAATAACGGTAGTACCACGGGCAATAAACGGATTTTGGTGAAATAAACGCTAAATTTTAATGTTACTTCCAATAAAACTTCTTATCTTTTAGTAATTCAATTTGGAATCTAATGAGCAACTTCTACGTGATGGCGACGAACTAATGAATATACAAACGAGAAAAATAAAAAATAAATGTTTTTGCTTCTTTTATTTATTTGCAGTATTATTTTTGCAAAAATCTTTAATGTACAG
This sequence comes from Monopis laevigella, assembly GCA_947458855.1. Lineage (NCBI taxonomy): Eukaryota > Metazoa > Arthropoda > Insecta > Lepidoptera > Tineidae > Monopis > Monopis laevigella. Next base: position 16,588,256 of record OX381583.1, on the reverse strand, counting down.
ACACGGAAAGTTTACCATTTTATTATGCATGGTGACTGTGAAGGAATATTATACAAAAAAGGTTGTACTTTGGGCTAATAAATGAGGTATGTATAGTTATGAAGTTCTACTGATCAAATTGAACAACTATTTCCATGGAACCATGTGAAAAAAAAATCTTAATTCTTCTCTATACAAACTAGTAATGTTAAAATTACCAATTTTAATGTGGAAGCCATTTTTTTTTTTCATTTGCGATACATGGTTCCTTAGGAAAAGTTGTTCGAGAGTCTCATATTAGCCCAATGTACAACCTTTCAAATTCATTATGTATAATATCTTCTCCGTTCATGAGGCTTCTACTGATATTATTTTTAAAAAAATCTCCAACTATTTACTGTAGGTATAAAAAAATCTTCAGCAGAATTTTAATACCGTTAACATTTATTTTTGCAGTGAATACTCAATAGAATTTCAATAAATACAATAAAAAAAGTTTTACAGCTGAATTAATTTTACTGTGATACCTTTTTAACAATACGTACCAAAGTTACACGTACCAATTCCGGGTTATCAAAAGGTTTTGTAAACTCTCTACAAATGTTACATAATACATTACGTTTTATTACAAGTACTTTGATATACTTTTTTATAATTAATTTTACAAGTAAAATAAATTGAACAGATTTAATAATAATTTGTTAGCAAAAAAATCCATTTATTAACATAGTAAAACTTTTTGGGAGAATTTTTTTCGTCCGTTTCAAGATTAATAAGAAAATTTAGTTAAGAGGCTATTAAAAGTATAAAGTCTGAGTTCGAACAAAGTAATTGAAGCTTTTCAAGAAAGCAAAAAATCCATTTTTTATTTTGATGATTGAAATGACAAATCAGTTGCTTTAAACTAACTACACTACGAAGGTCCGGTTAAATTAATAAGGTCCAAGATGATTTTTATTTATTTGAAACATTCGAAATTTGACCTAAAATATACTTGTTTAAAGAATATTATAAGATTTTCACTCAGGTAAAAAAAATACATAAACATTTAAATACCTAACTATTTTTCGTTCATATTGGTTCAAGAGTAATTTCAGCAAAGTCTTTGCATCGTCTATTGAAGGATCTTAGCCTTCCAAGATCGGCCGTCGGAACTTCTATGGAACGTGTTTCCAAGATGCTGTCGACAGGATTATATAGAATTTGGTTGGGGAGAGAGCTTAGTGAACACAGAAAAGGAAGGAGTTAAATTCGGAACCTAACTCTGCTTCGTAGTATCAAGTCTAGGAACACTGCAGTTCACTCCGCTGCCTCCTATCCACGTGATGGACCCATCACCCGAGCGGAAAATTCATGGAACATAGTCTTTCTCTCCTACTTACGTCCCAAATAATTTTATTGAATCTCCAAGAAACTTTATAAACAAATAGTTTCACATAGGTATGCTGTGTTTTTTACTAACATTGCTTCTCCTACCTTATTTTACTAAAATCAATTGTATATCAACGACATATCAAAGTTAAAATTTGTCTTATTACCCTTACAAAATGTGTCATATTTTGTCTTTGATATGCATAGTTGATACCCAATTTATTGAAGTAAGAATAAAGCCCCTGACATACAACCTTGAAAGATAGACAATCAAGCTAACTAACTATTTGTTGTAATAAAATGTTCTTTAAATATAATGTTATAAAGGAAATGTAGGACGAAGACTTACGTTCTTCTGGGTAAAAACTATTGTAACACCTACATTTTTTTTTGTAATTATAAACAAAAATAACACAACTATGCCGCACGGCACAATTCTAGATAATATTTTTAATTTATAGGTCATTTTCATAGGTTTTTTAGGTAAGTATTTTAATTTAGATGTTTTATTTTTAAGTAATATTACAATATAAATTGTTCACTAATTTGTTATTAAATAGTTTGTACACAACCTATAAAAGTTTAATGGTGATTATCTATAAATTGTGCGTGCCTCAAACCAAAGAATATTTTGCTAAGATGAACGAAAAATAAGATATATTTTTTTTATAACAGGCGCAACGATTTGTCTCTGTAATTGGTTGATATAGTAGTTTTTACCAAAGTAAAAGGAAAGGCTTCAATTCTCCTAAATTAACTTAAGTTCAAGCATCGTAATAGAATTACAATCGCTTAATTTGTCACATAAAATATTCTATACCAACCGTCCATAGAATGACGCAAGTTAATTTAAGACGAGAGTCTAATGAGGCCTTTCGATGCTCATGCTAATTTAACTGCAAAGTATTATACATCTCCCCGCGCATGACGGTGAGTCGGTAACGCTTCCATAAATATTTATTTAAACTACCGATGGGCAATTTTGCAAAAAAAAAATGTGATATTGCATTTGGTTGGCAATTTAGTAGTTCCTTTCCATGATTATTCCTTTCCATGATTATCCGAATAACAATCGACAAACTACTGACTGAACTACTAATCTACGTACCGCCACAGGAAACGATGCATTTCGCTAGAAAATTGTGCGTGCCCTTGTTGCGGTATGCGACGAGAGCCAACATTCTATTTTTTAATATAATATATTTAGACGTAAGAAAATAGATGTTTTTATTTACATAAGAATTATTTTTTGTTTTGTTTATTAGCTAGTTGATTTGAAAAGACATTCTATAATTTTGTTACACTTGATACGGGTAACAGTTAAGACCAAATATATGGTCGTAAATGTATCGACAATTTTGATCAGACGCCCCTCTTAAGAGAATTGTGGTCAGAACCCTAAAAAGTTTGTAATAAGATTTACGAATCTACAATTGAATGGGATCGATCAATCGAACCGTCCGATCAAGCAGATGGCAACTACCCATTTATTTAGTCGTTAATCTCAAAAGCTAGATTTGAATAAAACACTTTGAAATGTCTTCAGTAGTTTAGAATAAATGAATAAAATCGAAAGCGGAATGCTTTTCCGACCGCAACAAAATACATAAGCTTTGTACATAATTTATAATGCTAAGTAGGGGTAGATTGAGGGGGCAGGAATTTAATCGCCGCTAATTATATTTTATTTATTCAAAGTTTCAGTAAAACATGACAAAAAAATATTATGTTGAATACATAGTGATAGTTTTATTGACATAGATACCTAGTCACATTCCCTGTGTCTTGATGACTAGTCTCTTTCTATAGTTTCTAGTACGGTATGTATTTCTATTATCGGCGTTTTGTAATATTTTTATATAGGTTTGTATGTTTGAATCGCTGTTGATATTTCCACAAATAAATAAATAAATAATAAATTACAGTTTCGATAAACAACTAAGAAAAATAAGATAATAAATAAAACAATTCAACCGAAAATGAACACAAAGTAAGCAAATACAAAAAGTAGGTATTTGTAAAATACCCACAACCTATAGAAAATACAAAGTAAAGTGTAAAAAGTTTAATAAAAAAGTGAACCAAACTAATTAATAAGGAAAACAACAAAATTTACATTAAACATTTTGATAAAAACTAAAACATTGAAAAGAATATTAGCCCGGAATCGACCCGGTTGATTTTATAAAAAAAAAAAACCAATCCTGTATTATTGAACCAGGTGATAGGGTCGCTTATAAAGATCGAATTCTGGTAAGTAATATCTATCGGCAAGCTAAAGGAAATTGCAAATTTTTAATAAAATAATAAATATAAAAAAACAGATACTTTAATTAAAAAACGCTCTTCAAAACCCATCCACATAGAAAACATACTTACATTGGAAAAACCTTCAAGTTATCTAGTCATGTGTCAATTTTAGTATATGGTTTTACCGGTTTTCAGGAGACTATTACATCGATTTCTTATCGAGGTGGTAGTCTTCTTTTAGGGTGTAGTGCACTAGTTTCAAAACGGTTAATTAGATAAAGCAGCGAGGCTAATAAAGTAGACCCGTAATGCGAATTCATCTTTATCACCGCCCGTTTCGTAGCTGCATCTTTTAGCCGGCATAGTAGAAGCGATTAATGCTGTTAATCTGTTGATGAATTGATAGACCCTACTCATGGATTTTGTACTGCTTACATAAGATAGTTAAAAATTTTCATGCCGTACTCCAATAAAAAAAAACAATATTATACTTTTTTTAATAAAAGAAAAAACGAATTCAGCTATGTATTGAAAATAATGACTATCATTTTAAACAATTTATTTTTAAGACAAATTGTCTTAAAAAAAGTAATTTAGTTCGCCGTTTGAAGTTACTAGCCACTATTTGATTCTTATAAGCGACACCTTCAACTGGTGCAATAATACAGAATGAGTTATTTTTTTCAAAATCAACCAGTTCGATTCATGGCTAGAAGATTTTTTTTTTCTAAAATATAATGCGCAGTTTTAGTTTTTATCTTAATTGGCTCCGGGACTCCTTTGAGCATTTTTCGCTATTTCTTGTAGTTTAGGAAATGGCCTTGAAAGAAAAAAACAACAACAAATCACTTGAAAAATTATCTCTGTATATAAAAAAAAAAACTTTAAAGTTAGTATTACGATATAACTTTGCTAGACACAATCGACCTGTTTCGTTAGCACCCTTACAGATGCAAAAACCGTCAAGTGACCCAGTCATTTTTCGATTTTAGCACGTGGGTTTTCAGGAGACTATTGAATCGATTTTTTGTAGAGATGGTAGTATACTTTCAGAGTTAAGAAACTATTTCATTGAACAGGTATTTATTATGATTTTTTGTATATTATTTCATATTATTACAACACATTTTTTATTTTATTTCTATAATTATAAAACCGCTTTTAATTTCATTTTCATTTCTTAAATAATTTATAACAACAGTTGTTAAACCCTCAAAACAAAGACAAATAAATATAAAACCATAGTTTACCTGCCGTTGATTATACTAGAATAATTAGAGAAAAAAACTTACCAAAAAAACAACAGCAAAACACTAAAGTGTATAACGTAATAAATATAGCGCGAACATCAGTTCTGTCAAATATGTACTCGTCATCCTGTATCGAGTATTGAGAATGATTGTAATCGGAACTGTTTAAAATATTCACTTTTGCCACTTCACTATTTCCGCTGGTCCACGAACTGTTGTGGGTGTCTTCTCCCTTGGTGTATTTGAGGCTCGAAGTGATTGAAAACCCTGATATGATCATATTTACAGTTTTGGCACTTCGTTCTGTAAAAGTTTGTGCTTCATTTTATCTTGTCAATTGTTGACATTGGTATGTGTCTGAAACAAAAAAGAAAAGAAAAATTAGACAACGCGGTAATTCTAGCGTATATTGCCTACTCCAACAAGAGGCGCCCCCCTCAGGGATTTTATGTTTTTAATTTAATTTGTTTATTTCCAAAGTTAATGTATAGTTCTCAAATTTGTTTTTTATTTTTAAAATTATAAAAATACATACAATTGATAAATACAAATAAATCGATAAGTACATTTTTTTATTGGAGCACGGCATGTGACTTTGTATCTACCTTGTGGTGAGCAGACCTACAAAGTCCATGAATGGGGTCAATCAATAATTGTTCTTAAACAGCATTGATTGCTTCCACTATGCAGGCTAAATGATTCGACTAAGAAATGGGCGGCGACAAAGAAGAATTGCATTACGAGTACTTATATTTTAATATACTGGCTGCCTTATCGTCAATTAAACCATCCATTTCGTAACCGCACCATGAAAGGAGACTACCACACGACAAGAAATCGATTCAGTAATCTCCTGAAAGCCGGTGAACCCAAAGACAAAAAACGAAACATGACTAAGTCACGGTTTTTGCATCTGTATGAGCGGTGTTATGTTATGTAACGTAAAATAAAAATGTATAGAGTTTGATAAAAGTAATTTAGGTTTTTAAATGCATTTAGACAGATATTAGAAAACCATTTCAGATTTTAATTAATGTAACAAAATTCTATATTTTTAAATGTGTTACAACTTGTGCCTTGTGACCCGGGAACTGAAGTGTGGACTGATGGGGTAACAGCACAATAAATTGAGTTAAATAATCTGTAACCCACCCACGGGCGTAGTTACTGCCGTATCTGCCGTATCAGTTATACGGGGCCGCCGGGCCACAGAGGCCCCCAACGTGCGTAAGCTCAATTTAATAAAAACGCCCCAAATATTGTTTTAATTCAAAAATGACAAAAGTCCCCATCCTAAGGCCCCCAAACAAATTTTTATACGGGGCCCCGCCAAGGCACGCTACGCCACTGAACCCACCCATGTGCTGCTTCATTGCACCGGGGTGGCTTTACAACGGGCGAAAATCCTCGGAACACCGAGGTCGCTCCTTGATGCCTGTGGAAGACCATGACTTCTTGCCGCCTTCTGGAAGGAGCTGGGCTGGCTAGAATAGTCAGCCAAATCGCGCAAAAAGGCCTAATCTCTTGGCTAATTGCGGAAAACGAGCCCGCCATGAACAGAATCTCTGTACCCACAGACCTCTCCTTCATCTACATTTTCAGCCTTCTTCATCGATTTCTTGCCAACCCATTAGTGTGCGGTTACGAAACGGGCAGTAGTTTTAATAATAAAGCGGAGTATTAAAAATTCGTCATTATCGCCGCACAATTTAGTCGACATACTTATTTAGTATGGTATGATCGATTAAGGCTGTTAATAATGTACCTATTAATCGACCCGATTCATGGACTTTGTATGTCTGCTTAACATTAGTTAGATAGAAAGTCCCCATGCTCGAATAACAAAAATATAAACACCTTAGTTTATAGGTATTTTTATAGGTATAAATCATCAAATATGTATATTTTATTCACGTTAATAAAAATGTCTGAAGTCAGATTTATATGTTCATCACGTATAAAATATAGAGGAGCAAATAGTAAAAGAAATTTCTTTTACTATTATACTTAGGTATAAAGATACACAGTAAATTTTTAAAGTACCTCAGTTTGCATATATCAGCGAGCGACGTGAATTTAGAAGTGGATTGAAATTTTATTCAAACCTAAGTTACTGAAATATTTTTTTAGTTTATACATATATTTTTCGTAACAATTTCTTCTTCGTTTATCGTAATTATGTAATTATTATATTAATACACAAAAATAAAACAAGTTTTTATTTATATACGACTTCGTATCACCGAATGAAATGAGAATGGGTTAAATACTAAATAAAGTGTAAGATGACAGATATTCAAAGATCACTAAAATTATGTTTGTACGGTCGAAAGAATCACAAAGAGTATACCGTCATTATACATACAAAATAACTTAATTTTAATTTCTAGCTTTTCTTTAGGATTTTTCCTATTATTTTCCTTTCCAACCACCCCTGTATTAAACCAAAAAAAAATATTTGAAAGTCTAACGAACGGCGTTTCAATAATATTAAAATCCGTAGCTTGATCTGTTGTAATAACCAACTACGGACGGAAAGGCGGGGACGAATCATTACCGTAAGTAGATTATTAAAGTAAACCACCTTTAATAATTTAATTTAATATTAAATTGTAAACCACATTATTTTGCAAGCCTAGTAGGCTAATTCTGTAGACACAACTTATATTCTACCATCTTGTAAACTCGAAATTACTGCAAATAAATAATTTCATTTCATTTAATTTAGTGGCCTTATTCATAAAAACTTATTGAAGCCTTGAAGAACACTTTAGTTATGGAATGTTTTGTCACTTTTACACATCTTCATTTTTGTTTTAAATAAAAGAGACAAAACCTTCTATAAGTAAAATGCTCTTGAAGGACTCAATAAGATTTTATGAATAAGACTCAACGCTCCCAACCAAAAAATATAATTATAGTTGTAAAGGCATTTACGAGTAAGTATAAAAGCTTTACTATTTGTGTGGCTGTTACGTATCGCCGTAAACGTGAGCAACAACCAATAGGATCGCGTTATTCAATCCTGTTACCAAAAATAAAGCGGCCCTATTGGTTGTTGCTTACGTATACGTATACATAAACGTATACGCAAACCTATAGTAGAGCCTCTAGTCACACCTACATTCTAAAATAAGTAGACGATTTTCATTTATTATCTAGTTTTACTGAGATATTTCCTGACATGTTATAAAAAAAGCAGCAGTCTAGCCATTTCAAGGTAAACCTCACAAACCCACGTGAATAAATATAATTTAAAAATAAATAAAGATTACCCTGTACCTACTGTAACGTTCCTTGAGAGATTTCCAACGTTTTCATGTACAAAATATCGTTTGAGAGGATTTAATCTCAGTGAAATTGTAAACGAACTGTAATATTTTAAGCCTACAATATTATTTTTGTAAAGAATTTCGCTTTCGTGGTTATTAGGAGGTTTAAAATAGGTATGTAGGTAAATTTTAGGTTAAGTATTTTTGGCATTAAGTAGATATTATTAATGGGCTCCCGAGAAAAATTAAAAAAAATATATTGTTTATATATATATATATATATATATATATATATATAATGAGAAGTTGACAGTCAATGTCACAAGCAAGCGTTTCTATTGGATACTATCATCAGCTACTATTACTAGCTAGAATCAGAAAAGAGAGATGTCATAAGCTACCAAAAGGATTTGCTATACTGCTATTGGAACCTCATCCTATTAGTTTGATATCACCGAAATGACAAAATAGTGATTGATTTCTGAAGCCCGTATTTTTCAATCTTATTGGGAGACTAAAGTATCATACCGCGGGTTACCCGCAAAGCTAAGTGAAAATTTGTTGGAAAAAAAATAATTTAAGAAAAACAATTTTTTGTTTGTTTTAACACGCTAATCTCTTGGGACTAGCTGTCGAATTAAAAAAAACATTTGATTTCTAATTAATGAGGAAGATTATATAGATAAAGCAATGGCACATAAAATATATGTCGGGGAGGCAATCGGATTGCGAGTGGTAATCTGGGCATTGGAGTGGTACAGAGCCTCCTCGTATCGGCCGAATTGACCTCAAGTGGACTGGGGGCTATGATGTTAGTGGTGGGACATTTTTTTTTTAACGAAGCAACCGCATTTTTATCCGGTTGCTTGAAATACCTAATTTTTTTTTGCTAGCCGAAACACGCAAACAGTTAGCATTAGCGATAAAAAAAAAGTTGTGAGGCAACTGCTGCCAAACCGATCCTGATGAGAAGTTTCGGAGAAGCAACCCTTCAAAGTCGTCGAATAATGATATTTTCAACTATAATTCAAAAAAACATAGTAAAATTGGTTTAAATCGGATGTCATTAGAAATTTAAACTGTTATAAGTACAAATCATTCATTAATGACAAATTCAACAAAACATAAAATGTCGACAAATAATAAATCTAGAAATACGAAGAAGCTGAGACAGATAGTATAACAATATTTATTACACAAACAACCTCGATGTTTTATTTCATAATAATAATAAATAAACATATTTAATTTATAGTTTAAATATTTGAATTAATTATTGATGTTATGCCAAACTAATAAAAAAAAGAGACAGATGCTTCAGTTCGCATGATAGCATTCAGTTTCTATATAAAAAAATAGAATACAATTGAAGTATACTCCTCGCTGTTTACACGATTATTTAATTAAAAGGTGCAAAGCAAAATTAAATGCAATGGGCTTCCGACGATAATAAAAAAATCTTAATTTTATTTATTATTTCAAATATATAGTCTAAAATAAGAAACTAATTTCGTTTATTTTTTAAATACAAAACTGGTTTTTGAGATATTAATATTTGAAATCTAAAAAATCTGTGTGACTTCACAAGCACCCTAAGACACAATGAAAACAGTACTATTGGATAAAAGTGGTGCGATATGCACTTTTATAAAATAAATGACAAATATATCTATCTAATAAAAAACTGCGTGACTTCACAAGTAATAGACTAATAGACCTATATTAAACTAATAGACGTTGAAAACAGATAAAGGTGCTATATGATATAAAATAAATGACTAATTTAGTCTAATATATTTTTATGTACCTATCTAGCCGAATGGTAATTGCTATTCCTATAGGTAATAATAAAAATAAAGTTCACAAGATTTCTTTTAAAGAAGATGAGTTTCAAGAAACACGTATACCACTCATAAACTGTAGAGTAGGTATTACGGGTCCAAATTTTTACTTCGCTTCGCGGCAACCAATTGTGATATTGACATGTCAACTTCTCAATTTATTTTATTTCTAAAAAACGCCTGTTTCCTTCGCCAATGTGATAATGACGTATCACAAAAATAATAAATAAAAATGTTTAAACATGAAAATTTACAAACCTGTTTTAAAAAATTGATAATAACCAAATTAGTTACTTATTTAAGGCATTATTTTATTTTTTTGCTTTGAAAAAAATAATTTTATTAGTAACCAAGTAAGATAGAATGATGAAAATCTATTCTTACTAAAGGATATTTCATCCTGTCAGCGCTATATCATATCTTAGGGAAGTCCCACTGGCAGAACCAAAGCCTTCAAAGCCGAAAAATGATGTATACCTATATTATGTGGTCTAAAGTCCAGTGAATAAGTTTAAAATCCCTTAAAATATTGACATTAAGGTTAAGAATATTTATTAACTCAAAAAATAACATACCTACATAACATTCACTTACATTGAGTTAACACAAAATACTTAATATAACAAAAAATTACAAACTATCAAAGTCGTCATTTCATCACATATTTAAACATAAATAAATTAAAATATATGTACTTAAGTAAATTAAAATGATTATTTATAATGTACATATAATTTTATAATTTTTATTAATTATTACATATTTATAGAATAATTTTGTATATTATATAAACTCAAAATTGCAAATTCTTCTTTATCGCCGCATATTTCGTAACCGCATCATTTAGCCGGCATAGTGGAAACATTAGCGCAACCACTGGTCTACAGAGTCTGTCATATAATGTAGTACGTACTTGTAGTAGTAGTTGCGCCTTTGGCGTGGTATCTGAGGTCGTTGGATCGATTCCCACCCACTGCATAAAATTGTGAACAGTTTGTCATTGTCTGGGGGTTTATAAAATATAATACGTATTATATAATTGTTTCTGGTACACATGGTACAAGCGTAGAGCTTAGTTTGTGACCAGAGCAATATGTGCAAAATTGTCCTACATATTATAATAAAAAAAGATCATGGAACCATATTATATGTGTGCATTTAACAAGTGATAATATGCCATCGTAAATATTAGATAAGGTTCCAGACTATGATACTTAATTATCTTTCATATCATGAACGAATAAGCTACTAAAAGCTTTCCATAAGCTATAACTTGCATTTATAAAATAACTAATCCATAGATTACTTATTAACAATCGATACATTATTTTATCTATATATACTATAATGCGGAAAAACATCGCTTTTTCTTTTTCACGAAACTTGTCGAATACTGATAATATGGCAAGTTTTTTAAGGTGCGGTTACACAATGAGTGGTTTTATTGGCGATAAGGCAGCGAGTAGGTATATTAAAATATACTCGAAATGTAATTCGTCTTTGTCGCCGCCCATTTCGTACTCGCATCATTTAGCTGGCATGGTGGGACTACCATTTATAGACTTTGTAGCTCTGCTCACCACCAGGTTACAAGGTTACATGCCGTGCTCCAATAAAAAAAAAGAGTGATGAAGAAATGGCACTGCTTAGTCTCTCTTTGCCAATCCCTGAAAAGCACCGAGACTATAAACATATAATCGTTATTATTTTATAAAAATAAATCATTAAAACGTTTGCTTTCAAGGTAGAAAAAACATACAAGCTTTAGTTTCAGTAGGAACGCCTGTACTCAATAAATAGACGAGGTCATCCGTCTATGTCAAGAAATAGTCATGTGTGAAATTTCATAACACATATCTGGTGACGTGGCGCAATACACATGATGGTATTGCTAGGTTTCAGTTATCCAATTGCTTTGATTAAAGATTCCGAGCCTATAACACCTATATTAAAGCTTAGATGCACCAAAGTGAGTTACTGTTGGCGTCGAATCTAGCTGTCATTCGACTTTAAAAATAAAACTGGTATATTTTTAACTTTAATCGTTACATTTACAGAGAGTTGATTTTGGTGCAACTCGCGCTAAGTATATACTAGAGATGCGCCCATTATGTAACCACATCTTTTAGTCGGCATAGTGAGAACGATCAATGTTGTTAAACAACAATATATTAATCGACCCCATTTATGGATACATTTTCTGCTTTCCATTAGGTAGATACAAAGTCAGTCAAATAATGGTAAATTTAATTTAGAAAAAACTGTCGAGAAAAAACAAACGCTAGTTTTAAAACATTAATTTTCAAATGAAATAAATTCTAAGATAATACGTAGTCGGCACTGAAAATATCGGGAATGGAATATTTCCACTGTTCCTGTCATATTAAAATCTTTTTAATTGAAAACTTCTTGGTTTTAAAAATCGAATACCATTTATTTATTTAAAAAAAGATTCTTGGTCTTGTCACAAGGACTTGTCAAACTTGTTTAGTCGTTGAGAAAATGGAATTGCCTCGCGAAAATTCAAGAGCGATGTTTTATTATGACTTTCGAAGTGGTTTAACACAAAAACAGTGTGTTGATCGGATGCTTTCTGCATTTGGTGATGAAGCCCCATCCAAAACCATAATTTATCGCTGGTTTGCTGAATTTCAACGTGGACGTGTCAAGCTCAGTGATGATACCCGTCAAGGTCGTCCAAAAACTGCAGTCACCCAAGAAAACGTTGATGCTGTGCGTAAGCTGATTGTGGAAGATCGACATGTGACATACCGCGAAATTCAGGCAACTTTAGACATTGGCATGAGTCAAATACAAATAATCTTGCATGAACAATTAGGTGTAAAAAAGTTGTTTTCCCGATGGATACCGCATTCGCTCTGTGAAGAGCAAAAAGCGGCTCGCGTTACTTGGTGCGTCAGAACTCTCGAAAGATTCCTTGCAGGATCCTCAAATGCTGTATACAACATCGTATCAGGTGACGAATCCTGGATATACGCGTACGAACCCGAAACAAAAAATCAGTCACGAGTTTGGGTGTTCGAAAATGAGTTAAAGCCAACAAAAATTATGCGTTCACGGAGTGTTGCAAAAAAAATGGTGGCCACGTTTGTCTCCAAAACCGGCCATGTTGCGACTATTCCTCTTGAGGGACAAAGAACGGTTAATGCAGAATGATATGCTAGCATTTGTTTGCCACAGGTCGTTTCTGAACTCCGTAAAGAGAACTGCAAGCGCCGCATCATCCTCCATCACGACAATGCGAGTTCTCACACCGCGCACAGAATAAAAGAGTTTTTGGAGCAAGAAAACATAGAATTATTAGACCATCCGCCGTACAGCCCCGACCTAAGCCCTAATTATTTCTATACTTTCCCTAAAATAAAGAATAAATTGCGTGGTCAGAGATTTTCATCACCTGAAGAAGCTGTGGACGCCTACAAAACGGCCATTTTGGAGACCCCAACTTCCGAATTTGCTTGCTTCAATGATTGGTTCCATCGTATGGAAAAATGTGTCAAATTTCGCGGAGAATACTTCGAAAAGCAATAAATACATTTTTAAATAGTAATGTTGTGTCACTTCCTTGATTCCCGAAATTTTCAGTGCCGCGGTAATTATTCGGCAATCTAACCGAATATTCGGCCGAATACGAACATTCGGCGCTTCTCTACTACAGGTGTAGCCAGTTCGAGGAGAATTAATATTTTGAATTTTCCGCGCTGCCACGTGTCGATTATCCAACGACACCTCATGGCATTCGCTAACCTATGTATATTTTCGTGCTGATTTTATGTTAATCCAGCAACGCTCCCGGCTACAATCGCCAGTAACCACCTATTACCGATTTAAAAATCGAATGCATACCTGCTGCGCAACGTATTTTTATATTCTTAATAAATTTTCGTTGATGTGCCAAACTGTGTAAAAGCCTCCTTTGAGACGAGTCCAACAAATTTGCCGTAGGAAAGTTTTAGTCGCTGAGGTGTTTTCAAGTAAGCGGTTCTTGAAATTATCGGTGCTATGTTGCCAGCGGATAATATATAAGCCTACAGCATAAATAATAATATCTAAATGATAATTAGATTACAACCTATGCAGATTTCTCGAGGACACTCAAGTTTCAAAAGGCGTTCCTTTTTAAAGAAAAAATTCGCCACAAATAATAATATAGGTAAAGATCTAATTTTCTGTTCCATTAACAGTTTCTGAGTAACTTTTGAGTTGTTGCACTACCGGCTATTGTATAGTTGTACCGTACATATAAACTCAACATTTATATGTACGGTACAACTATAGGTCTGAGTTTGAACTACTACTGGTTGAATCGATTTTCTAATCTAAAATCAAGTTGTGAATCCAGGTTCAAAGTTCAAATCCAAATCTAACTATCATACCTCTACCATATCTAGTTCATAACAGAATTGTATAGGTATTAAAATGTAGGTATGACTTGGTAAATAAAATAAGTCTATTTATTTTGTTTATATTATTATATATATAATATTATACGTGGTGGCCGAGTTGGTTAGACCTTGGACTTAAAAACACTTAGGTCCCTGGTTCGAATCCCGGTGTGTACCAATGAGTTTTTAATTAAAAAAATTACGTACATTTGTTTGACAACACCACTATAGTGCCTCGGAGAGCACGTTAAGCTGTCGGTCCCGGTTTCACTATACCAACTTGTGAAACTGTTTATAGATGGGTTATTGAGTCTATTCAAAACATCGCGACGAGCTAGCCATTTGTTTGGTGTAGACTCATATCATCGGCTACGACGAGGTGGGATTAAAACGCCGTACGGCACCCGTGATGATATGTATGTATGGATATTATTATATAAACAACTAAAAATACTATATATAGATGCATATGTTGATGTTTTTTCATTTTAGCGAATTATATTTTTAGGGAAAATATTTAGCACTATGATAAGTTTTTCAATTTATAATTTACTAGCTGTAACCCAAGGTTTCACTCGTGTTAAATTTCAATCATCCCGTCGCGTCGCGTCGCCCGTATTACGGTCCTTTTTTTCTCTTTAAAAGTCCCTAACTAAAACATTAAGTTTGACATCTGTACCTTCAAAGGAACCCTTATAGTGAAACTCGGGTGTCCACATAAAATATCTGTCCACATAAAATATCTTGAAAACTACTAACTAATAAACGGTATATTTTATAATTGTAGATCTTGTTGACCCTACACTCTACAGGGTATTATAATGTATTATAATTTCTTATTTCTCAGAAGTTATTAAACCGATTTTATTGATAATAAAATGGTTTGTAGGTATTCACTGAAACTAAATTGATGTACGTAGGTGTCAAAACGTAAATAGTTTTTAAAAAAATAAACAACCAAAACCCTTCGCGAGCGAGTTTTTTAACTTGTCGTTTTTTTTTATTCGTGTTATCTTCTGAATGGAATGTCCTATTGGAATAATTCGAAAAGTAATCCATTGGTACTGAAATAACCTCACCTGATTTGGGCATATAGAAAGAATGACGAACCAGATATATAAAAACGAAGTTAAGCGTAAAGTATTCGACACGTAACATGAACAAATTAAACTGATCCTGCCTCTAGCAGCGGGATATAAACCCCAGCCGAAACTAAACCCCAAAGCAAAGGCATTGAGTCCACTGAACTCCGAAGGTTTTAAAATACGATGCAATTAAAAGTCTTCGAAATCGGCGTGCATGATGTATGAAGAGTTATTAATGACTGGGGCAATGAAGTATGTAGCGAAAAGTAGCACTAGGTTGTCTCTGTTACCCCGAAAAAGAGCCTGTCCCTTGCGTGAAGATTTTATACCCTAAAAATACCTTGACCTCGAATCTTTATTAAGTATTAGAATCGAATATTGTTCCGAGAATTCATTATTATTTTTAATAAAATACCTTTATATATTATCAGAATATTCTGTCATGTTATATCACAAATTTAATAAAAGTATCATGCCGTAGGTAATATAAAATTACAGAGTCCATTTAATATTTTTTGTTTACAAAAAAAAAAGGTATAAGTACCTAACAAAAAAACGTTATGCTTCCATGTAAAAATTTACCCAAATATTTTTTTTGTCATAAAAAATATTGCTATCTATACAAATAAGGTACCGAATATTTAATAAGGTTTCATCGGATCAGATTTATCAAATTTAGCAGATTTCTTTTGAATTCAAATAAGATGTTGTAACTGCCAAAGTAAATTTATTTATCTTTTATCCTAAATAAGTAAAATACCGGTAGTATTCTTTAATAAAACGGAGTACGAAATAAAAGCTAGAATCGTTTCTTGAATACCGGCCTGAGTATTCCACGAATGTTTGTTTGGTTCTTTTTGTAATCAGGATTTTAAGTTTAGGTAGACCAATATTAAAAGAAAATGGAATTTAAAGCTTGTCTTAAAAGTACCATCACAGGTGCTTAATTAAATTTCATTTATATAAAAAATACGCCTATTTAAGTTTATTTACGCCTATTTGTACACAATAGTAGTATGTAACACTTAGCAAGTTCGCTTATATAAAAAAAAACAATATTATTACATTTTTTTTTTAACTAACAGACTAAGTGTACAGTATAAATTACAGAAGGTACACTTAGATTTGGCTTTTAAAGACAAATGAACTTTATTATTATTATTACTTAATTTTTTTATTAATATTATGTTAATTTACAGTCCCTGGCCATATTATTAGACACTCTGCAATTTTTTTTTACATCATTCCATATTGAATAGGTACAATATTTGATGCGATTAATAATAAAATTTATAACGTTTGTGTACTAACTCAAATTATATTATTGAATGTTATATATATTTTCACTAAGTGATATAAAGTTATTATCTTAGTCTACTGGAAGGTATCAATCAGAGGCCCTGAGTTTTTTTTTACGTTACTATCTTCTTAACCGATAAATCTCCACCAATAGGATCTTTTTATTTTGTTGGACTATCAAAATAAGCTTATCTGATTGGTGGAAAAATTAACACAGTACTCGTAGTATAGTTAACTGGATAGTAAACGTTACAAAATTCACACTAGGGCCTCTGATATTTTCGAATACACTAAGTGTTAAGGACTATATTCTATTCTATAAGTAACAATTTAATATCACATAGAAAAATTCGATATGAAATTCAATAATACAAAAAAAAATTAAGCATCCTAAATAAATGTTATAAATTTTACGAATAATCGCAATAATAATATTCAAAGCATAATTATTAGAAATAATATAAAAAATGCACAGTGCGTCTAATAATATGGCCAGGGACTGTATATATAAATTAATTATTTTGTTAAGTGAAAATTCTAAACTATAATAAATAAATATTATCACGGGTTCCTTATCGGGTGCCCGCTTCGATAAACAATAGTTGATCGTAGAGCGCCCGAAACCGCCTAGACGGCCTCAGGGTACCTAGTGGAGGGGTTTTAATCCCACCTCGTCCTAACCGATGGTATGAGTTTACACCGAACAAGTGGCTAGCTCTTCGCGATGTTTGGGTATACTCAATAACCCATCTATAAACAGTTTCACAAGTTGGTATAGTAAAAAAACTGGGACCGACAGCTTAAAGTGCTCTCCAAAGCACTATGATGGTGTTGTTAAACAAATGTACATACATTTTTAGATTAAAAATTCAGTGGTACACACCGGGGTTCAAACCAGAGACCTAAATGTTTTAAGTAAGGTCTAACCAACTCGGTAACAGCGTAAATTCTAACCTAATAAGTTAATTTAGGTCTATGTCATCAGGATTGAGGGGCCACATTTTGATAAATTTGTTAATAAAAATCGAGTTTGTAAAAAAATACTTCAAGTTTGTATAAGTTTAAATAAAAAAATTACATCGGATTTTTCTTTTTCAAATATTTCCGTTGATACTAAACGGTTTGAAGTAAGGTTTGCGTGGTTTGAGTGGTATATTTATTTTATTACTATAATAGGCCTATTTTCTAAACTTGTAGTCTATTGATATTTGAGGATATTGAAGTAAATGACAATCTCAGCACGGGTCAACTATAAATACCATGTAACTTTTTTTTAACAAACTTGAGGATTTTTTACAAACTTAAACTCGATTTTTGCTAAACGCTAGCATCTTCACGTTACGTTTAAAAATATATATGTTTTGCACTCCAATTTTTTGGTAAGCTGATATTTTTTTCGCGTAACATTTTAGGTACCTATCATGTTTGTTGAAAATATGTTTTTTTTTTTTTTTCATTAAACTTCATTTAATTTTTTTATTCCTATTTAGTCCAATTAGTTTCACTTAAAAAAAATATCCAAAACATTAAACTAGACTTTATCTTAATAAATTTTAGTGGTGACGACAACTGGGATTTTTTTTCCCAGTTGTCATTAGTAGGAACGGAGCCGGTAGTGACAACTGGGAATAACCCTCTATAATCCTTATGCTCATTATTATTATTATAATTAGCGTGACATTATAATTGGCACTTGTTTACATATACGTATTTATGAGGGTGTTGTATGTATGTTCATATTGATGCGGTGCTATAGCGGATAATTTTCTGCTTCCATTCATATTGCCACCGACGCAATTTCGCAACCATGCAAATTGCCTATCTGCCATAAAATTGGTTACATGAATATTCCGCCGAGGATACTGTAATTGAAATAATTAAATTATATTTCATGAATAGGCACACGATAAATTGTTTATTAGTAGATAAGGCTTTTAAGTATTACTAATGTTTAGGTCCTACATAAATAAAATGTGCTTTATATTGATGATTTTTTAGTAAATAAACAAACTTTTTTTTATTTTATTTTATACTGTCTCAAAACTTACTTGATTTTTTGTTTTTATTTAAACACATATTGCAGTTGAATTTCGAGGGTAATTTGTTTTTAATGTAAATTGTAGACGTTGCGCGTGGACTCTACATTCGACTATTACACGCCTTGCTTTGTCACAGAAGAAATAATGGTTTTGTTGGCAAACGTTCAAAATTTTCGATCACTTTTTGACATAATTGTGGAATTGTCTGTGGATTTATTTGCATACACTATTCCCTACAGAAATCCCCAAAGAAAAAAGTCCAGAGGTGAGATCATAGGGTCTTTGTGGCCAGTTCTACTTCTCCTCGCCGCGAGATTACTCATCCTGGATATTTCGTCTGCAATAGTGACGACCTGCTTTAACATCCTGAAAGGATCCAACAGTTTTATATTTATTAAGTAAATTCTCCAGCGGCTCGAAATCGTGAATAATGATGACTGAAAAATATGCTAAATTCTCACCATTTGGGTAGTAAATTTCACAATTTCTATTTCGAGCTTCGGACTGAAAAACTCTCCATAACTTATTCTTAAACTTTGCTGATGACAACTGCAAAATATTCGTGTTTTATGTTTAAGACAACAAAAAATATTATTATTTATTGAAGATAAAGGAGATTGTCATGATACTGACTTACTGACACCTCCCGAAACTAAGCTATCCTATCTAGCTTATAGCCAAAAAATATTATTATTTATTGAAGATAAAGGAGATTGTCATGATACTGACTTACTGACACCTCCCGAAACTAAGCTATCCTATCTAGCTTATAGCCTATTTTTATATAGGGCCTATAGCCAGTTTGGATATCAGATTACTTTTTTGTTTCAGGATAATAGGAACGGTTTTATCAAAATTCTAATACCAAAAGGGGTGAATAGGAGGTACCTATAAATATTTTTTAGGGAAAGTTAATATGTATGTCACAGAAGATACTACAGACTTATTTGTTACACATAGGGCCCTAGCACAACAGCATCGATAGGCTCGATAAATCGACAAAATCGATACGTATTTCGATTTTATAAATGAATGTACATTTACAAACTTAATTTTATTGACTGTTAAATTATATCGATGTGGTTATGCTAAGCCCCATACTCTTCTTATAAAATTAACTAATAAGTATTTTACTATATATTTTTTTATTTTAATAAGGAACGGGATGGGTGTAAAAAGGGATTTTTAAATAGCTGTGTTAGATGGTTTCAAAACCCTTTATTACTCTCTCCTTAAACAATTGTGATACTTTCATAAAACTACTAGCTGTTGCACGCAACTTTGTGCGCATATTTATTTTAAATAAAATATTATATCTACTTATATTTTGCTACGTACCCATTATTGCGAAGGTAAAGTAAACACGTTAACCATGGCTACCGTGCCGGCGCTTAATGAAACCAACATTCTGTAGAACTGCCTGTATGTATATAAACATATAATCCTATTTGAACCCCAGATCTAATAGCTTTTTAACAACAAAAAAATATATAAATCGGTCCAGTAGTTTTAAAGTTAACTAATAGGTCTTTCACTATATTTTTTTTTATTTTAATAAGGAACGGGATAACAGTTAGGACCAATAGGTCGTGAATGAATGAGAAATATTTGATCAGACTCTGCTCTTAAATAAAGCGATTACAAAATGAGCGTAATGCGACAATGGCGAAATTGAAATTACAAGTAACGTGTATTTAATCCTTGCTGCTTTATCGTCAATTCAACCGTACCCTGAAAGAGACTACCACTTCCACCAGAAATCGATGCAATAGTCTCCTAAATACGGTGAACCCACAAACTAAAATCTAAACATTAAAAAAATAAAAAATAAAAGTTTATTTATCAAAATATTACATTATTTGGATGTTGGGACCCCTGTGCTAAGTCAAGAGACCTGTGTAGCAGGAGATCCCGCACTTTTGTCAAATTTCATTAGTAATTAAACAAAAAAAAAAAAAAGAGTAAAGTAAGGTGGAAGGAGCTGGTAGAACAAACTAGAAAACATGACTAGGTCACTTATATATAGCGAAGTTATACTCGTAGAGACTTTTGTCCCATTAAAATTTTATGCTACATTTTTTCTAAATAATAGCTATGTGAGAAAGAAAATTAATCTGAGCCGGTCTTATAATTTATTATAAAGAGAATATAGTAGATAAGATAAAAATATTCATATCATATTTGTACCTAGTATTATTTTTAGGGATTATGTACTTACACCCACCTAAAAGTTTGATGTAGCGTAAATTTTCCTGAAGGCGGTATATATTAATTTAGGGTGTAATCTAAGTACATTTTGAATATATCTAAACATATTAATTGTAGAATATTTATATACCTACGTGGTGGCCGAGTTGGTTAAACCTTGGACTTGAAAACACTTAGGTCCGTGGTTCGAATCCCGGTGTGTACTAAAAAAAATATGTACATTTGTTTGACAACACCACTATAGTGCCTCGGAGAGCACGTTAAGCTGTCGGTCCCGGTTTAACTATACCAACTTGTAAAACTGTTTATTGATTTGGGTTATTGAGTAAAAACATCGCAATGAGCTAGCCAGTAATTCGGTGTAGACTCATACCATCGGCTACGACGTCGTGTGATTACACAACCCCTCCGCAGGGTACCCTGGGGCCGTCTAAGCGGTCCCGTAATGATATGTATGTATGTATATAGAATATGTAAGTGAATTAAATCTACTATAGGCAGCCTCCGTGGTTGCGCTTAAGGGTGCTTTTCCACCAGAGATGTGCTATGCCACGTTGCTATGGATGTGTTTGATATCAAACAATCATATTCATTGGTCCACATATCATAGGACTGGTGGAAAGGGGTTCTACTAAATTATGTTTTTTTAGATGCATGTTGTGGATGCCTGTTCTGGATGGCTTCCCTACTGACGATACACCGCATAGCTCGAGCTGCGCATCTTCCACGCACAGCTACATTGCGGCGGCGCATCTTCGCAGCATATCTTACTCGCTCCGCTACATAGCTTAAGTAAGCACCAGTTGAAATGGTCACATAGTTTCATAGCTTAGCTCTCGCATCTTCGCATCGTAGCTGCACAGCACATGTCTGGTGAAAAAGCTGCCGTAGCGTTGTATTCGGACATGTCGTAAATACGATTCCTACTCATGGAAAATAGTAGATTGCATATATTAAGGGAGCAAAACCATATTTTTACGGCGAGGGCGCTTTTTTGAATCCCGATCGTAGCGAGGGATTCTTTAGTAGAATCCTGAACGTAGCGAGTTTCAAAGTACTTCGTCCAAACCAAAAATAAATTAGGCGCCCGAGTGATTCACTCTACTTTTCATTACCCTCTATGATAAAATAAAAGGCGCCTCATATTTTATTGTAATATTATTATTTAATAAAACAGAGTAATAATTAAATTGCATTTTAAAACAAAACCATGAATTTCTAACAATCCGTGAAAATTTAGGAAAACGTGGGCTGTAGTTCGCGCGTTTTTAATTAGATTTTTTTATTTTTATTTAGCCGTTCGGCGCGGCTATGGGCCGTCATACCACCCAGTCTTTATTCAAACAATATTTGCGTTCGATTTCTTTGGCGCTGAAAACTAAGATGTTCCAAATTCATAAAAGTATGCGGCAAATATAATTGCAGCGCATTTATAAAGAGGATTACAAATTACTGCCCGCTAAAAGATCTTATAGAAAACACCACTTTTAGGTGCACTTGAAGGCGACCCAAGTAGTCCTTTTTGAATAGATTGAATGAAAACAATATTATAACGTATTTACGTTACCATGGTCTGGATGTTTATAAAATATAACATGTATTAGTATTGTTGTTTATGGTACATATAGCACAACCCTAAAGCATATTATAATATAATATTATACATATTCCGTGTTTTTTATTATTAAAGGATCCTTCAAAGAAAATCATATTTTCCATGCCTACAACAAAACTGCAGACGCTACGATTTATGTCTCTACCAAATAGTCACGTAATGTAACAAAAACGGTAAAAGGCGTGGGAAAATAAGTGAAAACGGTTTATTAAAAAAAAGAAGGGACTAACATGCCTAAATAGAAATATGAGATTGTTAGATATGGCAATTGGGATTTGGAAATAAAGCAACGTTTATCTGGTCACGCTGCCTCCTTCGGATGAGATTGAACAGTTATCTTCAGTCACGCTGCCTTCGGTCACGTATCGTGGGGGTAAGATATATATCGATCGTTGTAATATAGGGCAAAGTTAAGAAACGTGGAATCACCAATGATATAAACTAATCACGTAGTAACCATGGACGGTCCATTACAAATGTACCAGGAGAGCAGCAGTCAGAGAGGATGGTTAGGGGCGACATTTATAAAGCGTACCACACGCATCCATGTGACGACCACGACTAAACTATCAAGAGTGTAGGAAATAGAAGAAGTAATTCGGCAAACCGTGGCACCAATGATGGTAGTTTTTTTCTTTATATTATTAAAGTAGAAAAATAAAATAAATTAATACCATCACAAGTTGCCTTTTTTGCACCGGAGAACCCTTTTAAACGGCTCCCGGCTACCCAGCGGAGAGATTAACCTGTCCTCAATTCGCCAATGGTTTTCGGAGCAACACCTAACAAGTGGCGAAACTGTTGCGGTGTTTTTCATCGTATAGATTCTTGTATAAAGCGGTCGCCCATCCTCGCGATCTTGCTGTTATCTGCTTAACCTTTTTATTAGTTGTATAGTGACTTAACCACTAGGCTAGGGCCGATTTTTCTATTAAAGTAGAAAGTTAAAAAAAAATCATAGTCAGTAGTGTTGTCTTCGATGACTATCTGCTGAATGTGTCTGATATTTCGCATCTAAAATTCGAGATTAATAGACAACAAGGAAAAACCTATGTCAACTACAACTTAGCTTGATGTAGAAGCTGATGATAATGGTGTAAAGGCTACAGATAAACACAGTAAAGTTTTCATCAAAAGAACGCAGAAATCACGAGAGAAACATAATTTATGAGTAAATCCATAAAACAACACGTGGACCACATATAAAATTATTTTTAAAACGAAGTGCTCTGAACGTTCAGTGTGTTAATGTAAGCAAACATAACTCTAATTATTTTCACATTTCGACAGCTAACAGTAGACTGAAATAGAATAGACTGACTGACAGCATTGTATGATTAGAACAACTAACAGCGGTTAAGATTAAACGTGTCTCATAAGATAAAGGTTGGGGACTACATAATGAAAGGGCTCAATGCCCAGATGAGTATCTGGGCAGACCCCAAACCAGATTTTCCATTACTTAGGCCTCGAAGACTGAAAGTATTAAATTATTATTGTTTAGGTGGCGAGGGAGGTCTCTATTACTTCGTTAGGCCGACCGACCGGTCTTGTTACCACCGCCCATACAAAAACTAACCAACTAGATGCAAAAACCGTCAAGTGACATAGTCATGTTTCGGTTTTAGTCTGTGAGTTCACCGGTTTTCCGGACTACTGTATCAATTTCTTGTCGAGGTGGTCGTCTCCTTTCAGGGTGTGGTTACGAAATGGATAGTTAAATAGACATTAAGGCAGCGAGTATATTAAAATAACCTCGTAATGCAATTCATCTTTATCGCCTCCCATTTCGTAATAGCATCATGTAGCCGGCATAGTGGAAAGAATCAATGTTGTTTAAGAACAATTATTGATTCACCCCATTCATAGACTTTGTAGGTCTGCTCACCACCAGGCAGATACAAAGTCACATGTCGTGTTTCAATAAAAAAGTAATGATTCGAAACCAATTTTTGTTACTGCTTTCTATAGCAATACGTATGTGTGTGCAATCAAGAGGTTTAGAATAAAACCTTAAACGTCACTCAGTAAGGTTTTATTCTGAGTCTACACAAAACAAGCGGTCAGCTTCCGTTATTTAGAGAGACACACAGAACAGGCAGACTCAATAACCCATATATAAACAGTTTTACAAGTTGGTATAGTAAAACTAGGAACAACAGCACTTTGAGGCACTATATTGGTGTAGTCAAACAAATGTAATTTGTTTGTTTAAATTAAACACGTATTAGAACACACCGAGATAGAACCCGGGACCTAAAGACTGATATATTTATATGTGTAAGTTCTGAGCAACTCGACATATATTATCTATACAGCAGTCTATTTTTATGAAACATCATTCGATAATATAGTATTTTTAAAGGTATTATTTGTAAAGAAGAGGCCCTTATCATGCAATGTTATACTTGTAAGTAATGCAAATCACGCAAGTTTCCCCACCTCATCTGAATCAATTTTATTTATTTAAAATTCTTTATTGCACAAAATTGTACATAGGCGAGCTTAATGCCTTAGGCATTTTCTATTAGCTAACCTTTGAGAGAGTGAAATATGCTTAGGGTGCAGAACTTTCTATAGAAGGTTATAGATATTATTTTAACAATTATGCATAACAATACTCAAACTACTTAAATACTGTATATAATATAATAAATGTAATACATAAACATACATTAATACATACCATACCATACAAAATTCATGAACTTGTAAAACTTATCAACAGATAAATACAAAGTCACATTTCATATCATGCTCTCATAAGATATTCTAATGATATCGCTTTTGATAGAACCCTACTTTCGTAATATACGCAAACATTTTTTTTTGTAAGATAATACGCAGGCTAATGTTAAAATAACAAGCAAACATTCTTAAAATATGTTTAAAAAACATAATATTAAATTTTATATGTATTGTATGTATGTGCGTTATGTATTTGTGGCACTATGGTCACGTCTTTAGGTCACCATGGTTTATCCTGCAGGCTGAGTGCTGGACGTATACCGAGACATAGTAATTTAAATAATATATTAAAACGTGCGTTAGCATCCGTCGGTATACCCAGCACTCTCGAGCCTGCGGGGTTAGATTGTGATGATGGAAAACGACCGGATGGCATGACCATAGTCCCATGGCAGAGAGGCCGAGCATTAATATGGGACGCCACTTGTGTAGATACCCTTGCCCCCAGTTACGTCCACGTCACCTCTATGTCTTCCGGTGCTGCAGCATTACTAGCTCAAAATAAAAAAAAAACAGAAATACGCTACACACTGTTCTTCCTATGAATTTCTAGCGTTTGCGGTGGAGACTTTAGGACCAAGGTCTCCAGATGCAAAAACATTTGGAAAAATTCTAGGAAAACTTTTAATTGATGCATCTGGAGACCAACGTGCTAGGTCCTATTTTTTCCAACTCATATCGCTGGAGATTCAGAGGGGGAATAGTGTGAGTATTTTGGGCACGTGCGCAGCATCGGAAGACTTAAATGAAATATTTTATCTAATTTAGTTTTAAAATTATTTATAAGTTTTTGTTTATATATAATAGTAACTACTTAATATATTGAAAGTATGTTAACAAATAACAAAATTCGTTATGTATTGTATATTTTATATAGCCTTTTATGTGTAGAGACGTAAAAAAAAAGTCGTAAGATTATTACGCCGACTATAATGTTAAAATAACAAACAAGCACTTTAAAGTACCTATATATTTTAAGTACCTATATTAAATTTGGTATGTATGATGTTATGTATATGTATTGAATATTTTATATAGCCCTTCACGTGTAGTTTAGGCATATGTACAAACTATTCTAAAAAACATAAATAATAGGTTGTTGGGCTGGGGACTACTTTATAACTAAAAGCAGGTTTAATCCTCGGTGTGTATTCAATAAGTTTTTATAATAGGTGCAATTATTTTTAAAAGAACACTATAGTAATATGCTTCGTAGAATAGTCGGCCTTTCTTATTAAGCCGGGGTATTTGCTGGTAGTAGGCATTTAATCAACGGCCGATACGAATTTGTTATCCGTTTGTTGTCGGTTTTTGCCTCAGAATAATAATTCTAAGGTTTTTGCGTTGCAATAACTGCTCATAGTAACCCAAAAAATACTACACATTTTTTTGCGACATCGTCTTTAAAAGTTGAACACAGACTGAAAGACGTATGGATGTTTGCTGATACACCTATAAAAAATTGGAACACGATGTGTATGTAACTCACTGTTTACATACACATCGTGTTCCAATTTTTTATAGGATCAACTACTTTCGCAACTGACCCTGAAAGGAAACCAACTCGATAAGAAATCGATGCAGTAGGCTCTTGAACGTAAAAAAAATATTTATTGCCCCTAAAATTACAACAATAACAGAAATAAAATGACAAAAAAAAATGTAAGTCAAAGGCAGAAGAATTGACCTTTAACACAATGATAATATGTCACCGGGTAACGTGCCCTGTGAGGGCCCGATGTCCGGGACGCTGTCTTCAGGTCAACCCTACTCTATTCGTGGTCACCACTAAATGTGATTATGTTATTATGTAACCGCCTCCGTAGACTTTGGCGTTTTATCCGGAGGTTGTGGGTTTGATTCCCACCCCACCCATGGCAAAAAAATATTAGTATGTTTATCTGTACAGTTTGTCATGGTCTGGGTGTTTATAAATGTAAAATATAATATGCATGATATCGTTGTTTCTGGCACACAAGTACAAGCCTAGAGCTTAGTTAGTGACTAGAATAATATGTGTAAATTGTCCTACATATTATTATTATTGTGATTGACTTGATTAAACCTCAGTCCTCGGTTCAAACCCCGGTGTGTACCAGAAATTAATTTATGTACATTTGTTTGACAACACCACTATAGTGTCACTACATCCACTTGTGAAACTATTTATAGATGGGTTATTGAGTCTATCCAAAGATCTCGACTACCTAGCCACTTGTTAGATGTAGTCTCATACCAACGGCTACATCGAGGTGAGAATAACCCCCAACCCCCCCTTACCTTGGGTCACCCGTCAGACCGTGATGATATTCTTTTATTGACACCAAGTAAAATATTTCGCCTACGCAACAGACGTGCGAAGCGTTAGTAAGCATTTTTTTGAGATATTCCGTTCTGGAAGATCCAATTTCCAACGGTAAGAATGGTAAAGGTACGGGATAAGGCATTTTTGAGACTTAATTGTATAAAATTTGTTAAAAAAATTAGTAGGTATTTCTATCATCAGAAACCTTCAAATTAAGCAAATTGCAGGCAGACCCTTACGAAGGGATGTTTACTTCTCTACCTACCTATAATATATAAAACCTATATATAGGACCACAGAAAATGAATCTAACTAGAGGGGCCGAATGTGTACCTATAGGTACATTACACTTTTTTTTTATATTGCTGGTGTAATAAAGGGAATCCACCCGTCCGGTCTCGTTACACAGCCCATACAGATGTAAAAACCGTCAAATGACCTAGTCATGTTTCGCTTTTAGTCTTTAGGTCCACCGGTTTTGAGGAGGCTACTGCTAAGTTTTATTGTGATTGTCTCCTTTTAGGGTGCGGTTTCGGGTGAAATCTATGTATATTAAATAACAATTTATTGATCGATGCCATTCATGGTCTTGGTTCTGCTTAACATAAGGTAGATACAAGGTCACATGTAAACAAAACAAAAACAAATCTGAGTACTTACGAAAAAAAAATGTTTTGCCTTATTAGAAAAAAAATATTGAGTAATTGTTACACCATTTTGGCCAACTTTTAAAACTACTTTCCAAATTCGCGTAGTACATTTTTTATAAGGGCTGTCTTTAAAAACTGATAAGTATTAATTTTGAATACTAGCTTGGGAAAAAAGTGATGTATTCTTCTGTACTAGATTTTTTCGTTTTTTTTTTCAGTAAATGATTTTTTTTTAATACATAGCAAAGATTGTATTGTAAACAGTTATAACTTAAGCTATCACAGATTCTGATTGTTGATTCTTGACGTCGATTTACGGGACACCCTGGGGCTTAGCACGCGGACAACGATAAGATATATACCGACTCGACTTATACCGTCTGCTGTCGAAAAATATATCGAGTTGGTGAGCACGCAAACCGACACGATAAATTTCTCGAGCTTTGTCTACTAGTTAAAACAAGTGTGTTTTCGTTGACAATTTCGAAAACATTTATGTAATAAATAAATAATTATTACCTTATACGATGCATTTATTTTATATTATTATTAATAATCGTTACACAGATATATATTTTAATTTAAAAAGATTTAAAAATACTTATTTTTAACAAAATAAAAATAAAGCCGAAGAAAACTCGTTACCTTGGCCAAAAAAAATATTTTATTTTTTTGGTGAGTTTTTTTCTTTATTTAGGCATTGGATAGGATTTAAAAAATGTTATGGAAAGTACGTATAGATAAGGAAGTGGTCTGAGACCTAAAACCGCTATTCAAACGAATTGTCAGACATATTTTCTTGAGCATTGATTGGTTATGATCGCAATTGTGTCACTTTTTATTTTGGTTTGTATTGCGGGCAGCTATCTTTTGTTCTTTTGACTGGTAAGGCGATTAAGCCTTAAGGTACTTCCCTATAATAATATACTTCAATGATATAAATCAAATATTTTATTTTATGGATGCTTTGAATTTTATGCATACGGCAACGTGTGAATGATATATTTTAATTATCCGTCTGAATTAGTCGCCTGCTGAATAATTAAATTGCATTACACAATCATTTTTCCGCATTCAAGACCTATCTGAACTTGAAAACCTCTGAACTTCGGGGGTTACCGAAATTCAAAGGTTTTCACTCTAGTAGTGATTGTCCCCTCTAGGATTTGTTCGCTTTAAAATATTAAGACTAACCTACTGCCACTTCATAATAATAAATAGGTACATGAAATTAAATAAAAAAAATACACGATAATAACATAAAACAAGAATTTTAATATTAATTTAATTATCTTTTCTAAATAGCATAACTCTAGGTTATAACATAAATACTTATATAAGTCGTAACATAAGTACTTATTTTCTGATAATCTCATTTTCATAATCTATTTCTTGGTTTGGGCACCCAGGTTTTTTTTTCAAAATCATTGTTTTTTGAGGTTCTAGTTGTTCCAGCAACTTTTTTATAACACGCACATTTATAGTCACTTAAGTATAACAGTTTTTCTAACGAGAATAAAACAATTTTGGTTCTGTTTTTCGCTATTATAGCAATAAAAATATCAAAGCAAAAGTAATGTCGACACTTATCAGCACCTAAAAGAAACCTGATAAAAATTGTATATATCGTCGGCTTATTGCAAGAACTCATTAACCGACATTTCACTACTTGGGAGAAAAACTACTTTTTAGTTCGTGTTAGTTAATGGTTGTATTGATTTGACTATAACATCGTTAAAATATTGCCTAAAATGAAAACATCACTATTGTATCATTGTTCAATACAACTATTAATAGAAACAAGTCAGATTTGCTGGTCCTATTAAACAATTTTTTTTTAAACCCCTAAATAAAAGTTGATGATTTTTTGCAACTGTGGGTCTGTTTGGTGAGTCAATTAATTATTTCTGAAAATGAAGTAAAACAACAACATTATGTACCGACATGTTTATTTAAAAAATGCACAATCAAACTAAAAATTAACATAACAATTCCACTTCATAGGAAAACAAATATAATTCATCAAAAACACTTTTTCTTAACACAAAAAACTGCTCTTGTCTACAGTGTCTTAAAATTAAAAGGCAATGGACATAACACAGCTTTGGCTTCAGTTGTATAGAGAAAAAAAAATCGTTAGTCATTAACTACTGTTTTACTAACAATTACTTACTTACACAATGTGAAATTACCTTACAACAAACTCAGTCTCGAAAGTTTCAAAACATTTTATGTTTTTGGATAGTGTAAGTAGACTTAGTATTCTTAGCCTGAAACAATTCACCTTTAGCCATTGCAGCTTTTGCTTCAGAGACAATTGATATATTGACAATCAACTGGTTTTTTAACTCTTTTAGACCCAGGATAATAGTGTTGCTCATTACAATAGGTTCATAAGGCTTCTTTGGTGTTTTATTCTTGTTTAGCTTTCTGTTCGATCTAGCCAATCTTTATGACATTACAGAAATTAATTATAGAATAAATTGGCATAAGACGCATCTGATGTTCGATAGCGCTATGCATACCATCGAACTCCATGTGTGTGTGACCCGATTCTAAATAATTATGTTCGATCACCTCTAGGTGGGTAGTTTGAACTAAGTATAACATTAAGCATAACAGGAACTGGTTACGATTTTGGCCTCCGCAGCTATCAGAAAATATGGATATTTCCTTAACTGTAGGTGGTAGACGTTGGATCCATAGGTACACTGCAGTTCCCACTTCATCGCTTCCTTTTTTTCCATCCACTTCAGGCCATAGGTAGCAGATACCATCATTTGGAGACCGCGCTTCATAAATAGTAGCATTGTATACGTTTAATTTACACAGGTAGTAAAGCAGAGAAACATCACTGGTCGGCAAATGCAATACTTTTTGTAAGTCAATCGTAATGGAGTTAAAATTGTCATCTTCATTCGCTCGAATTTTATTCAACTCTTTAACCTTCCGGCTTTGTTCTTTTTAAATTATGAGCTCATCGTACTTTTGCTGCCAAACAGCAAAGTCGCGGTCATTTTCTTCTTTGGCGCGGTTATATTTATGACACGTCTAACATTGATCTTATTTTGGTCTATGAAAATCTAGATTATACTGAGTACAAAAAAAAATGCGAAACACGTTTATAAAAACAGGCATTTTAGATGCATTACTACATTTTTCTTTGTACAGTTTATACATTTAGGGATAGAAAGAGTGGTATCTAAATACTTTTTAGACGAAGTTTTTCTGCAGTCATGGAGTCCATGGTGGGAGAAGACTCGATGTGATCCTTGATTGTACTACATCTTCATTTTTGGTTTTATTGACTGGTGTGTGTTTACCACATTTGTCCTGAACTTCAAAAGAACCTGATGTTCTTCTTTCTGAAAATGCTTTATTGATCGGGCCATTCGAAATACAAAGAGTGTTTTTGAATTTTTTTTTTTCTTATATCATACTCTGATCCTTTGAGCGTCCTTTACATAATAATAGTAGCGAGATATAGTCCTCTTCCTGGTAGCATTAACAAAGGCGAGGCGCCTGTGTATTAACGTTCATGAGTATGAAATCTTTCTGACGAGATTAATCCGATAGTGCCCAGTAAGACTTACAGATTTCCTTACGGTCCTACTCAGGAAAATTTAGCAAGCAATTTAGTTTACACTTACACTCTCCAGATTTAGGTGCTTTAGGGGGCTGTACCTGCTTTTTATAGTTTTTGTAAGGTAAAGATTGTGAACGATTTCTTCTCTGCGCATTTCGATCATAAGTATCCTCTCTTCGTTTATGCCATCTTGCAGTCTTGATTTTTTTGGGCGGGACTGCTTCTGGCTGGGTATCAGTATCGCTGTCGTCTGATTTATATCCTATGGGTAAATCTTCATGATTTTCCCAGTCAGGATCAGCAACCGAATCATCCTACAAGAACACAAACAGGTAAGTAAGTAGTAATTAGGTATAATTTAAATAAGATATTGTCAAGATGTGAGTATGTGCATGTGTGTGTGTGTTTAGGTACATAGGTTTTGTAGGTAGTGTGAGTAAATAGTGAGGGAGTAGATTATTTACGTCTATTCCTAAATGATAGGCAAATATGAACCTGTTGATTAAAAAATATATAAAACATTAAAGTCATTAAGATTACTTACGGTACGGATCGTGATAAACTTGCTATTACTTAAAGTAACTAAATGCCATAAATTAATATTATCGAAACTTAATATAAGTCATTTATGCTACACATGTTTCTACAATGTTAATTAAAAGGTAGCAATGAATTCTGCCAATTTTTATTTGCTGCTTTAGAGAAACAAAAAACATATATAAAAAATAACTTACTTGGCTTAGTGATTCTAAGCGAATTCGTGAATTATGAAAATGCAGTTATCGACTTTATGGCCGAGGACGTAACAGTAAAATTGATTAGTTACAAATAAGTGAGTTTTTGCATTTTGTAGAGGATGTCAAAATATGTCCATACCTTTAAAAAAAGCAGTTAGTGATTTTTTGCAGTTAATGACTTCTTGCAATAAGCCGACGATATATCAACTTTTGTCTACAATCTGACAGTTTAGTTTTGATGTTAATAAGCTGCGTGCTACCGTTTTCGATAAAAGTCGACATATATCTTCCAATGCGTCAAATTAGTCTATTCGTTATATATCATGGTCGCGCGTGTTAGCTTTGTAGATATATGTCTTATCGATCGATATATATCGAACCGAATGACGCGCGTGCTCGGCCCCCCTGTATAAACAATTAACGGTTATTACAAAAAATGTGTTCAAACCATTTAAAACACACGCGCCGTATCATTTATGGATTAAGGACGATTAGTGTTGTTAAACAACAATGTATCTACCTAATAAAAGAAATGTCTGATGCGTCTCTTTGATGCTTCGCTGCTGCTTCAACTGCAAGGTGACGGTGAGTCGGTAAAGTTACCATACATATATATGTAAGCGTTTCCCCCAATCCTCAATAAAAGAAAGGCCAAGCATACGCAAGTTATACCTACAATTTAGATAGCAAAACGGCTGTCGAGCCAAAACTATTTACTACCCCTAAACTTTAATGAATAAAAAAAAATGGTCTCAATTTTAATTTTCTGTCTTGATGTTTTATATATGAGAATTTTTTTAGCGATTTTTTTGGGATTTCAGCGGTTAATATTTTTTATATTTTTTATTGGAACACGGCATGTGACTTTGTAAATACCTGGTGGTGAGCAGACCTAAAAGTCCATGAATGAAGTCAATCCCACTATATATATACATATCATCACGGGTGTCTTACGGCGCCCGAGACCGCCTAGACGGCTCCAGGGTACCCAGCGGAGGGGTTTTAATCCCACCTCGTCTTAGCCGATGGTATGAGTCTACACCGAACAAGTGGCTAGCTCGTCGCAATGTTTTGAACAGACTTAATAACCCATCTATAAACAGTTTCACAAGTTGGTGTAGTGAAACCGGGACCGACAGCTTCACGTGCTCTCCGAGGCACTATAGTGGTGTTGTCAAACAAATGTACATATTTTTTTTAAATTAAAAACTCATTGGTTCATACCGGGTTTCTAACCTGGGACCTAAGTGTTTTTAACTCCAAGGTCTAAGCAACACGGCCACCACGTAACATAGAAGCCGCATATTTATAACGCCTCCAAAAAAAATATGTTAGTCGCGACGAAAAGGACCCTTAATTAATCGACTCCATTTATAAACTTTGTAAATCTGTGTAGCAGACCATACTGTTATTATGATGATACATAATATGCTCCATGATGTACTCCAATAAAAAAGTATAAAAATATATAGGCCAAAATGCGGCACGTTTAAGCCTATCTACGGACATATAGGTCTGTGTATTCCATCTTATCATCAATCTATCCCATTCCCAGAAAACTCGATTAAGAATGTTACTATGTTTAAGGAAGAGAATTTATTTAGGATCCCAAATAATAAGTTCCTGAATAATTTACTGCAATTTTTCACATCGTTAGGCTTTAGGAAAGTTTAAATTATTCGTAGACAAAGTTTTCTACATGCGCGTTTAGTATTCGAATTTACTTGTAAAATTCAACGTATTTGGTGCAAGTTTACGAGGCTGCACTGACTGACAGCATTTTATAGTACCTATTTCGTTCGGTAGAGGACTTTTCTTTATTGGAACACGGCATGTGACTTAGTATCTACCTATATAGATGATAACCATACTACTTTCTAAATTAGAAAAACTAGGTATTCGCGGTGTTGCTCTGCAGATTATAAGTAGTTTTATGTCGAATCGAACGCAAATTGTTAAAGTAAGTTCCTTCTATAGTGAACCGGAAATAACAAAATTTGGTATCCCGCAGGGCAGCATTCTTGGACCTACATTGTTTTTGGCCTATATCAATGACATATCCCCGATTAATACCCAAAAATCTGTAACTATAACCTATGCTGATGACACCGCATTGCTTTTTCGGGGAAAAACATGGGAAGAAGCGAAGTCAATTGCGGAAATAGGTTTTGGGGAGGTATTACGCTGGTTAGATTCAAATTTACTGACCCTCAATTTTGATAAAACAAAATACATTACATTTTCAATGAATAAAACTACCCAGCCACAATCAAGACAGTGCAACATTAAAGCACATACTTGTTCTAGTCTGAAAGATTGTGATTGTTTATTCGTTGAAAGGGTAACTGATATAAAGTATTTAGGCGTAACAATTGATCAACACATGACATGGAAAAAACACATAAATATAATGACATCTAGAACACGAAAGCTAATATATGTGTTTAAGAACCTTAGACATGTAGCGGATAAAAATACACTTAAATCTGTATATTACGCACTGGGACAATCCCTTCTAACGTACTGCGTAGATGCTTGGGGAGGATCCACTAAAAACAACTTAATACCTCTCGAAAGAGCCCAAAGAGCTATATTAAAAGTTATGTTCTACAAACCTTATAGATACCCCACTTTTGACATTTACCATGACTACCGATTATTAACAGTAAGACAGCTTTTTATTCAATCCGTTTGCCTTAAAGCACACCAACTTAATAAAATTAAAGCTAAAAGAATAGACAGTACAACTAAAAGAAGAAAAGATATAGTTTACTATAAACCTAATTACAAAACCAAATTTGCCCAAAGACATTCCAGTTTCCTAGCCCCACACTTGTATAATAAAATCAACAATAACCTTGAAGTTCATAACATTACTTACTTTAAATGCAAAAAACTTATATTTAACTATCTAAATAACCTAAACTATAATAAGACAGAACAATTACTTGAAATTTTGAAATAGCGTATTAAAATACTATTGAATAATGATTTATTGCCTTGTACACATATAAATATGTATATGGGTATATCATGTATTTATATATTTTAATATGTACCTACATATATATTATTTATTTATAATAGGTATAGGTATGAAGTGATATGCTATAGAGTGTATATGTATGTATATATGTATTTATGTATGTTTTCTGTTTATGTAATTTTACTAGAGAAGTTTTATCAAAGTTAAAAATTTAACATTCAAACAACGCGACGGAACTAGCTGCCACCTATAGTACAGATTTTGATCTAGTTTAGGTGCCAGAGTAGCCCCAAACCACACAGCCACTTTCCTTTATTGTACATAGTTCTTTGGTTCATTGTGTACTTTTAATACTAAGGCTTTTTCGCTGAAATAAATACTTTATTATATTATTATTAACCAGACCTACAAAGTATGTTTTAACATATATTATGTAGGAAATTTAACACATATTAACCTAGTCATATACTAAGATCTTGGCTTGTAATGTGTGTAGCAGAGAAAACGATACAACCTACTATTAAATATTATAAAGACCCAGACCAAGGAAAAGTATATAGAAAACGTACCAATATTGTTGTAGGCACTTACTAATATTTCTATAATTACAAATAAATAGCCTTAAGCGAATTTTACTGATTTATTATTAAAAAATATTTCGTAGTTGATTAAAAACATTTTTTAATCTTAATTCAAATACTAGAAACAAACATTAATATATAAAAATATAAATATCATCACGAGGCGACGCCCTCAGGTTACCCAAGGGGTATTTTAATCCCACTTCGTCATAGCCGATGTTATGAGTCTACGCCGAACAAGTGGCTAGCTGGTCGCGATGTTTGGATAGACTAAATAACCCATCTATAAATGGTTTCACAAGTTGGTATAGTTAAACTGGGGTCGACAGCTTAACGTGCTCTCCGAGGCACTAATAGTAGTGTTATTAAACAAATGTACATAAAGTTTATATTATATTTAGAATAAAAACTCATTGGTACACACCGGGGATCGAACCAGGGACCTAAGTGTTTTTAAGTCTAAGGTATAACCAACTCGGCAACCATATATATAAAATACTAGAAACCTTAAAACAATTGCATTTGTTATAAAAACCTATCTATCTACATCAAATTAACTTAAAATTTAATCCTAATAAATTTTGTTAATTCAACCATTTCGCCTCGGAAACCCTTAACACAATTTATCTGATTTTCCTTGGATTGAAACCCTAATAACGACGTTCATAAAATCCCCAGAGTATAATATTTACTGAAAACTTAGGAAACAAAATAAAGCGTTGAAATATTTATTATTGTTTGCTACGAAAAATTGCTTTGTTCAGGGACACCTAAATAAATTTACAGTTTATCTTGGGTACCCATTTTCACTGAAAATCATACTAAGTACTTAAAGTAAGTATCTATTAGAGACGAAGGAATTCTCTTAACTTTTTGACCGGCGCGGCGGCGGGACGATCGGTTCATTTTTCATCGGGCTGGTTTTCCGCAATTAGCCAAGAGATTAAACCTTTTTGTGTGCTAAAAGTGTTTGTATATTTGTATTGATATTATTATTTTAAACCTGAAACTAATCAGTAAATAATCTATGTCAATGTCAAACAATATTAGTTACAAATTAAACAAATAATCAAAATAAAGTTATTTTTGAATTGGAGCACGACATATGACTTTTTATCTACCTGATGGTAAGCAGACCTACAAAGTCTATGATCGGGGCCTATCAACACTTTGTTTAACAGCATTGATCGCCCCGCTATGCCGGCTAAATGATTTGGCTATGAAATGGGCGGCGACAAGGACTTATTTGCATTACGATGTATCGTCAAATCAACCACCCGTTTCGTAACCGCACCATGAAAGGTGACCACTACCTCGACAAGAAATCGATGCAGTAGTCTCCGGCAAACCGGTGAACCCACAGACTAAAACCGAAACTTGACTCTTGACGGTTTTTGCGTCTGTATAAACGTCGGTCGACCTAGCGAAGTTCGTAACGAGTCAAGTACCTATAGTAAATGGGCATTTAGGACAAGCCTATTGGAAAAATAAACGATCCCATTTATTGACCCTATCTATAGTTACTAGCGACTATAGTAAACACAGCAAATACTCACGGTAGATCTACAGTGCTTTCGACGAAGTATTCGTATACGCACGGCAATAGGTAGTATTAAAAAACAAAAAGTTAAATGTTCTACTTGGGCATATAGCAGTAACAATATTTTACATAAATCTATCATGTAGGCTAAAATCAAATCAAATTTATGCAATGTAAACATGCAGCCGTAGGCCTGAATAGTTTGCCTAATTCCATTAGCATACTATATTTTTATTTTTTGTATTCCCTTTTTGTTTTCAAATATGGGATGACAACTCGAATTAATATTAAGTAAAAATAAGGTAAAAAAATAAATATTTTAAATCCAAAAAATTACAATGTGTTTCGAGACATAAAAAGGTAAGTTTCACCAAATATCGTAAAAAAATAATAAAAAAATTTAAAAGATAAAAATAAAAAACCAAAATCTTAGTTATTTGAATTTTTCACTAAAATTTTGAGGTTATGTGAAAGAAGTGTAAATAAAAAAGTTGTAGATCTTTTTATTACCTATAACTTTGTCATTATACTTTTTTCCATATGACTTGTAGTTTTGCCGGAAATCGAGATATACTTCCCGACCTCAGATCGCCATTTTTCCTTTAATTTTTGTTATATTCTCTTCCTATTCCAATGGGTTTCATCCTACTATAATGTTTTCTCACTTTTTAACATTTTCAAAGGCTTCAGTAAGTATAATTTAGAATTTATATTAATATTAGTCAGATAGACGGTGAAGGTTAAGATATTTTTTGATAAAGTAATGTATTTTTTTATCGAAAGGACAGACAGACTAAGCAGAAAAAGGATCAAAGACTTTTAGTAATAATAAAAGAAAACACTATTTAGGCGCTCGAAGCTATTGCATATAACCTTTGAAGTATTCGCGATTCTTGTAACAACAACTGTTAAGTTATTGTTACAAGAATCTAATTTATTCAAAGAATTAATTTCATAGTAACTTGTCTTTCATCTTATTTATTATTTAGTGACTTATTTTTTTTATCAGTTTTTTTTTTTATTTTTTTATTAGAGCACGACATGTAATTATGAATTTGAATCTACCTGATGGTAAGCAGACCTAAAGTTCTTGAATGGGGTTGATCAATACACTATTGTGTAAAAGCATTTGGTGATGATGCGAGTTACGAAATAAGCTGCATAAAAGATCAATTTGCATTACGATTAATATCCTCGTTGCTTTATCGTCAAATCAGCTGCCCATTTCTATACCCTAAAAGTAAACAACCAGAAGTAATCTCTTGAAACCAGTGAACCCACAAACTAAACCTGAAACATAACTAGTTCACTTGGTTTTACTTACCTAAGTAATAGAGAACTTCCTTCCACTTAAACCCAAATTTTGATTTATGCTGCCTTACGTCTATTTTGTCTCTCAATAAGATCTATAACTATTCAAAAGATTTTAATTCAATCGCATGAGTGTTCTTGATACTCCTGCAAATAGACACCTAAATTAAAAAAAAAAACATTGGCGCAATAATGAAATTTAAAAAAAAAATACTCATACTTACAATTTCCAATCAAAAATATACCTATATTGAAATTAGTTAAGATACAGCTGAGCAAATCGGTATTTAAATGTAGGTCATACACTGTATATGTGAAATAGTATTACCACCTCCTTAGACCGTCTCCGTACATATGGTTATCGGATATAACCATATGTACGGAGACGGTCGACTGGTCGTGGAAAAACATGTTAGTG
The DNA here is from genome assembly GCA_947458855.1 of Monopis laevigella. NCBI lineage: Eukaryota > Metazoa > Arthropoda > Insecta > Lepidoptera > Tineidae > Monopis > Monopis laevigella. The sequence continues at coordinate 16,548,779 of OX381583.1, read as the reverse complement.
CGTTTTTCTGTACAGTTTGTCATGGTCTGAGTGTTTTTAAAATATAATATGGATTATATCGTAGTTTCCGGTACATATAGTACAAGCCTAAAACTTAGAATATGTAAATTGCCCTACATATTATTATTATGATATAAAACATAAGCTCTTTTTCATTTGTATTTTCAGATTAAAAAAGTAAAGTTCTTATGTCAGGTTCTTCAATCAAATAAAGATATTTTTTAACAGACCTTTTACAGAAAATTTTGCTCTCAACAAATATGAAAACGTTTATTTTATATTGAATACGGTATCACACAGATATTCGCCTATATATTCGGTCAAACAAATTCATGCGTGAAGGATCGCCCGTTTTGCGACGAAAAATAATGACTTGGTGAATTTACATCCTCATTCAATTTGTTCGGGGCAAAAGGTTTCGGATACTAAAAAAACAAATACCATCACGGGTGCCAATTTGGCTCCCGAAAAACCGTTTAAACGGCCTCAGGGTGCCCATCGGAGGGATTAACCCAGTCCTCATTTCGCCGCTAGTATTCGGAGGCAACACCTAACAAGTGGCGAGCTTGTTGCGGCATTTATGATGAAATTGTTGTCATCTACTTAACCTTGTTATCAGTTGCGCAGTGACTTAACCACTAGGCTGGGACCACTTTTTTCGGGTACTCCGGGTAGGTATTAAAGTTATAGATCCATGTGTGAGATAGGAAAATCCCTCTATCTCTATTGTGAATGAATGTGGCAATCTACATCAGAAACTCGAAAAGTCATTTGTTGAGTGGATCTTTTCCCTATACCGTAATTCAATGTAAGAGAGCTTGGTGTCCGATCAATTTTAGTTTAGCTACTGAATATTATGGATATTGATTTACCCAATATACATGGTGACTTTGAACGGATGTACTTTGGGCTAATATGAGGTTTCTGCTGATCAAATAATGATAAACTTTTTAAAGTTATTTCACCTACTAATATTGCTTTGCCATGGGTGGGAACTAGTGTTTTTTCAGTATACTTATAAGGGAAGGGAAAAATACTTCAATGGGCAAAAAATACAGCATTTAATATATGTTATACGGACATTAAGAATAGCATCAAGACTCTGGTATGATCTACCGGTGGACATTAGACAAGCTCCTAACAGGGGTATCTTTAGGATACTAGTGTATACACATTTTTTGAATGTGTCTTCTCCTTTTTATTATTCGTTTGGGCGCTCTCTCTCTCTCTCTCATCTCATCCTGTGTTTCAGCTTTAAATAATTATTGTGCTGTGGGTAGCGCTATATTATGCTGTTGCTGTAATACTTGCTATTTTATTATTATGTATGAATATTAATAATATATAATTTATGATATGTATCTATGTGTAGTGAGTATTAGTGTGTATGTATAATATTTGTATACTCTATTTCTTAAATGTATTTTACTGCACCTATTTTACTACTAACTGCTTAATTTGTCCCAAAGGTTTGACTGAGAGAGAATTCCTAGCGGCATTAAGTCCGCCTTTGTACTAGGTTTGTGAAATAAAGTTTTTAAATAAATAAATAAAAAGAGATTTCTGATAAACGGGTATCAAAAACATATTCACGTTGAATTTAAGATATATTTAATATTCACATCATAATTTAAAACAATCATTAACTTTTTATTAAGCATACGAAAATGTACCCCACATTTATATCGGCGGCATGATTGACTTGGTAATAAATAACAAATCGGGCATGATATAGCTACGAGACAAAGTCAGTCCCGGCGGGACAATTAAAATTCCGCCCGAAATACGGAACGTCTGGCAATACTAGTGGGACCCTACGACCTCTGGATACAAGGCACAATGGCACAACCACGAGACTATGGAGGCGGAAATATATAAAACACCCTAAATTACTTATAAAAGATTTTGTAACAGAAAAATAAACTAATAACTGTGTTACAACGATTTGTTATTTTAATATAAAAATAATAAAGGAAAACCCACTGCGTATTTATTTTTGTTTAAGTAATATTTTATGATTTATGTTTATTAATTAAGTATATTTCTTAATTATGTTTTACTAGCTTCTGTTGGCCCGGTTTGTGTAGAAAACATATACCCTTTTCTGAATTGAAAAACCATTTATTTCCTGTCAATAATTATATACGTGGTGGCCGAGTTGGTTAGACCTTGGACTTAAAAACACTTAGGTCCCTGGTTCGAATCCCGGTGTGTACCAATGAGTTTTTAATTAAAAAAATTATGTACATTTGTTTGACAACACCACTATAGTGCCTCGGAGAGCACGTTAAGCAGTCGGTCCCGGTTTCACTATACCAACTTGTGAAACTGTTTATAGATGGGTTATTGAGTCTATTCAAAACATCGCGACGAGCTAGCCACTTGTTCGGTGTAGACTCATACCATCGGCTACGACGAGGTGGGATTAAAACCCCTCCGCTGGGTACCCTGGGGCCGTCTAGGCGGTCTCGGGCGCCGTAAGGCACCCGTGAAGATATATATATATATATATATATTTTTTAAAACACGCGTTTTTTGAATGTCAGGGATGACTAAATATCATGAAGCTAAAAAATCGCGCCCCGCGCCAATGGAGTAAGCATGATACAATTGTTTCATAATAGTACGATACCGGTGTCGCCAATTTCTGAGGCGAACAAATGAAGAACGGGGAAAAAGGTGTGGCTTCAAATGGCAGCTCAACGCTTCTGACACTTAAAAAACTGCTTGAGAAAAAAAGAGATACAAGCAAACATGAATGTATGCGCGTGTCTATGAAGTGTATTGTTTTTTTATTATAAAAAGCTAAATATTTAATTGCATACTTAGTAGTTTCGATAGTGTTGCCATCGACAACAAATATTATTACTTATCGATATAAACCAAATATTTTGGGATTTATAGAGATCATCAAAGATTAATAATTATTTATCGATATACAATTGTAATACACACACATATCATCAAGGTAATCCCACCTCGTCGTAGCCGATGGTATGAGTCTACACCGAACAAGTGGCTAGCTCGTCGCGATGTTTTGAATAGACTCAATAACTTAGAAAAATATACTTTGGGCTAATATGATCAAATCAAACAACTTTCCCATGGAACCATGTATCGCAAAAGAAAAAAAAATGGCCTTCTCCATACAAACTAGTAACGTTAAAATGACCAATTTGTATGGGGAAGTACATTTTTTTTTTCATTTGCGACATATAGAACGACATAGGAAAAATTGTTAGATTTTATCAGCAGAACCTCATATTAGCCCAAAGTACATCCATTCAAATCCACCCTGATAGACACTTTCGCATTTATAATACTAGTGGATTTAAAAAATTTTGGTATATAATAATATAAAATACTTATAGTTAAAATACTTTATTAAATTAAAACACATGCACAACTACATGTACCTACTAAACGCAATCTCAACATTTTTGACCGACCTCCAAGAGGAAGTTATACTCAAACTACAAAAGGCGAAAAACAATTAAATCGTAGCTTGATTCGTCAAAATGTACTGAACATACACGGGTATTCTTGTTGGTTACCAATTTTCTTCTCTTTTAATTGCCTCTACCCATTTACGTTTTAATGCCGGATGTTTCGGGAAACTGTATCATGTATAGAAAATATAATTAGTATTATATAAAAAAAACAATAATTGTATAATATCTTATAACCATAAAAGTATTTACAAAAATCGAGTTTATCAACTATAAAATCACATCACTAAATTGTAACTGACAAACCTCGTTGGACGGTTCTGTTGTCGCCATACCTTTTGATTAAATTAAATTGAAAATTAAAAAAAAATTAAATAAATTATTTTAAAGTATCGAAATTCTCATTAAAAATAAAAACACATCACTAGTTCTTCAACTTCTAACTGATGCACATAGTTTGACAGTTACCGTCAGATTTTGATATTTTAATTATGGGTTTTATTATTATTTTTTATTAAGGTTTAATATAAGAAAAACATGTTAAATACATACTTGAAAAACGTGACTAGGTACTTTTTTTTTATTATAGTTTCTACACAGCTTTAATGCACAATTAACCATTTTTCCGACAATAAAAGCGGAGCTCTTTTCGACTTTCTCCGCCGAACGCACAAATCAGACTGAGGATGTAAAAAATGTAAGGGTGCGTGTGAGTGACAAATTTGTCACTCGCGCGGCACCCTGCAAATTGAATGATGCTTACTCCAGTAGGGGCGCGCGGACGGCCACGGTTTTTACCTTCATGCTAAATATCATTAAAATGACAATTAGTCGTTGATTTCTAAACTTAGGTTAGGTAATCTATCGCTGTCTATCGGCATGGTGCCCAATACGCATTATACTTTTTACAATTAATATGTAAACACGTGTAACCCACATAAAAAATATATATTTATTTGAAAATAATTTGACTATTTCCCGATTTCCTGTTTACAATCTCGGAGTCCCAATGTCAAACCGAAATAGGCGTTCCGTTTATAGCAATGCTAGCATGAAATTTTGTTTATTTGTAGAAAGCGTTCCATTACCAAAAAAATTAACACCTGATGCTAACTCGTGCTTTGGTAAAGCACGAGTTAGCATCAGGTGTTCATTTTGAAAACTGTAGTATTTACAGCAGCGTATTAAGATCGTTTGTTGTTGTTACATTTAAGATTGTTTGTTACATGTAAATATCGATTTTTAAATTGGTATTAATTAATTGTTTTATAAATTATAACAGTTTTAATCATAAAAATACGATATTAAAAATAATAGATTTGTTAGAAAATGCAGCCTTGTTATACCAGCTGCCTATATATACCAGCTGTCATTCAATTTTCAAAATAAAACTGGATTGAGGCAACTTTAATCATTACATTTACAGAGAGTTTATTTGCTGCAACTCAGCCTAACGCGGTTTGTATCACGTAGGTACCAACATCATAAACTAGTGCCAACCATTTCAAATAAACTATGCTACTTTTAAGCATCCACAAAATGAGCTTTGGAAGCAACCGATGTTGCTTTTTGATGTTATCTTTTGACAAGTAAGCAAGCTAATATTTTTAATTAAATTATGCTTTTAGTTCCTTTTACTATATAAAATAAAAGCTTTTCAAAAATAAATTATTGTTTTAATAAAATATTTTAATATTATAAAATATTAGTTTATTTAACAACCACTACAGCAAACAGTTCAGTGTGCGGCAAACGTAACTACGTAACCACACTACGTACTGTGAGTCAAATAATTTCTCTTCCTCGTCAAAAATACCTGGCAAGTGCCAGGGGCCTTATTCTACTAATGTATCAATGTCGTATAAAAGTTAAAATTTGACACATTTTGTATGGGAAATATGTCAAATTTTTACTTTGACGTGCAGTTGATATCCAACTCATTTAGTAGAATAGCCCACTAAGGTCTTTGTAATGCCTATAACAAAGTAACCTCTGTTTAAAACATTTCATAGAAACTCATAGGTTTTAGTGCGTAACCTAAGAGGGTTAGTTATTTTGGTAACAGATGTTTACTCACATTTTGTGCCCGATAGAAGAATAATATTGCTTAAAATTCTAAAAAATAGAGAGAACCACATAATGACTGCGAGAAAGACATCCATTTCTATAATCAACTTTGTATAATAATATAGAAATTCAAATGGATTAATGTAATATATACACAAACTCTTATATGATTATGTTAGCGCTATCTTGGAAACGCGTTTCATAAAAGTTCCTACGGCTGATCTCTTTGTATTATGTATTAATAATATTTAAAAGAAAAATCTTTAAAAAAAACTTAACACAAGATAAATAAATACAATGATCGACAAAAATAATAACGGCGCCAGTTTTTTATATATAAATATTTTTTATCTTAGTTTTTCATATACATTTTAGTGTCGTGTTTTCAAATTTACCTAAAAAATGTCAAATGAAAATTTGTGATTGTGCTTCCTGGCCCCTCTGATCTAGGATGATCCTCTGAACTCAATCCGGGATTCATGTCAATGCTAAGGAAGATAGAGACTCAACTATCAAAGCTATCCTCGTTGCCAGATATCCTAAAACTATTTCACCAAGACCTGGGCCTGGCCGCTGGTCCCTTCGTAATAAAATGAGACAATGTTCTTAGCTATCCATGGATTCTCCGTGCGGGTGCCGAAATGAATTGCAGCGTTCCCAGACTTGAGACCGTGAAGTAGGTTTAAAGGCCTTTTAATTCTCACTTGCACTGTGTTCACTACTCTCTCTACTCAACCAAATACTATATGATTCTTTTAGCGCCATCTTGGAAACTCGTTCCATAAAAGTTCCTACGGCTGATCTCGAAAGGCCAAGATCCTTTAATAGACGATGCAAATACTTTCCTGGAATTCCTCTTGCACCGACTTTTACTGCATACAGTTGAGTTTTAAAACCCTTTCTAGTAATTTTATTTGTGAGATCAAAACATTTGTTCGACTTGATGGTGTGGTCCTTAGGAATGTTTGTTTCCCACAGAACGGTGAGTTCTATAAGTATTACTTTCTTCATTAACCGAGAGTATACCTGTATACAACAGAAATATTTTTACGTACAATTACCAACATTAAAATAATAATTGAACTTCGACTAACAGCCAAGTCGTAATATCTGAAGTACGTTTGTATGAGCACGCGGGCGCCTAGACGACTAGACAGCGCTTAAAAAAAAATGTGAGCAATTTTTATACAATTTTTCAAATTTGTAGCTCTTGTTCTCCGCTTCTTTTTTTTTTTTTTAAGTGAGCTCCTACGACTGAAAAAGAAGCTACTGTCCAAATTTCACATTCCTAACATCAGTACCTAGTTAGAGCTGGGTGATGTTGTGAGAAAGTCAGTCAGTCAGGACAAACTCCTATTATTTACATCATTGATTAGTTTTATTTATTCAAAAATGGAAAGAATTCTTTTAAACTTTAAGTTTTTTTTTTCTTAAATAAATAGCCTAACTTTATTACGCCCAACTGATTGTTTGAAAGCTTCACCTCTTTGAACTTTATGTATTCCACCATTGTTCGTATTATAAGCTTTGTTTTTCTTTTTATAACTTTTATGTTCAACAATGGAATAAAAACATAATGTTATTTATATGTTCTATTTTTAGTTAAAATTTGAATATTGTTGTATCCCACACATATAAATATAATAATAATTTGTAAGGTCTGATATTAATTTAAAGAAAAAATAAATTTTATTTTTAGTGTTTCTATTATAGAAAACCCCTTACTTTTTATGAAAAAAATCCGAAATTTGCCTTTATTATTCAAATTTTTAACGTAATTTATTTTGTGAAACTGGATGATTTTTTTTCTTTAATATTATAATCTTGAGTAGTACGAGATTTTATTATATACCTATTTGAAATTCTAAGATAGACGGCATTAACATAATAATATGTACCCATTTACAGATTATTTTTCAGCGCCTCTTTAAAACGCGGGTAAACAATTGCCGTGGCAAAGCTGGTTATATAGCTCGTCGACTATCAGTCTCAGGTTTGACCTGGGTATAATAGGCTTAAATTCCGACGATAAAAAAAAAATGTTATATAAGATATAAAAATATACAAGGTGATTTTTTTAAGTGTGCCTTCAAGGCCAAATCGACACTATCAGCTGATGCAATAATACAACATGACTTTTTTTTCCAAAATAATCGGTTCGATTCCCGGCAAGGAGAATTATTTTTAAAAAAATCTAATGATGCAGTTTTAATATTTATCAAAATCGGCCCTGTGACTCCTTTGACCATTTTTCGATATTCCTTGTAGTTTAGGATTTGGCTTTGAAGGCACACTTGAAAAATTCACCCGGTATATAGAAACTATTTTCGTTTATTTGTTTAATAAAATACTGGGTTTGAGATATTAATATTTGAAATCTTAATGACCCTATAAATAGACTAACAGACATTAAAAACAGTAGGCCTGTACTATTGGCTAAAAGTGCAATATGTAATCATCATGCATCTTTATAAAATGAATGACTTATCTAATATATTTTTTATGTATCTTGCAGCATGGTAATAAGAAAAGAGTATTATATATATATATATATATATATAATTAGTTTATCATTATACCTTTATAGGTATAACGTTAAAAATTAATCTTCACAAGATTTCTTGTAGAGAAGATTTGTTTCAAGTAATACGTATACCACTCATAAACTTTAGAGTATTATTATAGGACCCAAAAGAATGAAGCAACATCCCCCGCCTTCCCCTATAAAATTTAAAAAAAAAGTATAATATGTGTCTGTGTAAAAAGCGGCCCCAGCCTAGTGGTTAAGTCACTGCGCAACTGATAACAAGGTTAAGCCGATGACAACAAGGCCGGCCTGGGATGGGTGACCGCTTTATACAACGAGGCTATTTAATCATAAACACCGCAACAAGCTCGCCACCTGTTAGGTGTTGCCTCCGAATACCATCGGCGAAATGAGGACGGGTTAATCCCTTCGCTGGGTACCCTGAGGCCGTTTAAACAGTTCTCGGGAGGCAAATAGGCACCCGTGATGGTATTTATTTTATTATGTGTATATTTGTTTTATAGGCAGATACCATTTACAAAGTTTAATGGTTTCGTAAAAGCCAATTTTTGCCTTCCCCCTAATAGAATTTAGAAAAAAGATTAAAAAATGTGTCTATTAAATTTATATAAAAAAAAACAGATAAAATGTTTCATGATTCCCGTTTATAAAGGGGCCCTGCGCGGCGTAAAAAGAAAAGATTCAATAAAAAAAAACTTCAGTATAACACTGAATTTAAAATAAGATAAGGATTTTTTATATTGTTTTGGTTTATCCCAAGTTGTTTTTAGTTAAGAGTCTAACAAAAAACGAGTAATGGAATAAATTTCGCTTTACATTCAAGTTACTTAAAAAGACCTCCAATAAAGTCGAGTTGCTGAAATCTTTGTAGCGGTTAAATCATCCGTTAAAATGAAAACCATCCCAGTTTATACAGGGGCGGTGCCGAGATTTAAATTTATTTTATTTTGGAGGCTCCTTTTTATGACAAACGAGTGACCGGATTTACTTTTACAATACATTAATTTATTTTAGAGCATATTTTATTTATATTATATATTTAAATATACACATATTTCATTTATATTACATTACTTATATTATACCCCAACTTTGTAAATATATCCTACTTCATAGAACATTTATTTCTATTGGGTGTATTTAAAAAGTTTTTCTAAGAGATTCTTAAAACACAAACCCTATATCTGACACACTGATATACACTCGCTGAGTGTATATCGAAATATAATATAGGTACCCTATTTTACCCACAGAGCTAATATCTATTTAACAAAAAATACCTTATATAAATCGGTCCAGTAGTTTGTAAGAGATTCCCCTACAAACAAACAAACAGCCAGACCCGAATTCTAAATATAAAATCTAAATAGAATTATAAAAATTAGATTATTGTTGTAAAGCCTATTTAGAGTCCATTCCATTTTTTTTTATCAGATTATTAACAATTGTATTATTATGTGTATAATAGTTACAATGCTCGTAACGTCTATTATTCTTGAAAATAATTTAACCTAAACGTTAAATTAACGTCAGTTAGATACGAGCAATTTATTAGGAAGTTGCTGAAAGTGTGGTAGCATTAAATCGCTTGTCAAAGTCAAATTCAGCGAAATTTATAAGAGAAATTAGTTAGTAAAACGAACAGGATTTGACTTTTATTCTATATTAAATTATTTAGATAAGATTTATATACCATCACGGGTGCCTTACTACACCCGAGACCAGAGGCTCTACCATGGGTTTGCGCATTGTAGCAACGTAACGTATTTGTATACGTATACGTGAGCAATAGGAACGCTTTATTTTTGGTAACAGGATTGAATAAAGCGATCCTATTGGTTGTTGCTCACGTAAACGTATTCAAATACGTTACGTTGATACAGTGCGCAAACCCATGGTAGAGCCTCTGGAGTCTACGCCGAACAGGTAGCCAGCTCGTCGCGATTTTTGGATAGACTCTATAACCCATCTATTAACAGTTATACAAATTTGTATAGAAAAACGACAGCGCCTGGTCGACTGCTTAACTTGCACTCCGAGGTAATATAGTTATCAAACAAATGAACCTTCATTAAATTTCACACACCAGGGATTTGAACTATACATAATTATATGATACTAGCTGACCCGCGCAACTTCCTCTGCGTAACTTTAAAACCGTTTACGCAGCGCTCACATACGAAAGCTAAAATATGGGAATAATTTTTCTCCTTTTTGTACAACATGTTTCATTGATGCTCCACTCCTATTGGTCGTAGCGTGATATTATATAGCCTTCCTCGATAAATAAGCTATCCAACACTGAAATATTTTTTCGATTCGAACCACTAGTTCCGGAGATTAGCGCGTTCAACCAAACAAACAAACTCTTCAGCTTTATAATATTATAAGTAGTATATATTTAACTTATTTTATAATGTTACAATGCGCAAAACTTCGATTAATAAAAAAAAACCGCTACGTTAATTTAACGTCGGTTTGATCAACCGGTCCTAAGATATTTTATTTTAAGCTATGCGAAACATCTCTGAAAAATCAGCAAGAATCGCGAAAGTTTTTTCCCTTTGTATGTTTGGCCGCTTTGGAATGTCTGCCAGCCGAGGGACGGTGGCTATATCTACCTACCTACCTTCAAGTATACCTATATCTACAGGGTGTCTTGCGGCTACGCCTCACGGAGGGAAAGAACTTTAAATATTGAAAATTGGATATTTTACTAAAAAAAAAACCTCATGTTTTATTTTGAACTGACTGCTTTTACAGATATTTTAAAAATCATTTGAAATAATCAAAATATTTTTTAACGTTAAAAAGTTAACGTTTTAATGTTACAATCAAATCAATCAAATGCGCACCTCAAAATTACATTTTGAGGTGCGCCTTTGATTCAAAATACTAAGTAAAAGCAAAATACTAATATAAGTGATACAATTACCTTCTGTATCACTTATATTAGTATAGCGCAGGAGGTAATAAAAAATACATCTGTAAATCAAACTTTTCCTGATATTGATAAGCCATATTACAAACAAAAAAGTCCAATGAAATAAAAACTAACTTGCTACAAAGAAATAACAAAAGAAGAGCGAAGCATTGAATCAAATTTGCCAATTATACAAACTTTCCATTCATAAGAAGATACACAGATAATAAAATGTAACTGTAACATTATTTTTACATTTAAGTGGCCAGAATGTTTTTTTTTTAAATAATATGCTGTGTGCATGCGTATTTTCAAAAATTTTAGAACGCAGTTTAACTTATTTTTGAAAATGAAGGATTTTTCCGTTAAATTAATTTTGCCATTATCGATATTCCCTCCATTCGCGGCTTTTTTTCAACCTGTATATAGGATTTACTGAAAGTAGACTTCAGTAAAATCTTCAATATTTAAATTCAGTTGTCATAACTACGTAACGCCCTGTATTTACAACCAAAACACACCAGAAGCGGCATATTGTCAACGCCTAGCCGTTTCCTACAATGTCCCGTCGTTTTGGCTGATGCGCCTGCTACATTACTCGCTTTGATGTAGAACTGGAGTACTTTGGACAATTTTAGGCTTTATACTGCTTTTGGGATAGTAACATGGAATGGGAAAAATGATATTTTTATTATTAGAACTGACTAAACGGATTCGACGCGTTCAACTTTAAAGCCCCTTAAAAAAGAAATAAAACAACCGAAAGTAGTATCTTTCAAATTTAACTAGAAATATGAAATTTAGAAGATTATTAATTTTAAGGTTAACAAAGTATTAAATCAATTCCCTTGCTTTATCTTTATTATAAATCATACTATTTATATTAGACTTATACTCTTTTTTTAAAATTTATACTAATCTTATAAAGCTGAAAAGTTTGTTTGTTTTGTAGAACGCGCTAACCTCAGGAAATACTGGTTCGATTTGCAAATAAATGCGTTGGATAGCCCAATTATCGAGAAAAGCTATAGGCTATATAACATCACGCTACAACCAATAGGAGCGGAGCAATAAAGAAAAATATTGCAAAAAGTAATCAAAAATATTTTGATTACTTTTACCCTATATTTTGATTACTTTAATATATGTTGTATATTTGGAGCATAGCTATGGTCTGTTGGGTTGGTCGCCTTGGTGGCACTTTTGCAGGGCAGTCAACGATTGACAGGTCAATTAAACCAGCTAACCACCTAGCCTTAAACTGGTTGGTTATGTAACGTGTTCGGTTGCGTTGTTTTTTTTTTCTCCCGCAAGGACAATACTTTAATAGTTTACGATTTGTTTATTTTGTATTATATTTTCAACATTTGTCTGTAGGAGGAATGGCGAACTGGCCAAGTGCACATGGACCTTATATATACTTATTTTTTTACTTTTCATATATGCTTGTAAAGGTTTACATGAAATAAATATTTTAGACTTTTGACTTTGGGAATATTTATTACTTTTACAGCTTCCATTGCATGCGCTGCTTAGCGGGTCAGTTATTAAATTAGTAAGTATTTCACGATTTCTTAAATTTTATATTAGGAGCTGGATGAGGGGATTAAAAGGGTTTATACCCCTAAACCCTTTTCATACCTCTAAAACGAGTCCTACAACCTTAAAAATCTGTATGTAGACTCTTAAAACTATTACAATTTCACTTTTTTTACTATGAAAATGGAACAGAAAGTTATGCAATTGACTGGTAAAGCCGGGTCATTTGCAATTTGAAGCATATCCAAGCCAGACGTGTGAGGGTGGCATCAAAGGAGACCAGGTATGTTAGTCGCATACAAGCTAGACAAATGTTTGCTGTCAATGCTCCATCCACAGGATTGATTGAATGTGGCAAGAATAGTAATCGGTCCCTATTTGTTCATAAGTTTTAACCAATAGTAAGGAAATAGATAATAAAGTGTGATACAAGAAGGGCGTATAAAGGCAAATAAAACAGGTGATATAAAAAATGCTTCTCACAAAGCATGCGAGTGAGAATCAAAAAAAAAAATCATGATCGGAATTCTTGGAAAAAATACAGTTTTTTGCTATAACTTTCATAATATTTTAAATTTTACAAAAGCTTTAGGCCATGCACTAGATCTTATACATATACATCACTTATAAAAAGCATTGTATTATAATCTTCTTCGTATTGAAGTAATAGGAAATATCGACAAAAAGTCTGGGTAACTTTGCGGTTTTTTTCTACCGAGGCAATTTATTTATTTATAAAACACAATATTGTAATTGACAGTACATATTACTAAAACATTACAATATGAACAAAATATATTATTATGAAACAAAATACATGTTATGTTAGTTATAATGAGATTAGTACATATTATATCTACATTATTTATTATTAAATTATTTATACATTCATCCTTCTAGCATTCTCTTACATTCTTTCATCAGACACTCCACTCCATCCACAAACAGGTCACGCTGTGGAGCTTCATCCAGCCAGGAGTTGAGTAGAGCAAGTCCACGAGGCAGTGGGGAGTGCCGATACACGTTAGTCCGTGAGGATGGAGTCACAAGAAGACTATGACGCCTGTTTCTTGTGTAGTTGTCAGGCACATACAGTGTGAGAATCCTATTTACAAGTGACATGCAGTCTATTTTATTTCTAATAAGATTTAAAAGAAATTTTGCCAGAGCTAATTCTCTCCTTATAGCTATAGAATCGTAACCAAGTTGGCCCTGCAGAAAAAGCGTCGGATACATGAACGGATAATGGAAGTACTTCCTTTTGTACATATATCTTAAGAACCTTTTCTGTACTTGTTCTAAGAGTAAAATATATTTCTTTTCATATGGATTTCAAACTGTTGAGTTAGTTTTCAGTACACTGCGAACTAATCCAGCGTATAGTGCCCGAATGGCCACCTCCGAAAGATACTTAGAGTTGCGAAGTACAAATCCTATGCGTTGGAACGCAGCTACGCTTACTTGCTGAGCATGCGCACGGAAATTGAGCCGGGGATCAAAAGTTATCCCAAGATCTCGTACCTGCGATACACGAGAAATCAGCACATCACCAAGCATATACTTGTGATGCACTGGACATGTGGAACGAGTGAATGACATCACTTCACATTTGGAAGCATTGAAGTATAATTTATTAATGTTGCTCCAATTGTAAACTTCGTTAATGTCATGCTGGAGCTCATTATCAAATTTTATGCTATTACGTTTTTCAAGGAGCCAGTTACTTTTTTTTAAATATATATTTCCTCTGCTAGGCCGACCGAACCGTCAAGTGACCTAATCATGTTGGTTTTAGTCTGTGGGTTTACTTAGGGTTGAATAAAAAACGACACTATGTAAATAAAAATATAATTTATTTGTCCGGAAATCCTTATATTAGAGTATTTAATTTTGTGAGGGGTGACACCTAGTGGGTTTAATGGTTGAGTAACTTGCTGCGAAGCGATGATCGTAGGTTTGAGTCCCACCTACCAGGAAATTTCTCATTGAAAATTTTCTTGACAAATTTTATAATATTTGTTCGGAGATTAATTCTGAACCTATCCTATCATAGTAGATAAGTTTTATTATATATTTTAATTATCAAAATATAAAGTTTCAATGAAACTTCATATATATAATTTAAGTACTACCTAGGAATCTACAATGACTCGCATAAAGCGAATTAATCAATTATGTTCATTCAACAAAGAACACAGGCAGAAGAAAATTAAATTTGACCGCGCCATTTCGCCTGCATTTATACTTAATTACCGCAATAAAGTTTTTAAATAAAATAAATAAAGCATTTCCTATCCTATAAAGTTTTTATTAATTGGAGCACGGCATGTTACTTACCATTAGTAAATACATGATGGTAAGCAGAAATACAAACTCCATAAATGCGGCTCGATCAATGAATTGTTGTTTAACAATATTGATCGCTCCCACTATGCCGGCTAAATTATTCAGTTACGAAATGGGCAGCGACAAAGACGATTTTGCATTATGAGCATACTTTAATAACCTCGCTGATTTATCGTCAATTCAACCGTCCGTTTTGTAACCTACTAGTAGTCTCCGGAAAACCGGTGAATCAGACTGAAACCGACACATAAGTAGGTCACTTGAAGGTTTTTTGCATCTGTATGGTGGATAACGAGTCCGGTCGGTCGACCTAACGTGGTTATAGCACTTCCTAAGTCGGTTAAAATAAATTGCC
This sequence comes from Monopis laevigella, assembly GCA_947458855.1. Classification (NCBI taxonomy): domain Eukaryota; kingdom Metazoa; phylum Arthropoda; class Insecta; order Lepidoptera; family Tineidae; genus Monopis; species Monopis laevigella. The sequence goes on along the minus strand of OX381583.1, from coordinate 16,533,552 downwards.
ATAAGAAAATAAATCCTACAAGGCTATATTTTATGGGTTCTATAAATAATACTGTAGGTCAAAAATAAAATAATACTGTATGTCAAAAATAAAATTTGCCACTGAAAATAAAAAACCCAATATAATATTTCGGTTTCGACCATACAAAATATTAGTTACGCTACAACAAGAAACGGAAAAAGTACAATTTTGCTAAATAAATCATTGGCCACTGAACAATACAGTGCTCTAGTGCTGAAGAATATTTCATGCTTAAAAATAATAACAAGAATTTATTGGCTTGAACCGGACTGTGGATACCGAGTATTTTTTTATGTAAGCTGTGAATTCTTAATTTACGAATTCTTAATTTAGTTGTTTTAATACAAATTTAGGTTTTATCACGGATCATTTCTTAAAAAAAACTCTCTAATAAAAAAAATACCTTAGATAATTAAATTTAAGCCTTACCTTATCTAACTGTATACACAAATAAACGACAAAAAAAACATGTTGTAATTTTTTTTATATATAATTTTAGTACTTTTTTATTGGAGCACGGCATGTACTTTGTATCAACCTAATGGTAATGAATGAATGGAGCCATCAATACATTGTTGTTTAACAATATTGATCGCTTTCACTATTTTATTTATTTATTTTATTTATTCGGAAAACAAACAGATATAATACACCCTATAAATAGATATTTTTTAACAATCATTACCAGTTAAGTTTTCACAAGCTTATTATGGATATAAAAGTCAATTGCTAACAAAAAATATAAGTAAAAGTAAAAACAAGATTAAAACATTAAAATAAATAAAACAATTACAAAGTGCAAACCTTTAAAATATATTTATACAGGTAAATCAACAATATGCAGTATTTTTTTGTAGCTAGGTAAGGACAAACTAAACATATCGGAATTAAAATACTTTAAATTATACATATTACATGATCTTACTATAAACCTATTTTGGGAATAATTCCTACGACAAGTAGATATGTGGAATAAATCGCACGATCTTAGATTACGAGACGAACACTTAAAACTTATTCTATTCAGTAAATATTCTGAATCTATTAAACCATTGATAATTTTAAACAGAAAAATTTGGTCTCTGATTTCCCTACGTTCAATGAGAGTATTCGGGGAAAAAGAACTGAGAAAATCATGTTTGTGACTAAATCTGAATTTCATATATCTGATAAATTTTCTTTGCATCTTTTCAATATTGTCAATGTATATGTTGTATTGAGGATTCCATACACATGATGCATATTCTAGACGAGAACGCACTAATGAGTAAAACAATGTTAAAAGCGTACTAGGTTCTTTAAATACTTTACCCACTCTCATAATAAATCCTAACATTTTATATGCGTTACTCACAGTTGTGTCTATATGGGATCTGAATAATAATTCCTTATCTAGAATAACTCCTAAGTCTCTCACCTCAGACACCCTCTTAAGTACATTATCAGATAATTTGTAATTAAAGTTTATGGGGTTTCTTTTACGCGAGAATGATATAACACAACACTTATCAACGTTTAGTTTCAATCGATTTTCAATACAATATAAAGATAGGTTATTTAAATCATCCTGCATAGCCTGACAGTCTTCTATTGAATTAATTTTTGAAAATATTTTATTATCATCAGCAAAAAGAAGAAATTTTGAGTTAATTATTGATTTCGTTATATCATTAATAAAAATATTGAAAAACAGGGGACCGAGGTGAGAGCCCTGGGGGACCCCCGATGAAATTGGTACAAAGGATGAGCAAAATCCCTTTACTGTTACTGCCTGATTTCTATCCCTTAGGTATGACTCGATCCACCTTAGTAGATCGCCATGTATACCAACTCCCTGTAGTTTATCTAACAATAAATCATGAGAAATTTTATCAAATGCTTTTGAGTAGTCGGTATACACGGCGTCCACCTGAGAACCATCATTCATTGCATTGCTGACATAGTCAATTAATTCACAGAGATTACTCTCGGTTGAGCGTCGACTGATGAATCCATGCTGTTGACTAATTATAAAAGGTCTTATTTGAGGAGACAAAAAGTCGTATACTATTTTCTCAAATAGCTTAGGTATGATTGAGATCTTAGAAATTCCTCTATAATTGTCTATACTATGTTTATCGCCACTTTTATGTATCGGTACAACAAAGCATCTTTTCCATAGTTTAGGGAATGTTGCTAATTTAAGAGACCTATTAAATAAAGTTGTAAGAGGACCTGCAATATAAGCACTACAATTACGAAGAAAGATAGGGTGCAACCCATCAGGCCCACTACCCTTGGCAACATCTAAATTCTTTAGGTTGTGGAATACTTTTTGCTCATCAATAGATAGTGAACTAATACATAATGGAGTAGAGTTTAGCTGATTTATATTTTTTCCACTTGAAGGAGAGGATTTTTCAAATACAGATTGGAAATAACAATTAAAAGCTTCAGCAATATCCTGACCATTAGATGCAACAGTGCTACCATAGCGCATTGTGTCGGGAATATCATTACTGGATTTTTTACTCTTTATAAAACTCCAAAAATATTTAGGATTACTTTTAATATTACTCTCACATAACGATATATACCTATCATAGCATTGGGATTCTAATTCTTTTTGTCTTGATCTTAAATTTGAAAAAAGTTCATAGTCAGAGGACCTTTTATATATTTTCCATTTTTTGTGCATTTTCAACTTTTGCTTAATTATTTTGATAAGTGGCGTATTGTACCAAGGTGGGAATTTATTTTGGTTTTTGACAATCTTTGCCGGAATGTGTTTATCAATAACTTCACTTATGGCAGAATAAAAGTTGTCTACGGCTGTGTCAATGTCTACATTATCTAAGTGGCTACTCCAATCAATATTTATAAGAGCTTCATTTACTGCATCATAATCTGCACTATGATAATTTCTAGCAATTTTTGGCAGTGGTTTTAAAGCATCTTCCTTAATTTTAATGTTTAATGTAATGGATAAGCAAGGATGATGAGGGTCCTCCGGCACTAGGGGCTCCAATGAATGGGAAACCCTACATATATTTACATTGCTTATCACCAGATCAAGATACCTATTATGATTGTTAGCAATGCAATTAAATTGATTAAATCCTGTTAACGATAAAAACTGGTTCAGTGCTGATACAAATCTATCGTTGGAACCCTTAGAACAATCTGACGAGGATAATGGACCCGCTAGTGCAGCACCAGAATTCCAGTCGGCGTAGGTAATATTAAAATCACCCAATAATAAATAAGTATCTTCTGGATTTTGATTGGAATATTCCGATAAAAGATCATAGAACTGTAATTGTGATGATAGTAGATTTTTACCAGGGGGGAAATAACAACAGTAAATTCTAAATTTTGACACAGCGTTTGATCGGCAAGATGTATGAAGTGTTAAATGAATTATTTCAGTGTCAAGTATTGACTCCAACGAACCGGAAACTGTGTCGCAAAGTGAAACATTAATTTCTCGACGAACCGCAATCAGAACTCCACCACCAAACCTTTCGTTACGTTCATCATATCGCCTGTCGCATCTATAAACTGCATATCTTGTGTCAAACAATTCAGTACTAAAAATACTAGGTAGGAGCCATGTTTCAGTTAAACAGACAATATCGGCATCACATCGAAGCAGGTTTCTAAAAAAAGTATTAGTTTTTGTCCGCAGTCCGCGGACATTCTGATACACAATTTTTAGAGCCATTTAAGATTATTATATAATAAAATGAATAAAGTAGTAAATAAATTTGAAAATAGAAACCTGCCACATGTGGCCCCGCCTATAAATCTGTATATAAACTGGCACAGGCGTCCCCCCCAATATTGTATTTCCATTTTTATATAACAAACATGACATTTAGAGTAGTTTAACATAAATAACATTTTTATATAAAGAATAATCAAAAATATGCGTATAGGGTTCGCAAATGAAGCAATATAAACCTGAATTCTGCTGGAATTAAGCGTTCGTTCGCAATCCTCACACAATAAAGTAATAAACAGTAAATGATAAAAATGTAAATAACAAAATAATACTAACTTGATTGTAGCTACAATTGGCACATTAGTAATAACATTAAAACATAATAATAGAATATAAGAAGTACAATTACATTTTACACTTAATGATAAATCAGACAAAAGGGGCACTCTGTAATAGAACGTAATAAAATATAAATTAAGTTCATGCTTACAATAATTAAAATTAAAAAAATATGAATGATTAAAAGTATTAACACCTATTTTATTTTGTTTAAATCGTTTGATGTTTTTATGTAGATCGGTGAGCTGGAATCGTTACGTCGCACGATTATACCACAATTACGCACCCATACCCATTTGAAACCTTTTTCTTTGGCAATAGCCTTTGCTTGCCGCAGAAGATACTTGTTTCGGCTTGTTAGATGATCATTGATAAAAATTTTACTTTTCTCATCGCCATCAAATCCTAGATCTTTGGTGACAGGTTTTGTTTTCCGTAATGCCGTCATGAAATCATCCTTACGATAGCGAGATATCATCTTAACAATTATTGGTCTTAACTGTTTCCCATTGTAATCTCTAGGTGCTACTCTAGTTACAAAATCAATGTCCAACTGAGGCTCAACAGTAAAACCGGAAAGTTTGCCCAATTTCGTGATCAACTCAACGAGATTCTCATTCTTTTTCTCAGGTATGCCTACTATCTCAATATTGGACCTTCGTGTCCACTGATCTCTTACATTATTTTCCTCAATAATCTTATCAAAATCATGACCAAGGTTGATAACTGTTTTGCTCATTTCCTTAAAATTATTAATTTGGTCTTCCAATTTTGTTACTCGATTAGATACGTGTTCAAATTTACTATTCAACGATTCCTTAATAGACGACAATTCTTCCTTAATCAGCTTAACATCAGATTGCAATGTTGTTAGATCATTTAGTTGGTCATGAATAAGTAACAATTTGGATGCCATAACCTTTAGTACAGCTGACTGCTGATCCATTTCAGTACTTCCCAGAGCAAGGCCAAGAGAGTCACCAGATTCCACAGCTTTAAGAATCCGATTGTCAATAATAACTTTAGGTAAACTTTTAACAGGTGTATCAGAATTATCTCCACCTTTTTTTATTTTACTCTTACATTCAGGACATATCCAATTCTTTTTATCATCACTAGTTAGCTTACTAAATGATAATGCGCTTAAACCCACACATAAAAGGTGATAATTCGTTTTACAAGTAAAACATTCCATTATATTTTCTCCTCGTGATAATTTTGATGAACAAGCCCCACACTTCGACATGGTATACTAATAAATTTAGTCACTACTTAAGTAATATTAATAATTTAGGTCTGTCTCAATACCAGACCACTTTTACTATTATTAATATCGGACCACTTTTATTGTTCAATATCGGCCCTAAATTGAGCGAGCAGGACCAACAAATTATTTAAAACTCTAGGTTCGGCTCGGCTCGCCTGGTGTACTTGTGAACAAATGTCTAATTCGAAACTTAACTTAATTAATGAGTAACTGACGACTGACACTGCCAGTCAGTCAGTCAAAAATGTAAACAATAACACTAATATAATATATTATTTTGTAGGTTTCTTATTAGGTTCTTCCTAGTGTTTCAAGTTTATTAGGATAATAAATTAACTGTAAAAGTAACTCACGAAATTTAATTTGTCAATGAAATCTATACTTAGTAGTGATCATGACTTGCACATAAATATTCAATCTTTGAAATTATTTCACATGTAAGTAATATAATAATTTATTCTAATTTCTCATGAAAATCTCTTCAGAATAAATGGTATTTAACACTGTTTATCACTTTATAAATAATAAATACAAACAGAGCAAAAACTTATATGTGTTAGCAAATTGACTTTAGGAGGGTAGAGTGTGTATGCCGGCTAAATGATGCGGTTACGAAATGGGCGGCGACAAAAACGTATTTGCATTACGAGTCTATTTTAATATCCTCGCATCTTTATAGTCGAATCTTACCAGTTCGAGTATAAATCGATGTAGTAATCTCCGGAAGACCGGTGTCAAAGTGTAAAGCTGAAACATGACTAGGTCACTTGCCGGTTTAAAAAAAAAACTGTTTTCTTAAAAAGTTGGCATTTTTTGGCTAATTATTGGGTAAAAAACTTACCAAAACTAAAGTACTTAATATCTACATATTATTTTATTTTTCATAAAATAAGCGGTTTAGTTTTCATAAAAATTAGAAGTTTCTTCGCGCACTTATAGGGTTCCGTAAAAAGTGAAGAATATGAGGTACCTATATGGGAAAGTCTTCATTATAGATAGAAACTTACGCCGGTATTCATAAAAACTTATTGCGTCCTTGGTAAACACTTTAGTTATGGAAAGTTTTGTCTCTTTTTATTAGCAGCAAAATTGATTATGCGTAAAAGAAACAAATCATTATATAACTAAAATGGTTCTTTAAGGCCTCAATAAGTTTTTATGAATAAGGCCATTGAAATTTAGTAACATCGATTTTTTTTTATAAGCAACTTATTAACGCTTGCGAGGCCGCGGGATAATGCTAATATATGGTAAGTTAATGTTGATATCATTAGTTTTGTTCATACATACGGGGGCCTATTCTACAACTTATTCATTACAAAAAAAATATGTTCTATTAAAGGAGTTGCACTATTTGTAGCCACTTCTAAAAAAAATATAAATCCTTTATAGGTGGGGCTTCAATCCAGTACATTTTATCTGCCATATTAGAAATTACTTAAAATAGAAATTTCATTGTAAGAATGTTCAGCAGGAGGTAGTATTTGTAATCATTCAATTGAAGAATTTATATTTAGGGGGTAAATATTAATTCTTTTAGTAACTAATAATTGATCTACAGATAATTATAAAAGGTAATATTACACTAGTTAAAGAAATATAAGATCCAATTGAGGAAATAATATTTCAAAATATACTCTATGAAATGCATGTCAAAGTTAAAAATTGGCATATTTCTTATACAAAATGTGTCAAATTTTAACTTTCATCTGACGTTGATTCACAATTGATTTAATAAATAGGGCCCCAGGTTTGACCGTCATTACCCCTTTGCTTAAGCGGCATTACGGTCAGGGGCAATATCGCTCAAACTTGTTTTTTTTAATATACTTTATTACTAATTATTACCGAAAGTTTCATCCGTTTTGTGTTAAAATATTGTTGAATAGTTGCAACATTGTTATTTTGTTCTAATTTTTAAATAAACATAATAATAAAATATAAAAAAATCCTTAAGTGAACGGCATTCCCCTGCTTCCCCTACTCTATTTTCTATTCCTTATGGTGACATCGTAAATATATTTTCAAGTACTAAATAATTTAGAACCATTCATGCTATAAATAAAACTAATTACACCTACCAATTACTGGTACCAATTATTAAAACCGGGTAGAAGTAATTAATTTAATCCGTCGCATATTGCAGAGGTTAAACTAATTGGAAAATCTATTATTTTGTCTAGAAATCTAGGTCTAAACCCTTAAGCACCACTATTAATAAAACTTATCTACTTTATATACGTGGTGGCCTAGTTGGTTAGACCTTGGACTTAAAAAAAAAAAAAAAACGCTTAGGTCCCTGGTTCGAATCCTGGTGTGTACCAATGAGTTTTTAATTTAAAAATTTATGTACATTTGTTTGACAACACCACTATGGTGCCTCGGAGAGCACGTTAAGCTGTCGGTCCCGGTTTCACTATACCAACTTGTGAAACTGTTTATAGATGGGTTATTGAGTCTATCCAAAACATCGCGACGAGCTAGCCACTTGTTCGGTGTAGACTCATACCATCGGCTACAACGAGGTGGGATTAAAACCCCTCCGCTGGGTACCCTGGGGCCGTCTAGGCGGTCTCGGGCGCCGTAAGGCACCCGTGATGATATATATATATATCTACTTTAATTTGAGTCGAAAATTTGTGGATTTAACCTGCCAGTAGAGATTTGAAAGTGGTCTTACATATTTAGTGATAATCGAGTGCGATTTTTGAATGTCAGCGATGAATTTGATATCACCAGTGAGAACAATAAAAGTTATATCAGGAATTATTAAAAGTCGTATACATGTGCAATACCAGCTTACAAATAATTTCCCATTTACAAGAGCTACTTGCGTTTCGTTACACGGAAAAAATATTGTTTGTCGTTCAATATGTCGTTCTTGATTCTCATAATAATTTACATGTTTACGCTAAAACAAAAAACAATGATGGAACGGAACTTAATTATCTGTGATGATTATCATCTGTAATCAGTGACTTTATTTACGGGTGGTAGGAGGCACTCGTATTGATATCATAAGTATGATATTTTAGTCACCCGACGAGATTAAAAAATGCGAACTGGGTGCGATTACGCACCCCATGTCTCAGAAACCAAGTATGTAGTAAAAATAAATATCATTGCGGGATGCCTTACGGCGCACGAGATCGCCTAGGACCCAGGGTAACCAGCGGAGGGGTTTTAATCCCACCTCGTCGTAGCCGATGGTATGAGTCCACTTGCACCGAAAAAGTAGCTAGCTCATCGCGATGTTTGGATAGACTAAATAAACCATCTATAAATATTTTTTTATTAGATTCCATGAGGCCAGAGTATATAAATACAAATGTAATTACATACTCCAGCCAATATAAACTTTTAAGCTCAATTTCTGAGCTTCATTGCGCGCTTTCCAGACTAGATTAATATCCAGGATAATTACCTGACTACTTCGTTAACATTATACAACATACATACATACATAACATCGCGGGTGCCTTGCGGCGCCCGAGACCGCCTAGACGGCCCCAGGGTACCCAGCGGAGGGGTTTTAATCCCACCTCGTCGTATGAGTCTACATCGATGGCCACCAGCCGATGGTATGAGTCTACATCGAACAAGTGGCTAGCTCGTCGCGCTGTTTTAAATAGACTTAATAACCCTAAACAGTTTCACAAGTTGGTATAGTGAAACCGGGTGTTGACAAACAAATGTACATACATTTTTTTAATTAAAAACTCATTGGTACACACCGGGATTCGAACCAGGGACCTAAGTGTTTTTAAGTCCAAGGTCTAACCAACTCGCCCACCACGTATATTATACAACCAACCTATATATTTCCGCCTCTGCACTACTCTGCAGTCTAGTGCTCTTGTATCCGCATATTTAAACCAAGTCTAAAGCGCGCTTTTTGAGCTTAAAACTATATATACATACCTACCTAGGTATTCATTAATGCATTAAAATTTTGAGTAGGTTATTTTAAATGACCTAGTGGTTGCGCCTATAGTGTTGTTTCCGGAGGTTCGATTCCAACCCAACTAGCACACAAGCGGTATAAATATATCTTGTACCGCTTAATTGCAGTATAACAGCTGTTTAAAGGAGTTTGTAATATTCTCTTGAAGAGCAAGGTGGTATAGTAGCGGTTTAGTAATAACGATAATGGCATAGAATAAATAAAGATATGTTATAGAGTATTTATACAGGCGCTAGATATAAAGCGGATTTATAAATATATTAAATAACACTATAACATTTAAAAAAAAGTAATCACGAAGGTAAAAAGCGCTTGAAAGGAGCTATAAATATTTCTTAAACAAACTCAAGAAATTTCCAAGTAGTATTATTTAGTAAACAGCTGTATAATAAATATATAAAGATGTTTTGAAAGGTGTAAACCTTTACTATATTTGAGTATTATAACTCGACATTAAAATTTAAAGCGATATGTTTGTGAAATATAACGCAAATATATGACTACAATCTGTATAAGGCATGCTGAATATATCTTATACTGTTAAAAGAGTTTATGATCTATTCTATATCACCATTAATACAGTAAAAACCAAACAAAAGGCTTAATAACCCCTTACGCCTATAGTAAAGTTAAGCGGCTATTATTATACTGCTTGTGTGCGAGTTGAGCATGGGTGCTCAACTGGGTGCCAAAAATATTAGTATGTTATTCTGTACAGTTTGTCATGGTCTGGGTGTTTATAAAATATAATATGTATTATATGTTAGAAAACTTGGACTAAAACTTATTCCAAGTTTTCTACTGCTAAACACGACAAGACGTTGCGTAAATTATAAATATTGAAATATAAGATCTATCCTGTTAATTATAGAGTTGAAATTCCAATGCGAAGAATTCGTGTATTTTAAGATGGCCGTACTATTATAGCCAACCTAATACAGACTATATAACCATTGAAATTGAACTTATATTTCCATACTTATAGTTTACGCAACGTGTTTGTCGTGTTTAGCGGCTGCAATCTTGGAATAAGGCCACAGAGCATTATGTTTAAAATAGTTCTAAAAAAATTATACCATTTCGACTCGCAATAATAAGTAAATATAAAAATCAAAAAGGCGCATGATTGGTACAAAATTTACATGACGAGATATTACACCAAACATGAGTCTTGTTAGCTAGAGATGGCAACCCTAATGAGTATGTTTTTCCCACAAAACACGTTTCAATTCCTTCATCAAGAATTTTCCATTTGTATATTATTACATAACTATGTAGTTAACATCCAACATTAATTATAATTAACTCCGCTTGTTAGCTTATATAATATTAATTCATAGCACAACTATGGATTTAATTTTTAATGAAATAATTATATCATAAATTAGTACACTAAACGTACCTACGTTTTTATGTACAGTTTGCAATGGTCTGGGTGATTATAAAATGTATATTATACATACATCAGTATTATTGTTGCCAGTTTTTTTTTTCAGACTATAAGGGATAAGCTTAAAAGGGCAAAATAATACGGGATTTCAGATTTTATCCGGGATATCAAAAATAATATTGAATGTAATTTCTGTTGAACGGAGATTTCCAACAAAAATATATATTTATCTATTAGTTAACATTTATTGTTCTACTTATTTGTTTGTAAATGTTCTACCTAAATAAAAATAAATAAAATAATTTTAAACATAGCCATGTAACATATTTACCAGACTTATAAATCCGCCCTCGTATTACATGATTTTTTTCCTACAATTTTATTACGTAATAATTTTAAATTCAAGAAAATTAGACTGTTACTCACCGCATTATTTCGCCGCAGATTTCAATTAATTTTCATATAAATTCGTGTTAATGCTAAAAGCGGGGGCTCTCAACCCGAAAACATGTTCATGTTCGTACTCTCAGTTACATAAGACAGGACATCTTAAATGTTAACTGTTTCTAATAAAATAAATTAATACTAAATAATAAGTCCCTTTATTTTTAGAATAACGACGATTCGTGAAATTATGACGTTTGGTGAAATGTCTAGTTATATCGATATCGCATTTTCTATAGAATATTTTTCCTTATTGAATTAAAAAAAGCTTAGTTATTAGTATTGTACCTATTTCATATTATTAAATATAATGTTATTATAAGACTGATAAAATCAATTAAAATCTATATACGGCATATCTTTAAAAAATATATACCTACTTTGACATATTTTATGATAGGTTTGACTGGTAGAGAATGCCGGTCCTTTGTAATAAATATATATTAAATTAAATAATAATATTTTTATATACATTTATTTTAATATACATTTAAACATATTCTTATTTAAATAATACATTTAAGCGATAAATCGTTCAACTAGAATGATATCAATAAAACGCCATAATTAAAGGAATAAGGCGTTTTCCTAAAGTAGCTTTGCAGATTTCAATAAAGATTTTCTCCGTCCTTGAAAGTTCTGATTACATACTTATAAAAAAAACACCTACCTCATTTAGGAATAATTTTGTTTAATTTTCATTATGAAGGCCTAATAAAGTCTTTAACAAAATTTTATTTTTCATTATATAATTTTTCCTTTGCTAGTTTAATGATTTCATCAAATAGCTAGATTTGTGTAAGCTTTCATCACTTTATATACGTGGTGGCCGAGTTGGTTAGACCTTGGACTTAAAAAAAACATTTCGAGTCTCGAATCTCGGTGTGTACCAATGAGTTTTTAATTTAAAAAAAAAAAACATTTATTTGACAACACCACTATAGTGCCTCGGAGAGCACGTTAAGCTGTCGGCCCCGGTTTCACTATACCAACTTGTTAATCTGTTTATAGATGGGTTATTGAGTCTATTCAAAACATCGCGACGAGCTAGCCACTTTTTCAGTGTAGACTCGTACCATCGGCTACGACGAGGTGGGATTAAAACCCCTCCGCTGGGTACCCTGGGGCCGTTTAGGCGGTCTCGGGCGCCCGTAAGGCACCCGTGATGATATGTATGTATGTATGTTTCATAACTAGTTTCAAAATTTTCCTGCATTTCGTGATGTAACTCACTGATTTTCTAATTTCCCTGCGACATATGAGATACATAATGAGGTAAAGGGCCAAACGTGATGTTGCATCGGGAACCAAGACACGTATCATGACTAAATTGAAAAGGTAAATAACAGTGCAAATAAACGTAAATCGGGAAGCATGATTGAAGAAAAATGTGATTTCGGATAAGGAAAATGGAGTAGAGATAGAGTCAAGTGGCTGTCGGTATTCTCTGTCTACCCCTATATGTCTTTTAGGCTAGAGTGAATAAGCATTTACAGAGTAAGCGTGTTTCCTCTTCGACCTTATCTCTGCTTACCATCAAGCAAGATTAAGGTCAAACGCAGACTCTGTTTATTGTAAAAAAAAATCGCAAGAGGCCTACCATGATTATAAATAAATAAATTTAGTTTTGACAATATCTATGTTATGGACTATAAAACCTAATGAAATAATAATAATATCTGTGTTTTTTACCGAAATCAGTATTTATTTTTATATCTTCCAAATAATTATTACATAACATAATACAAATAAAAACACTACTTTTCAGAATTAATATTTATCATTGGCAAAATAATAATGGCCAAGAAAAATAAATCAAGGATCTATGTTTAATTTTTCTCAGAAGATTTTTCACTCGTAAAATAATTCTCGTATATAAACCAACTCATACATAGTTGTAATTTTCACTCGCTAAATAATTCTCGTATATAAACCAACTCATACATAGTTGTAATTTTCACTCGCTAAATAATTCTCGTATATAAACCAACTCATACATAGTTGTAATTTTCAGTCGCTAAATAATTCTCGTATATAAACCAACTCATACATAGTTGTAATTTTCACTCGCTAAATAATTCTCGTATATAAACCAACTCATACATAGTTGTAATTTTCACTCGCTAAATAATTCTCGTATATAAACCAACTCATACATAGTTGTAATTTTCAAAATCAAAAAACGTTTTAAACATCCATCATTTCATTTTAATTATTTTGTCACAACTATTTTCCTACAGATATATTTTTTTTAAATATTTATCTCCAGCAAACTACGTTTCATATTCTATGAAAGTTTTGAGTTTTTAATAATATTGTATGCAAAAAATAATTCGGAAAAGTTTACCAATTCAGTTTCATGAACAATCGCTTTAATAGAACCTTTAGTAATACTTCTACTAGGCTTAGTATGTACAATAAACCCATTTTAAACAGCTTCACTACATAGCACTATCTGATCTCACTAAATCATTTGTGGTCAGGTTTTAGCAATTGCTAAACGATTGGTGGCTGGAGGCAGTACTCTCGCAGGCAATTACTTACTTGGATCAGATGATGGTGTATCTATTTATAATCTTATTAAAGCTTAGCTTTATCTTTAGCGTGCTAAATTTCAATTTCTACCTATTTAATTTTTTTATCTTTAAACAATTGCGTTAGTTTAAAAAAAAGTATTACTAAACTCTCAATTACTTGGAAATGGCAGATTTTATAAAGAGCTTAATTAAATAGCGACGTCTTTCAATACAATTTTCAAGAAACCGACCGTTATTTAACTTTTTATAAATCTTTAGCAAAACTTTACCAATACCTACAGATGCAAAAACCGTCAAGTGACTTACTCATGTTTCGGGTTCATCGGTTTTCAGGAGATTGCTTTTGTATATTAAAATATACCTACTCGTACTGTAATTCATCATTGTCGCCCCCCATTTCCTAATCGCATCATTTAGCCGGCATAGTGGGAGCGATCAATATTGTTTAAGAACTTGATTGACTTTGTAGGTCTGCTCGCCACCAGGTAGATTTAAAGTCACATGTCGTGCTCCAATAAAAAATATAAAAATCAGTTTCAAAAACATAAGCTTTAAATCTCTGAAACTACTTTAACTAAATTTTAGTGAGCACTACATTTTTTTACACCCAGTGTAAAAAAAGGTTAACTAAAGGCCAATCTAATCTCACTGTAAATCATTTGCGAGACTAAAGTATCTGCTAAACGGTTGGTGGTTGAAGCCAGTACTCTCGTGGGCAATTACTTACTTAGATGAGATGTTACACCTGTATAAACAAACTCTACTTTCGATCGACTATAGGTTTTACCAGTTAAGGACACTGCATTCAAAGCAAAGTCCGTGTTCTCTATACAAAATTAGATTTTCACTTCTAGTTCTCCACTACTGTCTGTGGCAGAATTAAAATAATATTTTGGTCGGTATTCATTGTAACCACTTATTTATCTTTTGTATGGACATTTTTTTTTTGTTTATCTGAAAAAAATACTTTTTTTTTACGTACAATTAATAAGACTGACAGCCTAGTTAGTACTAGAAGTACGTTTGTATGGGCGTCAACACGACTGTAGAGCCCTTAAAATATGCACCGGGTTCATTTTATAGAATTTGTTTATTTACAATTAAACAGCAGTTAGGTGATTTTTTTAGCATGGTATGTGACTTTTTATCTACCTGATGGTCAGCAGACCTACAAGACGCATGCGGAGTCTGTTTTTTTTTGTTTAATTTAAGTGACCTACTAGTCATGTTTCGGTTTTAGTCTTTGGGTTCACCGGTTTTCAGGAGACAGAGCTAGCCACTTGTTTCGTGTAGACTCATACCATCGGCTACGACGAGGTGGGATTAAAACCACTCCGCTGGGTACCCTGGGGCCGTCTAGGCGGTCTCGGGCGCCGTAAGGCACCCGTGGTGATATGTATGTACTGCATCGTTTTCTTGTTGTAGTCTCCTTTCAGGGTGCGGTTTCGAAACGGGAGGTTGATTTGAAGATAAACCAGTCGTAATGGAAATTCTAATTTGTTGCCGCCCGTTTCGTAACCGCATCGTTTAGCCAGCATAACGATACATCACGAACGATAGATATTGTTAAAAAAAAAAATGATAGACCCCATTCATGGACTTTGTAGGTCTGCTTAACATCAGATAGATAATAAGTCACTTTCTGTGCTCCTATAAATATATATATATAATTCACATTAAAATCGGTCACAGGGCGGATAGAATCAAGGCGGTATATATAATGTATGTTTATTACTAAAATATGTAGGTACTCGTAGCGATCTTACGTTTGGTGATAAATAGCTTCCTAACCAAAAAATGGACAATAAGACCATTGTCAAAAACTTTTTATTTTTTTTGTCATTTCATAAATATTTGTAAAAAAATACATTAAATAAATAATTTAAATTTGATCTATATATCTTTGTTACATATTAATATAATATAATATTTGTTATATTTTCGGTTTTCAGGCATGCCCAAAATAGGCTCTTACTGTATCAAAAAAATATAAGCGTCAGGATTGAGAGGCCACATTTTTTTATAATAAGAATAATAATTCTTATTATTTATTTTTTATTTATTTATTTTATACCAACTTTAAAAAAAGAAGATCATAAGAGCCTAGATATAGGTCATATTTATAACGCCTCCAAATATCATAAAATCTATGAGTGTTTAGGGAGGTAGCAGTTAGGACCAAAAGGAAATGTTTGATCAGACGTTAAAAAAGACAAATCCTACGTAACTTATTTATTTTACAAACTTAATCTCAATTTTTACCAACTACTGATATAAGAATTATTAGTGAATTCGTATTATCAAAATGGGCCACATTTTGATCAATCCTGACGCTCATCAAAAAAGTTAGGTATATATTAATATTTTAATATAGGCCTTCTTATGCTGGAGTCACACTAACGGGAAACGGCATTGCGTTAATTCTTAACGCCATAATGTCGTTGTAAAATTATCGCGTTAAATCATGGCTACACCAACGTTTAACGCCCAACATCGCGATAATAACGGCGTTTTCCGTAAGTGTGGCCCCAACATTAGAGATTTTTTTTTGGCAATTTCTTAAACACCAAAGTGGCCCCAGCGTAGTGGTTAAGTCACTGCACAACTGATAACAAGTTTAAGCAGATGGCAACAAGGCCACCCATCGCTCTGGATGGGTGGCCGATTTATACAACGAGGCTATAGGTACTATCATAAAGAACGCAACAAGCTCGCCACTTGGTGTAAGTGTTGCCTCCGAATACCATCGGCGAAATGAGCATTTGTTAATCCCGCTGGGTACCCTGAGGCCGTTTAAACGGTTCTCCGGAGCCAAAACGGCACCCCTGATGGCATTTATTTATTTAAACACCAAAAAAGCTATAATAATACTAACCATAGAACGCCTTCACGTTTCGTTACTATTTTTACCAGAATTTCCCTTAATATTACTGTGAATTTTACATGAATAGTATAAACTTAATGGCACCTGTGGTTTCGGCCTTAGATCCCATCTACGCCGCCATCACGATACGCCAAAGTAATTTCAAGTTTGCAGCGACAGGTAAACAAATGCCAAAACTATCCAAAACTCGGGCGTAATTAGAAGTCCGAGTTTTCAAAAATGACTTCCTATTTGGGTATATTTGAAAACTATATATTTACTTATATAAATGTACCATCAAGGTTGCCTTATGACTAGTTGGCAGACGTCCGTTATCTCGGGCGTAATTTTAAATGACCAGCCGGGACTAGCTTTGTCCCGTATTTCAACCGTGCACGTTTTTATTGCCAAGTCATCATGCGTGTCAGTTCTTGTCAGCCGTAGTGACAAGAACTCATACGCTACGTTCGTAAGAAAAAAATTTACCTCTTGCTTAATAAGATAAAAGTTAATGATCGTTTTAAATTATGATTTTGTTTTTTAAATATGTTAAATTCAATAAAAATATGATTTTGTTGACCTTTCATCAGAAATCTCATAATTTTTTTTTTTTAAATGGTCCAAAAATACATCTGAAATCCTGTATTTTTTGCATTACATTTAAAAAAAAAATTAGGTAAGGGTCTGCGATAAAAATATAAACAATATTATGAATTCGGTATTAATTATTTTTACTTAATTAAATTATTATTTATTTTATTACTTAATATTATATAAAATCGGACTTGAGACTGATGAATTCAACACTCATCTCCACTCTTTGTCCAACAAAACAATAGGATCCTACCAGCCCTGTAATCTGATATTAACAGTTACTTAATTAAAATTAATTGGTTTAAGTAAATCTGACGTAGGTTCACTAAAACTATTTGATAAGTATTCAAATAGGGTTCTACGAGTATTACGAGCTAAAGGTTCACAAACAACGAATTTCTCTATTTGTTCTGTTTGAAAACTAATCAAATAAATCGACCTTCAACTATATGGAAAACTTATCCCAAAATAGCAATGATATCGTCGACTAAAGAATACATGCCCATTTTATAAATAAATGCCTTTTATTATACTTCATTTTAACCACATTCACTGTTCATTTTACATCGACATCGTTATCTATACTAATCATATTCCATGGCATAGACCACAAAAATGTAGTAGGTATGTTTAAAAAATAAATAAAGAAAACATTAAAAGTTTGAACTTGCTTTACTGAAATTGTTATAAGTTTATAATTTATTTATTATATTATTATTGTTCTATAAAAATAGGCATGTACTGTGTATGCATGTATATATAAAAATATAAAAAAATAAATACCTTTAGTAACAAAGATTAAGAATTACATATTGTTAAGGTTGGAGCCAGCTATTAAGTAAAACAATACCTGTGTCAGCTGGCACCGCTTCTTTAAAAATAAATTTAATTTAGAATAAGTTGTTTTTTTATATATTCATAAGACAATAAAGGCTATATATACATTTTATATAATTTCAAAAGTTAAATGACCTAGCATACAAACTGGGCATCCTATAAGTTACTTATTATCTATTAACTACTTATTAACTAAGTGTATATCAGACAAAAATTTATATTTTGGTATAAGTGTATGTGCGGGTGTTTTAGTGTGTGTAGGGGTATACGAGGGAGGGTGTGGGTGTTTATGAGTGCGTGTGTGTAGGGGTATACGATGGAGGGTGTGGGTGTTTGTGAGTGTGTGTGTGTATGGGTGTGGGTGCAAACGTGCTTATTAGTATGTTTATGCTTTGCGTGATATTAGGACTACAAGATGTACGTATATATTTAAATTAGCTAACTGGTCATTAATAACATTCACCATCCAATAAACTACATTAATTAGATGATGAATGTCATCAATGACTCGGTCTGTTCGTAGTTTTGAATTTTTAACCAATCCGACAACACATTCTTACTCTTACGGAGAGTCATTGGGTATATATTAATTATCCTATTTATATGTATGTATCATCACGGGTGCCTTACAGCGCCCGAGACCGCCTAGACGGCCCCAGGGTACGCAGCGGAGGGGTTTTAATCCCACCTCGTCGTAGCCGATGGTATGAGTCTACACCGAACAAGTGGCTAGCTCGTTGCGATGTTTTGAATAGACTCAATAACCCATCTATAAACAGTTTCACAAGTTGGTATAGTGAAACCGGGACCGACAGCTTAACGTGCTCTCCGAGGCACTATAGTGGTGTTGTCAAACAAATGTACATAAATTTTTAATTTAAAAACTCATTGGTACACACCGGGATTCGAACCAGGGACCTAAGTGTTTTTAAGTCCAAGGTCTAACCAACTAGGCCACCACGTATACAAATCCTATTATCCTATTTATTTTATTATAAAGGTGTGATGATTGTTTATCATATTGAGTTCTATATGTATGTACGTATATGCATGTTTAATAAAAAAATGCATATGAAAATCCAAGAGATTAATTCCCTTATTAAAAAAAAATTTCCTAATAAACACTATAATAGTAGTACAATAATGAAACTCATAAATTAACGTTTAAGTCAAATTGATGAAGGGATGTGGGGTAATACTTGTCGACATGCACAAAAGAAAGAAGAAGAATACTATAGACATTTTGACATGGAGTCAGAATTCATAATTAACCTTGGTGAGAGCAGCGAATCCGAAAATTCATCATTTGATTTTTCAAATAGCGATTCAGAATAATGTTCAATTAATAAACATTAAATTACCAAATAACTGTTTTTTTTAAAAACCCGTAAATAACTGTATTTGTACCCGACTGTACTACCGCAATATTCAACCATAATTTTACGTGTTTTTACCATTAGGTGTATAGACACACTCCGTCCTTCAATATATGAATGTACTGGCGATAATTTTCACAGACACACTGAATAATTTATTTTTTATTACACGGTTGGAATAAAATAATTATATGTTAATATAATTAATAATATATTCATAAATAAACAAAGTTAAATGAAAGGTATAATCTAAAAAAACTTATTCTAAGGGTATAACAGCCTGTTATACAGTTTAACGAAACGGATAAAAAAGAAACGATAAAGACCTCTTTTATGGTGAGACTTCTTGTCCACTTTCTTCTTGCCGAATCAAATATCTCGAAAACTACTAGACCGATTTTTTTCAATTTTTATATCCAAACGAATATACATTTTGAGACGTATATAGGTCGTGTAAGTTGCTTATTTTAAAACCATTTATATATTTATAGTTACATTTATATTTTTATAGTTACACTCAAAAAATTACTTCACGTTATCTTAGCTGGCATTTTATCTATTTAAAAAAAACCTCTTTGTATAAAATGCTTAAATATATTATGTAGGGAGAGAAAAAAATATGTCATACGTCATTCCCAAAATAAAGGGCAAAAAATTCCATACCCTGACTATTCCGTCCCAACCTCCACCTATTGATGACATCCGGCAAAGAAATGCCTGGATTGATTGACGTAGCTGGCCGGCTCGCATTTATACTGATAATATCGTGATGTCTTAATAAATGGACAAATAGTGTAGGGATAAGGAAAAACAAGAAAATTAGGCTTCTTCATACAAAATCGTAATGTTTAAATAATCAATTGTATGGGTATGCCTGTGTTTTTATTTCTATACTTTCAATCCTATTCTTTGTCGTAATTATGTAATTAATTCTACTTTCTTCTGACACTGTATGAAAAAAAAGTCATTTATTTTTTTCATTGTTGATTTTTCAATCGTTAGATAAAGTTATTCTACAGTTTGAAAAACTGTAAAATTTATTTATTCTCCATGGAAGTTAGATAAAGTTATTTTAAAGTTTGAAAAACTGTAAAATTTATTTATTCTCCATGGAAGTTAGATAAAGTTATTCTAAAGTTTGAAAAACTGTAAAATTTATTTATTCTCCATACATGTTATCTGGGGAATAACTTTATCTGACGATTAAAAAATCAACCCTAAAAATTTTAATTCTTATTATGATCATACATTGTCATAGTATCAAAATAATAACTTTTATTTTTATTTGGTACATCGGAAATGACTGCATAACCCGTGTTGTTTAACATGTTATATTAAAACTCAGAGAGCACTGAATATTGACTTCCGACCCCTAAAACAAAAGAGTAGGAGGTACTAAAATAAGGTGAATGACACTTCTGAGCAATGTTGGATCATTTGTAGGCTTGGCAACATAATGAATACAGGCGTAAATGTGTTGTGAAATCACCCGTAGAAATTCCTAATATTGATTTCATACGGGATGTTTCAGGACTAGCTAGTAACTGGGAAATAGTTATTTAAAAGCATAATTGTAAAGTTATCTAATTGATAAACAAATTCTGACGTTTGACAATACTGTTAAAAAAATTTTCGCCTTTATTCATAATTTGTATAACTTTTTACGTATAAATCTAAAGTGACATGACGTGCATAACCAAAAAAATAATACGCTAGCTGGGGCCTTATTCTACTAAATCAATTGTGTATACAACAACGTCGTATGAAAGTTAAAATTTAAAACTTTCATACGACGTTGATACACAATTGTGATTTAGTAAAATAAGGCCCCTGCTAGCGTATTATTTTTTGGTTATGCACGTCATGTCACTTTAGATCCACATTTTGTATGGGAAATATTTCAAATTTTAACTTTGACATGCAGCTGTTATTTAGTAGAATAGGCCCCCAGGTGTTATGCTATTGTTAGGAAAAATTAATGGCGTCTATATAACTTAGGATTTAAATAATACCAACAATATTAATTTATAAGGTTAAAAAAAACATGTTATATATTATAGTAATCCTGGGCTACAAACTATAATCAATCATTAATTTCTTGCCATTTCTTTTTGTTCGCAGGCGTTATTTGTCCCTAGCGTTGCACCCAGATATATCACTTTTTAGGTACATATGGGTAAGCTTTCAACGATTTTTGAAGTTATCTAATATTTATATTGCTTGAAAAGTAAAATTTATTGCATGAATTATCTCTTTATTTTTTTATTTCTAGTAAAAAAAAAAGGCAAAGATTCATTCAGTTTGGCTAAATTATGGCATCTCTGAACTAAACCTACGTCATTATTTTAAAACGTTATTTAAAACGATTTTACTATCGATATAAAAATTAAATAGTTTCTCATTTTGCGTGTATTGAACACGCTGTACAGTATTATGTAACAAATTCGAAACAGATGGGATGTGAAGCACGAGAAATGTTATTAATTGTAGAAACCAGCTGCGTATAAGAATTCAATCCCGTACATTACATTCTGAATAGACCGCTTCCGTTTAATATAAAAAACGTAAATTAAAGAAATGACATTTCTTTTATGCAAAGAAAGAAATGAGAATCTGAAGATGACAACTGTAAAAAATCTTAATTAATTAGTGAGAAAACACTTAGCACAAACTTTTAAAAACTAAAATGTAGGTAAAAAATCACGAAAGCTTTCCCGCAACGTAATTTAATCGTTCGTGTAAAAGACGCCTTATATTTTCTTGAGATTCTGTAGGTACTTAAAGGAAAAACGTTTAAAAATAACAGTGAACATGGTCTGTACCTACTTACTTACTATGTTTTTAAAAGTAAAAAGATGTTTTCAAACCTATGCCCTAATTGTTAAATATATGACCCCCTTATTATTATTTTTATTAGTTAGTGGATAGGCTGTTGGTGTTGTATCCGGAGATCGTGGTTTCGATTCCCACTCAAGGCAAAATAATATTAGTCTGATTTTGTGTACCTATAGTTTATCTTGGT
This sequence comes from Monopis laevigella, assembly GCA_947458855.1. Taxonomy (NCBI): domain Eukaryota; kingdom Metazoa; phylum Arthropoda; class Insecta; order Lepidoptera; family Tineidae; genus Monopis; species Monopis laevigella. Next base: position 16,511,195 of record OX381583.1, on the reverse strand, counting down.
CTGAATGTTTATAAAATATAATATTTATAGTCTTTTCATGGCGCGGTTACGAAACGAGCATTAACGTTGTAGCAACCAGGATATTAAAGTACATTCGTATTGCAAATTGATCTTTATCGCTGCCCATTTCATAACCGCATCATTTAGCCGACATAGTGAGAGCAACCAATGCCGTTAAACAACAATGTTAATAATAATAAATCGGTGCTATTCTATTCATCATTATCTTACCATGGTAATTAACCCACAGTACAACTTTTTAAAGTCACCATGTACATTACCATATTAATATGTATTTATATTAATACGGTAATGGTACATGGTGACTTTAAAAAGTTGTACTTTGGGTTAATATGAGGCTCTACTGATAAATTGAACAACTTTTCCCATGCGCAGACTAAAAAAAAAATAAAAAAAAAAATGTCTTCTCCGTCACCATTACCATATTAAAATGTATTTGTCGTGTATTTCGAAATGGAACGTCAAACCGAACCGAACCGAACCGACTTGGGCATATTCGGAAACAGGGGTTGGCAACACTGTGCGAGCTGTCATTGAAACTCCCAATGCAGATATGTTAAAAGTTTTTCACTTCCATTAGAATGTAGTATATCACTGCTGAAGCCTATGCCATTTTACAAACTCTTTTTATGTTAAAAATAGCAATAACATTTTTTTTTTCAGACTCACTCAGTGCTTTTTTAAGTTTAGAAAATAATAGTAGACTACACTATGAACATAATTATTTAATATAATATATAAAGAAGTGGATTTATGATTTTAAAATTTGTAATAAATGTATAGAATTTGTATGCATTCATTCACACATAGAAATTTCTGGTAATGACGAAGCCGATTTAGAAGCAAAAGAAGGAAAAAACTATACAGATCTGAGAGACACTTTTAAAGTCCCTTTTACGGACAACTATGAAAAAATAAATACACAAGCAGAAATTTTATTATAACTATTAACAGACTTAGATTTGGACACATGAGAATCCCAGCACACTTAAAAACACTGAAAATTATAGAAGATGACAAGTGCAAAGATTGTGAAGAAGGTGTCATAGGTACAATAGATCATTATTTCTCAACATGCAAAAAGTTTTCACTAGAACGATTGATTATGGCTGCAGAGCTCACCGAAATAACTAAGAATGTTATGCCAACTTGAAGATTTATTAAAAAACCCTAGATACTACAAGACATTAAATAAATTTGTTAGAAATACAATTCAAGAGATATAACACTGAAAAAAAGATACGAAATAAAGATTTAAAATACAAAACGGAATGGAGTGAAGGTGAAGGAAGATCAACGACACACACAGACTAGAAATACGAAGAACTTTCAACTAATAGAATGCACAGAATAATGTAATTTTGTATTTAACTTTGAATTGGCCTTGGACTTGTTTCCAAGCCATAATTTTTTTTTTTTTTAAATGTCATTGAAGGTTCCGGCATTTTTACGCACACTTTGTGATTAGACTTCGAACGCACGTGGCGCAACCTCGCTCCGACCTCGTTACGTTCCAATAGTAATCCGTATCCATCCGATCCCTGTGTGATTATTTCGAGTTGATTGTTTATTAAATTAATCAAATATAATGTATTGAGTGGATATCGAGTATTATTTTCGGCTACCATAATGGAAGAGACCAATCCGGCAACGAAAGCCCACACATTCTGCCGACATATTTATATTAATATGTTAATGGTACATGGTGACTTTAAAAGGTTGTACTTTGGGTTAATATGAGGATGACAATTTTTTAGTTTTGTTTTTAAAAAAAATTAAAAGAAATATAAAAAATTGTCTTCTCCATACAAACTAGTAATATTACAATGGCCAATTTATATGGGGAAGCCAATAATATACAAAGTCTCATTCCGTAGTCCAATATTACCATTCTTGCCTCTAGTATAAATACAGATAGGTCTACATAAAGCCTAGAGATTAATTTGTGACCAAGTTAATGATAACATGGCCTACATATTATTATAATTATTAAATACTTACTCGTTAATTAAATGGATTAGGGTTCCATTTCATTTACGAGTAATTATATAATAATTAAATTATAATAATATCGTCGATACTTCACGTACTTGACTTGAGCCTTCATATTGTGACCTATTATATCGAAGGCCAATCGTTAATAAAACCGGAAAGAATGAATGTTCTGTAATAACTATTGGCTAAGGCAATAAAAAAGGGTCTCGCGTGAAACCAATTTGAACTCAGTTGTCTCCAAATACTAGAGAACAGTAAATCTCATTACCTTTTTCCGCTAAACCAATTTAAACTTAAAAATTTCTGAAAGCTTTCCCAGTAAGTAACTTATTTAAGTTACTTACTGGGAATTGTTATCAAATGTTGAATACTATGAAGCAATATACGAGTATATTAAAAGTACTGTAGAAAGTCTATAAAAAATAAATAAAATAAAATACTACAAAAAAAAATTTTTTTTTTATAATGGCTCAAAGGACTTGTATCCAAGCCATTAAACAATAAAAAAATATTTAAAAAAAAGTAACTTAGTTATATTTATTTTCTCCTATCAAATAAGTTATTGTTATGATATTGGACTTATAATGAGTAATAATTAGTTCGAAGATCATGCTATTAAATTTATTCTGCTAAATAACTTTATTGCAAATGAGTCGTAATGGCTTCGTAATAGAATTGAAATTTTTGAGAGGATCCGTTTTTTGAAGGACTTTATTTGATAGTCTTAGGTGTCTGTCTAACCGAATAAAAATATCGAGAAACGCTGCCATTTTATTGAAATAAAATAAATTTTAATAGATTTAGGTAAAAACGCGTTCAAGTCAAAAATTAAAACAAAAACTTAAATTAGGGACCCGCTTTTACAAATAACTAACAAATTTCGATATACCTATTCGTGTTATAATTCCATTACGGCTCATTTGAATAAAGTTAATTGTGCTATTAAATAACTTTAATAGCACAATATGTTAGTAGTGGTGGCCGAGTTGGTTAGGTTACCTTAGACACCTAGGTCCTTGGTTAGAGCAAATTAGCACTTTAAGTAGTCGGTCCCAGTTTCATTATACCAACTTATGAAACTGTTTATAGATAGGTTATTGAGTATATCCAATCATCGCGACGAGCTAGCCACTTGTTCGGTGTAGACTCATACCCTAGACTATGGCGAGGTGGGATTAAAAACTCCGTTCGATACCCTAAGGCCGTCTAGGCGGTGTCGGGCGCCGTAAGGCACCCGTGATGATATTTATATATGTAATGTGTAATTAGAAGCTAAGCACATAGAGAGTGTATGTGTATAAGTAGATAACAAGCAATGACAAATTTCGTGAGGGGTGACTGGAACCTGATTGGCTCAGTGGTTGAGTAAAGCGAGGATCGTGGGTTCTCGAGTCCCACCCACCAGGATTTCTTTCATTGCATTTTATCTTTAAAAATTTCAATATAAGATTATCCTGATATATAATTGATAAAAATGTAAAAATACCTTAGTAATAAGTTAGTCGAGTAGGGTATCTAAACACAAATACCGGTATTCGTAAAAACTTATTGCGTCCTTAAAGAACACTTTATTAAACAAAAATGAATAGGTATGAACAAAAATGAGAGACAAAACCTATTTTAACTAAAGTGTTGTTTAACGACTCATTAAGTTTTTATAAATAAGACCTACTAAAGTTTTTTTTTATTATTATTATATATATCTTAACTTATTATAACTTTCTATATATTTTAACTGGTGAGTTTTTGTACTTCTTGAATGATAAACGATTTTTTTATAAGAGTTCAGTATGTGATCTTGTATATACGTGATATTAAGCTACAAAATCCATGAATGCGGTCGATCAATAAATTGTTCAGCAACAAAATTGATCACTCTCACTATGCTTGCTAAACGATGCGGTTACGAAATGGGCGGCAACAAGGACGAATTTGTATTACGAGTCTATTTTTTTTTTATTATCCGGCCGTTTTGTAATGGTGTAGTCTCCATTCAGAGTCTCCTGAAAACCTGTGAACCCAAATACTAAAACCGACACACGACTAGGTTATATTTTGACAGTTTTTGCATCTGTATGGGCAGTGGTAGACCGATCGCCCTAGCGAAGTTATAGAAGACTTCCTCCCCCTAAAAAAATAGGTAAATATCCAAAATTGGTGCTTATGATTCTATTAAGACTCTATCACAGTAAACTAAACGTAATTGGCATTATTTGAAACCGCGTTCTGACCTAATTGCAAATGTCATGCCAAAATTACTAATTTAGGTATTAAAGTACGACTAGGTACCGGATATGGATATCATCTCCCACTCTATTCTATATTAATATTAACGTTTTGCATGGAACCGGAAATTATCAGATTTACACAGAGCCATTTAATTTAAATCATATAGGAATTTGAACCTCTAAATTAAGCTGTGGCAAGTGGTTTCAGATCTAGGCAGACTCTGAAATTAGATTCTATATTAGTCTCAAGTGGTTTAGGTAGAAGCTTATAAAATATTTTATGCATTAAATACATATTTTAGAAGCTGAGAGATATATAGTGACACAACACACTGACAAACTTAGGTCTTATTTTATTACAAATTATTTGTCGAACCGGGCATTTGTTTATTTTGTTGTGTGTATGCTTTTTGATCATGTCTTACCAAGTTAAGTACCTACGTAAGTTAGCTCTATGATCTTTTATAAATTATTGGCTTATAATAAATTAATTTTTTAAGTTTACAAAATCATGAATTTACCTATGTCCTACCTAATGCACAGTTACAGTTACTAACTGTTTTCTTATGTAAAATATGTATAGTTTAAATAATAGGAAATTTAGTTCTGAAACTTTTTTCACGTTACTAAGTTCTTTTTATTTATTTATAATATTAAATAAACATGTTTTTGAAGAAAATGATACCAAGTTACGTGATATTTTTCGTAATTTGAACCATTTTTTTTTAAATCTAAAAACGCTCAATGATTTCACAACAAGTGTTAGTGCCAAAATAACGATTAGACGAGAGGATACCTTTTAATTTAACCTTTTTTATTCCATTTAATGACGGAGTTTTTTTATAGCTCTTTTACATGTTTTTTAAACCAGTTCCAAGACTTAGTTATTGCGTCATTTTGTTAATTTCTAATAGTTTCATTAAAATAGTTGAAAACCAATTGTTAAATTAAAATTTGTTCATGTTTTTATAAAATCAAGCAAAAATGTTGCCGATAAGAAATTTTGCATCTCAGTGGATTTAATTGTAACTCAGTGTAAGGTTAAAGACGTTACATTTGTACATTAGATTCAATTATTAAATTTGTTCTTTATTTTTATTTTTTATAACATATTTTTTATGATTTTTTTTAAATTCTTTAATAAATTAATAATTATCTAGGGCTTGTTTTTGTTTTATTAAATAGTTTTTAACAATATTTTTTAGAATATTGTTTTAATAATCATAGTGTACCCAACCTCCCATTTTGTTACGTTCCACTGAGAAATTGCCTCTATTTTTTATTTAGTAAAATTCTAATAATTTATGATTGTCCTACGCAAATGTAATATTTACGTTTACATAGATTTATTATTATAAATCTATAAAGAAATATATTATATATACGTGGTGGCCGAGTTGGTTAGACCTTGGACTTAAAAACACTTAGGTCCCTGGTTCGAATCCCGTTGTGTACCAATGAGTTTTTAAATAAAAAATATGTAGATTTGTTTGACAACACCACTATAGTGCGTCGGAGTTCCCAGTTTCACTATACCAACTTGTGAAACTGTTTATAGATAGGTTATTGAGTCTATTCAAAATATTGCGCCACTTGTTCGGTGTAGACTCATACCATCGGCAACGACGAGGTGGGATTAAAACCCCTCCGCTGGGTACTCTGGGGCCGTCTAGGCGGTGTCGGGCACCATAAGGCACCCGTGATGATATTTATTTTATATCTAGACTAAAGAGAGGGTCTTAATTGTGATTTTAGTACAAAAGTTGAAAAAAAAGGCATCCCGGTCTATGTATATAATATATATATATATGTATATAATGTATGTATGTATTTATTATTATGTGTCGTGTAAATAACAGTTTTATATAAATAAAAATGTTATAATTATTTCAGCAATGTAACTCAAAGGAATTACTTTCCATATGTTTCTCTGTTTTATTTAAAAATATGCCTTATAATATGTTTAAAAAGGTATAAAATGTATTTATTATATAGTCTATAATCGTGGACATTCCACTACTCAGTGGATTTTCCTCATAGCAAAGAAAAAATAAATGATCTCTTAAATGAAAGGGTAATTTAAAATAGGTTTTCTTGATTTTAAACTAATTTAGTTGTTAACTCGCAAAACCTTTTTAATCAATTTGAAAAATTATCTATTATAAATAAAATATAACTTGCAGAAAATCTGACAAAATAAAAATAAAATGCTCATAGCAAGAACTTTTAGACTATTTACAAGTCTATATTCTAGTAAGTATTACTTATAGTTGTCGAATTATTAGAGAATAATTATTATTATATAATATTATTACCTACCTATAATAAATTATTACAATAATATTAGAGAATTGTATTTATCTTGTTTAATATATATCTGTATGTCGAATAAGAGAAACAAAGCGGAAGTTTATTCATATTTACAATACCCATGAAGGTAAAAACCGTGCCCGTCCGAGCGCCGCTACTGGAGTAAGCATCATTCAATTTGCAGGGTGCCGCGCGAGTGACAAATTTGTCACTCACACACGCTTTCACATTTTTTACATCCTTAGTCTGAGTTGTGCGTTCGGCGGAGAAAGCTCCGCTTTTATTGTCGGAAAATTATTAATTTTGCATTAAAGCTGTGTAGAAACTACTATTAAAAAAAAGTACCTATGTCACGTTTTTCAAGTATGTATTTAACATGTTTTTATAAAAATGAATTTTATAAAACTTCAATTTAGTTTTCAATCGTTCCCATTTTTTTTTTATTTATTGTGAAAAATTACGAGATTTGTTATGATACAATAGTATTTTATTTACTAAAAAAATAATTAAATTTAACAATAATAAAATAAAATTAACGTAAATAATAATAATGATATAATTAATCTAGTAATAATAAAATAAAAAATAAATACCATCACGGGTGCCTATTTGGCTCCCGGGAACCGTTTACACGGCCTCAGGGTCCCGGCGGAGGGATTTACCCATTCTTATTTCGCCGATGGTATTCGGAGGCAACACCTAACAAGTGGCGAGCTTGTTGCGGTGTTTATGATGAAATAGCCTCTTTGTATAAAGCGGTCATCCATCCCAGACCGGCTTTGTTGTCATCTGCTTAACCTTGTTATCAGTTGCGCAGTGACTTAACCACTAGGTTGGGGCCGTTTTTTTCTACATCGCTTAATCTAGTACATACCTAAAAATAAAAAATAAACTAAACTAAACCTAACCTAACCTAACACACTTACTGCATTGCCACGTTGAATGGCAATACTATTTTTTTGATGCCAATACCTTTGGCACTCTGGATCTCCGCATTCCGAGAGTATTTGTTTACCGACTTTCCGAAGGCAAGCTCGAGTTTCGTTACCGAATACTCCCGAAGTTTCGAAACCTAGTGCACTAAACTTATAATTTTGCATCAACTCCCGATATTTAGCTCGTTTCCGGGATTCTGCAGTACATGCGGCTGAACCAGGAGTTGATGAGCAGACCGAAAGATGTGAGGTTGCGTCCACACAAGTGGCGTCCCAAATAAGTGGTTTGCCTTGGTACCATGGGACTAGGGTGAGGCCATCGGGAGGTTTGCCATTAGTTCTGCTGATTCCAGGTGGCTCCTGTATGCATGGAATCTTAGCTGTCAATAGAGCTTTACGAATAATATCATTCAATGCACTATAACGCGTATTATCTACTTAGATACTAACATATATCAATCTAAATCTGCATAAGGTATACAATGTAAATATGTTTAAAATCTAGGTTGACATCATAATCCGTATACTCAACGTTATAAATCAACATACATATTAGAATACAAATTACATAACAAAAATATTAAGAAAACCAAAATACAAATAGCCCCATATAATTAAAATAAATACAGGTATATAATGATGTTCAATAATTCATACAACATTTAAAATAAAATACAATATGGAAATAATAATAATAAACATAGAACATTATCATTTCACTTAATTATATTAAGTTAAAGCTTGTGAACTTGCCTCCTAAATATATATAATTTAGGGACAAATATATCAATATGAGCGTGATTATGGGTAAGGTCGTATAAACGCCACATTCGAACAATAGGATTAACAAATGAGGTATTGTTTCGGTGAGTATTAATTACGAAAGTATTGCTATGGTGCCGCAAATTACGTCGAGTATTAAGAGAAAGCCATCCAAGCAAGCTTCAAGTGTGTGAGAATGCATAATTTTGTATAGATAAATTAAGTCTCGCTCCTTACGCCTGACCTGAAGACATCTTATACGTTCTAAGCCTGTCGATGTACGATGTAAGTTCTCTTTTCTTACCATGCTTAGAATTTATTATACAAAGGCACTTCTTCTGAATGCTCTCCACTCGGTTGATATGTACAGAGTAGTGAGGTGACCAGATAACAGACCCGTACTCTAAAACACCTAAAACCAAGCTATTATAAAGGCATAAGATGGATTGTGGATTTTTAAAATCTTTTGTTATTCTCGTCATAAAAGCAAGAAGTTTGTAGGCCTTTTCAACTACATAATCATAGTGATTTCTAAAGGTTAGCCTGTCATCAAATATTATACCAAGACCAAGATCCTTAGTTGAGGACATGCGTGGCAGTGCAATTTACCTTCGAGACGGTAGGAAAAATCAGTTCTGTTACATTTGTTGTTAAATGAGATACAAAGAATTTATCAATATTGAGAGACATTTGATTAATATGATACCATTTTTGTATTATATCAATGTCTGTTTGCAATGAAACACAATCTCTCTCACTGTTTAATGCCGGGGTTATTTTATTTACTGTTTTTATTACATTACAAAGTCTTTATTAGTACACTCAGGTCCAAGTGCCGTGCATTATCCGTTTCATGTGTTAAAATTGCAAATTGCATGTTTTACTGTTCTAATATTATTAGAACAGGAAGTTTTTTATTAGTTGAGTATAGGTTTTTATAAAAAATTTTTTAGTAACGATTTTTGGTTTTCGTTTTATTTCCTCTTTGGTCTTTAACTTTAGATATCCAATCTTTATTGTTATATAGTATTTTTATGGCTTTCTTAAAACCCCTTTTCTTCTTTATGAGATTTTTCCATGTTGTTATGTGATGTTCTTTTTTGTCTTTTCTTAATTTGCTCTTTTACTTTTTGTTCGTGTGATGATCTTTTTTGTCTTTCCTGATATTTGCTCTTTTACTTTTTGTTCGTGGGAGTAATTTTCCTTATTATTTGAGTGTAGGTTTTATAAAACAATGTAGCAATTTTTATTTATTCGATTTCATATAAAATAATATTTTTCCAAGTTGTTATTTGATGTTCTTTTTTGTCTTTTCTTAATTTGCTCTTTTACTTTTTGTTCGTGTGAGTAATTTTCCTTATTATTTTAGTATAGGTTTTTATTAAAAAAATGTAGCAATTTTTATTTATTCGTTTTCGTTTGAAATAATATTTTTCCAAGTTGTTATTTGATGATCTTTTATGTCTTTCCTGATATTTGCTCTTTTACTTTTTGTTCGTGGGAGTAATTTTCCTTATTATTTGAGTGTAGGTTTTTATAAAAAAATGTAGCGATTTTTATTTATTCGATTTCATATAAAATAATATTTTTCCAAGTTGTTGTTTGATGTTCTTTTTTGTCTTTTCTTAATTTGCTCTTTTACTTTTTGTTCGTGTGAGTAATTTTCCTTATTATTTGAGTATAGGTTTTTATTAAAAAATGTAGCAATTTTTATTTATTCGTTTTCGTTTGAAATAATATTTTTCCAAGTTTTTATTTGATGATCTTTTATGTCTTTCCTGACTCTTTTACTCTTTTACTATTATTTGCTCTTTTACTTTTTGATCGTGGGAGTAATTTTCCTTATTATTTGAGTGTAGGTTTTTATAAAAAAATGTAGCGATTTTTATTTATTCGTTTTCGTATGAAATAATATTTTTCCAAGTTGTTATTTGATGTTCTCTTTTGTCTTTTTTGATATTTCCTCTTTTAATTTTTGTTCGTGGGAGTAATTTTCCTTATTATTTGAGTGTAGGTTTTTATAAAAAAATGTAGCGATTTTTATTTATTCGCTTTCGTTTGATTTTCTTTTTGTTGTTTTTGTCTTTAACTTTAGGTTCAAATCTTTATTATCTTGTAGTATGTTTATGGCTTTCTTTAGATCTCCTGTTCTATCTAAGATATATCTCATGGTATTATTTGATGTTCTTTTTTGTGTTCTCTGATTGCTCCTACTATACCGGATAAATGATGCGGTTAAACGGGCGGCGACAAAGAAGAATTTGCATTACGATTGTCTATTTTAATATATCGATTCGCCGCTGCTTAATCGTTAAATCACTACTTGATTCATAACCACATCTGAAAGAGCACTATTACCTTAACAAGAAATCGATGCAGTAGTCCCCTGAAAACCGATGAGACAAGAGACTAAAATTGTAATATTAGTAGGTCACTTGAGGGTTTTTGCATCGGTATAAGCGTGGTAACGAGACTGGTCGGCCGGCCGGTTCAGTCAGTTAAAAGACCTCTCACCCACCTATAAAGTTTTTTGGGAGCAAGGCATGCGACTTGTTTTCTGCTCACCAACAAAATCCATGAATGGGGTCGATCAGTACTTTGTTGTTTAGCAGCATTGATCGCTTTAACTATGCCGGCTTAATAATGCGGTTAAGAGATTATTGGGGGCTGAGCGTCGTACCTCCTAGCGGTGTCCCCGGGAAACGCTAGGTCCACCTTTCGGACCTAGTAGGCCAAACGACGACCAAATCTCGCGGTGGAAGAGCTTTATGCTCGCCTGGTCGCTACCACCATTCACAGGACGAAAAGCCCGTGAAGCGGTTAAAACCGTGATTCGGGAACAGTCAGTAAAGTACCAGTCCTTGAAGTGTTGTTATCGCAATAACTTGCTTCTGGGGCCTCTTGGGTGATTTAATTTTAGAATGAACTGCATTGACACGTCGTCCAGGGAGACCTGTAGAAACGGTTACTCCGCTGGCCGCCCGCTACTTAGTACAGGGGCCCACCTTTGTCTAACCACCAAAGGGGGCTGCCCCATCAAGTGGCGCATAATCCCGATGTGGCTTGTCGTGCCGGTTGGTGACCGGAGGGGATCCAGGCAACCACTTTCGGGGGGGTACAGGGGCCCTTCCGTCCGACGTGTCAGTGCTACTTCTTCTTTGGACACCTATTTCACCTAAGCAGTGCCTTTTCACGCATTTATGGTGACAACAACACTTTATATCACGCTTCCCATTTCCTTCCCCTTATAAAACTAAAAACCGATGACAGCTCAAACAAAAAGAAACATTCGGACAGCGGTGCACATCCCCGACACCAAATTTGGCGTGAATTTTACCAATATCCGCGGGATCCACGCCACCACCATCCATCGCCACCTCCACGCCATCACCACCTCGAGATGGCTAAACCCGCATTATTGTTTCTGACGGAGACACAAATCCGCTGCCCGGCCGACACTTCTTACCTGCAATACCCCGGATTTACTCTTGAGAAGAAGTTCCTTCCCAAAGCCGGGGTCTGCCTATATGTTCGGTCGGATATTTGTTGTCGACGTCTACGCTGTTTAGAGGACTCCAACCTTTCTACCTTGTGGGTACACGTAGATCTAGGAACTCAATCTCGAATCTACGTGTGTCTATATAGATCCCATAGGGGTGACCTGGAGACAACTCAATTTTATAATTATTTGAGCAGAGCGACAGATAAAGCACATGAACTATTTTCCTGTGCTAAGATCGTGTTTTTGGGAGATTTCAACGGACACCATGTACAATGGTTGGGTTCTCTAAAGACCGATCATGCCGGGAAATCCGCCTACCACTTTGCACTTACCCATGGCTTGACTCAGCTGGTTGATCAGACCACCAGGATCCCAGACATAATCAGCCATGCGCCCTCCAAACTAGACCTTCTGTTGACGAGTCATCCCGCCGGATATAAGGTGTCAGTCATGGCCCCCTGGGAGGTTCGGATCACTGCATGGTGGTTACATCAGTTCCGCGTGTTCCTATTCCTCCTAGGAAGGCGACTGCACGGAATGTCTGGCATTACTCGTCAGCAGATTGGGATGGACTGAGGGAGTACTTTCTTGCATTACCTTGGGGGCAACGCTGCTTTCAGGTTGATGACCCTAATGCTTGTGCTTCTGCTCTTGCTGATGAAATTCTTCTTGGAATGGAATATTACATTCCGTTCTCGTCTGTCACCAGCAAAGGCAACAGCAGACCCTGGTACGACAGCAACTGTACGAAGGCCGTCGCAGTCAAAAATACTGCGTACCGGAAATGGGTAAGGGGTCGCTCGACGGCTGACTCAGCCACCCTGAAGATAGCATACAACGTCGCCTCCAAGATGTGCATGAAAGTATTGAAAAGAGCAAAGTTTAATCATATATCTCGGATCGGGAATGAGCTGCTTGAACAACCGGCAGGTAGCCGAAAGTTTTGGCAGCTTGCAAAATCGGTCGAGGTAAACTTCTGTCGCTCATCATTGCCGCCGCTGCGATATCCCGATGGTTCGCTGGCTCATTTGGCGACTAAAAAAGCCGATCTTCTGGCTCATATTTTCGCCTCTAACTCCAGAGTCGACGATGGGGGCGCGCAATCGCCTACTACACCCAATTGCGGATTCACAATGCCAGATATTCATATCCGGCAACGTGACGTGCGAGCGGCACTCCATTCTCTCGATGTTCGGAAGGCCAGTGGGCCGGATGGTGTTCCAGCGATTGTTATAAAAAACTGCGCTCTTGAGTTGTCTCCTGCTCTCACGCGACTTTACCGCCTATCATACTCCTCTGGTATGGTCCCCGCATCTTGGAGGGAAGCGAATGTGCAACCTATCCCCAAAAAGGGTGACCGGTCAGACCCCAATAATTACCGGCCCATTGCCATCACCTCAGTGCTGTGCAAAGCTCTGGAAACAGTTATTAATGCACAGATTATGCGATACCTAGAAAGTCACTCCATTATCAATGACCGTCAATACGGATTTCGTAGAAAAAGGTCTACGGGTGATCTTCTAGCATATATTACGCATATTTGGGGTGAGGCAATGGATAGGCATGGAGAGGCCTTGGCAGTCGGCCTCGATATCTCTAAGGCCTTTGACGGGTATGGCACAAAGCTTTACTCTCTAAGCTGCCAGCATATGGATTTTCGGCGCGACTTTGTGGCTGGATCTCAAGTTTTTTATCAGACCGGGCTATATGAGTCCTCGTTGATGGTACGACCTCGGGTGGCGAAACCATTATCGCAGCGTACCCCAAGGATCTGTGCTATCCCCTACTCTGTTCTTGCTGCATATCAATGATTTGTTATCACTCGGTAACATACATTTCTATGCAGACGGTAGCACTGTCCACGGTCAATACTTGATGCGTCAGCCCCCCAGTCGTGTCGAAACAGAGGAGTATAGGAGTTCTTTGGTAAATGAATTGGACCAAACCCTGGAAAAAATCTCAAACTGGGGTTCTCTTAATCTGGTCCAGTTTAATGCCCAAAAAACCCAGGCTTGCGCATTGACAGCAAAAAAGACCCCCTTTTCTCAATGTCCCTCCCTTCAGCGCACACATTTACCATTGTATCCAGTTCTCGATATCCTGGGATTAGAAATACGCTCCGACCTAAACCACCGCAACTATATTGAGAGCATTGCGAAGACAGCAAGTAGGAAGCTCGGCGTCCTTAATAAGGTGCGACGGTATTTTACTCCTCAACTCAGGCATCTGATTTATAAAGCTCAGATACGGCCTTGTGTGGAATACTGTTCGCATCTTTGGGGTGGATCTGCCAAATACTTGCTACATGCTCTCAATAGTCTGCAGAAGCGTGCATCGAGAATTATCGAGAACAAAGAGCTCACGGACACTCTAGAGCCATTGCAGCTTCGCAGAGATGTAGCGTCGTTGAGCGTGTTTTATCGCCTTTATCATGGAGAGTGCTCTGAAGAACTTTTTTATCTCATTCCTCCTTCTCCTTTCCGATATAGGACTTCACGAGCAGGTAACAAAATTCATGCATATACTGTGGCAGTTATACCAACCCGCACTAAAAAATTTGGTAATTCGTATATCTGTCGCACTATTAAAATGTGGAATGTTCTACCTGCTCGCGTGTTTCCTTCTTCCTATAATCTCGAGTCCTTTAAACGAGGCGTGTATAGGCATCTTAAGCCGGCATAATAGGTGCAATCAACGGTTACGTAGATCGTAATTGTTGGTTGCATTTGTTCTTGGACCTTCATACTGCTTTCCATCAGGTAGATGTGAGGTCACATGCCGAGCTCTCATAAAAAAAAATAAAAGAGATGGGCGACAAAGACATGTTTGCATTACGAATCTACTTTAATAGCCTCGCGCTTCTTTATTGTTAAATTTACTTCTTCTTTCATAGCCGCACCACAGGAGACTACCACATCGACAATAAATCGAAGGTAAAGTCCAATCCCTTGAAAACCGGTGAACCCACAGATTAAAACCGAAACATAACGAGGTCACTTGACAGTTTTTACATCTGTATGTATATGTATAATTAAGAGGAGTGTCTGATGAGGCTCTACGATGCTCATGTTGATACAACTGCAAAGTATTACCTCTCCCCCCGCATGGCGGTAAGTTGGTAACGCTACCATACATTTATGTAAACCTTCCCCCGACCCTTAATAAGAGAAAGAGCACGTATGAGATTATACCTACAGTTTAGGCTGCAAAACGATTTTTGGGCCAAAACTGTTTTCTACCCCTAAACTTTAATGGATTTGAAAAATCAATGGTCTCATTTTGTTAAAGAGAAAATAAACGATAACTGTACGTTTTTCTTTTTTTAATTTTTTGTCTTGATATTTTATAGGAATTATTTTAATGTGAGGGATTTTTTTGATTTAGACTAAAACTCAAACATGACTAGGTCACTATACGGTTTTTGCATCTGTATGGGCGGTGGTAGCAAGACCGGTCGGTCGGCCTAACGAAGTTATAGAGACCTTCCTCCCACCTAAAATATTATTTATTGTATCGTATCCGATTACCTACACATAAACGTTTATTAATCGAATTGTTGATATTGTAAATACTTTATGACCATGAAGCTAAAAAAACGCGCCCCGCGCCAATGGAGTATGGCATGATACATAAATTGTTTCATAATAGTACGATACCGGTGTCACCAATTTCTGAGGCGAACAAATGAGGAACGGGGAAAAAGGTGTGGCTTCAAATGGCAGCTCAACGCTTCTGACACTTAAAAAACTGCTTGAGAAAAAAAGAGATACAAGCAAACACGAATGTGTGCGCGTGTCTATGAAGTGTATTGTTTTTTTATTATAAAAAGCTAAATATTTAATTGCATACTTAATAGTTTCGATAGTGTTGCCACCGACAACAAATATTATTACTTATATGATATAAACCAAATATTTTGGGATTTATAAAGATCATCAAAGATTAATAATTATTTATCGATATACAATTGTAATACACACACATATCATCACGGTAACCAGCGGAGGGGTTTTAATCCCACCTCGTCGTAGCCGATGGTATGAGTCTACACCGAACAAGTGGCTAGCTTGTCGCGATGTTTTGAATAGACTCAATAACTTTGAAAAATATACTTTAAGCTTAAATGATCAAATCAAACAACTTTTCCATGGAACCAAGTATCGCAAAAGAAAAAAAAATGGCCTTCTCCATACAAACTAGTAACGTTAAAATGACCAATTTGTATGGGGAAGTACTTTTTTTTTTTTCATTTGCGACATATGGTTCCATAGGAAAAATTGTTAGATTTTATCAGCAGAACCTCATATTAGCCCAAAGTACATCCTTTCAAATCCACCCTGATAGACACTTTCGCATTTATAATACTAGTGGATTTAAAAAATGTAGGTATATAATAATATAACAATAAGTTAAAATACTTTATTAAATTAAATTATTTATTAAATTAAAACACATGCACAACTAACTACATGTACCTACTAAACTCAATCTCAACATTTTTGACCGACCTCCAAGGGTAAGTTATACTCAAACTACAAAAGGCGAAAAACAATTAAATCGTAGCTTGATTCGTCAAAATGTACTGAACATACACGGGTATTCATGTTGGTTACCAATTTTCTTCTCTTTTAATTGCCTCTACCCATTTACGTTTTAATGCCGGATCTTTCGGGAAACTGTATCATGTATAGAAAATATAATTAGTATTATATAAAAAAAAACAATAATTGTATAATATCTCATAACCATGAAAGTATTTGCAAAAATCGAGTTTATCTATACTATCTATACTAATATTATAAAGCTGAAGAGTTTGTTTGTTTGTTTGTTTGTTTGAACGCGCTAATCTCCGAAACTACTGGTTCGAATTGAATAAATCTTTTTGTGTTGGATAGTTCAGTTATCGAGGAAGGCTATAGGCTATATAACATCACGCTAAGACCAATAGGAGCAAAGATATAGTGGTAAATGTGTAAAAAACGGGAGAAATTATTTCATCTTTGAAGCCTTCCGTTGCGTGCGCCGTGAAAACGGTTCAAGATACACAAAAAATATGTATTAAAGAATAATCTAAATATATATAACTCAAAGGTGACTGACTGACATAGTGATCTATCAACGCACAGCCCAAACCACTAGACGGATCGGGCTGAAATTTGGCATGCAGGTAGATGTTATGACGTAGGCATCCGCTAAGAAAGGATTTTGATAAATTCTACCCCCAAGGGGATAAAATAGGGGATGAAAGTTTATATGATAAAAAAATAACTATTCCACGCGGACGAAGGCGCGAGCACAGCTAGTTAACTATAAAATCACATCACTAAATAGTAACTGACAAACCTCGTTGGACAGTTCTGTTGTCGCCATACCTTTTGATTAAATTAAATTGAAAAGATTTTAATTATTTTAAAGAATCGAAATTCTCATTAAAAATAAAAACACATCACTAGTTCCAAAAAATGTGAAAGTGTGTGTGAGTGACAAATTTGTCACTCGAGCGGCACCCTGCAAATTGAATGATGCTTACGCCAGTAGGGGCGCGCGGACGGGCACGGTTTTTACCTTCATGTTTATGACTATATAGGTACTTATTTAAGTTAAGTATTCATATATAATATACGCGGTGGCCGAGTTGGTTAGACCTTCAACTTAAAAACACTTAGGTCCCTGGTTCAAACCCCGGTGTGTACCAATGAGTTTTTAATCTATAAAAATATGAACATTTGATTGACAACACCACTATTTATAGTGGAGCCAGTTTCAAAAGGTATATTTTCCTTTAAAAGTCAAGTCAAATAATTTATTTCAAGTAAATCTTTGCAGAAATTTATAAATAGTCAAAAAAAAAATTTAACAATGAGGCCTTACAGTGCGTTTGGTTAGGTTAGGTTCATTAACAAAAAAAAACGACAAATATTTATTAAACCTTGATATCAGATTTAGAACTTATACGCGGTGGAATGGAAATCATAATATAAAAAATACTACCGAACCGAACACACACTACATAACCAACTAGTGTAAGACTAGGCGGTTAGCTGATTAGGTGGTATGGCAGATAATGATTGACCTGTAAATCATTATCTGTCATACAAGGGTGCCACCAAGGCGACCAACTTCACCGACCATATCCACGCCTTAAATATTTATTCTAAATAACAAGTAAGTAATCAATCACATATAAATAAAGGTATAAGGATCATACCATCGGCTACGACAATTAAAAAACCTGCCGCTGTGTACCCCGAGGCCGTCTAGGAGCCCGTGGTTATATTTATTTTATTTTTTATCTTTACTTTAAAGTATATTTGAAAACGATAAATAGATAAGGAAGGCAGGATAATTTAAAATGTATTTGAACTTCATAGCATACGATACTTGGGGCGACGTCTAAGAGCATTCAATTTTAATTAAGGTTGTTATATTGAAGAACTTATTCGAACTTGTTCGAAAATTTAAATTTCTACTTAAATTTATTCGAGAGTTAATCTGTAGCCAGGCGTTTAGATCTCTACCGTACAACTTGCATTGACATATAACAACTTTCGACTTATTAAATTAGAATAAGATAATATTAGTAAGAAATAAATAAGTAAATGAAGAACTTTTAATTATATTTTTTATTGCACATCTACCTAAACTTAATGTTCTAATGTCCCGAGGGTTTGGCTCTGATAATGCCCAACGGCATTTAGTCCGCCTTTGTATCATGCAATAAAGTTTGATAAATAAATAATAAATTATCCATCTCTTTCAGTAACTAATGGCAATCTTCATGTTACTACTACATATACATGGTGAATTTAAATTGTTGAACTTTGGGCTAATATGAAGTTCTACTGATCAAATCGAACAACTTTGTCCATGGAACCATGTGTCGCAAAAGAAAAAAAAATGCCTGCTCCATACAAACTAGTAATGTTAAAATGACAAATTTGTATGGGGATGCCTTTTTTTTCAACTTTTATACTAAAATCACAATTCCTCTCTGTAGCCTAAATATAAAATAAATATCATTACGGGTGCCTTATGGCCTTATAATACAAGCAATGATTTTGAAAACGTAAACCCAGTGCGCGACACACATTGCCTGCGCAGTTGGAAGCTCCGAAGCCCCTGTGCTCATGGGTGGAGGGGCCAAAATTTGTGTGGGAATGTATACGACTAAACCAGTGTCTACCCAACACCAATAGACACTGTCATATGTGCGTGGGCTCGGTCATGTGGAAAGCCGGTATCGAGAGTAACATTCCTTGATCCCGGCCGATATGAGCGGGTCCGCGATCTTAGAAAACCAGTGCCTGCCTAACACCTACAAGACACTATCGTATGTGCGTGGGTTCGATTATGTAAAACGGCGGGTATCGAGAGTAACATTCCTTGATCCGAGCTGACATGAGCGAATTCATGCATGTGTAAATGGGACTTCGAATACTTTCCCGATTCGGATTCCCATCACTTTAAAAACCAATGGCATTAAAATAATAATCACAATACCAAAGGCACGGGTTCATGCCTGTGGAAAAAATCAAATCAAAGGGAAAACGAAAAGGGGTGCGGTTTTTTTAGGGAGTACAATCCCACACTCTCCGGAGGAATTATGACTTGGGTAGCCAATGCATAACTCCTCCGGGGGTAAGTCTTTTGAAGATATTCCCGCACCTCTACCAAAAAAAAAAAATCCCACCTCGTCGTAGCCGACATATATCTTGTGTGGTACGTATTTCAGCAAATAAAAGCTACGTTTGCAAACGTCAAATAAACTCGAGTCTCGACGGTAGGTATTGACTACAAATTTTCACCGTCCATTAGAAATGTTTTCGGCTGAAAATTGTTTTCACCGTCCATTAGAATGTTTTCGGCTGAAAATTATTTCAAAGACTACAACGTGATTTTAATATTTTGTTTAAGATGCTTAATGTTTTTAAAATTTAGATAAATCAAATATAATTATAATTTATTATGTAATTTTATAGTAATTTTCAATCAACTATTTTTTACAAAACTTAAATAACATAAAAAATTATAAATAAAATAATAATAATATTAAAATGCCTATATAACAAAGAATCCTTTATAAAACATTACCTAATATATACAAAAGAAAGAGGGGAGAAAGGGGGACTTTATAAATATATTTTATTTATACTTATAAATAAAATAGTTCCCTCGTTGTATTGCAATTCGTACTAGTGGTTAAGCGTCTGAACAATTTGTGTACCTAAATATTGCTCAGAGGCTTTACCACCACCATTTTTGTTTCCTATTAAAACCATAATACGTGAAGAATCGCGAAAGAATCGCTTTATTTTTCCTGTTTTAAAGAATTAAACGTTTATTGAGAGGCTCTACCATGGGTTTGCGCATTGTAGAGACGTAACGTATTATAACACGCATACATGAGCAACAACCAATAGGATCGCTTTATTTTTGGTAACAGGATTGAATAAAGCGATCCTATTGGTTGTTGCTCACGTAAACGTAAATTAATACGTTACGTAAAAACTTATAATAGAGCCTCTGATCATAAACTAAGCTTTATACTTTAAGCTTTTTACCAGGTTTAATAAGACTTCTATATCTAACATGTTCATGTATTTTATATTCAACTAGCTGTGCTCGCGACTTTGTCCGCGTTTAATAGTTATTTTTTTATCATACAAACTTTCATCCCCTATTTTATCCGTTTGGAGGTAGAATTCATCAAAATCCTTTCTTAGCGGATGCCTAAGTCATAACATTTACCTGCATGCCAAATTTCAGCCCGATCCGTCCAGTGGTTTGATAGATCACTATGTCACCTTTGAGTTATATATATATATATATATATATATATATATTATTAACACACAAATCAAGCAAAAATGTACAGTAACACGTACAAATATAAGCTTTGGGTGGGTATCGAAACCATAACCTCTGGATACAAAGCAATTAACCACTAGAACACGCAGACGGATTACAATTAATGACCGTGGTATGAGATTTTTTGTAACTTTTACTATATCATCAATCATTATTAATTCAGGAATATCATCGCTTTATTTTCAAAGACTAACAAAGTAAGCTTAGGATATCTATCTGTGGCCTAAGTATTTGAGTTTTTTTACTCATGATGTTGTCAATTATCATCTCTCCACTAAGAGAATCACTTTATTTGCCAAGACTGACTAAATAAACTTATCTTTTAAACTCAAACTCAAAACTTTTACTTGTAGAAATATAGGTAACAGTAGGTGTTATTATTAAAATGGCTCGCTATATTCGGCCATATTGTAGCGTACAAATATTTAAGATAATATTAATTAGCAAATTAAACATTATAAAATATAATTATTTATCGTTTAGATACCCAGAAATATAATTGTCTTATAGAGCAATCATTTTAACAGAGTATATACGTTTGAATGAATAAATAATTTATTAAATATTTTTATACACACTGAAATTTAATTGTTGAAAAATACTTTAATTTCTGGTACCTTAATAAATTATTTATTATTATTATTATTTATACCCTAGAATAAATAATAATAATAATAAATAATTTATTAAGGTTCAACAGAAACAGCCTTACAATATATGAGGAAGAAAAAGAAAAGTTTTTTTTTTGTTCTTTAGTTAGGTAGTAGGCTGAACTCGAATGCCGTGCCAACCACTGCACTAGGCAAGCCTGTGTCGAAGATGCATAGATGCAGATATACTTCTTTTGCGGTTTTAAATAAACTTTTATTTAGCTTAACAAGTTTTGCTACTTCAATAATACGAGTATATATAAAATACGAGGAAGTGGAAGAATATTTATTTCCCTAAATAGGGGTTTGCATGAGGTGTAGGGATCAACGCCACATATGGCTCACACATTTTTTCTGTGCAAGCAAAACTCTACTTACGTCAGTTTTTTTTTTTTTATTTGATTCAAAGTCCATAAGCAGTACTGTTACCCCAAGTAATCGTATTATAGAATAAACATATCCGTATTATAGAATAAACATATCTATATCGTATTATAGAATAAACATATCCGTAACAGACAGTCAGTGCTGTTTTTTATTAACGTAACGGATAAGCAAATCTATTTTAGTAAAAAAATATAAATATAGTAAGTATTAACGTTGAACTTACGATATTTATATTATACACGACCGCCTCTGTAGACCAACGGCTTTTGTATCCGGAGGTCGTGGGTTCGATTCCCACCCATGGCAAAAAAATATTAGTACGTTTTTCTGTACACAAGTAGTGTACAGAAAAACATGGTCTGGGTATGTATTATATCATTGTCTTTTAAACGTTGAGGCCAGTTATCAATAGAAGCACGCACTCTTTTCATGGGAACATTCTTCACTGCCAATCGTATGGATTGTTTTAAGGATTCTCAAATTATCATGGCGGTTAGAGCAAGCCGTACTCTCCAAAACTGACCATAAATCATAATCCAGCGGATTAAGATCGGGACTAGACGACGGCCAGTCTTCAGCTCTGATGAAGTCCGAAACGTTTGCTTCCAACCAAGACTGCGTGGACCGAGCTTTATGACCCGGCGCCGAGTCTTGCTGGAAGGACCATACTTGGTTATTTAACATGGTGTTGTTAGGGGGCTTAACTACCTTCTCAAGAATGGTATCTTGAACACTTGTGCCGATGTTTTGATACCTTTTTTCTCAAATATATGACTCAGTCACTCCTTCATATCTAACGTGGGGTGTTAGCTATGAAGATGAGCCATATTTTTGTGAAACCATCACTGAAGTCGAATTTACGTACCGCTTCAGTAGTTATTTAGATTTTACCACCCTATTCTTTTTTAAATTATCATATCAGTTAAGAAATTACCAGTGCGTCTCTTATAGGCTGCAAGTCCTAGGTCATCTTTTAAAATACACGACATGGTTCTAGGTCCTATCTTCATCTCCCAAGATAAAATCTTTTGCTTTCGAAAAGGATTTCTTCGACCACCTTATTCGTACGAACACTACGTGGACTTTTCTGTCACAATCAGAGGAGGTCCCATTGTACCTATTAATAGCCCGGTATACAAACATTTGACTAATACCAAGTGTATGGAGATTTTATAAATTACACATTCTTTGTGTAATGCAATCACATCGATTCGGTTCTTTTTATCACCCCACTCCATTTTCATATCGCAAAATATTGTACAATGTATTGGCGCCAAAATGAGAAAACACAATCAAACAAATTACCGATTCCAAATTCAAATGTAACATTTTTTAATTTTTTATTGTAACAGTATTTATTTTAATTTGTTTTATATCCTAGTGTTTGATGATAGTCTTTTCGTGATAGGGCCCTTGTTGGGCGTTATTTGTCATTGGTTATTATTTTTATATAAATGCTAATAAAAAAAATAAAAAAATGTCCAGACTATGTATTAAACTGGAAAGTAAAGAAAGTAAACGTTAAAATAATTCACACTAGGTCTACTGATAATTACGAATATCAAAACGAATTATAAAATAAAATATTTATTTAAAATCTTCACCGTTTCGTATAATTATTCAGAACTTTCAGAAGCTGTAAAATTAAACAACATCAATCTTCAAAATTTATCTGTCCCTTAATACCTATTTCACAAGTTATAATTGTCGTTCTTGACTTTATAAAACTCAGTTTAGATTGCATCATTTCTGTGAATAATAAAAGGAGTAATAAGTAATTCAAAAGCTTTTAACAATCTTCAATTAGATATTTGACTTTTAAACAAATCAATGTTTAAAGAGCATAAAGTGCGGGCGAAAGGCAGCTCCCCTGACGGACACCTGCCTCAATGAAGTACTCCGTAGAGGTTTTTCCCTCCACGGCACGTAGAAGAGGCAGTCAGAAAGGAGCGGTTGCGTGGCCAATGGCGGTACTGGCGAGTTGAGGAATTTGAAAAAGAGGCCAGTATGCCAAACACGAAGGCCTTCTCTATATCGAGAAAGACCCCGACAGTGAGCCCCGATTCATCTCACTCGCCCGTAGGTGCCAGCTTTCGAGACCCCCTGACGCAAGAACCAGTACTACCGACAATTTTCATACGATTTTTTTGTGTCGGTCGACAACATATATTTTAAAGTAATTTATCATTTAATGATATTTCCCCAAAAGACATCTGAAGTATTATTATTACTATTAAGTATATCCATTTTTTATAAGTAATCACAGAGATGCAGCACGCTGAAAAACATCACTTACAAAAATATTTGTATTAATAACACATACCAAGTTTGAAGCAAATTAACCACCCTTACAAATTTTCATCTCAATGAATAAAAATATTTTCATAACATTTTAAAATTTGCCATGAGTTTGATATCTGTATAATGTAAATTCTATTCGAAACAGTTTACTAAATAATTAATCTAAAACAACTTTATTTTAAATTTAATTAAAAATTTTTACTTATGTATTATGTAAATTGGATTAAAAGGATTGATTTACTTAATTATGAGATGTATTGGGGCTACTTAAAATAATATTTTTATAGATAATTAGTTACATAACTCTTCAAGCTTCACTAAAATATGTCCAGCCCCCTCATGTGCCACGCTGTATTTTGCGTGCCGTAACTATACCGCGTCTTATTAAACTTAAGGTATTTCAGTAATTCCCTAATCAAAATATCTATAATTATATATGCACCTAATCCTTGATAAATTTCCTATCTTACTATGCCAGTTAATTAAACATTAAACTAAAAGTATGACTACAAAATGACGATCAAAAATACTTCCTACGATTTTTGTTGTAAAAGCTTCTAGGTTGAAGTGTTTAACTAAAATTTTCATAATTTTAATGTTATCCTATGCTAGAATACATTATATTTAAAAAAAAAACAGTAACTCTATATATCAAAAATAAAAAATAATCAAGTTCAAAATAGAGAATATTCATTAAGGGCGATTCATTTGCATTCAAATAATTTCATCATTTTTGTTTTACTATTAGAATATATAATTTAAAATAAAAAAATATTTTTATTGAATACAATACATACATACATATCATCACGGGTGCCTTACGGCGCCCGAGACCGCCTAGACGGCCCCAGGGTACCCAGCGGAGGGGTTTTAATCCCACCTCGTCGTAGCCGATGGTATGAGTCTACACCGAAAAGTGGCTAGCTCGTCGCGATGTTTTGAATAGACACAATAACCCATCTATAAACAGTTTCACAAGTTGGTATAGTGAAACCGGGACCGGCAGCTTAACGTGCTCTTCGAGGCACTATATTGAATACAATATTACATGAAAATAAAATTATTTGTCGATTTAAATCATCTAAATCCTAAGATTTTTTAATAAAACAACCATGTAAACATACAACATATTTTCCATACAAAATGTGTCAAAACCAACTTTCATACGACGCACGTTTTTATACAATTGATTTAGTAGAATAAGGCAGACAGACAGACAGACAGAAATGAATTTTAAACATAATAGATTATTGTTCCATAGCCTATTTAGAGTCCGCACTATTATTTTTTAAACAGATGGATGTTTTTTTTTTAAATATTAATACCTTATAATTATCTACAATAAAACTTTTTTTTTGGAAAAAATTGTAAATGTAGGACCCAAATATGAAACCATATAGGTAAATAATATGATTTTCAAAAAGTGAAGACAGTTGAGGGATAAATTTGATATTACCAGTGAGAAAAAAATCACCGATGACTTTTGATAAATCATAATTTATCAAAAGACGTATTTTTGAAAGTTATAATAATATGTGCTGTACCAACTTACAAATAATTTCTTTTCAAAAAGCTAGTTGCATTTCATTACACGAAGTATATATTGCTTATTGTTCAATATCTTATTCTTCAATAACGTTCTTGTTTTCTCATAAATATAATTGACACGTCATTGCGAAAATATATAAACTCAATGGTTGAACGGAACTTAACATACATTATCTGTGATGATTATTATTTGTCATCGGTGACTTTATTTATGTGTGGTCTCGTATTGATATTTATATTTTAGTCACCCGATGAGATAGGAACTTATAAATAAACTTAAAACTTTTTTGACATTTCAGTGATATTTAGTCATCCGCTGATATTCAAAAATCGCACCACAGCAAGATATGTTTCACATTCTATCAAAGTATTAATGCTTCTTATTATTGGGGATTCAGTTGTGTTTGGGTATTTATTATCTCAAAATAAGTGGTATTTTCTACCCAGTTCCGAGCCAACATTGCATTTTATATGTGACAGGTGGCGTACGAGGCAATGATTTAAAAGCTTACAAAACTTACCTACTTCCTACTATATAAGTAAGGTTAAAGTTAAGTTATTTAAGTTATAAGGTTAAGTTATTTTCAATATACTTAGTAAAATTTATTTCAAAAATGGGTTTGGAATATATTTAAGGATACGAGTAGGTATTCTTATTATAGTTATGTGATCTGTCTATTAACATCAAATGTCTATATACTGCTCCGATTTACCTGAAATTTGGAATAGTAGGAGATCTTATTGCCCCACATACACCTAAAAAAATAGAACCCTCCGCGATCTAGCTTTCGCACTTGTCGGTTTGTTTTTCATAAAACTCATTCACATTTCGCGTGTTTGAGAGAGCGAAAAGATTCCCATGATATTAATACCAACTCCTGCGTCGGGCAGATGCATTATTAAGTAAGCAATTTTTTTTTCTCTATCTTATGGTAAGCAGACCGACAAATAACCTTAAAGAAAGGTCCATGAATGAGGTCGATCAATACTTTGCTGTTTAACAATATTGAACGCTCCCACTAATGCCGGTCAAATGATGCGGTTACGAAATGGGCGGAGACAAAGACGTATTTGGATTACAAGTAGGAATATTCTAATGTTCTCGCTTTTTTATCGTAAAATCAATCACCTGTTTCGAAACCGCACTAAAGAAAGGACTACCACCTCGACAAGCAATGAAAACCGGTGAGACTAAAATTATTTATTTTAAATTATTAGTTACTGCATGTAATTCTGTCGAGGTGGAAGTTTTGCTCTTTTCAGGGTGTGATTCCGAAACAAACGGTTTATTTGACGCAGCGAGTATATTAAAGTAGGCTTATCTTCGATTAAGCTTATAATGTAAATTGGCATACAAGCCACCTGTAATGTTTGCTATTTTATTATTTCATACATATCATCACAGGTGCCTTACGGACCGCCTAGACGGCCCCAGGGTACCCAGCGGAGGGGTTTTAATCCCACCTCGTCGTAGCCGATGGTGTGATTCTACACCGAGCAAGTGGCAAGCTCGTCGCGATGTTTTGAATAGACACAATAACCCATCTATAAACAGTTTCACAAGTTGGATAGTGAAACCGGGACCGTATTTTATTATTATGTATGTATATTATTAACAAAAGTATTGGTATGTATATATATGAAGTGAGTATTAGTATGTATGTGTACTCTATTACTGCACCTATTTACTACTTACTGCTTAATTTGTTTTAAAGGTTTCATTGGTAGAGAATGCCTAGCGGCATTAAGTCCGCCTTTGTACTAAGTTTCTGAAATAAAAGTTTTTAAATAAATAAAATAAATAATATTTTATACATTGATAAAAAAAAAAATTAGGAACACCTTCTAGCTTTAAATTTCAGAACTTTAAAGAGCTGTCTTATATAATATTCCCTTTTACAGTATGAATTTCAGTAAGAAGCTTTTACTCGGATGGTCATAAAATATTACAGCCGGTTAGTACAAATGTGATTACCTAAGTTGAACTTTTTAAGGCTATATAACTATTTTAACATACCTAGAAAAAAGCTTTTGTCAATTTTATTCAGCTGTAAGTTACTGTTGCATTAAGTAATTATAAATATAATATCATTACGGGTACCCGTGACCGCCTAGACGGTAGGGTCAGGGTACCCAACGGAGGGGTTTTTAATCCCACCTCGTCGTAGCCGATGGTATAATGAGAGATCTACACCGAACAAGTGGCTAGCTCGTCGCGATGTTTTGGATAGACTCAATAACTCATCTATAAACAGTTTCACAAGATGGTATAGTGAAACTGGGACCGACAGCTTAACGTGCTCTCCGAGGCACTTTATAGTGGTGTTGAAACAAATACAATATAAATTCTTAGATTAAATACTTTAAAATCACTGAAAACATCATTTAGATGTCTTTTGACGTTCGAATTCGCGAATCCCTTTCCTGAGGCTCTACCATGGGTTTGCGCATTGTAGCAACGAATACGTAAACGTGAGCAACAACCAATAGGATCGCTTTATTCAATCCCGTTACCAAAAATAAAGCGGCCCTATTGGTTGTTGCTCACGTATACGTATTAGAATACGTTACGTTGTTATAGGCTATAGGCATCAGCTGAAAATCAGCGCTACAGCGCAACCTGTTGTAGCTTGTGCTGAGCCGATTACCTGTTTGTCCCCACGCAACACGCATTCTGTTTATAGTTATAAGATATATTATAATAATTTGTCAAACTTGTTTGGTGTATAAATAAAGATTTTCTTTCTATAATGCGCAAAACCCATGGTAGAGCACTTAAGCAGTGTAAATATTTTGTTTTGTCTAACCGGAATATTGCGTAATATGCCATCACGTATATCACGTCTGTAAAACAAAATCGCCTGTGCTCTCTATCGCTATGTAAATGGAATTATAGGGCCTAAATTGAAATATTTTCATTTTTACCACATTGTCGAAGTAACTACTATATTTTACTATATTTTTTTGTAGTTTCAATAAATACTTTTTGTAAAAAAAAATAGCGGAAAAGTAATGGGGATGAAAGTGGCAGGGGCGCGTTAAGAGCAGCGTCCGATTTAGTCATACTTAGATTTTTATGATGTTTAGAGTTGTTATAAATATGACCTATATTTAAGCTCATACGTTTTCTGTCTTATTGAGAGTCGGGGGGAAGGTTTATATAAATTTCTTATATTTTCTTATATGTGTAAACTTATTGATGGCCTTATATTAAAATACTATAACTAACTATAATTTGTTAGCTGTAAGTTTACCTGAAATGTAATAAATAAATAAATAAAATAAATAAATGTGTATGTGGTAGCTTTAACGACCCATCGTCATGCGCGGGGAGAGGTAATACTTAACAGTTGAATCAGCATGAGCATCGAAGAGACTTATCAGACACTCCTCTTAATGCCAGCGTGCGCGCTCACTCTCGCAAAGACATTCCTCAAAATGTAGGCAAATTTTGAGAGATTTGCTCAATTATACTCCACATCTTCATTAAATAATAATAAGCATGTAGAACAATTTTATTTACACATATTGCTCTGGTCAAACTAAGCTTTAGGCTTGTACTATGTGTACCGGAAACTATGATATAAATTATATTTTATAAGCACCAGACCATGACAAACTGTTCAGAAAAACATACTAATATTTTTTCACTTCGCATCAAATATGTCCAAGGCCTAGTTGGTTAGGCCTTTGACTTAAAAACACTTAGGTCCCTGGTTCGAATCCAGGTGTGTACCAATGAGTTTTTAATTAAAAAATGTATGTACATTTGTTTGAAAACACCACTATAGAGCACGTTGAACTGTTTATAGATGGGTTATTGAGTCTATCTAAAACATCGCGACGAGCTAGCCACTTGTTCGGTGTAGACTCATACCATCGGCTACGATGAGGTGGGATTAAAAACTGGGTATCCTGGGGCCGTCTAGACGGTCTCTGGCGCCGTAAGGCACCCGTGATTGCTACATACATACAAACATATAAGTTGTGTAACTGTTTATAGATGGGTTATTGAGTCAATCCAAACATCGCGATCACTTGTTCGGGGTAGACACCATCGGCTACGATGAGGTGGGATTAAAACCTGCCCAAGTAACACAGTCTTGGAGGTTTAAAACAAATCTGTCTATTGACAATCTATTCATGGTTAATCTATAGATAGGGGCTTTCTAAAGATGGTTACAATAAAGAAAATGTATTCTCATAGAGTCTTTTTTCTCAAGCTGGATTATTTTTAGAGCATTTGATCTACAGCACACTTATTTTAAGTACGTTTATAGGTGTATTGAATGTTTTAAGACAAGGTGCTCTTCAAATAGTTAATAAAGCCTAAAGGTACCTAACTTGGAAGTAATTTTATAGGTAAGATGATATATTTTAAGATATAACTTTGTACAAACATTCTATTTTAGCTATTGGTACTCTAATATTTGTTTATAAAGAGACTTAAGTCTAGATAAAATACTTTAATAGATATTTTTCAGTTTGTCTAAAAAAATGATAGTGAAAGCGTTTTTTTAGTGTTTTTTTTCCCAAAAATGGATTAGATAAGAGCAATTGTATTAACTATTTAAAATGGATGATTTTATGCAATGGAAACAGTGAAAAAAATAGCCCTTTTGCTTTTCCCGATGTAATAAATAAAAATCATAGCACCGAAAACCGAACAAGTCAAAACATGCGTTACTCATTCTATTACTTGGTCAAATTGCGGGCTATGTACCTACACAAATCTGTAAATATGCACATAACAAATTTAATACAAATACGCAAATACAGAGGGATCTGTCCACTTTTGTAACGACTAACTATTTTCTCGCTCAAAAAACGGGTAATAGATATACATTCCGTGTAAACAAAAGGGATGTAGGTAGGTATATATTAATAGTTGATCGCTAAGTGTTCACAATGTCGCTGAGCGACAAACTAGTGGAGCAAGAAA
The DNA here is from genome assembly GCA_947458855.1 of Monopis laevigella. Lineage (NCBI taxonomy): Eukaryota > Metazoa > Arthropoda > Insecta > Lepidoptera > Tineidae > Monopis > Monopis laevigella. Next base: position 16,480,746 of record OX381583.1, on the reverse strand, counting down.
AGAACTATCAAAACAAAATACTCGCTCAACGATACTTGCTCAGCTAGGCTCGCTTGGCGGTCAGAAGAAACGAGAGTTACGACTTTGGCACCGCTGCCGACGTATATAGCTACTATTTTTCACATCGTCTATAAATAAAACAGAAATATCTTTTACTTAGCCTGAATTGATTAATTAAATTGCTTCTTACTGCATAAAAGTATTCCGTTCACAACACATCAAATTACCTGATGAACGTCTAGAAATACTGTGAGAAGATAAAAAGGAATAGAGAGATGATAGTTATTAGGTAATATTAAACCAATCATAAATCTGTTTATTCTTTCACTAGATAGTTTAGTATGTATGGCTAGAGCCATACTACAGAAAATAGACTAGAGATCTATAGGAATCGTTTTTCTAGTAAATTTTATCTTGACGCCATTTTTATTGGCGATTTTTGCTTCGAATAATTTTCGTTACATATTTTAATGCTTATTTTTATGTCTTTTATCATTAAATTATGTCTAATTAAACATTTAATATGTTTTAAATTAATATGATTTAAATGAAAAGAATATTATTGCAATTACAAAAATTTGCTTATACCAAATAATATTCATATTCGGTAAAAAATATATTAAATGTTACATTTACAGCGGGCGCTCTTATTTTAGGGGAGTTTTACATAATATTCGACGATAGAATTTCATTCGCACATAGATTTACTTGTTTACCCATTATTAACTAGCTAAAACTCAAGTAATGTAAAAAATAATTCATTTGTTACGCCATGATGCAATAATAAGTTTAAATCACTCTTGTAAGTTCTGCGCCATTACGTTTTGCTGTCTATTATAAATCAAACGTCACTTAAAGTTATTAGTCTTGAGTTAATTTGGTTTTAAAACTTGACGAGTAAAGACTTCTCTAAAGGTCTCAATTTTATCTATAAACTATCTACCAGTATAACTTGTGGTCTATAAACAGTTTAGTGAGACACTACAAATATCTCTACAGACGATTTGAAAATTTACAACTCTTAACTCTATCTATTCATGTATTCTTAACTCATTCTTGTGAGAAGGGATATGGTTGTGCCCACTTTTACTAAACTGTGTCTATAAGCGTTCTTGAACATTACTTAGGGAATATTTTACTCTTGAGGTGGACAAAAAAAAATAATTCTATTAGATATCTAATAGTCCGTTTTTAGACGTGATTTGTACTTGGGTGAGGCCGTCTAGACGGTCTTAGGCGCGCCGTAAGGCACCCGTGATGATACACACAAACACCAAAATATTTATTTTAAACTTATTAATGTTTACGAAGCCGCGAGCAAAAGCTAATAATATACTTTAATTATTAAGTTTATAATTAAATATGGTAATTTGGTATTAAAAAGTATGTGGGTAGTTATATCAGATACTTTAAACTATTTTTATTTTAATTAAACAAAACTTTTAAAATTTAACTAGGCTTAGGGTAGGCTTTTTTAATCGGGCAGGTATTCCAGCCCGATTTAGTGCTAAGAAATAAGGTTCAAAATCCTAAATGAATTAGGCCGCTGCGGCTCAATTATTGTGTTAATTTTAAAATCGGTAAAACTAAAAAAATGTCTTAGGGCAGGGACTAAATATTCTAAGTCATTTCCTCAACTCTAATTTTCACTCAAGGAACGTCTCATTCGTTTCATCTTTCTCTATTTGATATTTTGTGGTAAGAGACACGTTCCTTGAGTGAAAAGTGGAGTTAGGGATACGCTTAGAATATGGGGTAGGTTGAGTACGGCGATCGTAAACCTCATCATTGTCGACGCAATCAAGAAAGTGGAGCGAATTTCATGATTTCAGTAAAATCACTTATCTGCGTTTAAATTTAAATCCTGTTTCCTTATGCAGGCGCTTGAAAAAGTTTTAAGAATCCCAACTTCATGAAGGCGATGTTTGATTGAAATCTCAGTGCAAAGAAATGGTGCTAAATAAGCTTCAACTGACATCTGTTATGACAGGCAATGGCAAAAACATCGACTGAAAAATATGTAGCTACAATAACACTTCAGCTATTTATCAAATTTAATTTATGTATGACGCTTCATTAACAGAATTAATAGCAATACAAAAGAGGTAGATTAATTTACATAATAATAACAATTGGCATAATATTATCATAAAGGTATCTATTATTGTGAGCGCAGAACTATGTAGTGCCTCACAGAGAGCTCGTTAAGGTCTTGGTCCCAGTTTTACTATTAGTACCAACTTTTGTAATTTTGCTTATAAGTCTATACAAAACACCGCGGCGAGTTTGAAAATTTTCAAATTAATACCATTTGTGGCTACGAACGTCGTGGAAATAAAACCCATCCGCTGGGTACTCTGAGGCTGTCTAGGTAGTCTCAGGCGCCGTAAAACATCCTTTATGGTATGAAGAACTATAAAACCTTTGTAACGGGGGGGTTTTCATAAAAGAAAAATAATTATATAAAACAAATAATAATAACAATAATATGTAGGACAAATTACACACTGGTCACAAACTAAGCCCTAGGCTTGTACTAAGTTTACCAGAAGCAACGATATAATACATATTATTATATTTTATAATCACCCAGACCATGACAAAATGTACAGAAAAAACGTATTGCAATTACCGATTGCCATGGGTGGTAATTGAACCCTCTACCTCCAGATACAACGCGAAAGGCGCAACCACTAGTCTACGGAGGCTGACAAATATATTTAAAAAATATATTTACAAGTAAAAATGGTTAAAGTATGTTTGCGTACAATAACTAAAACTATAAAACCCTATCTAACCAAGACTGCCCTGCCCAATGTAGAGATACCTTCGAGTAAAGTGATGAGGGAAAGGCTTGAGGACTGGCACGTCGACTGGCATGCAGACTAGCACGTAGACAGGCGACGACAGTAGGAGTAAACAGGCAAGGCGGCGGCATGATGGCAGCAGCCGCAAACGATAAGGCGAGACTTCCATTTCTCAGTCTGATGCCTGAGACGAGGGCTCAGATGGTCTTTACTCTCAAGGCTCTAGCCTGAGGTGCAGCACGATGGTAGCAAGGGGAAGGCGGCGCGGGCGGCACGAAGTGCAGCATTTATAAAGTCCAATGTTTTTTAGATTTGTATGGGAACATTTGGAACTACCTAGCTGTCAGAGGAGATTGTAAGACTGTGATCACAGTAAATTTTAAATGTATAAAAATTTAATCCAATAAACAGTTGTTATAGTGAAACTAGGACCGAAAGCTTAATGTGCTCTCCGAGACACTTAACAGTGGGGTTGTCAAACAAATGTACATTTGTTTTTAACCCTTAATAAGATAAAGTTTTATTCACTGCACGATTTACAATAATAAACGCTGGTAATAATCAGTATTTATTCAGTGTATTGTATAATAAGCGCGCTGCCTTTTGAATTTCACCGTTGAGACTTTTTTGACTGTATTAACAAAGTCTTTTTCAGCTGTCTAAAGGCAGCTTCATATTATTTTAAACCAGTTTAAGTTAAAACAGGTCTGTATTTTAGTCATGCCAAACAGATTTGTGTCGGCGGTCGCCATAAACATAATCAAATTTGTATTCCATTTTAAACTCACTACTCATACAATATACCAAGCAGAGATATTACCATAAATTTCCATCCGTCATTGTTTTGGTCTGCCTGTATTTTCCTGATGAATATAACATAAGGTACACTGAGTAGATACATGGCTAGCTCGTCGTGGTGTTTGGATAGACTCAATAACCCAACAATTGTTATAGTGAAACTGGGACCGACAGCTTTTAACGTGCTCGCAAAAAGGTGTTGTCAAACTAATGTTCATAAGTATATTAAAAAAAAAACTCATTATTACACACCGGAGTTTAAACCTGGGACACAAAATAAATTAGTACAAGTACCTGGTCCTAAAACTGAGTGTTTTTAAGAGGGCGTATAAAGCACAGCAGAAATCCAGATCTCCGATTATGAGAATACCTCAAACTCAACAAATATATAAGAAAACATTGTAATAATACAAGATCTTTAGAAATAACTGACTCTTTAAAAAATGTGCCTCAATAGAAAATGCAAAGTTACCTCCAATTTTCTTCAATATAACACATTATAAAACCATGTTTTTGCAAATATTTTGAATTTAAAATTTAGTTATAGCAAAAAAACTGTATTTTATCAAAAATTCTGGGTTTTTTTTTGTTTCTCACTCGCACGCTTTGTAAAAGGCAACTTTTATTTCACCTGTTTTATTTTCCTTTATTCTGAGCTCCGACCCACGACTTTCCCACTACGTATATAACCAAACATATAACACAGACAGGCAAATCGTAACCTTCGTGTTACGATTATTGATTTATATTATGCCAGGCAGTTCAGCATCCTATGATATATCATAAAAGTAGAAGGTTTATGAGAAAAAATATTAGAAACGTTTGCAGGGTAATTGCCAGTTTTTTTAGTGTTCCGGAAAATGTCTGTCGACATACCGATCGAAGCATCGATTGATAGAATTCGAAAATCAAAAGTACCTACTGTGTAAATGTATATAAATATACTCGTAATGCAATTCGCCTTTGTCGTCGCCCATTTCGTAATCGCATCATTAAGCCGACATAGTGGGAGCAATCAATTATTAATTGACCCCATTCATGGATATTGTAGGTCTGCTCACCACTAGGTAGATACAAAGTCATATGTCGTGCTCCATTAAAAAAAAATGTTTAGGATTTGACCTTTTTTGCCGACCGGGTTCTACCTATAAAACTAAACTAAAAAAAAGACGAAATAAAGTTATGTTATAGATTCATCTAAAAAAGAGACTAACTGAAGGGCTATGCCTATTATGTGTATTTTTAAACCATATGTTGCAAATGAAAAATAAATTTGGCATCCCCATAGAGGCGGTTACACGCTCAGTATTTTATTAGTTCAGTCCGTCAGTCTGGTGAAACTTTGACTGATGCCTGAATGATGGATTGACGAAAATTTATTAAATAATTTAATTTTCATGTGATTTTTTATCAGGCCGGACCATAAATCCGTCAGATCGTGGGTAAGACGATCATTCTCTCGTCATTCTGATCAGAATGATTGACTGAACTGACGACATAATAACCGTGTAGTCTAAAATAAAACCTTTTAAATTCACCCTTATTTGAGAAAATAATTATGTCGCTTATTTATTTTATAACTATTTTTATTAGATTCAACTTCATAGAATAGTAATAGTTATAAGTTTATACAAAATAATTAAATGGTCTGTAGGCAATTAACCGAAATATGGGACGAAAAATAAAATAAAATTGAAAATCTTATACTTAATAAGAAAAAAACGATTACATACGAAACAAAATATTTTTTTTATATATAACAACCTTATAGGTATATACGTTACAATACAATATCCAGGAATGATAGCATACAGGTGCAGCTGGTTGCCATCATTATGCCGGCTTAAGATGCTCACGCTTTGTTTAAAATACTACTTGAACGCAATCAATTCGTGGTTATATACTATTATCAGTTCCTAAGTTATTTTAAGCTTAAACTTATGGCATCAGATCTCTATACATTTTTGATAGGCCAAACTTAGTGATACTCTTTAAATTTTTTTTTTATCGGTTTAGATTTATCGAAGTCTGTTGACAGTACAACAGCTAGTACTTAAATATGTGAGATGACACGATCAAAATAAAAAAAAAACGGATTAAAAACCAAATTCAATAAGTGTAACGACCCAACATATTGGATAATTTATTAAAAAGCAACGGTCCGCTTTGGTATTTTCACAATAAATTCTATACAGTAATGAGATTTAACCCTTTGTGTGACATTAAAGGACAAATAAAAGCAATTTCTAAATCCTATAGACTTTGAGGAAAAATATATTAGGACGGTTCTTGAAATAGTCATATATATTTTTTAATTAATATTTTTTCTAACATATTATGCGAAATTTGGAAAAAAAAAAATTATATACCTAGATAATTATATACCTATAGATTTTAGGTTAGTTTGCGAGCTATTAAAAAATCTAAAACCTAGTTATACAGCCAATATTGATGGCATAGTACACAGATGTGTTACTTACTCAAAGTAATAGTTATTACTCTGAGGTTACTTATGTGCAAAAAATTGACAGGAGACATAATGAAAAAAAAAGTTTAAATTTTCCCTACTAAAATGTTTATAATTATAAATATGTAGGTACTCATTAGGTACATTTAATTTACAACACCATTATTAATAAAATTATTATATAACAGTAAAAGTAATCCATATATATTAATCCATATTATTATATATTGTATATCATCACGGGTGCCTTACAGCGATCGAGACCGCCTAGACGACCTCTGGGTACCCAGCGGAAGGGTTTTTATTCCCACCTCGTCGAAGCCGATAGCATGAGTCTACACCGAACAAGTGGCTAGCTCGTCGCAATGTTTGGATAAACTCAATTGGTATAGTGAAAAAAATCCTAGTGGGCGGGACTCGAACCCACGATCCTGGCTTTCGCGGCAAGGCACTAAACCACTGAGCCAACCAGGTTTCAGTCATCCCTTGCCGCGAAAGCTAGGATCGTGGATTCGAGTCCCGCCCACCAGGATTTTTTTCATTGCATTTTATCTTTCAAAAAAAATATTATTAAAACAAGTTTTTTCTGTACACAACTAATTTTATCGTGAAATATACATACCACATCTTAGCACTATGCGATCGCATATCGTATAGCATTTAGTGCATCGTTGAGGAAAACCTCTGCCAAATCGCAAATGTTTACGATACGTTCAGGAAAGCTATTACAAAAATCCGAGTTTTATTGCAAGATATTTTCAGAAGATTTCGTTCAACAGTTAATTAAAAAATGTTATTTAGGTAAGTTTGTTTTTTGAATACACTAAAAGTTTTTTTATGTTCTTTATTTTTTTTATCGGAGCTCACATTGCTTGACTTTGTACCTACTTGTTCATGGTAAGCACCTACAAAGTCCATGAGTGGGGTCGATCAAAACATTATTATTTAAAAATATTGAACGCTCCCACTATGCCGGCTAAATTATGCGATTAATGAAATAGGTTGCGACAAAGACGTATTTACATTACGAGTCTATTTTAATATCCTCGCTGCTTTATTGTCAAATCAGTCGCTCATTTCATAAGCGCTTCCAAAAAAGGATACTTGACAATAAATTGATGCAGTAGTTCCCGGTAAACCGGGGAACCGGCAGACTAAAACTAAAACATGACTCACTTTATGGTTTTTGCATCTGTATGGGCGGTGGTAACGAGTCCGGTCGGTCGGCCTATAAGCAGAGTTATAGAGGCCTTCTTCCCACCTCAAATACGATATATTAATTACGGATTTCAATTAGGTCTGAATATGTTAGCTTATTTACTAATTTATTAAAGTATATACGTGGTGGCCGAGTTGGTTAGACCTTGGACTTAAAAACGCTTAGGTCCCTGGTTCGAATCCCGGTGTGTACCAATGAGTTTTTAATTAAAAAAAAATATGTACATTTGTTTGACAACACCACTATAGTGCCTCGGAGAGCACGTTTCACTATACCAACTTGTGAAACTGTTTATAGATGGGTTATTGAGTCTATTCAAAACATCGCGACGAGCTAGCCACTTGTTCGGTGTAGACTCATACCATCGGCTACGACGAGGTGGGATTAAAACCCCTCTGCTGGGTACCCTGGGGCCGTCTAGGCGGTCTCGGGCGCCGTAAGGCACCCGTGATGATATGTATGTGTATTAAAGTAATATACGTGGTGGTTAAGTTGATTAGACCTAAGGATTAACAACACTACAGTTTTAGGTCCTCGGTACAATCCCCGGCGTGTAGGTTACCATTAAGTCAAATAAAAACTATTTTATTTGACAACACCAACTATAGAGCCTCGAAAAGTAAGCTGTCGATCCCAATTTTACTATATAAACTTGTGAAACTGTTTATAGATGATACTGAGTCTATACAAACACGGCGACAAACTGAAGAAACCATATTATTATGTTACATACTCGTGTGAAAAAAATCAGGAAAATCGGTTCAACCTATTTAAAAAATCATCACTTTAAATTCATTAAAAAAAAAATGCCTAAGGTATTAAGTTTGCCTATGTACATTTTTATTTAGTAATTTTGTGCAATAAAGTATTTTAAATAAATAAATAAGTAGGTGCTATGCAGAGCATGCAATTTAAGCAATACAAAAGCGATTCATTTAAAAGACTTTACGCGTAAGTTTATTGCGTCTTTGTTGAGAAAAGTGGATGAGACAAACTCTACTCGATATTAAGGACCTTCAGCCTAACAATGTAGTTTAATTTTATTGTATTTACGAGTATATAAGAGAAATATACGACATTTATTTTAAGCAATTGCAAAACAGTAATGTTTTACAGGCCGAGTCGTAGAAAGGACGCCATAATGATAGTTAAATCGCTTGTAAAAGTAAAAAATAATATGCTTCGGTTTTATTCTGTGGGTTCACTGGTTTTCAGGAGACTATTGCATCAATTTCTTATTTAAGTAGTAGTCTCTTAACAGTATGCGGTTACGAAGCGGGCAGTTAATTTGACGGTAAAGCAGTGAGGCCATTAAGTGAACAAACACGTCCATATATTGCAATTTCGTCTGTCACTTTCTGTTTCGTAATCGCACCAATTAGCTGCTGGGCATAGTGGGAGCAATCAATGCTGTTAACAACGATGTATTGATCGACGCCATTTAAGGGTATTTGTAGGCCTGGCTACCATTAGGTAGATACAAATTCACAAATCATACTCCAATAAAATAAAAACAATACAGGTGTACAAACCGCCATGTGTCATGTCTAGATTTTAGTCTGTGGGTTTCAAGAGAATATTACATTGATTTCTTGTCAATTATTGCTAGCTTATCTGTAGGTCATATAAAAGAGCTTCCTGACTGATCGACTTACTAATGATCACCTAATCGAAAACCGACGAAACTTTTTTTAATGCAATGGAGCTCGTCATGTGAATTTGTATCTACCTGATGGTAAACGTACCTACGTTTTGATGTTTAACAATATTGATCGCTCCCATTATTATGTAGGAAAGGTGACAAATTAAAATAAGAAATGAAATTAATAAAAAGGTTTATTATTTACACTACTATCACTTCCTACATTTTATTTACATTATTAATAAGGAGGAATAAAGGAACTTAAAGTATATTTTAGGAAGCGCGAGGAAAGATAAAGAAAGGGGTTTAACACCAAGGATAATCATTTTAGTATGTACAGGAACGTGTGGCGCGTATAAGAAATTTCACTCGACTGCTAGGGTCGCCGAGCTACTGCGGGAGCTCGGAAAATAACAAAAGAATAAAAAATGTTCTGGAAGGATTTGAAAATTTTGACTTTACTTGTAAGAAATCGGGTTGTTCTCGTTCAGGACGATTCTCAAAGGCCCATCCCATTGAGGTGGATTTCCCCACATATACTCCCCTGCTGAGACCGTAGCTGGCTACGGGCGATAGTGAGCAAGAAATAGGTAGTGCCTCCACTTCTGGTTCGCCTCTCTGGAGTTTGTAGAGTCGAGGAGGCATCTGGTTAGTGCTAGTTGATGAATATGTTGCTTCCAGGTAAGTTAGGTAAGCAAGTTAATAGAGGCTTGTGGTTGCAAACATGTTGTGCTTCTCCTTGTGGAGAAATAATGAGACGTCGTTGGCATGTTGTGGTAAGTAGGAAGATCTGCTTCCTTTACCACAATGCGGATTACGAGGTAAGTTTCGGCAACATAGACGTATTTGCATTACGAGTTTATTTTAATATCCACGCTGGTACTACTCCGGAACGATGTCATAATGATGAAGATAATGATGATAAGTACTCGTACAACAATCTTTAAAAAAAATGTACATATACGCTTCTCTTCTAAAAGTAAAATGAAAAACATGTTCCAATTTCTTATTATTTAATATTTTACTATTATTTATTGAATGGGTGTTATTTTGCAATTCCAATGAATAATAAAATAACGTTGATGTAATATTTCATTTGTTGACACCCTCCGTAGACTAGTGGTTGCGTCTTTGGCGTTGAATCCGGGGGTCGTGGGTTTGATTGTCACCCATGGCAAAAAAATATTAATTAGTAATATTATATTTAATACATATTAAATAAAATTCGTTTTATAATAGAAACAAACATAATTATTTATTTTCTTTAACTGTTGACATACCTACATCAAATATGACAATTTGTTTTTCATAGTAAAGACGTAGCAATTAGTACATTTTTTCTGTACAGTTTGTCATGGTCTGGGTGTTTATAAAATATAATGTGTATTATATCGTTGTTTCTGGTGCACATAGTACCTACAAGCCTACTACATATTATTATTATTATTTTATTGGAAATTCTTCAGACATACAGCATAATCAATGAACAAATAACGTTAGGTACTAATTCACCTATACTCAACTTATTTCGGCCATAATAAATCAAATCCAGTCCTGAAGATGCTTCGCAGAAAAGCGAATCTTGTCGACGTCTTTTGTCTACTAACGGAAGAATTTGCAATAAAGTAAATATTACATCAACATTATTATATTTTACTATTCCAAAAATCTACCATAATATATACCACATAGGATATCAAGGGCTATAACAAACAGGTTTTTACAAATTGAATGTGGGTTATAAAATTATATAACAGGCAAGCTAGGTCAATAAAATCTAAGACGACTACTTTTAATAAAAAAGGAGGTACATAAAGATATTATAGAACTGATATACCATGAACAACTTCTCCCACGTAACTTTCTTTTTGGTTTACCACTGTCAAATTCTTCCCTCTTTCAAAGTTCCACCCTATCATAACTACGAATAAACTATTACTGTATTAAGTCTAAAGTACGAGACACTTTACCCTGAGGATTCTGTATTATACACAATTAGCGCCGGCTCTAGCCCTTGGTCAGGGTAGAGCGAGATTGTTTTTCGGCGCCTCTATTTACCTCTTAAACTTTAACTCCAACAGTTGGACGCTTAATTTCCCTAGACTTTCGAAATAAACTTATCTTATGAGTGATCACGGTAGTATTTGTTAGTTACCTGAAAAAAACCTTTTCAGTAGGGCCCTACCCTATGTTGTTTTTTACTCAATATTTATAAATCTAAAAATAGAAATAAAGTTAAATCTATAATTATGATCGCTGATAACGTACCCAATATTAATATTGATATGACATTATCCAAATAGAAAAAAAAACAATAGAGCTTACCGTTAATCATTAGTGACTTATTTTCTGATAATTTGGACAGATATGAAGGTAAAACACGTCACATATGACGTCTTTGTCTACATAACGCACCTACACATGTTTTTTATTTACCAAGTAAATAAAGTACGTAAAAGTTCGTGAGTTTGATCTTAGTAATAAATTGTTGAAGTTATGTTCTTGAATGAGTGTACGTACTTAATATTGTATTTGCTTGAGGTTCCGTTTACATAGATGTAGGCGTACTCTTGACTTTAGCAAAATCTAATTGTAAGATACTAATGTATTTAAGATCATTGTTGAAGGTATTATTAATAAATAATAATATTATATTATTACCATTCAGAATTTAATTTCTTAAAAAAGTTAAGAATGTATATACCTACTTAGTTTGTGACCAGGGCTAATATGTGTATAATGAATGTCCTTCTTTTATATATATAAAAAAACTTATTATATAATAGATTATTTAAGTACGGCCATTGGACAATTTATTAGGAATAGCTAATTCTACCAAATAACAATATTGATAAAAAATAAAGTTGGAGTTGGTAAAACCTTAGAAAAAAATAAAACATTTTACACTTGTGTTACACTCAAACTAGATAATATCTCTTTTTTAAAGCATGGCTGATTATATTGACCAAAAAATCAATAATTTCATTCATGTGATTTAAAGGTTAAATTGCTTCCTATAATGATTGGCAGGTCAATCAGCTAACCACCTAGTCTTACACAGGTATGCAGTCATTATATAATATATAGATAACTATCATATAATATAAATTATATGATTCCCTGGACGATGGGTCGAGCAATGGTATGCGACAGCCTAGCTCGTTCCCATCTTCAGGGCACATCTCTCAGGGCTGGGCCAGCTGAAAACGCCAAATGGCGCAAATACGAGGCTATTAGTAATGACTACGTATTTGTGTCGTTTGGTCTAGGTAGAGTAGAGACTTTCGGTCCGTGGGGGCCAAGTGCTAAAAAAATATTTAAGGATTTGTCAAGTCGGCGCTGTATGTGACAAGAAAGCTGGAAGTTTTCTCGCCTAGCAAATTAGTATTGCTAAAAGCCAAGCCAAGAGAAGAAAAAAATAGTATTGCTGTGCAGCGGGGGAACGTTGCTAGTATTCTTGGCACACTGCCACATGAACAGAGTATGGTGAATATTTTTATTTATAGTTTAGTTTATAATTTAATATAAGTTTTTAATTATATATATATATATATATATATATTTAATTTATTTATTTTAAGATAGATAAGATACGAAACAGCATACTGCGTTCTAGAACGCGAATAGCCGACGCCACTCAGAAAGCCGCCATACTCAAATAGGACTGGGCCGGCCACGTGTATCGAATGCCAAATGATTGACCCAGGACAGGTAGAGACAGAAAGAGATGGAAGGAGGGAAGGGGGACCTTTGCCCAGTAGTGGGTTAGTAAAAAAAAAAAAACAAATTCAAACAATGTACATTTTATGAAAATTAAAAAGAAATATATGTAAGGAAATATAATGTACCTATTGCCTATTTTTATTATGTCTATGATGAAAATAATGTAACACTTAATTTTTTTTTCCATTTGGTGTCGCCCATATAAAAACACTAAAGATAAAATGACGTAAACTACAAAAAAGATTTACAATTCACTTCAACTTTTATACTAAACTAACGATTGAGACCCCGCTACTTGACTAAAGGTATTTGCTTATGTAATATACGACGCCAATATGTATTTGTTGAAGTAATTTTAATGATAATATACTTTTAGAACATTTTTTTTCAGAAAAAAATTACCAACTTTGGTTTCCCCAAAAAATAAGTGATGAAAAAATGCCAATGTAAAAAACACCCAGTATATTCCATACATTACCTTGAGACTTATAAACAGTTTTACAAGTTGATATAGTTATAACAAAATAGAAGCCACTATAGTAGTATGGTGAAAACGTGGTGGTGTAAAGAATCATTGTTATTTGAACACAGCGGTGCGTTCAAATACCAAGTTTGAACTCGTACAAGTTTTTTTTAATGTATGGCCTAATCAAATCAACTTGGATTTGGTTTGAAAAATTTACACTGTGACCGACAGCTTTTTTAATTAAAAACTTAATAGTACACACTGGGATTTAAATCTGTGATCTAAAAATAATAATTTTTATCTACAAAGTAGCATAACAATATATTTTAGTCTAAGTGATATATCAAAATGTCCAACTTTATACAATTCTAACCTACACTGACTTGGACAAGAAATGTTACTGACAATCGAAATCCTGACAAATGATTACGATTAACGTACTTCTATTCATTAATAAATATGAAGAACTTTTAAACGTGTAATTTTCTGAAAGATCAAACTTGTTCACTTTGATCTAGAGGCTGTATTGTCTTCCAAACAACGTAGGTAGGTACTGAATTGAAGGCGTAGGAAGATTCATTAGATATTTTTAAATATTATTTTATTATAGGTACACTAGTCTATTACAGACTCTTTATTAGTGACTTAGATTACACTTGAAATAAATACCTATATATACATGGCTTAAATAGTCAGTGAGGTATGCCTAGGTATGGCAGATAATAATTGCAGGTCAATGGAATCAGCTAACCACCTAATAAGGTGGTTACACTAGTTGGTTATGTAGCGTGCGTTTGGTTGGGTAGTATTATATAATAGTGAGACAAATCTCTGCATTTAATTTCTATCTCAAATATCAAGCTAATAAAAAAAAGTCGATGTTCTTTTGGTGATGAATTACAGCTGCCTAACCAATTGCACTCTATATAATACCTCATTGTTTTACTATTCATAAATATCATGAAATAAATACTTAATTTGAGTTTGAGATAAATCGATGAATTACCCAGACCACCACAGACATATTTGGATGACTAGACATCAGTCTATATTACAAATAATCTATCTGTTGACTATAGTAATTCTATCCAAAATAAGAGGTCATTTTGTCTTATATATATATATCCCGCATCATTTATCTTTTATATATATATATATATTTATAGTAATTTTACAGAAATTTTGGTTTTTTATATCTGTAACGTATATATTCCAAAATTAAACTCAAAATCGTCAAATAATTCTAACTTCAAGTGAAAAAGAGTCTCAACTCATTTTTTATTTATTTCATAATAGGCGAAATTTAATGAAAGAGGGAAGGGAGGCCTTTGCCCAACAGTGGGACAGTATAGGCTAATATATATATATAATGGGCGAAATTAAAATAAATTTGGAACTTTTTTTAAATTATTCGTTTTGTTAGTTATTTAACAAAATATCGGAGTAATTACCATAAAATACATTTGCGAAGTGTGCCAACAGATATTTTAAGAAAGAATTAGAAATTGTAGGATATTTATTCCCCAAATATCGAGAGATAATCCGATTACCGAAAAGTGAAATGTTTTGAGGATAAATAAAATCGGAACCATCTACGGACGAGTATTTGCACTTGTCGGGATTTTAGACTTCGTTTAAGATGATTTATAAGATACTCTTGTCAGTTATATTTTCGTGTTCAAATTTTATTGCTGTTCCAACGCCGTGCCTTTAACTTGCGTTCCAAAAGAAAAGGTATTAAAAAGTTTCAAATTAAAAAGCAAAACTTTGACGTTCATTCTTAATTTGTTTCAAATTGAGAAAAAAAAAACCTAAATAATTACAATGTTTATTTTGATTTATCTCGGGTTTATTTTGTCTTAAAATTCTTCGAGACACTGTGCTATATAATATTTTAATTTTACAACAAACATTAATAGAGAAATATGAGGGACGTAGACTTCGCGATTTCAAATGACATGTTCTTAAATTTTACCAAACTAATTATAAGGGCAGATCAATCGTCAATTAAAATTATTCGACAGTTAACTTGTATGAAGAACTGTCAAATTTTATCATTGGCCATACAATTTATCTGCTGAATAATTTTATCTGTCGATTGAAAAGTAAGCCCTAAGCATAGTCTTTAGTTTTTCAGTATATTGGAAAGTCTAAAAAGGTTTTAAATAAAATAACCTACTAAGATTCTTCGTAGCAATATGGTACTTGACTCCTTTTTGAAACTCGTTTTATATGATTCTTCATAACATAAAAAGCACACTACATTGATATTTTCGGGATACCTACTCTGTTATTAATAAAAATCATTGTTAAAGTTTGAATTTCCACAATGGCGCTAAAACGCTGTTTCGCAGTCTTGTCGAGTGTGACGTCACACGCAAGTAAACAACAGATTAAATAATCTCCTATATATTATACTCTATTCTATTTCATCCACATGATTTATAATCTGTACATTGTTTTGTTTATATGCGTATGACGTCACCAGTCATCAACCAATCAAAGATGTTTAGGTTATTAATAAAATTGTAAAAAAATATTCAATTTTATTTTGTGTAATCTACAAAAGATATAGGTACATAATTTAGTTTTAAATAAAGTGAAATATGTTTTTTACGCCATTGTCTGATAG
Organism: Monopis laevigella; assembly: GCA_947458855.1. NCBI lineage: Eukaryota > Metazoa > Arthropoda > Insecta > Lepidoptera > Tineidae > Monopis > Monopis laevigella. The sequence goes on along the minus strand of OX381583.1, from coordinate 16,464,992 downwards.
GATGATCACAATTTATAGTATATTTTTAATGTAGTCAAATAGCCTATTCAATTTGAAATTTTATCAGGTTTATATTGCTTTCTTCGTTAGCTTTATTAGCTTCCGATGCCAGTCTGTAATAGTAAATAAACATATTTCCCTCAAATCCGAGCACGTGGCTTAAACAAGAAAACAAATATCTTTGAGCTCCATATAAACTATGTACCTACCACCTAATCTGTTTACTCCTACTAACTCCAGAATAAATATTTATCAAACTGTTTATATAATATAAAATATACAACATATATTATTTTAAGTCCGTTATATTGTGTATGTTTTAGACTAGGTATAGTTTGAAAGTATCTGGATTATCATTTCTCGCTGCATCAGTTGTCGCTGCAAGACTTTGGAATAATTTACCAGTCAATATAAGCCGAGTGGCCGAGTTGGTTAGACCTTGGACTTAAAAACACTTGGTCCCTGATTCGAATCCCGGTATGTACCAATGAGTTCTTTATTAAAAAATGTATGTACATTTGTTTGACAACACCACTATGGTGCCACGGAGAGCACGTTAAGCTGTCGGTCCCCCTGACCTTTAAAATCGCGGTTTTAAGTACTCGGTTACTCCGCTCGACGCGGTGACACACTTGCAATCTTACTCATACTGTAACCAGAATTATTCATTAAAAAAACCGTCGGTCAAAAATTACAAAGAATAAATGCTAAATACCATGAAATACCACTGCCGAATCAAAATGATGACTCCGACTCGTGGTGATGACAGACAGCGGGCTACGAGCAAAATTTCAAACATGTTGGATCGCCGACGTACTTACTCGGCGGTTTTTAAGTACTTAAAACCCGCCGAGATGACACACGGGCGAGTAAGGTTGTCGAGCTAAGTACGCGTACTTGCTCGCACGTTTGTCACCCCCTTAACACAAATGTCACAGACCTAAAGCTATATTTTAAAGACTGTAATAACTCGATTTCAGGTCACAGGTGGCATAAGAAGGGAGGGACTGTCAAAATTTCTGAACTTCCCAATTCATTTGATTTTATTAATTATATTTTAGTTAATCCAATCGTTACCAACTAATAGATGATAAACTATCTATACAGATGCAAACCGTCAAGTGACCTAGACATGTTTTGATTTTAGTGTGTGAATTTAGTGGTTTTTGGGGGACTACTGCATCGATTTATTGTCCAGGTGGTTATCCCTTTTTACAGTAGACCTCATCGTTGCTTTCCTTGAGGCAAGATGGAGGTCAAACCATGGCGATATCTATATATATTGGAAGCCGCCCTAAAATCGCCTTTCCAAACGTGAAAACAGAAAATGGCCGCCGCCATACAAAAATATAAAGTGAGAACAAATATTATTTTAACCAATCATTGAGAGTTGATTGGTTAAAGTGAGCACAGAAAATGGCGTCATCGAACACGTTTGACATTTCGTTTTATAGGCGATTTTAGGCAATAGGGCGGTTCCATATATTATTCGTATGGTGTGTTACCTGAAGAGTGTTAGGTCTGTAGGCTGCTGGGTTCCTTCGATAGCTGCGCTGGTCAGATCCTCAGATATCACGATCCATAAAAGAGAAGCGGGTGCGGCGGTCACTTTGTAGACTTCACGTTATCGTATCGACGGTTCAGTACTTTTTGATTAAACACGTGTGAACACAAAGCGGCGGGTGCGGTTCGCAGATATTCGCGGGAGGGTTCGCGTTCGACTGCGGCGGGTGCGGTGCGCCGATATACGCGGGAGGGTCGAAAAACGGAGGCGGATGCGGTGCCCAAATGCTCGCACTGATAGCTCGCGTTAGACTTTATATAGTGGTTGCGGGTGCGGTGGCCAAACGCTCGCGTAAGACAGCTCGCGGTGACAGCTCGCGTAAAACAGAGGCGTTGATTGGCTATCGAGAGAGCCTTCTTTTCTTGCGGGTAGTGTGAAAGAGTAAGTGTATAATAAAATATATAGGTAGGAAAAGGATGGGTATAGGCTTAACCAATTCGTAGTTTCATGGGTCAAACGAGTCTGCGTTTATAATAAAAAATATTAAAAAATCCTTACCAACATAACAAAGAGTTACTATTATAATTCGTACCAAAACACAACAGATTATTTCAGCGGTTCACATAACCGCGTTCCCGAGTTTTGGCGTTAAAAATTCAGTAGCCTGTATATTTTTAAATGGTCCAGAAAAAAGGACGGTGGCTTGCGGTTTTTTGGTCATATTCAAAGTAAATTGGTTTTTAATACCGAGGCATAGAGTAGGAGATTCGTTAATGTACCTTGAAGGCTATTGTACGGATTAATTACATGTGTTATGTGTACTACTTAAACAAGGCAGCCCGTTGTGGTTTTGTTATGCTACGTTATTCACCCTACTTGTAGCTATTATTCAGGAGACGGGTTTTACTTTACACTTATCTGTCGGATGCAGGGCTACCTGATTCCGGTGACGTGACGTGTAACCGTCTGTTAAAAATTAAAAAAAGTATTGTGTTATTAAAAAAAGTTTTTAAAAATATTTATATAGGTACATAATAAAATATATTTTAAATAAGGTCGTCAATCAAAATCTTCTCAGATTTCAATACAGTGAGATCATATTCGAGATGCAATAAGATCGATGTAGGATGCCTAGGACATTTTACAGATATGGCCTAAATTCTCACTTCAATAGAGGCGTACTTGCATCATATTACATAAGAACATTCTTGGACGTTACAGTGTCACTTACCATCAGGTGGATGTAAGATCACATGCCCTGCTCTATAAAAAAACGCTTAATTTTACACATTTCTTTTATTTTGTTAACCAATCGTTCAGTAGAAAACTGTCAAAACAAAAGATGAATGCTTTTGTTTTGACAGTTTCTCAATCTCTGAATCTACAGAAGAGAAAAAAAAAATATTTTAGATAGCCCATTTTTTCACGGTACGACCAATAGGGGTGGAGAATCAATGACAAATATTGGGAAAACGGGAAAATTTGTTTGTTTTGAGAGCTTCCGTTAAATGCGAAGACGAAGTTGTGCGGATCAGATAGTATTTTATAAACAACCCAGACCATAATTGTACAAAAAACGTACTAAATTTGTATTGAGTGGGAATCGATCCGCGACCTCTGGAATCAATGCCAAAGGCGCAACCACTAGACCACAGAGGCAGATTTTTACGGTACTTTTGAAATTGGCACTACTTAGTAATAAAAATAATCATTTCGGGTGCTTTGACCAGCGCCTGAGACCGTCTAAAGGGCCTTAGGGTATCCAGCGAACTATAATCACATTTGGATAAGCACCAAACGATATTGATTTGCCATGAGTGAAAATCAAACTCACGACTCTAGTATAATGGTGGTTGACTGGTAGGCAATGCCTAGAGGAATTAAGTGGGCAGGAAAAGGATTCGCGAACTCGAGCGTCAAAAAACATCTAAATGTTGTTTTCAGTTATAATAAAGTTTTTTTTTGGAAAAAAATAAAATGGAGGTGTAGATTTTATTTACTTGATCCTAATTAAATAATTTCTTTATAAAAAATCTGTTTAGTTTTAAAATGAGAACTAAAGTAATATTTTTAGAATCATAAATCAAACTTTGGGTGTCTTTTCAAAAGTTAATATATTTTTTATAAAAATACTATCTAATTAGGATCGAGTAAGTAATATTTACACCTCTACGTTCTTTTTCATTAAAAATAAACTTTGATATCACTGAAAACAAAATTTAGACGTTATTGGACGTTCGAGATCGCGAAACCTTTTACTGGCTTCTTAAGTCTGCCCTTTTGTAATAAATAAAGTGTTAAACAAATATAACGCCAAAACGGTGCGATCCCAAGACCTTTGTCAGTATGTATTAACATTTCAAATAACTTGGTATTATATTTAGATCACGACAACAAAATAAATAACAATGAAATGTTTTGCTCAATAAATATCTACTAGTGTTCCAACACATTCAAAGGATCCCATTATACCTATTTCATGCCTATTACTATGGTAAATATATATTATATATATCATCACGGGTGAGTTACGGCGCCCTAGACCGCCTAGACGGCCGCAGGTTACCCAGCGGAGGGGTTTTTAAATCCACCTCGTCGTAGCCGATGGTATGAGTCTATGACACCGAATAAGTGGCTAGCTCATCCCGATGTTTGGATAGACTCAATAACCCATCTATAAACAGTTTCACAAGTTAGTATAGTGAAACTGGGACCGATAGCTTAACGTGCTCTCTGAGGCACTATAGTGATGTTGTTGAACAAATGTACATAATGTTTTAGATTAAAAACTCATTGGTACATACCGGGGTTTGAACCAGTGACCTAAGCGTTTATAAGTCTAAGGTCTAACCAACTCGGCCACCACGTTTAATAAATATATATTTATAATAAATAATACTATTGTTTTATAAATAATGAAATTACAACATAATTAAGTTGGAAGGTTGGTTGGTTAGTAATTGCGTCAGTTAAAAGAAACCCGATGTGCGAAAACTTTCCCGCGGAACGGTTCCAATTCCGTCCGTCATGTGTACGTTTCGGTCCGTTATGTGTACGTTTCGGTCCGTCATGTGTACGTTTGATGCGGATAGACTGGCGGACGGACACCGTAACTTCAGCTGTTTAATATATTATATTGTCCAAAGTACTCGTAGCTATTGCTCTCAAATTCGTAAATTGATTTATTTTGAAACAAAAAAAACTATTTCCCATTGGTTTTTAATATACAGGGTGAATTAGAAAAGTTGTACTTTGTGCTAATATGAGGCTCTACTGATCAAATCGAGCAACTTTTCTCATGGAATCATGTCTCGGAAATGAAATAAAATTTAGAATTCCCCATGCAAGTTGTTCAAGAAGTGCTAGTCTCCTTTCAGGGTGAGGTTACTAAACAGGCGGTTGAATTGAAGATAAGGTAATAATACAAACTAGTTTTTATCGCCGCCGATATCGTAATAACATCATTTAGTCGGCATAGTGGGACGATCAATGTTGTTAAACAATCAAAATTAAATAACTCTAACATTATCACTTGATATTATTTCGTTTATTTTTATTCACTTTTTATTATCGAAAAAAAACATCAATACCTAGTCATGCTCAGGTATCCTGCCTGTGGGTTATTTGGTTTTCAGGAGATTACTCTATCTATTTCATATAGAAGATTTTTCAGGATATTTCTGTAGTAGTCTCCTATTATGGTATGGGGTTACGAAACGGTTGAACTGCTGATAAAATAGTTCATGTTAAATCTATATAGTAATTTTAGCCCTAAACGGGTGTTCGACATGTGGCGGGTCCCTATAACCTACAGTAAAGGCAACGGTTCGTTACTCCCATAAAAATACAGATAAAGTTAACTTCCGTAAGTTAATCTGTCACTTTTATATGGGACGTACTCCATATAGTGATGACCATAATTAATTTGGTCTACCCCATTCTTAGACGTTTTACAAGTCTGATTCCCAATATATAAACACAGGAACAACTTATTCAATAGAAATAATAAAAAAGAGGTAGTGGCCGAGTTGGTTAGACCTTGGGCTTAAAAACACTTAGGTCCCTGGTTCGAATCCCGATGTGTACCAATGAGTTTTTAATTTAAAAAAAATATGTACATTTGTTTGAAAACACCACTATAGTGCCTCGGAGAGCACGTTAAGCTGTCGGGGTCCCGGTTTCACTATACCAACTTGTGAAACTGTTTATAGATGGGTTATTGAGTCTATTCAAAACATCGCGACGAGCTAGCCACTTGTTCGGTGTAGACTCATACTATCGGCTACGATGAGGTGGGATAAAAAATCCTTCCGCTGGGTACCCTGGGGCCGTCTAGGCGGTCTCGGGCGCCGTAAGGCACCCGTGATGATGTATGTATGTGTATAAATAAGAGTAGAGACAAAAATATAGTCACTGTGTCATCTCTCGCAAGGGGCTTGAATGTCGAAACAATAGCTAAATAAATAAAATCCCAACTTCCATTTTTCCATCCCTCAAAAAGAGTAAATTTAGTAACATAGAAAATTGCACCTGGTAGAACAAAAAGGTAGGATAAAAGCATAAAAATCACATTCTGAATAGCTCCCATCGCGATGTCGCCCGGCAGATAGGCAGAACATTATTATATAATATTCTAAGAGCGACCTCAGCGGAGTTACACTAGGGTTGTCATCCGTCTCGCTAGGTACGAGAAAATGTCACCGGTTTGGAACCTTTGTCACAGAATAAATAATAGTATGCCTCTGTCCAGGGGCCTCATTATAAAATCTTATGGCCTCTTTTATAAAAACTTATTGAGGCCCTGAAGAATACTTTAGTTAAAATATGTTTTGTCTCTTTTACGCATACTAATTCATTTTTTAATCGACTTCAAAAAAGTTCTTAATTCGACGCGTATGTTTTTTCTTCTTGGGGATGTTACCTCATATCTCTGTCAAATCTTCATCGATTTTGAAAATTTAATTGAAAGAATTTTTTTTATTATTGAAAGAGTTGATCACCTAGTTGGTATCATAAAATTAGAGAAGATCTGATGAAGACTGTCGGAGCTGGAGACTGGAACATCGCAAATTTCGAAAGGTCTTCTTAATATTACACCATATCTTCGCCAAATGCCGAATGCCTAACCGATTTTTGTTATCATTACTTTATTTAAAAGCGTGGATCACCAGAATGGGGTCATTTAAATTTGGTTAAGATTAGAGGAAGGGTTTCGGAACTGGATGGTAGTGGAACACCTCAAAATGAAAGAGTTTATGTATTTGTTTTGGATTCGGTATTTTTTTGTTAAAAGATTTTTTGTTGCTACAAAATGAGACAAAACCTACTATAACTAAATTGTTCTTCAAGGACTCGAAGTTTTTACGAATACCGGTGTTACTTACGTAAAATTTAAAACAGAATGTTCGAAATAAAGTTTTTTGTTTTAGTAATTGAACAGTCAGTATGTTGACATAACTATATGTCAACATACTGCCTTTAAATTCTTATACTTCAAACATGTTCAAACAAAGCTAGCAATTCGTATATTGAAGATGGCGGCATTTTTATACCCAACCTAATACAAACTCTATCACCATCGGAATAAAACTGATACATCCATTTTATTGGAGCACGGCATGTGACTTTGTATCTACCTGCTGGTGAGCAGACCTACAAAGTACATGAATGGGGTCAATCAATTATTGTTCTTAAACAGCATTGATTGCTCCCACTATGCCGGCTAAATGATGCGATTAAGAAATGGGCGGCGACAAAGACCGTAATGCGTAGTATATTGTAATTTACTGCCTTATCGTCAATTAAACCATCCATTTCGTAACCGCACCCTGAAAGGAGACTACCAAGAAATCGATGCAGTAATCTCCTGAAAACCGATGAACCTAAAAATATATCCATATTTTACTGCGCCGAAGACGATTACAGCGCGTAATGGTCATCCCGGTGAATCTAAAATACGTCCCGGTATTTCAATTACAACATGTAACACGCAATCATTTGTACGCAGTACTAGCTATGGTCTGTTGGGTTGGTCGCCTTGGTGGCACTTTTGCAGGGCAGTCAACGATTGACAGGTCAATGGAACCAGCTAACCACCTAGTCTTAAACTGGTTGGTTATGTAGTGTGTGTTCGGTTAGCTTGTTTTTTTTTTTTTTTCCCGCAAGGAATAGTTTAATAGTTTACGATTTGTTTATTTTGTATTATATTCTCTACATTTGTCTGTGGGAGGATAGGCTACCTGGCCAAGTGCACACAGGACCTTATATATACTTTTTTTTTTTTGACTTTTCATAAAAGCCTGTAAAGGTTTACATGAAATAAATATTTTTGACTTTTGACTAGCGTACGGTTTCATTTATACAGGGTGAATTTGAAAGGTTGTTCTTTGGGCTAATACGAGGCTCTTCTAATCAAATCGAACAATTAAAAATAATTTTGGCTTCCCCATACAAATGAGTAATTTTAACAATATTAGTTTGGATGGAAATGGCTTTTGTTTTTCATTTGCGACACTTCGTTCCTTGGGAAAAGTTGTTTGATTTGATCAGTAAAACCTCATATTAGCCAAAAGTACAATCTTTCAAAGTCGCCATGTATATATATAATTAAATAGTTAAATAATAAATTAAGGTTAAAAAGTTTATTGCTAAATTGTATATTTAAATAGTTTTAAAAAAATAAGGGTAAAAATCTTATTTCTAATATCTTTACATTTTAGTATTTTTTTATTACAAATATATTATTTTTCCTACTTGAATATCTTCAAGTTACTACTAATCCCGGTCAGTACTAACGATGATATGGCAACCCTAGGACTCATCCTGAGATTCCGTGTAACAATATATCTCTCGGATACAAAGTCAAAATATTTTTATACACTACAAGTTTATCTTCTACACTTTACCTTAGTTTGTATATTTTTCGGGTCATATTATTTTAAGTTTATTTTTTTAGGTAAATTTATGCTCTTTTTAATAAATTCCTTGTCAGAGGCTTTACCATGAGATTTAACTGTCGTAACGTTAAAAATGTTAGGTGATAGGATAATGTTTAAAACTTATATTGATATCTTAATATTAAAATATTTATATAGGTGGTGAGATGAAGTGCCTGTGTTTCATGTCCTAACAAATAAATAAAAACCACTAACAAATAATTAAACAAACGTCTATTATATCTTAATTATTTAGATTTTTTTAGGCAAACGAATAAATGTTACCTAAATAGGTTTTTCATATTTATATTTCACATAAAGATTTTGTTTATCTAAAACAACGTGCTTTTGTAAAGTCAGGAAAAAGCTAGCTCACATACTAAATGAATGATTAAAATAATGTATATTATAAATAGATAAAGCGAGAATAACATTATTTTACTTCTCTCTACTTACTAACATTCATATCGTTTTGAAAGTACAAAAATAAAAATAAGTAAATATTCAATGTTTTTTTATTACTATACAGGGTGATTTTGAAAGGGTGTACTTTGGGCTAATATGAGGTTCTACTGATCAATACGAACAACTTTTCCCATGGAACCATGTGTCGCAAATGAAAAAAAATTTTGGCTTCCCCATACAAATTGGTCATTTTAACATTACTAGTTTGTATGGAGAAGGCAATATTTTTTTTCATTTGCGGCACATGGTTCCATAGGAAGAGTTGTTCGTATTGATCAGCAGAACCTCATATTAGCCCAAAGTACATCCTTTCAAAGTCACCATGTATATATATCTATAAAGGTATATATATAGGTACCTACTACCTGATTGTAAACAGGCCTACAAAGTCTGCAAATAGGGTCAATCAATGCATTGATATTTAACAGCATTTGTCGTTCCTACTATACCGGCTAAATTATGCAGTTAAAAAATGGGAGGCGACAAAATTTACAATACGAGTATGCTCACTACCTTATTGTTAAATCAACAACACTTTCGTAAACGCACCCTGAAAGAAGACCACCTTAACAATAAATCGATGCAAGGCTCCTGAATACCGGTGCACCCACGAGCTAAACCCGAAACATGACTAGGTCATTAGACGGTTTTTGCATCGGTGGTAACGAAAAAGGTCGGTTGACCTAGATAAGTTTTTTAAATAATAATATGCAGGTCATTACATCATTACATTTAAAAATTGCACTGGTCACAAACTAAGCTCTAGGCTTGTACTATGTGTACCAGAAACAACGATATAATACATATTATATTTTATAAACACCCAGACCTTGACAAACTGTACATAAAAAATGTACTAATATTGTTTGCCATGGGTGGGAATCGAAATCACGATCACCGGATACAACGTTTGGCGTTGTATCCGGAGGTCGTGAGTTCGATTCGCCGCAACCACTAGTCTACGGAGGCGTTAATAATTATTTTGAACATTTTCCTAGTTATTTAGACCCTAACACAACATGAGCACCGGGATTGAGAGGCCACATCTATACTAATATTATAAAGCTGAAGAGTTTGTTTGGCTGAACTCGCTAATCTCAGAAACTACTTGTACGAATTGAAAAAATATTTTAGTGTTGGATAGCCCATTTATCAAGGAAGTATAGGCTACGACTAATAGGAGCGGAGTAACAGTGAAAAATGTTGCAAAAACGGGGAAAAATTGTTCATTTTGAGAGCGTACGCTGCGTAAACGGTTAAAGTTACGCAGACGAAGCTGTGCGGATCAACTATTTTTTTATAATAAGAATTTGCTGATAATTATTGTGAAAAGTTAGTGTAATAAATCCTCAGTTTTGTAAAACTTAAAATAAAAAAGTTAGATGGGATTAGTTGGCCCCACCTTACTGACGATTTTATTAAAGTGTACTTTAATATTTTCAAATTTACATTAGTTACCAACTTAGCCGCTAGCTGTTAATCCTAAACGGACCTCACTTTAATCCGTTTAGTATTAACGGAGATATTTTAAAAATAAATATAAATATCACCACGGGTGCCTTACGGCGCGGCGCCCAAAACCGGCTATACGGCGCGGCGGTGTCAGGGTACTCAACGGAAGGGTTTTTAATCCCACCTCGCCGTAGACGATGGTATGACTCTACATCGAACACATGACTAGCTCGTCGCTATGTTTGAATAGACTCAATAACCTATCAATAAACAGTTTCACAAGTTGGTATAGTGAAACTGGGACCGACAACTTAACGTGCTCTTCGAGGCACTATAGTGCTGTTCTTAAACAAATACATCACATCAATTTTTAGATTAAAAGCTCATTAGTACACACCGGTGTTTGATCCAGGGACCTAAGTGTTTTAAAGTCTAACCAACTAGGCCACCACGTATATATAAGGAAATATTTGAAAAAGAAAAAAAATACATTTTTTTTTTTTTTTAACTTTTACAAACTTGAGTTTTTTTTTTTTTTACAAACGTACGTCCGATTTTTACCAACTACTGGCATAAGTATCATTAGCAAATTTGTATTATAAATACGTGGTCCCTCAATCCTGATGCTCATTATCACAGACGTTGCTCATTCTAATGAAGAAGGGTTCGTAGGCAATTACTTTTACCTCTATTGCTATAAATTACTAACTCTTAATTAAATTTTAAAATAAAAGGTAAACCACCTAAACCTATTAGGTGTCATGTAGTGTGTGAAATTTAAGATTAACACGAAATTAAATCCAGGGGTCTATTTCATAAACGTGACAATTGTAATTTACCATGTCAATTATTAATACATTGCTTGGTTTAGATAGTTCCAAGTTAATAATTCCAACTAAACTGAGCAATGTATTATGAATTGTCATGGTAAATTACAATTGTCACGTTTATGAAATACCTTGGTAATTTTAATACCAAGGTGTTTCGGGATTTTATTACCTATTATTTAATCAATATATCTATCTATACTTCTATATTATTATAAAGAGGTAAAATTCGTGAGTTTGTGAGGTTGTAGGCGGTAATCTGTGGATCTACTGAACCGATTTTGAAAATTATTTTAGTGTTGGATAGCCCATTTATCTAGGAAGGCTATATAATATAACGCTACGACTAATAGAAGCGGAGTGTCAATGGAATATGTTGAAAAATCGAGGAAAATTTGTTCGTTTTGAGAGCTTTAGTTTACGTAAACAGTAAGTTACAAAGACGAAGTTGCGCGTGTCAGCTAGTATTTAATAAAAGACCAATTTTTAATATATTTTTAAACCAGCTCTTACAACACAATTCTAAGAGATGGTTGTAGTCATTCTTGGACCTGCATACTGCTTTCGATCAGGTGGTGTGGGGTCACATGCCGAGCTCCTTTAAAAAAAAAAAAAAAAAATCTACAAAATTAAATTCCTTTTGAATTTCAAGTAAATCCGTGGTACCCTTTTGGGAAAATACTTAATAAAGTTCACATGTTGGTATAGTGAATTTGGGACCGACAGCTTAAAAAAATTAAATAACTCATTGGTCATACCGGGGTTTGAACCAGGGACCTAAAAACAGTATTTTTAACCCTATGGTATATATAACCAACTTGGCCGTTATGTAAACAATTTTATAAATTAATGTGTATAAGTTTAAGTACCAGACTGCAACAAAGACGAATTTGCGGAATATATGCTTTATCGTCAAATCAACTACCCGTTTGAACGTAACCGCACCCTAAAAGAAGACCCAACGCGACAATAAATAAATGCAATAGTCTCCTAAAAACTGTTGATCCAGCAGACTTAAACCGAAACATGAAAAGGTCACTTTATAAAATAACTAAATAAAATTAATGGTTTTCCAATAGGTACTACTATATATAAGATAATAATCCCAGATGTCTATATATATATATATATATCTTCACGGGTGCCTTACGGCGCCCGAGACCGTCTAGACAGTCCCAGGGTACCCAGCGGAGGGGTTTTAATCCCACCTCGTCGTAGCCGATGGTATGAGTGGAACACCGAACAAGTGGCTAGCTCGTCGCGATGTTTTGAATAGACTCAATAACCCATCTATAAACAGTTTCACAAGTTGGTATAGTGAAACCGGGACCGACAGCTTAACGTGCTCTCCGAGGCACTATAGTGGTGTTGTCAAACAAATGTACATAATTTTTTAAATTAAAAACTCATTGGTACACACCGGGATTCGAACCAGGGACCTTAGTGTTTTTAAGTCCAAGGTCTAACCAACTCGGCCACCACGTCTTTTTACTAAAATTCATGAAGAATATATTTTAAGTACACGGATTCACATGAAATTAAATCCATCAGATTTTGACGGCATTACTATCAGAATTCTAGAACTCTTCTTATATGCAGTATAGAAATTCGTTTATTAGTATTATTCTTTCATATCTGTCTGTATAAAAGAAGAAAAAACTAGATTGGTTGTTATATAATTAGAACGTTATTAGATCAGTCATAAAGCCAGGTGTTTTATACATAAACGTTTTCGGCATTTGCTCTTATTCTTTATCTAAATGTAGCTAGCCATAGCACCAAACAACGCTAGCCAAAAATATCGCCCAAACAATAAACCGTGGAAAAGTAGGATCCACCATTGAGATTAACATAATATAGAGAGCTGACTAAGGGCAATAAAAGGTCATTATTACCTAAAAAAATAATAAAAAAAATATGAAGGATATTACACACATATTTCTCTAGTCACAAACTAAGCTCTAGGCTTGGGTATCAATATCAACGATATTAATACATTTTATAGTATTTTATAAACACCCAAACTATGACAAACAGAACAGAAAAGCGTACGATTATTTTTTAGAGAACCCACGATTAGATCTCTGGATACAACGCGACCACGAAGGGCGCAACACTAGTTTATGGAGGCGGTCTATAGCATAGTTCACAATCGAGTAAGCTTTTTATATTTTAAATTGTTTTATATTTATGTATTAAACTTTCACACTGTAAAAGTAATAAATGTTATTTGCAATGTTCTTTCTTTGTTACAATATTTAAGTCAAGACTAGGTATATGCTAGATATTGACAGAAGCATGTAGGTATTCTATTCTATATATAATCCTATATTCTATATCCAATTCGCAATCGCGAAGGCGTTCTCCATATAAAATAAGCTGTCATACTTTCAGTATTACTGTTTGTATATTATATATTACGCACAACAGAAAGATTTTGCGTACATTTACTAACATAAACTTCGACTACAGCCAAGTCGTAATATTAGAAGTACGATTGTATGAGCGTCAAGACGGCTGCAGAATATCTATAATTTAAATGCGTAAATTTCAGTGCCATCACTTATCAATGGCAGTCAAATTTATGCATTTTGTTTGACGTCGAAATCTGTACAACTGCATCGAATTAAAAATTAAGTCCATCCATGCATTTGATGGAATGTGTTTTTGGACCAAAAAAAACATTAAGACAAGAACAAAATCTCAAGAAATTCAGCTTAATTATTTTTTCGAGTGTTAACGCCTCCAGACATTACAACCTCATTAAATAATCCTAAGCTCTTTAATCTTTTTTTAAGTACCTATTAGTCCCATTCTTCCTACTTGTTTTAATAGCATTAGGAATTATATTCTTTACGCGGTTTTAACTTAACGTTAAAATAACTGGCTACCTCTCATCTCTCTAATTTTCTTTCTTTTGTTTTTAGGATCCTAATCTGCTAAGCCCCTAACTGTAATGTAATCGAGTTGTAATCGCACTGTAATAGGATCTTAGCTGCTGGTGTTACTTAATTGATGATCACCAATTATTACTTAGTTTATGTGACTTTGTTTCTACCTAATGGTAAGAAGGCTTACAAAATCCTTGAATGAGGTCGATCAATATATTGTTAACAGCATTGATGGCTCTTACTATGCCGGCTAAATTATTGATTGAGTTGGATTTTCAAAGGCGTCATAAATATGTATTTATGCTATTATATATGGCGATATTTAGTACTCGAGCGTTTTCCTTTTTTTAATTTGGTATAGGAAAGAAAATAGCACCCAAGACAGTAAAATAGAAAACGTACAGTTAACTCTTTAATAAAAAATAATATTTTCTCTTTAATAAAAAGTGACTACTTTTTTCAAATCCATTAAAGTTTAGTGTTGAAAACAGTTATGACCCGACAGTTATTTTGCTGCCTAAATTGTCCTATAATCTCATACGTGCTCTTTCTCTTATTGAGGGTGGAGAAAGGTTTACATACATATTTATGGTATCGTTACCGACTCACCGCGCGGGAGAGTAATACTTTGCAGTTAAATTAGCATGAGAAACGAAGAGCCTCATCAGACGCTCTTCTTAGGTAATATTATTAATTAATTATATGGACTTTGCTTAGACAACTCATTATGTAATTTATTTTGCTTTTTATATAACTTGTCAATGAGAAAAATACTTATCATCGAGATACATGCGAATCATCGAGGTACATTAGCTGACTTGCCATTAACTTTCCTGTACCCAGAGGGCTAACTACACGTTACGCGGCCGCTTCGCTCGACGACTCGAAGTACGGATGTGCGAAACGGTTAGAAACGAGCCGTCGAGCGAAGAGTATTATAATAGCTAGTCCTTACCTACAATTATTTATACTATACATATTGTATTAGTTGTAATATTATGTTGTAAAATAATCTGTATTTTTTTTTACTTTTAATTAAACAAATTATCGACTTTCCAAAAGCTAAAAGTAACACAGAAGTTCCCTCAAATGTCCAGGATTTCCATCATCGGTGAAATTATTGTGGTCACATCACTACAACTTCTTCTATTGAACAAAAAAACATTTATCAAAATCGTTCGCAGTTGCAACACGAAAACTTGCATGAGAAAACGTTTTATAATATCCTTATTGTTATACATGGTGATTTTTAAAGGATGTACTTTGGGCTAATATGAGGTTCTACTCATCATTACGAATAACTTTTCCCATGAAACCATTTGCCGCAAATGAAAAAAAAATATTGACTTCTCCATACTACCCTGTATATCTTCATTTATATTATTGATAATGTTCTAATAGATACACAGGGTGAATTTAAAAGAATGCACTTAGGGCTAATAAGAGGTGTTGCTAATCAAATCGAACAACTCTTCCCAAGGAATTTAGTCATTATCTATAGTCGGTAAAGTGGCTCTGTGGCACTTTTTTATGGCAGATAACAATTGGACGATTTCAATGACCAGAGACAATATTCTGTTTCTTATAGAGGTTATCAAAATATATTGTCAAAATAAAGATTTCCGCTTTTAGCGCCTCTCCTCCAATCAGAGTAGTAGTTTTTTATTCTTCGCTGATTTGAGAAGAAGCGTTAAAAATTCGTTATTTTGAAAATCTAACGCTCGCGTTATAAGAAACAGAGGCTCTACCATGGGTTTGCGCGTTGTAGCAACGTAACGTATTCCAATACGTATACGTCTGTAACAACCAATAGGATCGCTTTATTCAATCCTGTTACCAAAAATAAAGCGGCTATTGGTTGTTGCTCACGTATATGTAATCGAATACGTTACGTTTGTATAATGTAAAAACCCATGGTAGAGCCTCAGAATGTGGCCGCAGATTGTCAAAATAATGAAATCCTTTATGTGCGATGGTCACGACATTGAATGCTAAAAACTTTCAAGCCTAAAATACGAGGGAATTTAGTGCATGGCTTTTTTAGGATTCGTTGTTGCTGTTTGTTTAATGATTTTTGACAATTAGGTATGTTTATTTTTAATTCATATTTATTTTACGGCTCTTTTTATTTTTACATATCATCACGGGTGCCTTACGCCCGAGACCGCCTAGACGGCCCCAGGGTACCCATCGGAGGGGTTTTAATCCCACCTCGTCGTAGCCGATGGTATGAGTCTACACCGAACAAGTTGTAGTCGTCGCGATGTTTTGAATAGACTCAATAACCCATCTATAAACAGTTTCACAAGTTGGTATAGTGAAACCGGGGCCGACAGCTTAACGTGCTCTCCAAGGCACTAGGTGTTGTCAAAGAAATGTACATATTTTTTTTAATTAAAAACTCATTGGTACACACCGGGATTCGAACCAGGGACCTAAGTGTTTTTAAGTCCAAGGTCTAACCAACTCGGCCACCACGTATATTTTTATTTTTCTCTTATATTTTTTTAGCTTTTTTATTTTTTTATTTATTACTTCTGACTTATTTACTATTTAAACGTTTTCTATTGTATCATTTATAAATGAATAAATTGCTTTATATTTATTTTTATTTTTTAGAAACACATTATGGCAGCTGATGCTAACCACACACTAATTTATTTATGTGGTGTACGTTAGGTTGGATAGTGTTTTCTAAAATAGTGACTCAAGTTAATTTTTTTTATTCAAGTAGAGCTACACAGTCCATGATTATATCAATATATTGGTAAAAACTTTTTTACTATTCATAAATATCTGTAAATACTTTCCTTGAACTAAATCGTTTTGATTTGAATTAATAATATTTTCCTAGAATTTTCGACATTCAAATTGAAAGGTAGGGCTGAATATATTGAATGAAACCTTTTATTCTGAAAATATGAAAATGATAATATTTATTTCTTAACAAATTTTATGGTTATATAAGTATAGTATAAGGTAGGGATCACCTAATAAGTATTAGGATACTTGTGTCATACACTGTTTTAGTTTTTAGTATTTATTAACTTTATTTTAATAATAATTAAGTAGGTATTTACATATATTATTAGTACGAGCTATTATTTAGTGTAGTGTGAATGTGTACAGAAGCACTTATGCGTGTGTATTGATAGGTAGTATGTCTAAGTTCGTACAGGCATGCGTGTATTGCCACTTGATGTATGTGTTTTCGTGCGTTGTGTATGTATATATTTTTTGTGTGTGTTTGTATCTATTCCTAGTCTTGCCATAAATATTGTAACAAAAAAAAAATATTTTTTCTATTGCAAATAACATTTATTACTTTTACAGTGTGTTAGTTTAATACATAAATATAAAACAATTTAAAATATAAAAAGCTTATTCGAAGTGGTCTCCATTGGCTGCAATACAGTCCTTTAAACGTTGAGGCCAGTTATCAATAGAAGCACGCACTATTACCATGGGAAAATTCTTCGCTGCCAAACGTATGGATTCTTTTAGGGTCTCCAAATTATCATGGCGTTTAGAGCAAGCCGTACTCTCTAAAACTGACCATAAATCATAATTCAGCGGATTAAGATCGGGACTAGACGACGGCCACTCTTCAGCTCTGATGAAATCCGAAACGTTCGCTTCCAACCAAGACTGTGTGGAACGAGCTTTATTACCCGGAGCCGAGTCTTGCTGGAAGGGCCATACTAGGTTATTGAACATGGTGTTGTTAACGGGCTTAACTACCTTCTCAAGAATGGTATCTTGATACACTTGTGCCGATGTTTTAATACCTTTATCACAAAAATATGACTCAGTCACTCCTTCATAGCTAACACCCCACCAAACCATCACTGGAGTCGGATAATGCCCACGTTGCACTCTGTCGACTAACTAGGAAGCTTCCTTAGAGCTTTGAGCATAAATACGGTCATTTTGTTTGTTAAAATGTTGCTCAATTGTAAAAAAAATCTCATCCGTAAACAAAGTTTTTCTGTGTCCCCCTTTGCGTACCGTTTCAGTAGTTGTTTCAATTTTACCACTCTATTCTTTTTTAAATTATCAGTTAAGAAGACCAGCATCTCTTATAGGCTGCAAGTCCTAGTTCATCTTTTAAAATACGCGACATGGTTCTAAGTACTATCTTCATCTCTCGAGATAAAATATTTTTCTTTCGGACAGGATTTATTCGAATTATTTCCCTTACTGCTTTGACCACCTTTTTAGTACGTACACTACGTGGACGGCCAGATCTTTTTCTATCACAAACAGAGGATATCTCATTGTACCTATTAATAGCCCGGTACACAAACATTTGACTAATACCCGTAAGTAGTAAGTGTATGGAGAGTTTTAAAAATTGCATTTGACTCCATACCTACTTTGTGTAATGCTATCACAGCGATTCGGTTCTCTTTATCACCCCAATCCATTTTAATATCACCAAATATTGTATTATGTATTGGCACAAAAATTAGAAAACACAATGAACAATCGTATAAAAATGACAGATTCTAAACTCAAATGTATTTTTTTATTATTTTTCATTGTAACAGTATTTATTGCCAGACTATGTATAAGTATGAAAAAATTAGCGTATATTAAACTTGTAAAGTGTATTGAAATCTAATCAATCGTATTGTAGTAAATTGATTTACCATTTACTATTTTAGCAATTCTTCGGTCTAGTTCTTCGCTATAGACTCTGCTCTTAACCCAACTTTTGCACTTATGGTTTGTAAGAGGATTTATTTTATATTGATTATTTTATTACTTTATTATATTTTATTGCTTCTACGCATTAGGCGTAATTTGCTAATGTTAAGAGGGGAGTAGAATTATGCTAATTTGGATTATTTATTAGAGAAAGATTGGTAAAGGAATTGGGAAAGAACTAAGTGGGGATCTGGAATGGCGACATGCCCCTATGCAAACATACGGTCTATCTATACCGTATGTTCTGGCATGACTATTCATGCCAGAACCAAGTAATAAGGAAAAAATAAATAGACGATAAAATGGATAGGTACCGCCATTATATGGAAGATAGCGGGATTATTTGACATAACGCAAACATCAAGATCACCGCGTAAGTACTACACTGCACACACTTAAGATCACTATAAATACGCTATAAATGCTTATTATACAAAATTACTAACCAATGATTAAATTATTACCAATGAGTTTTTAATTTAAAAAAATATGTAAATTTGTTTGACAACACCACTATAGTGCCTCGGAGAGCACGTTAAGCTGTCGGTCCCGGTTTCACTATACCAACTTGTGAAACTGTTTATAGATGGGTTATTGAGTCTATCCAAAAACATCGCGACGAGCTAGCCACTTGTTCGGTGTAGACTCATACCATCGGCTACAACGAGGTGGGATTAAAACTCCTCCGCTTGGTACCCTGGGGCCGTCTAGGCGGTCTCGGGCGCCGTAAGTCACCCGTGATAGTATTTATTTATTTATTTATACAAAATTAGTACACTTTTGCATAATAATATTCTATAAAATTAAATATAAAAAATATAACACAAACAAGCATCTACAGTTTTCGGACTACCCTCAAAGAATCCTTTATTTAATTAACATTATTATATAAATGAGATGTTATTTTAACAAATTGGCGGGTAGCAAAACTAGATTTGGCTTTAACACTTTATATTAGAATAGCTTTAGTTAAGAATAGGGAATATGCGTGTAACTCCAATTATTATTATTTTAATATATAATGTTCCCTTTATGTCTTTGATTATATTTACAGTAATCTATTTTATTTTGATTAGCTAATTTTTTCATTTTTTTTTTTTTTTTTTTTGTAGAAACGGAACGCATTACATAAAGCTAACTTTTGAGGTGCAATAACATTAAACTAATATGCATTTTGAGCACGAATGACGTCACAGAATGGCGGCTGGTGATGTACCGTTTTTTACTGCGGTAATGGCAGATAAAGTTTAAACCCTTTTATTTTAGTGTTATTACCCTTTAAAAAATGTTTAATAATTGTTTTTAGGGTCTAATGTAGTTACTCTATCAAGTAATGAAATAAAAATAAAACATGCATCCCTATTGCGGATCATACTTTTAATTTTGTGTACTCTGAGTATCGCATATAGGATGTATAGCTGCCGTATGGTAAGAAGGTTACAATATGAGTATAATTGTTGTTCAGTCGGATGGCTTTGAAGTACCATAAACAGCGCTCTTTAGGCTCTCTCTGTTTTAATGTAGTGAGTTTTGCAAGGACTTCCCTAAATTGGTATACAATGTCATTCAAGCAGACTCAACCAATTGCAGCATTATTGCTATTTTTGGTTGAGATTATTCTTGGACTTTACATTGCCACTTACCATCAGGTTGATCTAAACTCGCATTTCATGCTAAAATACCAAAAAAAAAAAGTTATAACAATAATAGAGGACATTGTGACAGTAATAATTTTAATAAAAATATTGAGAAAAGGAATAAAGTATTATATATTTGGAGTTTCCCATGATGGAAAATAAACCTTGGATCCGCTCCAACAGTTTAATGCGCCTTTGGTTCCAGAATGAAAGTTTTCGGCAGCTTAGGAACATTTTGCTGCGCTCTGGCCAGATGGTACTGACTGAATGTTACATAGTACAAGACAACTAGGTGAATCAATTTCAGAGAATAAATTATTGTGTAATCTATTTCTAGTAGCTTTTTCATACAAAACATTTTTTTTTATTGGAGCACGACATGTGACTTTGTATCTACCTGATGGTGAGCAGACCTACAAAGTGCATGAATAGGGTCAATTAATAAACAATATTGATCGCTCCCACTATGCCGGCTAAACGATGCGATTACAAAATGAAAGGGGCGACAATGCCGGCGAGGGGGCGAGTATATTTTAATATACTCGCTGCCTTATCGTTAATCCAACTACCCATTTCGTATTTGCACCCTGAAAGAAGACTACCACCTCGACAAGAAATCGATTCAGTAGTTGCCTGAAAACCGGTGAACCCACAGACAAAAACCGGAATATGACTAGGTCACTTGACAGTTTTTGCATCTGTATGGGGTGGTAACGAGACCGGTCGTTTACAACTACTCGGAAAGTAAATGTAGAGCAGGTACCTAGTAGGTATACCATTACGGTCACCTTACGACGCCCTGCACCTAGGGTTTCCAGCTATACTGTTAAGAACAGTATTATACTGTATAATGTAGTGAACATAACACTTTCTTTCTTACTGTTTGGACAATAAACATACATATCATCACGGGTGCCTTACGGCGCCCGAGACCGCCTGGACGGCCCAGGGTACCCAGTGGAGGGGTTTTTAATCCCACCTCGTCGTAGCCAATGGTATGAGTCTACGTCGAACAAGTGGCTAGCTTGTCGCGATGTTTTTGAATAGACTCAATAACCCATCTATAAACAGTTTCACAAGTTGCTATAGTGAAACCTATAGCTCTATCATATTTTATTAAGTGGATTTACTATAGCCGCTAGTAACTATAGAAATATAGAAATCAACCAATAAGAGAGATTTATTTGAAAAATAAAGCGATCCTATTGGTTGATCGCTATCTATAGTTACTTATAGTAAAAACTGTTTGCAAAAACTTGTGGTAGAGCTAAAAAGAATGATGGTTCGTGCGTGTAGCGCTGCCAGACAGTTCTCGTTTCAGAATGAAACTATTAAATGGCAAATTATATAATTGTTAAGACTGACACAAGCAAATGTGTGCGCAGTCAGAACATGACCCCTTTTCGTTCGGTTTTTATTTTGTTGGTTTCATAATTTCATTATACTTCAATCAAATTGTGTGTTTTTATGGCGCGGCTACATTAGCGGGCTACGCACTAGTCTGGCAGCGCTATACGCACGCACCACCATTCTCGTTTACTTTTTAGCTCTACCACAAGTTTTTGCAAACAGTTTTTACTACCGATTCATCTTTGAAATAATAAAACATTGTTATTTTTCCTAAAATACTGTTTATTTTCCTTCTCCGACCTTAACATACTTTATTCGTTATAAAAAAGTTGGCAACCCCACCTGCACCAAACCAGTGATTATTATATGCAAAATCATTTAAGTGTTCATTCACGAGTACATGTTCATATTATGGTACAACTACCACTACAGACATCGGTCTAATATAATTTTATTATATACATAATAAAATAAAAAAATGTCTAAAAATAAAATAATGTCGATAAAAGAATGTCTTACCTTAGTTTGAAATGAAATTAAATGGCAACTAAATTTTACAAATTTAAAACATTAATTATTAGAACGGATTGCTTAAAATTCCAATTCAAAGATGTGAAAAGAGATAACGAATTTCCTGAAAACTTAATATGTAACAGGAGGTGCTACAGACTTGAAGTTTGGTCCAGTTTGTTATATTTCTTTAAACAGCGGGAGGAGGGTAGGTGGTTTCCAAACTGTTTGAAATCGCTGAAACAACAGGTGCTACAAAGGTCAAAAATTGTACCTAGGTGGACTAAATAACTTAAACTTAAATATTTTAAACTTTTCAGTGATTTTAAAGTCGATACTTTTTTTCTTAAAAAGATTTTTTATTCCCTTTTTTTAGTGTAATAGAATGTCATTGATTCCAGCTCTGTAATTTTTCTTCAGATTTCAACAAAATTTATTTAAAACTTTCTATCCTTTAAAAAAAAATCATTTCAGATTTCACAGAAATTTATAAAAAAACATAATACTCTTAAAATTTGATGTGTTCCACAATCCAACTCCCTTCTTCCGATCATCTTAACCAAATTTATATCAACCCCACCAGTCCTCTAATTATGAAACGAAATTTTGATTCGATCGCTATCGCGATTATTTGTGATTGGAATGTAGCCTTTATGGCATTGGAAATAAAAGCGATGACAATTCAAATTACCAATGCATTAACAGATCGCTATCGCGTTCGCTGTAGTTATATAGCATTATGTGGCCACTGGTGATGCACCCTTTAAAATAAAGTAACAGTCATAAAAATCGGTTTAGATTTACCGAAGATATGAGCAAAACTCTCAAAATTCTTTTTTTTTTTTTTTTTTATAGAAGCTAGAGCTCACATGCCGATGTGACCTCACATCTACCTGATCGAAAGCAGTATGCAGGTCCAAGAATAAACAGCTTTTAGAACTGTGTTGTAAGAGCTGGTTTCATCCATTATGCCGGTTTAAGACGCCTATATAACATAGATTTTGAGGAGTTTCACTCTCCAGCTGAATCATTAGTTCTTCACCAAAATGGGACCAACTTGGTGACTAACTCTTTCATTAAAATTATATTTTTTTTAAATAACTTTAGATTTACTCTACCGATTGTCATTAACTTTTGTAAAAATGTTTTTTGTACAAGTAAAGTCTTCAAACATTTTATGATATGTCTAAACAGTAAAAAGTATAACATAAGTTATCCGAAAATTTACAATCCGCAAGTCATTTAAATTTTGGACTGTATTATACTATTAGTCTAAAATTATAAACAGACGAATGCCAAATGCAACATGTAACTAGCAGAACGGTATTCCAACTATTCTATAAATAAACATGCCACATTTCGTCTATCATGCCATTCAACATGTTCCGTTTTGAATATTACATGCGTAATTCGTGTTTATGTACCTAATAATAAAATATGAAGATAATATTAATAATAAATATACTTTAATATCTATTAATATAGATAACCTAGGTGAAATACTTAAACAATAATCTCCTCTTTCGTCCGACGTCTTGCCGAGTAAAGACGTGTTAATGATGAACCAATGAATTTTAAATAAGTGTGTATTGAAATATAAACCCTATGTGACTGAGATAGCGTATAAAATGGTGCAAATAAGTGTGTGGTAGTAATACCATTTCTTTACTGTGTGTGCGCGTGTTGCTTGACATTCTCGTGAATCTACCCGTTGTGCGACTGTGAAGTTTCAACAAAAAAGACCGAACAAAGTCTAGTTTTTCTTTGTGTTTTAATTTTCCATAAAAATAAAATAAAAAACTATATCCAATTTTCTAAACAAAATAAGTAGAATGCTCAGATCACCTGAAAGGGCTAACTCAGTGCCTGATGTCTCAAAGTTAGATTCTGTATCACCAGAAAATTTCATATCAACGAGAAATAAACGAAGAAGGCCCGCAGAAACACAGGATCTCTTTTTGAACAATATTAAGGATGAATTAAAAAACCAATTAACTGAACTCTTTCAACAATTCACCCAAAATAATTATGAGCAAATAAGTACTATTATAACAACGCTTAAGGACATTCAACAGACAAACGGTGCCATACAGAATACAATCACTTTACTCACAGAACAAAATACAGAATATAAGCAAAGAATTGAACAATTGGAAGTACAAACTAAGAAGGATAAGGAGCGTATAACTGTATTGGAGAACTTGTTCGAGGAACAACAGCGAATGAACAAAAAATCTAATATCGAGATTAAAAATATACCTTTGCAAAATAATAACTCTAAAAATGACCTTCTTAATATGATGTTCACTCTATCCAAAAACCTTAATTTGAATCTTCAACAAACTGATATAAAAGATATTACACAGATAAAAACTAAGAATGGTAAAAGCACTGTAATAGTGGAGTTTAATAGTACTTTAATAAAAACTGAAACCCTTAAAGCCGCAAAATCCTACAATTATAAAAACAATAATAACAAACTTAATGTAAAACACCTGGATTCCAAAATCAATGAAACAACCCCAATATACTTATCTGAAAACCTAACTTTAAAGTCATCTAGATTATATTACTTAGCAAGACAATTGAAGACATCAAGGAACTTTAAATACTGCTGGACTAACTTTGGAAGGGTATACTTGCGAAAGGACGACAGCTCTGCAATAATCACAGTTTCTAATGAAGCTCAAATTCAACAGCTCCTTATAAATTAAATTAAACTATATATATATATATATATATTTATTATTGTTAGATTGTTAGTAATTGAAGAGGTACCTAATTGAGTATAACTAACCCCCTACTTAACCTAATTGTTGTTGTGTACCTACAGTATGTGCATGATTCTGAATTTTTAGAATATATACCCATTCTAACGATTAAATATACACACCTACTTAATTTTACTGTATTAATCTTATTCAACAAGTGAGTGCTTGGCTCACTTGTTACCTTATTCTTTTATATAATATTACACACCCCAACAATTACAATTCAAATCTTTCTGAATTTTAATAGAAGAAAAAAGAGGGAAATTTAATCATAGAAGGAATAATGTAAGAAAGAAAAAATAATTTAAAAAATGCTACTCTTAATTGCTTACCTACTAATTTTAATTTTGAAGAAATACAATAATAAATTACCTACTTAAAATAAATTAATAAATTTGTTTCTTTCAGTGATTGGGTTGGATAAACAGTTTTATTTAGTTGTTTATATGTATGTATGATAGTTTACGTGTAATTTATTATTTATATATGCCTAATTTGGTAATTACATAATACAAGACATTGATGTTTATGAAATTTACTAAATTCACTCTTAACATAGATATACTTCACCTATAATAGTTTTATTGTTGTAGTAACTATTAAAATTAATTAATTTCATTCTGAGAGGAGGTTATTCTGTGTTGATTTTGATACATACCTATTATCATATATATTATCTACACTAAAAATATTTAAAAGCGATTATACATATATATGTATTTACCAACTTTTAACCACACTACATCTTATAGGATACTATAAAATATTAATAATGTACAAATGGATACCATTTTTCCAAAGTAACATTGTAAAATAAATAATAATAATATATATTGATGAATATATGTACCTATATGTATTATAATATAATAGAATATATATATATATATGTATGTGTATATGTATGTATATATGTGTGTATTTGTATATATATATGTGTGTATGTATGTATATATGTATATATATGTATATCGAAAAGGAAACGCTCATTCATTCGCTCATAAGACACTGAACTATTTATCTATAGCACAAGTAATTTGAATACATAAGTTTAGGATACATTTACATGTATTTTGACATTTGCTACTCTTATTTGTACTTTTATTTGTATAAACTGTATACCTACATAGCAAAATGATTAATTCCATAACATCTATAGAAGAATTAGATAATTTGCAACTGGCGCAAACAAATGACACTCAAATTGTCGATTTTACTAAATTACACTTACATGATTTTACTATAATTTCACAAAATATCCGAAGCGTTTATAATAATTTCGATGACCTGATACTTACCATATCCCAACTAGAAACTTACATTGATGTTATTGTTTTAACAGAATGTAGACTCAACCTTAATAAAAACATTCCACAAATTGAAAACTATATGACATTTTCTACAACACACCAAGTAAACAAATGCGACGGAGTGGTCATTTATGTAAATAAAAATCATACAGTTAGTGTACAGGAAATAAAACTAATTCAAGCGTCCTGCTTACAAATAACGACAAAGAATTACACTATCCTAGGAATTTATCGCTCTCCATCTAACACAAACGCAGCAAATTTTGTTCATTCATTGAATCTCCATCTCGATACATTAAAATCAAGAGAAAATATAATTATAACAGGCGATATAAATATAAACCTTATAAACAAAATAAATGAACAATCATATGAACGGACAAATAGGCTAAGTTATTTAAACATGCTGTCAATGCAGGGTTTGCTCCCTGGTCATCTTTTACCAACAAGGAACAAAGCCTGCCTGGACCATTTTATTTTAAAACTTAAAAATATCAAAACTACAGCTACAATTTCTGTATTAAAGACTACTGTAACTGATCATTTTATGATTTTCTTAGGGCTAACTAATAATACAAAGACGCACAACAATAATATTAAATATAGGGAAAGAATTAATTATGAAAGTCTATTGAATAGTATTAATAAAATTAAACTTCACGACTTCTTAAAATATGAAGACCCTAGTATATATACCGAAATGTTAATAGATAAATTAAGAGAGTGTTTATCAAATAACACCATAAAAACAGTAGTCTCAAGTAAAAAAAGGATTATAAAACCTTGGATGACGCCAGGTATATTGCGCTGCATAAGGAATAGAAACCATATGCAATTACAACTAAGATCTGACCCTGGGAATGAAATACTAAATATAACATACCGTAGATACCGTAACTTCTGTAACAATTTAATCAAAAAGCAGAAACGAAAATATGATAGTGAACAATTAACTAAAGCAAATAATAACCCTAAAGCCTTATGGAAAACTATAAATATTATAACAAATCGTAAAAGTAATAAATCGCAAAACATTGAATTATTGGATATGGCTCCATCCCCCCTTGAATCAGTTAATACAATTAACGCATACTTTTCTAACATAGGAAAAACTCTCGCCGAGAATATTTACAAGGACAATCGTCAAAATTCGTATATACACCCAATAACTTCAACTTCACATTCAACATCCTTCGTATTACTAAACACTGATCCCCAAGAGGTGTTTAATATTCTAATGAAACTTAAAACCGAAAGCGCACCGGGATGGGATAACATACCAACAAAACTTTTAAAACACGCCCATGAAATTATTGTACCAATTATAACTCATTTGGCTAACCTTTGTTTTGCAAAGGGGATTTTCCCGACGGCTCTTAAGCACTCTATTATCACTCCAGTGTACAAGGGTGGAGAAAGAGATAGTATCTCCAATTATAGGCCTATTTCATTATTACCATCAATATCAAAGATAATAGAAAAGTTGATAAATACGCGCCTTACTAATTACTTAAATACCTATAATATACTATCCAAATCACAGTTCGGTTTTAGACAGGGAGTATCAACAGAAGATGCTGTTATTTCGATGACCTCACTTATTATTTCTCAAGTCGATGCAGGTAAAAAATGTCTGACTGTCTTTTTAGATCTGAGAAAAGCTTTTGACACTGTCTCTGTTCCCATCCTTGTACAAAAGCTTGACAATATTGGTATAAGAGGTACTTCATTAGAGCTTTTTACAGACTACCTTACAAACCGTCAACAACAAGTAAAGGTTAATGGTTTTGTTAGTGATGGGGTGGATATTACCTTTGGAGTTCCCCAAGGTAGTGTACTGGGCCCCACACTTTTTCTAATTTACATCAACCACTTATGTGAATTAAAAATAGACCAAGGGCACATTTTCTCATATGCAGATGACACAGCGATTGTTTTTATAGGTGACACATGGAATGATGTTCGGGGATCGGCAGAGAAAGGCCTAGCTCGCATAGCTTCCTGGTTAAATACAAACTTGCTTTCCTTAAATATATCAAAAACTAATTTCATATGTTTCACAAAAAACTTTCGGACTCAACCTGAAATTAATTTCCAAATAAAAATACATAATGGTCACAACCCTGAAACTCCCAATTGTTCCTGCACCCAAATCTCTAGAGTGACATCTACTAAGTATCTGGGTATTATGATTGATCAACGCATGTCGTGGTTCCCACATTTAGAGCTAATGATGGGTAGAATTAGAAAACTTATATTTACATTTAAGAGTCTAAGACATGTTGCCACAAAAACCCTACTAAATAAAATTTACACATCTTTAGCTCAATCTATAATACTATATTGTATACCTGTGTGGGGTGGAGCTGTAAAAACTAAATTTATAGATCTGGAAAGAGCTCAGCGAGCTTTATTAAAAGTTATGTATTTTAAACCATTTCGATTTCCTACCGAAGATTTATATTCTATATGTGATTTACTTGGTGTCAGAAAGTTGTACATTTTGTATGGAATTTTAAAATTACACAAAAATTTACCGTATGATTCTCATAAAATTAACAAAAGAAGACATGATATAGTAGCCCCAGTAGTAACAGTAAAGACTTCCTTTGCTAGTAGACAATATGCCAAACAAATTAATTATTTATATAATATTATAAATAGAAACATTAATATATACCCATTGACATACTACGAATGTAAAAAATCACTAATAACTTGGCTAAAATCTAAAAGCTATGATGAGATTGAGACGATCATGCAAATAAATGAATAAACCCTTAAATTGATAGCTACTAACGAGTATATACTTATTTCGACAAACCCTACATATATGTACTATATCTTGAAAGTTATACTTTTTAAGATATATTGTAAACCTATTTTTAAATATTTGTTTTGTTTGCCGGGTTTTCATAAACATAGATTTACATAATTTTATTTTGGTTTTTATTTTATTTTATTATACTTGCTTTTTGTTTTTTATTTTTATTTCTTACTCTTATGTATAGATACCAAGTATTATTATCACCATAATCTTATAGATGCTAGGTAGTTTATGTGTTATGTTTGTACCTGGGTTGATTGTCTAGTAAATTGTGTCTAGTGAAAAGTTATTGATATTATTATTTACTTGTAACTTACCTTTGATATTAAAATTATTATTTACTATTAAAATTAACCTACTAATACTACTACTACTAATATTTACTTAATACTTATCTTTATTATATATGTGTCACTGAGGATAAAAATGCATTGTATAAGTGAAGAGCGGTGACTCCCGACACAAGTATTTAAATACTTAATGGGAGTCCCCAAAACCTGTAAAAACTTTGTAAAATTGCTTCGAATACATTTATTTTATTTTTTTTTATTTTTTTTTTAATCTAAATATTTATAAAATATAATATGCAGGTATTTGTATCGTTGTGTCTGGTAAACTAAGCTCTTAGTTGACAATGAGGTTTTGCTTCGTATTAACGTAACGTTAATACTCGTACGTGAGGAACTACCAATACGACTATCGAACCATCGACGTCGGGATACAATGCTATTGACATAGCTAGACCACGAAGGCGCTCGAACAAGTTGATATTCCAACTCTTGTAGTTATTGCGTGGATGATTTTTTACGCACAACTGAGTTTTCATTACTCTGAGATCAAGAATTGTAAATAGAGCTAATCAAGACAATAGTTAGCTTATAGATAGATACTATAGTTTATATTATATTTTTAAAAATATTAAAGAGTAGGTAAGGTATATTTTTTTCTATTGGATCACGACATGTGAGTTTGTATACCTGGTGATGAGCAAACCTACAAAGTCCATGAATAGGCTCGATCAATAATTGTTCTTAAACAAAAATGATCGCTCCCACTATGGCGGCTAAATAATGCGATTACGAAATGGGTGGCGACAAATTGCATTACGAGTATATTTTAATATTCTCGCTGCCTTATTGTCAATTACACCCATTTCGTAACCGCACATACAAAAAAAAAAATTACCTACATATTATATACATTATTTATGTACATTTGTTTGACAACACCACTATAGTGCCTCGGAGAGCACGTTAAGCTGTCGGTCCCGGTTTCACTATACCAACTTGTGCAACTGTTTATAGATGGATTATTGAGTCTATTCAAAACATCGCGACGAGCTAGCCACTTGTTCGGTGTAGACTCATACCATCGGCTTCGACGAGTTGGGATTAAAAACCCCTCCGATGGGTACCCTGGGGCCGTCTAGGCGGTCTCGGGCGCCGTAAGGCACCCGTGATGATATTTCCTTATACAGTTTTTTTTTCAATTTTTTTTTGTTAATTATAAATAAATAATCACGGTTGCCTTACGGCACCCGAGACTGCCTACCCGGCGGAGGGGGTTTTAATCCCACCTCATCGTAGTCGATGGTATGAGTCTACGCCGAACAAGTGGGAAGCTCATCGCGATGTTTGGATAGACTCAATAACCCATCTATAAACAGTTTCACAAATTGGTTTAGTGAAACTGGGACCTACAACTTAACGTGCACTACGAGGCACATAGTGGTGTTATTAAACAAGTGTACAAATGTATGTTATTTATTAATACATTATATATTTACATAAATTATAAATTAATTATTATATAAAGGGGGCTTGTAATGATTTTGTAGACGTTTTTTATTTTGCTCAAATAATTAATGATTTTTAAAATAAAATAAAATTTGAAATTTGTTGTGTAGGAATGCGGTAAGTGCTGGACCAATTGATGAGATATAAAGAAATATAGAATTCATAATTATGTATAAAAAAATCAGTAAGGCAGTAAAAATGTTTAAATGTAAATTAATAAGTTTTACACATACCACATCTATGCACTGTGCCATCGATATATCTGTAAAAAAAAAATACATTGCCTTCAAGCTCTATCAGGTGTCGATCGACGACTTTGTGAGAAGCTTGCAACAGCTGCTGACTCTCTATTTTTTTTGTTTAACCAATGTACAGCAAATGATTTTCTACATACGTTTTTTTTTTAATTATTTTTATCGGAGTACGAGATGTTACTTTGTATCTACCTGGCGGTGAGCAGACCTAAAAGTTCATGAATGGGGTCGATCAATAATTGTTCTTAAACAATATTGATCGCCCCATTTCGTAATCATGCTATTGCGAAATGGGGGGCGACAATGACGAATTGCATTACGAGCATATTTTAATATACTCGCTGCCTTATTGTCAATCCAACTACCCATTACGTAACCGCACCCTGAAAGGAGACTACCACCTCGACAAGAAATCGATGCAGAAGTCTCCTGATAACGGTGAACCCACATAGTAAAACCGAAACATGATTAGATCACTTGTCGGTTTTCGCATCTGTGTGGGCGGTGGTAACCGGTCTATACTCGTGAGTACATTTGTTATGTGCAACAGAGTACCTACAATAACATAATACATACATAGAATAACAGATTTTACATAACTACTACGAAACAAAACGTGCGACCTTGAGCTAAAATTCCTCTTAATACTATAAATACAATAATAATATGTAGGTATATATATATATATATATATATAATAAATTTCAATAAGTATCAGTAATGCCTAAGGCATTAAGCTCACTTTTGTACAAATCTTTTAGTAAAATACTGTTGAAGAAGAGTGTAAAGGGGAAACTTCATCTAAACGGATGGCCAGACCCAAAAAATTACATTCATATTTTTTTGGCATCCAAATCTGATTAAAATTTCGTAGTGCCTACAACCAAACAAATTCTACGTAACATTTGATTTGACTATCTTGTCGATGTTATTTATATTTTTAATCAACTGCTTGGCGGCATTTATTTTATTCGTATCCGACCAAAAGCTTAACGTGATCCCCGAAGCAATAGTAGATAGTGTTGTCAAACTATACTACCTACTTTCTTTTTTTTAATGTTATTGGAGCACGCAATATGATATAATAAGACCTACAAAATTCATGAATGGGGTCCACCCAATACATTCTTGTTTAACATTGATCGCTTCCTATATCGGCTAAATTATATTTTACAAGCTGACCCGCGCAACTTTGTCTGCGCGTTTAAATTTAACCGTTTACGCAGCGTACGCTCTTAAAAGGAATAATTTTTCCCCGTTTTTGCAACATTTTTCTTTGTTACTCCGCTCCTATTAGTCGTAGCGTGATGTTATATAGCCTATAGACTTTCTCGATAAATGGATTATCCAACACGAAAATTTTTTTTCAATTCGAATCAGGAGTTCCTGAGATTAGCGCGTTCAAACAAACAAACAAACAAACTCTTCAGCTTTATAATATTAGTATAGATTAACATTTAAATTAAGCACCCGACTAAGAACACAATCTTAAAGGTTAGCTGGTAGATAATGCCTAAGGCATCATATATAAAATTTGTCTTTGTACATGACTTTTGTTTACTGATGATGGTATGAGTCTACTCGGTGTAGATATAATAACCTATCTATAAACAGTTTTACAAGTTGGTATAGTGAAACCGGGACCGACAGCTTAACGTGCTCTCCGAGGCACTGGTTTGTGGTGTTGTGTTGGTATTGTTTGTTTGTTCCGAGTAAACTCAAAAATTACTGAACCGATTTTGATTTTAAATTTTATTTCACTAATAGAAAGTTGAGTTTTCAGCGAGTAATATGAGCACGAGTAATGAACACGGCCACCACGTATATAATAAATATACATAAATATCAAGGACAGTATTTAAATTACTCGTATTTTAAATACATCAGACGTATTAGGTATTTTTCAAATACTAATTGTTGAATATTTTGCCTAGCCCTGCATAATTAAGAATACTACTTTTGTAATCGCGAAGGATCTCCATATAAAATGAGCTTTCGCACTTCAAGCAATAAATAATAAATACCATCACGGGTGCCTATTTGGCTCCCGAGAACCGTTTAAACGGCCTCAGGGTACCCAGCGGAGGGATTAATCCGTCCTCATTTCGCCGTTGATATTTAGAGGCAACATCTAACAAGTGACGAGCTTGTTGCGGTGTTTATGATGAAACAGCCTCGTTGTATAAAGCGGTCACCCATCCCAGGCCGGCCTTGTTGTCATCTGCTTATCAGTTGCGCAGTGACTTAACCACTAGGCTGGGACCGCTTTTTTATGTAATAATTTCAAGTAATACTCGATTAGATACTGTTTGTCGCAGTTTATTAATATTTCTGTTTTGGGGTTTTTTTTTGGAAATCAGAAAAAAACATTAAAAATATTATAATGCAAAATATTTATTACCCACAATAGAAATATTTTTGCGTACAATTACCAACATAAAAATAATAATTAAACTTGGACTATAAGCAAAGTTGTAGGTAATATTGGAAGTACGTGTATGGGCGTCAAGCCGACTACCACATTTTTATTATGGGTCTAACGTACGCGTTACGTAAACAGCGACCTTTTTATAGCTATATATTATTAAGGGCTCTGCAGTTGTGTTAACGCCAAAACAAACGTACTTTTAATTATTTTTTTATGTTGGTAATTAGTACGTTAAAATCTTTCTGTTATGATAAATACTTTTTTTTATTATTAAAAAAAGTTAAAAACAGAAGGAATAAAAAATACAACGACCGTCAAAATTATTATTTTAATTCTGCTACAAAAAGGTAGTAGAGAAAGATGTTGTATGGAGAATGCTGAAATCGTGATCGCAAATGTATTGTCCTTAATAGGATCAGGAAAATTGATTGGGGAAAGTAAAAAGAAATAAGAAAAACGCCTTTTGCCGGATGTCCGACGCTAATCAGATATTTATGAGGAAGCCTTATTAGCAATATATTAATATTTGTTGCGATAAATATCCACCTAGCGGAAACGGTGTTTACTTCATTAGATTCAGAAGCAAAATACTATATACTAATTGTTATCGTGGTTTTTTATTCTTATTGGAACAAGCCATGTGACTTTATATACCTAATGGCAAGCAGACCTACAAAATCCATGAATGGGGTAGTGAATACAAGTTACCTAGTCATGTTTTGGATTTAGTCTGTGCGTTTACCGGTTTTCAGGTGACTGCTGCATCAATTTCTTGTCGAGGTTGATTTGAAGTTAAATCCGCAAGGATATTAAAATAGACTCGTAATGCAAATTTCTCTTTGTTGCCGCCCATTTCGTAACCGCGTCATTCAGCCGGCATAGTGGGAATGATTAATGTTGTTAAACAGCATTGATCGACACCATTCATGGACTTAGTAGGTCTGCTTATCATAAGCACGTACAAACCCGCAGACAAAACTTAGTTTCATAATAATGTCAATAGATGATACATAAAAATTCTACTTCAAGATTTTTCCATTCCAGAAAATACATTTATCATATATTTCGTAGATGGCAAATTGAATTCCTACATAGTCAACTCAAACAGAACCAAACTCAATACAAAACTGTTTTATAACTAAAAAGTCTACATACCTAATAAATGTATTGACATGATGCCAGAAAATGACGACATTTAGTTCATGGTTTTATTTTTCTACCTAATATTGATAAGTGAAAACCACTAAAATAATATATGAATTAATATTTATACATATTATATATTAATATTTATTATATAGTTGGTATGACGGCAACCAAAATCTCACGGCAAATTAGCGATATTTCTTTACTTGAAATCCAAATAGTTGTTTCCACATTATAAATAAGATGAAGAAGAAATCACAAAACGTCAGCAAAAGATTATTTTAATATGACAAATTACAGATGGTATTGTGATTTTTTTTTATGCCAAGATACACATAAATGGATCAGAATAATTCAAACTTAGCGCTAGTATAGACTAGTGATAAGTTTGAATGGGCCTCAGATGTCCAATTGGTATTCAAAAAGATGGTAGAGACAATGATATTAGCTATACATGGATTCTCCGTGCGGATGCCGGGTCCATCACGC
Source organism: Monopis laevigella (assembly GCA_947458855.1). Taxonomy (NCBI): domain Eukaryota; kingdom Metazoa; phylum Arthropoda; class Insecta; order Lepidoptera; family Tineidae; genus Monopis; species Monopis laevigella. Next base: position 16,429,690 of record OX381583.1, on the reverse strand, counting down.
GGCAGGGGAATGAACTGCAGTGTTCCCGGGCTTGAGAAAGCGAAGCAGGGTTAAAGGCCTTTTCGAATTAACTCTTTCCTTCACTGTGTTCACTACGCTGTCTACCCATCCAAATACTTTATGATCCTGTCAGTGCCATCTTGAAAACACTTTCTATAAAAGTTCCGACGGAATCGAAAAGATCTTGGAATGTCAAGATCCTTCAATAGACGATGCAAAGACCTTGCTGGAATTCCTCTTGCACCGACTTTCACAGCATAAAGTTGAGTTTTCGAAACCGTTTTTAGTATTTTAATTCGTTAGATGAAAGTATTTATTTGACTTAATGGTGTTGTCCTTAGGAATGTTTGTTTCCCACAGAACTGCGAGTTCAACAAGTACAACTTTCTTCAAGCACCGTCAGTATCTGGTATATAGGCTGAATCTTCTAGTCGGCCCGGAATTTTGTAATATATTTTAAATGTATCCATGAGTATTTTCCAGTCTGACAATCCATCAGACTGTATTGAGAAATTTATTAGTTTGAAATTATCGTATACTTAAAAAATACTAAAAGCTGGTGAGAAACCTAATTATAGTACTATTCCAAATTGAAACCGCATTTCCATTGTGGTTACCAATTCTACCGCAGTATTTTGTTTTAAAATCGTTGACTCTTGCAGTAGCTTTTACATAAGCAGTTACCAAACGTGCTATAAAATATAGTGCTACATACATGTTACCTATAACTTATTTTGCCTGCATAAATTGATGAATTAAAATTTACCTAAGTCATGAAAAACATATCATATTTGAAATTGTCATATCATTGATATGACAATTTCAAATCGCAACTTGATTGTGATTACCCATTCTCCCGTGTTTTAGACTGTTGCTTTTTGCAGCACTGCAGTTAAATTGCCAAGCGTGCGACATTATATATAGATATAGGTAATTCTAACCTGTAGCAAGTTATTTTGAATTAGGAAGCAGGACTTCGCTCGTTACGGCCACGTCTACCGCCCACCATTGTTGAAGGAAAATAGTTTACCATTGTCTAACACGTCCTCAAATTCCTGAAGTTTCTCACTTTGAGGTAATTTAAGAAGCAAACATTCTATTTTCAAATCTCAAAGCTCGAGAACAATGACTCTCTAATTACGACAAAGTACCACAAAGGATATGTTTTACTTGCGTCTAACTTTTCTTACCCCTGTCGTTACCACATTTATTTGAGGCAAAAGTTTTCGACAGACTTAATTGTTATTGCGGAAGTGTGAAACTAGCTTAATGGTGGGTATTTATGTATATATATTTCTAAAGTAGTAAGACATATAATAGGTATCTACTTATGGCGATTGATAGACAATGTTTCGACCCTTTTTCACCTAAATCCATTATGATATTGTGTCTTATATGGCTCTCAATAACATAATAATAAATAAATAAATACCATCACGGGTGCCTATTTGGCTCCTGAGAACCGTTTAACTGGTCTCAGGGTACCCAGCGGAGGGATTAACCCGTCTGACCACTAGGCTTTTTCAATAACATCTATAACAAAATATCAATAAATCGACGAGTGGTCAGTCAGACATTCACCTAGGTAGAGAAGTCTAACCATAAGAGTTCTTATTTGTTTGTAATATTATTCCTAGGGCAATATTTTTAAAAGCTTAATTGAATCGTGGTTTATTTCAGATGGAAAAAACAATTTGCTGTAAATGTAACCAGTAAATTAGCTGGGTTGGAAAAAAACGGGTAAATTATTTCTTTAGATCTCAATGCGGTAAGTACGATGTTGTTTTAACTGAGTTAATGATTTCTACCAATTAATGAGTTTTGCCGATTAGCGGACGAATTTTTTTTTTTGAGTATCACGCTAACATCGCACGCGGTTCAATAAAATAAATAATAAATATCATTACGGGTGGTTTCAGAGAACCGTTTAGACGGCCTCAGGGTACCCAGGGCGGAGGGATTAACCGGTTCTAGATTCTTAGATATTATTCGGAGGCAACACCTAACAAGTGGCGAGCTTGTTGCAGCGTTTATGTTTTTTTTTTATTGGAGCTCGACATGTGACTTTGTATCTACCTGGTGGTGAGCAGACCTACAAACTCTATTAATGGGATCAATTAATAATTGTTATTAAACAATATTGATCGCTCCCACTATTCCGGCTAAATGTTGCGATTACGAAATGGGGGGTGACAATGACGAATTGCATTACGAGTGTATATTTTAATATACTCGCTGCCTTATCGTCTATTCAACTACCCATTTCGTAACCGCGCCCTGAAAGGAGACTACCACCTCGAAGGAATCGATGTAGTAGTCTCCTGAAAACAGGTGATGATATAGCCTCGTTATATAAAGCGGTCACCCATCCCAGACTCAGCCTTGTTGTCATCTGCTTAACCTTGTTATCTTTTTTTAAAGGTTCAACAATGTCTTTCTAAATTTCTGGCGGGGTTTAAGATGAAAGGGAGATGAACAGTGTCCATTCTATAGTTAGTTATTATTAAGCATTCTATGGTATACTTAGATAGAGGTAAGATTTGGGATTAAACCCGAATGATTTTCATTTTCCGATACCGGAAAAGGGTCTTCAATCAATCATCGCGTAAACATCTATTAATTTTCACTAATATTATAGTCAAGGTGTGAGGAAACACGTCAAACAACTTTTAGAACTTTATTTATGTATTTGCATCAATAATTCATTATTTTATTTACTTACGTGATGAAATACTGTAACACTAAACAAATTGCCTACTCACTAATAACTCATTATCTCCAGTCAATGTTTACAAAATTATAATGCAGTATACTTTAATGTATTAAAGCTGAAAATTCAATATTTTCCTGTGCTATTTTTGTATATGAAGGGCATTACAAACATATTGCCCGGGTCACACACTAAGCTCTAGGCTTGTACTATGTGTACCAGAAAGAACGATAATAATATATATTTTATAAACACCCAGACTATGGCAAACTGTACAGAAAAACGTACTTATATTTTTTTCCATGGTTAGGAATCGAATATATACGTGGTGACCGAGTTGGTTAGACCTTGGACTTAAAAATACTTAGGTCCCTGGTTCGAATCCCGGTGTGTACCAATTAGTTTTTAATTAAAAAATGTATGTACATTTGTTTGACAACACCACTATAGTGCCTCGGAGAGCACGTTAAACTGTCGGTCCATGTTTTACTATACCAACTTTGAAACTGTTTATATGGGTTATTGAGTCTATTCAAAACATCGCGACGAGCTAGCCACTTATTCGGTGTATACTCATATCATCGGCTACGACGAGGTGGGATTAAAACCCCTCCGCTGGGTACCCTGGGGCCGTCTTGGCGGTCTCGGGCGCCGTAAGGCACCCGTGATGATATGTAGGAATCGAAGCCACGACGAAGATGATTTCAAATGATAATATATGAAGGATACAGGATGGCTCACCTTACAAATCCCATGCTTCTCCGTGGTGATGGTTCTTCCCAAATTTAGCGGTACCGCTTATGTTCGTCAGATGGGTATCTGCACTTCACTAATGGTGTATGGTGATTTTGGGAGCACAATACAGGAAGGATTTAGAGGGCTAGGACCACTGAATTTAGGTTTTACAGACCTTAAATATTGCTTTTAGCAAGTAAAGTTACAGACCTAGTTACAGTATACAGAATTTTATTCAAGTGGCAAAGAGTGAGTGAGTGAGTGAGTGAGTTAGGAGTGATCGAGAGGAAAATAGTTGCCAATTATAATTAATATTAAGTATAGCTAACATTCTCCCCGCCGAAGAAACCGTTAAGATTTCTTCAGATCTAACTAAAGAGGTAGTTACAGTTGCAGTTGCAGTACAGTTGCAGTACAGTTACAGTTACAGTACAGTTACAGTTACAGAAAAAATACTGAAATAGTCAAATTATAATAGAAAAAATATTATAAGTAGTAAAATGAAATATAAGTAAAAAATTAATTTTGATTAGGTAGTAAACAAAGTTTGCCCACTGGGCGAGTAATATCACCGGAAGAGGTTTTAAGCGTGACGACTCGCACAACTCCGTCTCGTCCAGGTGATAGTTTAGTGACACGACCCAACTTCCAGTACAGAGAAGGAGAATTGTCATTAACAATCAAGACTAAGTCACCCTTTTGGATGTTAGCATTTTGTTTGAGCCATTTGTTACGCTCTTGCAACGTATGTAAGTAATCACGTTGCCATTTAGTCCAAAAATGTTGAGTAATTTTTTGTAAGAGCCATCGAGATAGCCGGTTCTGACCACAGTTCGTAAAGTTTTCCTCCGGTAGAGACATCATAGAGTCTCCAATTAAGAAGTGTGATGGAGTCAGTGCATTAATATTATCAACGTCTTCAGAAATGGGACATAAAGGTCTAGAATTGAGTACAGCTTCAATTCTAGAGAATACAGTAGAGAGCTCCTCAAAAGTCAGAGTTTGAGTGCCTATAGTACGTTTTAAATGGGACTTAGCGCTTTTAACAGCAGCTTCGAATAGCCCACCCATACTGAGCGCAGCAGGTGGGTTAAAATGCCAGTTAATTTTTAAGGAATTACAGAAATTATCAATTTTATTATTTACAGATTTATTATTTAAGAAACAATACAAATCCTGCAAGTAGTTGTTGGCACCTACAAAGTTTGTACCACAGTCTGAGTATATGTCAGAGCAGAGGCCTCGTCTACTAACAAATCTGTGCAGGCCAGCAATAAAGCATTCAGTAGAAAGATCTGACACAAGCTCGAGGTGAACAGCTTTAATCGAAAAGCAGACAAATACACATAAGTATGCCTTTTGAATAGCAGCCTTACGCAACTTGGATGCCTTTATTAGAAAATAGCCCGCATAATCAATGCCTACTTTGGAGAATGGTCTAGAATAAGTTACCCGGTCTGGTGGTCAGCCATGAGATACTGAGAAGGTTTGGGACGTTCCCTATAGCATTTTAGACATTTAAATATCTCACTTCTTATAGCTACACGACCAGACAAAATCCAAAGTTTTCTACGAAGAAGAGAAAGCAAAAGATTAGCACCAGCATGCATATAAGTCACATGATAATATTTTATAATTAAGTTAGTCAAATGATGTGATTTAGGTAATATAAGAGGATGTTTATGTTCAAACTCAATAGAAGCATTTGACAATCTGCCGCCAACCCGTACAAGACCTCTGCTATCAATAAAGGGAAATAAACGTTTAAACCGAGTAGCATGAGGTTTGTTTTGTTTTAATAAAGTTATGTCAGTACGAAATTCAAATGATTGGACCAAAGAAATTAAAGACAATAAAGAATCATTTGTATTTTGAACAGTGAGCTGACCAGAAAGTTTACAGTGAATATGACGGAGATTGTAAATAAATCTTAAGCAGTAAGCTTGCACTCTGACAAGTGTATGAAATGAACTAAAACGAGACATGAATTCAGTTGGATCGGCTATAGCACTACTTGTATGACAAGTAGAGATAACCTGTTCAGAAATAGGAATTAAATTATTTAAATTAGTAATAGGCCATGATTGTGAAGGTTCTGTCAACCAAGATGGAGACCACCACAAGTCATGGTGTACCAACTCTGAAGGTAGCAGCCCACGTGACGCGGCATCTGCGGGATTAAGACTAGTTGGTACATGTCTCCATGTGGTAGGAGAACAATTAGAAAGTATTTGAGAGACACGATTCGCCTCAAAGACCTTTAATAAATGTACAGGTGTGCGTATCCATGACAACACAATATTGGAATCACTCCAAGCAAAAATACAGGAAAAATTTACAGTGGTTAATATAGATGTACAATATTTTATTAAATTTGACAAGAGTAGAGCACCACAGAGTTCCATGCGAGGAATGGTAAGCTTCTGCTTTATAGGTGCTACTTTAGATTTTGATATTAATAAACAAACATTGACCTTGCCCATGCTATCAACTATGCGAATATAGACAGAACCAGTATAACCACGTTGAGATGCATCACAGAATCCATGAAGCTGGATGTCTGTGCAGCCTTGTGGAAAAATATAACGTTTAATATTAAGTTGTGATAGTGACGACAAGTCATTCAGAAAATCAAACCAACAGCGTTGGTAGTCGTCTGGGAGAAGATCATCCCATCCAATACCAAGCAACCAAAGTTGTTGCATAAAGAATTTAGCTTTAAAGATTACAGGCATGAGCCACCCGCACGGGTCATACAGACACGCTATATTAGAAAGAACAGCTCTCTTAGTACAGCCAAGATTAGATACCCGGCTATGGTATCTAAAGACATCAGCAATAGGATCCCAGCTGATGCCGAGGACCTTAATATAATTATCAGATTCAGCTTCAAAGGTCAAAGGTGATTCACGCATGCACTCTGGAAGTCCAGAAAGCAGTTCAGGGTGACTGCTTGCCCATTTTCGGAGTTGAAAGCAGCCAGTACTCAGTAAATTATCAAGTTCAATTTTATATTGTCTAGCAGTTGCTACATCTGGAGCACCACACACCACATCATCAACAAATACAGATTGATGAAGTATGCGGCTTGCATTAGGATGAGAGGTTTGACCTTCAGATGCAAGCTGAGACAAGCAACGCATAGCTAGATATGGTGCTGAAGAGACACCAAAGGTTACAGTGTTTAGTTGATATTCCTGTAGCACATCATCTGGGTCTTTACGCCAGAGTATGGTTTGGTAAGAGCGATCCTTGGGTTCAACAAGGACTTCTCTGTACATCATCTTAATATCAGCTATGAAGGCTACTTCATTAAGGCGGAATCTCAATAAAATATCAACAATATTTTGTTGTAGTTTGGGACCTGCATACAAAACATTATTAAGTGATAGACCATTAGAGGTCGGAGTGGATGCGTCAAAGACTACCCTAACCTTTGTGGTAGAGGATTGTTCTTTGATCACAGAGTGATGTGGCAAATAATACTTGCCAGTGTTATACAGTGATACAGATACAGGAGTCATATGACCTAAATTAATATAATCATTCAGTACAGCTACATATTCAGATTTAAGTTTCTGATTAGTATTTAAGCGTCGTTCTAAAGAATAAAAACGACGTTCAGCAACAGCACGGCTTTCTCCCAGTATACAGTTCTGTTTGAACGGCAAACGCACCATGAAGCGTCCAGTTTCGGTACGCTTTACAGAATTTAAAAATATTTCCTCACAAACCTCATCATCAGGATTAAGACTAGAAGCTTCAGGAATATTCTCTAGTTCCCAAAATCGTTCCAGGGAATCAGAGATGGTCACACAATGTGACTTTAAAGTTTCAGATGAAGCAACATATTTGGAAGCATTACCAATTATAATCCAACCAAATATAGTGGAGTATGCAGAAGGTAAATTATTTGGTAAAGTAATTTTATGACCTAAATAAACTTCATTATAAAAGTCACTGCCCAATAAAACATCTACAGAGCGGGAATTATAGAACTGATCATCAGCAAGTTGAATGTTAGGTAGGGCCTTAATGATGTCAGGTGACACAGGTACAGATGGCATTATACCAGTAACTTCCTTAAGAATGATTGCAGATACAGAAATTTGATGGTTGGATACAGATGATTTTAAGTTTAGTGTAACCACACCTTTACAGTAGATGGGCTTAGAAGAACCAATACCTGCCACAGACATATGACTATGAGACCGCTTGAGCTGGAGACGCTGCACACAAGATTAAGTGATTATAGTGCACTGCGACCCAGGATCAATAAAGAGACGTACAGGATGCAATGAACCATTGCCAGCGGTAGCATGGGCTACAGCAGTCCCTAGCAGGACATGATGCTTATTTGTGAGAGACACAATAGCATTGATGGCAACAACACCTGGATCCGTTGATGTTGAAGGACTAGGAGATTCACTAGGTTGCTTAACACTAAGTGCAGCAGACGAGTCTCGGAGACATATCAAAGTGTGATGCTTAGTTTTACAGAATTTACATTTATAATCAGAAGTACAGTTAGAATAAAGATGACTACCTAAACAATTAAAGCATAAACTCTTACCTCGAGCAAAGGCTACACGATCCTCAATGGACATAGATTTAAATTTGTTACAGGAATATATAGTATGGTCATGGTTACAACATGGACATGCAGTTTTGTTGACATGATGAACCTTTATGTTCTTGGCAGGTCTTAGGTATGCAGGGTTTTGACTTTGCCTAGAAGGAGGACAAGAGAACTCATATGCCTTGCATCGGGTATCAAGAAAAGTTAACAGTAAAGTATAGGAAGGGATATCACTAATTTTAGCTAAAGTTAATTCAAATTGATTTCTTAAATCAATAGCTAGTTTTTTCATTATGATATGAAGTAGGATAAAAGACCACTGTTTCACTTCAAAGCCAAGAGCCTTTAGTGCTTCAAGATTTTCATTAAATGTATTTAAGAAATCTCTTAAGTCACTTTTAACAGTATGTACAGTAGGTAAAGATAATAAGGCATCTAGGTGAGTGTCAGCGATTAGTCTTTTATTACAGTATCTATCCTGTAATAGGTCTAAAGCTACAGAATAATTTTCATTAGAAATAGGTAAATGTTTAATTAGATTTAAGGGCTCTTTACTAAGGCAAGATAATAAATAGTGAAGTTTACGTACCCCAGTTAAAGAGTTGTCACAGTCGACAATACTCTTAAAAATGTTAATAAAGTTTGTCCACTGTGTCACTTGTCCGCTAAAACTCGGTAAAGGTATCCTTGGCAGATCGTGACGAGCAGGGGAACCATTAAGGGATACAGGACTTACAGTTTTTTCATTCGATAAACGACGCCGAACCGTTTTAATTTTTGTTATGATGCCGTCATAACGCTCAAATTCAGCTTGGTGAGCTTTGGCATCAAACCCTGCCTTTTTGGCGGCTTCCACTGATACATAGTAGTCGAAGAAATCGGACTGCAGCTTCTCGATTTCCGCAACTCTCACAAAAAACTCCTCTCGGACGTCGCAATCCTCTACAGCGGCTTGCGCCTTTGTTATTAAAGTATCTAATACATTTTTCACTAACCGGTACTTAATTTCAATCGTCATTGTGACGAGTTAATAACAAATTGAATTAATTTAAAACAAATATAGTCGAAAAACACTTGCAAGCGCGTTGTATTTTAAAGTTTTTAAATCTGACATTTAGTTTTTACAATAAGTGACAGATGACAGACGTCAATAGGGATGTACTGTCAGAAACGAACGAATGAATGAATGCAATGAGTGTAACGTCACAATTTGTTTACAAATAATTATTTTAAAAATGTTTACGTGGTGGGTAGAAAAATAAAGTTATTTAATAAGGGTATTAATTTATAATATAGTAATAAAGTACAGAATTCAAATTAAAGATAAATGAATGGTTATTTTCAGTTAAAAAGTATAAAGAAAGTATTATAATAACATGTATGCAAAATTAAAGTAAAGTAACTTGATATGACAAAATCAACCTCCGCTATAAGGAAATAAGGTCGATAATGACATAAAAAGATTTAAAAGTTTTCCTAGAACAATTTACAGTTAAAGTTCTAAAAAACGAATTAAAGGAATTTCAGTGATATTTTACAGGTAATGAAATACAGTTAAATACAGTATAATGAAATACAGAGAATACAGAAAAAAATAACGTAAAGTTAAAGGTACGTAAAGTTAATGGCAACTATATTCGGGAATAGAAAAATGTGATTTTAAGGAATCCAGGACTCGAAGGACCAAGCATGAAGGATACAGGATGGCTCACCTTACAAATCCCATGCTTCTCCGTGGTGATGGTTCTTCCCAAATTTAGCGGTACCGCTTATGTTCGTCAGATGGGTATCTGCACTTCACTAATGGTGTATGGTGATTTTGGGAGCACAATACAGGAAGGATTTAGAGGGCTAGGACCACTGAATTTAGGTTTTACAGGCCTTAAATATTGCTTTTAGCAAGTAAAGTTACAGACGTAGTTACAGTATACAGAATTTTATTCAAGTGGCAAAGAGTGAGTGAGTGAGTGAGTGAGTTAGGAGTGATCGAGAGGAAAATAGTTGCCAATTATAATTAATAATAAGTATACCTAACAATATATCTACTGCTCTGAAAGCTGTAAGGTATGCGTACCAAAAACGACGATACTAATACATATTACATTACAGTTTCTAGCAGTGCAGAAACACGTACTAATTCTATTCGCCATGAATGGGAAACGAACCCACGACCTCCGGATCCAACACCAAAGGCGTAACCATGGAGACTGTCAACATATCTACAAACGAAGGTATCTTCTATGAAAACAAAACAACTTCTAATTGGGTAACAAACGTTTATTAATAGCATGTAATAAAATTAATATCCCAATAGTAACGATGTTAAAGATAAGCAATTTTATGACTTCAATTATACTTGTAGATGAAATAAATGGATAATAAAATAAACCGGAAACTATGTATTTCACGATATATTACTTTACTTATTGATTTTCTATATCTTTAGCAGACACTCGCGTATTTTCGGCTGGAAAACCGTAACGCCGTAGTATCCCTCGTTTATCATTCCCACTCGCACATCCTTTTATCATTCGCGCTCGTTCATTTTATCATTCACACTCGCCCATTTTTCGGTGGTTTAGATATATCTTCCGAGATAAACATTTTATAAACGTGGTTTCATGGGAAAAGTTGTTCGATTTGATCAGTAGAGCCTCATATTAGCCCAAAATACAATCCTTTAAATTCACCATATATAATTATACCATTTTTTAGGATCCTGGTTCAAATCCCGATGTGTACCAATGAGTATTTAAAAAATAAATGTTTGAAAACTTATTGTAGTTCTTCGAAAAGCACGTTAATCTCTTGGTTCCAGTTTCACTGTAACTGTTTATACAGAGTGAATTTTTCAAGTGTGCCTTCAAGGCCAAATCCTAAACTGACCAGTTCGATTCCCGGCTAGGAAAATAAATTTTTCAAAAATCTAATGATGCAATTTTAGGCAAGGATTTGGCCTTTAGTCTATCCAAAATATCACGACGAGTTGACTATTTGTTCACTCATCGGCTGCGACGAAGTGGGATTAAAGCACCTATGCTGGGTACCTTAAGGCCGTCTAGGCGGCTCGGTCGAATATGAAAGTATGTTTCTTCAGGGTCAAAAAAATTCACTTGGAAGCGGAACCTTTTTTTATTATTAAAGCAAAGAAGACTAACTGCAAATGTTGTTTGTCTCCGAAACGTAGAGCCTCCACGAATTACTGAATTTATTTAAAGGTTCTGTAGGGTAGCCCCGGAAATGTTTGAACCAATCCTGTTAACCTAGTTACTCTATGACCTAAACATTTCTCAGATTACAATTAATGAATTTTGTTCATTGCTAACTGATCTAACAGCTTTGTGAAGCATTGTTTCAAGAAAATAAATATTCTAGATTATTACACCCCTCTTATCCAAATTCTAAAAACGGTAAAATACCTAACAATTTACTGTTATGCGGGCATATAAAGGTGAAATAAAAGATGCCTCTTACAAAGCGTGCAAGTGAGAAACAAAATTTTACAGTTTTTTTGCTATAACTTTCAAAATATTTTAAATTTTACAAAAATGTTAGGGCTTGCACTAGCTAGATCTTATACATATTATTAAAACATGGCTTTATAATCTGCCCTGTATTGAAGTAATAGGAAATATCGATAAAAAATGTACCTCCATTTTTTATCGATATTTCCTATTACTTCAATTACTTTGCGATTATTTTCTATCGAGGCAACTTTATGCTATTAGGTTTTTCAAAGGGCCAGTTACTTCTAAGTATCTTGTATTATTACTATGTTTTCGTATTATATATATGTTGGGTTATGATTGGGTTTGACGTATTCTCATAATCGGAGATCTAGATTTCTGATTTGCTTTATACTTCTCATTGTACTTTAATTAAGGGTATTTCCAAACTGTCTGTAGTAACATCCGACACCGAGATATTAACTTTCCTGAAAATACATTTAGACCCTGTGATTCGAATTTTGAAAAAAACTACCTACCACCTAAGTAAGCTATAATACTGTCCGAATTTCATATTTTTAACATCTGTTGTTTCGGCCGGGCGATGATGAGTAATTCGTCCGTCTCCTTATAACGTGATCGTTAGATTGTCAAAATAACGATTTCCGCTATTAGCGCGCTCTCCTCCAATCAGAGTAGTTTTTTAACCTTCGCTGATTGGAGGAGAGCGCGCTAACAACGGAATTCGTTATTTTGACAATCTAACGATCGCGTTATAAGAAACAGAATGTGGCTACTGAGGTCGTATTCTGTTTCTTTTAAATATGTCATATTTATAGGATTTCCTTATTTTGACAACATAACGTTTTCGTTATAAGAAACATAATATGTGTCCTGCTTCAATCAGAGTAGTTTTTTAACCTTCGCTTATTGGAGGAGAGCGCGCTAATAACGGAATTCGTCATTTTGACAATCTAACGCTCACGTTATAAGAAACAGAATGTGGCCGCAGGACAAGCTCTTTTAACCGACTTCAAAAAAGGAGAAGGTTCTAATTACCAGAAACCTATATTGTATACCATCCAAATGTTATTAGTTATTTTTTTATATAATAATAAATATTACACTGTGGTGCTAATTTCAAAAGTAGAATCCTATAGTCTCTCTTCATTCGTGAAGTTTCTAATATTATCAATATCGGAAACAAAAACTAGGGTAATCTGCATCCTGGTCAGATAGACAGACAATGGGTTTGTCTGTCTATCTGACCAGGATGCAGATTACCCTCTAATACGAAACCCTAAAAATAAAATTCTTTTACACCTTAAAAATGGATATGTTATCTCCGAAATGGCCTTAGAATAAATTTTATTACACTTCGGTCACGTTCAGGAAAATCCATTTTCTTTGGACTCCGACAGAACGAGGGTTCATACTAAAGAACATAAAATATATTAAAATTTTAGTTGGCACTATTTTTAAATTTTATTCCAACAACTGACATAAGTATAATATAAATATTATACATTTTTGTACTTTAGTAGGTAATTTAAAAAAAAATATATTTTCAGTAGATGGTATTTATTCTGGAGTCACTTATTGGTAATTTTTATTTTTAAGGCATTTTCTGTTTTCACGTGCACGTGTTTGAGCACTCCTGGGGTGCTTTTTGAGTAGATCTCGAAAAGAAATTTTATTTTAATAAGTAGGTAACTAAACTACAAAAATGTTAATAAAATAACACTCTGCTAGCGGCAAAAGGCGGCTTTATCAAAGGAAAGCGCGGTACTTGTCAAAGAAAAGCCGCGTTTTTTATTTTTGCCGCTTTTCTAGAAATTTCGGGCGGCGCGTTTGACGGAAACATTTGAGACTATCGTTCACGCCGATATAAATGTTGCGCCTGCAGGAATTGGAGTCATTCTGAATTGTAACTTGAAGGCAATACTACGTCGATACAAAGTTTATTATTAAATAGTAAAACCACAGAGTGAATTAAGAAAACGAAAAGTACGTGATTTGATAGCTTGGTTGAAAAAAGAACAAACCATGTTTACAAGGCCAGCCAAACAATCAAAAGCTGCTACGATCGCGTCATTTAAAATATCTCATATATTGGCGAAACACAAGAAAAAAATCGAAGATGGATCGGTTGTGAAGGAAGCATTTATTGAAGCGGCTGAGTTTTTTTTTTGGCGATTTTAAAAATAAAACAGAAATCATGTCTGCTATTAGAGAACTTCAGTTATCTCGCCCTACTGTCACAAGGCGTATTGAAGTCATGAGTCAGGACATGGCAGATAAACTAAAACATGATATCATGGAATGTACATACTTTTCTTTACAGTTCGACGAATCCACCGATATGACAGACACTGCCCAGCTGTGTATTTTTATTCGGATGGTATTCAATGACATGTTGGCTAAGGAAGAATTTTCGACAATCATTCCTTTGAAGGGGAAGACCCGTGGCGAAGATATATATGACGTTTTCTACAATTTTGTAAAAAACTACAAGCTACCAATATATAAATTAGTGTGCATTACAACTGATGGAGCACCAGCAATGACTGTAAACAAAAACGGTTTTGTGGCATTGTGTCTAATGAAGATTTCCCTTCATTTTTTTCATTCCATTGCATTATACATCAACAAGTTTTGTGTTCAAAAGTTTTACACACGGAGGAAATTATGGGCATTGCAACAAAAATTGTGAATTCCATCCGTGCACGTAGCTTGCAACGGCGACTCTTTAAGTTGCAGTTGGAAGATAGGGAGTCAGTTGAACACACTGATTTAGTTCTTCACATGGGCGTCAGGTGGTTGAGTCGCGGAAAATTCCTAGAAAGGTTTCAAGAATTGTTGCCCGAAATAACAGCTTTTCTAGACGAAAGAGGTGATGACATTTAGATGATGAAAAACGAAAAATGGCTGACTGATTTGGCATTTTTGACTGACATCACTATGCACTTACACAACATTAACAAAAGCTTCAAGGTAAAGGAAAAACTATTATTGAGATGATTAGCGCAGTAAACGCATTCAAAAGTAAATTGCAACTTATGATAGATCAACTGAAGAGAAAGGATCTAAAAAAATTTCCGTCTTTGAAAGCAAGGATTCCTCAGTTGAATTATGATACGCATGAGGCTGAATTATTAAATATTTTGGGACAATTCGAAATGCGTTTTTATGATTGCAGTAAATTGGCAAATATAGCATCATTTATGAGTTATCCTTTTTCATGTAAAAATATTGAAGAATTAGCTACTGAAATAGCAAGTCTCTTTATTATGAACTCATGTTCTGTTGAAAATGATTTGGTGCAGATTATATCAGATATACATCTCAAAGCTACAGCATCTGATACAAATTTCTGGTGTTTTATATCTGAAGATAAATATCCGAATCTAAGGCAAATCGCCCTTCAACTGATGGCAATGTTTGGGTCAACTTACTTGGGCGAGTCTGCATTTTCAGAAATGAAGATAATTAAGTCAAAATATCGCAATCGACTAACTGACGATCATATGTTATCATGCTTGCGATTAACACTCAGTGGTTATGTACCATCTTATGAAAAGTATGTTGAGGACATGCTTCAACGTCCAAAGTCACTCCTTAGTTAAGTTTAACACCATATGTAACTCTTGTAAAAATAATGTGTGATGCAGGGTTGTCGTACATTCGGAAGATAACATATCCATTTTTAAGGTGTGAAAGAATTTTATTTTTAGGGTTTCGTATTAGAATGGGTTTGTCTGTCTATCTGACCAGGATGCAGATTACCCTAGTTTTTGTTTCCGATATTGATAATATTAGAAACTTCACAGATGAAGAGAGACTATAGGATTCTACTTTTAAAATTGGCACCACAGTATAATATTTATCTAGGTTGATATAAAAAAATAACTAATAACATTTGGATGGTATACAATATAGGTTTCCAGATCAGCAGTCTGAGAGGAATGGCGACGGTTGGTGAAGCTGCCATCACCACCTCACACAAGTAACGACCATGACCGCTTTAAGATAAAAAGATGACATTAGTATGGTATTGGGACTAACGGCTTAGCGTATTATTCGAGGCAGAGCCGGCCCATTGGGCAAACGGAGCGGCCGCTCCAGGCCGCCTCAGTGGTCAATAAAAATTTCCTCGTTTTTCAATATTTTGGTTGCGAGCGTGTGGCCTGTTTGTATGTGTGCGTATGACAACTCAATGCTTAACAAATAAGAGCGCAGGCGGAGCATTGCATCCAGCGACACTATCAGCTGGTGCATTAATACTGTGACTTTTTTTTTAAATCAACCAGTTCGATTCCCGGCTATGATAATGCATAGTTTTAGTGTTTATCAAAATAGGTCCCAAAACTCCTTAGAGAATTTTTCGCTATTCCATTTAATTTAGGATTTATCCTTGAAGGCACACTTGAAAAATTCACTCTGTATACTAGGGGCAGATGAGGGGGGCGCGATAATTGGATCTCGCTTTATCCTAAAACATGCTTCGGGCCGGCACTGATTCGAGGCTTAAAATATAAGTAGATTATAAGTTTTAGAAAATCTCATTGGTAGCGATCGAACCTGTGAGTTTTGATTTTTATACAAAACGAGATTTCGCACTTTCAGTATTACTCGACTACTGTTTGTCGGAGGATTAAAATAATATTATACTAATAATTGAACTTCGACTAACAGCTAAATTGTTATACTGGAAGTACGTTTGTATGGACGTCAAGATTACTGCAGAACCCTTAAGTTAACGGCCTAACCAACTCGGCATTTTATTAATAAAAGTAAAAAAATATTTTAACTGAGGACTTAATTCTGTGAACTTGGTAGTTCAAAGAATTTTGAAGGACAAGAGAAAATTAATCACTCTTCTTGGTTCCCTAAGTAAAAAAAAAGCTCAGCAAAAAAGAACTACTGCAAAGTGATAAAATTCAAGCTTATTTCAGTATTTTCCGCACAAAGCCTGACATTTTAAAGAAGTGGCCATAATTTTGCAGCGGTTTTCACTTCTGCATTAAATATTGTGTAGGATTAAATTTAATACGAGCAATAAATAAAGTGGTAAACTTTCAAACTGTTATTATGTCCGGCAGTACATTGTGTTTTAAATTGTTACTATGTGCTATTTTTGTGCCAAATTAACATATTTATTTGCAAAGTCTGCTTCTTAAAGTTTTTGGAGATATAGATGTATATAAATAATTAAAAGACAGTACAATATACAGGGTGAATTTTTCAAGTGTGCCTTCAAGTCCAAATCCTAAACTACAAGGAATAGCGACACTATCAGCTGAGGCAATAAAAAAAGTCATGCTGTATGCATTTTTTTTTTAAATCAGTCGGTTCGATTCCCGGCTAAGAGATTTTTTTTTTCAAAAATCTATTGATGCAGTTTTAGTTTTTATCAAAATCGGTCCCGTGACTCCTTTAAGCATTTTTGATTTCCTTGTAGTTTAGGATTTGGCCATGAAGGCACACTTGAAAAATTCACCCTGTATAATAATAAATTTGCCTTGTTACGGGCGTCTTCAGGCAAAATAATTATAACAGCAAACAGTAAAACGCCAATTTAATCCACTAGATGGTGCTTATAACAACGAACGCTTTGCTAAATTATTCTATATACTATGTATATCCACGGACGTAAGACGCAATATTTTTGTCTGCCGTAGTATCCACGAACAGTTGAGTGGTTAAAAGACACTACCACCTTAACTAAACCCGAAGCATATTATATGATATGTATTTTTTATTAGGTAAACTATATTTTATTGCCAAATATTTCGCCTCTCTTTGGAGCGGCGTCATCAGTTCAGTGACGGTGCTTTATGTAGTAATGGATAGGTACCTAGATAAGCCAAACTTCCTAACAGTTTTATTTTTAGTTGCAGAACCATATGATTTATAATTCCATATTTCACTTTCATGAACAGGTATAATTTTGAGCGGATCATTAAAAACATCCGCCTGTTAAAAGTCATAACCGTGTTTTTGAATTTATGAGCAAGATGAACTTATACTGAGAAACAAAAGTATTCGTAAATATTTAGACAATTTATTGTAAGGAATCTTAGTTATTTGGTGAAACTAATCTATACTAATATTATAAAGCTGAAGAGTTTGTTTGGTTGTTTGGTTGAACGCGCTGTTCTCAGGATCGAATTGAAAAATACTTTAAGTGTTGGATACCCCATTTATAGAGGAAGGCTATAATAGACTACATAACATCACACTACGAACAATAGGAGCAGAGTAACAATGAAAAATGTTGCAAAATATTCCTTTTGAGAGCGTACGCTGCGTATATGTATATGTATCAACACGGGTGCCTTACAGCGCCCGAGACCACCTAGACGGCCCCAGGGTACCCAGCGAAGGGGTTTTAATCCCACCTCGTCGTAGCCGATGGTATGAGTCTACACCGAACAAGTGGCTAGCTCGTTGCGATGTTTTGAATAGACTCAATAACCCATCTATAAACAGTTTCACAAGCTGGTATAGTGAAACCGGGACCGACAGCTTAACGTGCTCTCCGAGGCACTATAGTGGTGTTGTCAAACAAATGTACATAATTTTTTTAATTAAAAACTCATTGGTACACACCGGGATTCGAACCAGGGACCTAAGTGAAGGAGCGAAGGGGTTTTAATCCCACCTCGTCGTAGCCGATGGTATGAGTCTACACCGAACAAGTGGCTAGCTCGTTGCGATGTTTTGAATAGACTCAATAACCCATCTATAAACAGTTTCACAAGCTGGTATAGTGAAACCGGGACCGACAGCTTAACGTGCTCTCCGAGGCACTATAGTGGTGTTGTCAAACAAATGTACATAAATTTTTAAATTAAAAACTTATTGGTACACACCGGGATTCGAACCAGGGACCTAAGTGTTTTTAAGTCCAAGGTCTAACCAACTAGGCCACCAAACTACGCTGCGTAAACGGTTAAAATTACGCAGACGAAGTTGCGCGGATCAGCTAGTATTATATATATACTTAATTAATAAAACTAAAAGGTAAGGATAAATCGATAACCATCAGGATGAGGGGTCATGTTTTTAATAATAAGAATTTGGTAATAATTCTTAAGTCGGCGTTTAGCAAAAGTCGAGTTTAAGTTTGTCAAAGGTTCAAGTTTGTAAAACTTAAAATAAAAAAGTTGCATTGGATTATAGTTGGCCCCTCCGTGCTGGAGTTTTAAATATTAAAGTGCACTTTAATTTTTTCAAATCTACCCTAGCAAACTTGGAAATTGGTGTTGTTTGTAAATAAATACCTACTCTCGAACCACGCAAACCTCACTTCAATCCGTAGACACTGAATTCGTAATCCCGAAGTCTGTGTTCTCCACACAAAAAGAGATTTCGCACTTCCAATAAGTAATGAAGCAGAATTAAACGAATATTTTTGTCGGTCATTGTATTTATTATTTTTTCTGTGTTAGTTATTATTATTTTTAATCAGAAATAAAACTATTAATAATTATAATAATGCAAAAATATTTGTTACCACAACAGAAAGATTTTCGTGTACAATTACCAATATAAAAATAATAATTGAACTTCGAGTAACAGCCAATATTGGAAGTAAGTATGTTTGTATGTGGTTCAAGACGACTACAGCTGAGCCCTTAACCGCATTATGCAGCCGGCATAGTGGGAGCGACAAACGATGTTAAACAACAATGTATCAATCGACCCCATTGATAAACTTTGTAGACCTGTTTACCATCATTTACATACAACAATGTATTAATCGACCCCATTGATAAACTTTGTAGATCTGTTTACCACCATTCAAGGTCACATGCCGTGCTCTAATAAAAAATAAATATGTAACTACTTAACTGTCAGTTACCAGACGGGTGTACGGGAGGTTTTTATTGGTGTATTATGGTATAGGGGAAAGGGGACCGATGGGTTAATGCGCTTTCCGAGACATAAAATGGTCTTGTGGAATAAACAAACAAAACTCACTGGATTATCATAAGTAGGTATACCGTATCATATACCAACATAACGGAAATCGAACCTATAACAGAAATCTATAAGGGTGTTAAAAATCAATGTAAAACATTACATAGAGTATATGAATTAAATTAAACCCGTAAACAAGGTTTAATGTCCGTGATCGGGTGCTGCTGTGGGGGCCTTGGATCTCCGCTGGACATGCATAGTTTAATTATTATGTTAAAAGCGGAGGTCTCGCAAAATTGTCGGATAGACTAGCGCGGGCATCGGGGGGCTTTGGTGTTTTGTGATTCTGTACTACCTCTATATTGTAAAAAAATGGTTTATCTGCTATGGGGTGTTCTACTCGTGCTCTTCAGCAGGATGAGGGTAAATTATCATATATAAAATATCACATATTATAATCTAGTAAATAAGCATATCTCCTGATGGTCAGGTACATATGTGGAACGCCAGAGTTTTTTACTTGCTGGTGCCTTTTTCTCCGGGGTGTCTCTGGGGGACCAACATGAATGAATGAATGAAAAATTCTTTATTGCACAAAAGCTTAACACTATTGTACATAGGCGAGCTTAATGCCTTAGGCATTATCTACCAGCTAACCTTTGGGAGATTGACCAAAAGAACAGGCAGAGTGCTATTTAAAGCAATATATAATATAAAATACAAGGTATATATAGATAAATTATTAGGTAATATAACAATACATACTGGTATTATAACATGTATACATAAACTTACATAAATAATAATATATAGACATACATAAATAAGTAGATATATATACATACATAAATAAATATAAAAAGTAGAAAAAAAAGCAGTAAAAAAAAAAAAAAAAAAAAAAATATTAACAGTTTTGATTATTAAGGAGAAAAAAGTGAAGATGGGTTTTAAATGAAGCTGTAGTAACTTTTGTTCGTATTGACAGGGGAAGATTGTTCCAGAGTGATGCTGCGGTTACTGTAAAAGAATTTGAATATCTGGTTGAAGAATGCATAGGAATAGTAAGAAGGTTATTTTCGGTGGACCTTAGGTCACGATCATGGGTAGAAGAGAGGTATTGAAAGCGCTCTTTTAAATAATTCGGAGAAAGAGGGTTGGAAAGTATATTGAAAAGAAGAGTTAGTATATGCTGATGCCTGCGAAAGCGGATATTGAGCCACTCATCATGTATCCCAATTTCGTATTCAGTTAATGAATACGAAATTGGGATACATGATCATACTTACGCAAGCCAAATATATAGCGTATACATAAGTTGAGAAGTCGATCTAATTTATTCAGTAGCTCTTCAGTAAGATCAGAGAAGCAGACATCAGCATAGTCAATTATTGGAAGCAACAAAGTGTTTGCTAGCAGTAGCTTTGCAACATGCGGTTAGTGTTTGCGCTCTGATTGATACATTTTTGTACTTTTATATGAATTATTACTTATAGTGGATATTTGGGGCGTAGATATAATCTGTTAGGTTGGTCGGCTCGGTGGCACCTTTGCATGGCAGATAACGATGGACAGGTCAATGGAACCAGCTAACCACCTAGTCTTACACTGGTTGGTTATGTGGTGTGTGTTCGGTTTGGTTTCTAATTATTTTATGTATGCAAAAGCCTAACCAAGCGCACACTAGACCTTATACTAAATATAGTTTTTTTTTTTTTTTTTTTGACTATGCATAAATACCTGTAAAGGTTTACATGAAATAAATATTTTTGACTTTGACTTGACTTTGACTTTGAATTTAATTCATGTACTCCAATATTTGCAGTGCATGCATGCAATATTTGCATGTTTGAGGAATTTGTAGAATGTCATACCTAAAATTAATACCCATTTGGGACCAAAATTAAACTGCAATAGATTTTTAAGTTTGATGTTTATTTTTAGGTTTACAGCACATACAAAAACAAAATTATATTAACAAAATAAAAAAAAAACTTTTCTGACTCTGAAAAAAATAGGCGTCCTCAAATGGGGACGACGGGTTCATAGGGTATGAAAAGATTCAAAACATCCTTTTTCTATACATAATGTTTTCAGACACAATTTACATTGCCAGCGTGCTTTGGCGTGACACACAGTGCACTTCAATTGTTTTTTCAATTTTAGAGGAAAATGACCCCCACTTTGGTATTGAATACTTGGCAAATTGGAAGCTGATGGTCGTGGTTTCTTTGGCGCCTGGCGTAAGTAATGCCGAGCAAGATAACGCCGAAATTGTAGTTGATCCATACGATCTTCCTTATTGGAACTCAAGATATGTAAGCGCCAAGCGTTACTTATAGTTACATCGAGCATATAGGTAAATAAAACCCACCACCACTTTTTACCTCGGATGGATACACGATAAAGAGAAATGGACTGATCAGCTTGATCTACACCTCCCATTCCAGCGTTATAATTTTGGAAGACATGTGGAATTCCTACATCCACCTTTTGGCGTTTTACTGAACACCACCTTTTTACTTTTCCGAGGGGTTCTACCGTATCATAATTAGTACCCATAGTACAGACACTGTTGTCCAGCCATCTGACGAATAATATTTTATTATTCTTATCGAATCGGTAATCAAAATCAGCTCTGTTCTTTTTTTTCATGTCTTTGACACTGATAAGAGGACATTTCTTAGTGCGTCCTTCACGAACAGTACCTGTAGCACGGTATCCAGATTCTCGCAATTCTTTTAGCAACCCGTGGCTAGTGAAATAGTTATCGAAATAAGCGATATGATCTGTTGGATCAGTTTTTAATTTAGCAAGAAGAGACGTAACCACTCTTGATCCTAAAGGTTCTTTGCTGGCTACTGCTGATTTGCCACAATATACATCAAAAACATAGCAGTAGCCACATGAACTAGCTAGCATCCAATTCTTATATCCAAAACGCACAGGCTTGCCTCTTATAAATTGTTTTGCTGGATTACGACCAAAATATTTTATCATAGATTCGTCGATTGATAGATTTTCGTGAAATGTACCCCACTGTAAAAATTTGTCTTGTAGAATATTAGCCAGTGGCCTGACTTTGAAGATTTTATCAGTAATACCTTCGATCGCACTATTGTCACAGAAATGTAAATTTTTCTTTATTTCCATGTATCTGTTACGAGTCATGGCGTTGCTTACAATAGATATTTGACAATCTTCATCAAGAGACCAGTACAGCTTCTCACGGGGGAGATGATGATAACCACTAAGTATCAGAATGCCCTAAAATGTCTTGATTTCGTCAGGGGTAGTGCGAAACTCATGCCTGTTATTCTGAGCTGCGTACAGATGAGAATTATCCACAATCATGCTAACTACATTATCATCAAATAACTTCTCAAATATTTGAACTGGGTTCAGATTTTTTAACGCATTCTTTACGGATTCCTGCCTTTGGGAAACTACATCACTACTATTCAACGGATCGTAAGAAGGATTACACTTATGCCAACGAGGCTCCTGGTTTTGTACACGACGACGTTTACTTTGCAACGTTGACAATGGTTCATCATCATCTTCACTATCCCACTGATCACCACGTACAAACACCTACTCGGCCTGGAACGTCTCGTGGTAAGTTGTTTTGGACCAGTTCATCATCGTCACCTTCCTCTTCATCTGTGACATAGCTTGGCTTAGGTGGTAATGTTACCAAATCATACTCTAGATCGTCATCAGATTCATGCAACAACTCCTCAATTGCTTCTTGAAGGCCACTGTAGTTGGTGGTGGCCGTAAAAATATCTCTCGGCATACTTGACCACTAAGTAATTCTAAAGGAAAAAAAATCTGTTAGCACCCGCATGTGCCCATCGTCCCCATACGAGGACGCCATGAAAAAACAAAAAAAAATCTAGTTCCCTAGGCAAATTTGCTAGAATCATCAATGTACTTCTAAACTTCATTCTAATTTTAGTATAATACTACCAAAATAGTTTATATTACAATATTGCAGTAATAAAATGAAAGTACTTACTTTTTTCGTGTAGACGTAATATTTTTTCGTGATATAAATAGACAAATAATCACTAAATAACTTTATAGATAAATAATAAGTGGTTTGACACCAAACACTTGAACGGCAATGTTTACAACAGTAAAATGAAATAAGAGTCTACCCTCAAAATAATAAAAATATGAGTACTAGTAATGCCGTGCCCAATTGGGCACGGAGGTCTCAAATGGGTTAATATTAAAACTGTACCTTATTTACCATATGCGACTCATCTGCGCTCACATAAACCGGTCAGGTTTTTGAGCGCAACTTATAAAACAAATTTGTAAATACTTTTGATGTGAATAAATAAATATATAGGCAAGAGTAAAATTAATAAAATGAAACTATATCAAAAGACTTTAAAATATTATTTCTTATATTCTAATGCTATTCATTATACAATTGAATCGAATATATTTATTTATTTAAACACTTTATTGCACAGTAAACAAAAGTTATGTACAAAGGCGAACTTGCCTTAGGCATTATCTACCAGCTAACCTTTAAGATTGTGTTCGAAGTCGTGTGCTTAAAATAATTTTAATAAACTTATATAAATTATGACATAGTAATAAAATAACATATATATTATACAATATATACATAATAAATAATACATACTATACATAAACAAATATACGATAATGGCTACAAATGAAACCACTAAATAGCAAACATCTATAGAAGATAAATTGGTATTGCTATTGCTGACGCGTGAGTTTCAGGAAAATGAATGTAAATAATATTTCATTCTAAAGAAGATATTGTAAAGTAAGGCTGAATTACATCTAGAGGCTGTTCCAAAACAGGTATAAGAATTACTCACCTGACTGACAGTGTATGATGTTCTTAGCTATCCATCGATTCCCCGTGCAAGGGAGTGAACTGCATGGTTCCCGGAATTAAGACCGTGAAGCAAGGTTAAAGGCCTTTCCAAATTCAACTCGCCCCTTCACTGTGTTCACTACCCTCTCTGCCCAGACAAATACTATATGATTGTATCAACGCTATCTTGGAAATTTCCATAAAAGTTTTGACGGTCGATATTGCATTGTAACATGTATTGTTTACATTATCACAACGAGTAAAAATGTTTTAATATAAAGTTTTATCAATACTTTTACAGTTTTTTCAGAAAAGCAAGTGATTTAAAAATAAAAGTTTTTGGTGGACATAATACAAACTTAGAGCTTAGTATGTGACCAGGGAAATATGTGTGTAATAAAACAAAAAAATAATGTGTTGATCGAATCTATTTACCGACATTGTACTTAATATCGGGTAGATACACAGACACATGCCATGCTCAAATAAAAACTATATGTGGCGGGACAGGGTCCTTAATAAAGGCGAGGTGGCATGTTGCGTCGCCTTCAGTCGAAAGAGTAAGGATTTTGACAGGTGACAGCCTACCTCACGCCTTGGTCCAGACTATCAACTATCAAAATGCATACGTTTTTTAATGAGGCGACGCTCAATATTTTATCAGTTTGGTCAAGATGACCAGAGATTGAACGTGTAACCCACGGACTGACGAACTGACTGATGAAAATTTTATTATTATCTTGTATTGATCGTGTAACCGTTTAAGTCATTCATCATTCTGACATCAGTCAAAGTTTGACCAGACTGACGGACTGAACTGATGAAACACTGAGCGTGTAATCTCCCTCTAAGGCCTCAGGACGGGCTCTCGACATCAAATGATTATATATCGATAAATGATTACTATATCGTCACGACTATCTGTTATTAGTATGAATAAGTAAGTATCTATAAGCCTGTCATTTTGCAAAGTAATAATTGTGAATAGCCGAGCTATATGAATAGTGATTGTTGGTTGCTTCCGGTAATTATGTATAAGCCACGACATAATTAGAAAATGGAACAATATTTCGTTACGGTATAGTGTAAAAGAGCACTTAGTAAGATAATATTAATTTGGCGTGGAATTACATACTTCTATTTAGTTGGCAGAGAATTATTGGCTAAAAGATATTTTTTTAGTAATTAATAACCTAATGTTTTTAGCCTTTATGTTATTAATGCTGTAATTGGAGTAATATAGAGTTGTGACAATTTTTCTGTAAGCTATTTTCGTTAATAAATCTTCGTATTCAGTTACAATTAATAATTATTATAGTTAATTCGTATATTACCTACTCTACTAATAGGTTGGGAAAAAGTCTTTTGGCATTTTGCATGTACGAAGCTGTTATAAAATCTTTTTGTTGTAGTGATTGATTGTATGTGGGTAGTTTTAATTAATTAAAGTTTAAAAAAAGGTGACATTTAACCGCCTCCGTAGAGTAGTGGTTGCGCCTTTGGCGTTGAATCCGGAGGTCGTGGGTTCGATTCCCATACATGGCAAAAATATATTAGTATATTTGTCATGGTGTGGGTGTTTATAAAATATAATATGTAATATATCGTTGTCCTGATACACATAGTACAAGACTAGAGCTTAGTTTGTGACCAGAGCAATATGTGTAAAATGTCCTACATTATAATATAAAAAAATACAATTAAAAAAAAAACAAAAACAGTATCCCGCCATTTTTCCATTATTTTTTGCATTATTTTTTTTTGTCCAGCTAAATGATTCATTCATTTAGCTGGACAAAAAAAACGGATTAACAAGAAATAAGATGATGTGTGTGTGGTAGGATTGGGAGGACTTGGTACATTATGAGCTTTTACTGCCAGGCAAAACGATCTATTTGGATGTGTACTGCCAACAGCTGATGAGACTTAAGCAAAAAATTTTGAAAAAACGTCCGTATTTAATCAACAAAAAGGGTGTAGTCGTTTATAACGATAACTCACATACTATACACTCAACAAAAAATATTAGAATTTGGCTGAGAAGTGTTATTGCATCCACCATAATGACCTAAAAAAAAAAAGAATTTTGAATTACATTTCTTAACGCTCATGTTTGGTATAATATGGCCGGAGCAATATTAATTCGATAAAATTCTAAGTGATATATGAAGAGATAATGTCAAATGATATTACAAACTTTTGTCATTGCGCAGCGCCAACTACCGGGTCCAATTGTGAATCTAAACCATTTTCGAATCCACAAAAAGTCATCAAATCCAACCGTTTAGGAGAAGTTCAGTGACATACACAGACACACGGACAGAAGACTTTGACAGCCTCCGTAGACTAGTGGTTGCGCCTTTGGCGTTGTATCCGGAGGTCGTGGGTTCGATTCCCACCCATGGCAAAAAAAATATTAGTACGTTTTTTTCTGTACAGTTTGTCATGGTCTGGGTGTTTATAAAATATAATATGTATTATATCGTTGCATCTGGTACACATGGTACAAGCCTAGAGCTTAATTTGTGACCAGAGCAATTTGTGTAAATTGTCCTACATATTATTATTATTATTATTACTTATTAATTGTGGTCATTGGGTAATATATACATAGGGTTGTAACTAAAGGCTCAGTTGATCAAAAAACCGAGACAGGTTTTGCGGTTTTACAATGCGAATTTACAATCAGTAACTCAGTACCTATATTTGTTTAATAGTTTTATTATGTTACCACAAATTGAATTTTGCACCACAAAATTGATACTTATTTAACTTTCTCATTTAATTGAAATAAAATTAATTTTTTATCATCATTATCACAAAATTCTGAAAAGTTTTACCTGAAAATATAGAGATTCGTTTTATTATCATTTTATAGTAGGAAATAATTTTTTTTTTTTTATTTTTTTTATTTGTATAATATAGTTTTTATAATTACCTTTTATGGTATTAAATTAATTATATTTATGGTAGGTTTAATACTGTTGGGTAGATAATTATAAAATATATTTTAAGACATTCGTGTGACACTTGTCAGAAATAAAAGAACTAAAAATGTATTAAATCTTTTATTGAATTATATTAATTATATATTATCTTATATGGTGGCAGCGGTAAAAGAATATAAATTATAATGGATAAATGCCTAGAAAATGTACTTGACTTAAAAATTGGGCGGATAAATTTATATTCTAATAATATGTCAAAAATATGGAAGAACTGGAGAACTTCGTTTATTATATATTTAAGAGCAGCCGGTTTGGAGAATGAAGAAGAAAAACGTAAGGTAGCGTTGCTATTACATAATATTGGTACTGAAGCTCTACAAATTTTCTTTTCATTTAATAAAGACATTGAATCTATATCATTAGATAAATTGTTGGCTCTATTTGAATCTTATTTTTCTCCTAAAGTTAATGTGAGTATGGAACGTCACGCGTTATTTAACAGAAGGCAAGGTGCTGATGAAACAATCGATGCTTACAAAACGGATCTCAAAAATTTATCTTTAACATGTGAGTTGGATAGTCTTAGAGAAAGTTTACTGAAAGACATATTTAGTTGGAATATGAATAATCAAAATCAATATATAAAAGAAAGATTGCTTGCGGATAATTTAAAAACTTTAGACGAGGTTGTGGCAAAGGCCAAAATTTACGAATCTACAAAAAGGCAAGCAAAAATTTTAGAAAAAACAATTCATGAGCCAATGGAATCTGTAGCTATTTCTTCTCAAACTCAAATATGTCAAATAAATAAAAAACATAATATTAACGAAAATTTTACAACAAGGTATAAGTCTCCAGTAAGAAGGCAGTTAAATGATCGCAGGTTTAATTCTTCGCCAACACGTACCAGACAACCGTGTATGAGATGTGGGTCACACCATGACTACTACAGATGTCCGGCGAATGGAGTTACGTGTAAGAAATGTGGCAATAGAAATCACTTTGCTCAAGTTTGCAGGAATAGATCTATTAATTTCGTCGAAGAAAATATAAATTAACTTATTTATTGGTTCTATAGATAATACGCAATCGAGTAGGGATCTATGGTATGTTGATATACTTATAAATAATAAAACTTTGAAGTGCCTGATAGATACAGGTTCAGAAGCTAATGCCATTTCTTTATCTAAACTTAATGATTTAAAAATACCTTTGCAGTCAATTATTTCGAGTAACAAACAATTATGTACTTTTAATGGAAATTCTTTATCTACAGTTGGTTCATTTAGAGGGTACCTTTTGCTATACAAGATGAATTTAAAAAAGAAATTGAAAGAATGGTTGAAATGAATTTTATTGAAAGGGTTAGCGGACCTACCGAATGGGTCAGTTCATTTGTTACTGTCGGTAAAGCTAATGGCAAATTACGGATTTGTATTGATCCCCGTAAACTTAATGAAGCTATTATTGGGCATTATTATCCGTTTCCCACAATTGATGAAATTAGATCTGAATTAAGTAATGCATCTTATTTTTCAGTCATTGATGCGAAATCAGGTTTTTGGATGCTTAAACTAGACGAAGAATCTTCAAAATTATGCACATTTATTACACCAGAAGGTAGATTAAAATTTTTAAGGTTATAAAGAGATGATTACGAGGTTTGGAGACTTGCCCGGTGTCAATGTAATGATGGATGATTTTTTAATATATGGCAATAGTTTAGAAGAACACAATAATAGGTTAGAAAAAGTATTAACACGTGCAAAAGAGATGGGTATAAAATTCAATAAAGAAAAGTCTCAAATATGTGTTTCAGAAGTGAAATATTTAGGGCATATTTTCAGTAAAAATAGTATGAGAATTGACAGTACACGTATTGAGGCTATTTGTAAAATGCCAAAACCATGTAACATAAATGATTTGCAGAGATTCCTTGGTATGATAAACTATTTAGGATCTTTTATTCCAAATTTATCTAATGAAACGGTCAATTTACGTACTTTGTTAAAAAAGACATCTTCTTGGTCGTGGGTTGATGTACATGATCAAAAAATAGAACGTTTAAAATTTTTAATAACTACTGCACCTGTATTAACTCATTTCGATTCAAAGAAACAAATTATACTATCGGTAGATTCTTCTAAATTTGCAATGGGCTCCCATTGCAAATTTAGAAGAATCTACCGTTTCTCGACATCTGCCATTTCTCATGATAGACCAATAGCTTATGCTTCTGCAAGCTTAAATAATGCACAACAAAATTACTCCCAAATTGAAAAAGAACTTTTGGCGTTACTTTTTGGCTGTACAAAATTTCACCAATATCTTTACGGAAATAAAATTATTGCTGAAACTGATCATAAACCATTAATACCATTATTTAAAAAAGCTCTATATAAAATTCCACCTAGGTTACAGAGAATAATGTTAAGGCTTCAGCCATATGATATTACATTAATATATAAACCCGGGAAATATTTATTTGTTCCCGATACATTATCTAGGGCTCCTTTACCAGAGAATGAATTAGAATTTTTAGTTGCAGTTTAGTTTAGTTAATTAATTTCAGTAGATTATTATTCGAAATTTGTAGAATTGGCAATATTAAATAATAGCCATAATAGTGACACTGTAATAATACAATTAAAATCAATTTTTGCAAGATTTGGCATTCCTGAAATTCTAATTTCTGATAATGGTCCAACATTTAATTCCATTAAGTTTAAATCTTTTACGGATGAGTGGGGATTTGACCACATTACAAGTAGTCCATACCACAGCCAATCGAATGGACTAGTTGAACGAACAATTGGCACTATTAAAAATATTTTACAAAAATGTTTAGCAGACAACACTGATCCTTATATAGCTCTCTTAAATTATAGAAATACACCAAAGAAATGTCAATATTCTCCAGCTCAATTAAGCATGTCTCGTTCCCTTCGAACAAAATTGCCTGTTCTTGACAATATATTAGAACCTAAACTTTGTGACCGTGACCATATTAAAGCATTTATTGACTCAGAGCGTTTAAAGAGCGAATTATATTATAATATGCACACAACAGAATTAACGCCTTTAATAAAAGGTGATGATATATTTTTAAAAAAGGATCCTGGTAGTAAATGGATACCTGGTAAAATTATTCAAGTAGGTCCTGAACCTAGGTCGTATTTAATTGAAAGTCATATAGGCACCTACCGGAGAAATCGTTATTTAATTAAAAATTCACCCATCATCACTGCAGAGTTAATAGACAATTTTTACATAGCACTTAACTGTAGTAATAATAATACCATGCAAAATAAAGAACAAGTTCCCGAAACTTCTCAATCTAATACTGAAACAAATGTTCCTGAAAGTACTCTTCTACAGGCATGACCAGGTACTTCTCGGTTTGGTAGAGTATACAGGAGACCTTCTAGGTTTGTTTATTAGTATTTTCCTTTTGATAGTTTATTTCTTATTTATTTTTCTAATAGTTACTTAAATTGTAAAATGTTTTAAAAAAGGTGTAATGTAGGTAAAGTTGTTACCATTTTAATTTTTAACTTTCAGTTGTTATATACATATTTTTTTTAAAGGGGAATGAGGGTGAATTGTTTACATATATTAAATTTTAGTTTGTATTCTATAAAAGGGGAGATGTTGGGTAGATAATTATAAAATATATTTTAAGACATTCGTTTGACACTTGTCAGAAATAAAAGAACTAAAAATGTATTAAATCTTTTATTGAATAATATTAATTATATATTATCTTATAAATACTTTAAGTTATTTCCTTCACCACCATCAGGAAATTTATTTCATTGCAATATTTCAAAAATAGAGTAATATATAACACCATCACGGGTGCCTAATTGGCTCCCGAGAATCGTTAAAACGGCCTCAGGGTACCCAGCATAGGGAATAACCCGCCCCCATTTCTCGATGGTATTCAGAGGCAACACCTAACAGGTGGCGGTGTTTATGATGAAATAGCCTCGTTGTATAAAGAGGTCACCCATCCCAGACCCGGCCTTGTTGTCATTGCTTAACCTTGTTATCAGTTGCGCAGCTTACCTACTAGGCTGGGGCCGCTTTTTCTTTTTCTTCGCTTAAAACCTACGTATACTATCTACTCGTCTGCAATGCTGCTAGCACAAGTATTATGAACAAATCAGACAGATTTTAAAAGACAAGTCAACGAAATAGGCGTGCATGAATAATATAAATGATATAAGAAATTATTAATCTGTCAGAGCAATATAGCTAATATTGTTATACAATGACAAGTGGATGCGCCTTTGGCGTTGTATCCGGAGGTCGTGGGTTCCACCCATGGTAAAAAAATATTAGCATTATAAAGGTGACATTTAACCACCTCCGTAGAGTAACCACTATTCTACGGAGGCTTGCGCCTTTGGGTTGTTTGTGTAAAAATATTGGTACGTTTTTCTGTACAGTTTGTCATGGTCTGGGTGTTTATAAAATATAATATTTACGAGTATATCGTTGTTTCTGGTACACATAGTACAAGCCTTGAGCTTAGTTTGTGACCAGAGCAATATGTGTATATTGTCCTATATATTATTATTATATATAGATAGAAAATCACATACCTAGCCTAGTATATTGACGCCATCCTACTATGTATGTAGAAAATATTTATGTATATGTCATCAGGTGTGCCTTACGGCTGCCGAGACCGCCTAGACGGCCCCAGGATACCCTGCGGAGGGGTTTTAATCCCACCTCGTCGTAGCCGATGGTATAAACCTACACCGAACAAGTGGCTAGCTCGTTGCGATGTTTGGGTAGACTCAATAATGTACGAAAGGGATTTTGTTTCTTTTAATTTTCGAACGAAATGTCAAACATGTTCATATACATTCTTACTTTACCATGTAGCCATTTTGATGAAATGACATTAAAACATGTGCATCTGGATTGAGAGATCTTATCAAAACCAAACAAAATGACTATGTTGGCATTTTGTAGCATAATGTAGAAACTTATATATGAAATATTTTAATTTGTAAAGGCGAGGAAAAAAAGTTAGCGTCCAAAAATAGGAGCTCTCAATCCTGACGTTTTTGAAAAATTATAAAAATATTTTATATGAACGCCTACAGTGGTCCAATCCCGGTACCAGCAGAAAAAAAGCTTGATTTACTAACTCTGCTTCCGCTAATTAACCCAAGTGTTAAGAGATTTCTATAATAATCTCTTGGTAAACGATGCACGGGACACCCACCCTTTATAGGATGGTGATGGATTCGATGAAGATATTGATTATAATAATATGTAGAATAAATTTCCTAATTACTCTTTGATTTTTATATATTTATAATAAAGTTTTAAGTTTGGTACATTGCTATTTTATTAAATTATTGCCCAATGCCTACGTGAAGTAGATATAAGTAAAAAATAATATAAATACATCTAGACTAATACCACTTGACACATAAAAAAATATTGTGACAGGTGATATAAGTAACTTTTTTATAAAAATTAACAAGAATTGCATGATCAATTTAAAGATATATATTAAACAAATAAACTTTACTTAAGAAATAGTGGTCTAATAAATAAAATACATAAGTTATGCAACATGCATTTCAAATGCGTACCCTTTTTCACTAATATATTTAATTCAAATGATTGGTGAGAAAGAGCATAAATTAACTTGAGTTTTTTTTTCGGCTGGATATAAGTCTAATTTTTTTTTATTCGTTTTGTTTATTAAAATTTTATGATTGCCATTAGAAAAAGCATAATTTTTATTGTGATTCTACATATTTAAGAACTTTCAAGCTATAAAAAAACAAAAGTTATGTCAAAATAAGTTCGTTTTTTTCCTGGTGCTAAGTGTTTTTTGCTTCTCCTGTAAAGTTGCATTTTAAGACTTTATCTGTTTTCACTAGAGGCACAGATATATTATATATATATATTTAGTAAAATATACCCTAATAGGTGTAGGTGTAAAAGGGTTCAAGTCAAAGATAAGCGCACGTTAGGCTGTCGGTCCTAGTTTCACTATATAAACTTGTGAAACTGTTTACCGATGGTTGATTAAGTCTAAACAAATACCGCTATGAGTTCGCCACTTGTCCAGTGTAGTGTAGACTCACAATTTGCTACGAGGTGGAAATAAAACCCCTCCGCTACCTTCGGAACACTCCGCGGGCGAGTTTTCGCACTTGTCATTTTTTTGTATTGACTTTGTGTCGCGGGTGGCTATATTGTGTTCTCATTTTTAGACAGGCTATTTTGGGGCTTAGGATACTTCCTGGTATTTATAATATCTTTTTTTTTTAAACATTACCGTTTTAAAGAAATTTAAAATGACTAGGTTTTAAATGTATGTGGTTTAAAAAAAGTTTTTTTTAAACACATTATTAGTGTTTACGGGTTTTCAGGAGATTCGACGGTTATGTTACGGGATTAGTCTGAGTTTAGGTACCGCTTTTCAGGTAGCTCGAAAATTAGAGATTAGTCGTAATTATAACGGTATCCAGATTTATTTTTAAGGCATCAATCTGTGGATTTACCGTTTTTCAACAGTAGTCTATGGATTTACTGGTATTAGTAAACACTAAAATTTGTTTCGGAATCAATCTGAATTTGTATGGCACGTGTTCATACCGAGTGCCAACAAATAAAAAACATGGTCACTCTACACGACTTGCTGTATGGGTAAAATTTAAATCTAAAAATATAATAAAGTGCAATCTTTACACAAATAGTTTAAATGCCAGGATTTAGAAGATGATTTTTTAATTATTCGTAGAATTTTAGATTTTCTGTGCGATGAAAGTAAAAGTAGATATATGTAAAAATATAGATCACTCAGTCCTGATGTTTTAAAATTGACGAAGTTGCTATAACTTTTTAACGGTTATCATTTGGATATTTATTTATTTTTTGCGATAATGTCGAGAAGTACTATTAAATGCTCGCATAGTCAACTTTTGCTTCTACTCAGCCTAACATGGTGTTTCAAAGGATCACTCAATCTAAAACGTCTGGATTGAGAGATCCATGTTTTGCCTTATATCTTCTTCATTTTACCTCCAAATATTTTGAATTCTTATGATTATTTCTTACGATGTGTGTACTGAATGTTAGTACAAAAAAATATAACATAGAGTAAATACTTCTAAAAATATTTTTTTATATTTTTTCAAAAACGTCAGGATTGAGAGCTCTAATCCAAATGCACATCATTAAAACTATCTAGAACTGTCTATTTTGAATGTAATTACTTTGTTTTAATGCTTTCATATAGTTCAAATTATATAAAAAAATACAGGCAAGTTTATTTTTTTGCCATATTATGCCATTTTGCTATCATCACTAAACTATTTAAATATTCTAACTTATTTGTAAGCTCCTCTAATCTCTTAACTAATAATTTACACTATCTATCACTTATCTATATAATATACCACACATTTCGCAGTCACAAATTACTATGTCCCAATGAAAATGTATACTTCGTTTACACTCCAAATTTACATACACTCACAAAACACATTCTTTTACTATTAATAATCTACACTGGTAGCCAAAATATACTACTATACACATTCTACAAATATTATGAGTTATATTTATTACTCCACATATTGTTATATTTACGTCCCCCCCTCATTATATTTTACAAAATCCATAAGTTAATTTATTATTGTTCTCGTTTAATTAATAACATTTTTATGTAATGGTCACCAATACTAAGAATTTAGTCAAAGATCTAGATTCAATTTCAGTTTCGGATTCGGCATATTGTGACCCGGAGTCATGTATGTCCATCTTTACCCATCGTTGCGTGAGCGCAACATTTTAAATTTGATTTTTTTTTGTTTTAAAAATCGGGAAATAATTTTATGACATGTAAGCCAGTCTTGAGGAGAAGAACTAAGAGATGGATTAATATTTTTTTTAATGGTTAATCAAATACAAAATCATTTTTTATTTATTTATCAAAAACTGCTAATTGAGTCATCTCAAGATCGACAGATTCATCCAATCATATAAAATATTAATTGAAATAAAGCTTTACTTTTTACACTGTATAAAGCTTTAGCAATATCTTTTTTATGATATGAACCCTTTTGTTGGACAAAATTACTTACACATGTTGCTTATCTTAGACCTCCAGGAAGCGTTGCGTATGCGCAACATTGGGAGAAATAACGGTCAGTTGCTATTGTTACACAGCTTGCCATTGTTGTTAGAAATTTATTATAAACAATGGGTTCTCGGCATTCAAAGAGTACAAGCACTTTTGTTTTATTAGTTAGTCGGTTATAGAACGTCAAGCTAACCGTGTCACATAGTAATAATTAATAAGTGAGTGTATACAAATAAGTGAATAAAAAGTTAAAACATTATGGCTTGCCAACGAGCATTAACTTCTCAAGAAATTATGAGTGTTTTAGAAGAAGAAGAGGATTTAGAAGATGCCAATCAAAGCGATGCCGTGTACATCCCCCCAACGGTTGACACACTTACAGACAAGGAAGACCTAGACGATGACGGGCTAGGTGATTACGAAAATACTGTGCCCACTGATATCGCTGGAACGTATGAAATCCACACCGATTTAGCCGCAGAACCTGAAAATACGCAAGGTGAGCCCGGTCCTTCAACTTCGAAAAAGCCCAGACTGCCGAAGAAGTCACCAAAATGTGTTCCAGACTGGAAAAAAGAACATCCAACTTATACACATTTTCCTACAAGTGACGAAAGAGCAATGACACAGAATATTGAAGAACGTGTAGGTGGAAAAACACCTTTTGAAGTATTTTCCCTATTTTTTAGTGATGAAGTTTTGGAGCAGATTGTAGGTTTTTCAAAAAAATATGCTTGTGACAATAACCGTCATTTATTTACCCTCACGGTAGCAGAACTCAAAAGATTTTTTGGTATATTATTACTGACTGGATATCATTCTTTGCCTGCTGCTAAATTATACTGGTCAAAAGATGAAGATAAAAATGTATCAATTGTAAGAAATTGTATGAGTCGTAACAAATTCGACTCTATAAAGGAAAATATTCATTTATGTGATAATGCTGACCTGGATAAAAATGATAAATTCGCTAAATTGCGTCCTATTTTCAATTTAATAAATAAAAAAAATATGCAGTTTGGAATATTTTCACAGAACTTGTCAATTGACGAAGAAATGGTGCCGTATTTTGGACGTCATGGTTGCAAGATGTTCATCAAAGGAAAGCCTGTAAGATTTGGATTCAAGTTATGGTGTTTGTGTAGTTCCAATGGTTACCTATACAAGTTTATTCCATATGGCGGAAAGAATAGTAACGTCACTAGAAATGATTTAGGTCTGGGAGAAAATACTGTTTTGGACCTATTGTCCGTTATTGAAGACCCACGCAAACATCGCATTTTTTTTGATAATTTCTTTTCTTCACATAAATTGTTTTGCATTCTGACAGAGAAAGGCTATTTTGCCACTGGTACTATTAGAGAAAATAGAACAATGAATAAAACCTTAATAAATACGAAAAGTCTTCAGAAAAAAGAGAGAGGGTCATTTGACTATAGCTTTGACAAAAAACATGAAGATTTATAAACGTAATAAACAATAAAACCAATAAATATTTTTTTATTTTTACCCTTGGGAATTAATGGGTACGTTTTGCTGTAACCAATGGTTCGATTTTTGCGTTATTAGTAGCCACGTTTACCACAGAATTGTCATTCCATCGAACCAACAGCACTTCATGTTTTTTGTCAAAGCTATAGTCAAATGACCCTCTCTCTTTTTTCTGAAGACTTTTCGTATTTATTAAGGTTTTATTCATTGTTCTATTTTCTCTAATAGTACCAGTGGCAAAATAGCCTTTCTCTGTCAGAATGCAAAACAATTTATGTGAAGAAAAGAAATTATCAAAAAAAATGCGATGTTTGCGTGGGTCTTCAATAACGGACAATAGGTCCAAAACAGTATTTTCTCCCAGACCTAAATCATTTCTAGTGACGTTACTATTCTTTCCGCCATATGGAATAAACTTGTACAGGTAACCATTGGAACTACACAAACACCATAACTTGAATCCAAATCTTACAGGCTTTCCTTTGATGAACATCTTGCAACCATGACGTCCAAAATACGGCACCATTTCTTCGTCAATTGACAAGTTCTGTGAAAATATTCCAAACTGCATATTTTTTTTATTTATTAAATTGAAAATAGGACGCAATTTAGCGAATTTATCATTTTTATCCAGGTCAGCATTATCACATAAATGAATATTTTCCTTTATAGAGTCGAATTTGTTACGACTCATACAATTTCTTACAATTGATACATTTTTGTCTTCATCTTTTGACCAGTATAATTTAGCAGCAGGCAAAGAATGATATCCAGTCAGTAATAATATACCAAAAAATCTTTTGAGTTCTGCTACCGTGAGGGTAAATAAATGAGGGTTATTGTCACAAGCATATTTTTATGAAAAACCTACAATCTGCTCCAAAACTTCATCACTAAAAAATAGGGAAAATACTTCAAAAGGTGTTTTTCCACCTACACGTTCTTCAATATTCTGTGTCATTGCTCTTTCGTCACTTGTAGGAAAATGTGTATAAGTTGGATGTTCTTTTTTCCAGTCTGGAACACATTTTGGTGACTTCTTCGGCAGAAATATATAGCAAGAAAATACTGTTTTGGACCTATTGTCCGTTATTGAAGACCCACGCAAACATCGCATTTTTTTTGATAATTTCTTTTCTTCACATAAATTGTTTTGCATTCTGACAGAGAAAGGCTATTTTGCCACTGGTACTATTAGAGAAAATAGAACAATGAATAAAACCTTAATAAATACGAAAAGTCTTCAGAAAAAAGAGAGAGGGTCATTTGACTATAGCTTTGACAAAAAACATGAAGATTTATAAACGTAATAAACAATAAAACCAATAAATATTTTTTTATTTTTACCCTTGGGAATTAATGGGTACGTTTTGCTGTAACCAATGGTTCGATTTTTGCGTTATTAGTAGCCACGTTTACCACAGAATTGTCATTCCATCGAACCAACAGCACTTCATGTTTTTTGTCAAAGCTATAGTCAAATGACCCTCTCTCTTTTTTCTGAAGACTTTTCGTATTTATTAAGGTTTTATTCATTGTTCTATTTTCTCTAATAGTACCAGTGGCAAAATAGCCTTTCTCTGTCAGAATGCAAAACAATTTATGTGAAGAAAAGAAATTATCAAAAAAAATGCGATGTTTGCGTGGGTCTTCAATAACGGACAATAGGTCCAAAACAGTATTTTCTCCCAGACCTAAATCATTTCTAGTGACGTTACTATTCTTTCCGCCATATGGAATAAACTTGTACAGGTAACCATTGGAACTACACAAACACCATAACTTGAATCCAAATCTTACAGGCTTTCCTTTGATGAACATCTTGCAACCATGACGTCCAAAATACGGCACCATTTCTTCGTCAATTGACAAGTTCTGTGAAAATATTCCAAACTGCATATTTTTTTTATTTATTAAATTGAAAATAGGACGCAATTTAGCGAATTTATCATTTTTATCCAGGTCAGCATTATCACATAAATGAATATTTTCCTTTATAGAGTCGAATTTGTTACGACTCATACAATTTCTTACAATTGATACATTTTTGTCTTCATCTTTTGACCAGTATAATTTAGCAGCAGGCAAAGAATGATATCCAGTCAGTAATAATATACCAAAAAATCTTTTGAGTTCTGCTACCGTGAGGGTAAATAAATGAGGGTTATTGTCACAAGCATATTTTTATGAAAAACCTACAATCTGCTCCAAAACTTCATCACTAAAAAATAGGGAAAATACTTCAAAAGGTGTTTTTCCACCTACACGTTCTTCAATATTCTGTGTCATTGCTCTTTCGTCACTTGTAGGAAAATGTGTATAAGTTGGATGTTCTTTTTTCCAGTCTGGAACACATTTTGGTGACTTCTTCGGCAGTCTGGGCTTTTTCGAAGTTGAAGGACCGGGCTCACCTTGCGTATTTTCAGGTTCTGCGGCTAAATCGGTGTGGATTTCATACGTTCCAGCGATATCAGTGGGCACAGTATTTTCGTAATCACCTAGCGCGTCATCATCTAGGTCTTCCTTGTCTGTAAGTGTGTCAACCGTTGGGGGGATGTACACGGCATCGATTTGATTGGCATCTTCTAAATCCTCTTCTTCTTCTAATACACTCATAATTTCTTGAGAAGTTAATGCTCGTTGCCAAGCCATAATGTGTTAACTTTTTATTCACTTATTTGTATACACTCACTTATTAATTATTACTATGTGACACGGTTAGCTTGACGTTCTATAACCGACTAACTAATAAAACAAAAGTGCTTGTACTCTTTGAATGCCGAGAACCCATTGTTTATAATAAATTTCTAACAACAATGGCAAGCTGTGTAACAATAGCAACTGACCGTTATTTCTCCCAATGTTGCGCATACGCAACGCTTCCTGGAGGTCTAAGATAAGCAACATGTGTAAGTAATTTTGTCCAACAAAAGGGTTCATATCATAAAAAAGATATTGCTAAAGCTTTATACAGTGTAAAAAGTAAAGCTTTATTTCAATTAATATTTTATATGATTGGATAAATCTGTCGATCTTGAGATGACTCAATTAGCAGTTTTTGATAAATAAATAAAAAATGATTTTGTATTTGATTAACCATTAAAAAAAATATTAATCCATCTCTTAGACTAAGAATCCAGCTCATACACTAATCATTAATAATACACTGACTGATCATCATTCTGTTTTACTTTGTCTAGGTAAAACTGATAAGAGTGTTAATCGCCCAGTGTCTTATATTTCCAAAACAGATTCGACTGGCCTTACTACAGAACTCCTTAATATCAGCTTTAAATTTATATATGATGAGGTCGACTGTAACGTTGCCACAGAAAAACTGGTTCACTGTCTCCAAAAGGCTATTACGTCCAACACTTATACAATACATATCACTAGACGTAGGCGTATAATCAAGCCTTGGGTTACTCCAGGTCTTCTACGATGTATGCATAATAGGGATGCTCTATACAGGAAAGCAAAAGAAAATAAGCATAATGAAATTCTTCAAGTTACGTATAAACGATATAAACAATTTGGTAATAACTTACTTAAAAAGGTCAAAAGGAATCATAATAGAAGTGAAATATCCAAGGCAGGCAATAACTCCAAACTTCTTTGGAAAACAATTCAGAACCTAACGCATCTTAACCAATCCAAACCATCCTCTAACGACTTGCTGATTCTTTAATTTGCTCCTTAAAAAGCAATTGTGCTGTGATGGCATTTCCTCAAATTTTATCAAAGAATATAAAAATATGTTAATTGGGCCATTAACACACATTTTTAATCTTTCACTGTCGTCTGGTAACTTTCCAAATTTATTTAAAAAGGCACAGATTATCCCTATCTTTAAGGGTGGGAGCAGGGATTCTGTCAATGACTATAGACCAATATCGATACTACCAGCGCTTTCGAAAATCCTAGAAAAACTAATTAACAAGCGTTTGACTTCTTTTTTAGAAAATAATAATTTATTGTCATCTAACCAATTTGGCTTTCGTTCTGGCAAGTCCACCGATGATGGCCGTGCATGAACTGTCAGAATATCTGGTGAAGAAT
Source organism: Monopis laevigella (assembly GCA_947458855.1). Classification (NCBI taxonomy): domain Eukaryota; kingdom Metazoa; phylum Arthropoda; class Insecta; order Lepidoptera; family Tineidae; genus Monopis; species Monopis laevigella. The sequence goes on along the minus strand of OX381583.1, from coordinate 16,388,810 downwards.
CTTGATTCTGGAAACAAGACAATCGCAATTTTCCTCGATTTGGCCAAAGCCTTTGATACGGTCTCTGTTCCCATTCTTATTTCAAAATTGGAGAGGTTGGGGGTGAGAGGTATCCAGCTCCAGCTTTTCACTGATTATCTTACTAATAGGGTACAAAGTGTTAAAATCAACCATTTGATCAGTGATGATGCCTATACCACATATGATATTCCTCAGGGTAGCATTTTGGGCCCTACCCTATTCCTATGTGAGCTACAACTAAAAAAGGGAAAAATTATTACCTTTGCGGATGACACTGAATTACTTTTCAGTGGCGACTCCTGGGAAGAGGCATATGCCTTTGCTCAGGAGGGATTTAACAAAGTAACTAAATGGCTTAAATTGAACATTCTTACACTAAATAGTGGCAAGACCAAATTTATACCCTTTTCTATCCGCTCCGCTAGTATTCCTCATAGTCCACATAGCTTAATCGCTCACTCTTGTTTTTTTCCCGATGGTGGTGACTGCGCCTGCCCCTCACTGCAGCAGACTGATACAATAAAATATTTGGGTGTTCATATTGACTCTAAATTGTCCTTCCAGACCCACATTGATTTACTTACAAAGAGAGTACGTAAGCTGATTTATGTCTTTAAAAATCTCCGATGTGTAGCAGATCCAACCATAATTAAAATAGTTTACTTTTCTCTCTGCCAATCTCTTCTGTCCTATTGTGTTTCTTCTTGGGGTGGAGCAGGCAAAACTCTGCTTCTTCGTTTAGAGAGGACCCAGCGTTTAGTCCTAAAAGTTGGGTACTCCATACCCTATCGATACCCTACCCTACTTCTGATCTTTACAAACTTTACCACATTCTTACGGTTAGACAACTCTTTATTCTAAATTGCATTTTAAAGACACATTCTCTCCTAAAATATGACCCTAATGGTCATGCCAGCAAGAGACGTAAGGATATTGTCTATCCTAGCCATAAATTCAATACGACTTTTGCACAACGATTCTTCTGTTTCCTTGAGGGTTTTTTGTACAATAAGATAAATAAAATAAATAATATATACGCTCTCTCTAAACTTAACTGCAAATCAACTACTTCCAAATGGCTTTTTACACTTAATTATACTGAAACTGAAAATCTTTTTAATTATTATAAGTAAATCACCACTCACATTTAAATAATATTAATAGAAACATATATGTATAAATCGCTACTTTCATGCTATCATAACTCACCTAAAATCCTAACCCCACACACACACACACATCAAACATACACACACATCAAAGCATACATATACGTCAAAACATACACAACTAAACACACACACTACATAACACAATCACACACACTCATCCACTCAACTCGTAAAGGGATTGGTTGGATGTATATTATTATTATTATATACTTCATAGAAATAATTAAATTAATATTATATTCAATTATAAGAATTATTGTTTTACCTATTTTTACTATTATTTTTATTAATTATCAAATTTTGTTATTATTTTATGGCTATTGCCTGCCTTTTTAAATCTGAAAGGGCAGGTTGTGGCTGTATAAAGAAATCATTGTAAAATATTGTTGTAATGCTAGGGTGGGTTCCTGGAGACCCGAGATACAGGCTTATGCCTAAATCGGGCTCCAGTCTCACATGGATTCTGTATTATTTCATTGTATTGATGTTTTTGTAATGAGAAAAATAAATAAATATTATTATTAATACTATTAGGTATTTTTAGTGGTTTTATTGGTTATTATTGGTAAAATTATTGAAATTAGTGATGTTTAACCACTTTTATATCAATATACATACGCGTACAAAAGCGCGGCAAACAATTCATTTATAAGTATTATAACTTCACTTTCACTATAACTTTTTTTCAAATAAAACTTTTTAATACATTTTTATACTTAGAGTTAATAGTTTAAATAAATTTTAGTACACGGAATAAGCCTTTGAATAATTTTAATATAATTTTAACTTAGATCAGCTGTTATTGGTTTTGACAGCTGTCAAATATAATATAGGTACATATATAGGTATTTTATCACCAGTTCAACTATTTTATATCAGCTACTTTATCATCAGTTCAACCGTTTTGTAACTTCTCCTAATATAAGATTACCACCTCTATACCCTATGAAATAGTTGCAGTAGTCTCCTGAAAACTGACTAACCCACAGACTGATACCGTAGCATGACTAGTAGGTAGTGCGAACGCTCATTTTGTATGGAGAACGCGGACTTGTTGAATCGCGAATGCAGTGCCCTCAATAGGTACATATTCTTTTTGGTAAAATTAAAGTATTAATAGTAACTGTAGTAGGACAATAACAAGCGTTACTATAAAGTTCTTCCCTATTATTTGTTTTCAAATTCCTTTTTTTGTTATAAAGAATTTTGATAAAAACTAAAACTGCATCATTAGATTTGTGAAAAATTTATTCACCTAGCCTGGAATGGAACCGGTTGATTTTGAAAAAAAAAAATCACCTGTATTATTTCACCAGTTGATAGTGTCGCTTATAACGGGATTTATTAACGTAGTTACTAACCTATCCTTCCCACATATAATATTATATTGTAATTTCATTATTTATATCACAATAGTGTTATTAATAATAAATATATATTTACCAGTAATAGGTATGAAATAGGTATAATAGGATTCTTTGAATGGGTTGGAAGACTAGTGTTTATCGAGCAAAACATTTCATTGTTATTTATTTTGTTGTCGTGATTTAAGTTTATTTGATGTTATTTGATACTGACAGAGGTTTTTCACAGGACCTCTGCCAGTATTTATGTCGTGATCGCCGTTTTGGCGTTATGATCCGGAATCGGGAGTTCGATTTCCACTCCAGGCAAATTAATATCGTTTGGTGCTTATCCAAATGTAGGTACTTTAATGTCAGTTATCATTAATAAGTAGTGCCAACTTTTTAAAGTTGAGTATAATAGAACTAAATTACCGTAATAATAAAATCATCCGTGGTTTAGTGTTTGCCGCCTTTGGCGTTAATTCGATTTCAATACAATATTTGTGCGTTTTTTATTTGTAAAATGGTATTTGTATTAGTATCGTTGTTTCTGGTACACACATACAATCCTGACCCTGTCACGATCTTAGGCTTTAGACTTGTACGTCTAAACCCTAAGATCGTGACAGGGCCTCGATTCTCTTATTTTTTTCGGTCTCAATTCTCTGATCTAGATTTTTTTTATTGAAAATTTACACATTGCTCTGGTCACAAACTAAGCTGTAGGCTTGTACTATGTGTACCAGAAACAACGATATAATACATATTATATTTTAAAAATACCCAGACCATGATAAACTGTACAGAAAAATATATTATCATACATATCATCACGGGTGCCTTACGGCGCCCGAGACCGCCTAGACGTCCCCAGGGTACCCAGCGGAGGGGTTTTAATCCCACCTCGTTGTAGCCGATGGTATGAGTCTACATCGAACAAGTGGCTAGCTCGTCGCGATGTTTTGAATAGACTCAATAACCCATCTATAAACAGTTTCACCAGTTGGTATAGTGAAACCGGGACCGACAGCTTAACGTGCTCTCCGAGGCTCTATAGTGGTGTTGTCAAACAAATGTACATAATTTTTTTAATTAAAAACTCATTAATACACACCGGGATTCGAACCAGGGACCTTAGTGTTTTTAAGTCCAAGGTCTAACCAACTCGGCCACCACGTATATATACAGTGTATACATGGTGACTTTGAAAGGATGTACTTTGGGCTAATATGAGGTTCTATTGATCAATACGAACAACTTTTTCCATGGAACCATGTGCTGCAAATGAAAAAAAAAATTGCCTTCTCCATACAAACTAGTAATGTTAAAATGACCAATTTGTATGGGGAAGCCAAAATTTTTTTCACTTGCGACACATGGTTCCATGGTAAAAGTTGTTCGATTTGATCAGCAGAACCTCATATTAGCCCAAAGTACATCCTTTCAAATTCACCCTCTATATACGTATATACGTACGTATAAAAACGTACTAATATTTTTTGCCATGGGTGGGACTGGGAATCAAACCCAAGGAACATAATACTCTCTACGCGAAATCAACCCCGACCTTCAGATACAATGTCAAAGGCGCATGCACTAGTTTACGGAGGCGGTCATAATTGCAACATAAGAGAATTAAAATAGCTTAATTTGGCAAATTCCGTATTCTGCCAAACAACCGCCCATAGAAAACTGTCAAAAGAAAAGCAAGCATGATTCTATTACGATGTAAGTACGATTCTATTACGATGTAAGTACGATTCTATTGAAGTAAGTTAATTTAAGAGAATTGAATAAAATAGAATTCGTTTATTTGCTCTTTAAAAATATTACAACAAATTATTATTAATTGAGGCCATATCTGTGAAATGTCGGATTGTCAGCTCCCGTTTTATGTTGTAGAGGATTTGCCAAGAGAAAATAAAGGACTAAGGAAGGAAATAAGGGACATAATGGCATAAAGTTGTTTTTAATAAAACGCTTTGTTATAGTTTCAGTAAAGAAATTTATTGATTATTTATAGATTAATATTAAAAAACATCTCTTATTTTTTTTAATACGCAAAAAACTATGCACGCATTATTTTTTATACAAAATATAGATTTTTATTTACTTTTTGTGTTTTTTTTCTGGTATAAAGTTGACATTTGACGTCATTCTTTTGGGAACTACAGTGATTGTTAGGTAAGTACTTACTAAAACTAAAAAAATATAATATAAATTGGGGTTTAGGCATATTATGAAGCGCGGGCATGGTAGCCACGGCCTACATGTTTACCTTACCTCAGCATGGTCTACATGTTTACCATAGGTATGTTTAAAAAACAATAGAAAATAGTTCTACGCTTACAAAATTGCGGGCATTAGCTAGTACTATAATAAGGCCTTATTTAAAGCATAAAGTATTGTTGTTTATAAAATATAATATGTATTATTATAATATTGTTGTTTCTGGTACGTACAGTACAAGCCTAGAGCTTAGTTTGTGACCAGAGCAATAAGTATGAATTGCCCTACAAATATGATTATTGTTATTATTATTATTATTATATCATACTACAATAAAAAAACTTTTTGGTTATTTTTAACGGACGGTTACACATCACCGGAATCAGGTAACCCTGCAACCGACAGATAAGTGTAAAGTAAAACCCGTCTCCTGAATAATAGCTACAAGTAGGGTGAATAACGTAGCGAAACAAAACCACAACGGGTTGCTTGTTTAAGTAGTACACATAACATATGTAATTAATACGTACAGTAGCCTTCAAGGTACAGTAACGAATCTCCTACTCTATGCCTTGGTATTAAAAACCAATTTACTCTGAATAAGATTTAAAAAAACGCAAGCCCTCGTCCCTTTTTCTGGACGATTTAAAAAATATACAGGCTACTGAATTTTTAACGTCAAACGCGGAAATCCGGTTATGCGAACCGCTGAAATAACTGAAATAAGCTGTTGTGTTTTTTTTACGATTTGTAATAATAACTTTTTAATATGCTGCTAGAGAATTTTTTTAGATTTTTTATTATTAACAGATTCTACGTTTGACCTCTTGTCAGATGGAAAGCAACGATGAGGTCCAAGAGATGGCACGCTTACTCTACATGCTCTCTGAGACACAACACAATAGTAATGTTGTTAAACAAATGAGTTTTTAATCTACAAATTTAGGTAGGTACATTTGTTTAACAATGTATATCTATTATAATTATATATTTGTATAACAAATAAAGATCATTTTATTTCATGTAAAAAGGGACTTAAACCTCGACTAGAAATCGATGCAGTAGTATTAAATTATTTTATTATAAGAGCATATTATGCTATCAGTTCAGTTTCACTATATCAACTTGTAAAACTCTTTATAAGTCTCAGGGTAATGTCTATAATAAACTGGGTGTTTTTTACACTGTAAAAAGCACCCAGTTTTAAATTTTTTTTTTCAAAAAAATGCCCGAAAATTTTATTATCATATTATTATGAACGCCTATATGCTTAATTACTACAATAAATACATGATATTGTCCTCGTTACGTATTTATATATTCAGTAAATAAAATACCTTTAGACAAGTGGGGACTCAATCGTGGTTTTAGTATAAAAGTTGAAGTAATTTGTAGACCTTTTTTGCACTTAAAGTAATTTTATCTTGATGGTTTTTGTATGGCAACACCTTTAATAATGATCTTTAATACATTAGCATCTGTCTTACAATTTGATTGTACTAAAGTCAAGAGTACACATCTATGTTAATAGAACCTCAAGCAAATACAATATTAAGTACGCCCATCCATGAGAATATAATTTATTACTAAGACCAAACTCACGAATTCTTACCTACTTTATTAATTTGGTAAACAAAAAACATGTGTTAGACAAAACAGTCATATGTGACGCGTTTTACCTTCATATCTGTTCAAATTATCAGAAAATAAGTCACTAATGGTTAACGGTAAGCTCTATTATTATTATTTTTTCTATTTGGATAATGTCATATTAATATTAATATTAGGCACTGTTATCAGCGACCATAATTTTAGATTTATTTTTATTACTATTTTTAGATTCATGAATATTGAGTAAACAATAACATCAAAAGCCCTAGTTAGTTTTTTTTTAGTTTAACTAAAGGTGATAACAATAACTTCCCGATAATGATATAAGTTTATTATCAATAGTATAGGGCCGTGGTCGTCAAACTGCGGCCCGCTGTCGATATTTGTGCGGCCCGCGACAAAACAAATATTTTCAATAGTCAACCACCTACTAAAACAGATTTTGCGTACAAAGTTAACTAAATAGGCACCGATGAGAGATTCAATAATGGAATAAACAGAGGCCGCGGTCGGTTTCTAATATTTTTGTTACATTTGCCACTAAACATTGATGGTTTTCCATTACTTAAATAATTTATATTGAAAAACGTGCATTAGAAACTTCTAAAGGTATACATTCTGTGAAGAAGGTACTGGAATTGTATAATTTAAAAAGCTTTCATATCGAAATCATTTTTGTCGGCACGACAAATACTTTTTCGTAGGCACATTGCGATTTTTACAATGGATAAAAATTTTGAACAATCTGTTTCAACTGCCATGTGCATTATAAATAGAATTTCTTGTGCTGAAGCGCTGAAATTGTTACATACTCGTAAGTCTTATAGTCAATCAAATTTATTGAAAACTGGTCGCGATATGGTGGAAGGTTTGCTTCAGTAACTATTGAAGCAAGTCGTCAAAGGCTTAATCTGAACTTAACTTCGTTAAAATAAAAGAAATTGTGAAACTGAAGTAAAAGAAATAGTGACAGGTTTAGGTCTGAAAGAATTAGCCTTTAAAATTTCTGAGTCTCACGAATCAATTTGTTCTATTTTAAACAATTTTGGGCATGAAACGAGTACCAAAATACCAGAATTTTCTGCAAAAAAATAATCGCGAAAGGGCTATGAAGATTTGATAGAACAAATTAATTCCAAGCCCACATTCATAGAACACATTACTGGTGAAAATACATAGGTTTTACATGTAACCCGGTCAACTCGGAACAAGGACGTCAGACCGTGCCGAAACCGAAATATGCATTGTCAAAGTCAATTAAAAGTGAAGACGATGTTCACAGCGTTACGTGGAGTTTGAGACAAAATTTGAAAAAGACCGATTTGTAGAAAGAGGGATTTTCCACCATGATAACGCGCCATCTCACAAGGCTATCGTTGTGAACGAATTTCTGGACAAAACTCAACAAATCTTAACGAATAGCCACCGTATTCACCTGATATGGCTCCAACCGACTATGTATTTTTTTAGGTGAGTCTCTATGACTTCGTTAGACCGACCGACTGATTTCATTACCACAAACCGACAAGTCATCTAGTCATATATTTCGGTTTTAGTGTGTGGGTTCATAGGTTTTTTGGAGGCTATTGCATCGATATTTAGGATGTGGCTATTAAATAGACTCGTAATGCAAATTTGTTTGTCATTGCCTGTTTCGTAACCGCAACAGTAACCGGCAAATATATTAATCATAGTGGGAGCGATCAATTCTGTTAAACAACCATGTATTGATCGACCTCATTCATGGATTTTGTAGATCTGCTTACCATCAGGAGAATACAAAGTAATATGCCGTGCTACAAAAAAAAACGAACATAACATGTGGTATATAAGTGGACAACACCCTTAGTGTGCGGCCCGACAGTGATACCCACATTGCCCTATGTGGCCCTTGGCCGGAAAAGTGTGACGACCACTGGTCTAGGGAAATGAAGCGTTTCTAATTGGTGGAGAGAGTTGACGAGGTAAGAGAAACGTTAAAAACCTCACCCTGCGGCCACGTAATATCTCAAATGAATACGACCATACGGTGATATGAATTCTCTAGTCACAATAATTTATTTTTCTTGATGATTCGCATGGCCATTCCTTCGTTCTTCTGTCAACAACCTTCTAAAGATCCCGTCACATGTCTCCACAAAATTATTTACGATGTCAGCTGCTCGGCAGTGGAATTTGCTTCAACTGACTATAAGATCAGCCCCTTCCATCGGAGTTTTTAAACGTTTTCTATTACGCATTATCTGAACACTTTATGAATTAGATCCTCGTGGAAATTTTGTTTGGAATGGTATGTGTGTTTATGTATTGCTACCCTGGCTAGCGCCCTAATATTTTTATATAAAAGCCATTTTTTTAACATAAAACCAAAATAGAATATACGTGAAGTGAAAGCTTAGAATAAAGAGCGCCGAAAGACAATCCTGATGCAGGGCTAGGGCCAGCGTGGATTGTGAGTATTATATACCGTAATTAAGTATTGTATTATATCATTAATGATAGGTATTATATCTATATCTTCTATTTTTCAAAACACTTCTCAAAGGTTTGCGGGTAAAAAATGCCTATTATTAACAATTTTATGCAATTAAATGATTGTTTTTTGTTCTAGACCGTTTTAAATATTGTAGGTAATTTTCTATTTCGTAAAAATCAACAATTTGATAATAATAATAGTAGGTTATAATTATGATTTAATATAATTGTTTGAATCGGGCTTTATTTTGCGGAATACCATTATTTTATATAATAATATAGATGCAATGTTTACTTTATTGCAAATTCTTCCGCTAGTTAATTAATTATGATTTAAATAATAATAATAATATAAAGGACATTACACACATTATTGCTCTTAAACGAAGCGCTATGCTTGTACTATGTGTACCAGAAACAATGATATTAATATATATATATATATATATATATATATATATATATATATATATATTATAAACTAGCTGACCCGCGCAACTTTGTCTGCGCGTTTAAATTTAACCGTTTACGCAGCGTACGCTCTTAAAAGGAATAATTTTTCCCCGTTTTTGCAACATTTTTCTTTGTTACTCCGCTCCTATTAGTCGTAGCGTGATGTTATACTAATATTATAAAGCTGAAGAGTTTGTTTGTTTGTTTGTTTGTTTGAACGCGCTAATCTCAGGAACTACTGATTCGAATTGAAAAAATATTTTCGTGTTGGATAATCCATTTATCGAGAAAGGCTATAGGCTATATAACATCACGCTACGACTAATAGGAGCGGAGTAACAAAGAAAAATGTTGCAAAAACGGGGAAAAAATATTCCTTTTGAGAGCGTACGCTGCGTAAACGGTTAAATTTAAACGCGCAGACAAAGTTGCGCGGGTCAGCTAGTAACAAATATACAAGCGAATTTCCCTAGGGTGACATCGAAGTTATCGTGTAGGTTAATAATAATAAAATAAATGTACTTATAAAAATAAAAAACAAATACAGAACCCTCAGGGGTAAAGCCCGCCTCCGTAGACTAGTGGTTGGCGTTGTATCTGGAGGTCGTGGAATCGATTCCCACCCATGGCAAACAAATATTAGAACTTACGGTTTTCTGTACAGTTTATCATAGTCTGGGTGTTTATAAAATATAATATATATTAATATCGTAGTTTTTGGTACACGTAGTACAAGCCTAACTTAGTTTAAGGTTACTTGAAGATAATTTAAATTAAAAAAGTTATAGTTTGAGGTAACGCCGAAAGAAAGTTATGACGGAGCAAGCTATTCCCTCAAGGTATGGTATGTCAGTTCTATAATATCTTTAAACCTACCTTTTTAGATAATTTGTATAACCCATTCCAATTTGTAAAACACAATGTTTATTAATTTTCCGTCATAATAGTTTGTTATTGAGTTATTAATAGAAAAAGAAATGTTTTTGATTACTTTTAGAAGAAGCGTTTACGTAATATTTTATCAAGTTTTTAGTAGTTGGTATAGTGAAATTGGTATAGACTACTTTTACAAGGCTCTTAACTCCGTATAGTTCTAGTTGGTTATGTAACGTGTGTTCGGCTTCGTTGTTTTTTTTAGTGTTCGACTGAAAGTTCGGTTTAGGTTTCGGTCGAGTTTCCGCAAAAAAACGAGTTTCAGTTTAGTTTCGATTTCAGCGGTAAAAGAGCCGAAACTATGACCGAAACCGAAACTGCATTCGGGAGTTCTCACGCTGTGATCGGTATCATGTTCGGACATGTTAAATTCCATCCAAGCGAGTGAGCGACAACTTTATATTTCCCTCAAAACGTGATCGTTGTAAAGAAGTTCGGTTTCGGTTTCGGCCGAAACTGGGACTGTTGCCGAAATTAGGTTTCAGTTTCGGTCGTAAAAACCAGTTTCGATCGGACATATTTTTTTATCCCGCCAGGACAATGGTTTAATAGTTCAATATCTGTTTATTTTTTATTATATTTTCTACATTTGTCTGTGGGAGGAATGGCAACCTAGCCAAGTGCACACTTAGTCCTTATATATACATATTATATATACTTTTTTTTTCACTTTTCATAAATGCCTCTAAAGGTTTACATGAAATAAATATTTTTGACTGGTTAAATAAATATACTCGTAATGCTAATTCGTCTTTATTTTCGCCCATTTCGTAACCGCATTGTTTAGCCAGTGGGAGCGATTATATTATTGTTAGAAAACAATATATTGATCGACGCTATTCATGGATTTTCTAGAGCTACTTACCATCAGGTAGATACAAAGTCATGTGCCGTGCTCCAATATAAAAAATACAGAGACTATTTCGTTACCTAATTTTGTTTTTTTAAAACGCCATAATTATTTTTTTTTTAAGTTTAGACCATTATGTCAAAATACTAATATGCCAAACAAAAATACACATCTTTTACTAAAAATATATGGGATTATATTTTATTATAATGTCTCCAAATATTTTTTTATTAAGATAATAGTGAAATATTAATGAAGAATAAAAAAAAAGAACTATAAACGTATAGAAACGGGAAAGGAACTATGTCGCTGCGACACAGGGAATCCTAGTGTGGTGACTAGGGCTATATACCTATGTATTATTTTATGTAAGTATTATTTAACTACAGAATTGTTATACTTAATATTTTTTGAAAAACTTCGAATAAATTAAATTATATTGACCCGCAGCGGCTTACTTGATTTACGATTATGAACCTTATTTATTAGCACTAATTCGGACCGAACCTGCCGCTAATAATATGACTAAACATATATCACCTGCCGTTAATATGAGTAACTATATCATTTTTTTTTTTTGCAAATTTCCCATAATATGTTAAAAAATATATTTATTTCTGTCAATGTGGAATGATGGTCGACCAACTTGGTCACCACGGCCTTTCATGCTGTAGAAGCGGCGGAAGACAATCCCGACTTGCTAACCCTAATCAAATTATACGTCGGGCTCTTGCCAGCGCCTTTATAAAACGGCAGGGTTTTAGAGCCAGTAGGTTTGGCTAGGGACGATGACAAGAGACCCGATCGTATGGTGTTAGTTACCTGGACGGGTGGTCGGTGCCTCGTATGGGACGCAACATGTGCCGATACTTTCGCGCCGACACACCTGCCAGGGACTTCTCAAAAGGCTGGCGCCGCCGCTGCTACATTAGAAAATCTCAAACGGTGCAAATACGCAGTCCTCAGTAGAGACTACGTATTTGAACCGTTTGGGGTTGAAACCATGGGGCCGTGGGGATCAGGGGCTCATTGTATTTTTTAATATATTTCCAAACGGCTGGTCGATACATCTAGTGACCAAAGGGCTGGCTCGTTCCTTGGACAGCGCATAAGTATCGCTATACAACGGGGTAACGCAGCCAGTCTTTTGGGAACCATCCGATATGGAAGAAATTTATTATTTAGCCTAATTTTTTATGTTAATTTCATAGGATTTAATTTTAGGTAGTTTATATTTTATATTAGGTCTTTTATTTTAGTTTAATTTAATATTTTAGGAATATATAATATGACTACGTTCGTGCGTTCGCTAAGGCTTTGATACTATTTCAAGAACCGTCCTAATAATAATATATTTTAAGCCTATAAGGATTTAGAAATTGCTTTTATTTGTCCTTTAATGTCACGCAAAGGGTTAAATCTCATTACTGTATAGAATTTATTGTGAAAATACCAAAGCGGACCGTTCCTTTATAATGAATTCAAAATGTACTCTCTGTAAATGTATTAATCGTTACATTTATTTTATTTATTTATTTATCAAACTTTATTGCATAATACAAAGGCAGACTTAATGCCGTTGGGCATTATCTGACAGTCAAACCTTCGGGACATTAGAACATTAAGTTTAGGTAGGTATGCAATAAAAAATATAATGAGTTTTTATGTATATATGTATATGTATCATCACGGGTGCTAGCCACCTATTCGGTGTACCTACTTTATGTTTATCAGGAAAATACAGGCAGACCAAAACAATGACGAATGGAAATTTATGGTAATATCTCTGCTTGTATAATGAATGAGTAGTGAGTTTAAAATGGAATACAAATTTGTTAAAAGCGTTTAACGCGAGTGACGCGGCGACGCAAATCTGTTTGGGGTGACTAAAATACAGACCCGTTTTAACTTAAGCCAACTGGTCTAAAATAATAAGAAGCTGAAAAAGGCTTTGTAAATACAGTCAAAAAGTCACAATGGTGAAATTTAAGACAACTAATTTAAACTACTTACACAATATTATAACCGGTATGTATTTTTTATTTACATTCCATCTATTCGAAAAGGACGACTTGGCTCGCCTTTAAGTGCACCCAAAGGTGGTGTTTTATATACGAAACCTTAAGAAACTTTTAGTGGGCAGTTATGAGTTTTTAATCCCCTTTATAAGTGCGCCGCAATTATCTTTATAATTGCGAAAATGTCTCAAATGTAAATAAGAGTTTTTAGTTGTTTTATTATTAGATACTGTTTAATTTTAATTTAGTTGTTACTCTATGTTTTATTAAATAATAATATTACAAATAAATATGAGGCGCCTTTTATTTTCTCATAGAGGGTGATGAAAAGTAGAGTGTATCACTCGGGCGACGTACTTTGAATCTCTCGCTACGTTCAGGATTCTACTAATGAATCCCTCGCCGTAATAATATTATTTTGCTCCCTTAATAAACAATCTACTATTATTTGTTTTATTTAAATCTTTCTTGCATACAAAATAAAAAGGCGGCCTTAATGCCTTTTTATTTTGCAGCTTTTGTACGCTAGTCATTCTCTACCAGTCAAACATTCGGGACAATCAAAGCAGTTAATTAGTGAGGTAGGTGCAATACAGACAACTGAGTGATTATAAAATAAAATTCTTACGATCCAATATAAATTACTTAAATATATCTTATATATATACATACATAAACAATATACATTATAGTTGGTAGTATACACGCATATATGAACGCATTTAATGCGGTAGATCAGGATCTGTTACTGGCAGTACTGAGGTGCTTTAGTTGCCTTAACGCGGTGGCCTGGTTTGCTAGCTACTTACATGATCGCCGACAGCAGGTTAGAGTTGATGAAAGTTTGTCTCAGTGGCGTGTCAATGCCACAGGTGTCCCACAAGGAGGTATTTTATCACCGTTGCTGTTTTCTTTATTCATTGATCTCATTACTACATCCTTAAATTGCCAATACCACCTTTATGCTGATGATTTACAACTGTATTTACACACAGATTTGACCGGACTTAACAGTGCAATCACTCGGCTAAACGAGGGCTGTGATGTTTTGTTTTTTTGGTGTAGAAATAAAACATCAACAAAATTTTCATACAAACTAAAATATTTATTAGAAGGGTTCTTAAACAGGATCCAATTACAACCTTCTCTTAATTATCATATACCGCACTCTCCTTGGTATAGCGGTCAGCTGAGGGTAGTGCAGATAAGCAGGATTTATATAATCTTCAGTTCAGCCGTGTTTCCCGGTACCAGGAACCCTGAAATTGCATTTAGCCATTTGTGAAAAAGACCAAGTTTTCACTTTGACTGCAACATCCTTTTAATGCACTAGTGGAAATGATGAGTAGTGGCGGAATGAAATGCACTAAACAGCGTTCAAAGATGAGGCAGTCAAAGGTACAAAAAAAAAGATGCAGAAACACCTTACAAACTAGCTTGAAGCAATTATGATTAATATCTAGCATGCATTTATGGCCTTGACACATAAAGATGTGTCGAGGTTGATCTTATATTTTGATGAACATAGATCAGACAGAATTTAAAAAAAAATCAGGTAGTGTGAATTAAAAAATAATAATAATGTAGTGTGGACCATTCTCAGAAAACAAATCATTATGGCATCACACAGAATTAGTCTACATGACTATCTCCACTTATAAAGGGAAATAATAATTCTTGCAGTATGTACATAGACTTATTTAAACCTTTTTATGGTAATCATGTAATGTTTCAGTTTTCAAAATAACAATACTATGCCACACAATATAGCTATACTAGCCTAATTTTTATTACCTAATAATTATGTACATAAAGAAAGATATAAAGAATAGCATTAGTAAAATATACTTTTTATCTATGATATAACATTCCACTAAAAAAAATATATAACTTACAAACTACCATGCACAAAATAAAATGGAACACAATTAGGTTGATGATATTAATTACAACATGAGGTAATGATATTATGCTACTAAGCGTTAATTACATAGTTAGGCGAATTGAAAAAGTATTTTAAATGCATATTTAAATTATGTATTCACCCTTATTAAAACTTATATGCACAACTTACCCAATTGCACGGGGTTACTAAACACTGATTTTATAGGTTTTAAATTTAAGTTAAGCAATAGTTAAATTAGGTTATTAGTTGAATTAGAATATATAGGAAATGATAATTTTAGATTTATATTAATTAAAATTAAATAAAGACGGTATAAAAATATCTCCTCTGATTTTTCTACCGGTCTTTTTTGACATAAGCTTTTAGTGATGTCCTGTACAAGATATCAGCTAGTGTTGTAGTAAATAATGGAATTATGATTAAGTAAACTTTTATCATAATAATAAGCTATATTTATTAAATACGTTGTGTAAATTATATATTATTAATACGCAACGTTACAGTACCCCCTCTCTACGAGAAGGATTTTTCTACAAGAAAAATTCGAAATATAATAAAGAAAATTATTAAATATAAAAGAAAAAGAAAAACTTAAGAATTACGACTGTGTTTTTAGTTTCAGATCTTTGATATGCCAGACGCCGAGATTGCGTCCCGACATATCTTCTACTTGATAAACTAATGGGGAACGTTTACCTACAACCCGACATTTTTGGAATTTAGGTGCAAGTTTCTTGCTAAAGTGTTCACTTTTATCACTTTGAAAGTAACACTTTTTCCAAACAATGTCACCAATATTAACTTCGGCTTGTTTCCGCCGTAAGTTGTAGTGCTGAGAATTTTTTTGGTGGGCATGCCAAAGAGCTTCCTGAACTTTATCAAAAATGACTGCTAAATGACCCAAATTATTTGCGTATAAATCCCTAGAGAGAAACACTAGTTCATTTGGGTCATCATTGTCTAGATAATGTGACCCGCATGTAACCAACTCCCGTCCATAGACTAAAAAGGAGGGTGTGAAACTGGTTGTTTCGTTTACCGAATTGTTTATGGCGAACTGGACTTTTGGTAAGTTTAGATCCCAGATTCGGTGATCTTCACCTACAAAGGTTGAAATAGCAGTGATTATTGTTTTATTATACCTCTCTACAGTGTTAATCTGTGGCGTATACTTTGGGGTGAAATGTATACTAGGGATTTTATAATTTTGGATTAATTTGTTTAGTTCCCGGCTAATAAATTGACAACCATTATCAAGAATAATTGTTTGGGGAACTCCGTGAACTAGAAAAACATTATCTTCAATAATTTGAGTGACAGCCGATGCCGTAGCACGGCGCAAGGGAAAAAGTAAGCAATATTTTGAGAAACAACAGGTAACTACAAATATGTAGCAATGTTGCTTCCTGCTGTTTGGTAAAGGGCCCATCAGGTCTATAGATAATGTCTGGAATGGACGTGAGCAAGCCTTAGGTCTACCCATTTTGCCTAGGGTTCCCTGAGTAGATTGCTTATATGCCAGACAAGTTTCGCAGTTAGTGACGAACTTGACGACATCTCCGTACATTCCAAGCCAATAGTAATTTAGATACAGACGTTTATAAGTCTTGTGGACTCCTAAGTGTGCCGATGTCGGTTCCGAATGATTTTTATTAATAATTTCATTCAGAAACTCTTGAGGGATCACTTGTTTCCAACAAAATTCAGTAGTTAGATTATTAGTGCTTTTCATATAACGATATAAAACTCCAGATTCCACTCTATAGTTTGGGAAACTAGTTGGCGATACAAGACAACCGTCGTAAATTTTCTTATACCAAGCATCCTGTGTGTTAATATTAGTAGTAGTAGTAAGATTAGATAATTCGGCCACAGGGATTGCTCTGGATAGCGCATCAGGGACAACGTTGTCCTTACCGCGGCGATGCTTTATTAAAAAATTAAAAGACGAAAGGCGAACACCCCATCTTGCCAGCCGACCAGTAGGATTGGCGAGTGATAAAAACCATTTCAAGGCTGAATGGTCAGTGTACACTGAAAAAGTTTGCCCGTTTTCAACATAACATCGCCAGTGTTCAAGAGCGATAAGAACAGCGAGGGCCTCTCTTTCAGTAACACTATAATTACGTTCTGCTCCTGAAAGCGACCTGCTCATGTAAGCAATTGGGTGCTCGATGCCGTCTATGGTTTGAGACAACATTGCTCCTACACCAAAATTGCTGGCATCGGTATGAATTTCAAAAGGTAAATTAAAATTAGGGCATGCGAGAACCGGAGATTGTATTAATAAGGACTTTAGATGTAGAAAGGCTTTATCGGCGTCAGATGTCCACTGAAACGGAGGTGTACCTTTCTTTGTGGAAGTAAGACGATTTAATGGGCCTGCGACAGAACTAAAATTAGGTATAAAACGTCTGTACCAGGACGCAGTGCCCAAAAAACGTTTAATATCTTTACGACATTTAGGTGTTGGATAATTTAAAATAGCCTCCACCTTCTCTGGATCCGTACGAAGACCTCTACAATCGACGAGATACCCTAAATATTTGAGTTCGTTGCGAAAAAATTTACATTTTTCAAGATTGACAGTTAGGTTAGCATGACGCAGTTTCTGTACGACACGTAAAAGTAGGGAAACGTGTTCCTCAAAAGAGTTACTGATGACTATAATGTCATCTAAATATGCGAATACTTTTAATTCAAAATCACCAAACAACATGTCAACAAGCCGTTGTTGTGTAGCGGGGGCATTAGTTAGACCAAAAGCTGTGGTTTTGAAACGTAATGTACCGCGACCTGGCACATAGAACGCCGTTTTGTCGCAATCCTGTGTAGCAATTGGAATTTGCCAGAATGCTTTCGAAAGGTCTATTGACGAAAGAAACTTAGCATCGCGTAAGTTATCTAAAATTTCGGATATATACGGTAAATTGTAGGCATCTTTCTTTGTAACTGAATTTAATTTCCTACTATCCAGGCATAGTCTAGGCTGGCCATTGCTCTTAGTTACAATGAGGACAGGTGAGGACCAAGAACTCTCACAAGACTCGATAACCCCAAGCTTTAACATTTCATCGACCTCGGTAATTAGTATTCGACGCTTTTCAGGTGACATGCGGTAATAACGCTGTCGAATAGGCAGAGCGGCACCTGTATCTATTTTATGCGTGATTAAATGAGTTCTACCGAGGCCTTTGTGTGTAAAAGATATTTCTTCAAATTGATTTATCAAGTTATCAGCAGTCTCTCTTTGAGCATTATCTAAATGAACATAACTCTGTAAAAATGTATCTGACGAATTGAGAGAAACTTCTGCAAGATTAGGATCGTCCGCATTTAAGTATCCTATTTGGGATTGAAATTCAGGAAATATATTAAATAATTTTATGAAATCTACTCCGAGGATGAGGGAAATATTGATTTCAGGCATAACATACGCCTTAACAAGACGTAACACTTTATTAAAAACTATAGGTAGAAGTAAATATCCAGAAGAGGGGATAACTTGTCCGCCTGCAGCGACAATTTTAATATTTTGGTCATTATATATATAAAAATTGTAGTTAAGTAAATATTTATGGAAATTGTTACCCAAGATAGTTACCATAGAGCCAGAATCGAGTAAGCCATACATACTTAAATCTTCAATATTATTAATTTTTACCTTTAAATAAGGTCTAGGATCATTGGCTGGTTTAGAGAGCAAGATTGTAGCAACACTATATGTATTAAAGAAGTTACTAATAAAGGAAAGCCATTCCCTCCATTTGTTATCCCTCAAATCAATATTGCTACTACAATCATGATTTAGTTTTTTGAATTATCATTAATTGTAGAAATTCTATTAGTAGTAATGTCACCAGTCGCACTGGAGTCATTAGCATTTTTACAATCGGGGCAATTTATGTAAATGACATCCTTCTTTCCGCATTTGAAACATAAAGGATCTTTAGGCTGTTTGGGATGTGGTTACTTCTACTGAAGCTACATTATTAGGTATTAGTTCTTTGTTAATAGGAGTTTTTATAAATATGTTTTTGTTAATAGTGTTAGGGTATTTGTAAGCGAATTCAGGGGCTAAAGTCTCATTTGTAACTTTAGGAGGTTCCTTGAATTGTTGCAAGCGGGACTGGAAATGTTCGTAATTACGACAAAGAGAAGAGAGAGTATCAATACTTTTAATTTCAGGAGAAGTGACAAGAACCGTTGCATAACATGGTCTAATGTTATGCAGAATGATTTCCAGCTTATCTTCTTCTGAAACCAACCTCGATAAACGAGAGAACATTCCTTGCATAATAGCTAAGTAAACGGTAATGTTCTCACTTTCACCCTGTGTTCTAGCGCGAATTTCAGATAAAAAGCGATAATCGAAGTCAAATTGCCCGAAATCCTGCTTCAGAAGTATAGTTAATTCATTCCAAGATCTTATATTGCTTTTGATACTTCTGTACCAATGTAACGCGTCTTCTACAAAAATATCAGTAGCAAAAGATATAATTTTATTTGAATTTATATTTCTAGATTCTATAAATTCGTCAACCCTTTGAATGAAAGATCTCACACAAGTTTTTCCATCATATTTTAATTTTGAAAGATCCGATGTAAAGCTTTGGTTACAATTAAAAGATACACTAGTGCCAGGTAATTCAGATCCAGGGTCACTAGTCGTATTTGATAAAATGGGAGTAAACTGAGAAGACAAATTCGTTAACTCCATGTACTGTGTTTGATGATACTGTGTGAAGTGTTTTAAATTATCTGTAGTTTCTACGTTTATTGGGTTAATACGACAAAGTCTAAAAGATATATGATGTAATAAATTCTCTGCGCGAATGTATAGATTTTTATCAAATTTAGATTTAAGCGACTGAATATTGTTTTGGGATTTTATTAAGGTCTCCTTTATTCCTTTTAAATCATCTGAAGGTTCGAGATGTGATTCCAAAATATCCTCAGATGGTTGACTTTGGGAAAGTTTAATAATTTGCTTTCTTAACTCTGATACACTTTCTGCTGGTGTACCACCTCGAAGAGCTACTTCATATTTGAGTTCATCCTTTTGCAAAGACAAAAATTTTATATGCCCAGACATCATAAAATAATAATTTAGGAATTATTTTAAGATACTAGATAATTTGGGAAGTTGTGCAAATATTTTTTTTTTTTTTTTTTTTTTACAATAATGATAGCTGAATGACATGAAATATCTTCAAGCACAAAAGCGATGTTCTGTTACATAGCAAGTACAGCAAGACAATTAGATTGTATTATTACTTTTTTTTTGTGTGTATACCTACTCTAATGGTCTTGCTAAATATAGAATGATTTAAATAAAAAAAACCAACACCAATGAAAACTAAATAGGCTTTAGAAAGTGTTGTAACTAGATCCTGAACCATTGTTGGGCGCCATTGTGATGTTTTGTTTTTTTGGTGTAGAAATAAAACATCAACAAAATTTTCATACAAACTAAAATATTTATTAGAAGGGTTCTTAAACAGGATCCAATTACAACCTTCTCTTAATTATCATATACCGCACTCTCCTTGGTATAGCGGTCAGCTGAGGGTAGTGCAGATAAGCAGGATTTATATAATCTTCAGTTCAGCCGTGTTTCCCGGTACCAGGAACCCTGAAATTGCATTTAACCATTTGTGAAAAAGACCAAGTTTTCACTTTGACTGCAACATCCTTTTAATGCACTAGTGGAAATGATGAGTAGTGGCGGAATGAAATGCACTAAACAGCGTTCAAAGATGAGGCAGTCAAAGGTACAAAAAAAAAGAAGCAGAAACACCTTACAAACTAGCTTGAAGCAATTATGATTAATATCTAGCATGCATTTATGGCCTTGACACATAAAGATGTGTCGAGGTTGATCTTATATTTTGATGAACATAGATCAGACAGAATTTAAAAAAAAATCAGGTAGTGTGAATTAAAAAATAATAATAATGTAGTGTGGACCATTCTCAGAAAACAAATCATTATGGCATCACACAGAATTAGTCGACATGACTATCTCCACTTATAAAGGGAAATAATAATTCTTGCAGTATGTACATAGACTTATTTAAACCTTTTTATGGTAATCATGTAATGTTTCAGTTTTCAAAATAACAATACTATGCCACACAATATAGCTATACTAGCCTAATTTTTATTACCTAATAATTATGTACATAAAGAAAGATATAAAGAATAGCATTAGTAAAATATACTTTTTATCTATGATATAACATTCCACTAAAAAAAATATATAACTTACAAACTACCATGCACAAAATAAAATGGAACACAATTAGGTTGATGATATTAATTACAACATGAGGTAATGATATTATGCTACTAAGCGTTAATTACATAGTTAGGCGAATTGAAAGTATGTACATAAGTATTTTAAATGCATATTTAAATTATGTATTCACCCTTATTAAAACTTATATGCACAACTTACCCAATTGCACGGGGTTACTAAACACTGATTTTATAGGTTTTAAATTTAAGTTAAGCAATAGTTAAATTAGGTTATTAGTTGAATTAGAATATATAGGAAATGATAATTTTAGATTTATATTAATTAAAATTAAATAAAGACGGTATAAAAATATCTCCTCTGATTTTTCTACCGGTCTTTTTTGACATAAGCTTTTAGTGATGTCCTGTACAAGATATCAGCTAGTGTTGTAGTAAATAATGGAATTATGATTAAGTAAACTTTTATCATAATAATAAGCTATATTTATTAAATACGTTGTGTAAATTATATATTATTAATACGCAACGTTACAGGGCCTTTGTTGTATTTTTGCATGGACATCTCGGTTCGGAGTTACTGTTAATCCTTCTAAATGTCAAAGTATTATAGTGGGCAGTACCAGACTCATGGCACGTTTAGATCTTTCTTCTGTTATAAATATAGAATATAATAGTATTAAAATACCTTTTGTTAAGGAAGTTAAGAACCTCGGTCTAATCATTGATAGTGGCCTAACCTGGAGGAAGCAAGTTGCTGAAGTGAGCAGAAAAGTTTACGCGTCGTTACACTATCTTAATAAATTAAAATACCTTTTACCAATACAGGCTAAATTCCTTGATTCTTCCGATTATAGACTATGGGGACGTTTGCTATCCTGAAATTACTAGGGACCAGTCTGAAAAATTGTAAAGATTATTAAACATCTGCATTCGGTTTATCTTTAATCTACGAAAATACGATCATGTTTCAGAATACAGACAAAAAATAAAGTGGCTAACCCTGACTGAACCTTAAACAATCAAATATTTGTGATAAACTTAAATCTAATAGGACTAGGAGCGCAGAAACTGTAGGTAGCAAATCGGTAGGCACACAGAATCAACGAAAGAACGAGAACTTCTCTATACAAAACTGTTGAAAAGTACCAGGAGCGCAGGAGTCCTTAGCGGTACAAATATGAAATTATACATGTGTCCTGCTCACATGACGCGTGCAGAGCGAGATCGCATGCTATGTGGTGGAACTTGAAGTCGAGAGTTATTAATATTATCCTACTAATTTGCAATGTTACGTAATTCTAATAAAATTTACCCAAAGTTGTGATATTTTTCTTTTGTCATTTTTTAACTTTAAAGGAATTGGTTTTTTTTGTCACTTTCGCATTCTTAGTCGCGTACTATATTTATAGTAGGTATATGTCTTCTGTGGTCGCGTGCTAGACGTTTATGGTGATAATTTTAACTTGTTTGTGTAGTGCAAAACCTTTTTATAATAATAAGTACCTTTAATGCTGTTTCAACTATTCGCAAATTTACTATGTCGCGAAATATAAAAATTTCATTGTAGACTACGTTGTGATTTTGTAGACATTTAAAATTGCTAATTTCAAAAACTCATTTCTTTGGTATGTTACTATAAATTCTGCCTACCCTATACTAAAACCCTGTGCACGCCACTGAATATATATATGTATATATTATGTGTATGTTGGATTTTATATATAAACTGCTTGATATCTCTCTATTGATAATAACTTGTTGTAAACTCTCATTTTTGACAACTACCTGATTGTTCCTAAATTGCCTGGTGGTTGACTGGTAGACAATGCCTAGAGGCATTAAGTCCGCCCTTTTGTAATAAATAAAGTGTTAAATAAATAAATACACAATGATCTAGAAAATCGAAATACCTATGTACAAAGTGTACTCTTTTTTTAATATTATATCATGTTAATTCAGCGTTTATGATTGATAATCGTACATTAAATAAGTATTAATCTTAAAATATTAACATTTGTGCTTACGGCGCCCAAGACCCCTTAGACAGCTTCAGGGTATTCAGCGGATCGGTTTTATTTCTACGACGTCGTAGCACCAAATGGCATTAATATTAAGCTCACCGCGGTGTTTTATATAGACTTGCAGTACGGCAGCAAAGTTGGTATAGTAAAACTGGGACCAAAACCTTAACGTGCTCTCCGAGGCACTACATAGTTTTCAAATCACAATAAAAGATACCTATACGTATATGAAATATTATGATAATTTGTATAATTATGTAAATTAATCTACCTCTTTTGTTTTGCTATTAATTCTGTCCCTGAAGCGTCATACATAAATTTAATTTAATAAACAGCTGAATTGATTTTGTACCTATAGTCCGTTTTCCGAAAGAATTCATGCGGTTAAAAGTGGAACTAATAAAATTGAGAGTAAACAAGTGTGCTAAATATTAATACCTAAGATGTCAACATAATTTATAACTAAGAATTCACACTAAAATTATTTTTGAGGGGTTAAAACTAAGGTTACCAACATTCTTTCGTGCGACTGCAGCGCCACGATACAAAGGAATTCTTTCGTGAAACGAACTTTAGTTGTTTTTCAGTCGATGTTTTTGCCATATCTTGTCGCAGCAGATGCCATTTATTACCATAAGCTTATTTAGTACCATTTCTATGCAATGAGATCAATCAAACATCGTCTTTACGTTTTGGCTTTTTATAAGGATAGAGGATTCAAATTAAAATGCAGATAAGTGATATTACTGAAAAGCAAACTTTTCAGTTACCTATAGTAAAAATGAAATTCGCTCCCATTTCTGATTGGGTCGACAATTCTTGAGGATCACGGTAACGTTGCCTTTAAAATAAACAGAATATGGCCTCTGGAATGTACGCCATAAAATCAAGTAACAATGATGAAAATCGTTTCAGATTTGATGAAAATATGAAGTGTAATTGAGAAAACCTCTGAAAATTTGCTTAGAGTTTAGGTCTTTGCGAGAATGAGCGCGCGCGCTGACATGTGACACTTAAATTGTCATCCCCACTACAGTTACTGTAAGCCGCATTAGTTCCCGCCAACAATAATTTACTTCTACGGACTTTTGAAAAAAGAAAATATTATCCAAATAATGTTTATTGAAACTACAGCCTCAGTAAACTAGTGGTTGCGCCTTTGTCATTGTATCTGGAGGTCGTGGCTTCGATTCCCACCCATGCTAAAAATATATTAGAACGTTTTTTCGGTAATAATGTACCGTTTGTCATGGTCTGGGTATTTATAAAACATATAATGTATTATAACATTGTTTCTTGTACAAATATTACAAGCCTAGAGCTTAGTTTGTGACCAAAGTAATATGTGCAATTTGTCCTACATATTATTATACCAAAAATTACAGTAAAGTCTTACCGGAATTCCATATTATTAAAAAATATAACATGCAATTTACATTATGGTAAGAATAGGAAATATTTTAATTTAAGCGCTATAATTCCAAAGCAATAGAGAGAACTGACGATTTATTTTGCAGGCCTTACAATAATTACACTTGATGCCATATTTCGCAATATTCCGGTTAGACAAAAAAAAAGTTTGGAGTTTAAAATAATATATAATTCAGCTTTTATGTGAGATATAGATAGCAGATATCCAATCCATTTAGTAGAATAACACTGGATTAAAAATATCGGAAAAAGTATGAAAATATGCAAAATATCCTGGTGATCCCGATTTATATTAAGTAATTACTTAATACAGCAGCAACTCACAGCTGAATAAAATTGACAAAAGCTTTATTTTTTTGTATGTAAAAATATTTATAGCATTCAAAACAAAAAACTCAATTTAAATGTAATAGAGATCGGCCACCACATATATATAATGATATATTCTGTCACGGTGATAAATATTTGATATTGTGTTCTATGATGAAAATAATGAAACACGCATTTTTTCCTTTTAGTGTCGCCTATACCAAAACCAAAGATAAATAACAAAAAAGATATACCAATCACGTTAACTAATGTATGAAATACTAAACTCACAAATTAAAGCCTATCACTTGTCTAATTGTGTTTTACTTGTTAGATGCGAAGACTTATTATGTATTTGTAGGAGTAATTTTAGGCATATAGACGTTTGTTCATATAATAATTTATTTATCGGACTTTTTTTTTGAAAAAAAAAAACTTAGTTACCTACCTACCTTTTTTATTTTAAAAATGGGTTCTAAAAGTGATACCGGAGGCATCAAAAAAATATTATCATTGTTAAAAAAACACCCAGTATAATATAAACATATACCTATATCAGGGTGAATTTGAAAGTATGTATGGGCTTTGGATGTACTTGACAACTTTTCCCATAAAACCATGTGTCGCAAATGAAAAATAAAATATAATTCTCCATACAAACTAACATTACTTAAAATTACCACTTTGTATGAGGAAGCCATTCAGCAGAATCTCATATTAGCCCAAAGTACACCATTTCACCCTGTATAAGTTGACCTGTTAAGTTCAACTTAGGTAATCACACATCTGTACAACCGGCTGTAATATTTTATGACCATCCGAGTAAAAGCACTTCTTACTGAAATTCATATTGTAAAAGGGAATCTATACTAATATAATAAAGAAGAAAGATTTGTATTTTTGTATTTTTGTATGTTTGTAATGAATAAACTCAAAAACTACTGGACCGATTGCAATAATTTTTTCACCATTAGAAAGCTGCATTATTCAGAAGTAACATAGGCTATATAATATCACGCTAGGTCCTATAGTTGTGGAGCAGTAACCAAAAATGTTTTAAAAACGGGGGAAAAGTATCGTTTCTGAGGCCTTCCGTGGCGTGCGCTGAGCATATAGTTAAAGTTATACAAACCTGTGCGAAGCCGGGACGGGCCGCTAGTATTATATAAGACAGCTCTTTAAAGTTCTGAAATTTAAAGCTAGAAGGTATTCCAAATAAATTTATTTTTAGATTTTTTTTATCAATATCTATAAAATATTATAGGTATACTTACTAAAAATAGTAATATATACTACGTAAGTAGACTTAATTTTAATATTTAATCATAATACGCACAATAAATATTAAATATTACTGGCGTCATGTAAATATATATATATATATATACATATAAACATAGAATACTAATGTTTATTTTCTTATTTCATTGGAGCACGGCGTGTGACTTTGCATCAAACTTATGGCAAGATCAATCATTAATGGCTCTTACTAAATGCCAATTCCTGTAATCTATGCTAACGATAACGATTCCTTATTTTCATTTAAAAATGACAGATCAAGCTTCGGACGTTAAGATTTTTGTATGGGAATAACGAACCGTTACTGCGCGTTGATTTTAGGAATTGGAAAGAGCGAAATTGCCACCTCGACAAAAAAAAACCATGGTGTAATTATCCTGAAAACCGGTGAACCAACAAACTAAAACCAAAATATCATTAACTCACTTTTAGCGGGCCGGTGGTAACGAAGCCATAGGCTATTATAGTTTAGAACCCAAAGTGTAGGACCAAACAAAAAAATAGCTCACAACGCGTTGTGGTCACTGTAAAGCATTCACATTTCGAAATTGCGGTGTTATGGCTCTTATAAAAATGGCCACGACGCATTGTGGTAAACACAGAAAGACCACATAGCAAAATTAACGTAACGTGGCTGCCATGTTATTTGACCTCAACGCGTTGTGGCAACGCATTTTCGGTTTGTGAACCTTGCGTGCCGCACCGGAGAGGTTCACGGGCCGCCTGTTGACACATCTTTTACCAACGATAAGAAACGCTATATATACCAAATTAATTTAAAATGGAGGTAATAACTTATTTTATTTATTTCATTTAATTTAATCAGCAGCCGTAATTCGGACATACACTTCTTGTTTATAATATAACATTCTTGGAGGGTTAAAATTCTTGTCTATTCAATTAGGTACTTTAATAATAATTATATCAGACATTGACGGTATCAGAATGAATATTAAATCAAATTATTTATTGACAACAGACAAAATTGAGGTCAAACGCAGACTCTTTATAATAAAAAAAGTGAATAGAAATAAATTATTCAATAGGTACTTCGCATAAATATATTGGATACCTACTGTTTGAATAGCAGTTTTCTTTTTGTAAAAAAATATGATTTAGCTATGTGGAAGTATTTATTATGTTATTAAAATAATCGATTTTATGTTGCCCGCAACTTTATGGTGTAATAATGTACTACATTTTTATTTTTATATAAAGATTAAAAAAATGTTAATAATATTACAAATTAAAGAAGCATAATTTAATAATTAATCTTAAATTTTTCATGTGGACATCATTGTCTTTTTGAAAGCTATTATATCCTCTGTATAATCCTCTGTCTGAAGTGTTGCTCTCGGGTCACCTATAGCTAGGGTTGCCAGCTCCCGTTTGGTGTATAAAAAACTTATTCAACCTTATGTACCTACGAGTAGCTTATTTTTGTTACGTATTTAAAAAAAGATATTTTTTTTAATATATACGCCCATACAAACGAACTTCCAATATTACAACTTGGCTGTAGTCATAGTTCAATTATTATTTTTATGTTGGTAACTGTATGTAAAATCTTTCTGTTAAAATCATTAATATACATATATATAGAGCCGACCTAAGGCCTAAAGTCACCTTTCTAAACTTTAAAATAAGTATATTGAAAATAGCATACCTATATCATAGTAGGAAGTAGGTAAACTGTTAAGAGTTACGTCGTATCGTGCGTACGACGCGGACGCGGATTAGGTACATATGCGCGATTGTTTTAGTGTGAGTGAACGCTCACTGATGTCTTGGCGCACGCGCCCGTCGATTTTTTGAAAGTAAGCTACTTTTTTAACAATTTGAGTTGTGTCGAAGCGACGACGCCGACATATGGATCAAATATTACCTATTGAAATAGAGATTTTTAATTTAAAGTCGCTTCCCTTGATCGGCAAAAAACATGATATTCTTGTTTTTGACTAACTTTATTAGACTGATTTAAATTTTACTAAGACTCGTTAGTCATTTCGTACCAAATAGTATAGACGGATTCCTAAGTACCTAGCGGTAAGCTATAAAACCTTACCGCTGGGTACTCCTGAGTCCGTCTATACTTATTCCCACATTGTCGTAGCCGATGGTATTTTGAGTCTTCACCGAATAAGTGGTTAGCTTGTCGGTGTTGAACAGACTCTGAAATTATTTATAGATAACCATATATAAATAATTCCACAAGTTGGTAGATAGATAGATAGATTATTTAATAAACTGTTCTAAATAGGATTCACATAATGCAGACATTAGACGCATGGCAAAAGTTTAATGTATTATGAAAATTTTTAACCCACAGAGATGAGAAAGGGTGGTTAATTTGCTTTAAACTTACCTGGTACGTGTTATTAATACATATATTTATTTACCAAATGTTATAGGAAAGTATGTAAAGTATTTGATAACCAAACGGCTGGCTCGTTTCTCGGACAATGTATAAGAAGGTAACGCAGCCAGCCTTTTGAGCACCTTCCTTCTGACACCTAGTTTTTATTTTATAAGTTTTTAAATGACTTAATTAGATTTTGTATTAAATATTATCATTGAGCAATGTATAATAAAGTTTCGATAATTAATTATTAAACAATTATAGGTGGTTTCCACTGTTCAGTCTTAAAGTTTAGAAAGGAAGTGGCAACAGTCAGTTTGCTGAATAAAATCGCGCAGAAATGTAAGCAATTCGATATATTAGCTTTGTATAACCAAACGAGTTATCCAGAGGTGCCATTATAATTTTATGGAAGCTTGAATATATAAAATATTACGGTCTTAATGCCAAACAAATCCAAAACATAGTAAGAAAAATATTAGTGAGAATAAGCTTATGAAGTAAGAACAGAAGATGGCGGAAATGAACACGTTTGAAGTTTCGGCCGAAAATTAAACGAAACCAAAGGTTGGAGCTTTTGATACTAATAGTTATTATATTTTTTCCCTAGTCCCTATGTATATTTAAATAAGTGTGATCGAGACAAATATATATTTGTAATTTAGAATAATATAATAGTAATAATAAAAATTAATGTGCCTGAATGGTAAAATATTATGATAAATTACTTTAAAAGATTGTCAAAATCTTTTGAATTATTTACAATATTTACATTTAAGGAGGTGACGAGGGATCAGAAAATGTGCTCATAGCACTAACTACGTACCCATTGTCTCGACAATGAATGGGATAAAAAAATAGGAATTTGAAATTTGAGTGTATTTGTTAATTTTTTTTATGCTTCAGCGGCAAATCCGGCCGATTTTGAAGACCCTGAGGTATACGAGGGAGCCAGAGAGTCCACACATGCAGCGTCCCATTATAGACACTTTCCGTCTTGCCAAGGAATGAGAGAAATGCCATCGACGCGTTTTCCATCATTCCTGAACAAGCCGGAAGGCTCGAGGCTGCTCGGAATTTCTGCTGATAATAAAGCTGATTTTATAATAGAGTTGAGAGCTGCATGTCTGGATATTCTTCCTGCAGATCTACTGCAACTTAAACCGTGGTGGCCATTAGATTGCACTGCACTACCACAGTTACAGGAATGAGGGTAACTAATTGAAGCACCTAGCCTGAGGCCTATGGCAATTCGAAGAGAGTTATTATCTAAATAAGAACCAAAAGAGGGAGATGGGATTGCGTGAAGCCAAAGACCTGCTTTTGGCTGTGAAACTGCGCGCAACCTTGCCAGATCAGTGCCTGATGATGTGTGCAAAAGATCAGTAAAAACGGTTTTAACAATAATATTATCCCAGGCATGTTGACACGATGGGTCTTGTGGCGGAGAAGAGTTTAGGCTTTTTAAATCCTAGGCAGATTTCGCCTCATCAAGGTATGAAGTCTCTAACGAAGTATCCATAGATTTAGAGAGAATAAAAGATACTAGATTAGACACTCCATAAGATGACGAAAGGAATCCCGGTAAGCATATGTCTCGAGCCCACCTCAATCCAAGTCCACCAGAGTTGATTGGTAAAGATGATTGACGCCACTGAAAATTGTTTAAAGAAATATTAAAGATTGATTCTATAGAGGATTTAATTATTAAGTCATACTCTTCTGAAAGGTTTGGAAATTTAAAAGCTGGAATAGTTCTTAAGGAATAAATAATTTTTGATACCGAAAAACAATGTTTTAAAAGGGTATATGCTACATGAGAATTCAAGTTATTTAAATAATTTACAAATATTTTTAAATTATTTAAACAATTGGTTAATTTTTCTTCAATGGCGTCGAACATTATTGGAGAACCTAACAGACAAAAGTCGACATTAGAAATAATTTTTAAATTGGGGAGAATATTAGAAAATGATAATAAATTTTGAGAATCTACCGATTTACACCCGAAAAGTTCACATTTTGAGGTATTGAAAGTTAGACCTAATTCCTTAAAACTTTTAACAAGTTGTTCTAAATCTTCAACACTTCCTGCTATTATGCCATCATCTAAAAACCAAATATTTAATGCCGATTTTAATTTAGTTATAATTGGGTGTATGCATAAACTAAAAAGTAAAGGGCCAAGTGGGTCTCCTTGTTAAATGCCAACTGCTGAGTCTATTATTTGGTCATAAAAAAATAATTTTGAATTGGAGGAATAATTTTGCCAAATAAATGGGTAAATTTCTGGTACGATTTCCAAAGCTGATTTTAGAATAATATCTCTTTCTACAGAGTTGAAAGCATTTTTCAGATCCATTTTGATTAAAAATTTATCTTTATTTATGTTCTTGTAAGTATATGTCCGGACTGCATGGATAGCTGCTTCACATCCAAATTTAGTTCCAAATCCGAGTTGAATAGGCCTGAGGTAATTTCCTGTTTTATCCCTTACCAGGCCACATGCAATTTTAGCTGAAAGTCTGCGAATGGTACACCCAATTGCGATGGGTCTGATGCCTCCATCTTTTTTGGAGAAGGCTAGAAGAGAAGCTCCATAAATAAAAGGGCAAGCCTGTTCGACGACTGAACCTGATTTTATTTGACGTTTATTTGACTGTTTCAAACGTAGCTTTTATTTGCTGAAATAAATACCACATACAGTCTTTTATCGTAATATGTGTCGAAAATTGGGTTATTTTCAGTCACCAAAATGTGGAAAGTAGTATCAGTAGTTAATGTGGTAGGTGTGAATAAATATATATCAATCTTATTATAAATAATTGAATTATTTATTACTCCTTTTGTTAGCTACAGATATGATTACGTGGACTAATCCGGGCTTAATATTATGCAATTTAAACTAAGTTTTAAAGAGTCAAGAACGACAATTATAACTTGTGAAATAGGTATTAAGGGACAGATAAATTTTGAAGATTGATGTTGTTTAATTTTACAGCTTCTGAAAGTTCTGAATAATTATACGAAACGGTGAAGTTTTTAATTAAATAAATGATTTGCTTTAATAATTAGTTTTGATATTCGTGATTAATAAGTGTTATTAAGTTCGTGATTAAGCTAAATATTGACGACTCGTTGTGTGCTAGACTTTTATACGATTTTCAGCTGCAAACATTCTAACGGACGTCGAAATACTGTCGAGCGTTTATTTGACGGTTTCAAACGTAGCTTTTGCTGAAATAAATACCACATACAGTCTTTTATCATAATATGTGTCGAAAATAGGTTTATTTTCAGTCACCAAAATTTGGAAAATAGTATCAGTAGTTAATATGGTGTGAATAAATATATATCAATCTTATTGCACCCATTTTTACAATAAAATAGGTAGGATTTTTTTTTTCAAAATAAATTGCCAGAAAATTAAATTATCGCCTATATGGCTAAAATGATTGCAACCAATACATATTGTCTTCATATGTAGTGATCCTTTTTGTATATAAGGTCCCTGGTTCGAATCTTGGTGTGTACCAATGAGTTTTTAATTTAAAAAAAAAATTACATTTGTTTGACAACACCACTATAGTGCCTCGGGGAGCACGTTAAGCTGTCGGTCCCGGTTTCGCTATACCAACTTGTGAAACTGATTATAGATGGGTTATTGAGTCTATTCAAAACATCGCGACAGCTTAACGTGCTATCCGAGGCACTATATTGGTGTTATTAAACAAATGTACATAGATTTTTAGATTAAAAACTCATTGGTACACACCGGTGTTTGAACCAGGGACCTAGTTGTTTTTAAGTCTAAAATCTAACCAACTCCGCCACCACGTACCTTTTTTGTATTTTAAATAATTAGTAAAATGTTTTTGTGTGGGTGACACTAAAAAGAAATAGATACGTGTTTCATTATTTTCATCATAGAACACGGTATAAAAAAAAATCCACTGTGACAAAAGTGCCTAATTACCCCCAATAAAAAAAAGTTTAAATAAAGTAATCTTCATTTTTATATTATATTGATATATTTTCAACAATAATTATATTTTACTACATTTCACACATATGACAAACTAGGCATTATGCGTCATCAAGGACAATGATAACAATAAATATTATATTTCATAAACACCCAGACCATGGCAAGTCTAAAACTACCTACTAAAATGATTGGCATGAACCCAAATGAAATAATTAAGGTAGTGGAAGTCGAACCCACTACCTCGAGATATAACTCTGCGTAACTATAACTAGGCACTCATTTTATTATTTATTATACATGCCTCCTTTCTGTAAAAATATAAATAAATAAATGCGTTTTCACCTAAATACGAAAATTTTAAAACATATTTTACAAAAATATGTACTTACTTCTTAGTAAAACACTATTATAGTAATTTGTATTGTTTGGCATTTATTTATCTATTTATTTAATGATTTCTATAGAAATATCGCCACATATCATCGTTATATTTATTTGTATCTTTGACGCTTAGGTTAGACAACCGCAGCGTACCCAGAGGAGAAGTTTTTATATAATAAATATCACCAAGGATGCCTTAGACGGCCCCATGTTACCCAGGGGATGGGGTTTAAACCCACCTCGTTGTAGCCGATGTACACCGAACAAGTTTTTATGTAGTTGGAAGCCCTAAAAGCATGGTTGGAGTTCGTCACTCCATTGAGCGGAGCCAACTCTTGCCATGATAAAGGCTTTGAGAGTATGCCATCGCTCAACTTTGCCATTTGGGTGTGGATGATAGGGTGTTGTTAATGATATGAAAGTTTGGATGATGTAAGCCAGCAGGGGAAAGAATCGTTGCTGGACTGATCACTGATAAATCAGTCGAACAAGGATCGCTTGAGGATGCGGAATAGCCTACAATGAAAACATTTTATTAATTTAGGAGACTAAAATATTAAAAATAAATTAGTGTATAAAAAAAAAATAGATGCAGCGAAATTCGGCGAATGCTGAAATCTCTGCGTTGAAGACTCGGTGAATGGTCTCATCATGGGCAGCAACGCGGTCAGGAATCGGCGCGATTGGGTAACAACATGGTCAAGCCCGGCGCACTTGATCAGCAATGCGCTCAAACAGCGACGCGCTTGTCCGCAGCTGTTCGAAATGTTGGTACCTAAGTCCAAAGAAGTGCTGCGGCAGTGTTCACAAAAACACGGGTGAGTGACGTGACGGATCACGTCGGGCATGCTGATGTATTTTGTATAGAATATGAGCTTATATAGTAAATTTAATTTTAAATAAAGAACATAATTATAAAAATGTGACATGTGCAGATGACAATCAAATTGATTTGAAAATGGAATGATTTTTTTTTAATAAAAATGTATATTAGTTTAGCCTTTGCATGAGGCAAAGGCTAAACTAATATTTTATTTCAAGTAAATCGCAATTGTTCTCGAGATTTTCATTTAAGCAAACAACTGACAAAAAAATAATAAAAACCTTAAAAACAGGAACATCTTAAAAATTGCAATTATATTACGAGTATTAAGACTCATTTAAAACAAAATTAATTTAGCAGAATGAATTTAATAGCATGATCTTCGAACAAATTATATACTTATCTATTGTAAATGTAATGACATAAAAATAACTTTTGTTTGACGGAAGAAAATAAATATAATTAAGTTACTAAGAAAGCTTTCAGAAATTTTTTAAGTTTAAATTGATTTAGTGGAAAAAGGAAAAGAGATTTACTGTTCTCTAGTATTTGGAGACAACTGTGTTCAAATTGGTTTCACGCGAGAGTCCGCGAGACCCTTTTTTATTGCCTTAGCCAATAGTTATTACAGAACATTCATTCGTTCCGTTTTATTAACGATTGTCCTTCGAAATAAATAGGTCACAATATACGTTCTGTCAAGTACGTGAAGTAATCTCGAGATTAGGGTTCCGTTTAATATAGAGTAAGTAGTATATATTATATTTATGGAGTATATTTGTTTGACAACACTACTATAGTGCCTCGGAGATCACGTTAAGTAGAGAAGTCTTATTTAACTAATGAAAAATGAAGTAAATTTCTATGATAAACTTCGCGGGAAGCCGATGGTTACAGGCAGTGCAGAACCGGTCGTTGTGGCGATCCTTGGGGGAGGCCTATGTCCAGCAGTGGACGCGTGAAAGGCTGGTATGATGATGATGATCATGATATCACTCGTCGTTATTAAATTGTATTGTTTATATTTATTATTTTTATGCCTCCTTTCTGAAAATAAATATAGAAAAAAAAATAGTTTTTTACCTAAATTCTCTCCAATACGGAATATCTGTATTTTTAACAATTCTTTCACACAAATCTG
The DNA here is from genome assembly GCA_947458855.1 of Monopis laevigella. Lineage (NCBI taxonomy): Eukaryota > Metazoa > Arthropoda > Insecta > Lepidoptera > Tineidae > Monopis > Monopis laevigella. The sequence goes on along the minus strand of OX381583.1, from coordinate 16,353,783 downwards.
TATTAGGAAATGACTAGTATTTCGTATTATTAAAAATATTTATTATATCTTTCTAAAGAAATACACATTGGGAGCTGGTCAAGCCTTAAAAGCTGTTGGTCCCCGTTTCACTATACCAACTTGTGAAACTATTTACAGATGAATTATTGAGTCTATCCAAACATCGCAACGAGCTAGCCACTTGTTGGGTCATACGTAACTGATATTGTTATCAGTTGCGTATGACCCAACAAGTGACTAAGCAGATGACAACAAGGCCGGACCTGAGATGGGTGACCGCTTTATACAACGAGCCTATACCATCATAAACACCACAACAAGCTCGGAATTTGTTAGGTGTTGCCTCCGAATACCATCGGCGAAATGAGGACGGGTTAATCCCTTTGCTGGTTACCCTAAGGCCGCTTAAATGGTTCTCGGGGGCCAAAAAAGACACCCGTGATGGTACCTATATAATAATACATTGATCATGCCATACACATTAGACAAACTAAGCTCTAGCACCGAAGAAATAATAGTACAAGTAGCTCTAGGCTTTTACTTACTGTATGAATGCATACCAGAAGCAACGATGCTAATTTTATTTTTATTTCTTATTGAACCACGGCATGAGACATTTGTATATAATGTCTCTATTTTGTAAAATTCTTAAATTTACCAACACATGTTGGTAAATGCTAACTAGTAAAACCTAGGATTTACCAATGTACGGTAACATATACATGGTGAATTTGAAAGGATGTGCTTTGGGCTAATATGAGGTTCTGTGTTGATAAGTTTAAGAATTTTACAAAACAGAGACATTATTTCGGGCTTATACCATTAAATTATGGTACATGCTAGGTTTTACCAATGACGGTTGGTAAATGTTGTTTTTTTAAATAAAACAATGTATTCATAAACTTAATTTAACGATGTATAATAATAATTAAAACTATGTAAGGTTTTTATAGATAGATAGGTAATTGAAATACCTATCAATAAAGATGTGTCTCTATCTCCTTCGAATGTTAAATATGTAAGTCGTTATAACAAACGTAATGCCTAATTTTTGCTTTCTCTTTTTCATCGGCTTTTTTTTTAATGAAGATTTACCTGATGTTAAGCAGACATACAAAGTCCATGAATGATAGCTTTATAATCATATCGATTCTATTAAAGTGCGCGATAACGAGTAAAACGATCAACTGCAACCACGACCTCCTGATACAACACCCAACTGCCTACCCACTAAACCACCGGATATACTTTTAAAAACATGGTAAGTAAGTACAGACAACGTTCACTGCTATTTTTTTCATTAAAGTACCTACAGAATCCCAAGAAAATGTAAGGCGCCGTTTACACGAACGATTAAATTAAGCGAGAAAATCGTTCGTGATTTTTTACCTACCTTTTAGATTTTAAATGTCTGTGTACTAAGTGTTTTCTCACTGATTAATTAAATTATTTTTTTAGAGTTGTTAACTTCAGATTGTTATTTCTATCTTTTGTTTGCATAAAACATTTGTCATTTTATTCATATATACCTTTTCTGAATGAATCTGTCTGCTCAGAATGTAATGTACGGGAGAAAGAATTCTTATACGCAGCTGGTTTCTACAATTAATAACTTTTCTCGTACGTCACATCCCATCTGTTTCAAATTAGTTACATAATACCAGCGTGTTCAATACACGCAAAATGAGAAACTATTTTATTTTTATATCGATAGTAGAATCGTTTAATTTTTTTTAAATAATGACTCACTTATTAAACAGAGAGGTGCAATCAATAAGTTGACCAGGAGTCTTACAGAAAAACAACTCTATTCCATCGATGGAATCGCCTTCAGTCAAAAGGGTATGGATTTTGACAGTTGATAGTGTAGCGATATGCCAACAAAAGTAAAGAAACAAGAGAAAGTCCTGAAAATAACTTTTTTTATTCCATTTTATAAATAGTTTTGAAATTCTGTCTATAATGCCCATATGAATTGTCTATAATGTCCATACAAAGATGTTGTTGAACCGAAGAATGACGGCAGCACCGATGTTTAAACACCATCCTCCGATGCAAGCTGCGTCACCGAAGCAGGCGCTCCGCAATTCTCCGCACAGTGCTGCAGTGTCCTGTTGTCTCGTATGGCTGTTGTCGTGTCGGCGGCGCTCGCTCAAGAAAGGCCGCGCGCGATGAGTCGTCACTATCCCCCCTTACGGGAGACGGGTAATTGTTACGAGGTCTTAACCTCCTTCAATAGTAGCTGTTCGCTACCCGTAACTACGGATAGGTCTTTGCGTGACCTTTTTACTGGTCGACGGATTCAAGGGGCTCTGTGGAGAGTCTGTGATGCTGTTCCTTCACGTAAAGCAATCGTGCTAGCCGTCCGAGTCGCTTTCGCTTCCCGAACTGCTATCACTCTCGCTCGTGAGAGGTACCAGGTCGCGCGCATATCGCCGTTTGGCATCCGGTGGTCTCGCATGCATAGGCGTCAGGTCCCGAATGTGCGGGTGGCCTGATGCATCTGCACGCGAGAACATACGGGTGGTCAAACGAACGACGAAGTCGTGCAGTGTTTCCATCCGGAGGTCTCGTCGCAGCGAGTTATTGCGCATATAAAATGGTGCGCCGGTTATGAGGCGCAGGCTTTTACTTTGTTGGGCCTCTAATTGCGCCCTATGTTTATTCCCACATAACGCGTACCAAGCTGGTGCCGCGTATGTGAGAATAGGCCGTATATATAGTTTGTAAATGGCCGCTTTGGTGTGTAATGGTAATCCGGATGACAACACTGGACGCAGCCGACAGTGCGCGACCGCCGCTTTAGCTCGCGTCATTGTGACGTGCGGCTTCATTTTCAATTTGTGGTCAATTTTGACTCCGAGGTACATCACGGTTTTGGACCAGTCAACGGACTGTCCACAAAGCTGGAGCGGGGGCGGGGGGGTACGGCCCACTCCCCGGTCCTCTCTGCGGATGATCATAGCCTGTGTCTTTTTTACGTTTACACGTAGGCGCCAGAGTGAAAGCCAGTCGGGAAGTAAATCGAGCTGTCTCTGCATGTAGACAGCCGCCATTTTCGCGTTTAAAGAAAACGAGAAATAGGCAGCGTCGTCCGCGTACAGAGCCAGCTCCACGTCCTTCTCGGCCAGCGGGATATCATCAGTATAGCAGCAGTAGAGAACCGGGGAAAGGCAGCTTCCCTGCGGTACGCCCGCTGCGATGGGGTGATTTTTGGAGCAAAGACCTTCAACAGTAACGTGGTAGCTACGGCCCTCCAGAAAAGAGGCTATGACTCGTACTACGCGACGGGGTATATCAGTTAGCAAGATTTTGAACAGAAGCCCGTTATGCCAGACTTTGTCGAATGCTTTTTCCATGTCTAGGAGAACCGCACAGGAGAAGATTCGCCTATCAGACGCCATCGTCATCCTGTGCAGGATTCTCGTCAACTGGAGAGTCGTCGAGTGCTCGCTACGAAAGCCAAATTGTTCGTCGCGAGGAGAGAAATGAGGCACGATATGTCGCAAAAGTAGCTTCTCAAAGACTTAGGAAATCGCCGGTAATAAAGTTATCGGACGATAGCTTTCTGGGAGCTTGATATTCTTCCGAGGTTTAGGTATCATAATGATGCGCCCCTCCTTCCACAATGTCGGGAAGTGGCCCGTGCGCATAATGCCATTAAATAGGCGGGTGTAGGCTGCGATTGTTCGCGGTGGCATGCACCTGATGGCCATATTATTAATGCCATCGGCCCCGGGGGCCTTCCGTGGTTGTACGCGGCTGAAGGCGCGCGCTACCATACCAGGAGAGAATATCACAAGGGGTTCCGTCTCGGGTATCGCGCCGTGGAGGCCGGCCTCCACTACGCGATCTACCTCTGCGACATGTTCGATGGATTTAGGTGGGTTAGGACGAAACTGTCCTTCTAGGCATTCGGCAAAAATCCGGGCACAATCTTCCGTTCGAAACCTCGGGGCTCCGTCACTATCGAGGAGGGGTTGAATCGTTGGTGGCGCACGGGACATCGAGGAGCACAACCGGTGAACTCCCTGTAGGTCACCGGTTGCATCCTGGATCCGAGCATCCCAGCGGTCGGCGTGAAGCTTGTCGAGGGCCTTCCTCACTCGGGCCGCGAGCGCGTTTAGGTCGGTCTTCACCGACGGGCAGCGAGTGCGCTGCCACAGTTTCCGCAGGTCCCTCTTACTTTTCAGTAAGTCCCTGATGTTCTGGGGAAGGGGTGGTGAGCCCCTTCGCGGGGGGGACTCCGTGGAGGCCCCCTCTAGGGACTTGCGGGACTGTACAGTCAGATCGGACGCGAGCCTATCCACGTCCGCCGGCGTCGAGATGGGGAAGGTCGGCGTGTAATCGTCGAGCAACCTTGTAAATTTTTCCCAGTTAACGCGTTTACGTGGCACTGGAAGAGAGGCCTTGGTAGGGAGGGTAGACAAAGTGACTAGGACCGGGAGGTGGTCGGAATCGAGGTCATAGAGAACTTCCTGCTCCGGGGAACAGGGCAGGTTTCGGTGAACTATTATGTCCAGCACGTCCGGCGAGTGCGCGCTCTGCGCAGGCAAATACGTCGGGCCGTGCGGGCCGGACACACAGAACCCCACCCGCTCCGATTCCCGCAGCAGGAGGTTCCCCGCCGGGTTGGTTTGGCCGGAGTTCCAGGCTGGGTGTTTACAGTTGAGGTTGCCGGCGACGAGGATCGGGACTTGCGTATCCAGCAGTTGACGCAGTCCCCTCGTATCAAGCTTCGCCTGCGGCGGCTTATAAATGGCATATAGGTGCAGCTCTCTGTCACCTATATGCAGTGCCACACCCAACGTGTAAAGGGATTGGAGCGACAGGATTGGGAGGGGTTGGTGGATGATGTTCCTACGTACCAGGACCATCAGCCCACGAAAGACGCGGCCCTGGTCCGTAAGTTCATCTTTCCGGTAGGCAATGTAGTTAGGAATATTGAAGGGGATCGAGGAGGAGAGGAGGGTCTCGCTAATCAGCGCCACGTCTACTCTCTGATCTCTGAGGAAAATCTGCAAGGTGCGACGTTGCTCTCGCAGTCCGCGGGCATTCCAGTGCACCACGCGCAAGTAGGCGTGAGGCGCCTTACTCGTCTCTGCTAACAGTAAGTCCGGCGAGTCCGGACATGATAGCAGATTGAGGTTCTTTCCCGGCCTCGATAGCTCGTAATATATCGAGGAGGAGCGTGGCTACAGCCTTCACTGGAATGAGCTCCAGTGCTCTTTGCGCCACGTATGGTATCGCTGATGGCGGGGGGGCTGAGGCCCCCCCCCTTGGAGCGGTGGAGTCCGGTCCGGCTCGAGCCTTTCGGCTTTTACTTTTCCGGCCCCCTCGCTTTTTGCGCTTGGCAACGGAATTCCTCGGCGTTGGGTCGTTGGCCTGGGGTTGGAGCGTGGTGGGCAGAGAAGAGCCTCCCGCCACCTGCCCCGTCCTCACCGGGTCCGAAACTGGGGCCCTGCCGGCGGTCGACAGGGCTATGGTTCCCGCCGATTTGTTTCGCAACTCACGGCGAAAGACGGGGCAGGAGGTATTGTTGGCGGTGTGATCGCCGCCGCAATTGGCGCAGCTAGGTGCATCCTCCCGAGAGCGGCACTCTTTAGCCGGGTGTCCTCCTCCACACCTGACACAAGCTTGCGGCCTGTGGCACATGTGTGAAGAGTGCCGAAATTGCTGGCACCTATGGCATTGTGAGGGGCCCTTCTTTCCCCTCCAGGCTTCAATGATGACTCCCTTCATATCCAGCAGCTCGGTAACGCTGAATATTCCAGGAATGAGGTCTGCGGTTCGTCGCAGCTGGGCGAAGAATATGCACCCGGGACGCCCGGCCCGACCCTGGATTTGTTTGACAAATTTAGGGTCGTATCCGAGCTCCCGGAGTGCTTCTTGAATATGCGGCTCCTCTGTATTAACCGGCAGACCTCTGATCGCAACCTTCAGGCTGCGCTCTGCCGGGAGTGAATAGGAGAACCACGATAGGTTCTCCTCTTTTTCGATTTTCGTCAGGTACCGTTGAACCTCTCGGAACTCGGTATCGCTGCGCGGCAAAAAACGAATGCCGTTCCCAAACGGCCGTGCGTTGACTGGATGCCCTAGCTTGGCTTTGAGCACCCTAAAATGAAATGCCCAGTTGGGCAGGCTTTCCACGATGAATGGGGGAAAGCGCGGTGGGGAAACCCGTTTTATACCCGCTGGGGAGATAGTGGCGTTTACCGTCTCGCCTGCGGCCGCGTTCGTAGCTGAGGGCTTCGAACCTATGGCCGCGGCGTATGAGACGGGGGTACCTGATAAATCTACATCCATGCCGCCTAAACTTCGCGGTCGGGCCCCCTCGAAGGTAGGCTCAGCGGCGGCAGAGTGGCCGGCAACGGGTACAGTGGTGGTGGCGGGGCGGGCGCCGTCGGTGGCTGCAGGGCAGGTGAAGCTCTGCACAGGGCCGGCGGGGCGGCTGGTGGGGCCGGGGCGGGAGCCCTCGGTTGCTGCGGCGGGCCCGGAGCGGATGCTCACGGGCTGGGCGGCGGCTGCGGTGGGGCCCGCGCGAGCGGGACCCACCGGTTGGGTAGCAGGGCCTGGGCGGGAAGTGCCCGGGCGCTGCACGGCGATGCTGGGACGTGCGGCGGCCGCAGGTTGGGGTGCGGCGCCGGCGCGGGCGGCGGCCAACGGCTGTTGGGCTGCTCCGGGTCGGGTGGTGGATCCCGGGCGCACGAAGCTCGGTTGAGCCGCGACGCCGGGGCGGGATGGTGCGGCTGGGCGGGCGAAGGCCGGCCTGGCCGCGGTCGGAGGGCCGGCGGCACTTGATCGGGCGCCCAGCGGTATGTAGCGCTGGGCGTCGGTGGTCAGGCGGGCGGCAAGGCCGGGGCGGGTGGTAGCCCCGGGTTGGGCAGAGGCGACCGGGCGCGGAGCGCTCGCAGTCGGCTGGGCGGGTCCGGTGCGGGCCGCATCGCTATGGCGAGCGGCGCCGGCACGGGCGACGGTGGCGGGGCGAGCGGCGCTCGGTTCCTGGTCCGGTTCTTGTTTTGGCGCCACAACCCGTGCGCGCCTTGGGTCGCGCTGCGGGAGTGGTGCCGGTAGGTCCGGGGTAGTCTTCTCCAGTTCCACTCGGAGGGCGCGCGGCGACGGCAGCACCCCGGTGGAGTGGCTGCGGTGCAGGCGCGGGTCCGAGCGGCGGCGCGGAGTCAGCTGGATGTCGGGGTCGGCGGGGAGAGTGGGGGCCGCGGGATGGCGTTCGCGGCGCTCCCTCTTCTCCTCCGGCGAGGGCGAGGTGCCGCTGTAGCGGCTGCGGGGCCTCTTGATACCCGCGGTCATCTTGTCTATGACTAGCTGCACCCGCGGGTCTATCGGCGACTGCTGTGGTCTCGTGGAGTCCTCGGGGTCTTCGGATTCGTCTGCGGGCTGCGAGCTGGCAACCGCGGTCACGAACTCCGCGAGGACTTCCGGCGACAGTCCCGATGCGCGGACACTTTCCAAAAGGAAAGATTCCTGCGCATCAGAGTCACCGGATGCGATGGGCGGAGGCGATGGTGAAGCAGGTGGCGGCGGTCGGCCGCCCGAAGCCTCGGTCTTCCTCGGCGATCTTCGTGTCTGAAGTTTAGAGTGGGGGTAGTTAGCTGCGCGGCGATTGGTTCACTTTGTATGCGAGGTCGCGGGGTGGGGATAAAAATCCCCGATCGCCCGAGCGCGGAAATGTAAAACTACAGCAATTCCACACAAGGCCGCGCGTATTGCGCGGATGTCTTATATAGTCCCCGACTACCACGCCGCGCCGTCGCAGCCCACTACTACAATTAGCTGCGAATGCACCGTAGAAATGGCGGGAAAATATGGCGGCAGTAATTATTAATTAAATTCATACAGTATTAATCACTCGAAAACATCAAACCAAGAGTTTTATTTCACAAAAACTCAAGTACTCAAGACCCCTAAAGTGGTGAACAAAGAAGCCCTTTTTATAAAATATGGCTGAAGAACCAAAAAAGGAACATACAGGCCGTGAAGACATCGATGCAGTTTCTCTCTCGACGCAAATACCGCCGTTCTGGAGAAACTCACCTCGCCAGTGGTTCATCAGATTAGAAGCTGCGACGGACAAATTAAAAGGAAGCCCAACTTGCCCGAATTGTGATAACGCAGCTTGAAAAACAAGACTTCGAGCAAATTTCAGACCTCTTGTGGGTAGTACAAGAGGTCTGAAATTTGCTACATCGGATAAGTATGAAGAAATTAAAAAACGCTTAATAGCTACATACGATGTGTCAAGCAGCCGCCAATTCCAAAAACTCCTAACAGAAATGGAGCTTGGAGATCAAAAGCCGTCGCAACTCCTTCGACGGATGAGAAATTTGGCCCGCGAAAAGATACCCGATACAACTCTCCAACTTCTGTGGAATAATCACATGCCAGCCCACATAAGATCTGCACTTGCTGTCACTGAAACACTAAGAACAAATACAACACTCGAAGAATTGTCACATCTGGCTGATACAATATTGGAGACCAGCTGCACACAGATAGCTACAGTATCTTCTCGCACTACATCTCCTTCAAGTTCACTAGAAGACACACAATTTCTAATTAATGAAGTCAAGAAATTATCGATGGAGATCGAAATGAAATTAAAAACACAGTATGGTCAGCGGCAGAATCATCTTGAATACAGAAGAAGCCGTTTTAGAAACTCAAGATCGACAGCTCGGTCACGATACAGTTCGCGGTCTCCAACGCCTGCACATAACCACTCTCCATCTCTGTACTGCTACTATCACCAACGATTTGGGGCAAGAGCATTCAAATGTACACCACCATGCACTTTTAAAAAAACGAATGAAGATATGTCGGAAAACTAGAAAGGACGCAAGACTTGGCGGAACTTGGCGTCTCCGAACAATCTCACTGCCTATTCATCAACGACAAACTAAACAGACTCACATTCCTAGTTGATACGGGTGCAAACATATCCGTCATACCAAGAAGAAAAGGAGTAATCACCAAACTTCTTCCATTCTGCTTATACGCTGCCAACAATACGGTCATACCAACATACGGTGAAAAAACTCTCGAACTGGATTTCAACCTCCGGCGAAAATTCAAATGGAAGTTCATCGTCGCAGCAGTTTCCAAACCAATATTAGGGGCAGACTTTCTCAAGCATCACCAGCTCATAGTCGATATCAAGAACAGGAGGCTTATCGACGGTAAAACCAACCTAATGTCGAGCAACACTTTCGTCGAGGCAACAAACGTACCTACAGTTCGCAGTATCGACATGGGAAAACCTTACCATGACATATTGGCGGAGTTCCCCGGAACCACAAAACTAACTTCAATGCAGTTGAGCACCAAACACCAAGTTGAACACTTTATCGAAACCAGCGGCCCTCCTCTTTATTGTCGTGCACGTCCAGAACCTCCACACCGCTACGAACAAGTCAAAAAGGAGTTCGAAAACATGATCCAACAAGGACTGTGTCGGCCTAGTAAGAGCCCATGGGCATCACCTCTACACATCGTACCCAAAAAACGGAGATCTAAGAGTATGCGGCGACTATAGAAGATTGAATGCTATAACCAAAGCTGATCGTTATCCCATCCCGTGAATCAAGGACTTTACTTACCAACTGGCAAACAAGACTATCTTCTCAACAATTGACCTCAACAGAGCCTACCAACAATTGAATATGCACGAGGCGGACATTGAGAAGACAGCTATCATAACGCCCATGGGACTGTTCGAGTTTCCACGCATGTGTCCAGGACTAAAGAATGGGCTATTATTTATATAATTTCACTATTATTCTCTTTTAAATCCTAAGTACATAACTTGGGCGCCATTATTTTTTCCTAACAATAGCACAATTACATATTTTTTATTGGATTTGCATGTCATGTCACATTATATTTACTTGTCAAAAAGGCCTATATGGCCAGTATGGATGCGGGCGAAAATTCGTTTAACAATATTGTCATACGTTAGAATGTATTTATCAATTGGATCGCTTTACAATGAAATGTTTTTAAACAATACAAATAAACATTTTCTGGTAAGTAGAGTTACTAGCTAGTCCTGAAACATCCTGTATAAAATCACGAGTAGCGACTTCTACAGGTGATTTCACAAAACATTTCCGCCTGTATTCATTATGTTGCCTGAAAGCCTCCAAATGATACAACATTGCTCGGAAGTGTTATTTATCTTACTCTCGTACCTTTTGTTTTGGGTGTACAATATTCAGCGCTCCCTGACTTTTAATGTTATGCTCATGTTATGAAGTCATTTTAGACGTACTAATAATAACAATTTGATACGAGTATATACATAAAAAGAATTAAACTTTGAGCGATTTTAAAGTGAAAATAATACTGCATTTTTTTTTTCACACAATGTGAGGAGAAGATTGAAAGTAAAATTAATGCAGTAAAAATACGCTCTTTGCGACGAATATCACAAACACGGACCAAATCCACAATGACATATTATGAGAAAAAGTGGGATTGAAAGAAGGTATAGGAATAAAAACACAGACCTAGAGGATCTTGCTTGACAGGCGGCATGCTTGCCAGTCTGTGCATAAAAATTAGAAAGGACATGGTCTGCTGGTTTGAGGTTGCATTTGAAAGAATAACGAACCAGAAATATACAAGCGAGGTGAAGGGTGACAAAAATGCACACGAATCATGATCACATTGGAAAAGTTGATGATCAAATTAGGCGGCATTAATGAGAAGGGCGAGGCAAAAGGAATAAATATGTAGAGATAGACAAATGGCGCTCGCTTAAATGGTCTCTGCCTACCCCGTAAGGGACCTAGCGTGTAGATAAATATATTAGCGCGTAAGACATTCATGATAAGTTATTTATTTCATGTAAATGTAGATGATTAGATATATACCCTAAAACCCATGAAGGTAAAAACCCGTGCCCGTCCGCCCGCCGCTACTGGAGTAAGCATCATTCAATTTGCAGGGTGCCGCGCGAGTGACAAATTTGTCACTCACACACACTTTCACATTTTTTACATCCTCAGTCTGATTTGTGAGTTCGGCGGAGAAAGTGGAAAAAAGCTCCGCTTTTATTGTTGGAAAAATGGTTAATTGTGCATTAAAGCTGTGTAGAAACTACTCTTAAAAAAAGTACATAGTGTCACGTTTTTCAAGTATGTATTTAACATGTTTTTCTTATATTAAACCTTAATAAAAGATAATAATAAAACCCATAATTAAAATATCAAAATCTGACGGTAACTGTCAAACTATGTGCATCAGTTAGAAGTTGAAGAACTAGTGATGTGTTTTTATTTTAATGAGAATTTCGATACTTTAAAATAATTTAAATTTAATTTAATCAAAAGGTATGGCGACAACAGAACCGTCCAACGAGGATTGTCAGTTACAACTTAGTGATGTGATTTTATAGTTGATTTTTGTAAATACTTTCATGGTTATGAGATATTATACAATTATTGTTTTTTTATTTTATATAATACTAATAATATTTTCTATACATACAGTTTCCCAAAAGATCCGGTATAAAAATGTAAATGGGTAGAGGCAATTAAAAGAGAAGAAAATTGGTTACCAACAATCATACTCGTGTATGTTCAGTACATTTTGAGGAATCAAGCTACGATTTAATTGTTTTTCGCCTTTTGTAGTTTGCATCGACTTTTATAACTTCCTCTTGGAGGTCGGTCAAAAATGTTGAGATTGCGTTTAGTAGGTAACATGTAGTTGTGCATGTCTTTTAATTTAATAAATGTTATATATACCTACATATCTTATATCCACTAGTATTATAAATGCGAAAGTGTCTATCAGGGTGAATTTGAAAGGATGTACTTTGGGCTAATATGAGGTTCTGCTGATAAAATCTAACAACTTTTTCTATGGAACCATGTCGCAAATGAAAAAAAAAATGACTTCCCCATACAAATTGGTCATTTTAACGTTACTAGTTTGTATGGAGAAGGCCTTTTTTTTTTTGCGATACATGGTTCCATGGGAAAGTTGTTTGATTTGATCATATTAGCTCAAAGTATATCCTTTCAAAGTTATTGAGTCAACACATCGCGACGAGCTAGCCACTTGTTCGGTGTAGACTCATACCATCGGCTACGACGAGGTGGGATTAAAACCCCTCTTACCCGCTGGTTACCTTGGGGCCCGTGATGATATGTGTGTGTATTACAATTGTATATCGATAAATGAATATTAATCTTTGATGATCTCTATAAATCCCAAAATATTTGGTTTATATCGATAAGTTATATAATTTGTTGTCGGTGGTAACACTATCGAAACTATTAAGTATGCAATTTAATATTTAGCTTTTTATAATAAAAAAACAATACACTTCATAGACACGCGCACACATTCATGTTTGACAATAGCTTACTTGTATCTATTTTTTTCTCAAGCAGTTTTTTAAGTGTCAGACGCGTTGAGCTGCCATTTGAAGCCACACCTTTCTCCCCGATCTTCATTTGTTCGCCTCAGAAATTGGCGACACCGGTATCGCACTATTATGAAACAATTTATGTATCATGCTTACTCCATTGGCGCGGGGCGCGTTTTTTTAGCTTCATGCTAAAACCCTAAACAAATAATACATTGTAAACTAAATTAAAGAAATCTTGTCCCTCATTCTGTAATTTCGGAATTCCAAGTATGTCAAAAAATAGTGCCTACTCAAAGGAATAACTTCGGAAATCGTAACTTTAAATATTAGTTTTTTTTTTCTATCTTACATATTAACACACTTTAATAATATAAACATTTCCAAAAAAATCCATTTCCAAATTGTTTTTTTTTTCCTACTAGTTTGTATGGAGATGCGTAATTTTTTATGTAAAATATTTTTCTTGTTTTCTTGATTTTCCTTTTCCTTCACTTTGTCCGTTTCTTTAAACATCACGATGTTATCAGTAAAAAGCGATGTCAGCTACGTCAATCAATCCAGGCATTTCTTGGCCGGAGGTCATCAATAGGTAGAGGTTGGGACGGAATTGTCAGGGTATGGAATTTTTTGCCATTTATTTTGGGAATGACGTATAAAATATTTTTATTCTCTCTTTACATATATTTAAGCTTCTTCTATAGATATTTTATAAAGAGAGATTTTGTATAATAATATGCTAGCTAACTAATAGTTTGTGAGTTCACCGGTTTTCAGGAGATTACTGCATCGATATCTTGTCGAGGTGGTGGTCTCCTTTCAGGGTTGCGTTTACGAAATGGGTGGTTGAATTGACAAAACAAAACTTATTTGAATTATTTTCTACCACCAACCGATTAGCTCTTTGTTAAATTGTTAACCTATACCTAGTACAATATTAAAATACCTACTTTTTTGATGAGTGTCATATTTTGGATGGAGGAGCCACATTTTCATAATGCGAATTTGCTCATAATTCCTATGTCAGTATTTTGAAAAATCAACCTCAAGGTAAAATATTTCCGTTAATTCTAAACGGATTGAAGTGTGAGTATATTTTTTTTTAAACTAACTAGACCTAATTTCTAAGTCTAGTTACAGTGTAGACTGTAGATTTAAAGATATTGAAGTGCAGTATAATAAAATCGTCAGCACGGAGCCAACTATAATACCATGTAACTTTTTTATTTTAAGTTTAACTTGAGGTTTATTTTACAAATTATAACTTGATTTTTGCTAAGTGCCGGAATACTAATTGTTAGCAAATTCTTATTATAAAAATGTTAAATGTAGCCCCTCAATCCTGATGCTCATACCTTTTTGATACATTTTGCCTTGCGAGAGCCTATTTTGACAAAGTCTTGAACATCAAAAATACTTATATGACTGTCGAGGACCGTCCTGCGTGGCCATCATATTTAACTTAAATATATATATTGTAATCAAAGACTTCATGTGTTGAAGTCAATGAAGAAATAAAACAAAAAAAAAAGTGGCCCCAGCCTAGTGGTTAAGTCATTGCGCAACTGATAACAAGGTTAAGCAGATGACAAACAACGCCGGAGCTGGGATGGGTGACCGCTTTACACAACGAGGCTATACCATCATAAACGCCGCAACAAGCTCGCCACTTGCTAGGTTTTGCCTGCGAATACTATCGGCGAAATGAGAACGGGTTAATCCCTCCGCTGGGTTATTATATGACTGTCGAGGACCATCCTGCGTGGCCATAATATTTAACTTAAATATATATATTGTATTCAAAGACTTCATGTGTTGAAGTCAATGAAGAAATAAAACAAAAAAAAAAGTGGCCCCAGCCTAGTGGTTAAGTCATTGCGCAACTGATAACAAGGTTAAGCAGATGACAAACAACGCCGGAGCTGGGATGGCCCTGAGATAGCCTGTTATACGGTTCTCGGAAGCCAAAAAAAGGCACCCGTGATGGTATACATACAATACAAAGAACAAAAAAAAATTACAGTAATTAATAATACTAATGTGAAAATTGTAATTTTATGCTTTAAACTATATATCTGAACTGTGGAGTAAAGTTGGTGCAAGCTATTGCCAATAAATTCTAGAGATGTTCATCGGTACTTGAAACGGTAATATTTAGTTTATATCATCACGGGTGCCTTACGGCGCCCGAGACCGCCTAGAGGGCCCCAGGGTACCGGAGGGATTTTAATCCCACCTCGTCGCAGCCGATGGTATGAGTCTACACCGAACAAGTGGCTAGCTCGTCGCGAAGTTTTAAATATATTTAATAACCCATCTATAAACAGTTTCACAAGTTGGTATAGTGAAACCGGGACCGACATTTTAGCGTGCTCTCCGTGGCACTATATTGGTGTTGGTCAAACAAATGTACATATTTTTTTTAATTTAAAATTCATTGGTACTGGGATTCGAACCAGGGACCTAAAAGCTTTTTTTTTGTTTTTTTAAGTCCAAGGTCTAACCAACTCGGCCACCATCTATATAGTAGTATATCTGTCATCTGTATAGTAAAGTTAGTAAATTAACGCCAGGTTTCTTGAAAATTTTACAATTTAAAGATGGCGGATTCTTATTCGACCTGACAATAATAGTTATTAAAGCTGTTTATAAAATCTGCTATTTTTAAGTATTTAAGAGTTTATACATACATTTTTTTTTAGAAAATCCAACGCAAATGTTAAAACTCAAAGAACTACAACATACAAAAATACAAAAGCTAAAACATAAAACGTAGCAAGCTGGAGACAAAGCTTAGAAAAATTATAATTATTAATAATTTATCAATGTGTTTTTTTTTTATAATTTACAATTTATTGTCCTTTGAAGGTCGGCTTACCATCAGGTAGATATAGAGTTACCTAAAAAAACGCTTCGATTTGCTATAAATATTAAATTGTAAGTAAGTTTTATAAAATACGCTCGGGACATATTTTAATTGGTAAAACTAATCGATGGTAGAGTTTGTTTGTACGATCCAACTAACATCTGATCCAAGTAAGTAATTGCCCGCGAGAGTACTGCCTCCAGCCACCAATCGTTAAGCAGATGCCAAAACCTGACCACAAATGATTTAGTGAGATCAGATAGTGCTATACAGTGAAGCGTTTTACAATAAGTTTATTGTATACATACTATACCAAGTGGATGTAGTTTTAAAGGTTTTTGGTCTTGGAACTAAATTGGCTTTTGCGAAATATTTCTTGCATCTATGAAAACTTAGTAGATATTATTAAAACATCAAAACTTTGACAGAATATGAAACGTAACTTGCTGGAGATAAAGATTAGAAAACTGTGAGAAAATTGTTGCGGAAAACAAAATTATTCAAATGAAATGATGGACAGTCAGTATGGTGTTTAAAACGCTTTTTTAATTGTGAAAATTCTACTATGAATAAGTTGTAAAAAAAATGAAAATGAAATTAAAATGATGCGCTTTTTATATACGAGAATTATTTTGGGACAGGAAATATTCTGATACAGATCCTTGATTTCTTTTTCTTTGTCACTCCTCATTTATTTAAAAAATAAAAGGTCTTCATTATCCCTAAACTGTGTGAAAGTAACGCTTATATTATTACATTTTTTTTTAAATTAAGTAATGATTTGTGTACTATATTTTGTTTAGGCATAATGTCTAAACAAAATATAGTATACAAAATATAGGCCCATTTCTCTAACTAATTTGGTAAATATCCTTTATTAATTTATAGTCATGCCAGACTTCTTTTTCAATACCCTGTTAGTCTGCGTTTGATCTCAATCTTGCGTTGTTGAAAGCAACGATGAGGTAGAAGAGGTAGCGGCTTGCTCTGTAAATATGTATTCACTCTTGTCTTAAAGACATCCAAGGGACTCTATCTCTACTCCATGTTCCTTATCCAAAATCACAATTTTGTTCAATCATGCTTCTTGATTTCCGAAACGTTTAATTGAATGGTCTTTTACAACCTTTTCACTCTAGTCATGATACGTGACTTGGGTTCCCGGTGCGACGTCACCCTCTTTATCTCATTAGATATATCATATGTCGCATGGAAATGACGAATTCAGTGTATCACGAAATACTGGAAGATGTTGAACCCACTGATTGAAGGCATAAATTTAGATATTTGATGAAATTACTAAACTAAAAAGGGATTAATTAAATAACACGAAATTAAATTTTGTGGAAGACTTAAAATAATACAACTTTTTACAGTGGCTAATTAATTAGGTCTCATAGTCAAAGTTAAACAAAATTATTAAATGATCTAGGTAGGTGTTTTTTTATAAGTATGTAATCCAAACTTTCGGATTACGTCGAAGGACGGAGAAAATCATTTATCGGAGTCCGCAAAGGTACTTTAGGAAAACGACCGATTAATTTTGGCGTTTTATTAATATCTTTCTAGTTGAACAATTTTTTGCTTAAATTTTTGTCCTATTTTTTTAATAAGAAAATGCTGTGTGAACTGTGGAAGTGAAAAACGTAAATGATCTGTGCCATAGCCAACTCATATGGTTATACGACTAATTAATTGTTATCTTTGCTTTCTATAACTCTGTGGAAAGTCAAATACGTAAGAAGTTCAAACTACCACCGGTGTCTACCAAATGAGTTTTTAATTAAAAAATAGCTGCATGCGTTTGACAACACCACTATAATAGTGGTCCGGTGAGCACGTTAAGCTGTTCTGAGTTCATAATACAACTTGAGTAACTGTTTATAGATGGGTTAATGAGTATGGTTCACCGGTTTTCAGGAGACTACTGCATCGATTTCTTGTGGAGTTGGTAGTCTCCAATGCAATTCGTCATTGTCGCCCCCCATTTCGTAATTGCATCATTTAGCCGGCGTAGTAGGAGCGTTAAATATTGTTTAAGAACAATATTGGTTGACCCATTCATAGACTTAGTAGGTCTGCTCTCCACCAGGTAGATACAAAGTCACATGTCGTGCTCCAATAATAAAAAATATCCAAATATCGCGACTAGCTGCCCACTTTTTCGGTATAGACTCAATACCCTAGCTAGACGGTCTTGGGCGCTATAATTTTTATAGATGTTATTTAAAAAGTTATGTCTGATTATAATAAGTAATTTATTTTCGAATAAATTATTTTAATTTATAATATATAAATGCATCATTATGAAATTTTGATTTTAACCATTTTAAGACCATTTTCCAATTAACAATGCAATAGGTAATCGTTGAACTTTTCAATATTTCAGTCTTAAACTATATAAAAAAATCCGACTTAAAATAAATTATTATGAAGAAAAGTAGGTAAATTAGTATTTTTTATCGGGCCATAAGACGTATTTGGGGCAAACGTCGGATTTAACAACAATAATTTTGGAAAAATACCTAATCGGAAAGAACAGACAAATAATATTTAGGTCTAACCTTTTCAGGCAAAGCAACCTAAACCGATTAGTAGTTTTATTTAGAGTGAGCAAGGTGGACTTTTGTGTCTTACCACAGGTCTTACACTATTACGTTAGAATTGAGTCTTTATATTTCGATTGGTATTAATTTAAAGCATTATAAAATATTGTATTGTCCTTTCTAAATATGATTACTACTCTATGATATATTTTGTCATATCTAATAATTGTTTACTCTATGGTATGCGCAGGACAAAATGTAGTTGGTGAATTTTATAATAATAAAACAGTCTAGTATAATATGAAGTGTATAATAATAATAATACACTTTTAAATGATATTTTATTTAATTATAACAGCTATGCCATGTAAAAAGAGCAAAACTTAAAAAAAAAATACAAACTATTATGACAGGCACAGATAATAAAGAGTACTACAATGACAGGTTAGCCGAGCAAGCGACGTGCAATCGACGTCCATACACAAAGACGTTTTACATTTAGTAGAATACCAAGTTTCAACTCAACGTCGTTTGCTTTGTAAATGGATCGTGTCGGTAAGTCAAAGTTTTAAAATTAGCGGAATCGGGGCCCACCTTGTATGAGACTAACATACCTGGTTTCCTTTGATGCCACCCTCACACGTCTGGCTTGGATATGCTTCAATGTGCAAATGACCCGGCTTTACCAGGCATATCAATTGCATAACATTTCTGTTCCAAATTTTCAAATACTTGTTTATTAAAATAAAAAATGTGAAATATGTTTCTAATAGTTTTATAAGAAGAGTCAACATACACATTTTCAGGTTTTAGGACTCGTCGTTCCAGAGATATGGGAAGTCACCCAGCTCCTAGTATATTTCAGAAATCTCTGAACTTTTTTGCTTGTGATATGGTTTATTAATATAAGGAAAAGTTTGATTTACTTCAAGTACTTTGACATGTATTTTTATGATTGCAATGGAAAGAGTGAATTGTATTAATTCTTCTAAGTAAGAAAAAAAATATAAACGTTAAAAAACTTTAGATTTTTCAAATTATTTTTTAAAAATCTGTGAACCTAGTTATTTTAAAAATTTGAATGAAGTATTTTTTTATGTATTATGTATAGATATAGTTAAACTTGTAGATAGGTAGGTAGATATAGCCACCGTTCCTCGGCTGCTGAAATTCCAGAGCGGCCAAACATACAAAGAAAAAAAACTTTCGCGATTTTTCAGAGATCTTTCGCATAGCTTAAAATAAAATATCTTATACCGGTTAATGGAACCGACGTTAATTTGACTGTTAAATGTTTATCATTAATTTCGAAGTTTTGCGCGTTGTAACAATATAAAATAAGTTAAATCTATACTTTAATATTATAAAGCTGAAGAATATGTTTGGTTGAACGCGCTAATCTCAGGAACTAACTGGTTCAAATAAAAATAATAATGTTGGATAGCCCATTTATTGGGGAACGATATAGGCTATATATCATCACGCTACGACCAATAGGAGCGGAGCATCAACGAAAAATGTTGTAATAACAGGGAAAGTTTATTCCTTTTGAGAGCTTCAGTTGCGTGTGCTGCGTAAACGTAAGTTACGCAGATGAAGTAGTGCGGGTCTGCTATTATCATATACGTACTTAGTGGCCGAGTGAGTGAGACCTTTAGACTTACAATAGTTTTTTAAGTCATGGGTTCAAATCCCTGGTGTGCACCAATAAGTTTTTAAAGTAAAATAGTGCCTCTGAGAGCACGTTAAGCTGTCGACCATGCACTGTCGTTTCACTATACCAAGTTGTGAAACTGTTTTTAGATGACTTATAGAGTCCAACCAAACACCGCGACGAGCTGACCACCTGTTCGGTGTAGACTCCTGGTCCATGGTAAATCTAAAATAAATTATACAGAACAAAAGTCAAATGTTTTTTTTTTATTGAAGCATATGACTTTGTATCTACCTGGTGGTGAGCAGACCAACAAAGTCCATGAATAGGGACGATCAATAATTGTTCTTAAATAAAATTGATCGCTCCCACTATGCCGGCTAAATGATGCGATTACGAAATGGGTGGCGACAAAGACAAATTGCATTACGAGTAGGTATATTTTAATATACTCGCTGCCTTATCGTCAATTAAACCACCCATTTCGTAACCGCACCCTGAAAGGAGACTACCACCTCGACAATAAATCGATGCTGTAATCTACTGAAAACCGGTGAACCCACAGACTAAAACCGAAACATCACTATTATCTCCATTACTAGTTTGTAATGGAGATAATAGTGATGATTTGTTTAGTGACATTTTTTTTCATTTGGGACATATGGTTTCATGCGAGAAATCCCCAGCTAGGAGAATATTTTTTTCAAAAATCTAATGATGCAGATTTAGTTTTTATCAAAATAGTCACCTCGTTTGAGCATTGTTTACTATTCCTTGTAGTTTAGGATTCGGCCTTGAAGGCTCACTTGAAAAATTCATCCAAACATCGCGACGAGCTAGCCTTATTCGGTGTAGACTCATACCATCGGCTACGACGAGGTGGGATTAGAAACCCCTCCGCTGGGTACCCTAAGGCCGTCTGCTTTACCCGTAGGCACCCGTGATGATATTTATTTATTTTAACCTCATATTAGCCGAAAGTACCACCTTTCAAAGACACCATGTATAATATAAATGAAACATAAGATAAATTAATATATTGTAAAAGTCGTTTATCAGGTAGTCACTTGTTTATCATATAAACTCAGTGTCGATAGTTTAGGCCATGCCCAAAATCCATCAATATATATATATACAGATATATATATCGATGACCAGGGCCCCGATTCCGCAAAGCAAAGGACGTTGAGTTGAAACTTGGTATTCTACTAAATTTAAAACAGCTTTGTGTATGGACGTCGATTGCACGTCGCATGGACGTCGTATGCACGTCGCTTGCTCGGCTAACCTGTCATCGTAGTACTCTATTTTATCTGTGCCTGTCATATTAGTTTGTATTTTTTTTTAAGTTTTGCTCTATTTACATGGCATAGCTATTATAATTAAATAAAATATCATTAACAAAAGTGTATTCTTATTATTATACACTTTATATTATACTAGACTGTTTTATTATTATAAAATTCACCAACAACATTTTGTCCTGCGCATACCATAGAGTAAACAATTATTAAATATGACAAAAAATATCATAGAGTAGTAATCATATTTAGAAAGGACAATACAATATTTTATAATGCTTTAAATTAATACCAATCGAAAATTAAAGACTCAATTCTAACGTAATAGTGTAAGACCTGTGGTAAGACACAAAAGTCCACCTTGCTCACTCTAAATAAAACTACTAATCGGTTTAGGTTGCTTTGCCTGAAAAGGTTAGACCTAAATATTATTTGTCTGTTCTTTCCGATTAGGTATTTTTCCAAAATTATTGTTGTTAAATCCGACGTTTGCCCCAAATACGTCTTATGGCCCGAAAAAAATACTAATTTACCTACTTTTCTTCATAATAATTTATTTTAAGTCGGATTTTTTTATATAATTTAAGACTGAAATATTGACAAGTTCAACGATTACCTATTGCATTAATAATTGGAAAATGGTCTTTTAAAATCAAAATTTCATAAATGCAACAAAATTAAAATAATTTATTCGAAAATAAATTACAAATTTTAATCAGACATAACTTTTTAAATAACATCTATAAAAATTACAGCGCCCAAGACCGTCTAGGGTATTGAGTCTATACCGAAAAAGTGGGCAGCTCGTCGCGGTATTTGGATATTTTTTAGGAGCACGACATGTGACTTTGTATCTACCTGGTGGTGAGCAGACTTACTAAGTCTATGAATGGGTCAACCAATATTGTTCTTAAACAATATTTAACGCTCCTACTACGCCGGCTAAATGATGCGATTACGAAATGGGGGGCGACAATGACGAATTGCATTGGAGACTACCACCTCCACAAGAAATCGATGCAGTAGTCTCCTGAAAGCCGGTGAACCATACTCATTAACCCATCTATAAACAGTTACTCAAGTTGTATTATGAACTCAGAACAGCTTAACGTGCTCACCGGACCACTATTATAGTGGTGTTGTCAAACGCATGCAGCTATTTTTTAATTAAAAACTCATTTGGTAGACACCAGGTGGGTGTTTGAGCCGTGGACCTAAAACCGTAGTACTTATATATATTTTCCACGTTTCTAAACCCGGCCAGCATCAGAAACGCGGATGTTCTATCTCTGGGCCATTTCTAATGTCTCCAAACTTTGGAGCCACTGCGAAATTAACGGAAATCCAACCATTTTTATAAAATGTTTTTACATAATTCACACATAAGCAACTTTTGTAAAATGACATTATAACTGAAGTAAAACTTTTGAGAGAACGTTGATATCAAGTTAAACTAAACGTCAAAAAATAATAGAATACCATTAAAAAAACTTTCCATACACGATTGGAATAGTAGAATACCTAATTTGTCAAAAGTCGATACAACGTTCAGTTGATATCCAATCGATGTACAATTGACAGCTAAATTTGTTAGTGTGAAATGACGTATAAGCTTAGCCGTTGATATCCAATCCATACAACGTTGATTTAGCGGAATTGAGCCCCTGTATAGATGAGTATACTTGCTGCGCTTGAAACGAATTAATTCGAAACGTCAGCATATCTTCAGTAACTTAATAGTTTTGTCAAAAAATCATCTAAAATATTGGCACGCTACTGTATTAACTGGACGGTTTTCACTTTGACGGGTGATTTAACAGCTACCAAAATTTTAGCAACTCGGCCTTAGTGGAGGTATTTGTAGGTACCTAAGTTAAAAAAAAATAATAAAAAATATACATGGTGGCCGAGTTGGTTAGACCTTGGACTTAAAGCACTTAGATCCCTGGTTCGAATCCCGGTGTGTAACAATGAGTTTTTAATAAAAACAAATATGTACATTTGTTTGACAACACCACTATAGTGCCTCAGAGAGCACGTTAAGCTGTCGGTCCCGGTTACAGTATACCAACTTGTGAAACTGTTTATAGATAGGTTATTGAGCCTATTCAAAACATCGCGAAGAGCTAGCCTCTTGTTCGGTGTAGACTTATACCATCGGCTACGACGAGGTGGGATTAAAAACCCTCGTGTGTATCCTGAGGCCGTCTAGGCGATCTCGGGCGCCGTAAGGCACCCGTGATGATATGCT
Organism: Monopis laevigella; assembly: GCA_947458855.1. Classification (NCBI taxonomy): domain Eukaryota; kingdom Metazoa; phylum Arthropoda; class Insecta; order Lepidoptera; family Tineidae; genus Monopis; species Monopis laevigella. Next base: position 16,330,774 of record OX381583.1, on the reverse strand, counting down.
AAGTTAAATAAATATATATATATATATATTAAGCTCTAAAGTTTATTGCCTTACTATTTTTTTGTTAGACTTTAACTAAAAACTACTTGATATAAACAAAAACAATATAAAAAAATCCTTATCTTATTTTAAATTCAGTGTAACTATAACTTTTTTATTAATATTAAAGCTATTCTTTTTACGCCGCGCGAATTCGCTATGCGCTGCAAGGACGCTCAACATTGACGCTTGCAGCGCATAGCGAATTCGCTTGGTGCGTCGGTTTCGTGGCCCCGACGTTAGGCTGCTTTTCCACCAGAGTGTGCTATGCAGCTTTTTTTGTGAGTAGGTCAAAGCTAAGCTACGAAACTATGTGACCGTGTCTACTAATGCTGAGCGGTGTAGTTGAGGAGGTCATGCGCCGCATCGCGAGGTACCCGTAGATGTGCGACGGAGGGTCGGTAGGACGGAGAGCTAAGAGAGTTACTTGCCGAATTAATATACCTAAGGGTATTAATAATTTTTACAAAAAAATATAATGTTTTTAACGTACAAAAGTTATCGTTGAAGTTTCTACATGAGTAAATTTACAATAAAAAATGGCATTGAATTTACACTTGATAGAACTTTAAGGATCGCGTTTTTCTGAAACCTTTCCTGTAGGGTTACAATAGATTTAATCGTATTTTAACAATATATCTACTGGTAACTACTAGTATTATATCTATTTAAATGCTTTTGTAAATAGCAAGTATAAGTTTTTAAGAGGGGTATAATGGCAAATAAAACAGAAATGAAAGATGCCTGTTATATAACAGGGCCCCGATTCCGCTAAATTTAAAACTTTGACTTATCGACACGATTCATTTACAAAGCAAAGGACGTTGAGTTGAAACTTGGTATTCTACTAAATGTAAAACGGCTTTGTGTGTGAGCGTCGATTGCACGTCGCATGGACGTCGTATGCACGTCGCTTGTTCGGCTAACCTGTCATCGTAGTACTCTATTTTATCAGTGCCTATATATTAGTACCGGTGTGAACTTAGCAGCCAAAATATAGCAGCAATTATAACTCGACTAATTTAAAAAGTCAATATTTCTTAGTTTATTAATTGCAATATAAACAATACAAATCCTATGAATTATGAAAAATCTTTCAGGAAAAATAACAATTAACCAGATGACAATATTATTTCTGGTGAAAAATAACATTTATCGTATATTTTCTCTGATATAACTTTACAGATAACCTACTTTAACAAAATATACGAAAATAACTTCCAAACCCCCTTACAGTGGAACCTTTATTATGAAAATAGAGTGAAAAAAATCTCGTAGCAAAAAAAAATTGACAATTTAACTTAGCATAAAGTTTATTGTTTTCGTACATTATTATAACTCGTTAAGCAAAAAAAAATGTTTAAGCATTAATAATCAAATGAAATAGTATGCTAAATATAGATTTTTTTATTGCTACAACAAAATAAGCTGCTAACTATTTTATGTAAAAAGTAACCATCTTAGAAATGTTTGTTCACCTTAAAACTCATACAGGGAATAAAGCAATGCCTTACCTATTAAATAATGTGTATCTTATTTCCTTACAGTGGGGCCTTGACTCTGAAAAATGAGTAAGACTACATTTTCGTAGCAAAAAAAATTGACACTTTAACTTAGTACAAGATTGATTGTTTTTGGGCATTATTATAACTGGTTAGCCAGAAACTAATTTAGGAATTGATAAACAACTGAAACTGTATTAAAAATATTGATTTTTTTGTTTGCTACGAAATTGTAGTCTCACTCATTTTTCAGAGTCAAGGCCCCACTGTAAGGAAATAAGATATACATTATTTAATAGATAAGGCATTGCTTTATTCACTGTATGAGTTTTAAGGTGAACAAACATTTCTAAGACGCTTAATTTTTACATAAAAAAGTTAGCAGCATATTTTGTCGTAGCAACAAAAAAATCAATATTTTTTATAAAAAATCAGTTGTTTATTAATGCCTAAATTAGTTTTTGGCTAACCCGTTATAATAATGCCCAAAAACAATCAATTTTATGCTAAGTTAAAGTGTAAAATTTTTTTGCTACGAAATCGTAGTCTCACTCATTTTTCAGAGTCAAGGCCACACTGTAAGGAAATAAGATACACATTATTTAATGGGTAAAGGCATTGCTTTATTCACTGTATGAGTTTTAAGTTGAACAAAGAATTTCTAAGATGGTTAATTTTTACATAAAATAGTTAGCAGCTTATTTTGTGGTAGCAACAAAAAATTCTATATTTTTAATACAGTTTCAGTTGTTTATCAATGCCTAATTTAGCTTCTGGCTAACCAGTTATAATAATGCCCAAAAACAATCAATTTTGTACTAAGTTAAAGTGTCAAATTTTTTTGCTACGAAATTGTAGTCTCACTCATTTTTCAGAGTCAAGGCCCCACTGTAAGGAAATAAGATACACATTATTTAATAGGTAAGGCATTGCTTTATTCACTGTATGAGTTTTAAGGTGAACAAACATTTCTAAGATGGTAAATTTTTACATAAAATATTTAGCAGCTATTTTGTCATAGCAACAAAAAAATCAATATTTTTAATGCAGTTTCAGTTGTTTATTAATGCCTAAATTAGTTTTTGGCTAACCAGTTATAATAATGCCCAAAAACAATCAATTTTGTACTAAGTTAAAGTGTCAAATTTTTTTGCTACGAAATTGTAGTCTTACTCATTTTTCAGAGTCAAGGCCCCACTGTAAGGAAATAAGATATACTTTATTTAATAGGTAAGGCATTGCTTTATTCCCTGTATGAGTTTTAAGGTGAACAAACATTTGTAAGATGGTTAATTTTTACATAAAATAGTTAGCAGTTTATTTTGTCGTAGCAACAAAAAAAAATTATTTAGCATACTGTTTCAGTTGATTATTAATGCCTAAACAATTTTTTTTGCTTAACGAGTTATAATAATGTACGAAAACAATAAACTTTATTCTAAGTTAAATTGTCAAAATTTTTTTGCTACGAGTTTTTTTTCACTCTATTTTCATAATGAAGGTTCCACTGTAAGGGGGTTTGGAAATTATTTTTGTATATTTTGTTAAAGTAGGTTATCTGTAAAGTTATATCAGAGAAAATATACGATAAATGTTATTTTTCACCAGAAATAATATTGTCATCTGGTTATAATAACTACGAATTATTTTCCAATAATAAAACAGTAAAATTTGCTTTAGGCTATTTGTTTACACTTTGTTAGTTATATTTTTTTGAGATAAAAGGTATTTATTAATCCAAAAAGATATAAAAAGAACACTTGACGGTTTTTGTATGTCAGTCATGTTTCAATTTTAGTCTGTGGGTTCACCGATTTTTAGGAGATAGAGTTATTGTCGAGGTGGTTGTCTCCTTCCAGTGTGCGGTTACGAAATGGGTGGTTGAATTGACGATAAGGCAGCGAGTATATTAAAATATACCCGTAATGCAATTTGTCTTTGTCGCATCATTTAGCCGGCATAGTGGGAGCGATCAATGTTATTTTAGAACAAATATTGATTGACCCCATTCATGGACATTGTAGGTCTGCTCACCACCACAAAGTCACATGCCGCGCTCTAATTGAAAAAGTAAGTCCTCTACCGAACGAAACAGGTACTTACTATAAAATGTCAGTCAGTACAACCTCACAAAATTGCTCCAAATACGTTGGATTTTACAAGTTAATTCATATACTAAACACGCATGTAGAAAACTTTGTCTACGAATAATTTAAACTTCCCTAAAGCCTAACAATGTGAAAAATTGCAGGAAATTATTCATGAACTTATTATCACTGTATTTAAGGAAGAGAATTTATTTAGGATCCTAAATAAATTATTTTCCTTGAATACAGGGTGAATTTGAAAGGATGTACTTTGAGCTAATATGAGGTTGCTGGTCAAATCTAACAAATTTTGCCATGGTTATTTTAACTTTACTAGTTTGTATGGAGAAGACATTTTTTTTTTCATTTGGAACACATGGTTCCATGTATAGTAACATTCTTATTCGAGTTTTCTGGGAATGGGATAAATGGATGATAAGATGCAATACACAAACCTTAGTAGATAGGATAAACTGTAAACGCGCGTGCCACATTTTAGCTTTTTTTATTGGAGCACGGCATGTGACTGTGACCTACAAAGGCCATGAATGGACACGATTAAGAGGATCGTCTGATCAAAAAATTCCCATATAGTCACGACCTTTTCATCGCGGCTCTTACACATTATGAATTTTGTAGGCGTTATAAATATTGCTATCTGTCTTGATATTTTATAAAAAATATTTTAATATGAAAGATTTTTAGTGTTTTTTATGTAGATTGCTGGGTTTAATATTTGTTTTCCTATACAAAATAAAAAAATATATACCAATATATATATATATATATATCATCACGGGTGCCTTACGGCGCCCGAGACCGCCTAGACGGCCCCAGGGTACCCAGCGGAGGGGTTTTAATCCCACCTCGTTGTAGCCGATGGTATGAGTCTACACCGAACAAGTGGCTGGCTCGTCGCGATGTTTTGGATAGACCCAATAACCCATCTATAAACAGTTTCACAAGTTGTTATAGTGAAACCGGGACCGACAGCTTAACGTGCTCTCCGAGGCACTATAGTGGTATTGTCAAACAAATGTACATAATTTTTTTAATTAAAAACTCATTGGTACACACCGGGATTCGAACCAGGGACCTAAGCGTTTTTAAGTCCAAGGTCTAACCAACTAGGCCACCACGTATATACTAGGCCACCACGTATTATTTATGTATTTATTTAAATTATTTATTGCACAAACAGTTTACACATATGCATATACTACACATAAAAACGCTATATTAAATATAGATTTTTAATATCGTCAAATTTAACATTAGGTATGTTTAAACATATTGGTTATAAGAATGTTGCTTATTATTTTATTATTAGCCGGCGCAGTATCTTATGCAATATTTTTTACGCTTCTTACCAAAGTAGGATTCTATCTATTTGCTAAAAGCGAATCCTTACAATATTTTATGAGGGCATGACATGTGACTTTGTATTTATCTGTTGATAAGTTTTCCAAGTCCATGAATTGATTTAGAGGAGGTGGGAAAACAGACGTGATTTGCTTATAACAATTTAATTTTAAGCTCGCTTCTTTATGATAAAAGCCACGCCTTTTCACCTCCAAAGATACTATATTATCGATTGATGTTTCATAAAAATAAACTGCTGTATACATAATATATGTGGTAGCCGAATCGGTCAGAGCTTACACTTATAAATACTTCAATCTTTAGGTCCCGTGTTCATATCTCGGTTAAATCCACCAATACCTTTTTTATTCAAATACCAATACCACTACAGGCCTCGACGAGCACGTTAAGCATCGTTCCTAGTTTCACTATACTAACTTGTGAAACTGTTCATATATGGGTTATTGAGTCTTCCAGTACTGTGAGTCTCTCCATTCACTTAGAATAAAACCTAAACTGAGTGACGTTTGAGGTTTTATTCTCACGTCCTGACGACCTCAGGTCGTCTAGGACCTTTGATTATAGACACATACGCATTGCCACAGAATAAATAGTATGTATAAATCTGTCACAAAAACAAGTTCCTAATCATTACTGAATTAAATATTTTCAGTTTTCGAAGCCGAAGTTATGGAAAAGCTGGTTTTGGGGTCTGCAGTCTGCACAGATACTCATCTTGGGCATTGAGCCCTCCCATTATATACTCCGGAACCCTTAGCTAATGAGACGCGTTCAATCTTAACAGCTGTTAGTTGTTTTAATCATCACAATGCTGTCAGTCAGTCTATTCTATTTCAGTCTAGCTGTCGAAATGTGAAAATAATTAGAATTATGTTTGCTTACATTAACATACTGAACGTTCAGAGCACTTCGTTTTAAAAATAAATGTATATGTGGTCCACATGTTGTTTTATGTATTTACTCATAAATTATATTCCTCTCGTGATTTCTGTGTTCTTTTGATGAAAACTTTACTGTGTTTATCTGTAGTTTTATCATCATTTTCATCAGCTTCTACATCAAACTGAGTTGGAGTAGTTTTTTCCGAAGTTTTCTATTGATCTCGGAGGTCTCTTTTAGAATCGAAATGTCAGCCACGTTCAGCAGATCGTCACTTCTGGTTTAAAGGCATACCTACATTATATTCTATTATTTTTTTAAAACTTAACTACGAAAAAATACCTACCGTTTCTGGTACCACGGTTTGTCGAATCTCTTTTTCTTAATTGCTCCACGTTTGACAGTTACTAATTAGTCGTGGTTTAGGCATGGAAGCGTGTGTTAGTGGTACGCTTTACAAATGTCGCCCCTAACCATCCTCTCTGACTGCTGCTCTCCTGGTAAATTTCTAATGGGCCATCCATGGTTGCTTCAATTTTATTAGTTTATATCATTAGTGATTCAACGTTTTACAACTTTGCCCTGTATTACAAGACGCTCGATATAATAATATATCTTCCTTCATGATACGTATCCGAAGAAGGGTTGCGTGATTGAAATTAAATATTGCTTCATTTCCAACTTCTAATTATGGTATCTAACAATTTTATATATCATTTTTGGTATGTTAGTCTCTACTTTTTTTTTAATAAACCATTTCCAGTTATTTTCCCACGCCTTTTACCGTTTTTGTTACATTCAATTTGGTGAAAACATAAATTGTATCGTCTGCAGTTTTGTTGTAGGCACGGAAAAGATGATTTTCTTTTAGGGTTCCTTTAATAATAACTAAACACGGAATATTTATATTGCTAAAGCTTAGGCAATATAAATATTCCGTGTTTTAAAATAAAAACATATTTTATGCTTGCTCTATATGTACCAGAAAGAATGATACTAATACGTATTATATTTTATATTATAAACACTCATACACTCAGACCATAGAAAACTGTTCAGAAAGACGTTCTAATATGGTTTTGCATTGATTGGGAATAGAACCCACGACGACGTCCAGATACAATGCTAAAGGCGCAACCACTAGTCCACGGACGTGGTCTTTACTCTTTAGTGGTCTTTGTTGTTTAGGTGGTCTTTACTCTTTAGTGGATTTAATAAAATACATTTAATTCGCCAAAATATAATACAATCATCAATATATTAATAATTATATTAAAAATTTAGGTTTTTAGATTACTTCCTAAATTAAAATGTACCGCGTTCGGGGAAATTTACGGTACATCAAACCTTTCAGCAGGTGTAAGTACATAATCCTCAAAAATAATACTGGGTACGTATATCATATGCATATTATTATTGTTATCTTATCTATATACTATATTCTCTCTAAAACAAATTTTAAATCGTTTTTTTTTTTTTCTAAAGTTGTAGCACAAAATATAGGTGAGAGGAAGGTCTCTATAACTTCGTTATATAAAAGTAGCGTGTCTGTGGGTTCACAGGTTTTCAGGAGACTACTGCATCGATTCCTCGTTGAGGTGGTAGTCTTCTTTCAGGGTGCGATTGAATTGACGATAAAGCAGCGACGATACTAAAATAGACGTTACTTGTAATGCAAATTCGCTATTGTCGCCGCTCATTTTGTAATTGCTTCATGTAGCTGGTATAGTGGAAGCGATCAATATTATTAAACAATGGATATAATGATCGTCCCAATCATTACTTGTAGGTCTGGTCTACCACCAGGTAGATACAAGGTAACACGCCGTGTTTCAATAAAAAAGAGTGAGAATTTTATCTTACTTATTTAAATCAAACGGTCACACTTAATCATAAAAGAAACGTCTACTTCACAAGTAAACTTAAAAAAAAAAACATATTGAAATAAATATTATCCAACTAGGTTGTGTTGAACTGCCTTCGTTCGTTATATCATTTGAATATTATTATTTTTTAACCTACCTGACTGAATTTTGCATTGACCGCCTCCGCCAAATAATGTCATGAATGGGAATGGAACCAAATTGGCAGTGGGTAGGATACGTAGTACGCATAACTGATGGTCGATGGGGCCGTAAAGCTTTCGATTGGAGACAAGGTGGACGGACGCCCTTATTAAGACCGTAGGAACTCGCTGGATATACGTGGTGGCCGAGTTGGTTAGACCTTGGACTTAAAAAAAACACTTAGTCCCTGGTTCGAATCCCGGTGTGTACCAATGAGTTTTTATTTGTTTTTTATTAATTAAAAATGTATGTACATTTGTTTGACAACACTACTATAGTGCCTCGGAGAGCACGTTAAGCTGTCGGTCCCGGTTTCACTATACCAACTTGTGAGACTGTTTATAGATGGGTTATTGAGTCTATTCAAAACATCGCGACGAGCTAGCCACTTGTTCGGTGTAGACTCATACCATCGGCTGCGACGAGGTGGGATTAAAACCCCTCCGCTGGGTATCCTGGGGTCTCTAGGCGGTCTCGGGCGCCGTAAGGTACCCGTGATGATATGTATATGTATGGAACACGCTGGATGCAAGCCACTTCTAACCGGTGTTTTTGGAAATTTATAGGAGAGGCTTATGTCCAGCAGTAGACGTCCTACGGCTGATGATGATGATAAGGTCTAATTATGCTACAAATAAAATACAAAATAAATATCATCACGGGTGCCTTACGGTGCTCGTGACCGTCTAGACAGCCTCAAGTTACCCAGCGGATGGCTTTTATTCCCACCTTGTCGTAGCCGATGAAACTACAACGAACAAGTAGTTAGCTCGTCACAATGTTTGGATGGACTCAATACCCCATCTATAAACAGTTTTACAATTTAATATAGTGAAACTGGGACCGGCAGCTAATCCTGTGCTCCGAGGCACTATAAATTTACTGACCTACATAAACTTTTTTTTTGCTTATTTATGGACCTAAACATTTTTAATACTTATAAGCCAATTATCTACTAATAAACAATTTATCTTGTGCCCATTCATAAGATATAATATTATTATTTCAAATGCGGTGTCCTCGGCAGAATAATCAAGTAACCAATTTTATGGCAGATAGGCAATTTGCATGGTTGCGAAAGCGCTGTGGTAGTAATATCAATGGAAGCAGAAATTTATCCGCATATAGTACCGCATCAATATGCACATACATACAACACCCTCATAAATACGTAGGTAAATGCCAGGCTAATCACCAACTAGGTTTATACTATGTGTACCATAAATAACGTTATCTACTTATTCACATTATATTTTATAAATAAAATTAGTTTAGAATTGCACTTATCATAATAATTAATTAATATATTTATATATATATTTCCATCTATGTATGTATTGGTTTCAAGAGCAATACATCCTTGGTCAATATTCCTCGACGATTTTCCTTGATGGCCTCCTTTAATTTTTCTAGTACCGTTGCGTAGTCCTTCACTTTTCTTTGTAATCAATCAGTATTATCCCCTCACAATCCCAAAAACAGTAGCCATCAACTTTCCAACTGACTCCGATACTTTGAATTTCTTTGGCGGTAGTATCCCCTTTTTATGCTAATGCATGGACTCCTGTTTGGACTCAGGCTCAAAGTGATGAACCCATGTTTCATCTCCAGTAACAATCCAAAATCTGTGCAGGTTCGTCTTCACACAACTCCAAAAAATGTTTTGGCGGATCGACGCGCTGCTTTTTCTGAAGCGGCGTGAGCATTCTCTGTACCCATCTTCTGCTATATTTTGCCATATAGGGATAGGTGGTCATGTAGGATTCGCAAAATGGTGGTATCTGATACTCCAACTAATGCAGATAACTGTTCTTCAAACGGGTGTCTGTGTCCAGTATTTTTTTTCCCACTATTTCGAAGATATCTGATGTCCTGGACTGGCCGTCCTGAGCAGGTCGTCTACAAAAGATCATGCCACTTATAAGTTATTGATTTACCAGGGCACTGTTTTCAATAAACGGTTTCCATTTCATTCAAAATGTTTTGAGCGTTCTTTTCTTGCTTGATAAGGTATTTTATCACAACACGATGTACAATTTTCTCCATAGTTTCAGTTTTCTTCCGGATTGATTTGTTTAGCAGGCGATTGTTCATAAACGAATGACGCAATATGGCTGAAACTGAATGAAGTGAGCTTCCCTATCTCTATTCCATCCCCTTCGTCCACGAACTTTTGCCCTCCCTCGTACTAAGAGTTCTGCATGACTATTTTTACCAAAGTGTATTATTATACTACTATTGTGTAAAAATAACCATAAATAAACTAGTATTTTTTATATAAACGAACTTAATATATGTACTGTATGACTTTTTAAAGACAAATAAACCTTGGGCGCGCCGTAAGCAGCCGTGATGGTACTTTAAAGACATTCTTTAAATTCGATATTCTTTTAAAATTGGTTTAAAACTAAAAAGTCTTGATTACTAAAAGGTCAAAAGAAACATTAGTAAAATACTCAAGCCGGTATTCCAGGCGATTCTAGCTTTTTTTTGCTTCTCAATTTTATAAAAGAATACTACCGGTATTTTATTTATTTAGGCTATTTTTATAAAAGATAAATAAATTCACTTTGCCAAATATAAAATCTTTTTCAATTCAAAAGGAATCTGATAATTTGGATAAGTAAAAGCCGATGAAAATGATTAAATATTCGGTACTTATATAGCAATATTTTTTTTTTTAGGTATACCTTTTTTTTTGTAACAAAAAATATTAAATTGGACTCTGTAATTGTTATTACGACTTGATATTTTTATTAAATTTATGATATTCTACATGCATAATAGGAGCGATCAATGCTGTTAAACAACAATGTATCGAACGACCCCATTTATGGATTTTGTAGGTCACGTAAAGACTACTGGACCGATTTATAAGCGGTTTTTTGTTGACTGAAAACGTAAGTCACACGCACGTGCTCTAGTACAAAAAAAATGTATTAGAGCAATTTGAGTATAATACTACTATATGCTTTAGTATAGATAAGTCAAAAACCTACATCTAATGGTACGTGTGGAACGCCAGAATTTTTAAGGCGCTGGATCAGTTTTCTTCTTATTTTACATTGACAATGAAAAAAAAAAGTATGTCTACAATTGATAGGTATACCTATATTTAGAAACGTATATAAATAATGAAATTTATATAATTTTCTGCGTTGGTTTTCTTTGCAAAAGAAAGTTATCATATAACAGCTGCTTTTCAAAACAAATAATAATTGCAGTTTTGTTGGACTTTAATTAAATATTTGTGTATACACCGAGAGAGAACTTCAATTGTTTCCTCTTTTCTTAAACGCTATCATGCAAACTGAAGAATCAGTTTTTTTTGTAATTGCTTTGGCACAGCATCAACAATAAATTCAAATACAAAATAGCTTTGTTTTTTATTATTAATAAATAAAACATCGAGGTTGTTTATGTAATAAATATTTTTATACTATCTGTCTCAACTTCTTCGTATTTCAATATTTATTATTTGTCGAGGTTTATGTTTTGTTGAATATGTTACTAATGAACAATCAACAAAAAACCGCTTATAAATCGGTCCAGTAGTTTTTATATGAAGCGTGTTCAAACAAACAATAAAGCTGGTTCCAATCCAAAAAATGTTGTATTATTGTTCTATAGACTATTAAGTTAAAGTCCATCTAGTATTTAAAAAAAACAAATTAATGTAGGTACCTACAGTTTTTTAATTTACATTTTTCTTATAGATACTAGCTATGCCCTGCGGTTTTACTCACTAGTTTAATTTCTTGTTCGGCTTCCATAAAACTAAGAATAATATATGAAACCCTTAAGCCTTAAACACCAAAATAAAAAGGAAATGTCAAATATGTCCATTGCCGCCATATTCTGTTCTCACTTCAACTAAACAATGCACAATGATTTGTTGCTCACTTACTTATTGTCTATGGTTTGTATGGCGAGCGGCCATCTTCTGTTCTCATCTCACCCATGGAAAGGCATATTAGGACTTAGAGCGGCCCCCTATTATACATCTTCATATCGGCTCTTAAAGCTAAGTTGCATCAAAATTAAATCAAATCTCGTGAATTTGGAATCAAATCGTTTTTTTTTAATTTGACTGCGAGTTTCAAGAGATTAGCGCGTTCGAACAAACAAACTTTTCAGATTTACTATATTTATATAAACCTAGACTAGATAATAAAAATATTTTGTAAAGGCTCCAATTAATAATACTTACAAAAATCTCAACCTAAAGTTGCCCTACATATTTTAAACCTTCTAATAACCACGAAAGCGAAATTCATCTATTATGAAATAAAATGTTTATGACTCAAATTAAACCTAAAAGTTGGTTTATAATTTCACTGAGATAAAATCCTCTCAAACGATATTTTGTACACGAAAACGTTGGAAATCTCTCAAGGAAGGTTATAGAGTAATCGTTATATAATTTTAAATTATGTTAGTCAAGTTTGTTAAATGACTTTCCGACATATTTATTCACTAGCTGTGCTCGTGACTTGGTCAGCGTGGAATAGTATTTTTTTTATTATACTAACTTACATCCCCTATTTTATCCCCTTGGGACTAGAATTTATCAAAATCCTTTCTTAGCGGATGCCTACGTCATAACATCTACCTGCATGCCAAATTTCAGCCCGATCCGTCCAGTGGTTTGGGCTGTGCGTTGATAGATCACTATGTCAGTCAGTCACCTTTGAGTTATATATATTTAGATTTGGGTTTGTCCTTGGAACGGCTAGATCATCGATTTTCTGATAATATTATGTATAAGCTCCCAATTAATCTACCTACATATTAAATAAAAATCTCGCATTTAAATTGTCTACTTATTTTATAATTTGCAATTTATATATATATTTATTAATTATAACATTTGAATAAAATCGCGATAAACCCAAATCGATATATTTTATTAAAATGTATTTGTGCCATATACAGAGACATAAATAGACGAGGCGATGAAACAGTTATTTTAAGAGCAGCGTCCGATTAAACATTTTCCATACATTCACGACCTTTTTGTCCTAACTGTTACCTCCCCTAAACATTAATAGATTTTTATCTTTTGGAGGCGTTATATATGGCCTATATCTAGGCTCGTACGTTTTCCTTTTTTTAAAGTTTGGCGTAGGAAAAAAAATTCATTCACTGAAAATCGAAAAAAATCGCGAAAAAATCGCGAAAAAATCCCTCATATTAAAATAATTCCTATAAAATATCAAGACATAATTAAAAAATAGGAAAACGTACTACAGTCATCGTTTTTAAATGAGACCATTTTTTTCAAATCCTTGAAAGTTTAGGGTTAGAAAACAGTTTTGGCCCGAAAGTCGTTTTGCTGCCTAAATTGTAGGTATAATCTCATACGTGCTCTTTCTCTTATAAAGGGTCGGGGGGAAAGTTAACATAAATGTATGGTAGCGTTATCGATTAACCGTCATGCGGGGGGAGAGTTAATATTTTGCAGTTGAATCAGCATGCATCGAAGAGCCTCATCAGACACTCCTCTTAAGGCCTGGTATTCAAAAGTATAGTAAATTTTGCAAGGTAACGCAAACACTCAAAATTATAAAACTCGTTGCCTCTACATTAACTACCCTGGAGCCGTCTTAAGTTCATTGAAACGTGCTTTTTAATACTGCTTGCGAGCTTTATGTAGTTTGTGGGTATATTAATAACTTTAGAGTATAGAGCCATCCTAAAAATAAAATGGTATGTCAAATGAGGTATTACGTAGGTGTGAGTTGTTTAGCATGAGGTCTCTAATGATAGGGGGCCAACTTAGATGGTGTGGTCATCTGGTAAAAATGGATTTCACCAGATTGCCAAAAGATGTATTTTTCTCTGAACTACAAAAAGGGAAACGTTAATCTGGTCTTCGTGACAAGTATCTTATAAAAAAAGCACAATACGGCTTATAAAAAAAGCACAATACGGAGTGTAAGTAATTGTGAAAAACTTCCCGAACAAAGGTCAGATTAGAAAAATTATGAAAAAAGTCTGAAACACCTTGATGCAAAACAATTGGCTATAATAACCTTCGTATATACCATTACACTTGTCAAGTGACCTATACCATTACACTTGCCATGTTTCGGCTTTAGGTTCGTCTGTGGGTTCATCGGTTTTCCGGAAACCACTGCATCGATTGTTTGGTAGTCTCCTTCCATGATGCGGTTACAAAACGGGCGATTGATTTGACGATAAAGCAGCAACTATATTATAATAGACGCATAATACAAATACGTCTTTGTCGCCGTATACCTATATCATCAAATATGATAGTTGTCGCCCATTTCGTAGCCGCATCATTTAGTCGGCGCGATGGGAGCGATCAATATTATTAAACAGGGATGTATTGATCGACTCCAGAATTGCTTACCATCAGGTAGATGCAAAGTCACATGCTGTGCTCCAATAAAAAAACCGTTCAATGATGGTGGCCAACTCTATTGTAGGACATGCGATCGAACATTTATTAAAACGTTTGGTCTGGTGAGCACATTACGGCTCTCGTCGACAGAAATCTTTTAGCATATTTTATGTATATGCTAGAAGATTGCTGTCGGCGACTCGGCGTATGCGCAAAGGAGGATATCATCATTGTTTTGCAACATTTTTTTTTTAGGTTTGTAGTTGGCAGGTCTAATCTCCAAAGGCAGATTTTATAATCTACGGTAAAGGTTCGCCTTTCCATATTGAAATGAGAGATTTATAAACGTTATATTTTTACGGGAATAACGGACTGGTACCGTATATTTTATAAAACACATCTGCCATAAGTCTAATGACAAAAAGTGGCAGTATTTTTTTTTTGGTATTACCACAATGTAAGTCCAGGCGACTATTTTGGATTTATAAGTCTGATTTCAGAGTGCGTGATATAAATCGATATTTATGACGAAACTGAAAACTGCTATAACTGCAATATTACAGAGGAATCAGTAGTTTTTTTTAAAAACGAGTTCTTTTTCATATAATTTGAAAAAAGATTTCAGTAACTTAGATTTGAATAAAATTTCTATCCACTTCTAAATTCATGTCGCCTCACTGATTTGCAAACTGAAGTACTTTACAAATTCTCTATGTATCTTTATACCGAAATCATTTCTTTTGCCATTTGCTCCTCTATATTTTATACGTGATGAACATATAAATCTGACTTCAGACAATTTTATTACGTGAATAAAACTATAATATTTGATGATTTAGGTATACCTATAGTAAAACACCTGTGGTATTTTTATTTGTATTATTAGAGTACGGGGACTTTGTATCTACAACACTACATACTAGCAACAACCAATAGGATCGCTTTATTTAATCCTGTTACCAAAAATAAAGCGATCCTATTGGTTGTTGCTCACGTATACGTATTCGAATATGTTACGTTTCTACAATGCGCAAACCCATGGTAGAGCCTCTGGCCTAAAGACCAGTTAAATAAAAACTCATGGTAGAGCCTCAGCACAATAAATTGTGTTTACACCACTTTAAGATATTAAGGGCTAGGTGTCGCCATCCGCCCACCCTTCAGTTCCCGGGTCACACGACTTGGTTAAGTTGTAACACATTTAAAAAATATAGAAATTTGTTACATTAATTAAAATCTGGAATTGTTTTCTTGTATCTGTATGATCTTTCTAAATGCATTTAAAACCTAGCTGATAATAATAAAATATTATGGATGTGTATCCAAGTATCGCGACGAGCTAGCTACTTGTTCGGGGTAGACTCATACCATTGGCTACGACGAGGCGGGATGGAATCACCTCTGCTGGGTACCCCGAGGCCGTCTAGACGGTTTAGGGCGCCGTTAGGCACCGAGATCATTATTTCTCAGATTGATTAGGTCTTAGTTAACTTTGTTTTGATAACTAAATTGCATTTGTTTTTATAATTAATTGGATACGATTTTTTTTTTGTAGCAAAATTTTAAATCTAATAATAATATAGGACTATAAAGACCTTGGATTAAAACCCTTCCGCTGGGTACCCTGGGGCCGTCTAGGCGGTCTCGGGCGCCGTAAGGCACCCGTGAAGTGTAGCGGGGGGGGGGGGGGGTTTTTAGAATTTAAAATGAAATGAAAGATTAAGTTGGTTTAATACAAGTTTATTTAAAGTATATTTACAAGTTAAGTTGGTTTTGAGTACAGTAACTATGTAAGAGACCTACCTAATAAATGTTGGCCCTGCCTACAATGGATATGCCTATTATAAACTAAAACTCTGACCGTATAGTATGGGAAGATTGGAAGGACTGACGAGGGACAGGCTCGAGGACTGGCACGTCGACTGGCACGCAGACTGGCACGTAGACAGGCGACGGCAGCAGATGTAGGCAGGCAAGCAGGAAGGCGGCGGCACGATGGCAGCAGCAGCAAGCACGCACGACTGTAGCAGCCGCACACGATGAGGCGAGGCCTCGTCTCTCAGGCTGACGCCTAAGACGAGGACTCAGATGGCCTCGACTCTCAAGGCTCTAGGCCTGAGGTGAGGTCCGTGAAGCAGTGGCTTGCGGCACGATGACGGCAGCAAGGGGAAGGCGGCGGCACGACGGCAGCACGCAGACGGCGGGCGGCACGGCTGTAGAGGCAGCCGTACACGAAGAGGTGAATTTCCGTCTCTCAGGCCAATGCCTGAGACGAGAAGTCAGGTGGCCTCGTCACTCAAGGCTCGAAGCCCGAGGCGAGGTCCTGCAGCACAAGGAGGTTCTCCAACCCTCAGAGCAGACGCCCGAGCGAAGTGGAGTCTAGGCAAATCCCGGAGGCCGCAACTCCAGGATCCGGAGTCTTCAAGGAAGTGTGACAGGATCGGGCCTGGTTCTCGACGTAGCAGGTTCAAGGTTTCAAGGATGAGAACCAGTCGATCACTGCCACTGTAGCTAGACTTCTTCTTCTTTCTTAAGCTTCCTCGAGACTCACGAAAAATCGCCGGTCCGAGATATTTAAAGACGATTTTAGAGCTCTACGATTAAAATTCATTTTTAGTTTTAATTTATAGAGTGCCAGTATTTTTTTTGGTTAGTATGGGAACTTTTAAAGCTACCTAGCGGTCAGAGGAGACGCTAAGATTTAGTGTTTTAAGTGTCTAAAAATGTGAAAATACCTAAAGAATATGTTTTAATTTACAATATTACCTAATACATAGTTTATATAATTAAAATTTAAATTTAAAATGTTAGGAATCTGATTTGATAACCAAAGCCTAAGATTTCATGAAAACTAAATGAAAAATTTGGAACGTTCACAGAAGGGAAATTTCTAGCTGTCAAAATTCTGGAGTATTACATACAAATATTAACCAATTTAACCACGTTTTTACTACCTGGAATTTTCCCTGAAAATGGTGTATTATGATACATTTGGTGGTCATTTTAAAAAAATGTATGAAATGATATGAAGACAAATAAAATAAAATACTTAAATATAATATGGAGCGGTTGTAACGTGACAGAAGATATATATATAAAGACCTTGGACTTAAAAACACTTAGGTCCCTGGTTCGAATCCCAGTGTGTACCAATGAGTTTTTAATTTAAAAAAATATGTACATTTGTTTGACAACACCACTATAGTGCCTCGGAGAGCACGTTAAGCTGTCGGTTCCGGTTTCACTATACCAACTTGTGAAACTGTTTATAGATAGGTTATTGAGTCTATTCAAAACATCGCGACGAGCTAGCCACTTGTTCGGTGTAGACTCATCGGCTGGGTGGGATTCGGTGGGTAAGGTACCCGTGATGATATATATAAATATATATAAATAAACTTTCGAAGTTAACGAATTAAATTAAAGACAAAAAAGCACTGAGGGGTATATACTATACCCCTCTATATACACTTGATAAAGTATATACCTATATACGCTAGCATATACCTACCACGTTGTATTGCTGTTTTTTTTTATTTTAAATAGTCATAACTATTGGAGTCAATTTTTTTTTTCTTTTTAGTTTCAGGAACATTACCAATGTCAACAATGGACAAGATAAAATATGACAAACTGAACAGCTACAATGTGATTACAGAACCAAGTGCCAAATCTGTAAATATGATCATATCAGGGTTTTCAATCAATTCGAGCCTCAAATACACCAAGGGAGAAGACACCTACAACAGTTAGTGGACAAGCGGAAATAGTGATGTGGCAAAAGTGAATGGTTAAACACTTCCGATTACAAACATTCTCAATACTCGATACAGGATTACGTGACATATTTGATAGAACTGATGTTCGCGCTATATTTATTACGTTATACACTTTAGTGTTTTGCTATAGTTGATTTTGTAAGTTCTTTTTCTATATAACTTGAACTTGAATTATAAATTAAACATTATAAATAATACAATTTACTAGTGAATCTTAATTGTATTAAATAGCTATTGAAAACCTATACCTACTTATTCTGTATTCGAGAGAATTCTATGTTTAGATAAAAACGCTATTATACAGGGTGACTTTGAAAAGATGTAAAATATGTATAATAATACCTATTAATACGAGTAAATATTTATTTTATTAGAAGGAGAACCCCTAAAAAGAAAGTATACAATATAGGTTTAAATAACGAAAATGTAATTACATATAAGTATACTTATTTTGTTATTGAAAAGTAAGATAAATGGCAGATTTCTGAAAAATACGAAATTAGCTAAGTATTTGCTATTTGACTTCCCAAAATAAATTTACTGTAGAAAGATCGTTTAAAAAAAATATTCCTTTTTCCCAACGGGTCACGATCTTCGTTAGCGTAAAATTGTAATTTTGGTAAATACCTATTCTATGAAGTAAAATCTGCAACTGAAAGTAGATTATCTTCTCGAAAAAAAAAATCGATGCAATAGTCTCCTGAAATTGGTGAACCCACGTACTAAAATTGAAATATGACCTTTGTATAATATCTATCTGATGGTAATGAAAATGAAAATATTTATTTTCTTTAACAGAATAAAAAAATACATAAAAATAATAAAAGGTAGAGGGCACCTATTAAGTATAAGGATACTTAAGTTAGGCGGCCCCTCTCTTTCGTAACTAGAAAAAGTAATACATAAATGGTACAGTAGTTACTGTACCATTTATGTATTACTTACTAAACTAAGTTAAACTAGTTAGTTTAACAGTATTATGTAGGTATTACAAAGTTCCTTTAGTAAATTATTTATATATATAAATAAAATTTATATATGTGCGTTTTATATGTCTATATGTGCGTGTGCATGAGTGTGTGTAACTATTTGTGTGTGTGTGCCTATTCTTGTGTGTTTACCTATTCGTGTGTGTGTACCTACCTATTCCTGTGTATGAATCTAAGTAGGTATTATAAGTTCGTATATGTGATTGTGTTTATGTGATATATAATATGGAAGTGTAAATTGTAATCATTCAACGCGTTTTAGCAGTTCTTCTGTTTCGCCGTAGTTGAGACTTTTCGCCCAGTTTTCCAATGCAATTTTGCACTTGTGATAGGTAAGAGGATATATATTAATTATTTTATTGATTTTATTGTATAAATATGATGAAAGTTTGTTGAATTGGCGGGTAGCAAAGGTAGTTCTGATTTTAATGTTAGGTATCACAATATCTCTTCTTCTCTTATTTAATATTTTCGGATCATACTTTATAGTTTTGTGCACTGTGAGTATCACATGTACGATGTATAGCTGCCGTATGGAAAGAACATTACAGAGCGAGTAATACCTATAAAGTTCATGAATGGGGTCAATCAATACATTGATGTTAAACAATATAGATGGCTCCCACTATACCGGCTAAATGACGCGGTTACAAAATGGGCGGCGACATGGACGTATTTTCATTACGAGTATATTTTAATATCCTCGCTGCTTTATCGTCAAATCAATCGTGCGTCATAATAATTCATAAATTACTGCCCCCTCAATATCTCCTACTTAGCATTTGTAAATTATGCCCCAAGCTTATGTATTTTTTTGCGGTCGGTAAGTACTCGTATTCCGCTTTTGATTTTATTCATTTATTCGTCACTACTGAAGATTTCAAAGTTTTATTCAAATCTAGCTTTTGAGATAAATGAGTAAATAAATGGATTTGATCTGCTCGATCGGACGGTTAGATTGATCGTTCCTATATAACTATAGATTCGTTGTTGCAAACTTTTTAGGACCCCCGCCCACAATTATCTTACTTCATTCTATAGGCGGTTGGTTAGCTGAATATTTAATGTGACAAATTAAGCAATTGTGATTATTTTACGATGCGATTTAAGTTAATTATTTAAGTGAATTTAGGCTCTATATTTTTACAATTGTTAAAAAGTGAGGTAGACCGGGACAATTGTAATTGGGTCGTACCTTCGCCAATATCTCTAAAACTAAGCGCTGTACATTTTTGTAATATGATTTCTGTGTTATTTAAGAATTAAATGCATTTTGTATATCTATTTTTAATAAAAATTATATATTGGTATTAGATAAACATGAACTAGCTGAATGCAATATTTCTTCGCAGCCGCCTTTGCTGTAATGTAAACTTGTGTAATTTTATTTAAATTGCAGTATTAATTAAATATTTTATTGTATTTTAAAATTATTTTTAAATTTAAGTATTCTTCTTATTCTATAATAAATTGGGTATCAACAACTATGCATCAAAGACAAAATATATCACATTTGGTATGGGAAATAAGTCAAATTTTAACTTTGATATGTCGTTGATATAATTGATTTTAGTAAAATAAGACCGCAGAAGCAATGTTAGTAAAAAACACGGCTTACCTATGTGAAACTATTGGTTTATAAAGTTGCTTGGAGATTCAATAACGTTATTTGCGAACTAAGTAGGAGAGAAAGACAATGTTCCATGGATTTTCCGTGCGGGTGCTGGGTTCACGTGTAGATGGGAGGCATGAGTGAACTGCAGTGTTCCTAGACTTGACACCACAAAGCCTTTCAAAAATTAAAGGCCTTTCCAAATTCAACTCTTCCCTTAATTGTGTTCACTACCCTCTCTCCCCAACCAAATCCTATATGATCCTGTCAACGACATATTGGAAATAGGCTCCATAAAGATCAGATGGCTGATCTTGGAAGGCTAAGATCCATCAATCAATAGACGATGCAAAGACTTTGTTGAAATTCCTCTTGCACCAATAATGGTATAAACAATTACTAGGTAGTAAAATGTTTATATTTTTTTTATCTGAAAATTTTATAATATTCTTTAAACAGTTTAGTTTATGTCAAATATTATAGATGCTCCAAATAAGCAATTCCATCTTGGACCTTATTATTTTAACTGGACCGTGGTATAATAAGTTACTGATAAATCAATCATCAAAATAAAAAAAATCTTGAACGTCTTTTTTTAGGTACTTTGTATGTACGTTGCTCGACTTCAGTCTTTGTACTTCTAATAAATAGCCTCTTAACTAAATTTTCTTATTAATCTTGAAACGGACAAAAAATTTTGCTCGCAAAAAGTTTATTATACCAGTACCGTATCTAGTACCTACTTCGTTATGTTAATAAATGGATTTTTTGTTAACAAATTATTATTATATATGTTAAATTTATTTTACATACGTGGTGGCCCAGTTGGTTAGACCTTGGACTTAAAAACACTAAGGTCCCTGGTTCGAATCCCGGTGGGTACCAATGAGTTTTTAATTAAAAAAAATATGTACATATGTTTGACATAACCACTATAGTGCCTCGGAGAGCACGTTATGCTGTCGGTCCCGGTTTCACTATACCAACTTGTAAAACTGTTTACAGATGGGTTATTGAGTCTATTCAAAACATCGCGACGAGCTAGCCACTTGTTCGGTGTAGACTCATACCATCGGCTACGACGAGGTGGGATTAAAAACCCCTCCGCTGGGTACCTTGGGGCCGTCTAGGCGGTCTCGGGCGCCGTAAGGCACCCGTGAAAGTAAATAATAATAAATTTATTTTATTTGTAAAACGTACAAAATAAAATTCAACATAAAAAAAACTATCTAAGTAAAACTCAACTTTATGCAGTGGAAGTTGGTGCAAGAGGAATTCCAGCAAAGTCTTTGCACCGTCTATTGAAGGATCTTGGCCTTCCGAGAACAGCCGTCGGAACTTTTATGGAGCGTGTTTCCAGGATGGCGCTAACAGGATCATATAATATTTGGTTGAGTAGAGAGGGTAGTGAACACAGTGCAGGTGAGAGTTTAAAATGCCTTTAAACCTACTTCGCGGTCCCAAGTCCGGGAACGCTGCAGTTCATTCCCCTGCCTTTCAACCACGCGATGGACCCGGCACCCGCACGGGGAATCCATGGTTTGCTAAGAACATTGTCTCTATAGATATACGTGGTGGCCGAGTTGGTTAGACCTTAGACTTAAAAACACTTAGGTTCCTGGTTAGTTCCAAAGGAAAAGGTGTTCGATTTGATAAGTAAATCGCCCATATTAGCCATACTATAGTACAACCTTTCAAATTCACCCTGTACCTATATGATAAAATCGTAAACTTTCCGTGTATGTACATTAAAGATTTTTGCAAAAAAATACTGGTAGACGCGAGAAATAAGTAATAAAAGTAAAAATTTTTTTTGTTGAAATTTTTCACATCACGTAGAAGTCGCTCATTGGATTCAAAATTAAATTACTAAAAGATAAGAAGCTTTATTGAAAGCTGAAGCCAAACTTTTTATTTTTATTTTGTTAAGTC
The DNA here is from genome assembly GCA_947458855.1 of Monopis laevigella. Lineage (NCBI taxonomy): Eukaryota > Metazoa > Arthropoda > Insecta > Lepidoptera > Tineidae > Monopis > Monopis laevigella. The sequence goes on along the minus strand of OX381583.1, from coordinate 16,308,136 downwards.
TTATTAATTATTAGCCACGTGACACGTGCCCGGTAAATGTTGTGGCGCGGTTTATTGTTTATCACACGCGTACGAAGTCACGGGCAACCAGCAGTAAGTAATAAAATGATACACATATAGTATCGCAAGGTACCGAAAAAATATGTAGATAGATATTGCCGACATCTAAATCGGGTCACACTTCATAAATCTTTTTATTGAAGTATTTTCCTATATACGAAAGCTTATGGAAAATATTTCATGCATGTACAATTTTTATTAGGGTAGTATCAAATCTTCCTTGAAAATTACTTCCGGTCAAATTTATTTTGGGGTTCCTTCGTAGACCAAGAATTATGGAATGTGTTCTGCATTACTATGCACATGGTTATTAAAATTACAAATATAAAAAAAAAAATACCATCGATTCTCGGGTGCCTTTTTGGCTTCCGAGAACCGTTTAAACGGCCTCAGGGTACCCAGCGGAGAGATTAACCGGTCCTCATTTCGCCGATGGTATTCTTAACCTAACAAGTGGCGAGCTCGTTGCGGTGTTTATGATGGTATAGCCTCATTGGATAAAGCGGTCACCCATCTCAGGTCCGGCCTTTGTTGGCCAGTTGCGCAGTGACTTAAACACTAGGCTGGGGCCGCTTTTTAAAATTACAAAATGCTGTATATATCAAAACTAGAGTTCCTTATAATCAGCGCTGTAATAATTAATAATATTATATATATTAATAATATTACCGCTTCACTTAAGATGTAATATATATTGCTGACCTTACATTCTTTATGAGAATTACAAGCTGACCCGCGCAATTTCGTAACTTTACGCAGTTAGTAGTACGTTTACGCAGCACACGCTACGGAAGCTCTCAAAACGATTAAAATTTACCCGTTTTGAACATTTTTAATTGATGTATGTTATGTTATATAGACTACAGCTTTCCTCGATAAATGGGTTATTCAACACTAAATAAACATTGAAGGAAATTGTTTTTATGTCTTAAAAAACACATAAGGCAAATAAATTAGGTAAAAATTATAAAATAACAAATTCTATTTATGCACTTCTTATTGTGTTTGGCTGTATGTATGGCTCATTTTATTTGCCTTTATATAGATACATGAGTAGATACGTTAACTCACTTGTGCACAAAAAATTATTTTGTGCACAAGTGAGTTAACGTACCCTCTGAAAATCATTATTTAAATGATGAATGTATATAAAATTGTTAAAAAAAAAAAAAAAATCCGAACAATGTAAAAATATTCTACTGTATTGAACTACTAATGGCAAAACTTAGTAGGAGCTCTAACTTATTGAGAAAGTATAATAAAACAAAAAGAAAAAAGGAAATATAATAAAAAAATGGCTGACTTTGTACTAAAACCTGTTAGTTTTGAGAATAAACAAGTCAGGGCCAATAAGCCCTGTAGCAAGACCTTTTGCACCTAAAACATCTCAAATAGACTTTGAATATTCTAAACTAGGACCATTTGGCATTTAAAGGGCCAAATCAAGTCATAATAGTATTCGATCTGCTTTCTTAGTTTTGATATATTCTAATAGGTACTGTGACGGGACTAATTTATCTACGATAAGCTAAATTAGTTTAATACGAAACCTCCTGAGGCCCATTTTAATGAAAATTCGATGTGGTTAAAATGTCTGTCTTTATACAGTATGTTTTAAATTGTCTGATTTATTGAAAGAGATGAATCGATATGAGATCTTAACCTATTATGCCATTAATTTATTGTGTTTTAAAATCGGTTAATAATTGTAAAACAGCTAAAATGAGAGGGTTACCCTATTATTATTTTATTGGAGCACAACATGTGACTCTGTATGATTGTAAGCAGGTTTACAAAGTCCATGAATGGGGACGATCAATACATTGTTGTTTAACAATATTGATTGCTCCCACTATGCTGCCTAAATATTGCAGTTATGAAATGGGTGAGGACAAAGACGAATTTATTATAATATTAGGGTAATGGCACTGTTCCCCGACAAGCATCCAGTCTACATTTTTTATTTATTTTATTTAATAAATAAGGATTAAAAACTCATTTTATTATTTTGTATTTATTTTTATACCCTATATGTTCTTATTATCTATACTATAATAAATAGGTAAAGTTTGTGAGGTTGTGGGGGTAATATCTGGATCTACTGAACTGATTTTGAAAATTCATTTAGTGTTAAATTAATCTTAGAAGGCTATGGGCTATATAACTTCAAGCTACGACCAATAGGAGCATCAATGTATCATGTTGGGAAAACGGGGAAAATTTATTCCTTTTGAGAGCTTCGGTTGCGGGGGTCAGCTATGGTTAATAAAAAACCAGAACATCACATATCGACTACTTGTTCCTAAGGAAGCCGAAGAACATGGAATTGTTTTTTTTTTTTATGTAATGGTAGCATTTAGAACATAGCAATTGCGATCCAGATGCCACAATCCGTACCATCACTAATTTAAGCGCCGCTTTAAAAAGGAAGACAGATTTTTAGAAAAATTGAAACCAACTATCTTCTGTCTATTAATTTTTCCCTTTTTACGTTCTGAAATAATGAAAGCACTTCCAATAAAACCTCATCCGTTGCCAACGACTACTGTTGAACAAAATTTATAGTGTATGAATTTGTTGCCTAGTTGCTCTATTTTGATCTATGTTATTCCATGTTCCTCAATACTATCTGGTACTACATGGAGCAAAATCTCAGTTATTTCATATTGCAGTAAATTTCTTGATATGGTCGTGACGCCATAATTGACTTAATAGTGCTTAGAATTGAGTTGCCCGTGTAAGCACACCTTAAGAGTTTACTCAATACAATGTGGCGCTACACTACGCCGACTAGGAAGAGGGTCGTGTTTGCGTACTGAAACTGTCTGACAACTTAAATAAAGAAAAACAAGGACTTGTGAAGAAAAAAAAGCGGCTCAGCCTAGTGTCACTGCGCAACTGATAACAAGATTAAGCAGATGACAGTAAGACCGGACCTGGGATGGGTGACCGCTTTATACAATGAGGCTATACCATCATAAACACCGCAACAAGCTCGCCACTTGTTAGGTGTTGCCTCCGAATACCATCGGCGAAATGAGGACGGGTTAATCCCTCCGCTGGGTACCCTGAGGCCGTTTAAACGGTTCTCGGGAGCCAAATGCCTCACACGTGATGGTATTTATTTATTTAAGAACTTGTGAAGCATTCTCTGATGGGGGTTGATGATATATTGATGCTCTTACTTCCGTCAAGGAGAAATAAAATCTATTCATTGTATACAGCCAGAATTGATGAAGGTTGCTTTCAAATCCTAATAAAGCGGCGCTTAAATTAGTGATGATACGGATTGTGGCATCTGGATCGCAATTGCCATGTTCTAAATGCTACCATTATATAAAAAAAATAACAATTCCATGTTTTTCGGCTTCCTTAGGAACAAGTAGTCGATATGTGATGTTCTGGTTTTTTATTAACCATAGCTGACCCCCGCAACCGAAGCTCTCAAAAGGAACAAATTTTCCCCGTTTTCCCAACATGATACATTGATGCTCCTATTGGTCGTAGCTTGAAGTTATATAGCCCATAGCCTTCTAAGATTAATTTAACACTAAATGAATTTTCAAAATCAGTTCAGTAGATCCAGATATTACCCCCACAACCTCACAAACTTTACCTATTTATTATAGTATAGATAATAAGAACATATAGGGTATAAAAATAAATACAAAATAATAAAATGAGTTTTTAATCCTTATTTATTAAATAAAATAAATATAAAATGTAGACTGGATGCTTGTCGGGGAACAGTGCCATTACCCTTATATTATAATAGTAATAGTTTTTTTTTACTGGAGCACGGCATGTGACTTAAATTTCTATCTACCTGATGGTAAGCAAACGTACAAAATCCAAGAATAGGGTCCATCAATACATTGTTGTTTAACAACATTCATCGTTCCTAATATTCTGAATAAATGATGCTGTTACGAAATAAGACGGGGACCAAGACGAATTTAATTTCGCAAACACACCCTGAAAGAAGACTACCATCTCGACAAGAAATCGATGCAATAGTCTCCTGAAAACCGGTGAACCCACCTAGAAAAACCGAAACATGACTTGACGATTTAGTTGTGAGAATATATCAATAAAAATTGTAATCGATTTTACTATTGTTTTTATAGATAAGTAATAACTTCAGGAATACCATGTAGATAAATGTATTATTATTATAAAAAAGAAGGAAATATCTCAATCAAACGATTTGATAGCTTTTCGAGAAAGAAAGTAATATCAAGTGTTTCCATCCTCATTAATATTAATGGTAGAGTTATTTCCCCAAAGAAATGTTTATACAGTTTTCGTTGATAGAAATTATTTTTTTATAGTCTTTATTGTTATTTTTTATATACATTTTAAGCGTATTACAACCAGAGAAGTATAGTGATATGACATTATAGCTGGTGCGTGTGATTTATTATAAACAAAAAAACTACGCCATAGCCGTCGAAGGGCACGCGTCACGTGATTCTATGAGTTTTCTAACATTTTTTTAATTATTATAATAATTTTATCTCTAAATATCAAAGGTGACTGACTGACATAGTGATCTATCAACGCACAGCCCAAACCACTGGACGGATCGGGCTGAAATTTGGCATATAGGTAGATGTTATGACGTAGGCATCCGTATGGGGTGGATAAGGAAGGATTTTGATAAATTTTACCCCCAAGGGGATAAAATAGGGGATGAAAGTTTGTATGATAAAAAAATAACTATTCCACGCGGACGAAGTCGCGAGCACAGCTAGTTTATACATATAAATTTATTCAACATGTCACGTTACACCCGCTCCATATTATATTTATGTATTTTATTTTATTTGTCTTCATATCATTTCATACATTTTTTTTAAATGACCACCAAATGTATCATCATACACCGTTTTCTGGGAAAATTCCAGGTAGTAAAAACATGGTTAAATTGGTTAATATTTGTATGTAATAGAGTCTCCTCTATTACATACAAATATTAACCAATCTCCTCCAGAATTTTGACAGCTAGAAATTTCCCCTCTGTGAACGTTCCAAATTTTTCATTTAGTTTTCACGAAAAGTTAGGCTTTGGTTATCAAATCACATTCCTAACATTTTAAATTTTAATTATATAAACTATGTATTAGGTAATATTGTAAATTAAAACATATTCTTTAGGTATTTTCTAATTTTTAGACACTTAAAACACTAAATCTTAGCGTCTCCTCTGACCGCTAGGTAGCTTTAAAAGTTCCCATACTAACCAAAAAAATACTGGCACTCTATAAATTAAAACTAAATATGAATTTTAATCGTAGAGCTCTAAAATCGTCTATAAATATCTCGGATCGGCGATTTTTCGTCAGTCTCGAGGAAGCTTAAGAAAGAAGAAGAAGTCTACAGTGACAGTGATCGACTGGTTCTCATCCTTGAAACCTTGAACCTGCTACATCGAGAACCAGGCCCGATCCTGTAACACTTCCTTGAAGACTCCGGATCCTGGAGTTGAGGCCTCCGGGATTTGCCTAGACTCCACCTCGCTCGGGCATCTGCTCTGAGTGTTGTAGAACCTCCTTGTACTGCAGGACCTCGCCTCGGGCTTCGAGCCTTGAGTGACGAGGCCATCTGACTTCTCGTCTCAGGCATTGGTCTGAGAGACAGGGATTCACGTCTTCGTGAACGGCTGCCTCTACAGTCGTGCCGCTCGCTGTCTACGTGCTGCCGTCGTGCCGCCGCCTTCCCCTTGCTGCCGTCATCGTGCCGCAAGCCTTTGCTTCACGGACCTCATCTCAGGCCTAGAGCCTTGAAAGTGGAGGCCATCTGAGTCCTCGTCTCAGGCGTCAGCCTGAGAGACGAGGCCTCGCCTCATAGTGTGCGGCTGCTACAGTCTTGCTGTATAGTAGTGCTTGCTGCTGCTGCCATCGTGCCGCAGCCTTCCTGCTTGCCTGCCTATATCTGCTACCGTCGTCTGTCTACGTGCCAGTCTGCGTGCCAGTCGACGTGCCAGTCCTCGAGCCTGTCCCTCGTCAGTCCCTCCATTCTTCTCATACTATACGGTCAGAGTTTTAGTTTATAATAGGCATATCCATTGTAGGCAGGGCCAACATTTATTAGGTAGGTCTCTTACATAGTTACTGTACTCAAAACCAACTTTATTTATAAATATATATTATTTTAAATAAACTTGTTTTAACCTAACTAATTTAATCTTTCATTTTCTTTAAATTCTTAAAACCCCCCCGCTATAAACAAAAATGCATTTTTGCCCCAATTAGGGAAAATTATGTTATTTTAACTATTATAATTACAATGTATTTTATATTAAGTAGGTTTCTACTTTATAGGTTCCTAAACTACACTAAACCACAGAAGAAATAATAGTACAAGTAACTCAGATTGTATTATAGTTAATGTAAAATTTAAGAACTATAACGTAATTACTTCGGTCGACCTTATAAATGTTCAATTGAATAGTTATTTTACAAGAAGACCCACTTTTGAAAGAAGAAAAATGTTTTAATGTCAAACCCAGAAAGATTAAAAATTTTACTTTTCAATCTTACCGATAAATAAAAATATAAAAAAACCGCGACACACAGTACTGGAAGTTTTCCTAGACTAATGGCCTTATTCATAAAAAACTTATTGAAGCCTGGAAGAACTTTAGTTATAGAAGGATTTCTTTCTTTTACACATAATCATGTTTGTTTGCTAATAAAAAGAGACAAAACATTCCATAACTAAAGCGTTCTTCAAGGACTCAATAAGTTTTTATGAATAAGGCCATTAGACTTTGCGAACAACGTCAAAAAATATCTCGTTGTTTTCAGTGATATGAATGTTTTTAATTTTTATTTTACTTACTTGAGACTAATTACATCGTCTCTTTATAAAAAATCTATGAACTTTTAAAATGGCAATAAAGTAAGATTTTAAAAATGAAAAATCAAACTAATAAGACACTTTAATTAAATCGAGTAAGTAATACAGGGGACAGCGAATTGCGTTTCGAGAAGCATATAACTGAGGCTGCTCGCAATTGTTTTTATAGGTTAAAACTCTTATATATTATCCGGAGCTATCTGAATATTGAAGTGAGAGAGAAGTAATGCGAAACAGTTATACTTTTAAGGCTGAACTACTCACCGTTTACGGTCCATGCCTACTGGCTAGGTCTGAAAAAAATATACAGCGTGTGCAGAATGCCTCCACGGACACATGTCTCTCCATACCTAAATGAAAACAGATGTCTCAGGGCCACCAGCGGACTCTACACTTCGCGATGTTGCTTTTCGGTGTAATTAAGTTTAAAACGTACCTTTTTGATAAGTTGACTTGGTCACGAAATATGAATACCTATAATATCCGCTCTTTTAATTTATTATGTATACCTCGGTATAAGACTTTATCTTTTCGGGGTTGTTTCAGATACGCGGCTGCAAAGCAGTCCTCAACTGCAACTGCAAAACCAAATTTTAAAAACATCTGTTAATAAGTTAACTATGTCCCGCGTAACAATAATAATAATATTAGATATTTATAATAATAATTGATGTTTATAATGATAATAATAATTTCTAATATTATTAATAATTGATTTATTGATAATGATAATGAAATTAATAATTGATAATAATAATTGAAAATGATAATATTAATTGATAATGTTAATTATAATTAATAATTGATAACAATAGATAATAATATTAATTATTGATAATAATAGATAATGAAATTAATAATTGATAATAATAATTGAAAATGATAATATTAATTGATAATGTTAATTATAATTGATAAGGATAATAATAATTAATAAAAATAATAATGATGGATAATAGTAATTTTAATTGATAATAGCAATTTTAATTGATAATAGCAATTTTAATTGATAATAGTAATTTTAATTGATAATAGTCATTTTAATTGTTAATGATAATAATAATTCATAATGATAATTCTTTAATAATAATTGATAATCATTATAATTACAATAATAATAATAGCAATAATAGTATTAAGTGATACAAATTCTTCACATGTTCATATTGTGTATGAATATGCTTGCGACCGTTGATGCTCATAGAATCTTGCGTTGTTAAATGTTGTTATATTATGATTTAAACCTGCCTAAACTTCTATTATGTTACAGTACCTATATAATATATTACCAATGCATATGTGGTGCGCAAGTTTTAGCGAATGGTCATCACGGATTAAGTTGCAGTAGAAGTGCAGGGATGATGAGATGATGAGATTGTCTCAACACCATAACCTAAATTATATTCTTCGCCGTGCTCTGTCTTCTGCAAATGTCCCTAGTGTACTCGAGCCCCACGGGCTAAGTAGGGTAGATGGAAAACGCCCAGATTCATTGACGCTTGTGCCGCGGCAGAAAGGACATAGTATTATCTGGGACGTCACTTGCGTTGACACATTTGCGGCATCACATCTACAAGCCTGTGTGAGCTCTGCAGGGGCAGCTGCTGAAGCAGCAGCTAAGGCAAAACACAGCAAATATTTAAATTTAAAAACAGATTATTTATTTATCCCATTCGCTGTGGAACACTGGGGCTTGGGGTTCCGAGGCAAAAAAATTTGGAAACAGGTTATGTGCTCTTCTAAATGAGACTTGTAAAGATTTTCGGTCAGGGTACTTTTTCAAACAAAAAAAATCCCTAGCAGTCCAAAGGGGAAATACGGCGAGTTTGATGTACCTTCGTGTCGGGACGGGGTTTGTACTTACTAAATTTCATTTTTTTTATTTTATTTTTTTATTCTATGTTTTGTAAGTTTCTATTATTAAAAATAATTTGATATTTTACCCAAGAGATATCATCTTTAGTGTATAATCAATTTTGTCATGCCCGTGATGGTATTCTTTATTCTTCATTGTATTTAGCTAATGTTAGTTGTGAATCTGTATGTAAAATTTTGTCGTCCCCTGTAAAGTTGTTTTAAAATTGTATACATTTGTAATTATAAGTAAACATTGAGTTATTTTGTATAACTTTAAAACAGGCGTCAGCTCAAAATCAGTGCTTCATCCTAGAACGATGTAGCTTATACTGAGCTGATTACCTTTTAGTCGCCACGCAACACACTCCTGGTAAAAAATAATTTAATATGTTTATGTTTGTAATTGTATTTGAATATATTCTATTAATTGTCTATGTATCAATTGATTGTGTTGTAAACGAAAGTAGTTTTCTTTCTTTTCTTTATTATTTACACCGCCACGTTTTTTTTAAATAAATCTTGAATAGTACCTAAAGAAACGTTTAGACGTTTGAGGCGTGAATCCATTTCCTGGCTTCACCCAAGCGCTACTACAAATAATATTTCCATTAGGTATTTCTCTTTCTCTTGTTCTAAATTATTATAACGTACAAAATGATAAAACGTCGTCAAATGATTTTCTCCCAACCAGCACATTTATGAAACTCCCATCTGTAATTACAACAAATCCGTCTGGTTGTCTCAGAGACCAGAGGTTGCAGATTTAGTCACCAGCGGAGTCTGTAACCAAAGCTAGCACACAAATTACAAAACAAACAACATTGTAATGTAAATCACTCGTCACGACACAAGTTTTTACGTAGTGTGACGTTTGATGAGCTGACCCTTATGTACATTGTATTGCTAAAATAAATAAATATTATTATATTATTATTAAATGCATATGCCACACGAGTTTACACGACACTCTTTTAGAATCCATATTTTTTTATAGGTAGGTTTATTTTATTTTTTTACTAATTAGGTATTTATTTATTTAAATCGTTTTTTTAGGTTCTTTAATTTTAATATTTAGATTTCAATTAGTATTGTATGATTTTGTAATTCACCGGTTTAAAGAAACAAAGATAATTATTTATTTTCCGGGTTATAGGTTACATAATTTTTGAGAAGTTCTCCATGTCCAGCCGTATTGGCGTACTAATATTGGCATGTAAATACTGAGTATTTTTCTTTCAGTACATACATACATACATATTATCACGGGTGCCTTACGGCGCTCGAGACCGCTTAAACGGCCCCAGGGTACCCAGCGGAGGAGTTTTAATCCCACCACGTCGTAGCCGATGGACTTCTTTCAGTGATTTTTTTATGATATAAGAGGAGCGTCTGATCAAACAATTCACATACATTCACGGTCACTCTTGGTCTTATCTGTTAGGGGGTTACCCCCTAACAGATAAGACCAAGATTCAGTAAAAGCAGAAATACAAGATGAGACAGAGATAGCGAGAATGAGACCAAAAAAAATATAAACAATAAGTTAATACATTCACACATTTAAAAAGTCTTGCAGCAGCAACTGCAAAAGATTTTGAGACAAGAGTGGGAATCGAACCCCCGAATACAACGGCAAAACCACGGCAATTAAACCCGTATAATTATTATTAAAGCAACTGGACTTAGAGGTAGTTTAAAATAAAACACTTTAGACTTTTACTAAAGCTGGCAAAGACAATATTAAATCCATTGATAAAACTTGGCACCGAAAGAGTTTTATCTTTTAATGAAAGCCAAGAGGATATATTTTAACTTTAAAATAAAAAGTTAGACGTTGTCACTATAAAATTGCAAACTTAGCAGCAAAGAAATAATGAAGAAATTAAAGCATTTTTTAGTTTTTTTTAACAAGTTTCATTGAACTGAGGGGTGGGGGCGTTGTGCTTAATACGCTTTTCGTATAGCTGACTCTATCCGCTAACCTGCTGAATTCTAACGGATGGGTTGGTTGGGGGTTGTTGGTGAAGCACAGAAGGGCTCCTATTGTATATACGAGCTATCAATAGAGTCCCTGTATTTCTTTAAAGGTCTCCCCTTGAAATAATTTTGATTTTGTTGCGCCCACACTTGGTTCTGGAGCAATTGGAAATTTACCGAGAGCCATAGTTACTACTTGTTTGGTATTTTTCCCTGAAGGAACCAAAAGCGGCCAGGTGATTTTCGCCGGTGTATAGACACAGATCGTATGTTGTACATCTTGTAGATAGGTGGACTGAAGACCCGCGGAATATGTAGAGCAGGTCATAAATGCCAAGAATCAAACATCCTTGTTTTAATAAAAATAATGTAGCACTTTGGAGGGCACGTTCAGCTGTCGGTCCCAGTTTCACTATACCAACTTGTGACATACTATAAGTCTATACTTATAAATATCGCGACGATCTAGCCACTTTTTCGGTGTAGATAGTGAATACCATCGACTACAACAGGGTGTGAATAAAACCCTCTGCAGAGGCCGTCTAAGCGTTTTAAATATGACAATGTCGGTACGTTTAAGTTTACGATGCTTTTCCTATAATTAATTTTTTTTTAAATATATATGGTCTTCCAATAAGAGTTTTTTTTTTAAATATCGTATAAACATGAGTATTTTTTTAAGGGATCATCGAATGTTTAAGGAGGAGGGAATGCCATTAATAATGATACATAATATCAGCCAAATGCCCCCCACGGCTACGCTTGCAAGACCATATGATGCTTTTCATGAAATTTTCCATCACCGCGAATTGGTTTCACATCTGTCTGTCTTCGATAACTTTTATGAAGAATTTTAACTTTGAGGTCTTGAATCGATTGTGGGCAATTGGCATATACCTTATCTTTTACATAGCCTGGAAGAAAAAAGTGTAAAGGTGTTAAATCACAAAATCTTGGCGGCCAATTGTGATTGTCGCCTCTTCGAAAATTACACAGTCAGGAAATTTTTTACCCAAAAGTGCGATGGTATTGTTGCTTGTAGCACGTAGCGCTGTCTTGTTAATAATAAAGGTCGCGCACATCAATATTTTCCAATTTCAGCCATACAAAATCATTGAGTCATGCCAACTGTTAAAATGGCGGACTATTCAAAATGAAACTTCTTATTGGAAGTATCTTTATTTATTATATAACGTGGGCAAAAGCTACTTATTCATAAAACTTAGAGCTTAGGAAATTATTCATTTATTCTTACTCAACAGCTTTTAAAGTAGTTAACCTACTAAGTCAGTTTTAACGCTATGAACTAAGAAATTCTGTAACTCACTTTTCTTGCCGACTATTTATTCCCTCTTTTGCCTGTAATAAAATTAGTGCAGAAAATTCACGTGGCGTGAGGTGAATCATGTGCTAATTTTTATTGCAGTATAGTTTGATTATCGCTCTAGAATCTGGGGATAAATGTAATTTAATCATTATTATTATTATATTGGGAAGATGTTGGATATATAACACAGGGAAACCTAATTTAGTATTCAACGCACATTTTTATTTTACTATCTAAACATAATTTGTAATAGTTTGTAAGTAACCATTGTGTGTGATGTTTGTGTGAATAAATTATATTATAACTTATTATTATATTATATTAAATGTTTAAAGATAAAAATGCAATGAAAAAAATCCTGATGGGACTCGAACCCACAAAACTCGCTTTCGCGGCAAGGCGCTCAACCGCAGACTCAACCAGGTTCCAGTCATCCCTCACGAATTTTGTCATTGCTTGTTATCTACTTATACACAGACGCCCTCTATTAGCTTTCTTCAATTAAATCTATAGGAGTGAAGTTAGAAGTCCTAGTTTCTAATACTAGATGGCAGAGGAGTCTGTTTTTTATTTTTACATTTTTCAGTATTTTATTTTATATTTATGCATTTTTTTTTATAAATCCTTATTAGGATAATCTTATATTAAATTTTTAAAGATAAAAATGCAATGAAAATAATCCTGGTGAGCGGGACTCGAACCCTCGAACGTCGCTTTCGCGGCAAGGCACTCAACCGCTAAGCCAACCATTTTTATCTTTAAAAAATAAATTAATAATAATAAGATTATCCTTATAAGGAGTTTATAAAAAAAAATGCAATATGTTACTCAAATAAATAAATAACCTATTATTGAGGGATTATCTACTTCTCATAAGATAAATTAACATAATATTAAACAACAAAATAATAACCAATAAGGCGATTTCTTCTGTACCGAGCCATCTGAAGTTTTTAAAATCTATAATTATCGAGATTTAAGATCCTATTAGAGTGTGAAAAAAAAATTAAAAAATGAGTTTCCGTACAAAATATATTTAAAAAATTGCATAAATAAATATAATACTACATAATTAAATATTGTAAATTTTTATTTTATTTATAGTATAATCCATACTAATATTATAAATTTAATTGAATCAGGCGTTATTTTGCGGAAGTTCATTATTTAAATGATAGTATAATTATAATAATATAAAGCTAAAGAGTTTGTTTGTTTGTTTGGTTGAACGCGCTAATGTCAGGAACTACTGGTTCGAATTAAACAATTATTTTAGTGTTGGATATCCCATTTATGGAGGAAGGCTATAGGCTACATAACATCACTCTGCGACCAATAGGAGCGGAGTAACAATGTTGCAAAAACGGGGGAAAATTATTTATTCTGAGAGCGAACGAAACTAGTATATAAAAATATAATACGCACGAAAATGGCGCTTAACTAAAAATAATACTTATTTCTTTCTTATTTAATAATACTACATAATGAAATACGATTAAAATTTTACAAAATAAAATCAGTAGACAAAAAGATGTAGACAGATGCATAAAATTCTTAAACCAATGACTGCTTTCAACTGTGGACATTGTGGTTCTATATTTCATTTGTTTTGTTTCATCCATAATTTCCAAGAAACTTCTTTAAAGAAACCGAAGGCTTATTAATATTTTATTGGAGGGTTCCAATTCAATTCTTATTTTTTAAATTTAAACTTTTCATTGCCTTATCATTCGGTAATACAAAATTCTATTATGGATTTATAAAGATCAATAATAGATTTTAATATAAGTTAAATTTGGGCTAACAGGGGGTTTTCACAAATTCATTCAAATATTTTATCTATCCATTAAATAAAATCTTCAATCTAAAAATAAAATTAAACGAAAATCATTAACATACTTTTCACAAAAAAAAAACAAAATTGGTTAACTAGACATGAAACATTGTTTAAATTATATAAAAGTATCCAGGCGATTGAATTAGTGTTTACGAAGAAAACAATAATTTTAGACTCAGAAATTATGAGATTTATTAAATTTACTATGACACGAAAATACATATTAATTTCCCAGGATTGTTAAAGATCCTATGATCTTTAACAAGATTATTATACAAAATTAAGCAAGAATTGTTATACAAATAAGCTACTAGGTATGTTTTGTAAACATTTACCTACTAAAGTGTTCACCCACTACCGCAGATGATATGATAGATGATATTAATAGAAATATGAACCCACAACCGAGGTTATTTTATTTTATTTTAACGTATTTATTCACAAAAAAAAAAAAAAATCTCTTTTATTTATATATTATTCATTAAGCAAAATGTAATTAATTTAAAATAAAAATGTTAAAATACTTTATTGCACAAAATTACAAAATTAAATTGTACATAGGCGAACTTAATATTAGCCTTAGGCATTTTCTACCAGCTAACCTTTGAGAGAGTGGAAGATTATGCATAGGGTGCAAAATAAAATAAATAACAATTTAAAAGACATATAGCGAATAGTATATAAATTACTTAAATATTACATGTAAATACTTAAATATACACTCAATACATAATATACTACTTATATAAATCATACAATATAATACATATAGTACATATTAAAACAGAAAATGCTAAAGGAAAAAATGGCAGTTACTTATTCAGATAATGAGTGGTGAGTAGACGTTTAAATACACCGACGACGGTTTGGGCCTGTCTTATAAAGAGAGGAAGCAAATTCCATTGACGAGCAGCTGACACAGTAAAATAATCGGTATATTTGGTGGAGGTGTGCGACGGGATCTTTAATTGGTTATTAACAGAGGAGCGAAGAGGACGATCATGAGAATCACAGAGGAAAATAAATCGAGATTTTAGGTAAGCAGGGGTATTAGGATTATAGAGAATGTTATAAAGGAAAGAAAGCATGTGCACTGATCTACGTGATCGTATATTAAGCTATCTTAACTGTTTGCGTTAAATAGATACATGGTAATGTTTGCGCAGTCCGAAAATAAAGCGTATGCACAAGTTAAGAAGGTGGTCGAGTTTATTGAGTAGGTATTCAATCAGATCAGAGTAACATACATCAGCGTAGTCTAAACTAGGAAAAAGAAGTGAATTTACTAACATAATCTTTGTCTTAAATGGAATGAGGTTCTGGGACCGCTTGAGCGAATGCATGCTGGCGAAAATACGTTTACTAACTTCCGAGATGTGATAGTTCCAAGAAAAACCAAGGTTCTTAGCATGCTGGCAAAAGGAAGAGGTATGTTGTTAAATACTAATGGAGAGATAGATTCCAAATCCAATTTAGACGCAATTTAGTGGATTATTAATAAAATCTCTTATGTACAAGCTTACTTCCGCTAATCTTTACAGAAATCTAAAATGAACACCCCTAGTAGCGTATAGGATAGTAATCTATAATAAAGAATTTATACTGATACTATGATGATGATGGTTATAAAAAGTTACGTTACAAACTTTCCTGGACCATCTTCAGAGCCTGGTGCATGATGATAAAATATACACACCCAATGCCCTCAACTCTTAAAAAATATAGCATTTTCGCGGAATATTTTTTAAAGCACGTTCCAGCCAGGCCTCTTCATTCAGAGGCAGCGTGATGTGGTTTTTAATATTGAAACAGGTTTGTCTTATCTGTTCAAATGCAAGGTTTAATTCTGTTTTATTCAACGAATGATTTTTTTTAAAATGATTTTATTTAAAATATAATTTTATGCATAACCTTTCTATTATAGTTTTTTTTATTATATAGTTTTTATGATAATAATGAATAGGTATTTATTGACTAAAAAAAGCTCTCTCTTTAACCTTATTGTTGGTTTTATGTCAAATTGTAACTTTTGATATGTAGTTGATATTTAATAGATATAGTAGTATGAAAGTACTGTCAAATTTATTTATTCCCCATACAAATTCTGTTTTGTCTGCTAAATATCTAAAAAAAACAGCCCTTAAGTGCACAGGAAAAAAGTATTCGCAAACTTGAGCTTCAAAAAACATTTAAATGTTGTTTTCAGTTATAATAAAGTTTTTTTTTGAAAAAAAAAGAACATGTATGTGTAGATTTTATTTACTTGATCCTAATTACATAATATTTTTATAAAAAATCTGTTAAGTTTTGAAATGACAAGTAAGGTAATATTTTTAGAATCACAAATCAAACTTTGGGTGTCTTTTCAAAAGTCTTTTTATAAAGACTATCGAATTAGGATCGACTATATAAGTAAAATTTAAACCTCTTTTTTCATTAAAAAAACTTTGATATCACTGAGAACAACATTTACACGTTTTTAGACGTTCGAGATGGAGAATCCTTTTCCTGGCTTCTGAATAAGTACCCTGGCGCCTTTTAGTACCTACTTTTAAAAGTATTGTATAGGTACTTAAAACTTAAGTAGGTTAATTACCTACTTAAGTTTTAAGTCAGTAAAATCTGACAAATGTGTTATGGCTTAAACAGCTCAATATACTACTTCTATGATAGAATATCTGTCAAAACCTAAGCATCAAAGTTTTAGATAGATTATGGATGCAGTGTAGCATTAATACTATATCTTTTTAGATTCTTGCTCAAAATAGGTATTTTCTTTATATAAATTACATTTGTATTTTAATGTTATTTTTTTTTACACGGCATTTGACTTTATGCTATTTCCCTTCTTCCTTTAATCCAGAGTCCTTTAAGCGTAGCGTGAATAAGTTTCTCAAGCAGACATAGTGGAATCAACCAATTGAAGCAAGCACCATAGGTACTATTGGTTGAGAACATTCTTGGACGTTACATTGGCACTTACCATCAGGTGGATGTAGGGTCACATGTCCTGCTATATTTAAAAAAAAAAAAAAAAAACCTGATTAAGCAGACCTACAAACCCCATGAATGAGGTCTGTGTTGTTTAACATCAGATTTTTTTTTTATTGCGACACATGGTTCTATGGGATAAGTTTTTCGATTTGATCAGAACTTCATTTTAGCCTAAAGTACAACCTTTCAAAGTTCCATGTATATACATCTTAGACATAGTACCATCAAAATCGCTACTTCGGCAAACAGCCTACTAAAGTTTTATTTGTCCCACATACAAACTTTATAAATGCCTACCAACTTTAATGAATACGTAGATGTTAACGCAAAGATAAATTGTCTTTAAAGATATATAACATAAAGGCGAAGTTCTAACTTAGTCAGTGTGATATAAAAGTTTTTATGATGTAATCAATCATACTTATTGACTTAATTAAGAAACTTCAAATAGGGATAGTTTAGTGCGTATATAAACTAGGCGAAATATATCACATTGGGATTTTATATGCTAGACACGTAGTAGGTAGGGTAGTAACTTATGCCAAAGCAAATATATACCCACGGTAAAGATACTCAACAGTGAATCGGAACAAGAGGTCTATTTGACTTTGGATGTACGTTTTAAATGTTAAAGTTCGACGAGATTTATAAATCAATTTAGGAAGTTCATAAATAATTTATCATTCCTGTTTTAAATAGGGTTATTGTGATAATGCAATGAATAAAAAATATCTAAAACTAGCTTTTGCCCGTGGCTTCGCACGCATTAATAAGTTTGAAAAAATAAAGGTACTTAAGTAGTTTTAATGTTTAGTAAGTACGAGTATATCCATTGTAGGCAGGGCCAACATTTATTAGGTAGGTCTCTTATATAGTTACTGTGCTCAAAACAAACTTTACTTGTAAATATCTTATTTTAAATAAACTTGTATTTAACCCATTTAACTTAATCTTTTCATTGTAATTTTCTTAAAACGCCCCCCGCTACATTGGCGCCCAACGTGGTTGAGTACAGTTCCTATAACTATAATTTTTCACCTAGGTACACACCTTCTTTATATTTTTAACTTAGGAAATTCTTTAGTATTTAAACTTAAAAAAAGAAACTGTAAATATATTTTTAGGTTAATATTCTGAAACAAAAAACTTAATAGTCCAATTTATTATTTGGAATTTTCTTTTAAAAAAAAAATCTTAATTTGATTTTCTTTTAGTAATTTTCTTTTAAAATTAATTTTCTTAAATTTACTTAAGCCAAATGGATAATAAAATAATAAATTTTCATTCAGTTCTGAATTAACTTACGAAATCTTTATCAGATATCGTGATTCTTATAATAACTTAATCTTAAAACTATAGAAATATTAAACCTAGATTTTTTTTAAATTAATTAGTAATTTTCTAAATTCTAAAATGACTTATAACGTCTATGACTTATAACGTCCTGTTTATTTTCGCTTTATATTGGCTATAAAATCTTTAATAAAAACACTACTTAAAACCTAATATAATTATTTTGCTTAAAAATAATTTTCTAAAAGACTATTATGTCATAGATATTTTTATCGATTCTTTTTAAATCTCTTAAAATAAATTTAAAACCTATTCCTTAAAACTGTTTTTTTTTTATTTTAAAAAAACTCGTAAATACGTTTAAATAATTTTGTTTTTAATTATAACTCTTTAATATTTTTATATGTACATTAATAATACTTGGGGTTTGGAATGGTTCTTATACAATATTGATCGCTCCCACTATGCCGGCTAAATGATGCGGTTACGAAATGGGGGGCGACAATAACGAATTGCATTACGAGTATATTTTAATATACTCGCTGCCTTATCGTCAATTCAACTAGCCATTTCGTAACCGCACCCTGAAAGGAGACTGCTACCTCGAATAATCGATGCAGTAGTCTCCTGAAAACCGGTGAACCCACATAAAATTAACATATAAAAAATATTATTCATAGTAAAAATATTATTATTGTTATGATGCATTTACCAAAACAGAATGCGCCAGGTTATGGTGACATGAAATAGTAATAAAGACTGTATATAAATTCAAATATAATTTTATTTGACTCGAAATCTTTAAAAATACATAACTATTTAAATCTTTTATGATAATAAAACTACATGAAGTTAAACTACATTAGTTATTTTTTAAAGTATTTAATATATGAGACTTACATTATATAATACGTAAACCTAAATATTATATATAATTTAGGTATATATATTATATATAAAGTAGTCTCCGAATTAGCCGGCTGCTCGAATACGAATTATCTGTGTTTAATAAAAACGTTTCACACAGATCTGTATAACAGGAAATAACGAGTATTTTGTATTGTTTACAATATTAAATATAGGTAGGTACAATTTATATTTAAGTTATTTAAACAAAATCGTAATTTTTCGACTTTTCATGATTTCTATAGTAATACACATTGGAAGCTGTTCCAGTCTTAAGATCTTCCTCCAAACTAAATAAAGCTCTCCCATCCCACCTTAATAATAGATATTTAAACAAAAATATTGACGTCAAATGGTTTGTGAGAAAAAAGGGACTTAATTCGGGAATAGACGTGCAGAAGAAAAATAACTGAACAAGAAAAAAGTGTTGGGTTAAAAAGAAAAAGATAGAATGTGTATAGATAGATACCTAAATATTAGAAAAGAGGGTCGCTTGACCTTCGACGGGTACCTAAAGGTAAAGATCTGGAAACTTACTTTTACGTAGTTATCGTACTGTAGCTATAGAATGCTCTGTAGCTCTACCACAAGTTTTTGCCTAATAAGGTCGCTAGCGAGTTTCGACCTGATTTTGTATGGAAATTTGTTCAGCGCCTCTACTGGTTACTACAGGAACTAAAATCGGCACCACGGGCTTCTCGAGCAACTATTATCATCCGGACTACACCAGCTGTAGCGTAAAAAGTAGTGTAGTTGAGGCCTAAATTCATACAAATCGGTACCACAAGTGTTATTTTTGACCAGCCAACTATAACCAAAATAGTTACGGCACTCACCGACCTTTTCCACGGTGAGAGAGTTAGATAGATTAACAAATAATATTTATCTTACTGGCAAAGTGTTTCTTAATTTTATTTATTTAATAAGAAAATTTATTTTTATAAAATAGTGTTTAAAATTAGCTTTTTTGGTGTGTTTTGAAAAATATAACCTAGAAATAATTAGTTTTTTTTTCGGTTTGGTTTTGTTGGTTTTCTCGATAATCGAAGAGACAATGGTCTCTTTGGACCATAATTAAATTATTGAACGAATGGTTGAGTATGAATAATATAGAAGAGCTGTAGTACCTTTTAGAGTAATAAACATAAAATATAATGGAAAACAGATAAATATCTACTTTTTGATTCTGTTAATTTTCAAACAAAATGTTAAGTATGAGATTACTGCATCGATTTCTTATCGAGGTTGATCTTCCAGGGTGCAGGCACGAAACAGGTGGTTGAATTGACGAAAAGGCGGAAAGTATATTAAAATATTTATTTAAACACTTTATTGCACAGTAAACAAAAAATATATACAGAGGCGAACTTAATGCCTTAGGCATTTTCTACCAGCTAACATTTAATACTCTTAATGTAATTCGTATTTGTCGCCGCCCTTTTCCTAATGGCATCACTAAGCCGGCATAGTGAGAGCGATCAATGTTGTTTAAAAACAATTGGGAATTACGGGAAATTAACCATTATGATAAAGAAGTAATTTTGGGAACTTGGGAATGTAAAAAGTAATCAACGTAAAGGTGGGGAAATATTTATAAGAGAAAGTATGCATTTTAGGAACTTGGGAATTTTTAAGAAGTTATCATGTAGAAATTGAAATATTTCACTTTATCAAAAAGTGGGAATTATAAAAAGAAAAAATCCTCGGTTTCGTAAATTCCCATTCTTTTTCAAAGAGTGGGAATTATTTTGGGAATTTTTAAGCGGAAAATTTTCCTTACTCCTTCATTAAGTGGGAAATATTTTCCTTCTTTTTCATATAATGGGATTTTCTCCATATTTAAATTTAAAAAATCACTTATGGTAAAGTGAGACCTTTTCCCTACTTTTTCATTAAGTGGATTTTTTTCCCCACTTTTTCATAAAATGGGATTTTAGCCACTAAGGTTTGATTTTTTAAGTGGTACGTTTTACCCACTTTTTCATTAAGTGGGAATTGTTTCCCACTTTCATAAAATGTGATTTTTCTGTAAATTTAAATAAAAAAAAAACTTTTTCCGTAAAGTGTGACTTTTCCCCACTTTTTAGTAAGTGGGAATTGTTTCCCAACTTTTTATTAAGTGGGAATTATTTTCCAACTTTTTTTAATGTGATTTTTCTTCACATAATTTTTTTTTTAACTTTTTCGTAAAGTGGGACTTTTTCCCACTTTTTAATTAAGTGGGAATTGTTTACTATTTTTTCATAAAATGTGATTTTTCTCCACATTTAAATTAAAAAAGAATACTTTTTTCGTAAAGTGGGATTTTTCCCCACTTAAAAATTTTCCTCCTTTTATATAACGTCAACCTTCCTCAATACCCATGTTCCTATAATTCCCATTTTCCCACCATAATAAAAATATTCTCTAACTTCCCCCTGGAGCAGTTGTAGCATGTATGACGAAAGTACCTACGAGTATATCATAATAGGCATAAAGTTACCTTTTCAAATGTGAGAACGGAAGAGGGGCGCCCGTTATAAAAAAATAACTATGCGCATGAACCTATCAATGCACAAGAAGTGAAAACACAAGCATGATTGACATTTCCGTAGAAAGGCGATTTTACACCTACTTTTAGTAGTACTATTATTTCTTCTGTGCTTTCAGTTAGAAAGGCAAATAAGGCCTTAGGGCACTTCCCTATATACTTCCAGTGGAACATAAATTAGATGATCAAAGATGGGAAATAAGAGTTCAATAAAAGCTCCGAAGATATTTACGTTTTCAAGTTAAAGATACTCTATCTAAGATAATTTATTGAGAGTATTTTTTATTGTATTGTCCGACCAAGAGCACTTTCATATCGATATCTACAAACCCGTCCCAGAGAGTAAATTTACAACTATAATATGTACCTATTTAATTATAATTTGTATTCTGGTCATTAAATTGTCAACAACCACAATAAAACACCTCCATAACATCTACAAATAATCTACGACTAGGTTCCATATCAATAAGCCCTTTGCCTTTCCAACAGGAAAAATAATACAAATTAAAATTTAAAAATAAAACACTGACAAAACATAAACAAGATTGTTGATATTTGCGTCTTCTTTTTTCCTGTGTAACAGAAAGAGATAATTATAGATCCAAGATGGCAACCTAAATATTTGGCCTCGACAGGATGTACAGTCATAACTTAACTAATTGCGGAATGTCACTGGAAATCTTGTGGTACCAAATTTGTGCTCTCGAAAATAGTTTGCGTCTCTACTTATACCAGAGTAGTTGCGGAAGCCGATTTAAGTGTTTAAACTTGTGGTAGAGCTACTGGGCGCAGTATAGAAAATAAACAGTATGTTATCCGGCCGCCGCCATACAATTTTGGCTTAGTATATTGTACCGAATCATTTTGGTATGTAGGGTTGAAGATAATAATTTGAGATGCTCATTTAACGGTATTTGTATTTTTTTTAGCCAGGAAATAAGATTTTTTTTTTTTCAAAATATTTTCAGTAGCAATACTTGTGCATTGCTGGTATCACTAAATGTTTCGTTTCACAAACATTTCTCAAGCTTGTAAGTTATTGTCGCTATCGGTATATGAACTTATTATGTAATTTGTTAATAATAAATTAAGCCAGAAGTAGTATTTAAATAAAACTACTAATTAAAATAGGTATGACGAAAAAATAAAGTTGGTATATAATAATAATATAAATCACGAACTTTCATCTTTATGTAAATAGGAACGTGCTGGGATGTCAACTATATAGAGGTGTTAAAAAATAGGTAATATGTAAACATTCCTTAAAAGAGGAGTTTGGTTAAACAATTATAATTCGGTAATAAATATTCATTAATTTCAACATAATATTCATTAATTTCAATATAAACATAAATATTAAATATGTCGCTTTTGTCATTTTTTTTATCATAATATAGAAGCAAAGGCCTTCAACATCTTTTTTTTAGGCAAAAGTTGTTAAAAACCCGTGAAGTTTAAAATAATTTAATACTTAATTGTTTTATAAATAGATTCTAATCAAGTATTTTTTTATTATAATTTGATCTCGGTACAATTGACTAGGCCAAAATGCAGGTGTCCTTTTTACCTACCTATTTGGTATTGTAACATATATAAAGGACATCAACATATATAGATAAATCATTATTATTTTGCTTAGTTCAATAAATTACCTGCTACCTGCCATAGATACCATCGGGTGACACAGTATAGGATTAAATCGTTACATGTAACAATATACGCTTAGGTATATTGTCTTCATTTGTGTGTGTTAATGAATGTATATTAATATCAAAATTAAGAGTTCACAGTTACTTAACAGTAAAAACTTATCAACAGCTTTTAAGTAACCTTATAAGAAAATATGTGTTTGTATTAAATAGTTGATAGTTTTCTGTAAATAAATAAATAATTAGGTATTAATTAGGTAAATAAAAACAAAACATACATAAACATAGTAAGTACCATATTTTATATAAGAAAATAAATGTGCTCCTGTCCACATACTAAAACCCAAAGACTAAAACAGAAACATGAGTAGGAAGCACTTTGGTTCCGCCGTTTTGTATGAAGACGTAAATCTGTTACTATTCTATACTGTGCGGTAAAAAAATATCTATTCTGTACAGGTGCTGAGGTGAAATTTATATTCACTTAACCCCTATTTCTCTTCTGACGAGCTATTATTGTGTAATTAAGGTGGATTATTATTGGTTCAGCAAACCTTCCAGATTAATAAAATATTATTTTATGAATTTTTCATTGTCTAATTATATCTTAGGTATCTATAAATGTTACATTTTCTGATTTACCTCTCGGGAAAATTGTCTGATTACAAAATGGATGTTCTAAAGTTTAATTATAATTATTTATTTGTAAAAAACAATATTGGTTATTTGTTGAGATCTTGAGTTCGATATATTATTATATATAACTAGGTATGTATATACTCCGACACATAGAAAAAAATATTGGGTAGGTGTACGTTTTTCAGTACCCCCAGGGTAGAAAGTTTTTCAGTACAGTTCGTCAAGGTGTGGGTGTTTATGACATATAATATGTGTATTAGTATCGTTAAATCTGGTACACATAGTACAAGCTTGGTTTAGTTTGTGTAAAAAAAAGTCCTACATAATATAATATCTATATATACAGGGTGATTTTTTTAAGTATGCCTTCAATCCTAAACTACAAGGAATAACGAAAAATGCTCAAAGAAGTCTCGGGGCCGATTTTGATAAAAACTAATACTGCATCATTAGATTTCCGAAAAAAATATTCTCCTAGCTGGGAATCGAACCGGTTTTTTTTGAAAAAAAAAACTCATGGGTTTATCGATCACTATCAGCTGGTGCATATAACACATAAAATAATACAGTGACCGCTTTATACAACGAGCCTATACCATCATAAACACCACAATAAGCTCGGAATTTGTTAGGTGTTGCCTCCGAATACCATCGGCGAAATGAGGACGGGTTAATCCCTTTGCTGGTTACCCTAAGGCCGCTTAAATGGTTCTCGGGGGCCAAAAAAGACACCCGTGATGGTACCTATATAATAATACATTGATCATGCCATACACATTAGACAAACTAAGCTCTAGCACCGAAGAAATAATAGTACAAGTAGCTCTAGGCTTTTACTTACTGTATGAATGCATACCAGAAGCAACGATGCTAATTTTATTTTTATTTCTTATTGAACCACGGCATGAGACATTTGTATATAATGTCTCTATTTTGTAAAATTCTTAAATTTACCAACACATGTTGGTAAATGCTAACTAGTAAAACCTAGGATTTACCAATGTACGGTAACATATACATGGTGAATTTGAAAGGATGTGCTTTGGGCTAATATGAGGTTCTGTGTTGATAAGTTTAAGAATTTTACAAAACAGAGACATTATTTCGGGCTTTTACCATTAAATTATGGTACATGCTAGGTTTTACCGATGACGGTTGGTATATGTTGTTTTTTTAAATAAAACAATGTATTCATAAACTTAATTTAACGATGTATAATAATAATTAAAAGTATGTAAGGTTTTTATTGATAGATAGGTAATTGAAATACCTATCAATAAAGATGTGTCTCTTCTTCGAATGTTAAATATGTAAGTCGTTATAACAAACGTAATGCCTAATTTCTGCTTTCTCTTTTTCATCGGCATTTTTTTTAATGAACACGGCGTGTGACTTTGTGTCTACCTTAAGCAGTCATACAAAATCCATGAATGATAGCTTTATAATCATATCGATTCTATTAAAGTGCGCGATAACGAGTAAAACGATTAACTGCGACCACGACTTCCTGATACAACACCCATCTGCCTACCCACTAAACCACCGGATATACTTTTAAAAACATGGTAAGTAAGTACAGACAACGTTCACTGCTATTTTTTTCATTTAAGTACCTACAGAATCCCAAGAAAATGTAAGGCGCCGTTTACACGAACGATTAAATTAAGCGAAAAAATCGTTCGTGATTTTTTACCTACCTTTTAGATTTTAAATGTCTGTGTACTAAGTATTTTCTCACTGATTAATTAAATTATTTTTTTAGAGTTGTCAAATTCAGATTGTCATTTCTATCTTTTGTTTGCATAAAACATTTGTCATTTTATTCATATATACTTTTTCTGAATGAATCTGTCTGTTCAGAATGTAATGTACGGGAGATTGAATTCTTATACGCAGCTGGTTTCTACAATTAATAACTTTTCTCGTACGTCACATCCCATCTGTTTCAAATTAGTTACATAATACTATACAGCGTGTTCAATACACGCAGAATGAGAAACTATTTAATTTTTATATCGATAGTAAAATCGTTTATTTTTTTTAAATAATGACTCACTTATTAAACAGAGAGGTGCAATCAATAAGTTGAACTGGAGTCTTACAGAAGAACAACTCTATTCCATCGATGGAATCGCTTTCAGTCAAAAGGGTATGGATTTTGATAGTTGATAGCAAACGTCACGCCTAGGGAGCCGACTGAAAACAGTCAAAATCTGTATTAATTTAACTGATGGTGATTGATATAATCATCAATTTCTCTAAGGTCCCAAGATTAAACTTTGCTTTTTTTACTAGAGCGCGGTATTTGGCCTGTGTGGCCACACTTCTATCTGATAACTTATACGACACAGACTATTAAATATATACTAATAAATATAATAAGAAAAAAAAAAAAAAATTAAATTAATGAATATAATTCCATTAATTCCTCTGCAGCCGTATATACCTCTTTGAATTTCTAGCCCTATGCGTTGTAAAATGCAAAAACATTATGATTAATTATAGTTAATATATTTTCTAACCTAAGATTGCCTAAGAATATACTTTTATATACGAGTAGCTAGTTATAATAAAACATATGTTTAACATTCAAAGGGGAAACGCCGCTAGATGCTACACGTATGGTACTCTTACAAGTTTTTATTGTATTTTAATTGTATAGTATGTACCTGCGTGGACACACTTTGTCGGAGTCACGTTTCGTCATCTTCCAAACGTGCGGGAGCTGCAGCTGAACAAGCAGTTCAAATAAAGCGCAATAAGTACGCAGAGCTCCTGAACTCGCACATATTTTTGGCATTTTCCGTTGAGACAATGGGTCCGTGGTCCGAGGATGCTAGCGAATTTATCCGTGATCTGGGTAAAAAAATTAAAATAGCAACTGGTGATCCTCTGAGCAAGGAGTACCTGGTTCAGAGGATCAGTATTGCTATCCAACGGGGTAACGCCGCTAGTGTCCTTGGTACCCTACGCCCAATGTCTCATTTCCAAAATTTTTAATATAGTATTTAATAATATTTTTTTAAACAAAATTATTTATTCAATTTAGTTATAAAATAAACAAAAATATAATAAAATATACCTACCTATAAAAATAATTAATCATTATATTTTTATAGGTAGGTATATTTTATTAAATTTTTGTTTATTTTATAACTAAATTGAATAAATAATTTTGTTTAAAAAAAAAAAAATTGTATAGTTATATTTAAATATTTAAGTTTATTATAATAGGTAGGTAAATTAGTTTTATATTATGTCCTTTAAATTAATAATTATTATTTACACTATTATTCTCTTTTAATTCCTAAGTTATGTAGGCGCCATTAATATTCATAACAATAGCACAATAATGTATTTTTTTTTGGATATGCACGTCATGTCACTTTATATTTACTTCGTCAATTGGCCTACACAGTATGAATGCGGGCGAATATTCGTTTAACAGAATTGTCATACGTTAGAATGTATTTATCAATTGGATCGCTTTACAATTAAATGTTTTTAAACGATACAAATAAACATTTTCTGGTAAGTAGAGTTACTAGCTAGTCCTGAAACATCCTGTATAAAATCACGAGTAGCGACTTCTACGGGTGATTTCACAAAACATTTCCGCCTGTATTCATTATGTTGCCTGAAAGCCTCCAAATGATACAACATTGCTCGGAAGTGTTATTTATCTTACTTTCGTACCTCCTACACTTTTGTTTTGGAGGTACAATATTCAGCGCTCCCTGACTTTTAATGTAACACGTTATACTCATGTTATGAAGTCATTTTAGACGTACTAATAATATAAAAAAATGTTTTGATACGAGTATCAGCAACAATACATAATAATACTTAATAAAAATTAAAAATTAGGCGTTTTTTTTTCACACAATGTGAGGAGAAGATTGAAAGTAAAATTAATGCAGTAAATATACGCTCTTTGCGACGAATAAAACAACGGACCAAATCCGCAATGACATATTATGAGAAAAAGTGGGATTGAAAGAAGGTATAGGAATAACAACACAGACCTAGAGGATCTTGCTTCACATGCGGCAAGCAAAATCTGTGCATAAAAATTAGAAAGGACATGGTCTGCTGATTTGAGTTTGCAAAACGTATGAGTGATGAAAGAATAACAAACCAGAAATATAAAAGCGAGGTGAAGGGTGACGAACATGCACACGTATCATGATCAAATTTGTAAAAGACAGTTTAATGGGCTTCCGAGCAAGTGTTTCTATTAGTTACCGCGAAGTGAAATGAATTAAAATTTGGGTCCGATAATACTCTATTAAGCCGTATACGTGTTTCTAGAAGTTCATCTTCTCATATATACAATTCTTTTACATCTTTTTTTTTTTGTCGGAGCCTCTTTACAATTCTCCGAAGTCTTAATAAGAAGGGACGAGGCAAAAGGAATAAATATGTAGAGATAGACAAGTGGCGCCGCTTGTCTCTGCCTACCCCGTAAGGGACCTAGCATGAAGATAAATAAATATATTAGCGCGTAAGACATTCATGATAATAAACCCAACTTATTTCATGTAAATGTAGATGATCAGATATATACCCTTAAACCCTAAACAAATAATACATTGTAAAATAAAATAAAGAAATCTTGTCCCTCATTCTGTAAGCCTTACCATGGAATTTCGAAATTCCAAGTATACCAAAAAATAGTGCCTACTCAAGGTAAAAATTGTACTTATTTTTTTGCTTTGAGTAGAATAACTTCGGAAATCGTAACTTTAAATATTAGTTTTTTGATATCTACGGATTAATAGCATACTTAATGATAACACCCTGTATATTTACTTTAATAATATAAACTTTTCCTATGGAACCATGTGTCGTAGAAAAAAAATGCCAAATTGGTTATTTAAACATTACTAGTTTGTATGGAGAAGCGTATTTTTCTTCATCACGTATAATACGAGTATCTAAACTTTTCTTGTTTTTTCTTTTCCTTACACTTTGTCCGTTTCTTAAGACATCACGTTGTTATTAATATAAAGCGATCTGGTCAGCTACGTCAATCAATCCAGGCATTTCTTGTCCGGATGTCATCAATAGGTGGAGTTGGGGCGGAATGGTCAGGGTATGGAATTTTTTGCCATTTCTTTTGGGAATGACGTATAACATGTTTTTATTCTATGCTTACATATTTTTAACCTCTTCTATATTTTATAGTTTAGATATTTTATAGTTTAGTCAAGGAGTCAAAGAAAAAAGGGGACACGGTTCACAATTTCATTAAGTTTTTTGATTGTTTTTTCAAAAACACCTCGTTAGATTATATATTATTATATTTAAAGTTAATATAACGTTATACTTTTCTAGCTTTTTATCTATACATATATTATTATATATTTACATATGTAAAAACCGTCAAATGGCATAGTTATGTTTCTGTTTTAGTTTGTGCGTTCACCGGTTTTCAGGAGGCTATTGCATCGATTTCTTGTCAGGGTGGTTGTCTCCTTTCAGGACGGAACGGGCAATTGGTTTGACGATAAAGCTGTGGGGCTATTAAAGTAGACTCGTAATTCATATTAGTCTTTGTCTCCCATTTCGTAACTGCATCATTTAGCCGGCATAATGGAAGCGACCAATGCTATTAAAAAATAATGTATTGATCGATTCCATTCATGTATTTGTAGGTCTGTTTATATGCCCAGGGATGTACCCCGGATATAAAGTTATATAGAATACCTAATAGATTATATACTTAAAAAAAAAATTAAGCAAGTTTAAACTTTTTAAATTTTAATGTTTCCTGTAATTTTTTTTTAACTAAACTTTTGTGTACTATACCATCAAATAATATTAGTATAGATAACGATATCGATGTTACGAGTATATTAAAATTGAGAACAGTCTTTCATTATAAAATGAGAACGGTCTTTCATTATAAAATGAGAACGGTCTTTTATTATAAAATGGGCATGTATCTTTTAGTCGACGATATCAAGGATGACGTTGGGGATAAGGTTTTCATATAGTTAAAAGTCGATTTATTTGATTAGTTTTCAAACAGAACAAATAGAGAAGCTCGTTGTTTGTGAACCTTTAGCTCTGTAATAGAGCGATGTTTAAATACTTGGGCTTATGAAACAGTTTAGTAAACCTACTTCAGATTTACTTTAAACCAATTAATTTTAATTAAGTAACTGTTAATATGATTTTAACAGTTACTTAACAGTAATCTGATATTAATAATATCAGATTACCGGTCTGACAGGATCCTATTGTGTTTAGTTGGATAGATAGTGGAGATGAGTGTTGGATTCATTGGTCTGAAGTCCGTTTATAATATCTATGTAATAAAATAAATAAATGTTAAAGCTTTGGAATCAGAGGCTCTACCATGGGTTTGCGCATTTATCGCTTTATTCAATCCTGTTAACAAAAATAAACTGACCGTATTGGTTGTTGCTCACGTATACGTATACAAATACGTTACGTTGCTACAATGCGCAAACCAATGGAAGAGCCTCAGGACGCCAAGGTTTTTAATTTTTTGGCGCCCCGTTAACGGGACGTGGGACGCGGCGTTAACGGCGATCCAAGAACTGGCGTTTGGTTTTTTTAAATCCAAGCCAATACAAAAAGGTAATGTTGTCGCTCGTCTTGACTTGACGATTATTTTAAATTAGTTTATTTTTATTGTAGGTGTACTTTTTTATTGGAAATAAGTCTCCAATTAAAAAAGGAGGTTACATTATACATACATTTAAATAAGTAAATCTATTATTATAGTTTTCAAGCAAATATGTAGTCTTAGCTTGCCTAGTAGGTATACTATATTATAGGTATGTATAGGCACTTATAAAAAAAAATAGTTCTGTTAATACTATTATGTTCAACTTGTTTTGTTTTTGGAATAAAGACTTTTTATTATTTTTAGTTTTCAAATTGACCCAAATACACCATTGACCCATTTTTAGAAAATGACTTCCATTTTCTAAAACTCGAACCCATAACTACGTCCGGATTTTGGATAGTTTTGACATTTGTTTACCTGTCGCCGCAAACTTGAAATTACTTTGGCGTATTGTGATGGCGGCGTAGATGGGATCTAAGGTCAAAACCAAAAATAGTAACGAAAAGTGAAGGTTCTATGGTCATAGGTATTTTTGGTGTTTAAGAAATTGCCAAAAAAATCTCTCAGAAAGCTCTTTGTTAAATTGTTAACTTTTATCTAGTATAATATTGATATATCTACTTTTTTGATGAGCGTCAGAATTGAGGAGTCACATTTTCATAATACGAATTTGCTAATACGATATTATTAATATACACATCTTTAAATCTACACTGTAACTAAACTTAGAAAATAAGTCTAGCTATTTTTTTAAGAAATGTACTCACACTTCACACATGATTTTTCCATCTACTGACATATTCCTATGTCAGTAGATGGAAAAATCATGTTTAAGTTTATAAACTATATTTCCGTTAATTCTTAACGGATTGAAGTGTGAGTACATTTCTTAAAAAAATAGCTAGACTTATTTTCTAAGTTTAGTTACAGTGTAGATTTAAAGATGTGTATATTAATAATATCGTCAGCATGGAGCGGAGGGGCCAACTATGCCATGAAACTTTTTTATTTTAAATTTAACTTGAGTTTGTTTTTACAAATTATAACTCGATTTCTGCTAGTTGCCGGAATACTAATGTTAGCAAATTCTTATTATATTTGCCAGAATATGAAACTTAACTTCCTGGAGATAAAGATTAGAAAACTGTGAGAAAATTGTTGCGGAAAACAAAATTATTCAAATGAAATGATGGACAGTCAGTATGGTGTTTAAAACGTTTTTTTGATTTTGACAATTACTACTTGAATGTATTATATAAAAAAAAAGAAAATGAAATTAAAATGATGCGCTTTTTATATACGAGAATTATTATGGAACAGGAAATATTCTGATACAGATCCTTGATTTCTTTTCCTTTGTCACTCCTTAATTATTTAAAAAATATAAGGTCTTCATTATCCCTAAACTGGGAGAAAGTAACGCTTATATTATTTTTTTTTTTTTTTAATTAAGTAATGATTTGTGTACTATATTTTGTTTAGGCATAATGGTGGCCCATTTCTCTAACTAATTTGGTAAATATCCTTTATTAATTTATAGTCATGCCAGGCTCCTTTTTCAATACCCTGTTAGCCTGCGTTTGATCTCAATCTTGCGTTGTTGAAAGCAACGATGAGGTAGAAGAGGTAGCGTCTTGCTCTGTAAATATGTATTCACTCTTGTCTTAAAGACATCCAAGGGACTCTATCTCTACTCCATGTTCCTTATCCAAAATCACAATTTTGTTCAATCGTGCTTCTTGATTTCCGAAACGTTTAATTGAATGGTCTTTTACAACCTTTTCACTCTAGTCATGATACGTTACTTGGGTTCCCGATGCGACGTCACCTTTAGCTCTTTATCTCATTAGATATATCATATGTCGCATGGAAATGACTAATTCAATGTATCACGACATACTGGAAGATGTTAAACCTACTGATTAAAGGCATACATTTAGATATTTGATGAAATTACTAAACTATAAAGGGATTAATAAAATAAAACGAAATTAAATTTTGTGGAAGACTTAAAATAATACAACTTTTTACAGTGGCTAATTAATTAGGTCTCACCCTTCATAGTCAAAGTTAAACAAAATTATTAAATAATCTAGGTAGGTGTTTTTTTATAAGTATGTAATCCAAACATTTGGATTACGTCGAAGGACGGAGAAAATCATTTATCGGAGTTCGCAAAGGTACTTTAGGAAAACGACCCCTTAATTTTGGCCTTTTATATATCTTTCTAGTTGAACAATTTATTGCTTAAATTTTTGTCCTATTTTTTTAATAAGAAAATGCTGTGTGAACTGTAGAAGTGAAAAACGTAAATGATCTGTGCCATAGCCAACTCATATGGTTATACGACTAATTAATTGTTATCTTTGCTTTCTATAACTCTGTGGAAAATGGTTAAATAAACTATAAATAAAAAAATATATAAGAAGGTATATCTTTTTTAAATTAAAATTATTTATTTGCCGTAGGCTTCATCAGTCTTATAATGACATTATATTTTATAATATAAATTATTTATATAAATAGGTAGTTACAATAATAATAACTGAGCTATTTTTAATTCAATACAAAAAAAAAACGAATCATAATTATTTCAAACATAAAGGTCTTTATTAGTATTCATTTATTTTAATAAAGCAACAGTTAACATTTAAGATTTCCGGTCTTATGTAACTGAGAGTACGAACATGAACATGTTTTCGGGTTGAGAGCTCCCGATTTTACAACACGAATTTATTTGATAATTAATTGAAATCTGCGACGAAATAATGCGTTGAGTCTGATTTTCATGAATTTAAAATTATTATGTAATAAAATTGTAGCAATAAAATCGTATGAATTTACGAGGGCGGAGTAATAAATTGGGTAAAATTATGATTTATATGTTAAATTGCTATGTTTATAATTATTATAAAATATACTACACTGCACAACAAAAAAAAAGTTTCCTTTCACAAAAAAAAGTTGTGTCACTCCATGAGACAAATCTAACTAATTATAGTGTGATAAAAACAAAAGTGATAAAGAAAAAAATATATTAGCACCATTTTATGCAATATTACGGAAACATAACAATTTATCAAATATTAGAATCAAGAGAAACGTATAAAATTATTTTATTATATTAATCGGTCGATAAATATATTCTTACTTTCAATAAAATTATTAAACTATCTCTGTAAAAGCTCTCACAAATCATTCCATGGTTTATTCTCGTAAGTATTGTTCTGAACGAAAGCCTTCCGTCCGATGCAAGTTCGCGGCAAGTAACATTTACGGGCTTCGTCTACGGATGGAGACTTCGTAACCCGAAACTTCGTAATTTCGCTGTAGACCCAAACCAACTCTAGTGGCCTTAGACAAAGATGTGTGGTGAATGTTGAAGGACTTTGTACGGTCTTTGTAAGGTATTATATTGAGATTCTGGCAAAGGACATATTAAAGGTCCATTTAAAGGTCCAAATTATCTATATGTACCTTCTTACTTATGTTATAAAATTTGTTGTTAACTACAATTGTACGGAAGAGCGGGACACTCCTGATACAGGTGCACACACTTAAATGGAGTGTCCCAACTTTTATAATGAGAGATATTAATTATTTTTGTATTTTGTATTTGTATTTTTTGTATTTGTATAAAGGCGCAACCATTAGTCTACGAAGGCTGCAAATTTGACTGATTTGAATTTTTGTCAAATGATTTTTTAATTAAATAAAAATTATATTTGTTTGACAAAACCGTTCGCAACCAGTTCACTATACCAAATTGTGAAACTGTTTACTTGTACAATATATTGTAGATTTAAACAACGATAATCGTAGAAAGATGCTACGTAAATCGTAGACAAATACTACGTAATTCGTAGAAAGAGGCACTGCTACACAATATATGGTACCATATGTGTATATATGGTACCATATGTGTATATATGGTACCTAGAGATTAGTGTGGGACCAGGGGAGTATGTATCTATGTTACGTCTTACATATTATTATCTATACCATACATATATGTAAAATAAAATATAACTAAATTATTTTTTTTATTTTATTACACACAATCGGCGAAATGAGGATGGGATTAATTTCTCCGATTATTAAAATCGATGGTTTTACTTATTTTTTATGGTGTATTTAAAACTAAAAGCATTGAATCAGTTCATCTTTATTAGGATTAAATATTCATTATAATAATAAAAGCACATCTTCTAAGCATTTAGAAACAAATATCATGTATTACTTCCCATCTCATGTTGTCATCCAAAAAACAATAGAATGCCTAAAATTGTCCAAAGTACATCAGAGGCTCTACCATGGGTTTGCGCATTGTAGAAATATAACGTATTTGTATACACTTATACGTGGGCAACAACCAATAGGGCCGCTTTATTTTTGGTAACACGATTGAATAAAGCGATCCTATTGGTTGTTGTTCACTGTATACAAATACGTTACGTTGCTACAATGCGCAAACCCATGGTAGAGCCTCAGTTCTACATTAAAGCGAGTAACGTTACAGGCATCAGCCAAAACGAGGCGACATTGTAGGAAATGGCTAGGCGTTGACAATATGCTGCTTTTGGTGTATTCTGGTTGTACATACAGGGCGTCACACGGCTATGACACCCAAATTAAAAAGATTTACTTATTTTTGAAAATAAAGGATATTTCCTTTGCCTAAATTTTGGCATCATCAATATTTATGGTACTTTCCCTCCAATCATGGCTTTATTTGCCACCCTCATTTCCATTTTACTGAAAGACTTCAGGAAAATGTTCAATATTTAAGAGGTGACTTCAGTAAAATGGAAATACAGGATGGAAAAAAGCCAGGGGGAAAGTACCCTAAATATTGATGATGCCAAAATTTACGGAAATAAAATATCCTTTATTTTCAAAAATAAGAAAAACTGCATTTTAAGATTATTGAAAATACGCTTGCTACACCCGAGAATCGAACCGACTGAAATCTGTAACACCTACACCAAAAAAAAGCAAAAGGATAAATTTCCATACAACATATATTCAATTAAAGAAAGTTCAAGAAAGATAAAAAAAATATTAGTTCATAAAAATGATACTGGCCACTTATAAAAATAATGTTAAAATTAAAGGTAGTAATCCTTTCAGGGTGCGGTTATATTAAAATATACTCGTAATGCAATTGGCCTTTGTCCGCCCATTTCGTAATCGCTTCATTTAGCCAGCATAGTGGGAGCGATCAATGTTGTTTAATAACAATTATTGAATTGACCCCATACATGGACTTTGTAGGTCTGCTCACCACCAGGAAGATATAAAGTCACATGCCGTCATGAAGCTAAAAAAACCGCGCGGATGGGCACGGTTTTTACCTTCATGCATGCCGTGCTCCAATAATAATAAAAAAATACATTTTTATTTGTGTATTGGTACTTCTTATGAATGAAAATTTTGAAATTGGAACATTTACATTGGTTTGAAACCAATGTAAATGTTCCAATTTCAAAATTTTTTTCTTCGCTTTTATTTTGTTATTTGTTTCTATCTGTGAACCTAGTTATTTTAAAAATTTGAATGATGTATTTTTTTATGTATTATGTATAGATATAGTTTAACTTGTAGGTAGGTAGGTAGATATAGCCACGGTTCCTCGGCTGCTGACATTCCAGAGCGGCCAAACATACAAAGAAAAAAAACTTTCGCTATTTTTCAGAGATCTTTCGCATAGCTTAAAA
Source organism: Monopis laevigella (assembly GCA_947458855.1). Classification (NCBI taxonomy): domain Eukaryota; kingdom Metazoa; phylum Arthropoda; class Insecta; order Lepidoptera; family Tineidae; genus Monopis; species Monopis laevigella. Next base: position 16,271,885 of record OX381583.1, on the reverse strand, counting down.
TAAAATATCTTAGACCGGTTGATGGAACCGACGTTAAGTTTACGGTTAAATGTTTATCATTAATTTCGAAGTATTGCGCGTCGTAACAATATAAAATAAGTTAAATATTATAAAGCTGAAGAATTTGTGTGGTTGTACGCGCTAATCTCAGGAACTAACTGGTTCGAATAAAAAAAATAATGTTGGATAGCCCATTTATTGGGGAAGGATATACGTATATATCATCACGCTACGACCAATAGGAGCGAAGCATCAACGAAAAATGTTGTAATAACAGGGAAAGTTTATTCCTTTTGAGAGCTTCAGTTGCGTGTGCTGCGTAAACGTAAGTTACGCAGATGAAGTAGTGCGGGTCTGCTATTATCATATACGTACTTAGTGGCCGAGTGAGTAAGACCTTCAGACTAACAATAGTTTTTTAAGTCATGGGTTCAAATCCCTGGTATGCACCAATAAGTTTTTAAAGTAAAATAGTGCCTCTGACAGCATGTTAAGCTGTCGACCATGCGCTGTCGTTTCACTATACCAACTTGTGAAACTGTTTATAGATGAGTTATAGAGTCTATCTAAACACCGCGATAGCCGACCACTTGTTTGGTGTACCATGTGTCCAAGAGTCCATGGTAAATCCTATCTAAAATAAATTATACAGAATAAAAGTCGAATGTTGTTTTGCTTTTAATTAGTGCACGGCATATGACTTTGCATCTACCTGGTTGAGAGCAGACCTACAAAGTCCATGAATAGGGTCGATCAATAATTGTTCTTAAATAAAATTGATCGCTCCCACTATGCCGGCTAAATGATGCGATTACGAAATGGGTGGCGACAAAGACAAATTGCATTTTGAGTAGGTATATTTTAATATACTCGCTGCCTTATCGTCAATTTAACCACCTATTTTGTAACCGCACCCTGAAAGGAGACTACCACCTCGACAATAAATCGATGCAGCAATCTACTGAAAACCGATGAACCCACAGACTAAAACCGAAACATGACTAGGTCACTGACGGTTTTTGCATCTGTATGGGCGGTGGTAACGAGACCAGTCGGTCGGCCTAACGAAATTATGGAGACCATTTTATTTTAGTCACTATTTCTTTTATAAATTTCTCTGATGGTTGATTTTGGCGATAAATTTAATGCTACCACACTTTCAGAAACTTCCAAATAAATTGGTCGTATCTAACCGACGTTAATTTAACGTTTCGGTTAAATTAAGTTCAAGATTAATAGAAGTTACGAGCATTGTAACATACAGGGTGAATTTTAAAGGTTGCACTTTAATATGAGGCTCTATCGATCAAATCAAACAACTTTTTCCTTGGAGCCATATGTCACAAATGAAAAAAAAATAGCTTCCATTTACAAATTAATAATTTTAATTAACATTACTAGTTTGTATGGAGAAGGCATTTATTTTTCATTTGCGACATATGGTTAAGGGATTAAGGGCTTTACGTCAGGACCACGAAACCGCCGCTCCAAGCAAATTCGCTATGCGCTGCAATGAGCTGTACGGACGCTCAACGTTAACGCTTGCAGCGCATTGCGAATTCGCTTGATGTGTCGGTTTCGTGGCCCCGACGTTAGGCTGCTTTTCCACCAGAGTGTGCTATGCAGCTTTTTTGTGAGTAGGTCAAAGCTAAGCTACGAAACTATATGACCGTGTCTACTAATGCCATGCGGTGTAGTTGAGGAGGTAATGCGCCGCGCCGCGAGGTACCCGTAGATGCGCGACGGAGGGACGGTAGGACGGAGAGCTAAGAGAGTTACTTGCCGAATTTATATACCTAAGGGTATTAATAATATTATTATTACAATAAAATATAATGTTTTAACGTACAAAAGTTAAAATTTATCTTTGAAGTTTCTACATGAGCAAATTTACAATAAAAACTTGCGTTGAATTTACACTTGATTGAATTTTAAAGATCGCGTTTTTCTGAAATCTTACCTACATATAGGAATACGATTAATTCTATTGTAGGGTTACAATAGAATTAATCGTATTTTAACAATATATCTACTGGTACCTACTAGTATTATATCTATTTAAATGCATTTTTAAATAGTAAGTGTAAGTTCTTAAGAGGGGTATAAAGGCAAATAAAACAGGAATGAAAGATGCCTGTTATATAACATGGTGTTTGTTTTATTATTTATTTTATAGTTGAGCTTTTTTCTATTTTTTCCTTTTTCACTTTATTGAACTTTGACAGCTCATTACTTAATATTATTATTTTGGTCTAAAATTGCATTCATTAGATGAATTAACATTTATTAAACAATAAAAAAATTATAAATGTATTTACTAGAAACATTAAAAAGAAATAATGTAGGAGTTTAAAGGCATTATCCAAAAAAATAAAAATGACTTAAAAAAAAATATGGGTTCCAATTATTCTAAAGTTGCATTTTCTAAATAGGTTTAAAAATGTTGTAAAAAACGATGAAAAAATATTCCTTTTGAGAGTAGGCTCTCAAAAGGAATATTTTTCTGCGTAATCGGTTAAAGTTACGCAGACGAAGTTGCGCGGATCAGCTGGTAAGTTATAAAAAATGGCTATACAATGTTCTCCATATTAAAGTATTAGGAAATAACGATACAAAATATTAAACTATTTGTTTTTTTTCTAACGAAATAACTATTATTGGGGACAGATGTACTATTACGGTAAACTATTTCGAGTAAGCGTTTTTAAAAAAAAGCCATTAGCAACTCTATAGATATCTTATATTATTTATATATTTTTGCACCGTATGCATATTTCACTCTCTCAAAGGTTAGCTGGTACAAAATTCCTAAGGCATTAAGCTCTCCTATGTACAATTTGGTGCAATATTTGTTTTAAAATAAATATATCTTGGTCCGTTATTCTCATAATCGGAAATCTAGATTGCTGATCGGACCATTTTTTTTATATATAAGTAAGTAATACTTATGCTGAGTTGCTCAAAAGTGTCTGTTAAAGTAATTGTAACGATTAAAGTTTAAAATGCACCACTGTCATTCGACTTTTAAAATAAATTGGTACATGCGACGCCATTTTTAACTTTTATCGTTACATTTACTTTAACGGACACTTTGGTGCAGCTGGAGCTTACTTTGTGTTTGCACTCCTCAAATAATAACAGCGATGACGTAGTAGTATTATAAAGTCGCTGGGTTCATACCCTTAGTCGGCGGAAAGAAAGAGCTATTTATGAAATATATACATACATATCTTATATGTTCCGGAATCTAATTAATAGTTTTCTCATTTGTAATAGTTATTTATGTAAAACTTGACATAATAAAACGTAGAAAATATTACAAAATAAAATTCAAATTTAAAACAGGATATTATACGGACAATAATATTTTTAAATACTTTATAAACAAGATCATTTATTATGTTTATAGTTTTTAAATAAACATGTTTATAAAAATCAATAGAATACAATTGAACTCATTTAAATCTACAATAGGATCATATTTTTTTCCATTTTGGGGACGTAATCCAACATGTATGTGTGTATATGTATGTATATATATATGTATATATATATATATATATATATATATATATATATATATATATATATATATATATATATACCACTTGAAAAATTACACCCAGGATTAACTACTAGGACTGTGATAGTCGCAAACTAACCAGCTTTGCCACTATGATTGTTTACCCGAATTTAAAACATTAGACGCAGAAAATTAATCTCTAAATGGGTACCATGGTTCTACGGGGAAAAATGTTCGATTTGATCAGCAGAACCTCATATTAGCCCAAAGTACATCCTTTCAAACTCACACAAATTTTCAAATACAACCTGTATGTTTTTTTTTTTTATTATTAATTTTTGAACATACCGATCACGGGTGCCTATTTGTCATATTAAGAACGTGTGAGGGGGTAACATTTTTAAAGGTGGTTTTCTATATGTTTATCTTTGGAACAATGGGTGCTACAAACTTAAAAAAATATTCTTACAATAGTATAGGTTATTAAGAAATAGTGTATTTTTCCCTGTTTTTGTAACATGTTTCATTGTTACTTTGCTCCTATTGGTCGTAGCGTGATGTTATGTAGCCTATAGCGTTCCTTGATAAATGGGATATCCAACACCGCTAATTAATTTAGTAATTAATTCGAACCAGTATTTCCTGAGATTAGCGCGTTAAACGAAACAAACTTTTCAGCTTTACAATATTATAGTATAGATTTTGTCATTACGACTTGGTAGTTAGTCCAAGTTTATATTATAATTTTGATGTTACCAACATAAAAAACCTCGACTTGAACGTAACAATATTTTGCTGTAATGTATTAGAAATCATTGGCTGTATGTATGCTGCTTTAAAAAAAAAAATACATAGACTGGCAAAATTTATATTTTAATTCTGCGACAAATAGTAATCGAGAAATACTGGAAGTGCCAAAGCTTATTTTGTATGGAGAACGCAGACTTCGCCATTACGAATGCAGTGTTCTTAATAGTGTTATTAAAAGTTTTAAATCTAAAAATGTATGTACATTTGTTTAACGACACTACTATAGTGCCTCGGAAAGCACGTTAAGCTGTCGGTCCCAGTTTAGCTATACCAACATGCGAAACTTTTTAAAGATGGGTTATTGAGTATATCCAAAGAACGCGACTTGTTCGGTGTGGACTCATACCAACGGCTACGACGAGATGGTATTAAAAACCCCTTCACTGGGTACCCTGAGGCATCCTGGTAGGTCTCTATAAATAATAGTGTGTTTTGAGCAAGGACGCTTTGAGCCGTTTCTGTAAATTTGACGTTTATTATGAAAAATTAAGTATTCGTATGTTTCGTTAGGTTAGGTCTTTTAAAATTTTTGTCGTTCCGCGAATTAGGTAGACATGTAGGTACATTCTGCTTAGTTTACTCTTTAATTTTACTGAAATAGGGTTTGCACACCAGTGAAAATAATATTTTAGGGGTTTGTTATACAGCGTTACTACGGTTCTTAAATATTGTGAATAGACTCGTTATAAGCCCCATTTAACCTCCTTTCGACTTTACGGGGTATTTTGTAACACGTTGTATAGTTTTATAATTAATTTTAATAGTTTTTAATTTATATTTTTATAAATTCCCAATTAGAATAATCTTTAATAATATTTTAATAAGGAATTTATAAAAATGCCTAAATAATAAAAAAAAGTAAAAACAAAACACAGGCAGCTCTGCCATCTAGTATTAAAAACTAGGACTTCACTCATATAGAGTTATTAGAAGAAAGCTAATAAAGGGCATCTGTGTATAAGTAGATATTTATTTTTATTTTTTATAAGAGCTCAACATGTGACCTTGCATCAACCTGATGTTAAGCAGTATGCAATGTCCAGGAATGATAGCAACAAGTGGACGCCGGTGCACCGCCGCTGGTTGCCATCATTATGCCGGCTTAAGATGCCTATTCATGCTTCGTTTAAAGGACTCTAGGTTATAAGAGGAAGGAAACACGTAAGCTGGCAGAGCATTCCACATTTTAATAGTACGGCAGATGTATGAATGGCCAAAACGTTTAGTACGAGTTGGTATATCCGCCACGGTATACATATGCATTTTGCAACCAGTGCGTGTTGTCCTGTAACGGAAAGGGGGTATAATGTTGAAAAGCTCTTTAGAGCACTGTCCATGGTATAGGCGGTAAAATACGCTCAACGATGCCACATCCCTGCGAAGCGGCAACGGCTCAAGGTTTTATTGAGCTTTTCGTCTCCAATAATTCTAGTCGCTCGCTTCTGCAGGGTATCGAAAGCAGATAATAGATACTTGGCAGATCCGTCCCATAGATCCAAAGAGTATTCTACACACGGTCGAATTTGAGCCTTATATAGCATTATTCTTAACCTGGGTGTGAAAAACCGACGCACCTTATTTATAATGCCAAGTTTTTTTGAAGCTGTTTTTGCAATGCTCTCGATATAATTGCGGTGGTTAAGATCGGAACGTATATCTAAACCAAGGACATTGAGTGATCGTAAAAGCGATAGCTGGGTGCTCTGAAGAGATGGAAAATGAAGAAACAATGAGGAAAATGAGATAACAAGCAATGACAAAATTTGTGAGGGATGAATGGAACCTGGTTGTCATAGCGGTTGAGAGCCTGGCCGCGAAAGCGAGGAACGTGGGTTTGAGTACCGCCGACTCCCGCCCATCAAGAATTTTATTACTCAGTCCTAGAAATGTCTAAAAAAACAAGGTAAGAATATTCAGTAGCTAAAACAAAATTAATCAGACACACATCACTAAGCTTAGGCGTTGTATCAGGAGGTCGTGGGTTCAATTTCCACCCATGCCATGGCAAAAAAATATTTGTACGTTTTTTCTGTACAGTTTGTCATGGTCTGGGTCTTTATACAATAAAATATGTATTATACTGTTGTTTCTGGTACACATAGTACAAGCCTAGAGCTTTGTTTGTGACCAGAGCAATATGTGTAGATTTTCCTACATTATTATTATTATATTACTTTTAATTATCTGTGTAGGGAAAAGATTCACTCAACAAATGACTTGTCGAGTTTGTGATGCAAATTGGCACATCCATTCACAATAGAAAGATAGGATGTTCCCATCTCTCACATGCATCTATAACTTTAATACCTACCCGGAATACCCGGAACCTTTTCCCGGAATAAATTGAATCAGAAAGATTTTGTAAATTCACCAAGTGATTATTTTTCATCGTAAAACGGGCGATCCTTCGCGAATGGTTTCGTTTGACCGAATTATATGTATAAACGTTTTTATATTTATTGAGAGCAATCTCGTTTTCAGGATAAGGTCTGTTAAAAAATCACTTTATTTGATTGAAGAACCTGACATAAGAAGTTTTCTTTTATAACCTGATAATACAAATGAAAAAGATCTTATGTTTTATTTAATAATATTAAATAAAATAATATGTAGGACAATTTACACATTATTACTCTGGTCACAAACTAAGCTTTAGTTTTGTACCTACTATGTCTACCGGAAACTACGATATAATCCATATTATATTTTATAAACATGACCATGACAAACTGTACAGAAAGACGTACTGATATGTATTGCCAAGGGCGGGAATAGAACCCACGACCTCCGGTTACAACGCCAAAGGCGCAACCTAATAAGGAATAATGGAATTTTTGACCGATTCTAAGGAGGTAGTAATTTATTTGACTTATATTTATTATTATTATATTTGTTTAATGGCTTCTACGCGTTACGCGTAATTTTGGCATTGTCTAGCTAGTGGGTAGTTTTAAAAATATATATAATAATTGTGAAAGAGGGTTGCAACGCCAAAGGCGCAACCACTACTAGTGGTTGCGCCTTTGGCGTTGTATCCGGAGGTCGTGGGTTCGATTCCCACCCATAGCCAAAAAATATTAGTACGTTTTTTCTGTACAGTTTGTTATGGTCTGGGTGTTTATAAAATATGTATTATATCGTTGTCTCTGGTACACATAGTACAAGCCTAGAGCTTAGTTTGTGAGCAACATGTGTCCTACATATTATTATTATAAAAAATCATACCCTCAAATAATCGACCAATATTTAAAACCCGAATTGCTCAGCTGTACCTTAACCGATTTCGATATAGGTATATTTTTTATTGGAATTTGTAAGTATGAGTTAAACTTATAACTAAGGTTTTATTTTTAATTTGACTAACGCGCCAACGGTGAGATAATGTAAGTTTCTGGTTTTAGCCTAGGTGTGTCTCGAAACCACTCATCCATTTGAATTAAAATGTTGATTGGTTAAAGATCTTATCTTCTAAATATATATTAACTCAAAGGTGACTGACTGACTGACTGACATAGTGATCTATCAACGCACAGCCCAAACCACTGGACGGATCGGGCTGAAATTCGACATGCAGGTAGATGTTATGACGTAGGCATCCGCTAAGAAAGGATTTTGATAAATTCTACCCCCAAGGGGATAAAATAGGGGATGAAAGTTTGTATGATAAAAAAATAACTATTCCACGCGGACGAAGTCGCGAGCACAGTCGTTGATAGATAAAATAGACGTAAGATGGCATATTAAAATATGGATTTAAGTGGGAGGAAAGTCTCTATAACTTAGCTAGGCGGACCAAGCGGTTTTGTAACTACTAGTATTTTTGCATTTGGAAAAAACCGAGAATCCTGTTCATGTTTCGGCTTTAGTTTGTGGGTTAACCGGTTGTAGAAACGGGTAGTTGATTTGACGATAAAGCAGCTAGGAATCATAATACAAATTGGTCTTTGTTGCAGCTTATTTCGTAACTGCATCATTACCAATGCTTTTGTACAACAATGTATTATAAATAAATACCGGTGCCTTTTTGGATTCCGTGAACCGTTTTAACGGTCTTATGGTATATACCCAGCGGAGAGATTAAGCCGTCCTCATTTCGCCGATGGCAACAGTTAACAAGTGGCATATAAAGCGGTCATCTATCCCAGATCCGGCCTTGTTGTTATTTGCTTAACCTTGTTATCAGGCGCGCAGTGACTTAACCACTTGGCTGGAGCCGCTTTATTGCTCGATCAATAGACTTTTAACAGTGTATTGATCGACCCCATTCATGAACTGTAGATCTGCTTACCATCAGACGGATTCAAGATTTTGTAAAAAACCAAAAAAAAAACAGACTACAAAAATAAGTCCCTAAATAATAATAAGATAAAAGACTACTACAAATTTAATTCTTTGAATAGAACAAAACTTACGAATTCGCAATACCGACTTGTTACAACAACAGACTTGGTATGCGCTACAGAAATGAATAAAAAAAAAGGATCGCGAATACTTCAAAGGTTTTATACTACAATAGCTTCGAGCGCCTAAATAGTGTTTTCTTTTATTATTATTATTTTGATGAATGGCTTTTCGCTTGACGCGTAACTTTGCCAATGTCTAGTTGTTAAAAAGGCACTGAGATTGTTAATTATAGTGTGTTTTTTTTATTATTACTAAAAGTCTTGAATCCTTTTTTTGCTTAGTCTGTCTGTGCCTTAGATAAAAAAATACCTTACTCTATCTACCTTCAGCGTTTATCTGACTAAAATTAATACGAATTGTAAATCTTTACATACATAGACATACACGGCGCCCGAGACCGCCTAGACGGCCCTAGGGTACCCAGCGGAGGTGTTTTAATCCCACCTCGTCGTAGCCGATGGTATGAGACTACACCGAACAAGTGGCTAGCTCGTCGCGATGTTCTGAATAGACTTAATAACCCCTCAATAAACAGTTTTACAAGTTGGTATAGTGAAACCAGGACCGACAGCTTAACGTGCTCTCCGAGGCACTATAGTGATGTTGTCAAACAAAAGTACTTTATTTTTAAATTAAAAACTCATTGGTACACACCGGGATTCGAACCAGGGACCTAAGGGTTTTTAAGTCCAAGGTCTAACCAACTCGGGCACCACGTATATTATAAAGCCCATTTACTTACCTATCTCTATCCTGTGCCAATTTAACTTGCTGCCTTGTGGAACTCTCCACAGGATAGCTTTTACTGCCCATCTTATTATCATGTTAGTAAACCCATCATATTGGCTGCACCTATCTATAGTATACGCACGGCTATAGGTAGTGTTAAAAAAACGCAAATGAGAAACCATATAACCAATGTACATAATTTAAAAATTTAACAAATGTACATAATTTAAAAAATTACAAATTACAGCCTCCGTAGACCAGTGGTTGCGTCTTTGGCGTTGTATCCGGAGGTCGTGGGTTCGATTCCCACCCATGGCAAAAAATATTAGTACGCTTTTTCTGTACAGTATGTCATGGTCTGGGTGTTTATAAAATATAATATGTATTATAGCTTAGTTTGTGATCAGAGCAATATGTGTAAATTGTAAAAAAAATATAAAATGTTTGACAACACCACTATAGTGCCTCGGAGAAGACGTTAAGCTGTCGGTCCCGGTTTCACTATACCAACCTGTGAAACTGTTTATAGATGGGTTATTGAGTCTATTCAAAACATCGCAATGATCTAGCCTTGTTCAGTGTAGACTCATACCATCGGCTACGACGAGGTGGGATAAAAACCCCTCCGCTGGGTACCCTGAGGCCGTCTAGGCGGTCTCGGGCGCCGTAAGGCTTCTGTGATGATATATACTTATAGGTAGTTGGACAGGTTGATTTGGATTGTATACATCAAAATAAACCTAAAAAATCAGACGGTGGTTGGACAGGTTGATTTGTACTGTATACAGAAATTAGGCTATCCTATTAGTGAATAAGTACTGAATGTATAAGTGATCGGCTTCGTAGTCTAGTAATTGCGCTTTTGGTTGTGTCGAGGTCTTGGGATTCCCGCTGATGACAATACAATATTAGTACGCTTTTTTGTACAGTTTCCATGGTCTAGGTGATTATAAAATATGATATGTATTAGTATCGTTGTTTCTGGTACACATAGTACAAGCTTAGAGCTTAATTTGTGGCAGTATGTGTAAAATGTTATTCATCTTATTATTGTGATTATTATTATATATGCTATACAGTCTACAACTAAAACATGTTACCTACCGTATATTATAGTCTTAGATCACTTGATGGTTTTTACATCTGTATGGAATAGTATACAATACAAAAACTATTTTTTTATTCAGTAAAATTATACATTTTATACAATTTGCCAATGTCACTCGGAGATCTAGTAACGCGGTCTGATATAACTTCAAAACCAACCGATCGGCCGCCCGGGCAAGAAGTTATAGAGAATTCCTTCGTCTCTAATAGATACTTACTTTAAGAACTTAGTATGAGTTTCAGTGAAAATACCCACCCAAGATAAACTGTAAATTTATTTAGAGGTGTCCCTGAACAAAGCAATTTTTCGTAGCTAACAATAATAAATATTTCAACGCTTTATTTTGTTTCCTAAGTTTTCATTAAATATTATACTCTGGGAATTTTATGAACGTCGTTATTAGGGTTTCAATCCAAGGAAAATCAGATAAATTGTGTTAGGGGTTTCCGAGGCGAAATGGTTGAATTAACAAAATTTATTAGGATTAAATTTTAAGTAAATTAGTTCGTGTTTTTATAACAAATAAAATTGTGTGAAGTTTTACCTAGTATTTGAATTAAGATTCAAAATTAAATATTTTTACTACTTCCGATAGTATTTAATTAGGGTGGGGACCTGGTTTAAACCAATTTAAATAACTACGAATTCTTTTTCAATAATAAAACAGTAAAATTTGCTTTAGGCTATTTGTTTACACTTTGTTATTTATATTTTTTTGAGATAAAAGGCATTTATTAATCCAAAAAGATATAAAAACAAAAAAATAACTTAAAATTAAAAAAAGTTACTTTGTTATTTATATTATTAATATTAGTACATCAATATTAGTTTGTTTTTCTGTACAGTTTTGGGTGTTTATAATATTTAACAGATTTTTAGCTGGGAGGAAGGTCTCTAACTTCGTTTGTTTGGCCTACCGACTGGTTTCGTTTCCACCGCCCATATAGATGCAAAAACCGTCCAGTGACCTAGTCATGCTTCGATTTCAGTCTGTGGGTTCCCCGATTTCTAGGAGATTCCTGAATAGATTTCTTGTCGAGGTAGTTGTCTCCTTTCAGGGTGCGGTTACGAAACGGGTGGTTTAATTGACGATAAAGCAGCGAGTATATTAAAATATACTAGTAATGCAATTCGTCTTTGCGCCGCCAATTTCGTAATCGCATCATTTAGCCGGCATAGTGGGAGCGATCAATGTTATTTCAAAACAAATGTTGATTGACCCCATTCATGGACTTTGTAGGTCTGCTCACCACCCCAAAGTCACTGTGCCCTGCTCCAATAAAAAAACAGTATTTGTATCGTTCTTTCTGGTGCACACATTATAAGCCATGCAAGAGCTTAGTTTGACTTGGAAAATATGTTTTAAATTTCCTACATAATATATTTTACTACATACTTTGTAGGTCTGCATACACAAGTATATACTAAGTCACATGCCGTGCTCCAATAAAAAAAGTAGGTAAGTCCTCTACCGAACGAAACAGGTACTTATTGTAAAATGCTGTCAGTCAGTGCAACCTCACAAACTTGCTCCAAATACGTTGGATTTTACAAGTAAATTCATATAATAAACATGCATGTAGAAAACTTTGTCTAAGAATAATTTAAACTTTCCTAAAGCCTAACGATGTGAAAAATTGAAGGAAATTATTCAGGAACTTATTATTTAGGATTCTAAATAAATTCTCTTCTTAAATACAGGGTGAATTTGAAAGGATGTACTTTGAGCTAATATGAGGTGTTGCTGATCAAATCGAACAAATTTCACCATGATTATTTTAACTTTACTAGTTTGTTTGGAGAAGACATTTTTTTTTCATTTAGAACACATGGTTCCATGGATTTTCCATTTGATCAGCAGATCCTCATATTAGCCTAAAGTACATCTTTTCAAAGTCAACCTGTATAGTAACATTCTTATTCGAGTTTTCTGGGAATGGGATAGATGGATGATAAGATGGAATACACAAACCTTAGTAGATAGGATAAACTGTAAACGCGCGTGCCACATTTTAGCTTTTTTTATCATGTGACTGTGACCTACAAAGTCCATGAATGGAGTCGATTAAGAGGATCGTCTGATCAAAAAATACCCATATAGTCACGACCTTTTCGTCGCGACTCTTACACATTATAAATTTTGGAGGCGTTATAAATATTGCTGATATTTAGGCTCGTACGTTTTCCTTTTTTTAAGTTGGGTATAGGTAAACAAACATTAACCCCTGCAATCTATAAAAAAATCGCTAAAAAATCTTTCATATTAAAATAATTTCTATAAAATATCAAGACAGATAGATGATTTAAAAAAACATAAAGTCATCATTTATTTTATCTTTAATAAAATGGAGGCATTTTTTTTTAAATCCATTAAAGTTTAGGCGTAGAAAACAGTTTTAGCCCAAAATTGTAGGTATAATCACATAGTCGGGGGAAGGTTTACATACATACGGTAGCGTTACCGACTCACCGTCATGCGCGGGGAGAAGTAATACTTTGCAATTGAATTGGCATGAGCATCGAAGCTCAATATAATATAAGAACTAATATTTAAGGCGTGGTGAGGTTGGTCGCCTCGGTGGCACTCTTGTATGGCAGATGATAATCGGATGGTCAATGGAATCAGCTAACCACCTAGTCTTACACTAGTTGGTTATGTAGCGTGCATTCGGTTGGTTGTTTTTTTTTAAATATTTTTATTTAATGACATCTTTTATTAATTAATATATAATGATTATATATATATATATATATATATAGCAGCCTAACCAAACGCACTCTAGACCTTATTGTTAAAACTTTTTTTTTTTGACTATTCATAAATATCTATAAAGATTTACATGAAATAAATAATATTTGATTTTTGATTTGCTTCTTTTAATAGGTAGACACGTTGATGTTGGTCGACACATCCGGTGACCCGCGAGCTGGCACAGCGAATAAGCATAGCTATACAGCGATGTAACGCGACCAGCTTATTGGGAACAATACCAATAGGCAGCGATATGGATGTAATTTTAAATTATTTATTATAATTTTACTTAGGTATACAGGTTTTATTATATTAGTTTTATTTTATTATTAAAATATTCATGTTTTTTTTAAGTTTTGTTTATCCGACGTTATTTTAAACTTATAATGATTAATCGCTGCCTATGCTGGCCAACTGATACGGCGCGTGCGTTTTAAATAAACCATTTAAAACACCTTTTTTCGTATTAACCATTAATTATTTATACATGGTGACTTTGAAATGTTGTACTTTGTTATGAGTTTCTACTGATCAAACAATTTTTCCCTTGAAACCATGAGTCGCAAATAATAAAAAATACCTTCTCCATACGAAATAGTAATGTTTGTAAAATGACCAATATCTATGGGAAAGCCTTTTTTTTCACATGGTTTCATGGAAAAAGTTATTCGATTGGTTCAGTATCTAGAGCCTCATATTATCCCTTTTAAATTTACCCTGTTTATTAGTAATTATAGTAAATTAAAGAAAAAAGTAAATGTTTTGATTATTTTATTGATGGATCCCCCTTAGCAACTATATATACACAACTACCAGCAATATAAAAAAGTGTGTTGTAGGTACACATTGGACCTCTCTAGTTAGATTCATTATCTGTGGTCCTATAGGTTCAGTTATTACTGTATACATATATCTGTATAGGTAGATAGATATGTAATTATCCCTTAGTAAATTTGAAGGTTTCTGATGATAGAATCCTCTTTTTTTTAACAAGTTTTATACAATTAAGTCTATAATATTCCTTAGCCGTACCTTTTTTACTCTTACTGATGGAAATTAGATCTTCCAGAACGGAATATCTGGAAAAATGGCATACTATCACTTCATATGCGTCGGCGATTTTTTTATTAGGTGTATGACTGCCTTAGGGTACCCAGAGATTATATGAGTCTACATTGAACAAGTGGCTCTTACTATTGACGCCATTTCTTTAATCGTTACAGTACTAACTAACTTTAATCGCCTCATTGGTGACCATAATACAGTAGGATAGACCTGAAAAACAGCGTCCTGTGTCACCGGTCAGTCCTTTGACTTACATTTTTTTGTCATTTTGTTTCTGTTATTGTTATTATTTTAGGGACAAAACCTTTTTTTATTTAATTATTTTTGCTTTTGAACGGAGCTTACTGCATAAATTTTTTATCGAGGTGGTAGTCTACTTTCAGGGTGCGGTTGCGAAAGTAGTTGATCCTCGCTGTTTACGCACAGTCACATCGTGCTCCAATATTTCTCTTTTTTATTTTGAATATCTATTTAGGATTCCCTAAGAAACAAGGTCGCCTATTCTATGAAGCTTTGCATTTATTACTATAGTGGTCTTGTTAAAAATAATGTTACTTACTAGAAAAACTTATTGATACACACCGAAGATTGAACCTACTTTTTAAGTAAATATCAGGCCAACCACGTATTATTTATGTATTTATTTAAATTATTTATTGCACAAACAGCTTACACATATACATATACTACGCATAAAATTCTATACTAAATAATCAATATAGTTTTTTAATATCGTAGGCACATACAATACATACATAACATCATAATTGCGAAATTTAACATAGCTACTTAATATGATATATTTTTTTAATATTTTAAAAGTATTTTTTTTGTTATTTTAACATTAGTCGGTGTATATTATCTTACGAAATATTATCTTTACGTCTCTGCACTTAAAAAGACTATATAAAATATACAATACACATATATACGAGTATATATCGTACATACATACATACGTGGTGGCCTAGTTGGTTAGACCTTGGACTTAAAAAACGCTTAGGTCCCTGGTTCGAATCCCGGTGTGTACCAATGAGTTTTTAATTTAAAAATTTATGTACATTTGTTTGACAACACCACTATAGTGCCTCGGAGAGCACGTTAAGCTGTCGGTCCCGGTTTCACTATACCAACTTGTGAAACTGTTTATAGATGGGTTATTGAGTCTATTCAAAACATCGCGACGAGCTAGCCACTTGTTCGGTGTAGACTCATACCATCGGCTACGACGAGGTGGGATTAAAACCCCTCCGCTGGGTACCCTGGGGCCGTCTAGACGGTCTCGGGCGCCGTAAGGCACCCGTGAAGATATATATATATGTAACTGAAAAGTTTGCTTTTCAGTAATATCACTTATGTGAATTTTAATTTGAATCCTGTATCCTTATAAAAAGCCAAAACGTAAAGGCGATGTTTGATTGATCTCATTAGGGGGAGGGGGGGCACATTGATTCACGGGGCACATTGGTACAGTATCTATATCTCAAAACCGATAAACGCTACACAGTCCGGCACATCACTAGAATGCTCAAGGGCATTCACAAGAATGACAGTTGTGACACCGTTCGCCGCCAGTTTGCCATTGGACCTCAACGGTCACTAACGTGTTGAAAGTGGCGTGCGCCGCTGCCTACAAAAAAAACGTGAAATGTAATTGTGTCTCAGGAGGATTCTTTTTGTTATTATTTGTTACTACAGGTAAGTAAATATAGTTATTATTGTATTTTAAAATGTTTTTGATTGCATTATTATTATATATTAGATAAAATTAATTGTTTGTGGAAAAAGTCCGTTGGGGCACTTTGTGCGGGGTACAATGATACGTATCAATTTGCCCCTCTAGTGTATTAAAGTGCCTCGTCAAAAAAATAGTTTATTTTATTGTTTATTTTCTTTTATTCAGAAAACGTACAAACCCAAAACTGATAGAAAAAATATCAATGAAGAAAACATTGAAGACGCAATACGTGAAGTATTGTCAAAGACTTTATCTATACGCAAAGCAGCCGACAAATATAGCATCAAAACTGCGACCCTACAACATCGCATAGAAAAAGCCAGAAAATCATTTGAAGCTACCAGAATATTATCTATAAATGAAGCATCCTCTTCATTACAAGCAGAATCTTCTTTATCACAAGCAGGTCCATCTTCACCACAAATAGCACCATCTATGGAGATGGCACAAATAGCGTCATCTTCAGCACACACTACTACTGCAGCTTTATCATCACACACTGCTACAGCTACTTCATCAAACATCTATGGTTCCAAGTATACCGTTGCACAAGTTTTTTCAATCGAACAAGAAAAGGCATTGACTCAATATTTATTGAATTGCAGTAAAATGCACTACGGCCTTACATTGAGACAGCTTTTGACTTTGGCATACGAGTTCGCAGAATCCTCAGGGTGTAATTATCCAAAACCCTGGAAAAAAAACAAATGCGCTGGAAAAGATTGGGCAGCTGGCTTCAGGAAGAGAAACCCAGAATTGAGTCTACGAAAACCAGAAAACACAAGCGCAGCAAGAAGCTTTGCTTTTAATAAAGCTGCTGTAGCTCAATTTCATGATAATTACGAACGCATAATGAGACAGTACAATTTTACACCCGATCGAATAATAAACTTAGACGAAACAGGCATAAGCACAGTTCTTTCTACTCCTAAAGTTATTGCTGGAAGAAAACAAAGACAGGTGGAACAAATAGTTTCTGCACAACGCGGAGAGTTAGTTACTTTCTGTGGTATTATTACTGCTACTGGTTCTTCTCTTCCTCCAGTTTATGTCTTTTCAAGAGTTCACTACAAAGATCACTTCCTAAATGGAGCTCCTGATGGAAGTCTAGGGTTGGCAAACAGAAGCGGCTGGATGACATCAGAATTGTTTATAAGAGTTTTAAAACACTTCAACGCCTTACTTCGAGCAATAAAGATAACCCAATTGTAATCATTTGTGACAACCACGAATCGCACATTTCAATAGAAGCTGTTAACTACTGTCGTGACAACGGTATTGTTTATTTGAGTCTGCCCCCACACACGTCACACAAATTGCAACCGCTTGATGTCAGTGTGTTCGGACCCTTCAAAGGCAAATTGAAGATAGCTTTCAACGACTGGCACATTCAAAATGTTGGAAAGACGTTGATCATATACAACATTGCTGAACTGTCAAAATTAGCATATTTGGAATCATTTTCACCAAAGAATATCATAGGTGGTTTTTCCAAACCTGGAATTTGGCCAATTAATAAACTGGTATTTGGCGACGACGACTTTGCACCGATAGACATTTTCAGCACAGGTTATCACGATTTGACAGATGAGAACACTCACAAAACACAAGATTTACATTTTGTAGACTCGGAAACAAGTCAAAATAATGAAGTTGTTGATAGAGAACAAAATAAAACTCCTACTTTGAATACCGACCCAATTCAGTGTCTGATGCTGACGATTCTCTACATGTTTCTTCATCATAGGCTATGCTTACTCCTGACGTAGTTAGACCTTATCCAAAAAAGGCGATTACTGACAGTGTCTTAAAAAGAAAAGGAAGAGAAAAGGGACGATCAAGAATATACACTGACACACCAGAAAAAAATAGATTAGAAAGCTTACGTAATGAAAAGGACAGGAAAAGAGAATTACAAAAAGCAAAACAGCATGCAAAAGAATTGAAAACAGCGAAAAATAGGTTGGGGTTAACTGAGCCAAAAAAGAAAAAGAGAGTAACTTCTTTGCCTGCAGAAATAGATTCCGATTCTAGTCTAGATGAAGTCGTGATGACGAGTGATAGTGAAGACATTGAACTGCCATCGGAATCAGAAGAAGAGGTAATTAATGAAGAACCAGTTAATCCTGAACACATAAATATTGGAGATTTCCTACTAATTAAGTTTGAGAAGAAGAAAACTGTGATTCACTACGTTGCCAAAGTCGTATTTAAGTATAATGTGACAGAATATGAAGTATCATATCTCAGAAAAAAAACAGGGTCTTATAAGTTCATATTTCCAATTGTGGAAGACAGCAAGTGTGGATGTTAGAGATGTAGTTTTGCATTTACCAAAACCAACTTTCTCCAAAGGCACATCTCGAACATCGTCGCTTTATTCATTTTCGGTAGGTTTAACTCGATATAATATCCAGTAGATTGTTTTGTAATTTATATGAGAGTTTTTATGATTATTTTTGTTAAATTTTTGATGTTTGTTTAATTTTTTAAGAAAACTATTGTTCATTTTGATAGGAGGTTCTAATATTATATTTTCATTAACAATATTCAATGTTAAAGTCTGATTACTTAGTAAGTATATAACTGATTATATAATTAAGAAAATAACAGAGAATTAGTCTTGTTCTATGATGACAATATTGTTTTTTTTTTGTGATTATATTTCTTAAGTAACTTAAGAGACTGATTATGGCTAATGAGCACTCTTAATAAAAAGTGTTTTGCGATCTCAATCAATAAAATTGTTTTATTTCTTAATTTTAAGTAATAATACAGTTTATATTGGGTTTTTAGTCAGTTTAAATTTGCATTTCATATGGATCTAAAATACGTATCAAACTGCCCCACCCCATGTATCACAGTGCCCCACTGGTGGGGCAGAATGATACAAACATTTTATTTTCTTAAAATCACATTATCTCTATACGTCGCCAATTTTTGCGGTTTTTGCGTAGCCAAAATGTAAGCTGACATATCAGCCAATGCACACATCAAAACAAATATTTAAATATAATGCTTTATGGTCCTCAGAAAAGAGATTTAATTTTTGTGTATCAAAGTGCCCCCCCTCCCCCTACATAGAAATGGTACTAAATAAGCTTATGGTAATAAATGGCATCTGCTGTGACAAGATATGGCAAAAACATCGACTGAAAAACAAGTAAAGTTCGTTTCACGAAATAATTCCTTTGTGTCGTGGCGCTGCAGTCGCACGAAAGAATGTTGGTAACCTTAGTTTTAACCCCTCAAAAATAATTTTAGTGTCAATTCTTAGTTATAAATTATGTTGACATCTTAGGTATTAATATTTAGCACACTTGTTTACTCTCAATTTTATTAGTTCCACTTTTAACCGCAGGAATTCTTTCAGAAAACGGACTATAGGTACAAAATCAATTCAGATGTTTATTAAATTAAATTTATGTATGACGCTTCAGGGACAGAATTAATAGCAAAACAAAAGAGGTAGATTAATTTACATAATTAAACAAATTATCATAATATTTCATATAGGTATCTTTTATTGTGATTTAAGAACTATGTAGTGCCTCGGAGAGCACGTTAAGGTTTTGGCCCCAGTTTTACTATACCAACTTTGCTGCCGTACTGCAAGTCTATACAAAACACCGCGGTGAGCTTAAGATTAATGCCATTTGGTGCTACGACGTCGTAGAAATAAAACCGATCCGCTGAATACCCTGAAGCTGTCTAAGGGGTCTTGGGCGCCGTAAGGCACAAATGTTCATATTTTAAGATTAATACTTATTTAATGTACGAGTATCAATCATAAACGATGAAATAACATGATATAATACTAAAAAAAGAGTACACTTTGTACATAGGTATTTCGATTTTCTAGATCATTGTGTATTTATTTATGTAACACTTTATTTATTACAAAAGGGCGGACTTAATGCCTCTAGGCATTGTCTACCAGTCAACCACCAGGTAATTTAGGAACAATCAGGTAGTTGTCAATGAGAGTTTATAACAAGTTATTATCAATAGAGATATCAAGCAGTTTATATATAAAATCCAACATACACATAATATATACATACATATATTCAGTGGCGTGCACAGGGTTTTAGTATAGGGTAGGCAGAATTTATAGTAACATACCAAAGAAATGAGTTTTTGAAATTAGCAATTTTACTCACTTCAGCAAATTGCTTGCTCCAAGTTAGGCCACTATCAATGATTAGACCGAGGTTCTTAACTTCCTTAACAAATAATATATAAAAATAAGGTATTTTAATACTATTATATTCTATATTTATAACAGAAGAAAGATCTAAACGTGCCATGAGTCTGGTACTGCCCACTATAATACTTTAACAATAAGAAGGATTAACAGTAACTCCGAACCGAGATGTCCATGCAAAAATACAAGAAAGGTCCTCGTTTAGCCGAGTGATTGCACTGTTAAGTCCGGTCAAATCTGTGTGTAAATACAGTTGTAAATCATCAGCATAAAGGTGGTATTGGCAATTTAAGGATGTAGTAATGAGATCAATGAATAAAGAAAACAGCAACGGCGATAAAATACCTCCCTGTGGGACACCTGTGGCATTGACACGCCACTGAGACCTTTCATCAACTCTAACCTGCTGTCGGCGATCATGTAAGTAGCTAGCAAACCAGGCCACCGCGTCAGGGCAACTAAAGCACCTCAGTATTGCCAGTAACAGATCCTGATCTACCGCATTAAATGCGTTCATATATGCGTGTATACTACCAACTATAATGTATATTGTTTATGTATGTATATATATAAGATATATTTAAGTAATGTATATTGGATCATAAGAATTTTATTTTATAATCACTCAGTTGTCTGTATTGCACCTACCTCACTAATTAACTGCTTTGATTGTCCCGAATGTTTGACTGGTAGAGAATGACTAGCGTACAAAAGCTGCATACAAAATAAAAAGGCATTAAGGCCGCCTTTTTATTTTGTATGCAAGAAAGATTTAAATTAAATAAATAATAGTAGATTGTTTATTAAGGGAGCAAAATAATATTTTTACGGCGAGGGATTCTTTAGTAGAATCCTGAACGTAACGAGAGATTCAAAGTACGTCACCCGAGTGATACACTCTACTTTTAATCACCCTCTATGAGAAAATAAAAGGCGCCTCATATTTTTTGTAATATTATTATTTAATAAAACATAGAGTAATAACTAAATTGAAATTAAATAGTATCTAATAATAAAACAACTAAAAACTTTTATTTACATTTGAGATATTTTCGCAATTATAAAGATAATTGCGGCGCACTTATAAAGGGGATTAAAAACTCATAACTGCCCACTGAAAGTTTCTTAAGGTTTCGTATATAAAACACCACCTTTGGGTGCACTTAAAGGCGAGCCAAGTCGTCCTTTTCGAATAGATGGAATGAAAATAAAAAATACATACCGGTTATAATATTGTGTAAGTAGTTGTCTTAAATTTCACCATTATGACTTTTTGACTGTATTTACAAAGCCATTTTCAGGTTCTTATTATTTTAGGCCAGTTGGCTTAAGTTAAAACAGGTCTGTATTTTAGTCACCCCAAACAGATTTGCGTCGCCGCGTCACTCGCGTTAAACGCTTTTAACAAATTTGTATTCCATTTTAAACTCACTACTCATTCAATATACAAGCAGAGATATTACCATAAATTTCCATTCGTCATTGTTTTGGTCTGCCTGTATTTTTCTGATAAATATAACATAAAGTTAAGGTACACCAAATAGGTGGCTAGCTCGTCGCGGCGTTTATCTATACAACAGTTGCTATTGTGAAACTGGGACTGCTTTTAACGTGCTTTCCGACGCAATGTAGTGGTGTTGTCAAACTAATGTAGTTTTTGTTTGTATTAAAAACTAGACACCAGGGTTTAAACTTGGGACACAGAAATAATAATAGTACAAGTACCTGGGACCTAAAACTAAGTGTTTTTAAATCTGAGGTCTAACCACTACGTATATAACATATCCAAATTTTTAAAACAGACGTAACCTTCGTGTTACGATTTTACTTTTTTATTATGCCAGGCAGAGTTCAGCATCCTATGATATTTATCATAAAAGTGAAAAATCCTTATGCCATTTTGTCCTTTATTGTCGATCGGGTTCTACCGATATTAGACTAAAAAAACAGGTAATTAATAGCTTCAACTGAAAAAGGGAGTAGATGAAGGGATATAATGTGTATTTTTTGGAACAGTAGCAGATTTGTGTTCTTTGACGAAAATAATAAAACAGATATGTTTTATTTTTAATGTTGCCCAGACAAATAAATTAAGATAAAATTAAAAATGACTTGTAAAAGTACAAAAAAGGTCTACAAAACACTTCCACTTTTATACTTAACTCACCATTGAGACCCTGCCACTTGCCTAAAGGTATTTTATTTCCTTGATACGAAGACAATATGTACCTATTTGTTGGAGTAAATTTATGTATTTTTATTTTTCGGGCATTTTTTGAAGAATAAAATGGGTTCTATAAGTGAATATTAATGCAAAAGAAAAATGCCACTGTTAAAAAATACACTCAGTACCTATATATATATATAACTTAAGAAAAAAAATGTCGCGTACGGTATCGATAAAAAACAATAACTAGTATTTAAAACTAATTTTATTAGATTCACTTTTAGTTTTATTTAGATAAGTTACAATAAAATATGTTGAATATGGTCTATAGGCAATTACCAAAATATGGGGCGAAAAATAATACACATACATACATACATATCATCACGGGTGCCTTACGGCGCCCGAGACCGCTAGACGGCCTCAGGGTACCCAGCGGAGGGGTTTTTAATCCCACCTCGTCGTAGCCGATGGTATAAGTCTACACCGAACGAGTGGCTAGCTCGTCGCGATTTTTGGAATAGACTCAATAACCCATCTATAAACAGTTTCACAAGTTGGTATAGTGAAACCGGGACCGACAGCTTAACGTGCTCTCCGAGGCACTATAGTGGTGTTGTTTTTTTTAAATAAAAACTCATTGGTACACACCGGGATTCGAACCAGGGACCCAAGGACGAAAAATAATATAACATTTAAAGGTTGAGGAAAAAAAATATCGGATCCATCCGCAGGCATTTGTTCAATTTATAAGATACTTATATGTATTTATTTATAAATATAAATAAATACTCATTATATCTTTTTATTACACACCTTCCAAAACTTAATGTTCCAATGTCCTGAAGATTTGACTGTCAGATAATGCCCAACGGCATTGAGTCCGCCTTTGTATTATGCAGTAAAGTTTGATAAATAAATAAATAAAATAAATGGAACGAATACATTTACAGAGAGTACATTTTGGTGCAACTCAGCCTTTGTGAATGTTCAGAAATACATTCTTTCGTTTAAAAAAAAACAAAATCACATCAGTTTTAATGAAGTCGGTTGACAGTATAACAGCTAGTACCTACTTAAATATTTAATGACACGATCAAAATAAAATAAAACAAATCAAAAACCAAAATCAATAAGTGTTTACCACCCAACATATTAGATAATTCATTAAAAACAACGGTCCGCTTTGGTATTTTCACAATAAATTCTATACAGTAATGAGATGAAAGGGCTGGCTCGTTCCTTGGACAGCGCATTGCACATGCCCTTTGCGTGACATTAAAGGACAAATAAAAGCAATTTCTAAATCCTTATAGACTTTGAGGAAAAATATATTATTAATAGGACGGTTCTTGAAATAGTATCAAAGCCTTAGCGAACTCACGAACGTAGTCATATTATATATTCCTAAAATATTAAATTAAACTAATAAAATAAAAGACCTAATATAAAATATAAACTACCTATAATTAAATCCTACAAAATTTACATAAAAAATTAGGCTAAATAATAAATTTCTTCCATATCGCTATCATTATGGATGGTTCCCAAAAGACTGGCTGCGTTACCCCGTTGTATAGCGATACTTATGCGCTGTCCAAGGAACGAGCCAGCCCTTTGGTCACGACCAGCCGTTTGGAAATATATTTTAAAATACAATGAGCCCCCGATCCCCACGGCCCCATGGTTTCAACCCCAAACGGTTCAAATACGTAGTCTCTACTGAGGATTGCGTATTTGCGCCGTTGAAGATTGTCTAATGTAGCAGCGGCGGCGCCAGCCTTTTGAGAAGTCCCTGGCAGGTGTGTCGGCGCGAAAGTATCGGCACATGTTGCGTCCCATACGAGGCACCGACCACCCATCCAGGGAACTAACGTTATACCATCGGGTCTCTTGCCATCGTCCCTAGCCAAACCTACTGGTTCTAAAACGGCAGGGATAGAGGCGCTGGCAAGAGCCCAACGTATAATTTGATTAAGGTTAGCATGTCGGGATTGTCTTCCGCCGCTTCTACAGCATGAAAGGCCGTGGTGACCTAGTTGATAGACCATCATTCCACATTGACATAAATGAATATATTTTTTAACATATTATGGGAAATTTGCAATAAAAAAATTATATATTTACTCATCTTAACGGCAGGTGATATATGTTTAGTCATATTATTAGCGGCAGGTTCGGTCCGAATTAGTGCTAATAAATAAGGTTCATAATCGTAAATCAAGTAAGCCGCTGCGGGTCAATATAATTTAATTTATTTGAAGTTTTTCAAAAAATATTAAGTATAACAATTCTGTAATTAAATAATACTTACATAAAATAATACATAGTTTACATAGGTATATAGCCCTAATCACCACACTAGGATTCCCTGTGTCGCAGTGACATAGTTCCTTTCCCGTTTCTATACGTTTATAGTTTTTTTATTTTTATTCTTTATTAATATTTCACTATTATCTTAATATAGTGAAATATTATTATTAAATATTATATTTGGAGACATTATAATAAAATATAATCCCATATATTTTTAGTAAAAGATGTGTATTTTTGTTTGACATATTAGTATTTTGACATAGTGGTCTAAACTTATGGCGTTTTAAAAAAACAAAATTATATAGGTAACGAAAGAGTCTCTGTATTTTATTATATTGGAGCACGGCACATAAATTTGTATCTACCTGATGGTAAGTAGCTCTACAAAATCCATGAATAGCGTCGATCAATATATTGTTTTCTAACAATAATATGATTCGCTCCCACTATGCCGGCTAAACAATGCGGTTACGAAATGGGCGAAAATAAAGACGAATTAGCATTACGAGTATATTTATTTAACCAGTCAAAATTATTTATTTCATGTAAACCTTTAGAGGCATTTATGAAAAGTGAAAAAAAAAGTATATATATATGTATATATAAGGACTAAGTGTGCACTTGGCTAGGTTGCCATTCCTCCCACAGACAAATGTTGAAAATATAATAAAAAGTAAGCAGATAGTGAAATATTAAACCATTATCCTTGCGGGATAAAAAAATATATAGTGTCCAATCGAAACTGGTTTTTACGACCGAAACTGAAACCGAATTTCGGCAACAGTCTCAGTTTCGGCCGAAGCCGAAACCGAACTTCTTTACAAGAATCACGTTTTGAGGGAAAAATAAAGACGTCGCTCACTCGCTTGGATGGAATTTAACACGTCCGAACATGATACCGATCACAGCGTGAGAACTCCCGAATGCAGTTTCGGTTTCGGTCATAGTTTCGGCAGTTTTACCGCTGAAATCGAAACTAAACTGAAACTCGTTTTTTTGCGGAAACTCGACCGAAACCTAAAACGAACTTTTGGTCGGACACTAAAAAAAACAACGAAACCGAACACACGCTACATAACCAACTAGAACTATACGGAGTAAGAGCCTTGTAAAAGTACGTTAAGCTGTCTATACCAATTTCACTATACTAACTTGTGAAAATGCTTATAGACATCGTCTATACAAACACCGCGACAAGCTGGACACTTGTTCAGTGTAAACTCAGAATATCATTGGCTACGACGAGGTGGGAATACAACACGAAACCGCCAAGCTAGACGGTATCATGGAACCATAACTAGCTTTGTTCCTCCTGTGCAAAAAATACGGGAAATCGGTTCAAATTTTAGATTTATAAATATGTAAGTACTATGTAGAATTTACACAATACAAAAGCGTTATAAACGTTCTGTTCAAAAGACTTTACAAGTTTAATGTCGTGTTTGTTGAGAAAAGTGGATGAGACAAATACTGGTCGATTCAAGAATCTTCAGCCAAACAATGTAGTTTCAGATTATATAGCATTTATATAACAGAAATCAATAGTGATTTACTGCAATGTGCTGCCCAGTATTCCAAGCTTATATTATGTATTAATAGTACTACAAGTGTATAAAATAATGTAGGTATTTTATATTATTGTGACTTGTAAAAGTGCTAAATATATACGCCTAATTATTGAAAATAAAGAATTGAATTTTAACGACATTTATTTTTAGCGATTGCTAAACAATTTAATATGTTTTACAGGCTGAATTATATAAAAGACATCATCGTTGAATCGCTTGACAAAGTAAATCATTAGTAATGTTTCAGTTTTAGTCTGTGGGTTTACCAGTTTTCAGGAACGTATTGTATCAATTTCTTATTGATGTAGTAGTCTCCTATCAGGATGCGGTTACGAAGCAGGTTAATTTATTGATAAAGCAGCGAGGCTATAAAAGTAAACCCGTAATACAAATTCGTCTGTCCCCGCATGTTTTATAACCGCATCGCTCAATGCTGTTAAACAACAATGTATTGATCGACGCCATTCATGGGTATTTGAGGTCTGCTTACCATCAGGTAGATAGAAAGTCACATGTCGCTGCTCCCATACAATAAAACTATGCTATGCTATCCAGTGCTATGTTAAAAAAAAAACAATACAACTGTCAAAGTGAGCGTGCGAACATGACGTTTGATTTCTTGTTGACTAACAAGACTGATATAAAAGAACTTGTACAGATTTGAATTTTGGTACACATAGTGTGAGTTTTTTAACATTTATTTTCGCGTTAACTATACTACTGCGTTAACATATTTAAATTATCTTCAAGTAGCCTTAAACCAAGTTAGGCTTGTACTACGTGTACCAGAAACCACCATATTAATACATATTATATTTTATAAACACCCAGACTATGATAAACTGTACAGAAAACCGTAGGTACTAATATTTGTTTGCCATGGGTGGGAATCGAACCCACGACCTCCAGATACAACGCCAACCCACTAGTCTACGGAGGCGGGCTTTACCCCTGAGGGTTCTGTATTTATTTTTTATTTCCATAAGTACATTTATTTTATTATTATTAACCTACACGATAACTTCGATGTCACCCTAGGGAAATTCGCTTGTATATTTGTTATTAAGTTTTGTTTTTATGGTATCGTGGCCTGTGAGTCTATATCTTCGTATTGGATTCAATTCCTACCCAAGCCAAAAATAAATATTAGTACGATATTTTGTACAGTTTGCCATGCTCTGAATATTTATAAAAAATATATCTATTTTAATATCATTGTTTCTGGTACACATAGTACAAGCCTAGCGCTTCGTTTAAGAGTGTGTGTAATGTGTGTAATGCCCTTTATATTATTATTATTATTTAAATCATAATTAATTAACTAGCGGAAGAATTTGCAATGAAGTAAATATTGCATCTATATTATTATACCTTCTTTCACCTAAATGGCCTTCTACGCTTTATATAAGCATAATTTTGCCAATGACCAGTAAAACTGCAAAGTCTCTTTCACAAATATTCTATATTATTATATAAAATAATGGAATTCCGCAAAATAACGCCCGATTCAATCAATTATATTAGATCATAATTATTACCTACTATTATTATTATCAAATTGTTGATTTTTACGAAATAGAAAATTACCTACAATATTTAAAACGGTCTAGAACAAAAAACAATCATTTAATTGCATAAAATTGTTAATAATAGGCATTTTTTACCAGCAAACCTTTCAGAGGTGTAGAACTGTTTTGAAAAATAATACAATAAATTAAAATAATACAAAATTAATTTAATTATTTACTTAAATACGGTATATAATACACGCAATCCACGCTGGCCCTAGCCCTTGACCAGGGTAGAGGGGTCTTTCGGCGCCCTTTATTCTAAGCTTTCACTTCACGTATATTCTATTTTGGTTTTATATAAAAAAAAAATGCTTTTATATAAAAATATTAGGGCGCTAGCCAGGGTAGCAATACATAAACACACATACCATACCAAACAAAATTGTCACGAGGATCTAATTCATAAAATGTTTAGATAATGCGTAATAGAGAACTCCGATGGAAGGGATCTTATAGTCAATTCAAGCAAATTCCACTGGCGAGCAGCTGACACCGTAAACGAATCTGAATATTTTGTGGAGACATGTGACGGGATCTTTAGAAGGTTGTTGACATAAGAACGAAGGGAATGGCCATGCGAATCACCAAGAAAAAATAATTATTGGGACAAGAGAATTCATATCACCTTCGTATTCATTTGTGATATTTAGTGGCCGCAGGGTGAGGGTTTTTAACGTTCTTACCTCGTCAACTCTCTCCAACAATAGGAACAAATAGGAACGCTTCATTTCCCTAGACTATCGAAATAAACTTATATCATTAGTGGGAAGTTATTGTTATCACCCTAGTATAGTTAAACTAACAAAAAAAACTAACTAGGGCTTCTGATGTAACTTTTTACTCGATATTTATGAATCTAAAAATAATAATAAAAATAAATCTAAAATTATGATCGCTGATAATAAATAGTAGGTAGGTACCTAATTACACTTAGGTCCCTGGTTCGAATCCCGGTGTGTACCAATGAGTTTTTAATTAAAAAAAAAATGTACATTTGTTTGACAACACCACTATAGTGCCTCGGAGAGCACGTTAAGCTGTTGGTCCCGGTTTTCACTATACCAAATTGTGAAACTGTTTATAAATGGGTTATTGAGTCTATTCAAAACATCGCGACGAACTAGCCACTTGTTCGGTATAGACTCATACCATAGGCTACGACGATGTGGGATTAAAACCCCTCCGCTGGGTACCCTGGGGCCGTCTAGTCGCGATGTTTTGAATAGTCGTTTCGCGACTATTCAAAACCCATC
Organism: Monopis laevigella; assembly: GCA_947458855.1. Classification (NCBI taxonomy): domain Eukaryota; kingdom Metazoa; phylum Arthropoda; class Insecta; order Lepidoptera; family Tineidae; genus Monopis; species Monopis laevigella. The sequence continues at coordinate 16,242,674 of OX381583.1, read as the reverse complement.
TATAAACAGTTTCACAAGTTGGTATAGTGAAACCGGGACCGACAGCTAAACGTGCTCTCCGAGGCATTATAGTAGTGTTGTCAAACAAATGTACATAATTTTTTTAATTAAAAACTCATTGGTACACGCCGGGATTCGAGCAGCTTTAGCTTTTTACAAATTGTTAGGGTTCCGAAAAATAAATTTAAAGGAATCCTTATGGTTAGTATCAGAGACCGTCTGTCCGTCTGCATCAAATATCTTGAAAAATAACGCTTCGACCTCGGTTTTTTTTAAGACATTACACATATTGCTTTGGTCACAAACTAAGCTCTCCGCGGGCGAGGTTTTTAGTTGGCAATTATACTAAAACGAACCTATGCTAGCAGTTCTTTTACAGCATGTGACTTTGTATCTATCTGAAGGTAAGGAGACCTACAAAATTCTATGAATGGAATCGATCAATATATTATTATGCCGGTTATGATGCTGTTACAAAATGGGTGGCGTCAAAGTGGCCAGCACGTCGCGGAGTTTGTAACCCACCTATAAGCAGTATTATGTTATAGTGAAACTGGGACCGACAGATTTTTTATTTAAAAACCAAATAGTATACCACTGGGATCTAAGTTCGTGACCTAAAAGTGTTAGTTTTTGTCTACAAAGTAGCATAAAAATATATTCCCGTCACTACTAAGTAATATATCAAAATGTCCAAGAAAGAGACCATGTTCTTAGCTATCCATGGATTCATCGTGCGGGTGCCGGGGTCCAACGCGTTGTTGAATGGCATGGGAATGAATTGCAGCGTTCCCGTACTCAAAACCGCGAAGTAGGGTTAAAGGCCTTTTAACTCTCCCCTCTCTACTCAACCGAATACTATATGATCCTGTTAGCCTATATATGTTAGTTAGTTATACAAGTTTGGCATATCAGCACTTGGACAAGAAATGTTACTGACAATCGAAATCCTAATAAATGATTATGATAACCGTATATCTATTCATTAATAAATATGAAGAACTTTTAAACGTGTAATTTTCTAAAAGCTCAAACTTGTTCACTTTGATATATAGGCTTTATTGTCTTCCAAACAATGTAGTTTCTGAATTGAAGGCGTAGTTAGACTCGTTAGATATTTTTATAATATTGTTCTTGTTATTACTAGTCTATTACAGACTCTTTATATTGCGGTTAGTCACTTACATTAAACTTGAAATAGATACGTATTTAAGAAGAGCGTCTGATAAAACATTTCCCTGAACTGTTACATAAAAATTCATAGATTTTTATGATTTTGGCTAGCAAAAAAAATCAACCCCCGAAATCCGAAAAAAATAGCTAACAAATCACTTATATTAAAATAATTCCTATAATATATTATAAAGACAGAAAATAAAAAATAAAGGAAAACATATAGGCATCGTTTACTTTCTCTTTAATATTTTTTTTTTCAAATCTGTTAAAAATATAGGTATAATTTAGGTGTAGAAAACAATTTTGGCCCGAAAGTGGTTTGGCTGCCTAAATTGTAAGTTTAATCTCGTATGTGCTCTTTCTCTTACTGAGGTCGGGGGAAGTCTACTTACATATGTATGGTAGCGTTACCGACTCACCGCCATGCGCGGGGATAGGTAATACATTGCAGTTAAAATCAGCATGGGCATCGAAGTAATATAATTGACAGGTCAATTATTTATTAACCAAAACCTAACCTAACCTAACTACCTAGTCTTACACTAGTTGGTTATGTAGTGAGCGTTCAGTTGGGTTGATTTTTTAAACATATTAATGACACCATTTGTTACGTTTAATTTCTCAAATACCAAGTTAATGAAAAATAGTCGATGTTCTTTTGATGATGAATACCAGCATAAACAAACGCACTTAAAGACCTCATTGTTTTAAAACTTTTTTTTGACTATTCATAAATCATAAAATAAATAATTTGTGTTTGAGACAAATTGATGAGTTACCCAGACCACCACAGACAGATTTGGATGAAGATATCTAAATATACATAACTCAAAGGTGACTAACTGACTAACATAGTGATCTATCAACGCACAGCCCAAACCACTGGACGGATCGGGCTGAAATTTGGCATGCAGGTAGAAGTTATGACGTAGGCATCCGCTAAGAAAGGATTTTGATAAATTCTACTCCCAAGGGGATAACATAGGGGATGAAAGTTTGTATGATAAAAATATAACTATTCCACGCGGACGAAGTCGCGAGCACAGCTAGTCAGTCTATAAAATAAACGATCTATCTTATGTTGAGCTATATAAGATGTAATTTTGTAACCGCATCCTTTATCGAGCATGCACACCTTTTTTTTATATTATTCGTTTTGTTAGCTATTTAACAAAATGTTAAATAAAAAATCAAAATATTTATTTCATGTAAACCTTTACAGGTATTTATGAATAGTCAAAAAAACTATATTTAATATAAGGTCTAAGTGTGCGCTTGGTTAGGCCGTCATTCCTCCCACACATACATAAAGATAAATAGAAATCAAACCAAACAGACACCACATAACCAACTACTGTATAAGACTATATCATCGATTAAGTTATGGAGTTTAATATGAATAGTGGGTACCCACCACCATAGAGACACATCATTGAACCGAAGGTGTTCGGTCTTTTCGATGTTGCACTTATTTACATAAAATAAATTAAAGGTATATCAAAAGACTATTTAACTAAAGTGGAATATTGGTCAGAGGAACCTAAAAGAATAATCTCTAGGGCTAGACTATCTTCAGCAGATTCGGCGGAGACGGGACACCGGTTCCAGTTCGGAATTCAGCAATTTCAGCGACCGTGTAATAATTTACCATCTGGCGGTCACTCCCAGAACAATATTCTCGCGCAGACTACATCCTCGGTAATTCTAAGGACTGCTAGACATATTATACTTGCTGAGTGCAAGACTCTACTTGAAAAAGGTTATTTTTTATTCGAACCGACATGATAAGGTTCTATAAAAATACTCATGGATCCATTTAAAATACATTACAAAATTCTGGACGAACTAGCAGTTTCAGTCTATAGACCAGATATACTAGTACACTGTCGGTGCTTAAAGAAAGTAATACTTGTTAAACTCACCGTTCCGTGGGAAACAAACATTCCTAAAGACCAAACCATCAAGTCAAACAAATACTTTGATCTCACGAATGAAATTACTAGAAACAGTTAAAACTCAATTGTATACAGTGGAAGTCGGTGCAAAGAAATTCCAGCAAGGTCTTTGCATCGTCTATTGAAGGATCTGTGCCTTCCAAGATCGGCCGGTGGACCTTTTATGGAACTTGTTTCCAAGATGTCATACAGTATTCGGGTAGAGAGTGTAGTGAAGATAGTGAAGGGGAACACTGCAGTTCACTCCCCTGACACTCAGCCACGCGTTGCACCCGCACGTTGCACGCAGAATCCATAGATAGCTAATAAAAAATGTACCTTTATTTCAGAAACAAAGATTAAAAATTACATATTGTTAAGGTTGGAGCCAGGCTATTAAGCAAAATAATACCTGTGTCTTCTTCAAAAATAATATTAATTTAGAATTATAGGTTGGTTTATATATATTATTTGTTTTATGTTGGTTTATTTATATAAGACAATAAAGGTTATAATTTTATATAATTTCAAAAGTTAAATGACCTAGCTCATACAAACTAGGCATCTTATAAATTACTTATTATCTATTAACTACTTATTAACTAATCAGACAACAATTAATAATTTTGTTTATTTTGGTATAAGTGTATGGGCGGGTATTTGTGTGTGTAGGGATGTACGAGGGAGGGTGTGGGTATTTGTGAGTGTGTGTGCTTGTGTAGGTGGAGGTGTGGGTGTGGGTGCAAACGTGCGTATTCGTATGTTGATGCTTTGCGTGATATTAGGACTACAAGATGTACGTATATATTTAAATAAGCTGGTCATTAAATAACAATAACATTCACCTTCCAATATAGCTAAGAACATTATCTCTCATATAAAATGTATATGGCTATGTTTAATCCCGGACCTAAGTTTAATCCCATATCTATTGTGCCAGATTGTGCCTATTAATATATAAATAAAACGTATATTTACCAGGATTTTTTTTCTTATTTTTTAAAGGGCTTTTGTTTATATAGCCATGTCAGCCCATTTACCAGGATGTGGGTACATGTTGATGTTTTATAGTTTAATCCTACACAATGTATGTATACTCAAAACTATGACAATATTGAGTAGACCAATATAGGTCTACTCAACTAAGCCTATAAAGCTCCGTATTTTTTTACAGTAAAATGTACGCGAGGTATAAATTCATATTTTTTTCCTGTCTGACACAAATGTGATAAACCTGTCACAAACCTAATGCTATATTTTACAGACTGAAATAACACGGTTTTTGGATACAGATGGCATAAGAGGAGAAGAAGAAAATTAAGATTTCTAAACTTTCCAAATTCATATTTTTTTTGTAAATTTAATCGTTACAGTTGCAAAAACTGTCAAGTGACCTAGTCCTGTTTCGGTTTTAGTCTGTGGGTGTACCGGTTTTTGGGGGACTACTGCATCGATTTCTTGTCGAGGTTTAAGCCTCTTTTTACATTAAATAAAATGATCTTTATTTGTGAACAAATGTAATACATAAAGTAGTTGTTAGAGTTCGTTATGTTCCTCCTTTTGGCATACAAATATATAATTATAATAGATATACATTGTTAAACAAATGTACCTAATTTTTTTGATTAAAAACTATTTTTTTTAACAAAATTACTATTGTGCCTCAGAGAGCACATAGAGTAAGCGCGCCATCTCTTGGACCCACGGTTGGACCTTATCGTTGCTTTCCATCTGACAAGATTGAGGTCAAACGTTGAATATGTTTATAATAAAAAATATATAAAAAAATCTCTAGCAGCATAATGTTATTATTACAAATCGTAAAAAAACACAACAGCTTATTTCAGTTATTTCAGCGGTTCGCATAACCGGGTTTCCGCGTTTGACGTTAAAAATTCAGTAGTCGCTATATTTTTTAAGTCGTCCAGAAAAAGGGATGAGGGCTTGCCTTTTTTTTTTTAAATCATATTCAGAGTAAATTGGTTTTTAATACCAAGGCATAAGTAGGAGATTCGTTACTGTACCTTGAAGGCTACTGTACGTATTAATTACATGTGTTATGTGTACTACTTAAAAAAGCAGCCCGTTGTGGTTTTGTTTCGCTACGTTATTCACCCTACTTGTAGCTATTATTCAGGAGACGGGTTTTACTTTACATTTATCTGTCGGATGCAGGGTTACCTGATTCCGGTGATGTGTAACCGTCCGTTAAAAATAACCAAAAAGTTTTTTTTATTGTAGTATGATACAATAATAATAATAACAATAATCATATTTGTAGGGCAGTTCATACTTATTGCTCTGGTCACAAACTAAGCTCTAGGCTTATACTGTGCGTACCAGAAACAACGATATAATACATATTATATTTTATAAACAACAATACTTTATACTTTAAATAAGGCCTTATTATAGTTCTAGCTAATGCCCGCAATTTTTGTAAGCGTAAAACTATTTTCTATTATTTTTTAAACATACCTATGGTAAACATGTAGACCATGCTGAGGTAAGGTAAACATGTAGGCCGTGGCTACCATGCCCGCGCTTCATAATGTGGCTAAGCCCCAATTTATATTATATTTTTTGGTTTTAGTAAGTACTTACCTAACAATCACTGTAGTTCCCAAAAGAATGACATAAAATGTCCACTTTATACCAGAAAAAAAAACACAAATAAATAAAAATCTATATTTAGGATACAAAATAATGCATTCCTGGTTTTTTGCGTATTAAAAAAAAAGTGATGTTTCATTAATATTTATCTATAAAATTCTTTACTGAAACTATAACAAAGCGTTTTATTAAAAACAACTTCATGCCATTATGTCCCTTATTTCCTTCCTTAGTCCTTTATTTTCTCTTGGCAAATCCTCTACAACATAAAACGGGAGCTGACAATCTGACATTTCACAGATATGGCCTCAATTAATAATAATTTGTTGTAATATTTTTAAAGAGCAAATAAACGAATTATCTTGTATTCTATTCTATTCAATTCTTTAAATTTGCTTACTTCAATAGAATCGTACTTACATCGTAATAGAATCATGCTCGCTTTTGTTTTGACAGTTTTCTATGGACGAATGGTTAGCAAAATACAGAATGTGCCAAATTAAGCTATTTTAATTCTATTATGTTGCATTTATGACCGCCTCCGTAAACTAGTGTAAGCGCCTTTGGCATTGTATCTGAAGGTCGGGTTTGATCTCGCGTAGAGAGTATTATGTTCCTGGGTTTGATTCCCAGTCCCACCCATGGAAAATATATTAGTACGTTTTTATACGTACGTATATACGTATATAGAGGGTGAATTTGAAAGGATGTACTTTGGGCTTATATGAGGTTCTGCTGATCAAATCGAACAACTTTTTCCATGGAACCATGTGTCGCAAATGAAAAAAAATGTTGGCTTCCCCATACAAATTGGTCATTTTAACATTACTAGTATGTATGGAGAAGGCAATTTTTTTTTTCATTTGCGGCACATGGTCCATGGGAATTTTTTTTCGTATTGATCAATAGAACCTCATATTAGCCCAAAGTACATCCTTTCAAAGTCACCATGTATACATATATACGTTGTGGCCGAGTTGGTTAGACCTTGGACTTAAAAACACTTAGGTCCCTGGTTCGAATCCCGGTGTGTATCAATGAGTTTTTAATTTAAAAAAATATGTACCTACATTTGTTTGACAACACCACTATAGAGCCTCGAAGAGCACGTTAAGCTGTCGGTCCCGGTTTCACTATACCAACTGGGTGAAACTGTTTATAGATGGGTTATTGAGTCTATTCAAAACATCGCGACGAGCTAGCCACTTGTTCAATGTAGACTCATACCATCGGCTACGACGACGTGGGATTAAAACCCCTCAGCTGGGTTCCCTGGGGACGTCTAGGCGGTCTCGGGCGCCGTAAGGCACCCGTGATGATATGTATGATAATATATTTTTCTGTACAGTTTATCATGATCTGGGTATTTATAAAATATAATATGTATTATATCGTCGTTTCTGGTACACATAGTACAAGCCTACAGCTTAGTTTGTGACCAGAGCAATGTGTAAATTTTCAACAAAAAAAATCTAGATCAGGGAAATGAGGCCGAAAAAAAATAAGAGAATCGAGGCCCTGTCACGATCTTAGGGTTTAGACGTACAAGTCTAAAGCCAGACAGGGTCAGGATCGTATGTGTGTACCAGAAACAACGATACTAATACAAATACCATTTTACAAATAAAAAACGCACAAATATTGTATTGAAATCGAATTAACGCCAAAGGCGGTAAACACTAAACCACGGATGATTTTATTATTACGGTAATTTACTTCTATTATATTTAACTTTTAAAGTTGGCACTACTTATTAATGATAACTGACAATAAAGTTCCTACATTTGGATAAGCACCAAACGATATTAATTTACCTGGAGTGGAAATCGAACTCCCGATTCCGGGTCATAACGCCAAAACGGCGATCACGACATAAATACTGGCAGAGGTCCTGTGAAAAACCTCTGTCAGTATCAATTAACATCAAATAAACTTAAATCATGACAACAAAATAAATAACAAGAAATGTTTTGCTCGATAAACACTAGTCTTCCAACCCATTCAAAGGATCCTATTATACCTATTTCATACCTATTACTGGTAAATATATTTTTATTATTAATAACACTATTGTGATATAAATAATGAAATTACAATATAATATTATATGTGGGAAGGATAGGTTTGTAACTACGTTAATAAATCCCGCAAATGGTTCTCTAATTAAGTTTTCTTGTTTAATTATTCATTTATTTAGAAAAACATACAATTAAATTAACACCTAATATATAACAAATATTAACAATAACCCAGTAAAGTTTTCACAGGTAGTTATTCAACAATAATTAAGCCTCAAAAACTTACTTTTTGATAACACATAATAACCCAGTAAAGTTTTTACAAGTAGTTATTCAACAATAATTAAGCCTCAAAAACTTACTTTTCGATAATACATAATAACCCAGTAAAGTTTTCACAAGTAGTTATTCAACAATAATTAAGCCTCAAAAACTTTTCGATAATACATAATAATATTGTTTGTACCATAATTATATGAAAACAATATGGATCGCAGTATAAAGGGGGGAGTGGTAAATGCCGTTTTTTAAAAAAAAATAATTGACTCATTAACCAAACTATAAGATCTATAACTATTCCAAACAAGTAATTCGAAGTCCATTGACGGACACCGAACGCCTTTAAAAAAAAAACGTTTTTTTTTTTCATGTGACCTCACATCTACCTGATGGAAAGCAGTATGAAGCTCCAAGAACAAATGCAACCAACAATTACGATCTACGTAACCGTTGATTGCACCTATTATGGCTTAAGATGCCTATACACGCTTCGTTTAAAGGACTCGAGATTATAGGAAGAAGGAAACACTCGAGCAGGTAGAGCATTCCACATTTTAACAGTGCGACAGATATACGAATCACCAAATTTTTTAGCGCGGGTTGGTATATCTGCCACAGTATATGCATGCATTTTGTTACCCGCTCGTGAAATCCTATACCGGAAAGAAATAGGAGGAATGAGATGAAAAAGTTCTTCAGAGCACTCTCCATGATAAAGGCGATAAAACACGCTCAGCGACGCTACATCTCTGCGAAGCTGCAATGGCTCTATAGTGTCCGTGAGCTCTTTGTTCTCGATAATTCTCGATGCACGCTTCTGCAGACTATCGAGAGCATGCAGCAAGTATTTGACAGATCCACCCCAAAGATGCGAAGAACAGTATTCCACACAAGGCTTATATATATATATATATATATATCTGAGCTTTATAAATCAGATGCCTGAGTTGAGGAGTAAAATACTGTCGCACCTTATTAAGGACGCCGAGCTTCCTACTTGCTGTCTTCGCAATGCTCTCAATATAGTTGCGGTGGTTTAGGTCGGAGCGTATTTCTAATCCCAGGATATCGAGAACTGGAGACAATGGTAAACGTGTGCTCTGAAGGGAGGGAAAGTGAGAAAATGGGGTCTTTTTTGTTGCGCAACCCCAGTTTGAGATTTTTTCCAGGGTTTGGTCCGATTCATTTACCAAAGAACTCCTATACTCCTCTGTTTCACAAACTAAGCTCTCCGCGGGCGAGGTTTTTAGTTGGCAATTATACTAAAACGAACCTATGCTAGATGAATCGATCAATATATTATTGTGCCGGTTATGATGCTGTTACAAAATGGGTGGCGTCAAAGTGGGCAGCACGTAGCGGGTGACGCATCAAATATTTACCGTGGACTCTGCTATCGTCTGCATAGCAATGTATGTTACCGAGTGATAACAAATCATTGATATGCAGCAAGAACAGAGTAGGGGATAGCACAGATCCTTGGGGTACGCCTGCATTAATGGTTTCGCGACCCGAGGTCGTACCATCAACGAGGACTCGTATAGCGAGGTCGGATAAAAAACTTGAGATCCAGCCACAAAGTCGTGCCGAAAATCCATATGCTGGCAGCTTAGAGAGTAAAGCTTTGTGCCATACCCGGTCAAAGGCCTTAGAGATATCGAGGCCGACTGCCAAGGCCTCTCCATGCCTATCCATTGTCTCACCCCAGATATGCGTAATATATGCTAGAAGATCACCCGTAGACCTTTTTCTACCAAATCCGTATTGACGGTCATTGATAATGGAGTGACCTTCTAGGTATCGCATAATCTGTGCATTAATAACTGTTTCCAGAACTTTGCACAGCACTGAGGTGATGGCAATGGGCCGGTAATTATTAGGGTCTGACCGGTCACCCTTTTTGGGGATAGGTTGCACATTCGCTTCCCTCCAAGCTGCGGGGACTATACCAGAGGAGTATGATAGGCGGTAAAGTCGCGTGAGAGCAGGAGACAACTCAAGAGCGCAGTTTTTTATAACAATCGCAGGAACACCATCCGGCCCACTGGCCGCGCTGGAATGGAGTGCCGCGCGCACGCTACGCTGCCGGATATGAATATCTGGCATTGTGAATTCGCAATTGGGTGTAGTAGGCGGCGCCTCCATCGTCGATGGAGGCGCGCAACCGCCTACTGGAGTTAGAGGCGAAAATATGAGCCAGAAGATCGGCTTTTTTAGTCGCCAAATGAGCCAGCGAACCATCGGGATATCGCAGCGGCGGCAATGATGAGCGACAGAAGTTTACCTCGACCGATTTTGCAAGCTGCCAAAACTTTCGGCTACCTGCCGGTTGCTCAAGCAGCTCATTCCCGAGCCGAGATATATGATTAAACTTTGCTTTTTCAATGTTATCTTGCACATCTTGGAGGCGACGTTGTATACTATCTTCAGGGTGGCTGAGTCAGCCGTCGAGCGATCTTTTATCCATTCCCGGTACGCAGTATTTTTAACTGCGACGGCCTTCGTACAGTTGCTGTCGTACCAGGGTCTGCTGTTGCCTTTGCTGGTGACAGACGAGAACGGAATGTAATATTCCATTCCAAGAAGAATTTCATCAGCAAGAGCAGAAGCACAAGCATTAGGGTCATCAACCTGAAAGCAGCGTTGCCCCCAAGTTAATGCAAGAAAGTACTCCCTCAGTCCATCCCAATCTGCTGACGAGTAATGCCAGACTTTCCGTGCAGTCGCCTTCCTAGGAGGAATAGGAACACGCGGAACTGATGTAACCACCATGCAGTGATCCGAACCCCCCAGGGGGGCCATGACTGACACCTTATATCCGGCGGGATGACTCGTCAACAGAAGGTCTAGTTTGGAGGGCGCATGGCTGATTATGTCTGGGATCCTGGTGGTCTGATCAACCAGCTGAGTCAAGCCATGGGTAAGTGCAAAGTGGTAGGCGGATTTCCCGGCATGATCGGTCTTTAGAGAACCCAACCATTGTACATGGTGTCGTTGAAATCTCCCAAAAACACGATCTCAGCACAGGGAAGCACAGCATGAACTACATGTGCTTTATCTGTCGCTCTGCTCAAATAATTATAAATATGAGTTGTCTCCAGGTCACCCCTATGGGATTTATATAGACACATGTAGATTCGAGATTCAGTTCCCAGATCTACGTGTACCCACAAGGTAGAAAGGTTGGGGTCCTCTAAACAGCGTAGACGTGGACAACAAATATCCGACCGAACATATAGGCAGACCCCGGCTTTGGGAAGGAACTTCTCCTCAAGAGTAAATCCAGGGTATTGCAGGTAAGAAGTGTCGGCCGGGCAGCGGATTTATGTCTCCGTCAGAAACAATAATGCGGGTTTAGCCATCTCGAGGTGGTGATGGACGGCAACTAGATTGGCGTGGATCCCGCGGATATTTGTAAAATTCACGCCAAATTTGGTGTCGGGGATGTGCACCGCTGTCCGAATGTTTATTTTTGTTTGACCTGTCATCGGTTTTTAGTTTTATAGGGGGAAGGAAATGGGAAGCGTGATATAAAGTGTTGTTGTCACCATAAATGCGTGGAAAGGCACTTAGGTGAAATAGGTGTCCAAAGAAGAAGTGGCACTGACACCTCGGACGGAAGGGCCCCTGAACCCCCCCGAAAGTGGTTGCCTGGATCCCATCCGGTCACCAACCGGCACGACAAGCCACATCGGGATTATGCGCCACTTGATAGGGCAGCCCCCTTTGGTGGTTAGACAAAGGTGGCTGCCCAAACCGTTTCTATAGGTCTCCCTGGCCGACGTGTCAATGCAGTTCATTCTAAAATTAAATCACCCAAGAGGCCCCATAAGCAAGTTATTGCGACAACAACACTTCAAGGACTGGTACTTCACTGACTGATCCCGAAACACGGTTTTAACCGCTTCACGGGCTTTTCGTCCTGTGAATGGTGGTAGCGACCAGGCGAGTATAAAGCTCTTCCACCGCGAGATTTGGTCGTCGTTTGGCCTACTAGGTCCGAAAGGTGGACCTAGCGTTTCCCGGGGACACCGCTAGAAGGTACGACGCTCAGCCCCCAAATATATAATATTATAACGAATAATAGAGAAGAGCTTTATGGTAACGCTTGTTATTGTCCTACTACAGTTACTATTAATACTTTAATTTTACCAAAAAGAATATGTACCTATTGAGGGCACTGCATTCGCGATTGCGAAGTCCGCGTTCTCCATACAAAATAAGCTCTCACACTACCAGTATTTAACACTACAATTATTATGGACCAAAAAAAATAAGACTAACATTAATACCTAGTCATGCTACGGTATCAGTCTGTGGGTTAGTCGGTTTTCAGGAGACTACTGCATCTATTTCATATAGAGGTCATAGTTTCCTTTATTATATTAGGATGGGGTTACAAAACAAGAACCAGAACCAAGAACTGGTCATTAAGTAGGTGATATAAAATAGTTGCACTGTAGCAGTTGAACTGGTGATAAAATACCTATATTGATTATCGCTCTAAACGGGTGTTGGGCATCTGGCGAATTCCTATAACCTATGGTAACGGCAGCGGTTCGCTATTCACATATAAAAATGACAGAAACAGTTAACTTCCGTAAGTATATCTGCCACTTTTATATAAGATTAACGAATTATATTTAGAGATGGCTATACTCGTAAATAGCCTGGTCTACCCCATTCTTAGACCTTTTACAAATCTGATTTCCAATAGATAAATAAAGGGTTACCTGTTAAATAGAAATTAAAAAAAGTTTAACATTATAAAGTAGAGACAAGAATAAAGTCACCGTGTCGCAAGGGGCCTGAATGTCAAGACAATAGCTAAATAAATAAAATACCAACTTCCATTTTTCCATCCCTCAAAAAAACAAAATTTAGTACAATAGAAAATTGCACCTGGGAACAAAAAGGTAGAGTAAAAGCATAAAAATCACATTCTGAATAGCTCCCATCGCGATGTCGCCCGGCAGATAGGCAGAACATTATTATATAATATTCTAAGAGCGACCTCAGCGGAGTTATACTAGGGTTGTCATCCGTCTCGCTAGGTACGAGAAAATGTCACCGGTTTGGAACCTTTATCACAGAATAAATAATAGTGTGTCCCGGGCCTCATTATAAAATCTTATGGCCTTATTCATAAAAAACTAACGGCGGTTTCATCTAGGTATATTTATTTATTGGAACACGACATGTGAAAGTCACATGGTGGTATCTACCTGATGGTGAGCAGACCTAGAAACCATGCAGACCATGAATGGGATCAATCAATAATTATTCTTAAAAATATTGTTCGCTCCCACTATGCCGGCTTAATGATGCGATTACGAAATGGTGAGTGACAATAACGTATTGCATTACGAGTATATTTTAATATACTCGTTGCCTTATTGTCAATTCAACAATCCATTTCGTAACCGCACTCTGAATGGAGACTACCACCTCGACAAGAAATCGATGCAGTAGTCTCCTGAAAAATGGTGAACCCACAGACTAAAACCGAAACATGATTAGTAACGAGACCGGTCGGTCGGCCTAACGAAGTTATAAAGACCTCCCTCCCACCTAGTATATAATATCATACTTACTAGGTATATAATATAAGCTGAAAAACTAATATATATATAATATATATATAATAATATATATAATTAATCTCAGGAACTCCTGGGTTAATTTAAAAACTTATTTTAGCGTTTATAGATAGCCTATTTATCGAGGAAGGCTATAGTCTGTATGACATCATGCTATGACCAATAGGAGCGAAGCATCAACGAAACATGTTGCAAAAACGAGGAAAATTTATTCCTGTCTAGACGGTTAAAGTTGCGCAGACGAAGTTCCACGGGTTAGCTAGTTTAAATATATTTTTGTATATATTATAAGCTAATTTATCAAGAAAACTATTGCTAAATTATATTTTTTATTACAAAATAATATGTTAATTATATAAGTGGTGGCTGAGTTGGTTAGACCTTGGACTTAAAAACACTTAGGTCCCTGGTTCGAATCCCGGTGTGTACCAAATATTTTTTAATAAAAAAAAATATGTAAAAAAAGTATGTGACGAAGTCCTACCTACAGGTATAAATTGGCTGTAAGGTAATGAAACAACGTACATACAATAAAAAATAAATATATATTAAAAGAAACCTAACTATTTAAAATTTATAAAGAGCGAAAGAGATATAAAAGAATGGGTTCTATCAACATCCAGATTATGTCATGGGAAGAATGCTACTGCCCTGATTAAGCGACGATCGGGGAGGGCAGCATCCAACGTCCTTCAGTGGCAGGCCAGGCTCCGGGCAGCGGTCGGCTATGGCCGGCTATGGCAGGCCGTGATCTGCTGAGCAGACGGTGTCCAGGCTCCAGAAGAGGAATCCAGGCTATGACCAGCTAGGATGTCTGAAGACGGTAGCAGACAGGGCTTCAGGAAAAAAAGGTTCCAGGCCAGGTTCTGCCGTAGTGATTTTTCTACCTCGGAATTGATTCTCCACCTGGGACTTGATTCTCCACCTCGGACTTTATTCCTGGAATCATTTGAAGGGAAGCCTAAGCATACTGCTTCCAGCCCTCGTTGTCTTCAGTTTTTGGCAGGGCAGCAACAATAATTGTGCATTGCGTAAAACTGCAGGACGGAGGCTGGGGTGCAGTGCTAGACAGACGCTCGGACACAGTACAATCTTTATATAATTCTATTGAACCCTAAAAACGTCCCTATGAAAGTACTGTATAATTAACTCACCAAATTAATGTTGGAACTCCGAACTTTGTGCGTCACTATTATATGTTTTGGTAACTAACAATTTATTACAGACACACACTCGCGATCTTAGTAATTTATCAAATGGCCTGCGGTACTCTGACCGCGGCCTATTTATGTGAATTTTGAAGTAATACGTTACTTCGACTTGTAAAATGCATTTATTTAAACTACCTGCCTCCTTTGCATTTTGCACTTTTGCAAAGGGTAATTTTAAATTCTAAACTATCCGTTCCATTTCGTAGATTGTTTCAAATTCTGTAACATACAAAGTAACGTTCCGTTACATTACCCCGCGCGTCCCCCAAGGATTTTTTTATCATTTTATTTCATGAATAAAAAAATCGTTAGTTCGCCACATGAGAACTAATTTTACACACTCATACTAACCTTCCACTATGCCTGTCATACCTCAATCATTCAGCCCTGGCCGCAGTAACATTCATATTATTATTACTGTGGCGTCCTAATATACTGTGGGAATAAGATGATGTAATAATCAAACTATTCATACTAGTCTCAAGTATAAAAGTTAAAGTAAATGAGTAATGTAAATATAAAAATGTTTTATTTATTTATGATTTGTACTCTTAAAATCCTTTATATGCCAAGTACCAAGATCTTTTCCATTCATGTCCTCTAACACATAAACTAATGGAGACTTTTTATAGGTAATTCGACACTTAACAAATTTTGGTGCTAACTTTTTAGTAAAATACTTCTCCTTATCGCTCTGAAAGTAAGTCTTCTTCCAGACTATGTCACCGACTTTGAAGTCAGCGAACTTGCGTCGCAAGTTATAATGGGAAGCATTTTTAAGGTGTGCGCGATATAAAGAGACCTGCACTTCCTCAAAAATCTTTGTTAAACAACCAATATTTTCCGCATATATATCACGAGGTAAAAATACTATCTCATCGCCTAAGTCTGTATCAGTGAAGTGAGAACCACATGAAACGAGTTCACGACCATAAACTAAAAAATTGGGAGAATAGCCGGTAGATTCATTGACCGAACTATTAATTGCAAACTTGATTTTATTAATATTTATATCCCAAGACCTATGATCATTTTCAACAAAAGTAGAAATACATGTCACAATGGATTTATTATATCTTTCCACCGTATTTATTTGCGGCGTATATTTAGGTATAAAATAAACGTTAGGTATCTTATATTTAGAAAATAAGCTATCTAAGTTTTTACTAATAAATTGAGTACCATTGTCCATCATGATTGTTTGAGTACACGGAGTACCCCGTGAATCAAGAAAACTTGTTCTTCCAGAATATTAGCTATTATATCAGCTCTTGCTTCTCTAATGGGAAAAATCAAACAATACTTAGAAAAACAACATGTAACTACTAGTATAAAAGTATTTCGTTTTCTTGTGACAGGTAAGGGGCCTACTAAATCAATTGACAGCATTTGAAATGGTCTACTACACTGTTTTGGTCTTCTCATTTCACCTAAAGTCATATGATTTGAATGTTTATATGCTAAACAAGTGTCGCAAGATGACACAATTTTTACTACATCTTTGTACATTCCTGGCCAATAATACTTAAGACATAATCGTTTGTACGTTTTAAAATTACCTAAATGTCCAGCAGTTGGTTCTGAATGATTTTCTCTAATAATTTCTTCGCGTAACTCCTCTGGAACTACTTCTTCCCAAGAGAATTCAGAAGTGAGTTCACATTTATTTTTTGATAATCTATATAGAGTATTATTTTTAATTAAAAAATTAACAAATTTTTCTGGATTATTTAAACAACCATTATATATATATCATTATAATATTTATCATTTGATTTTAAATAAAAATTGGATGTAGAAATGGCAGCAACCGGTACTGATCTAGACAATGCGTCAGGTATGACATTATCCGAACCTTTACGATGCTTTATATTTAAATTAAATGAAGACAGACGCACTCCCCAACGAGCTAATCTATCTGTTGGATTATTAAGTGATAAAAACCATTTTAATGCAGAGTGGTCAGTATAAATAGTTGTAACACTCCCGTTTTCCAGGTAACATCGCCAGTGTTCTAACGCTACTACCACCGCAAGAGTTTCCCGTTCAGTAATACTATAATTGCGCTCCGAGTTATTTAATGAACGACTCATATAAGCTATGGGGTGTTCTTTACCATTAATATTTTGCGTGAGCATAGCGCCTATACCGTAATTACTAGCATCGGTATGCACTTCGAATGGCAAACTATAATCAGGACACGACAGAATTGGGGCAGATATTAGAGACTCTTTTAGTTTATTAAAAGAATTATCAGCCTCAGATGACCAAACAAAAGGTGGTGCATTTTTTTTATTCGAAGTGAGTTTATTTAAAGGACCTGCTATTGTACTGAAGTTTGGCACAAACCTACGATACCAAGTCGCTGTACCTAAGAATCTTTTGACCTCCTTTTTATTTTTCGGCGTAGGAAAATTTAAGATTGCTTCTACTTTTTCGGGATCTGTCCATAAGCCGTTAGCATCTACTACATAACCTAAGTATTTGAGACTTTTACAAAAAAAATACATTTATCTGAGTTTATAGTTAAATTTGCTTGTTCTAACTACTTCAATACGCGCAATAAGAGTGATACGTGTTCATCGAAAGAGCTAGAAACGATTACTATATCGTCAAGGTAACAGAATACTTTATACTCAAACTCTAAACCGAACAAACTATCCACTAATCTTTGCTGGGTAGCTGGTGCGTTTGTTAGACCAAAAGCTGTGGTCATAAAACGAAACGTACCGCGTCCTGGGACATAAAAAGCAGTCTTATCTCTATCCTGTTCTACAATCGGAATTTGCCAGAAAGCTTTACTTAAATCGATACAGGATAAGAACTTTGCATCGCGTAAGCTATCTAATATTTCAGACACGTAAGGCAGATTATAAGCGTCGCGTTTAGTAATAGAGTTTAACTTCCTACTATCTAAACAAAATCTAGGTTGACCGTTTTTTTTTTTTACTATAAGAACTGGTGATGACCAAGCGCTTTCGCACGGTTCAATTACATTAAAACTAAGCATTTCATCTACTTGTTCTACCAGAATCCGCTGCTTTTCTGGTGACAACCTATAATATCTTTGTTTAATGGGGGGCGAGTCACCGGTGTCTATTCGATGAACTATTGCATTAGTACGACCTAATCCCTTACGTTCTAAAGATATATTTTTAAATTGTTCAATGATATTATTCACAATTAATTGTTGTGAACTATCTAAATTATCATATGAATTTAGAAATTTATTAGTATTAATCAAATATAAATCTGTATGTGATGAACAATCTTTTTCTGACGTAATATTTTTTAAAATTTTTGGACATAAATTAAAAACGCGCCAGAAGTCTATACCTAAAATAAGAGAGGTATCCACTTCTGGTATTACATAAGCTTTAATTATGTGAAGCTTATTTTCAAATGAAATAGGAAGAAGAATATATCCTATGGTATTAAGTCTCTGACCACCAGCAGCAGTAATATTAAGTGGGTTATCACTTGTTAACCTAAAACCTCTATTTATTAATGATAAATGAGAATTATTTCCTAAAATAGTGACAGCTGATCCAGAATCTAATAAACCATAAACTTTCATGTCTAATATATTCACATACACATACGGTCTTTCATCACCATTAGTTTTATAATTCAGGATTGAAGAAGTAAAATGAGTAGTAAAAAAATTATTAACTTTTTGTAACCATATTTCCCAATCATTAACATCAAAGTTACTACTACAATCCTGCCTAATCAGTTTTTTGAATTTTCTTGAGCTTTATTACAATTAGTGCAATTATAAAATGTTACTCCATCAAGACCACACTTAAAACAAAATAACTTTCTTTCAACGGTACACTGTGTCAGATTGTGGGACTCTGAGCGGCAACGCGGGCAAAACCTACCCTTAACTATATTTGACGTGGCTGAGCATTGATAGTTTTTATTTTTATTAAAATCTCTGCCATTATTATTATTACTTTTTAAATTATTATTATTACCATTATTAAAATTCTGATTACTAGGATAATTATTTTGTGAATTAAAATTCTTTGGAAACCGTCCGTTTCTAAAAGAATAACTATTATTAAATGATGTATTAGAAAAATTATTATTTTTATTACTAAAATTATAAATATGACCTGAAGTTTTTTTATATGCAAATTCAGGTGCAAGAAGGTTACCGTGAGCTTTAGGAGGTTCTCTAAAATCAGAAATGCGAGATTGAAATTTTTCATAATTTTTGCAGATTATTCTAAGTTCATTAATATTTGTAATGCTAGTACTAGTAGCGAGTACCGATGCATAACACGGTCTAATATTATGAATCACTATTTCAAACTGTTCGCTATCGGATAATGGTTTCGATAAACGAGAAAACATGCCGGATAAAATTGACAAATAAATTGTTATATTTTCTTCTTCACCCTGCGTTCTAGACCTAATCTCCGACATTAATCTAAAATCATAATCATGCTTATCGAAATCCTCGCGAAGCAAAATACATAATTCGTTCCAACTATTAAACTTATGCCGAATACTTCTAAACCAATGTAACGCGTCATCGGTAAATATTTCAGTTGCAAACGACAAAATATTCGTGCTAGGAATATTTCTTGCTGCTGCGAACTCAGTAACGCGCTGAATAAAGGAACGTACACACGTCTTCCCATTATATTTTAATTTAGCAAGTTCCAAAACAATGTTACGATCGCAAGGAATTGAAACACTAGAAAGCTCACCATCAATATTATTAATGTCTGAAGTAACAGATGTTTCTGATGAACTTAAGTTATGTGAAAGATCCGTTATTTGTTTTCTAAATTTTTTATAACGACTTTCACTATCTTTAAACTGATTGACTGCCTCCTGGGTCGATGGATCCATACGATTTAATCGATGGTGAACCTGATTAAGCAGGTTGACAGTACGATCTAAAAGATTTTTATCTATTTTTAATAGTAAACTATTTAAGTTTGACTGTACTTTCGAAAGGCTCTCATCAAGTCCATGAATATCATCACAAAAATCAATCCCCGATTCTAAAATATCCTCAGCAGGTAAAACTTGCGAGAGCTTCACTATCTGCTTACGCAGTTCCTGCACACTATCAGTAGGTACACTTCCTCTAATAATAATTTCGTACGTTAGTTCCGGTTTTTGAAGACTTAAATATTTAATAGGTAACGACATTTTGTGAGCACAGTTACCTTCATAGAGAGTTTACAAAAACTAATCCGTCCTGTTACAAATAATGAATATAACGTATTCTTTATTTAAAACAAAAATAAAAAATTAGAAAAAAAATAAGAATAATAATTAAAAAAAATCACTTAAAAAATAACACACAAATAATGTAAATTTTGTTGTGTATTTTTTTTCTTTAAAAAAAAATTACCAACAAAAAAAAATCAAAAATTAAAAAAATATATATTTAAAAGAAAAAAAAAATGAAAAAACAATTAAAATATTTACAAGAAAAAAAAAAACTCTAAAAAAACAAAAAAAAAAAAAAAATTTACAAACTACCCCGGTTTGCCTCGGATTCGAACCGGGGTGCACGAATACACAATAAAAATACACACAAAAAAAACAAAGAAAACGTTTTACAAAAACGACACAATACACAATAAAAAATAATATAACCTGGATGTTGACGAATTTATGCTAAAAATGTAGCTATAAAAACCACGTTGGGCGCCAATTTATGTGACGAAGTCCTACCTACAGGTATAAATTGGCTGTAAGGTAATGAAACAACGTACATACAATAAAATAAAAAAATATATATTAAAAGAAACCTAACTATTTAAAATTTATAAAGAGCGAAAGAGATATAAAAGAATGGGTTCTATCAACATCCAGATTATGTCATGGGAAGAATGCTACTGCCCTGATTAAGCGACGATCGGGGAGGGCAGCATCCAACGTCCTTCAGTGGCAGGCCAGGCTCCGGGCAGCGGTCGGCTATGGCCGGCTATGGCAGGCCGTGATCTGCTGAGCAGACGGTGTCCAGGCTCCAGAAGAGGAATACCAGCTAGGATGTCTGAAGACGGTAGCAGACAGGGCTTCAGGAAAAAAAGGTTCCAGGCCAGGTTCTGCCGTAGTGATTTTTCTACCTCGGAATTGATTCTCCACCTGGGACTTGATTCTCCACCTCGGACTTTATTCCTGGAATCATTTGAAGGGAAGCCTAAGCATACTGCTTCCAGCCCTCGTTGTCTTCAGTTTTTGGCAGGGCAGCAACAATATTTGTGCATTGCGTAAAACTGCAGGACGGAGGCTGGGGTGCAGTGCTAGACAGACGCACGGACACAGTACAATCTTTATATAATTCTATTGAACCCTAAAAACGTCCCTATGAAAGTACTGTTGTACTGTAACTCACCAAATTAATGTTGGAACTCCGAACTTTGTGCGTCACTATTATATGTTTTGGTAACTAACAATTTATTACAGACACACACTCGCGATATAGTAATTTATCAAATGGCCTGCGGTACTCTGACCGCGGCCTATTTATGTGAATTTTGAAGTAATACGTTACTTCGACTTGTAAAATGCATTTATTTAAACTACCTGCCTCCTTTGCATTTTGCACTTTTGCAAAGGGTAATTTTAAATTCTAAACTATCCGTTCCATTTCGTAGATTGTTTCAAATTCTGTAACATACAAAGTAACGTTCCGTTACATAGGGTAAACCAGAGAGTAATTGCCCACTGACTGTTATTGCCCGCTCTAAGATAAATATTGTCAGGTGTTAACTTTGTATAATCCTAGTTCGAACAGAATTCGTTAGATGGTGCTGTGATCAATTTATAATAGATTTAAAAATTGACAATTGGCAACACTTAAATAAAAAAATAGTAATGGCGGATTTTATCTAGACGGGTGAAAGTGTTACTCAAACAGGTAAACCATTTAGCAATTTTCATAACGACTTGCTTGCTCAAATGTTATTTTTTAGTGATTTTTATTTGATATTTTATTATTATTGCAAAGTTATGATGAAATTATGAGTGTTTTATTTGTTTTTAATAGAAATCTCTGTTC
Organism: Monopis laevigella; assembly: GCA_947458855.1. Classification (NCBI taxonomy): domain Eukaryota; kingdom Metazoa; phylum Arthropoda; class Insecta; order Lepidoptera; family Tineidae; genus Monopis; species Monopis laevigella. Next base: position 16,220,810 of record OX381583.1, on the reverse strand, counting down.
AATTTTCAATCCTAACGGTCATTTTAGCTGCGGGCAATCACTGAATCCAAATTTTCATATTTTTGTTATTGCCCACCATCATTTTAGTAATTGCCATGTGTTAATGTCTATAGTTATTACCCGGGCCAATATCTGTCATGATCAATTATTGGTCAAAGTGTGTTGCTGTTAGCTCATGTAGTTGTGTTTACGTTATTTGATTTTAAGTCCTCCATGCCTGAAGCTTCTATTATCTATACTTACGACTACAACATCCTACAAAGTAAATGAAACACAAGACACATCTTCTGTATAGTCACTCGCTATTAGTGATTTCCAGTAGTTACAGCTCCCTTTATACTTCAGCTACAAAGTCCAAAAATAGTAAAAAAAAAATGTTCACTGGGAGAATATTTAGCTTATCCAGAAACGCCCATAAGAAAGGGAAAAAGACAAACCGAACGACAACCTCAGTTCTCGAAATTTCAAAGTAGGCATTACATACAAAACGAAAAGAAAAATAAAATTTGTTAAAAATAAAAGAAGAGAAGAAGTTGATAAAAGTCAAGTAAAAGACTGAAAATACTAAAAAGAAGAATGCAAAAATAAATAAAATATCAAATATGAAAATTTTTCACTGAATCTCAATAGCAATAATAAAAATTCTAAGGAAATAGATTCAACTAAAGGGCTTACTAAGGCGCACTGTAGCAACGTAACGTATTTGTATACGTATACGTGAGCAACAACCAATAGGGCCGCTTTATTTTTGGTAACAGGATTGAATAAACGTTACGTTGCGCAAACCCATAGTAGGGCCACGAACAGGCTGTTTTTTTAAGCAACAACCAGAGGCTCTACCATGGGTTTGCGCATTGTAGAAACGTAACGTATTCATTTACGTATACGTGAGAAACAACCAATAGGATCGCTTTATTCAATCCTGTTACCAAAAATAGAGCGGCCTTATTGGTTGTTGCCCACGTATACGGATATGAATACGCTACGTTGCTACAATGCGCAAACCCATGGTAGAGCCTCAGAACCGATACCAAAGAAGTTAAAAAAGATTCTGACTCATCATCAACAAAAGAAATATATATATGACTCGATTATTAAAGATAAACGCAATCTATTTTGATATACTGAGGACTATCCTATTAGATTTAAGTTTAAAGTTTTGTTTTCAATATTTATTTATGTTTTAAGTCATTTTAGAATTTAATTTATCATTTTAAGGTAATGGGCAATTACTGTGCTGTGATGTTGGCAATTACTGTAAGCTATGGGCAATGACTGTACTTTTTAGATGATTTTTGTTTTGTTACATTATTTTTAAAATTAAGTAAATTTAAACTAAAAACTGTTGGCACTTTAATATAATAGTTTGTTAGGTCATAAGAAAATAGTAACAAAAACTTAATAGCTACAATACAGATAGTATTTTTTTATGTCAATGTATTTGAAATCCTTAAGTGGGTAATAGCTATATGGTTTACCCTACATTTGTTTGACAACACCACTATAGTACCTCGGAGAGCACGTTAAGCTGTCGATCCCGGTTTCACTATACCAACTGGTGAAACTGTTTATAGATGGGTTATTGAGTCTATTCAAAACATCGCGACGAGCTAGCCACTTGTTCGATGTAGACTCATACCATCGGCTACGATGAGGTGGGATTAAAACCCCTCCGCTGGGTACCCTGGGAACGTCTACGCAGTCTCGGGCGCCGTAAGGCACCCGTGATGATATGTATGATAATAAGTTTTTCTGTACAGTTTATCGTGGTCTGGGTGTTTATAAAATATAATATGTATTATATCGTTGTTTCTGGTACACATAGTACAAGCGTCGAGCTTAGTTTGTGACCAGAGCAATGGGTAAATTTTCAACAAAAAAAATCTAGATCAGAGAAATGAAACCGACAAAAAATAAGAGAATCGAGGCCCTGTCACGATCTTAGGCTCTAGACTTGTACTATGTGTGTACCAGAAACAATGATACTAATACAGATCATATTTTACAAACACCCAGACCATAAAAAAACGCACTAATATTGTATTGAAATCGAACCAACGCCAAAGGCGACTGACGGGTACTGGAGTGGAAATCGAACTCCCGACACCGGATCATAACGCCGAAACGGCGATCACGACATAGATATTGACATAGACAAATTTATTTGATACTGTCAGTATCAAATAAATTTGTTAATATACTTAGATCACGACAACAAAATAAATGACAATGAAATGTTTTGGTTGATAAATACTAGTCTCAGCCATTTAAAGGATCCTATTTCATACTGGTAAATATATATTTATTATTAATAACACTATTGTGATATAAATAATGAAATTACAATATAATATTATATGTAGGAAGGATAGGTTAGTAACTACGTTAATAAATCCCGCAAATGGTTCTCTAATTAAGTTTTCTCGTTTAATTATGTATTTATTTAGAAAAACATACAATTAAATTAACACCTAATATATAACAAATACTAACAGTAAAGTTTTCACAAAAGTTATTCAACAATAATTAAGCCTCAAAAACTCACTTTTCGATAATACATAATAACCCAGTAAAGTTTTCACAAGTAGTTATTCAACAATAATTAGGCCTCGAAAACTTACTTTTCGATAATACATAATAACCCAGTAAAGTTTTCACAAAAGTTATTCAACAATAATTAAGCGTCAAAAACTTACTTTTCGATAATACATAATAACCCTGTAAAGTTTTCACAAAAGTTATTCAACAATAATTAAGCCTCAAAAACTTACTTTTCGATAATATATAATAACTGTTGCGGAAACTCAGTTTCGGCTGAAAAACAGGAAAATAGGTCGAAATAAAGTCTTAAAATAATAATAAAATGCGTGGGTATCTGAGAGCCCATTGCAACGTGAATAGCTACGCTCATCGCATAAGTGGGCGTGGCACTATTATAATTAAATTATTATCAAAATATTGCAAATATTTATGCTTAAATGTATATAAAATGGTATTTAGGGGTAGGCAGATGTTGCTACCCACCCCTAAAATACATATGAGCCCTGCTGGCATCCCCATTATGTATATAATAAGAATTTTATAAAATGTGTAATTTCTTATATGAATATTGTGTTTTTTGTATGAATCTGGTATGATTCTTATAAGTAATGTGTATCACCACGACCTACTATGTAAAAGGTAGTGGTCTGGGCAGAATCGAATTGGATTCTGAGCCCAACAAGAATAATAAATGGTATTATGTCTTAGTGTCATAATTTTCCCCAAGTAAATCCTAACACATACAAGGGCAATCCCTCGAGGTCCTGTTATTATGGTATAACAGTACCTCGGGTGATTTAAGGGCTCTAGGGAGTTGTCGACAATAATATTGTTGGCCGGCGCCATACCAATCGTCGTTAGATTGGTCGGCAACTCTCTAGGTCCGAACATTGGATGCATGTAGCATCAATGCCCAATCACTTAGGCTGTCTAGACCTACGTGAGCTGGGTCTAGACCTAAGGGCCTCTAGGGAGGTATACACCCGGAGTCCCCCCGACGACCCGATGCGTCTGGAGGGCTCCGAGACCAAACCTATTCGGTTGATTTAGGCAGGTTTGTGGCCGTTATACTGCGCTAACGGCCAGGTGTTTATATGTATATAAGAGTGTTATATACCAATATGTAGGTATGATATTAGGCTATTATTGTAAATAAATGTTTTAGCAAAAGGGTTGCAACAGGCTGGCTGTCAGGTACATGTAGGGTGCATAGGGCCGCCGAATTGTCGCGGATTCGGCGGCGAAAATCGCACACCGGTCGGGGGTCCCATTTGGGTAATTAATTGCGCATAAGGGTCTTCATTTTCTCGGCTTTGGATTCATTCAAAAAAAAATTTTTTTATTCAATTCACAGTTCCATCTTGGTCACGGTTGAGAGCGGACGTGTGCGCATCGTGCTTCCCCCCACTCCCGTGCCAATTTCATCCTACCCTGCGAACTCAGAAAACCAAAATTCTACCCTTTGTCTGCTACTGAAGAGAAGATTCCTGCTGCTGCTGAACTACTGGTTTCCTCGTGTCGCTAACCAGGACGTCGACTAGGTTGTTGGGGCACTGCGTCCGACCGTACGTAGTCCCCCGAGCGCCTTGTGGACGGGCTGGTTAGCCCTAGGCTGTCGTGTCGCGGGCCAGGACGTCGACTAAGTTGCAGGGGCACTGCGAACAATCGTTGTCCCCCGAGCGTCATAGCCGACGGGCTGGTTCGCCTTAGTTTTCGCGGTCGTCCTGCCACACATCGGTTAGGCCTACAGACTGACAGACAAACACACCGCACGGGCCCAGCGCCCTGCCGGGCTAGTCAAATCCGGCTAGGGCCAAACTCTTTACCCGTGTGGTATTGCACTAACTTCCCCAACTAAATAGGGCCCCCCCGAGGAAAGGTGATCCTTTCCTCCGTCCCCATTCTTGGTTGTCGTGTGGTGGGTCTGGTTTTTGTTAGGTGTTGTTGCTCGCCCTCCTTTAAGTGGTCGGAAGGCTATTCATAAAGAATAGTCCCCCCGACCGCACCCTGGTACAATCCGTGCTAAGGGAGGGTCAAGTCCAGCAAGTGTCGGTCCCAGTCTCGTTGTCCTAGTCAAAATTGTAAATATCCGCTAATTTTTTTATTTTTGGGCTCCCATTACCGTAGCGAAACGCGCGGTAGCTCATTTTTCCCCCACTCCATCGTCTTTGTCTATTTTGTATATACTTTGATTTTTGCTTATTTTTATTTGTTTTAATATTCCTTTTAGTTATACTTCCTAGTTTTAGATATATATAGTTAGGTTAAGGTTACTATTATTAGTTAGGGCTTTAATTGCTGTAAATAAATAAAACTACTGCGTGTCTTAATAGTTGTAATTAAAGAGTGTACAACTTAAAAACATGTCAAACCGAGACCCTTCAAAAATCCCACGGATTAAAATGAAGAGTAGGAGTGCGCCGGCTAGCCCCGATCCGGCCCCGCGGCGGTCCCCTCCGGCCCAGGCTTCAGGCCTCGAGCCGGTGGCGGCCGACCCGACGTCGAGTCAGGGCCAAACTCAAGCTGCGGGCGTCCTCCCACGTCCCGCTCCGGGCGTGGACGCGCCGACACTTTCGTTCGAAAACGTCACGCGTCATACCCTCGCCGGGAGCGAGACGGGGGCGGTCTCCGCCAGCCCCAAGTGGCGTCAGCTGATCTCCCCGCTGTCGCCGCCGCGCTCTCAAGTCCTGCAACAAGATAAAAAATCCGTAAGCGCGATAAAGGAGTCTGATTCCTCCTCCAGTTCATCGACATCGGGTGAAGAGGATTCCGACTCCTCACATTCTGTCACCACTTACAAGGACCTCCCCCCTAAGTCCCAGCGTCCCAGGAAACACGCACGGGACTCAAGCGGCGACAGTCTTCCTCCCCCTGCCCAAAGACTAAACTTGGGTAAAAGCCTCAGCCCTCTGCTCCTAACGCAGGAAGGGACGATGCCACTGCCGGCGATAGGCACCCCGACCACGTCCTCCCCAAAAACCCAAATCCCGCCAATCCCCTCGCCACGCAGAATCGACCCCCGGCTGGCCTCCAACCAGCAGCGCGAAGCCGCAATGCGGGCAACCGGGATGATCTCTTATGCAGCGGCGACTGCAAGCCAGCCCGCTGCATCATCCTCCACGGCACAGAGCCGACCCTCCTCTCCAGCGATCACAGCATCAGCTCCACCACCAACCACCAAACCTGAGAGAATACCGCCGATTACAGTCGAAAACCTCCCGAACTGGATCGCCCACTTCCGGGCGATCCGGGAAAAGCTAGGCCACCCCCCGAGCGCCCGCCCTATGGGAAAGGGTGTCCGCTTCCTCCCTAAAACAACCAGGGAGTACCGGGTGGTCCAAAGCTACCTGGCGGAGGCAAGAGAGGCGGACCCACAGATTATCGGCCACAGCTACTCTATGGACGCAGATAAGCCACATAAAGTGGCAATAACAGGCCTTCTGCACGACACCCCTGTGGCCGAAGTGCTGCAAGAGCTGGAGGCGTTAGTCGGCGTCAAGCCAGATTTCGGGCGCCTCATCCCGCCGCGAAAGGGAAGCCCTAAGGCGGTTTTCTTCGTCCAGTTTCCCCACCTAAGGACAGACCAGCAGAGGACACTACTAGAAATAGACCAAATGTTCTACATAGAAGTGACAATCAAAGAGTGGGTCCGTCGCTCGGGCCCACCTCAATGCCACCGATGTCAGGCATTTGGTCATTCCTCGGAGGGATGTTTCAGGCCGGCGTGCTGTGTGCGCTGCGCGGGGCCACACTTAACCGCCGCTTGTGACAGAGAACACAACACAATTAAATGCGCAAACTGCAAGCGCAGCCACCCGGCCAACCACCGGCATTGCCCGGTATACCGCCGGGAGGCCAAAAGTAGGGGTATTGAAGTCCCACCACCAAACCCTAATAGAAACCCTCTGTACAGCCAACCAATCCCTCAAGCCCCGATACTCGCAGAGCCATACCAACCGGCCAACCTAATGGCCCCGGCTCGTAACCCCGAAACCCAACCGCCCAAAAAGCGGAAAACGAAGAGGAGGAAAAACCCAGTCCAAGGTACGTCCCAAGCCGACCAGGCCCCCTCCTCCTCCCAACCAACACAAGCGAAGCAAGACTTCCCTCCCCTACCTACAAAACCAGAGCTCCCAACCGAACTGCCCAAAAAAAGGGCACAAAGACCCGAGCTCCCACCCACAACATACATCCAAATCCCCCGTACCCAACCGCCCAAAACAAAGGTCCAAAGACCACGACAACCGCCACCACCACCCCCGATCCGGGGACCAATTCCCCCACCAATAATCTCCGCACCACCACCTGCGCCGGCCCCGCGCAAACGCAAGGGCCAAGCCGCAACCCAACCAACGCAACCCACTGACCCAAACCGGATGGCCCCACGCTGCGGGTGCTCGGAGGATCGAGGCCGCCGAATGATTCAGGCGGCCATATCGATCCTCATAGAGACCCTGCAGGCCGCCAACAGCGGACAATCCCCGTGCGAGGCGATAATCAACGGCCTCGCACAGCTACACCTACACCTTCGGGGGTAGGTCTTCGGATCATATATTGGAACCCCGGGGGTGTCAAATCAAACATCCGCCAGCTCCGTCTCCTTGCCCAGGAACAAGGCCCCCACTTAATCCTCCTGGGGGAGACGAAGCTCGCTCCAAAGAACGAACTCCGTGTGCCGAACTACTTCGTGTACAGGCGAGACGAGACCACGGACCGGGGCAGCGGCTATCGCGGTACCGCCGTCCTGGTCCGTAGGGACATCGTCCACGAAGAACTCCCGCACGCGGAGTTCGAAACAACTCGAACAATAGGAGTTAGTCTCCAGTCGTCCGGCTCAGAATTTAAAATCTACGCCGCCTATCGCCCACCGGTCTACCGTCTTCATCGATCCGATTTTCGACGGGTCCTGGACGGAAAAACCCCTACCCTGGTAGTCGGAGACCTCAACGCCAAACATCCGGCGTGGGGCTCCCGGCTCGTCAACCCAGCGGGTAGGGTCCTGTCCAAGGATTCGGAGGACAAGGGCTATGAAGTCCTAGGACCGGATTCACCGACACATATTCCTACATCGGTGAACTACGCGGCGGACGTCATTGACATCGTAGTCGCCCAGGCCATCAGAGTCCCAATCCACGTCGAGGTATTGTACGACGTGGACTCACAACACCTCCCATTGCTTGTGGTGCTGGGCACACAAGTTGACGTCACCGCCGCGAAGGGGCGATTCAAAACGGACTGGGATCAGTACAGAGATATACTTAACAACTCGTATCTCGCTGGTCCCATAAATTCGCCGGACGACGTTGAAGCGACCACAACTCGCTTCATGGAGTCCTTAGTACACGCTAAGGAGGCAGCAACACGTGAGCTGCCCCCTCATACAGGTCTAAAGCGTGAAACCCTCCCACACCCCCTCCGACTTAAGCTGCAACTCAAAAGGCGTCTCCAGAGGCGCTGGGCGAACTTCCGAGACCCCAGCACCAAACGCGAACTCAACCGGGTCAAGGAAGAGCTCGCGGCGGAGATCGCCGCTTTTCGGGGGAGGTCGTGGGAAGACTATATGGACTCCATTGGTGAAGATGGTACCCTAGGGGCCCTGTACCGTCTCACCAGGAGACTAACTCGAACGCCCGAAGCCATTCATCCGCTGCTCGACGCCGCGGGAGACCGTCATTATGCCCCCCAAGACAGAGCCGACATCCTTGGCAGGCATCTTGAGGGGCAATTCAAACCTTTCCCCGTCGTCGACCAGGCATTTAACGGGCATACAGAGCATAAAGTGCGGGAATTCCTGTGTGATCAAAATAAGGACCCCCTACCGGGGCACTTTTTCATCTCGCCGGCTGAGGTGGAGCGAGTCGCGCTCCGCCTTAAGCACAAAAAGGCCCCCGGTCCAGATGGGGTCACGAATCCACAGTTGACGCAGCTCCCCCACAGAGCCATAGTCGCATTCGCCCGGCTCTGCAATGGAATACTTCGTACAGGTCATTTCCCCAGCGCATGGAAGCAGGGGAAAGTCATCATGATCCCAAAGCCCGGCAAAGACAAACGTCTGCCGGGCAGCTACCGTCCGATCACCCTGCTTCCGCACCCGGCGAAGCTGTTCGAGAGATTGTTCCTCCGGAGGCTGAAAGCCTATATCGAGCTTCGTGTAGAGCAGTTCGGTTTCCGCGAGGGACACAGTACCACACTCCAGCTTACCCGGGTGCTACACCACATGGCGAGGGAGATGAACCGGGGCCGAGTCACCGTCGGGGTCTTCCTCGATATCGAGAAGGCCTTCGACCGTGTTTGGCACACCGGCCTCCTTTCCAAGCTCGTAGACTCGCCAGTGCCGCCCATGGCCACACGGTTACTCGCTTCCTACCTGAGTGACCGCCACTTCCACGTGGCCGTGGAGGGAAAAACCTCTACGGAGTATTCCATCGAGGCAGGTGTCCCCCAAGGGAGCTGCCTTTCGCCCGCACTTTACGCTCTGTATTCCAATGATATCCCTACTCTCTCGGACTCCCTCCTCCCGGGAGAGCAGGATGTAACCTTGGCGCTGTTTGCGGATGACAGCGCCTACCTCTACTCATCCAAAAGTCCCAGACTCGCCGCCGCGAAAATGCAAAGGATGCTGGACATCCTCCCTTCGTGGCTCGACAAGTGGCGGCTGTCCGTCAACGTGGGCAAAACAGCTGCCCTTATGACGACACGCCGCCGATGCCCACCATCGCTGAAACTCCGGGGACAGGAGGTCCAATGGACCGACACTGTCAAATACCTGGGATGTATCATAGACCGGCCCCTGCGCATGGGCGCCATGGCCAATCATTTGATCAACCAAGCCAAGGCCGCCCGGTCCATGCTCCGGCCGGTACTAATATCATCCCTGCCTCTACGGGTAAAAGTGTTGGTCTACAAGACCTTCATACGTTCCCGGATCACCTACGCAGCCCCAGCGTGGCATCATCTCCTGTCGGCCACGAACAAGACACGGATCCAGCGTCTGCAGAATGTCTCTCTGCGCATGGCGTCCGGCGCTCCGTGGTTCGTGCGCAATTCCACAATAAGCGGCGACCTGAAGGTTGAATCAGTGGAAGTGTTTGTTGAACGGCTCGCTCGACGGATGTTTGACCGGGCCGACAACGGACCCCACGATCACCTTCATGGAATCGCGCCGCTACACGCACGGCCACCGGAGGGAAGGCCATTGCCGAGAGAAATTCTCGGCGGCGACTCTCCAAGACCCTAACCCCATCCCCCATCCTAGGCGCGCTGGACTCGCCTGCAGCGCGCCACCTCCTACCCCTACCCCTACCACCCCCAAAGTCCCCTCACTATCCCCTCAGAGGAGGGACACACACCGCACGGCCCTCGCTTCGCGAGGGCCAGCGCCTGCGGCGCATGAGTTACCGGCGGGCTATCGCCCGCCGTGATCCTGCCCCTGGCAACGGGGAATATTCCCCAGCCGGAGCCCAACCCCATAGCAAGGGGGTTGAGACCACACAGGATTCATTCTTACATCCACTACCACAAGACAAGCTACTAGGAGCTACTAGTACACGACAAGGTTGTCGTTCGCCGAAGCCGAGGACTTGACGCACTCCAGACCCACGGGACCCGCATTGGAAGAGGACCGAGTCAGCAGAAGCGACGCATCGCTACACGGCAGCCGGACTGTTGGGACCCGAGTAGCATTTTGTTTCGTGCACTCGTTGGTTTCCTTTCTGGCCCCCACCTGCAACCACCATCAACATCCTGCAGCTGCTGACTGAACGGCCTTTGTGAAGGCCCCAAACGGCCTTTTTCAAGGCTTCCCGTGCGGTTGTGAACCAGCCACGCTCGCCCGATCCGAGGGCACGCGTTGTTTCCGCGTGCCTTTGCTCTGTGGTGTGTTCCCTCCGCAGCCGAGCTATCGGGGAGGTGGATCCGCCATAGAATTGGTCCTTCGAGCCGGATCGTGCAGCTGTGGGGTTCCTTCGGTGCTGCGTCCGAAGAACCTGTCAAGTCCTCGGCCCCCTTGGTGAAGGGGTCCTCCCACGTCGAGAGCAGCCGGGTGGAGCCTGCCTGCTGGTGCCTGCCCCGTGCCCAGGTTGGGACCTGCCTTGGTCGTCGCCCGCAGTGAGGGAGATTCACTGCTGGGGTCTCCGTGGTTGAGAAGAGTCGTCGGTGCCTGAAGCAGCAAGATCTTCAAAAAACCGACACTAGGTGGTGCATGAGAACACACCACCAGGCGGTACATTGGCTTGGTATAAGCAGGTACCGTCTAATCGTTCTCCACGCTATCGCCAGTAAGAGTGCTTCAAGGGGGGGCCACTATCGGATGCGCAGGGGTAGTTGGTCAGGCGAGATATCGGCGTAGACCTGTCCCGGTCTACGTGGTCGCGCCCCTTTGAAGTTCGTCCTCTGCAGGGAGCGTGCAACCCTTCCCTTCATTCCCAACCGGTAGGGCTCCTGTTAGGGACCGTTAGGGACCGATAGGGACGGTTAGGGATAGGGACAGTAGGGATAGGGTCAGGGTTCGTTGGACGGACATGGGTCGGCAGTCAACGAAGGCGAATACTGTGGTAAGTATGAATCGCCACAGGGTCAACGTAGCAACGCGGTCTGCAACGACGGGTACGGAGAGCGCCTCTGGTACGGCCGCTACGAGCTCCGCAGCTACGACGGGTACCAGCTATACAACTGGTACGTACACGACCACTGACACCGAGACCAGCGGGGTCTCGAAGGCCACTGGTGAGACGCCGCCGAAGGCTATCACCACCGGCACGTCGCCTACGCCTACAGTGAGGCCTAGCGACGCGATGCCGCCTCCAGCGCCGCGAGCACGATCACGTGCCAGCACGAGCGCCTCCAGGAAGCAGAGGATGATCCTGGAAGAGAACCTGAAGGTCCGGGTTCTGGAGGAAGAGTTGGCAAAAGCTACACTTCGCAAGAAGCAAGCCGAGCTTGCTATCCTGGAAGCGGAGTCTGACATAGACTCCGAAGAAGGCGAGGAGGTAACCGCTAGGGTCAGCGAGTGGGTCGAAGAGCAAACGGTGCTCGTCGAGCCCAGCCATCACACGGGGTGGAGGGAACCTCCCCCGGGTAGATCGGCACCTCAGAGTGCACCCCCGCCTGATTGTAGTAACACGGCTTTGGCGTCCGCGATCATCGAAGCGTTGGATCGCCGGACGCGGCCGGTTGAGCCGCGCGTTGCGCAATCGCATATCCCACGATTTATGCAAGAGCTGCCTATCTACGCAGGCTCCATAAACGAATGGATAGCTTTCTCGGCCGCCTACGAGTCGACAAAATGTCACTTTAGTGACGTCGACAACGTAGCGCGGCTTAGGCACTCGTTGAAGGGAGTAGCCAGAGAAAGCGCGCGCGCCAAATTAATATCGTGCACCAAACCGGACGAGATAATGCACTCGTTGTCGCTCCGGTTTGGTCGCCCCGATAATATAATTGAAATCGAATTGAACAGAATTCGAAAGCTACCGAAGATGTCCGACGAAGCGCGCGACATTTATCATTTTAGTAACGAGGTAGGTAACGCAGTCACTACAATACAGTGCCTGAACAAACCGGAATACCTACATTACCCCGGACTTATCAACTGCGTAGTTGATAAGATGACCGGCTATCTCCGTAGGGAATGGTGTCAGTTCAAGAGACTGCACGACGGAGATAGCCCGGGCCTCATTTTGCTCGCGCGGTTCTTTGAACAGGTCGCGGAGGACTACAGCGTGCATGCTGAGTCAGAGCCCGCCAAGAGACAACCCTTTCGAGAGCGGCCTCCCAACCCCTCGAGAGCGTACTCGGCGGCGGCCGTTAGCGCCGAAAATGAAATAAAACCTAAATATAGGTCTAAAGGTAACAAAACCGCGACTCAACGTCAACGAGACGATTTACGACCGTCTTCGGAATGTCCTGTTTGCAGAGGCGAGCACGCGGTTTACGCATGTCCCGACTTTGTAAAAATGGGGCTTGATGCGCGATGGGATTTTGTTAAAAACAAAGCGCTGTGCTTCGTGTGTTTAGCGCCCCTACGGTCGCACGACGGTAGGAAGTGCACTGCAAAAGGTTGCAAAAGCGACTTTTGCAGGAAATTAAACCGAAGGCATCATGGGATGCTGCATCGGGGCCGTCCTCCGCGACCGCGGAACGACAGTCGCCGATCGCACAGCGCAGGTTCGAATAGGTCGGCTAGGTCGAATAGGTCGTCTGGCTCGAATAGGTCGAACCAAATTATTACCTCCGTCAACGCTGTGAATTGCGCTCAAGCGTTGTTAAAAATTGTGCCGGTTGAGTTAACCGGGCCGTCGGCGAGTGAGACAGTGTATGCCTTGCTTGACGAAGGTTCCACCATAACACTTTTGGAAGAAAGTGTTATGCGGCGTTTAGGCGCCGACGGTAAACGTGTGGGCCTTCAGATAGAGGGCATCGCGGGCAAAACGTTGTCCGAGTCTGGGTCGCGACGGTGCACTATAGGCGCACGGGGCGTCTATAATTTAACGCGCCACAATACGGAGGTACATACCGTCAAAAAGCTACGGTTATCGTCTCAAACAGTAGACAAACGGTTAGTCGACAAGTGCGAACACTTGTGCGACATTAGTCAACCGTTAACGTACAAAAACGCGACCCCAGTTATGTTGATCGGGCAAGATAACTGGGATCTCATTGTTACCCGTCAATTTAAGTCCGGAAGGAAGGGACTACCAGTGGCGTCTCTCACTTCCTTCGGATGGACGGTGCACGGTTCCATAGCGGGAATCGAGCAACCTGCGACCGCGACTCGCAGGTGTAAACGCGTAGTAGGCAACGATCGCACCACGGTGGTTCGAGATCGTTTTGTTGTGAATTCGGACGGCGTAAAGGCTGAGCAGCCGCGCCAAGGGTCGGATACCCTACCGAAAAAAGGGCGTCGTAAAAGACGACGCAAGCGTCAAAATAAAACATCGCGGGAGTCGAAAGTTTTATCAGCGCCATCTGGCGGAATAGTTCGGAACTATTTACCGCGCAGAGTTAAGTCGAATCAAATTAGAAACGGTAGTAGTTCGATAGTCGCGCCATCTATGCGTAATTCTGGGAACCAGGATTCGCATACAGATGAACGTACGCCCGAGTGCAAGCAGTTTGTACGGGGTACTGCGCCGACCAAACGACCTATAAGGATACATAGGTCTTGTGAAGACTTGGTACAAGCTAGAGTAAATGTCGTTGGGGGCAACGACGAACTCGCTTGTGAGCCTACGTCGAATAGGCAAGTAAGTAAACCTCCGATTGAGCGTAGGGGCAGTACGCCGATCAGTAGGGATAGTGAAACGAGTCAGGTAGGTATCCTGAAGGCTGTAGTCGGGAGCGCGGTTCAGATCCTGAAAGAGCGGACATCTCTTACCCAACAGTTGCGGGGTCAAGAGACTGAATCACGAACCCGACGTGTACAGTTCTCGTCAAAATAGTGCGTAATGGGCGTGTTAGTTTTTGGAGGTTCAGTGCCTGAAACACGGCCAACCCTTACCCCACAGTTGCAGGGTGAAGGGTCTGAATCTCAACTAAACACCAAAGCCTAATATAGATCTCCGATCGAGAGCGATCGTGGAGAATCGATAGTGTGGCGTTAAGTTACGCGAGCGCGTAATACGCCTTATATTTTTGACGCGGCAAGAAGGCGCAAGTCATAGTTGACTGGGCCGGACCTTCTTTAGTCGCTTTTACGTGAATATGTTGTCCTCACATATGGATGGACACGCAGACTGACCGGAGTCAACCCGATCACAATTTGTTGTGCGGGTGTCTGCACGTATTGTAGAAATCTTCTAGGGCTGAGCTACAGCCAATCCACACACGAACGTTTTCCGCGGGGGGAAACGTTACGCACGCGTTACGGTTAAAAGACCAACACACGGTAAGTAGTCGGTAGTTCACCGAACTAGTATTTTCAAACCACCGAGACATCGACAACTAATCGCATTCTTGTAGGTAATGCTACAAATGCTTCCCATCTGTGAGCTAGAGAACAAGGCGACCGTAAGTCGGCTGGAGGCTGACTACGGATCCTTTTCAATAAGGATGGTTTAAAGGACACCTGCCGTCACTACTTCCCCGAAGGGACGACCGCAGAGATGACCTCTGGCGGCTGATGACGAAGTCATAGTAGTGAAAGTTCTCTACCCGGGAATACATGGCCACGCAGCATCACTGACGGTGCTGGTGGGTTCCAATGGTAGGTTAGGTTGTGTAAGTTGACACGTTGCGTCGACCACTGTCTCGCACTTAAGGTGCTAACGTCCAACGAATCCTGAGTTAGGTGTAGGATCGTTAGGTAGGTTTTTGTATAAATTAAATTCTTCGTGCTAATTTATATTGTGTGTATTAAACGTGTGAAGGTATAGGTCTTTTTAAATCCAATAACGTGTGTAGGTTTAGGTCTTTTTCAATTGTACTTAATATGTATAGGGTAAGTCTTTTGTAAATTGTACTGTGTAACGTGTGTAGGATTAGGATTTTGTGTATATACTTAACGTGTTTTTGTGTGTGAATTTTTGCCCCCGAAATTCCATAACTTGTTAGGTATAATTTTGTAAAAATATAAATGTATAATGTTGATCCCTTTAAAATGTATGTGTTAGGTATAATGTTCTTTTTCCAAAAATTAATGTGTAATTTTTGTTGTTAAAATTTGTAATTTTACTGCCAAAATGTACTAGGTATAGTTTTGTGTCATTTTAACGTGAAATTGTTTGTTCCCAAAAATGGGTTTTAATGTTTTAACTTATGTAAAATTGGTTCGTAGTACGCAACAATGTACGTCTGGTTATGTGTCGACCAGACGCACGAGACTTAAGCAGGCAGGTAGGCAGGCTAAGTTTCCTCACCCATGGGGTAATTAACTTCGTTAATTAGGGTGGAGATTGTTGCGGAAACTCAGTTTCGGCTGAAAAACAGGAAAATAGGTCGAAATAAAGTCTTAAAATAATAATAAAATGCGTGGGTATCTGAGAGCCCATTGCAACGTGAATAGCTACGCTCATCGCATAAGTGGGCGTGGCACTATTATAATTAAATTATTATCAAAATATTGCAAATATTTATGCTTAAATGTATATAAAATGGTATTTAGGGGTAGGCAGATGTTGCTACCCACCCCTAAAATACATATGAGCCCTGCTGGCATCCCCATTATGTATATAATAAGAATTTTATAAAATGTGTAATTTCTTATATGAATATTGTGTTTTTGTATGAATCTGGTATGATTCTTATAAGTAATGTGTATCACCACGACCTACTATGTAAAAGGTAGTGGTCTGGGCAGAATCGAATTGGATTCTGAGCCCAACAAGAATAATAAATGGTATTATGTCTTAGTGTCATAATTTTCCCCAAGTAAATCCTAACACATACAAGGGCAATCCCTCGAGGTCCTGTTATTATGGTATAACAGTACCTCGGGTGATTTAAGGGCTCTAGGGAGTTGTCGACAATAATATTGTTTGCCGGCGCCATACCAATCGTCGTTAGATTGGTCGGCAACTCTCTAGGTCCGAACATTGGATGCATGTAGCATCAATGCCCAAACACTTAGGCTGTCTAGACCTACGTGAGCTGGGTCTAGACCTAAGGGCCTCTAGGGAGGTATACACCCGGAGTCCCCCCGACGACCCGATGCGTCTGGAGGGCTCCGAGACCAAACCTATTCGGTAGATTTAGGCAGGTTTGTGGCCGTTATACTGCGCTAACGGCCAGGTGTTTATATGTATATAAGAGTGTTATATACCAATATGTAGGTATGATATTAGGCTATTATTGTAAATAAATGTTTTAGCAAAAGGGTTGCAACAGGCTGGCTGTCAGGTACATGTAGGGTGCATAGGGCCGCCGAATTGTCGCGGATTCGGCGGCGAAAATCGCACACCGGTCGGGGGTCCCATTTGGGTAATTAATTGCGCATAAGGGTCTTCATTTTCTCGGCTTTGGATTCATTCTTACATCCACTACCACAAGAGAAGCTACTAGGAGCTACTAGTACACGACAAGGTTGTCGTTCGCCGAAGCCGAGGACTTGACGCACTCCAGACCCACGGGACCCGCATTGGAAGAGGACCGAGTCAGCAGAAGCGACGCATCGCTACACGGCAGCCGGACTGTTGGGACCCGAGTAGCATTTTGTTTCGTGCACTCGTTGGTTTCCTTTCTGGCCCCCACCTGCAACCACCATCAACATCCTGCAGCTGCTGACTGAACGGCCTTTGTGAAGGCCCCAAACGGCCTTTTTCAAGGCTTCCCGTGCGGTTGTGAACCAGCCACGCTCGCCCGATCCGAGGGCACGCGTTGTTTCCGCGTGCCTTTGCTCTGTGGTGTGTTCCCTCCGCAGCCGAGCTATCGGGGAGGTGGATCCGCCACAATAACCCAGTAAAGTTTTCACAAAAGTTATTCAACAATAATTAAGCCTCAAAAACCTACTTTTCGATAATACATAATAACTCAGTAAAGTTTTCACAAGTAGTTATTCAACAATAATTAAGCCTCAAAAACTTACTTCTCGATAATACATAATAACCCAGTAAAGTTTTCACAATTAGTTATTTAACAATAATTAAGCCTCGAAAACTTACTTTTCGATAATACATAATAACCCAGTAAAGTTTTCACAAGTAGTTATTCAACAATAATTAAGCCTCAAAAGCTTACTTTTCGATAATACATAATAACCCAGTAAAGTTTTCACAAGTAGTTATTCAACTATAATTAAGCCTCAAAAACTTACTTTTCGATAATAGATAATAACCCAGTAAAGTTTTCACAATTAGTTATTTAACAATAATTAAGCCTCAAAAACTTAATTTTTGATAACACATAATAACCCAGTAAAGTTTTCACAAGTAGTTATTCAATAATAATTAAGCCTCAAAAACTTACTTTTCGATAATACATAATAACCCAGTAAAGTTCTCACAAGTAGTTAGTTACGTCAGCCCACCCAAGTGTTATAGTAAATGTTTAAACTGCAGTATTGCACTTTTCGTTCCATTGCCTTATTAGGAGCGTTGGACGGCGATCAGACGATTCTGAGAATCATCTAACCGTCAAACCGAGGTGATGTAATTGATTAAACAAATAGAATTATTCATTCCTTGTGAGTTACTTAATAAATTAAGACGTGTGTAAATAAAGTTTGCTTTGATTTTTAAAAAAGCCTTTCCCCGCCACGGCAGCTTGACTGTGACAGTCGTTGTAGGATTTCTACCACCTAGTGCTAACTTAGTAACAACCCAAATAGTGTTCTAAGATCAAAACGTACGAGGTCTCCGTTTCTACGGTTAAGGCGGATTTCTGAACCACCAAAAAATATTCGTCAAGCAAACACGTATTACAAGTGAATCGTTGGAAGACAATGGAAGGAGCCGGATGGTGAGTAAACATCGTTCATTATCCGTTATTTCTATTCCTTTGTCCTTTCCTCCTATATTAGGTTATTTGGACCAAAAATTGCCGAAATAACTTTTCTAGATTACAATTTAAAAATCTTTTTGTAATTTTTATATTTTAAGTTTATTCTTTATTGTGTATTAATTATTGTGTAAAATGGAACAGGTAGAAATAAGATCAATTCCTAAGGAAATAAGTAGTCTCATCCCAAAATTTGATGGTGATAAAAAATTATTAAACCTTTTTATTAGGAAATGTGAATATGTTATTAATAGTTTTAGGGGTAATCCAGTTCAGGATTTATATTGTTTTCATACAATAACAAGTCGGTTGAACGGTAAAGCAGCCGCCTTATTAAGTGAAAGAGAAGACATTACGTCATGGGAGTCACTAAGGTCACTCCTTATACAACACTTTGGCGACCCGCGCAGCGAGGAATGCGTTGCCATTGAGTTGGAAACAATTAAGATAAGAACTAATGAATCATATTTAGACTTTTGTAACAGAATACAGTTAGTTAGGAGTACGTTGTTATCAAAGGTGAATTTATTGACTGACGAGAATTTAAAAACGAGTAAAATAATAATTTATAATAACTTATCTTTAAATGTATTTTTGTATAATTTACCCGAAAATTTAATAAGGATAGTGAGACTTAAATCGCCCGCTAATCTGGAAAATGCTTTAGGTATTGTATTGGAAGAAGTTAATTTTCAATACCAATATAAAAGTAGAAATGAAATGTTAAGGTCTCGAAATGACCAAAAACCTATTTTTAATAATTTTAAACCCTTTAATAATAATAATTTTCAAAATAAATTTAAGTTTGGTGTTCCTCATAACAATTTTAAATTCAATATGCCTAACCAACAACCAAGGTTTGGTTATAATGACAATCAAAATAATAATCGTAATTTTAATCAAAATAATAATTTTAATCAAAATCGTAACTTTAATCAAAATAGATTTAGTGTTCCTCAACAAAATCTTTGGACACAGAATCGTCCAAATTTCCAACAAAATAAATATTTTAAGCCTAACTCAGGTTCTTATAAAAATAAATATCAATTTGGTGTCCCTCAAAATAATGTAAACCCAAATGATACGGACGTAAGCATGCGTACCGCACCTCAAAATACTAATAATTTATTTTATAACGATCAAAATTGCCATACAGTGCCACCATTGCCTGTTGAGCAAAATTTTAATGGAAATTTTCAAATAGATGCCTCTGTAATGTACCCAGAGTAATCAATTTAAATTATAATGAAGATTTAAAATTACCTTATATAATTATTCCTGAAATTAATTCTAAGTTTATGATAGATACGGGAAGTACTCGATCTTTTATTAGTCCTAAAATTGCTAATAAATATTTTGTTAATTATAAGTTTATTGAACCTTTTCAAGTTATAAGCACACATGCAAGTAGTGATCATAATGAAGTAATTAATATACCCTTACTTAAAACTTTTAAAAGTAATGGTCAACATAAATTTTATATATTTAATGTGGATGATAAATATGATGGTTTAATCGGTAGTGATTTATTAAAATATTTAGGTGCAATAGTTGATATGAATAATCTAATTTTAAAGACTAATACTACGGAAATACCGATAATTTATAATAATAATAATTTTAAAATCCATAAGTATGTGTTAGAGCCCCGCACCGAAACTCGTGTAAGACTCCCAACTAACATACGTAATGGAGATGCTATTTTAAATTTTATTAATTTTCGTGACGGCGTAAGAATGCCAAGTGCTATTATTAAATGTGAAAATTATTACGCTAGTACTATAATTCAAAATACGTCATATGAATACATGACATTAAAAATTAATTCACCATTTAAGGTTGAAAAATATGAAAATAATGTATGTTTAAATAATTTTATAAATGATAACGTAGAAGTGGATGAAATTTTAGTTGATAATTTAAATAATAAATTACGTTTAAATCATACAAATAAGGAAGAATATAACTTAATTACTAAACTTTGTTACGAATACAAAGATATATTTTATTGTGAACAATTACCTTTAAGTTTTAACAATGAAGTTAAACATGAAATACGTACTAAAAATGAAGATCCAATTTACATTAAACCTTATCGACAACCACCTGTACTGCAGGAAGAAATTAAAAATCAAGTTAAAAAGTTACTTAATGATAATGTTATAACAGAATCGCACTCACCTTGGAGCGCACCTGTTCATCTAGTGCCAAAGAAAATGGATGCTTCTGGCGAAAGTAAATATAGAATGGTTGTAGACTATAGACGTTTAAACGAAATTACTATTGACGATAAATATCCTTTACCGAACATTTCGGATATCTTTGATAAGTTAGGACGTAGTACTTATTTTTCTACACTGGATTTAGCTAGTGGCTATCACCAAATTGAAGTCGAATCTAAGGATAGGCAGAAAACTGCATTTAGTACTCAGTTTGGGCATTATGAATTTTTAAGGATGCCATTTGGTCTCAAGACGGCACCCGCTACTTTCCAAAGAGCAATTAATAATGTGTTGCGAGGATTGCAAGGCATACATTGTCTCGTATATTTAGACGATATTATAATATTTTCTAGTAGCTTACAAGAGCATATAACTAATTTAAGAAATATTTTCGATAGGTTAAGAAAAACCAATTTAAAAGTTCAGTTAGATAAGTCTGAATTTTTACGTAAGGAAGTCTTATATCTTGGACATACTATAACTAAAGATGGTCTTAAACCAAATGACGATAAAATAAAAGCGGTTATTAATTACCCAATTCCGAAAACGACAACGGAAATAAAAAGTTTTCTAGGTCTTATAGGCTATTATAGAAAGTTCATAAAGGATTTTGCGAAAATAACGCAACCTTTAACGAAATGTTTAAAGAAACGAAATAAAATAATTATCGATAAAGAATACATAGAATCTTTTGAAAAATGTAAACAATTATTAATAAACGCACCTATTTTAGAATATCCAGATTATGAGAAGTCATTTATTTTGACAACAGATGCCTCAAATATAGCTTTAGGCGCTGTATTAAGTCAAGGCAATATAGGTAGTGACAAACCAATAGCGTTTGCAAGTAGAACGTTAAATCAGAGTGAAAGTAAATACAGTACAATTGAAAAAGAACTGTTAGCCATTATATGGGCGGTCAAACATTTTAGGCCTTACCTTTATGGAAGGAAATTTACTATTTTTACTGACCATAGACCTTTAGCTTGGTTATACTCCCTTAAGGAACCAAATAGTAAATTAACTCGATGGAGATTACGTTTATTAGAATATGATTTTAACATAGTATATAAAAAAGGAAGTCAAAATACTAACGCAGATGCTTTAAGTAGAATTAAATTAAATATAACTGAAAACGAATCTATGATAGTTAATATTGATGAAAAAGAAGAAAGATTGCAAAGGCAATTAAAAGATATTATAAGTGAAATTGAACGTGTAAGTAGAAATGATAGCGATAATTCAAAAACTGTAACTATTTCTGATGAAGAAAGAACAATAACAAATGATTCATCAAGTAGGACAGAAACTGTTCATTCAGAACAAAACTGCGATAGCGCAGGAATTCCGATTTTGCATGAAGCGATCGACACGAAACCTAACCAAATATTAGTTTATTCTTGGTTTAAAAATGAATTGTTAGTTAAGAATATATCTAGGGATAAACAAAAGATTTTAGAAGTTCATTTACCTTTAAATAAACCTAATTTAATAAAACAATTTTTAAAAGAATATATTTTACCTAAAAAGAAATATTTTATATACTTCGAAAATATGGAACATAGGAGAGAATTTTCTAATATTTTTGTAACATTATTTGCGAAGGATACTGTAGAATTTTTAGAATGTACCGAAAGAGTAGTGTATGTTGATAATGAAAATGAACAACGTGATATAACGACGAGATATCATGAAGGTAAAACATGTCATAGGGGAATTAAAGAAACTGTTATGAGAATACGTAGGGCATATTACTGGCCAAATATAAATGAAACTGTAGCCGCATTTATTAATTCATGTGACGCATGTAAGAAAATGAAGTATGATAGGAATCCAAATAAACCTATTTTACAATTAACACAAA
Source organism: Monopis laevigella (assembly GCA_947458855.1). Lineage (NCBI taxonomy): Eukaryota > Metazoa > Arthropoda > Insecta > Lepidoptera > Tineidae > Monopis > Monopis laevigella. The sequence continues at coordinate 16,198,754 of OX381583.1, read as the reverse complement.
CGCAAAGGAAACCGTTTGAAGAAATATTTATTGATACGTTTAGCATAGAAGGCGAATCGTATTTAACTTTAGTCGATGCATTTAGTAAGTTAGGTCAAGCTATTTTAATTAAGTCTAAGAATACTTCAGAAATTATACGAGGATTAATTAATTATTTTTCATATTATGGTGTACCTAAAAGAATTAGTTCAGATTCAGGTACTGAATTTAATAATGAGCTATTAAAAGAATTATTAAGTTTATATAAAATAGAGTTACACTTAGGAACTCCTAATAACCCAAATTCAATGGGAATTGTTGAAAGATTCCATTCAACTATTATAGAAATATATAGGATAGCTATGTATGAGCAAAAGCACTCAGATGCTGCTTCTATAATGTCATATTCAGTAATGGCATATAACAATACTATTCATTCAGTTACTAAACTGACACCTTTCGAAGTTGTATTTGGACATACCGATACAAATAGTGTATTTGATATAGAGTTTGAAAAGCATTATATGCAACAATTAGTTAAAGAACATGCTAAAAGAACTAAATACTTATATGAATATATATCTGAAAAAATGGTAGGAATTAAAATGAATAATAGAGATAAGAAGGGTGGAGAACCCATACCTAAATTGTCTATTGGACAAGAAATTTACGTTAAAACTACAAATAAAAGAAAAAGTAAAGATAAACCTCGTTATGATAAAGCTATAATTATAGGTAAAGTCAAAAGAAATATAGTTCCTATTAAATTAAGAAACAGAGAAACTAAAGTTCCTGTTAAAAATATAAAACGTATTTCACAGGTTGAAGCTGATACTTCTGATGATTGTGATCGAGAGTGTAATGAATCTCCAATTACAACAGATAACAAATAATCCAGGTATTTTACCGATACGTAAAGGCGAAGCTGTTTTAAAAAATGATAAATGGATAATTATAAAAAATGTTAATTTAAGTTTGATAAATGATGATATAATGTTAAATATTTTTAAATACAATGAATTTGAAAAAATGATCAATTTTAATTTTGATAATAAGTTTAATTTAGAATTTGATAACTGGCGTATACAATTTGAATATATGAAAGAAATAACTATTAATAAATATAAACAATTAGTACCAACTCAAAGATTTAAGAGAGGTATATTTAATCCTTTAGGTTCATTAATTAAAGTAATTACAGGTAATTTAGACCATGATGACGCTATTAAATATGATAATTTAATTAAAGATATTAAAAATAATCAAAATGTATTAAATAAGAAAATTACTTTAGTAGCTGATTTTATTGATAATTTTATGAATATGTCTCAAAACATTAATTATGTTTTAATGAATTTAGAAAGTACTTTAAATGATTTTAAAGTTGAGTTTAATGAATTAAGAACTACGAGTATGTTAGCTTTATGTTATAGTAATATTTTAAGTGTGTATAATTTATTCATTCATAATTTGCGTAGCATTTATATAAAAATGAATGAAATTGAAACTGCTTTAGCATTCAGTAAGTTGTTGATTCTACATCAATCGATAATTAATTCGGATGAATTGTTAAGCTTATTAAAAGAAATTGAAAAAACTGATAAACTTGTGTATCCTGTTAATTATAAGAATTTAATATTTATAGAACAATGTATTGTACTTAAGGCGTATGTAAAGGAAAATTTAGTAACTTTTATTTTAGAGGTACCTTTGGTCCAAAATGACACTTTTATATATTATAAGTTGTATCCTTTACCCATGTATAATCCTTTATATAACAAAACTACCCTTGTTGTTCCTAAACACCCTTACCTTTTAATGAACGGGTTGAAAACCAAATTCGTCATGAACCCATGTCGAGAAATAACTGAAGAAATATTTATGTGTGAGAATGATGATAATACACAATACGAAGATGATTGTGTTAAAAATTTAATGTTGTTTACGAAGAATTATTCGAGTTGTACTCAAATTCCTGTAGAAATGGAAGCTGTTAAATTACAGCATATTGAAGAAAATCGTTGGCTTTTACATTGTCGACAAGAGAAAGTATTGATTAAGAAATGTGAACATGATGTTTCTAGACAACCAATCGCTGGAACATATATGTTAATTTTAGATGATAATTGTGAAGTAAAAATTGATGAGTTAATATTAAAAACTCATAAACTTTCTATTAAAGAAAAGTATTTGAATATACCAGTAATTAATTTGCCCGAGATTACACAAATCGATTCTCGTATGCAAGAAAAGAAAGAGAATAAGAATATTGATGTGAAAGGAGTTGATTTCAGCAATCTCCAATATTTGTCTTATGTTTTAAGAAAAGAAAATGAAGATTTCCCAGTGAAAAGTGATAGTGAAAGTGAAAAGTTTGTAAAAGTGCATAGCATAAGTCTTGCTACTGTAATCCTTTATATTGTTTTAATCTTAAGTTTAATAATTTTTATATTGTATTATTTTTGGGAAAGTGTTAAGAAATTTTGTGTAAAGCAAAATTATCCGAAGAATAATCGTTCGGATAATTCCGCTCTTAAGGGGGGAGGAGTTACGTCAGCCCACCCAAGTGTTATAGTAAATGTTTAAACTGCAGTATTGCACTTTTCGTTCCATTGCCTTATTAGGAGCGTTGGACGGCGATCAGACGATTCTGAGAATCATCTAACCGTCAAACCGAGGTGATGTAATTGATTAAACAAATAGAATTATTCATTCCTTGTGAGTTACTTAATAAATTAAGACGTGTGTAAATAAAGTTTGCTTTGATTTTTAAAAAAGCCTTTCCCCGCCATGGCAGCTTGACTAGTTATTCAACAACAATTAAGCCTCAAAAACTTTTCGATAATACATAATAATATTGTGTGTACCATAATTTTATGAAAACAATATGGATCGCAGTATAAAGGGGGGAGTGGTAAATGCCGTTTTTTTTTTTTAAAATTATGACTCATTAACCAAACTATAAGATCTATAACTATTCCAAACAAGTAATTCGAAATCCATTGACGGACACCGAACGCCATTTAAAAAAAAAAACGGAATATTAAAACAAATAATAGAGAAGAGCTTTATGGTAATACTTGTTATTGTCCTACTACAGAAGTCCGCGTTCTACAAAATAAGCTTTCGCACTACCAGTATTTAAACACTACCACTATTACACACTACTAAATAAGACTAACATTAATACCTAGTCATGCAACGGTATCAGTCTGTGGGTTAGTCAGTTTTCAGGAGACTACTGCATCTATTTCATATAGAGGTCATAGTTTCCTTTATTATATTAGGATGGGGTTACAAAACAAGAACCAGAACCAAGAACTGGTCATTAAGTAGGTGATATAAAATAGTTGCACTGTAGCAGTTGAACTGGCGATAAAATACCTATATTGATTATCGCTCTAAACGGGTGTTGGGCATCTGGCGAATTCCTATAACCTATGGTAACGGCATCGGTTCGCTATTGACATATAAAAATGACAGAAACAGTTAACTTCCGTAAGTATATCTGTCACTTTTATATAGGATTAACGAATTCCATTTAGAAATGACTATACTCGTAAATAGCTCGGTCTATCCCATTCTTAGCCTTTTTACAAATCTGATTCTCAATAGATAAAGGATTACTTGTTAAATAGAAATTAAAAAAAGTTTAACGTTATAAAAGTAGAGACAAAAATAAAGTCACCGTGTCGCAAGGGGCCTAAATGTCAAGACAATAGCTAAATACCTAAATAAAATACCAACTTCCATTTTTCTATCCCTCAAAAAAACAAAATTTAGTAACATAGAAAATTGCACCTGGGAACAAAAAGGTAAAAGCATAAAAATCACATTCTGAATAGCTCCCATCGCGATGTCGCCCGGCAGATAGGCAGAACATTATTATATAATATTCTAAGAGCGACCTCAGCGGAGTTACACTAGGGTTGTCATCCGTCTCGCTAGGTACGAGAAAATGTCACCGGTTTGGAACCTTTGTCACAGAATAAATAATAGTGTGTCCCGGGCCTCATTATAAAATCTTATGGCCCTATTCATAAAAACTAACGGCGGTTTCATCTAGGTATATTTTTTTATTGGAACACGACATGTGAAAGTCACATGGTGGTATCTACCTGGTGGTAGATACCACCATGTGACAAAAAAAAAAAAAAAAAAAAAAAAACTGTAAACGTAACTCTGTCTTAAATAAATAGTAATATTTAGATTACTTGTTAATACCTTTAAAAATGTTTTAAAAGTGATAAGTGCAGTTTAAAGTAATAACTTAGGTGTTATTTCCACATAACAACATCATTGTAAGAGTAAAACATGTGGTAAACTCTGTAACAATGACCCCACCAGTGATCTGTCAAGTTTAAATTTATAATAATCTGGTAAAGAACTATTTACGTAATTTTTTTTTTTACATTGTACATCATAATGATAACATAATGTAATTTATTACTTACTTGATTGATCTATGACATTATTAATAGACACATTTCGTTGTGGTGTATAATGTTCATAACTGAGACAGACCGAAAATAAATACTTTTGTAAACAATAAAAAGTTTGTAGAATTAACTACAAATTAACACAACTAGCTAATGAATAATATCAGAAAAATATTGTTTAATTTGCTTTGTTATGTTTTCATTCTTTCAATTTCAATGACCACAGATTAGAGAGTGAGCACAGATTATATAGTAATATATACTACTTAAGAGTGAGTACAGACCATATGATTCTACCACAATGTGGAAAGGCAAAGATCTTACAACCTTCTAGTACATAATACAGAACACAATGATGATTGATGACATTAAGTAAAAGGTAGAATATAATTATAGAGAGAATGGTCCGCTAATATATAATAAAGCCATATTACGTTTCGGTTTTTGTTAATTATTTTGCTCTTTCTTGTTTTTATTATTATTTTTTCACCATATGATTACATATTAATCAAAATGAATGTGACTACAAGAAAAACAAGAATGCTGACGATGATAGAACCTGATTTAGACATAAATACAAATCATGATGATATTTTGAAAAACTATGAAAAATCTATTATTATTATGACAAAAACATTAGAAGCTAAAGATAATGAAATAGAAAAGATGAAGGAGGAGTTTGATGAAAACGAAATGGAATTCAAAAAAATGTGTGTAATAAATACTAGTTTAAAAAAAGAATTATCCGAGGCTAAGGATGAAGTAAAATTACTGGAAGAAAAAAATACATATTTACAGGGTGTTAACGAATATTTAGAAGATAGTGAATTAAAAAATATAATGCTGATACAGCCATTGAAGCGACAATTAAGTAAAATAGAAACTGCTAACATTAAATTGCAGAATAGATATACACAGTTACTGATGGCATATACAAATAAATATGGAAACAATTTAAAAATTAAAATAAAACCTTGTTCTAGATTAAGCTTAAAATTAAGAAAGAAAAACAAAAAACTCATGAAACGAATAAATTATTTTACAAAAGAACATGAACAACTTAAAAAAACTATCAATAAAGGAAAATTAAATGTTGAACAAGCAAAATCTATTAGTAACGACTGTTTGGAATATCTCCATGCTGAAATTATATTTTTGACAGAAACTATTGAAAAACGAGATAATATTATATCGGAACTACAAACGAAACTGCAGGAAGCTATTGAATTGGCAAAAACTAATATTATAGCAAAACCAATATATACAAAACATATTGAAATAATAGAAGACCTAGAGAAAACAATTTTACAACTACAAGATCATATTGACAACAAAATAACAGAACATAACGAAATAATGCACTGTGATAAAATAAAAAAAAACAGGAAAGGGTGATTAACAATATTAGTAATAATGAACCTACAAATTTGTGCTCCTGTAATTTAAACAGCCATTTCACGGTGCCCGACTCCGATGTGGATTTTTCCTTACCCTCAGCTCCAACAGTCGTTCATAATAATCAACAGGTACCAAAAATAGTTATATATTCTGATGAGGTTGGCTCTGGACTTGGTATACTTATGTCCAAATATACTGGGTACAGGGTACTAAACCACTGTTATTCTGGATTATCGCTAGCGCGATTAACAGCAAAACTTTTAGTAGACAGATTTGATCATAATTTAATGAAAAAGGGCTATTATACCATTACAGAGTACCTAAATGACAAAGGCGCGTGGTAAAGTAAAGTTTATGACATTATTATATTATATAGGTAATTAAATTATTTTTATTAATCATGTTACTGACATTTTTTTTATTTGAATTTTTATTATTATTGACATTTGTTTATACCTATTTATTACGTTTAATTATCATCTATTGTCGACACATATTTTTATTTTATTATTGACATTTATTATTATTAGTTTTATTTATTGTTGACATTTATTATTATTAGTCTTATTTATTGTTGACATTTATTATATTATATTAATATTCAAAATCATTTATTTCATGTAAATCTTTACATATTTTAATTAATGGTGACAGTATAATGAAAAAACTATTACTTTTTGACATTTATTTTATGTAGACATTTACTTTACTATTTTAGTTTATTATTATTTATTTTGATTTATTATTTTAGTAATTTGACTGTGAAAATTTAATAATGCCCTTTACATAAGTTACCGGACATTTATATTGTGTTTTGTACCTAGGTACTGTTTTTATGTGGGTTAGGTGTTATTATTATTTTTATATTCCTAGTTATACCTAGGTTTACATTTTGGACAATGCCTCTATACAGCAGCTAATAGTTTAAGCTTTGTTTATTTTATAATTTATTCTCTGTATATTTACATACTGATTTACTGCAATGTGCTGCCCAGTATTCCAAGCTTATAATATTATGTATTAATAGTACTACATACAAGTGTATAAAATAATGTAGGTATTTTATTGTGTTATTATGACTGGTAAAAGTGCTAAATATATAAGCCTAATTACTGAAATAAAGAATTGAAATTGAAATTGGTGAGCTGACCTAGAAACTCCATGAATGGGATCAATCAATAATTATTCTTAAAAATATTGTTCGCTCCCACTATGCCGCCTAAATGATGCAATTACGAAATGGGGGGTGCCAATAACGTATAGCATTACGAGTATATTTTAATATACTCTCTACTCGCTGCCTTATTGTCAATTCAACAACCCATTTCGTAACCGCACTCTGAAAGGAGACTACCACCTCGACAAGAAACCGATGCAGTAGTCTCCTGAAAACTGGAGAACCCACAGACTAAAACCGAAACATGACTAGTAACGACACCGGTCGGTCGGCCTAACGAAGTTATAAAGACCTTCCTCCCACCTAGTATATAATATTATATATACTAGGATTGACGAAAAAAGTTAACACTGCTTGTTCTCCTAGATTTTAGTAATGCCTTCAACTGTGTCGATCATGATATTCTTATCGCTATTTTGCGTTCACTTAATATTTCTCCTACTGCGACACAGTGGTTCAACTCATATCTTCGCGGACGCAGGCAGCGCATTCGGGTGGACAATGTTTTCTCTGATTGGTGTTTCCTCACTGCTGGCGTCCCGCAAGGTGGCGTTTTATCTCCTTTGCTCTTCTCAGTTTTTATTAATACCATGGTCCAAGTAATTAATTTTAGTTCCTATCATCTGTATGCCGATGACTTGCAACTTTCGCTGCACTTTGATATTTGTGACATAAATGTTGCCATTACCAGGGTTAATCGTGATTTGGAGGCTATTCGGGTTCGCTCGCAAAACCTTGGTATTTTAGTTAATCCTTGTAAGACGCAGGTCATGGTCCTTGGTTCTAAACACATGTTGAGTAGATTGGATGTGGAATCAATCTCTCCATTAGTATTTAATAGCATACCTCTTCCTTTTTGCCAGCATGCTAAGAACCTTGGTTTACATATGACCTGTGATCTTTCTTGGAACTATCACATTTCGGAAGTTAGTAAACGTATTTTCGCCAGCATGCATTCGCTCAAGCGGTCCCAGTACCTCATTCCATTTAAGACAAAGATTATGTTAGTAAATTTACTTCTTTTCCCTATTTTAGACTATGCTGATGTATGTTACTCTGATCTGACTGAAGACCTACTCAATAAACTCGACCGCCTTCTTAACTTGTGCATACGCTTTGTTTTCGGCCTTCGCAAATATGACCATGTATCTATTTACCGCAAACAGTTAAGATGGCTTAATATACGATCACGTAGATCAGTGCACATGCTTTCTTTCCTTTATAACATCCTCTATAATCCTAATGTGCTTACCTAAAATCTCGATTTATTTTCCTCTGTGATTCTCACGATCGTCCTCTTCGCTCCACCGTTAATAACCAATTAAAGATCCCGTCGCACATCTCCACCAAATATTCCGATTCTTTTACTGTGTCAGCTGCTCGTCAATGGAATTTGCTTCCTCTGTGTATAAGACAGGCTCCAACCATCGGTGTATTTAAACGTCTACTCACCACTCATTATTTGAATAAGTAACTGCCAATTTTTCCTTTAGCATTTTCTGTTTTGATATGTATTATATTGTATGATTTATATAAGTAGTATATTATGTATTGAGTGTATGTTTAAGTATTTACATGTAATATTTAAGTAGTTTATATACTATTCCCTATATGTCTTTTAAATTGTTATTTATTTGCTTTTGCACCCTGTGCATAATCTTCCACTCTCTCAAAGGTTAGCTGGTAGAAAATGCCTAAGGCATTAAGTTCGCCTATGTTCAATTTTATTTTGTAATTTTGTGCAATAAAGTATTTTAAATAAATAAATAAATATCATACTAGGTATATAATATAAGCTGAAGAATTTGTTTTTGGTTGGACGTGTTAATCTCAGGAACTCTTGGTTCAAATTAAAAACTTATTTTAGAGTATATAGATAGCCCATTTATCGAGGAAGGCTATAGTCTGTATGACATCATGCTATGACCAATAGGAGCGAAGCATCAACGAAACATGTTGCAAAAAGGAGGAAAATTGATTCCTTCGTAGACGGTTAAAGTTACGCAGACGAAGTTCCACGGGTTAGCTAGTTTAAATATATTTTTGTATATAATATAAGCTGATTTATCAATAAAACTATTGCTAAATTATATTTTTTTCAATTTTTTATTACAAAGTAATATGTTAATGATATAAGTGGTGGCCGAGTTGGTTAGACATTGGACTTAAAAACACTTAGGTCCCTGGTCCGAATTCCGGTGTGAACCAAATAGTTTTTAATTAAAAAAATATGTACATTTGTTTGACAAAACCACTATAGTACCTCGGAGAGCACGTTAAGCTGTCGGTCCCGGTTTCACCATACAAACTTGTGAAACCGTTTATAGATGGGTTATTGAGTCTATTCAAAACATCGCGACGAGCTAGCCACCTGTTCGGTGTAGACTCATACCATCGGCTACGACAAGGTGGGATTAAAACCCCCTCCGCTGGGTTCCCTGGGGCCGTCTAGGCGGTCTCGGGCGCCGTAAGGCACCCGTGATGACATGTATATGTATATAAAATAATATGTTATTTTTCTTACTTACTTGTACTTGGATATCAAGTAATTGATAATGGTCATATCATGGTTTATCCCGGTCAGTATTTAGGTTGACAACCCTAACACTCATCCTGAGATTCCGTGTGACAATATATCTCACGGATACGAAGTCAAAATATTTTTATACACTACAATCTTACTGTCTACCCTTTACCTTATTTTGTATATTTTTTGGGTCATATTATTTTAAGTGTGTATTTTTAGATAAATTTATGTTATTTTTATTTTATTTATTCCTTAAGAGGCTTTCCTTTTCAAACTCTACCATGTTTTAACTATCATAAAGTTAGAAATGTTAGGTGATAGGATAATGGCAAAAATTATATTTTTGTCCTAATATTAAACATATACATACATATCATCACAGGTGCCTTACGGCGCGCGAGTCCGCATAGACGGCCCCAGGGTACCCAGCGGAGGGGTTTTAATCCCACCTCGTCGTAGTCGATGGTATGAGTATAAACGGTTCTTGGGAGCCAAAAAAAGGGGCCCGTAATGGTATTTTTTTCATTAAGATAAAATTGCAATGATATTTCCTAGAGGTTTCCTGTGTTCCTTAAACTCCCATGACCTAATAAATAAATTATAAATATTTTGTGTTTATTTTACCTTAATTTTAGCTAAATTTTTTTTTAGGTAAACGAAAAATTATTACCTAAATTATTTTTGTACATAGAGAAATAGTACATTGTTCACCGAGGGGAGAAAGTCACCGATTACTAACGAGGGCGAAGTTTGAGGCCCGACGCGAAGCGGAGGGCCTTAATTCGCTCGAGTTAGGAATCGCACTTTCTCGCCGAGTGATACATAGTGCTTTATACTACACCTACGAGGAAAATAAAAAATAAAATCTCTATTAATTAAAGTTTATATTATAGTACTTTTTAACATAGAATACAAAGACCACAAAGTACTTGACTTATACTTTTGCGCTTTTTCATTAAAATAAGATAATAATACATTTTCAGAAAAAGAATGCGCATTTTTCTCGCTTTTCCATTGTAAAAAGTCTTCATACGCCTTGTTATATTTATTCTTAAATTTCACGGGTAATAGGTTTTCAATAACTTCTTGGGCAGTTACTTTTAATTCTGGCGGCGTTGTCAAATCTTCACTATCGCTACTAGACGACATTTCGAGTAGAATATAGTAATTAAAAATAACAAAACACTAATTGAAAGTTCACAAGGAACAAGAAAGCAGGCTTTTTTTTTGTTCGTTTAACGTAGATAGAGAGGCAAGGGAATCATGCTCTATGCAGCCTCGCCAAAATAATTAAATTTAGAAAAGATCTATGCTACTTTTCTAAACTTAATAAATCAAAAATGCAAAGAAAGTAAACAGCCAATAAACCAATACTTTTATTTTATTTTGATTAAAATTTCGAACTTGTAAAAAAAAACTAGGCTGTATTGCTTTGAACCCTTGCCTTTCCTAATTTGGAAGAATTGAAGAAAAAAAATTTAAAAAAAACTAGCACGTTAACAATGAATTTTCATATACTTTTCCTCCCGCTTAAGCACGTTAACAATGGATTTTCATACACTTTTTCCTCCCGCATATTTGTACGACTACAAAGACGTACTTTCTGACTTATTCTTACGCAAGTAAGAACCTACTTTCCGAGCAGGTGTAGTATAAAATATTTTGTTTATCTATAATGCTAAATCGTGAACAACGTGCTTTTGTAGAGTCTGAAAAAAACTAGCTTCATACTAAATGAATTACTAAAATAATGTACCTATAAATTATAAGTAGATAGAATAACATCATTTTACTTCTCTCAAATCAAATAACATTTATTTGGTTTTAAAAATAAACAAAATTAAAATAAGTAATACACACAGATGCAAAAGCCGTCAAGTGAGCTACCTACTACCTGATTGTTAGCAGACCTACAAAGTCTGTGAATGGGGTCGATCAATACATTGTTGTTTAATAGCATTGGTCGCTCGCACTATACCGGCTAAATGATGCAGTTATGAAATGGGAGGCGACAAAATTTGCAATACCAGTATGCTCACTGATTTATTTATTTATTTAAACACTTTATTGCACAGTAAACAAAAGTTATGTACAAATGCGAACTTACCTTAGGCATTATCTACCAGCTAACCTTTAAGATTGTGCGCAAAGATAAGTTGGGAGCTTAATAAAAAAAAACTAATAAAAATCAATGTATACATTTTTTCTCTCAGCAGGTAAGCCTTACCATCCAAAGGGGAAACGCCGCCAGCATCATAGGAACTTTGCCACATGGCACTGGTTTGGAATCCGTTTATCGTCTTTAGGCATTTAAAAACCAAAAATTTTAGGTATTATTGATTTTATATATTTTTAGGTATTTTTTGTATATTAGGATTTATAGGATAATTTATTTTTAAGTTAGTTTATATTTTTAATTCATTATTTATATTTTATGTTTTTTAAGTTTCTATGAATAAAAATGTATACATACATAAATATATACAAACATACATAAACATTATATATATATATATATATATATATATAGTTATTAACACTATACCTACACAAATAGAATGGAAAAATCTGTGGTGGTATGTATCAGTATTGATACATACCACCTCAGAAAATGTATCAGTTGTTCTGTTTATTTAGACAGTGCGTGATTAAGAGTTGTTTAAAAACATTATTGCTTTATTGTTAAATCAACAGCCCTTTCGAAATCGTACCCTGAAAGTAGACTACTACATTGACAAGAAATCGAACTCCTGATTACCGGTGCACCCACAAACTAAAACCGAAATATGACTAGGTCATTAGACGGTTTTTGCATCTATATGGTCGGTTAACTTAGCTAAGTAATATAAACCTCCTAGAGCATAGGTTCTCAAACTTGCCTCACTTAGAGTTTTTTGATTCCTAGAGCCCCCATTTTTTTTACCATATCTAAGTCTGAAATCTTAAACAGGTATTGTTACTATTATAGTTAAACGTGTAATTACACTGTAATATTATGAGTCGTAATGTGACGTTGTCCTACCTACAGGTCATAAATTGACTGGGAGATGAAGACAAACGAATATAATATATTAAAATTATATTATACAAATAAAACCTAACTATGTACAATATGTAATGACGAAAGAGAGAGAACAAGAGAGTGAGTCCTATCAACATCCAAGTTGGGGACCGGGCAGCGTGCAGCTATGGCCAGTAATGACCAGTCGTGACTTCCACGTCAGGGCGGGCAGACGGTGGAGGACCGGCTCCGGAACAAGGGTCCAGGCTAGGTTCAGCTACGAGGTGCTGAGGCGACTGCTCCAGGTTGAGCAGGCAGTGTAGACCAGGCTTCTCAAAGAAGGGTCCAGGCCTGATTACTACCCGTGGCGTAACTCTTACGCCAAATTAAGCGGTGGTTTTCTCCCTTTGACTCGGTTTCTACACCCCTCACTTGGTTCCTGGAATCATTCGAAGGGAGGATAAGCATACTGCTTCCAGCTCTGGTTGACTTCAGTTTTTGGCAGGGCAGCAACAATAATAGTACATTGCGTTAAACTACGCGCCCTCCCTGTGTCAAATTAATGCCCCTATGTTTTTTAGGTCTTTTACTGTCCATTGTGTATATTGTATATAGGAAGAAGAAAAAACACAGACTTCATTAATAATAATATGTAGAAAAGTTCTTATAATAATATTGCTCTGGTCACAAACTAAGCTCTAGGCTTGTACTATGTGTGCCAGAAAGAACGAAAATATTTTATAAACACCCAGACCATGTCAAACTGTACAGAAAAATGTACTAATATTTTATTACCATGAGTGGGAAACTGGGAATCGAACCCACGACCTCCGGATACAACGCCAAAGGCGTTTGTTATAGTGCGACAGATGTAATATACATGGTGACTTTGAAAGGTTGTTATATGAAATCGAACAATATTTCCCATGGAACCATGTGTCGCAAATGAAAAATAAAATGCCTTCACTATAAAAACTAGTAATATTAAAATGACCCATTTGTATGGTGAAGTCAATTTTATTTTTCATTTGATAAAAGTTGTGCGATTTGATCAGTAGAGCCTTATATTAGTCCAAATTACAACCTTTCAAATGTATAAATTAATATTGAACATTTTCCTAGTTTAAATAACTAGGAAAATGTTCAACACAGACGTTGTTCATTCTAATGAAGAAGGGTTCGTAGGTAATTACTTTTATCTCTATTTCTCTTACTTTTAACTCTTAATAAAATTTTAGAATAAAGGGTTTACCACCTAAACCGATTAGGTGTCATGTAGTGTGTGAAGCTTTACGCATAGAAATAAAATCCAGAAATACCTTAATTTTAATATCAAGGTGTTTCGGGATTTTATTACCTATTATTTAATTTATATAATTTAAAGTGTAAGACAATTTTTTAATGTATTTTCAATATTTCTACAAATTTGAATTCCTTTTGAAAAAATATTATTGTGCTGTTTTGGTTTTTGCATAGATTTCTTGTCAAGGGTATATATAGTCTCCTTTCAGGTTACTTTGTCTCTACCTAATGATAAGCAGACATACAAAGTCCCTGAATGAGGTCGATTAATACATTCTTATTTAACTGCATTGATAACACCTAGTATGCCGGCTGATGCGGTTATGAAACGGATGGCAATAAAGACTAATCTGTAACGATTTCGCTGTTTTATACTGCGTCGATTCAACTGCCCGTTTCGTAAACGTACTCTAAAAATAACTACCAATTCAAATGTATATCGATGCAGTAGTCTCCTAAAAATCGGCGAACCCACAGACTAAAACCGAAACATGACAAGGACACTTTTCATCTGATTCTACATACAAATCCTTACTTATAATGAAACCACTATTTATATAAATGCATAAATTTCACCACCAATAATTAGATATTTTAAATATTAAGATTTAAGTAACAGACCAAAATGTTAAGATTTAAGTAACAGACCAAAATATTAAGATTTAAGTAACAGACCAAAATAGGTAGGTATACTATGCAGGTAAGTATAAGATAATACTGTCACTAGTCTTTTACAAAATTCATAGTTTTAATATGTTTTAAGTGCTTCTCGGATTAAGTTGAAATTAAATTCGTCAGATTTAAACTACATTTTTATTAGAATTTTAAAGAGCTTCCCATAAAGCAATTTGTAATCACGAACTCCGCGTTCTCCATACAGCTTTCGCACTTCCAATAATACTCGATTACTGGTTGTCGCAGAATTAAAATAATATTTTTGTCGGTCATTGTATTTATTAATCTTTCTGTGTTGAGTTATTATTTTTTTTGAAATCAGAAAAAAGTACTGTTTTAAATATTGTAATACGAAAAAAAAATACCCCATAACAGAAAGATTTTTGCATACAGTTACGATCATAACAATAATAATTGAACTTCGACCAACAGCCAAGTTGTAATATTGGAAGTACATTTGTATGGGCGTCAAGTCGACTCCAGGGCCCTTAAATGCTATTTAGAACTTCTTTTATTAATATGATAGAGCTTTTCTAGCTATATTACATAAGAAGAAACTAGGTTGGTTGTCATAATTAGAACGTTATTAGATCAGTCATAAAGCCAGGTGTTTTATACATAAACTGTTCCTCTTATTCTTTATCTAAATGTAGCTAGCCATAGCACCAAAGAACGCTAGCCAAAAATATCGCCCAAACAATAAACCGTGGAAAAGTAGGATCCACCACTGAGATTAACATAATATAGAGAGAGGGTAATAAAAGGTCATTATTACCTATATATTAATGATATAAAGGAAATTACACACATATTAAGAGTGCTCTTCGACCTCATCGTTGTTTTCCCTCAGGCAAGATTGAACTCAAACGCAGACTCTCTTTATAATAATAAAAAAACTCTGGTCACAAACTCTATGTTTATACTAAGTGTACCAGTAAAAATAATACAATACATTTTATATTGTATAAATACCCAAATCATGACAAACAGTTCAGAAAAACGTATATCTTTTTTTGCCATGGGTGGGAACTAAAAACCTACGTCCTTCGGACACAACGCGACCACTAAAGGCGCAACCACTAGTCTATGATGGCTGTCTATTTATAGCATAGTTTAACCCATAATTTTATGCAAGGTTTAACAACTTATATTAAGGACACTGCATTCGCAATGTCGAAGTCTGCGTTCTCCATACAAAATGAGCTTTCGCACTTCCTGTTTTACTTGACTACTTACTATCTTAGTCGTAGATTTTTTTTGTTTCATTGAATTAATTAATCATTATGTGTTAGATTTCTTTTTTAATCACAAAAGTATGTATATATTATAATACACAAATATGTATTAACCACAACAGAAAGATTTTTGCGTATAAAAATAATAATTATACTTCGACTAACAGCCAAGTTGTAATATTGGAAGTAAGTTTGTATGGGCGTCAAGACAACTGGAGAAGATCTATAATTTTAATGCATACATTTCACTGCCATCACTAATTGATGACAGTGAAATTTATGCATTTTATCGGCTTAAAAATTAAGTCCGTCCATGTATCAGATGAAATGTGTTTTAAACCAAGTCAACAACAAAATCATAAAAATCTTTTGCAAATAGTAAAAAAAAATATGGTAAGTACCTTTGCAATATGGGAGAGATAACGCCTCCAAAGATTAAAACCTCATTGAATGATCCTAAGCTCATTAATCTTCTTTTAAGTACCTATTAGTCCCATTCTTTACCTACTTGCTTTAATAGCATTAGGAATTACATTCTTTACGCGGTTTTAACTTAACGTTTAAAATGACTGGCTACGTTTCATCTCTCTCATTTTATTTCTTTTGGTTTTAGGGCCCTATCTGCTAAGCCACTAACTGTAATTTAATCCAGTTGTAATCGAACAGTAATAAGATCTAATTTGTTATTTGTGATAATCACAAATTATTACTTACTTTATGAGACATTATATAATAATCATAGTATTAATGTGCAGAACAATTTACACATACTGCTCTGGTCACAAACTAAGCTTTAGGCTTGTACTGTGTACCAGAAACAACGATATAATACATATTACATTTTTCCAACACTCAGACCACGGCAAATGTTCGGAAAAATGTACTAATATCTTTGCCATGTGTGGGAATTGAACCTAAGACCTCCGTATCTATCTGAAGGAACTACAAAATCCTTGAATGAGGTCGATCAATACATAATCGCTCCCACTATGCCGATTAAATGATTGATTGTCGTAATTTATTTGCAGGAATATTAAATTTGTCCTACTTAGGCCTTATAGGGAAAACCGCGGACAATTCTGAATAATACTTGCGCACTTGGGTGTGCACAATAGAAGAATAATTAATGGAGAAATAGGGGAAAAGTAGTAGTAATATTCAGTTGAAATTTTGTACGTAATATTTTTTTTTTTTTCAGAATATACGTATATGTATGTAACACTACGGGTGCCTTACGATGACCGAAATAGCGTAGTAGGATTTATGGTATCCATCGGAAGATACAAATACAAAATATGTACAAACATATATATCAAATAATAAAGTTTTTATTTCAAATGAAATATATTTTTTTAACTACCTTCTATTCCGCTTTTAGAGTCGACACTAACGATCTACTACTTAATTTCCAAATTGTACTTTTTGCCTTAACGAGTTTTCGAAATTTCTGTCTGGAAAGACAGACAGATTTTTACAAATAACCATAAAATAGCACTATTGTACAATTTTAAAAACTTTTCTTTTGTGAAATGTTGTGTTTCAAAATGCGATATAATATGAAGATTTTTTAGGTGGGATGAAAATCTCTATAATTTGCTATATCGACCGACCGGTCTCGTTACACTTTTCACTGCCTATACAGTATACAGGTGCAAGACCGTCAAGTGACTTAGTAATGTTTCGGTAGACTATGGGTTCACCGGTTTTCAGGAGACTATTACATCGATTTCTTGTTTAGGGCGGTAGTTTATTAGGGTGCGCTTACGAAATGAACAGTTAATTTACGATAAAGCAAAAGATATTAATTTAAAATAAAGTGAAATATGTTTTTTTACATCATTGTCTGATAGGATGACCACAATTTATAGTATATTTTTAATGTAGTCAAATAGCCTATTAGTGGAGAGTTTACGGACATCAAAATACAGTTCTCCAATTTACGCAAGTTTTAGTTTTAGTACTTGTACTATTATTTCTTCTGTGGTTTTAGTAAAATGAATAAACGTGAACCTTGTTTTTTTTAATTAAATACACATTGATAGGTACACCACCGGAGTTTAAACCCTAAAAACTATACTTTTTAAACCTTACCAACTCGGCTACCACATAAATAATTAGAAAATATTAAAAAACTTAATTTAAGTAAATCTTAAAATGTAAAAAGTTGTCAATCATGCATCTATCGACGATGTCTATCACAAAGTTTCACGAACATAAAATTCAAACTTTGTGAATATCCAAACCTTTTACCTAGGTAGACATGTTTTCAATTTGTTAGCATCCCCAACTACCTGCGAGCAACAACAAATGCGCCTATTCGTCAACTTCGTGGTCTAGATAATTGGATTCTCGACGGATACGGCTACCTATAATAATAAATAATACTCTCTACAGCCTATTGGATGAAATTTTACGATTTGGATGTTACTGCGTTTTTTTTCTAAAAATTTTTGTATAGGTAAATAGTAAGAACTATTCTGCTGACCTAAATATGAGATTACATCGTCACGGCTGAAGAGAACCAAATACCACGACGAGATGGACGCTGTATTGTTAAGGACCCTGGTGCAAGCTAGAAGGTTTCGGCGCCTACAACTTACATGTTGTATATTAATGAAAAACACAAATTAATATTTGTAATTTGCATAACTCTCTCTTGTCTGAAAGCGTAGCGTATTTTGTGTAGACGTCCATAAGCATTAATTAATTTACTTTAATAAATAAACTTCCTTTTAAAGTGCATAGCTTGTGTTTATTTATAAGATATTTATTACCTAAAAGGGGAAACCACATCTGCGGACTGATTTGTCCAAACCGAAAAAAATAGTTGCTTATTTTCCTAACATCCAAACTGATTAAAATTTCGAAGTGCATCCAACCAAACAAATTCCACGTAGCATTTTATTTGACTATCTAGTCTGTGTTACAGATATATACATACATATCTTCATAGGTGCCTTACGTCGCCCGATACCGCCTAGACGGCCCCAGGGTACCCAGCGGAGGGGCAAATTCATCTTTGTCGCCGCCCATTTAGTAACCGCATCATTTAGCCGGCATAGTGGAAGCGATCAAAATGTGAACTTTGTAGATCTGCTTTACATTAGGTAGATACAAAATGTATCTTATGTGACTTTGTATCATACAAAGTCACATAATTGCGTGCTTCAAAAAAAAACTTTAATTTTAAATTTTTTAAATATAATTGGTATATGTAGTTTGACAACACTATAATTGGTATAGCTTCGGGAAGCATGTTAAGCTTTCGGTCCCAGCTTCACTATAGCAATTTGTGCAGTGTTTGTTTATTAGACAAACACTGCAACGAGACAAATACTGCCGTCTAGGCGGTCGGATAAATATGTAAATAACATTTATTAAAGAATTATATACGTGGTGGCCGAGTTGGTTAGACCTAGGACTTAAAAACACTTAGGTCTTAGGTAGGTGTGTACCAATAAGTTTTTAATTTAATAATAAATAATAAAATATATGTACATTTGTTTGACAACACCACTATAGTGCCTCGGAGACCACGTTAAGCTGTCGGTCCCGGTTTCATTATACCAACTTGTGAAACTGTTATAGATGGGTTATTGAGTCTATTCCAAAACATCGCGACGAGCTAGCCACTTATTCGGTTTAGACTCATACCATCGGTTACGACGAGGTAGTATTAAAACCCCTCCGCTGGGTACCCTGGGGCCGTCTTGGAGGTCTCGAGCTCCGTAAGGCACCCGTGATGATATGTATGTATATACCTATGTAAAATTATAATACAAAAATATTTATTACCCACAATAGAGAGATTTTTAAACTTACAATTACCAACATAAAAATAATAATTGAACTTAGACTCACAGCCAAGTTGTAATATTGGAAGTACATTTGTATGGACGTCAAGCCGACTACAGAGCCCACATTTATTATGGGTCAAACATTTACTTGGGTCTAACGATTGCATATATATTATATACCTTTATATAGACCTTTTATAGCTATATATAGGGCCCTACAGTCGTGTCGACGCCCATACAAATGGTACGTAAAAATATTTCTGTTGTGATAAATACTTTTGTACTATTAATCATATTAAAAAAGTAAAAAACAGAAAGAATAATAAATAAAATGACCGACGAAATTATTATTTTAATTCTGCGACAAAAAGTAGTGGAGAAATACTGGAAGTGAGAGAGATTTTGTATGGAGAACGCAGATTTCGTAATCGCAGATGCAGTTACCTTAACAGGGTCAGGTAAATTGATTGAGGAAAGTAAAAAGAAATAAGAAAAACGCCCTGTGCCGGATGTCCGACGCTAATCAGATATTTATGAGGAAGCTTATTAGCTATCAATTAATATTTGTTGCGAAAAATATATCTCCACCTAGCGGAAATTCTGTACACAATATACTTTTTCTTATTATAGTTTGTTTTAATAATTACTGGAACACGCCATGTACAAGGTCATATACCTGATGGCAAGCAGACCTACAAAATCCATGAATGAGGTAGTGGGTACAAGTGACCTAGTCATGGTTCGGATTTAGTCTGTGGGTTCACCAGTTTTCAGGAGACTACTGCATCGATTTCTTTCCAAGGTAATAGTCTCCATTTAGGGTGCGGTTACGAAACGGGCGGTTGTTTTGACGATAAATTAGCTAAGATATTAAAATAGACTTGTAATGTAAATTTGTCTTTGCCACAGCTTATTTCGTAACCTCATCATTCGACTGGCATAGTGGGAATGATCAATGTTGTTAAACAGCATTGTTCGACCCCATTCATGGACTTTGTAGGTCTGCTTACCATGAGCATGTACAAACCCTCAGACAATACCTAGTTTCATAATAAAGTCATCATACATAAAAATGCTACTTCAAGATTTTTCCCTTCCGGAAAATACAATTATGATATTTTTCGCAGATGGCAAATTGAATTCTTACATAGTCAACTCAAAACAGAACCAAACTCAATACATTTAGTTCATGTTTTTATTTTTCTACGTAGTGTAATATTGATACGTGCAAACAACCAAAATAATTATAAAATAATATAATATGAATTAATAATTTAACTGAAATTAGTTTTGATTTTTTTATTTATTTAACAATTAACTTTTTATGTTGTACCGACTTCCATAGCAAAAAGTTGAGTTTTAAAACCGTATCCAGAGTATTTGTTTGGCTTGATGGTATTGTCCTTAGGAATGTTTGTTTCCGATGGAACGGTGAGTTCAATAAGAATTACTTTCTTTAAACAGCGAGAGTATACTAGTATGTCTGCTGTATACTGGTCTATAGGCTGAAACTGCTACTTCGCTCGAAATTTTGTAATGTATTTTAAAAGTATCCGGGAGTATTTTTCAGTATGCTCTAATACGATTGGCAGTGAAGAATTTTCCCATGGAAAGAGTGCGTGCTTCTATTATAACTGGCCTTAACGTTTAAAGGACTGTATTGCAGCCAATGGAGACCACTTTGAATAAGATTTTTATATTTTAAATTGTTTAATATATTTGTATTAAACTAACACACTGTAAAAGTAATAAATGTTATTTGCAATAGAAAAAAAAAATCTTTGTTCCACGATTTATGGCAAGACTAGACTAGGTATATAGGTAACCTGTTAATTTGTAATTGTAACCAAGTTATTTTTAATTGGAAAGCAGGCCACAGATGCAAAAACCGTCCAGTGGCCTAGTCATGTTTCGGTTTTTGTCTATTATACAATTTTTCGCCCCCCATTTCGTAATCGCATCATTAAGCCGGCATAGTGGGAGCGATCAATTTTGTTTATGAATAATTATTGATCGACCCCATTCATTGACTTTATAGGTCTGCTCACCACCAGGTAGATGTGCACCAATAAAAAAAACTTAAAAAAAGCCTTCGCTCTTTACGTCCACATCTAGGTACCGCCCGCCATTGTGCTATGAAAATAGTTTTACCAAACTGTCCTATTAGAAACCAAATTATCCCCATTGTCACGTTCTCACATTCCTCAAGTTTCTCACTTTGAGGTAATTTAAGACGCAAACATTCTATTTTCAAATCTCAGAGCTCGAGAACAATGACGCTCTAATTACGACAAGGTACCACAAAGGATATATTTTACTTGCGTCTAACTTTTCCTACCCCTGTCGTTACCACATTTATTTGAGGCAAAAGTTTTCTACAGACTTAATTATTATTGCGGAAGTGTGAAACTAGCTTAATGGTGGGTATTTATATATACATCTAAAGTAGTAAGACATATTATAGGTACTTATGACAGTTGATAGATGCGTCGAACCTTTTCCATTACATCCATTAGGAAATTGTGTCTTATATGGGTCTCAATAAGATCGACCTGTTGTCAGACAGGCATTCACCTAGGTAGATAAATCTGATCATTAAAGTTATTTTTTTTTTGCAATAATTAATTATAAGTACATTTTTCTGTACAGATTGCCTTGATAAAGGTATATATAAAATATTATATCATATATACGTGGTGGCCAGCAGTGTGAAGTTGGCGGCCAAAGTTAGCGGCCAATTATAACCCGACCAATTTAAGAAGTCAGATTAAAACCATCCTTAGATTAACTATTATGTACATTTTGACATATAATTTTGTACCTAAATCATATGTCTAGTTAGTAACTAGAGTAGCATGTCCTTAGGAAAGGATTAAGGGGGTGGGTTTGAAGTAAAACTCTACTTTTCCATATAATGAATAATTTTGTCTGTATCGATGGCCTAGAAAAAAAGTATCAAGTACAGACTAGGTTCATTTTGTACCTAGAGCATATACCTAGTTAGTAAATAGGGTGACATGCCCTTAGGAAGGGGTTAAGGGGGTAGTTTTTAAGTAAAACTCTACTTATCCATATAATTATTAATTTTGTCTGTATCGATAGCCTAGAAAAAAAGTATCAAGTACAGACTAGGTTTATTTTGTACCTAGAGCATATACCTAGTTAGTAAATAGGGTGACATTTCCTTAGGAAGGGGTTAAGGGGAAGTTTTTAAGTAAAACTCTACTTATCCATATACTTATTAATTTTGTCTGTATCGATAGCCTAGAAAAAAAGTATCAAGTACAGACTAGGTTTATTTTGTACCTAGAGCATATACCTAGTTAGTAAATAGGGTGACATGCCCTTAGGAAGGGGTTAAGGGATTAGTTTTTAAGTAAAACTCTACTTATCCATATAATTATTAATTTTGTCTGTATCGATAGCCTAGAAAAAAAGTATCAAGTACAGACTAGGTTTATTTTGTACCTAGAGCATATACCTAGCTAGTAAATAGGGTGACATGCCCTTAGGAAGGGGTTAAGGGGGTAGTTTTTAAGTAAAACTCTACTTATCCATATAATTATTAATTTTGTCTGTATCGATAGCCTAGAAAAAAAGTATCAAGTACAGACTAGGTTTATTTTGTACCTAGAGCATATACCTAGTTAGTAAATAGGGTGACATGCCCTTAGGAAGGGGTTAAGGGGGTAGTTTTTAATTAAAACTCTACTTATCCATATAATTATTAATTTTGTTTGTATCAAAAGCCTAGAAAAAAAGTATCAAGTACAGACTAGGTTTATTTTGTACCTAGAGCATATACCTAGTTAGTAAATAGGGTGGCATGCCCTTAGGAAGGGGTTAAGGGGGTAGTTTTTTAGTAAAACTCTACTTATCTATATAATTATTAATTTTGTTTGTATCAAAAGCCTAGAAAAAAAGTATCAAGTACAGACTAGGTTTATTTTGTACCTAGAGCATATACCTAGTTAGTAAATAGGGTGACATGCCCTTAGGAAGGGGTTAAGGGGGTAGTTTTTAATTAAAACTCTACTTATCCATATAATTATTAATTTTGTTTGTATCTTAAAAACTACCCCCTTAACCCCTTGCTAAGGGCATGTTACCCTATTTACTAACTAGGTATATGCCCTAGGTACAAAATACACCTAGTCTGTACTTGATACTTTTTTTCTAGGCTATCGATACAGATAAAATTAATAATTATATGGATAAGTAGAGTTTTACTTAAAAACTATCCCCTTAACCCCTTCCTAAGGGCATGTCACCCTATTTACTAACTAGGTATATGCTCTAGGTACAAAATAAACCTAGACTGTACTTGGTACTTTTTTTCTAGGCTATCGATACAGACAAAATTAATAATTATATGGATAAGTAGAGTTTTACTTAAAAACTACCCCCTTAACCCCTTCCTAAGGGCATGTCACCCTATTTACTAACTAGGTATATGCTCTAGGTACAAAATAAACCTAGTCTGTACTTGATACTTTTTTTTTAGGCTATCGATACAGACAAAATTAATAATTATATAGATAAGTAGAGTTTATTTTAAAACTACCCCCTTAACCCCTTGCTAAGGGCATGTCACCCTATTTACTAACTAGGTGTATGCTCTAGGTACAAAATAAACCTAGTCTGTACTTGATACTCTTTTTCTAGGCTATCGATACAGACAAAATTAATAATTATATGGATAAGTAGAGTTTTACTTAAAAACTACCCCCTTAACCCCTTCCTAAGGGCATGTCACCCTATTTACTAACTAGGTATATGCTCTAGGTACAAAATAAACCTAGTCTGTACTTGATACTTTTTTTCTAGGCTATCGATACAGACAAAATTAATAATTATATGAATAAGTAGAGTTTTACTTAAAAACTACCCCCTTAACCCCTTCCTAAGGGCATGTCACCCTATTTACTAACTAGGTATATGCTCTAGGTATAACATTAATCTAGTTTGTACTTGATACTTTTTTTTTAGGCTATCGATACAGACAAAATTAATAATTATATAGATAAGTAGAGTTTATTTTAAAACTACCCCCTTAACCCCTTGCTAAGGGCATGTCACCCTATTTACTAACTAGGTGTATGCTCTAGGTACAAAATAAACCTAGTCTGTACTTGATACTCTTTTTCTAGGCTATCGATACAGACAAAATTAATAATTATATGGATAAGTAGAGTTTTACTTAAAAACTACCCCCTTAACCCCTTCCTAAGGGCATGTCACCCTATTTACTAACTAGGTATATGCTCTAGGTACAAAATAAACCTAGTCTGTACTTGATACTTTTTTTCTAGGCTATCGATACAGACAAAATTAATAATTATATGAATAAGTAGAGTTTTACTTAAAAACTACCCCCTTAACCCCTTCCTAAGGGCATGTCACCCTATTTACTAACTAGGTATATGCTCTAGGTATAACATTAATCTAGTTTGTACTTGATACTTTTGTTCTAGGCTATCGAAACAGACAAAATTAATAATTATATGGATAAGTAGAGTTTTACTTAAAAACTACCCCCTTAACCCCTTCCTAAGGGCATGTCACCCTATTTACTAACTAGGTATATGCTCTAGGTACAAAATAAACCTAGTCTGTACTTGGTACTTTTTTTCTAGGCTATCGATACAGACAAAATTAATAATTATATGGATAAGTAGAGTTTTACTTAAAAACTACCCCCTTAACCCCTTCCTAAGGGCATGTCACCCTATTTACTAACTAGGTATATGCTCTAGGTACAAAATAAACCTAGTCTGTACTTGATACTTTTTTTCTAGGCTATCGATACAGACAAAATTAGTAATTATATGGATAAGTAGAGTTTTACTTAAAAACGACCCCCTTAACCCCTTGCTAAGGGCATGTCACCCTATTTAATAACTAGGTATATGCTCTAGGTACAAAATAAACCTAGTCTGTACTTGATACTTTTTTTCTAGGCTATCGATATATACAAAATTAATAATTATATGGATAAATAGAGTTTTACTTATAAACTACCCCCTTAACCCCTTCCTAAGGGCATGTCACCCTATTTACTAACTAGGTATATGCTCTAGGTACAAAATAAACCTAGTCTGTACTTGATACTCTTTTTCTAGGCTATCGATACAGACAAAATTAATAATTATATGGATAAGTAGAGTTTTACTTAAAAACTACCCCCTTAACCCCTTCCTAAGGGCATGTCACCCTATTTACTAACTAGGTATATGCTCTAGGTACAAAATAAACCTAGTCTGTACTTGATACTTTTTTTTTAGGCTATCGATACAGACAAAATTAATAATTATATAGATAAGTAGAGTTTATTTTAAAACTACCCCCTTAACCCCTTGCTAAGGGCATGTCACCCTATTTACTAACTAGGTGTATGCTCTAGGTACAAAATAAACCTAGTCTGTACTTGATACTCTTTTTCTAGGCTATCGATACAGACAAAATTAATAATTATATGGATAAGTAGAGTTTTACTTAAAAACTACCCCCTTAACCCCTTCCTAAGGGCATGTCACCCTATTTACTAACTAGGTATATGCTCTAGGTACAAAATAAACCTAGTCTGTACTTGATACTTTTTTTCTAGGCTATCGATACAGACAAAATTAATAATTATATGAATAAGTAGAGTTTTACTTAAAAACTACCCCCTTAACCCCTTCCTAAGGGCATGTCACCCTATTTACTAACTAGGTATATGCTCTAGGTATAACATTAATCTAGTTTGTACTTGATACTTTTGTTCTAGGCTATCGAAACAGACAAAATTAATAATTATATGGATAAGTAGAGTTTTACTTAAAAACTACCCCCTTAACCCCTTCCTAAGGGCATGTCACCCTATTTACTAACTAGGTATATGCTCTAGGTACAAAATAAACCTAGTCTGTACTTGATACTTTTTTTCTAGGCTATCGATACAGACAAAATTAATAATTATATGAATAAGTAGAGTTTTACTTAAAAACTACCCCCTTAACCCCTTCCTAAGGGCATGTCACCCTATTTACTAACTAGGTATATGCTCTAGGTATAACATTAATCTAGTTTGTACTTGATACTTTTGTTCTAGGCTATCGAAACAGACAAAATTAATAATTATATGGATAAGTAGAGTTTTACTTAAAAACTACCCCCTTAACCCCTTCCTAAGGGCATGTCACCCTATTTACTAACTAGGTATATGCTCTAGGTACAAAATAAACCTAGCCTGTACTTGATACTCTTTTTCTAGTCTATCGATACAGACAAAATTAATAATTATATGGATAAGTAGAGTTTTACTTAAAAACTACCCCCTTAACCCCTTCCTAAGGGCATGTCACCCTATTTACTAACTAGGTATATGCTCTAGGTATAACATTAATCTAGTCTGTACTTGATACTTTTGTTCTAGGCTATCGATACAGACAAAATTAATAATTATATGGATAAGTAGAGTTTTACTTAAAAACTACCCCCTTAACCCCTTCCTAAGGGCATGTCACCCTATTTACTAACTAGGTATATGCTCTAGGTATAACATTAATCTAGTCTGTACTTGATACTTTTGTTCTAGGCTATCGATACAGACAAAATTAATAATTATATGGATAAGTAGAGTTTTACTTAAAAACTACCCCCTTAACCCCTTCCTAAGGGCATGTCACCCTATTTAATAACTAGGTATATACTCTAGGTACTAAATAAACCTAGTCTGTACTTGATACTTTTTTTCTAGGCTATCGATACAAACAAAATTAATAATTATATGGATAAGTAGAGTTTTACTTAAAAACTACCCCCTTAACCCCTTGCTAAGGGCATGTTACCCTATTTACTAACTAGGTATATGCCCTAGGTACAAAATACACCTAGTCTGTACTTGATACTTTTTTTCTAGGCTATCGATACAGATAAAATTAATAATTATATGGATAAGTAGAGTTTTACTTAAAAACTATCCCCTTAACCCCTTCCTAAGGGCATGTCACCCTATTTACTAACTAGGTATATGCTCTAGGTACAAAATAAACCTAGACTGTACTTGGTACTTTTTTTCTAGGCTATCGATACAGACAAAATTAATAATTATATGGATAAGTAGAGTTTTACTTAAAAACTACCCCCTTAACCCCTTCCTAAGGGCATGTCACCCTATTTACTAACTAGGTATATGCTCTAGGTACAAAATAAACCTAGTCTGTACTTGATACTTTTTTTCTAGGCTATCGATACAGACAAAATTAGTAATTATATGGATAAGTAGAGTTTTACTTAAAAACGACCCCCTTAACCCCTTGCTAAGGGCATGTCACCCTATTTAATAACTAGGTATATGCTCTAGGTACAAAATAAACCTAGTCTGTACTTGATACTTTTTTTCTAGGCTATCGATATATACAAAATTAATAATTATATGGATAAATAGAGTTTTACTTATAAACTACCCCCTTAACCCCTTCCTAAGGGCATGTCACCCTATTTACTAACTAGGTATATGCTCTAGGTACAAAATAAACCTAGTCTGTACTTGATACTCTTTTTCTAGGCTATCGATACAGACAAAATTAATAATTATATGGATAAGTAGAGTTTTACTTAAAAACTACCCCCTTAACCCCTTCCTAAGGGCATGTCACCCTATTTACTAACTAGGTATATGCTCTAGGTACAAAATAAACCTAGTCTGTACTTGATACTTTTTTTTTAGGCTATCGATACAGACAAAATTAATAATTATATAGATAAGTAGAGTTTATTTTAAAACTACCCCCTTAACCCCTTGCTAAGGGCATGTCACCCTATTTACTAACTAGGTGTATGCTCTAGGTACAAAATAAACCTAGTCTGTACTTGATACTCTTTTTCTAGGCTATCGATACAGACAAAATTAATAATTATATGGATAAGTAGAGTTTTACTTAAAAACTACCCCCTTAACCCCTTCCTAAGGGCATGTCACCCTATTTACTAACTAGGTATATGCTCTAGGTACAAAATAAACCTAGTCTGTACTTGATACTTTTTTTCTAGGCTATCGATACAGACAAAATTAATAATTATATGAATAAGTAGAGTTTTACTTAAAAACTACCCCCTTAACCCCTTCCTAAGGGCATGTCACCCTATTTACTAACTAGGTATATGCTCTAGGTATAACATTAATCTAGTTTGTACTTGATACTTTTGTTCTAGGCTATCGAAACAGACAAAATTAATAATTATATGGATAAGTAGAGTTTTACTTAAAAACTACCCCCTTAACCCCTTCCTAAGGGCATGTCACCCTATTTACTAACTAGGTATATGCTCTAGGTACAAAATAAACCTAGTCTGTACTTGGTACTTTTTTTCTAGGCTATCGATACAGACAAAATTAATAATTATATGGATAAGTAGAGTTTTACTTAAAAACTACCCCCTTAACCCCTTCCTAAGGGCATGTCACCCTATTTACTAACTAGGTATATGCTCTAGGTACAAAATAAACCTAGTCTGTACTTGATACTTTTTTTCTAGGCTATCGATACAGACAAAATTAGTAATTATATGGATAAGTAGAGTTTTACTTAAAAACGACCCCCTTAACCCCTTGCTAAGGGCATGTCACCCTATTTAATAACTAGGTATATGCTCTAGGTACAAAATAAACCTAGTCTGTACTTGATACTTTTTTTCTAGGCTATCGATATATACAAAATTAATAATTATATGGATAAATAGAGTTTTACTTATAAACTACCCCCTTAACCCCTTCCTAAGGGCATGTCACCCTATTTACTAACTAGGTATATGCTCTAGGTACAAAATAAACCTAGTCTGTACTTGATACTCTTTTTCTAGGCTATCGATACAGACAAAATTAATAATTATATGGATAAGTAGAGTTTTACTTAAAAACTACCCCCTTAACCCCTTCCTAAGGGCATGTCACCCTATTTACTAACTAGGTATATGCTCTAGGTACAAAATAAACCTAGTCTGTACTTGATACTTTTTTTTTAGGCTATCGATACAGACAAAATTAATAATTATATAGATAAGTAGAGTTTATTTTAAAACTACCCCCTTAACCCCTTGCTAAGGGCATGTCACCCTATTTACTAACTAGGTATATGCTCTAGGTACAAAATAAACCTAGTCTGTACTTGATACTTTTTTTTTAGGCTATCGATACAGACAAAATTAATAATTATATGGATAAATAGAGTTTTACTTATAAACTACCCCCTTAACCCCTTCCTAAGGGCATGTCACCCTATTTACTAACTAGGTATATGCTCTAGGTACAAAATAAACCTAGTCTGTACTTGATACTCTTTTTCTAGGCTATCGATACAGACAAAATTAATAATTATATGGATAAGTAGAGTTTTACTTAAAAACTACCCCCTTAACCCCTTCCTAAGGGCATGTCACCCTATTTACTAACTAGGTATATGCTCTAGGTACAAAATAAACCTAGTCTGTACTTGATACTTTTTTTTTAGGCTATCGATACAGACAAAATTAATAATTATATAGATAAGTAGAGTTTATTTTAAAACTACCCCCTTAACCCCTTGCTAAGGGCATGTCACCCTATTTACTAACTAGGTGTATGCTCTAGGTACAAAATAAACCTAGTCTGTACTTGATACTCTTTTTCTAGGCTATCGATACAGACAAAATTAATAATTATATGGATAAGTAGAGTTTTACTTAAAAACTACCCCCTTAACCCCTTCCTAAGGGCATGTCACCCTATTTACTAACTAGGTATATGCTCTAGGTACAAAATAAACCTAGTCTGTACTTGATACTTTTTTTCTAGGCTATCGATACAGACAAAATTAATAATTATATGAATAAGTAGAGTTTTACTTAAAAACTACCCCCTTAACCCCTTCCTAAGGGCATGTCACCCTATTTACTAACTAGGTATATGCTCTAGGTATAACATTAATCTAGTTTGTACTTGATACTTTTGTTCTAGGCTATCGAAACAGACAAAATTAATAATTATATGGATAAGTAGAGTTTTACTTAAAAACTACCCCCTTAACCCCTTCCTAAGGGCATGTCACCCTATTTACTAACTAGGTATATGCTCTAGGTACAAAATAAACCTAGTCTGTACTTGGTACTTTTTTTCTAGGCTATCGATACAGACAAAATTAATAATTATATGGATAAGTAGAGTTTTACTTAAAAACTACCCCCTTAACCCCTTCCTAAGGGCATGTCACCCTATTTACTAACTAGGTATATGCTCTAGGTACAAAATAAACCTAGTCTGTACTTGATACTTTTTTTCTAGGCTATCGATACAGACAAAATTAGTAATTATATGGATAAGTAGAGTTTTACTTAAAAACGACCCCCTTAACCCCTTGCTAAGGGCATGTCACCCTATTTAATAACTAGGTATATGCTCTAGGTACAAAATAAACCTAGTCTGTACTTGATACTTTTTTTCTAGGCTATCGATATATACAAAATTAATAATTATATGGATAAATAGAGTTTTACTTATAAACTACCCCCTTAACCCCTTCCTAAGGGCATGTCACCCTATTTACTAACTAGGTATATGCTCTAGGTACAAAATAAACCTAGTCTGTACTTGATACTCTTTTTCTAGGCTATCGATACAGACAAAATTAATAATTATATGGATAAGTAGAGTTTTACTTAAAAACTACCCCCTTAACCCCTTCCTAAGGGCATGTCACCCTATTTACTAACTAGGTATATGCTCTAGGTACAAAATAAACCTAGTCTGTACTTGATACTTTTTTTTTAGGCTATCGATACAGACAAAATTAATAATTATATAGATAAGTAGAGTTTATTTTAAAACTACCCCCTTAACCCCTTGCTAAGGGCATGTCACCCTATTTACTAACTAGGTGTATGCTCTAGGTACAAAATAAACCTAGTCTGTACTTGATACTCTTTTTCTAGGCTATCGATACAGACAAAATTAATAATTATATGGATAAGTAGAGTTTTACTTAAAAACTACCCCCTTAACCCCTTCCTAAGGGCATGTCACCCTATTTACTAACTAGGTATATGCTCTAGGTATAACATTAATCTAGTCTGTACTTGATACTTTTGTTCTAGGCTATCGATACAGACAAAATTAATAATTATATGGATAAGTAGAGTTTTACTTAAAAACTACCCCCTTAACCCCTTCCTAAGGGCATGTCACCCTATTTACTAACTAGGTATATGCTCTAGGTATAACATTAATCTAGTTTGTACTTGATACTTTTGTTCTAGGCTATCGAAACAGACAAAATTAATAATTATATGGATAAGTAGAGTTTTACTTAAAAACTACCCCCTTAACCCCTTCCTAAGGGCATGTCACCCTATTTACTAACTAGGTATATGCTCTAGGTACAAAATAAACCTAGTCTGTACTTGATACTTTTTTTCTAGGCTATCGATACAGACAAAATTAATAATTATATGAATAAGTAGAGTTTTACTTAAAAACTACCCCCTTAACCCCTTCCTAAGGGCATGTCACCCTATTTACTAACTAGGTATATGCTCTAGGTATAACATTAATCTAGTTTGTACTTGATACTTTTGTTCTAGGCTATCGAAACAGACAAAATTAATAATTATATGGATAAGTAGAGTTTTACTTAAAAACTACCCCCTTAACCCCTTCCTAAGGGCATGTCACCCTATTTACTAACTAGGTATATGCTCTAGGTACAAAATAAACCTAGCCTGTACTTGATACTCTTTTTCTAGTCTATCGATACAGACAAAATTAATAATTATATGGATAAGTAGAGTTTTACTTAAAAACTACCCCCTTAACCCCTTCCTAAGGGCATGTCACCCTATTTACTAACTAGGTATATGCTCTAGGTATAACATTAATCTAGTCTGTACTTGATACTTTTGTTCTAGGCTATCGATACAGACAAAATTAATAATTATATGGATAAGTAGAGTTTTACTTAAAAACTACCCCCTTAACCCCTTCCTAAGGGCATGTCACCCTATTTACTAACTAGGTATATGCTCTAGGTATAACATTAATCTAGTCTGTACTTGATACTTTTGTTCTAGGCTATCGATACAGACAAAATTAATAATTATATGGATAAGTAGAGTTTTACTTAAAAACTACCCCCTTAACCCCTTCCTAAGGGCATGTCACCCTATTTAATAACTAGGTATATACTCTAGGTACTAAATAAACCTAGTCTGTACTTGATACTTTTTTTCTAGGCTATCGATACAAACAAAATTAATAATTATATGGATAAGTAGAGTTTTACTTAAAAACTACCCCCTTAACCCCTTCCTAAGGGCATGTCACCCTATTTACTAACTAGGTATATGCTCTAGGTACAAAATAAACCTAGTCTGTACTTGATACTCTTTTTCTAGGCTATCGATACAGACAAAATTAATAATTATATGGATAAGTAGAGTTTTACTTAAAAACTACCCCCTTAACCCCTTCCTAAGGGCATGATACCCTATTTACTAACTAGGTATATGCTCTAGGTACAAAATAAACCTAGTCTGTACTTGATACTCTTTTTCTAGGCTATCGATACAGACAAAATTAATAATTATATAGATAAGTAGAGTTTTACTTAAAAACTACCCCCTTAACCCCTTCCTAAGGGCATGATACCCTATTTACTAACTAGGTATATGCTCTAGGTACAAAATAAACCTAGTCTGTACTTGATACTCTTTTTCTAGGCTATCGATAATATATGGATAAGTAGAGTTTTACTTAAAAACTACCCCCTTAACCCCTTCCTAAGGGCATGTCACCCTATTTACTAACTAGGTATATGCTCTAGGTACAAAATAAACCTAGTCTGTACTTGATACTTTTTTTTAGGCTATCGATACAGACAAAATTAATAATTATATAGATAAGTAGAGTTTTATTTTAAAACTACCCCCTTAACCCCTTGCTAAGGGCATGTCACCCTATTTACTAACTAGGTGTAAAATAAACCTAGTCTGTACTTGATACTTTTTTTCTAGGCTATCGATACAGTCAAAATTAATAATTATATGGATAAGTAGAGTTTTACTTAAAAACTACCCCCTTAACCCCTTGCTAAGGGCATGTCACCCTATTTAATAACTAGGTATATAATCTAGGTACAAAATAAACCTAGTCTGTACTTGATACTTTTTTTCTAGGCTATCGATACAGACAAAATTAATAATTATATGGATAAGTAGAGTTTTACTTAAAAACTACCCCCTTAACCCCTTCCTAAGGGCATGTTACCCTATTTACTAACTAGGTATATGCTCTAGGTACAAAATAAACCTAGTTTGTACTTGATACTCTTTTTCTAGGCTATCGATAATATATGGATAAGTAGAGTTTTACTTAAAAACTACCCACTTAACCCCTTCCTAAGGGCATGTCACCCTATTTACTAACTAGGTATATGCTCTAGGTACAAAATAAACCTAGTCTGTACTTGATACTTTTTTTCTAAGCTATCGATACAGACAAAATTAATATTTATATGGATAAGTAGAGTTTTACTTAAAAACTACCCCCTTAACCCCTTCCGAAGGGCATGTCACCCTATTTACTAACTAGGTATATGCTCTAGGTACAAAATAAACCTAGTCTGTACTTGATACTTTTTTTCTAGGCTATCGATACAGACAAAATTAATATTTATATGGATAAGTAGAGTTTTACTTAAAAACTACCCCCTTAACCCCTTCCTAAGGGCATGTCACCCTATTTACTAACTAGGTATATGCTCTAGGTACAAAATAAACCTAGTCTGTACTTGATACTTTTTTTTAGGCTATCGATACAGACAAAATTAATAATTATATAGATAAGTAGAGTTTTATTTTAAAACTACCCCCTTAACCCCTTGCTAAGGGCATGTCACCCTATTTACTAACTAGGTGTAAAATAAACCTAGTCTGTACTTGATACTTTTTTTCTAGGCTATCGATACAGTCAAAATTAATAATTATATGGATAAGTAGAGTTTTACTTAAAAACTACCCCCTTAACCCCTTGCTAAGGGCATGTCACCCTATTTAATAACTAGGTATATAATCTAGGTACAAAATAAACCTAGTCTGTACTTGATACTTTTTTTCTAGGCTATCGATAATATATGGATAAGTAGAGTTTTACTTAAAAACTACCCACTTAACCCCTTCCTAAGGGCATGTCACCCTATTTACTAACTAGGTATATGCTCTAGGTACAAAATAAACCTAGTCTGTACTTGATACTTTTTTTCTAAGCTATCGATACAGACAAAATTAATAATTATATGGATAAGTAGAGTTTTACTTAAAAACTACCCCCTTAACCCCTTCCTAAGGGCATGTCACCCTATTTACTAACTAGGTATATGCTCTAGGTACAAAATAAACCTAGTCTGTACTTGATACTTTTTTTCTAGGCTATCGATACAGACAAAATTAATATTTATATGGATAAGTAGAGTTTTACTTAAAAACTACCCCCTTAACCCCTTCCTAAGGGCATGTCACCCTATTTAATACCTAGGTATATACTCTAGGTACAAAATAAACCTAATCTGTACTTGATACTTTTTTTCTAGGCTATCGATACAAACAAAATTAATAATTATATGTATAAGTAGAGTTTTACTTAAAAACTACCACCTTAACCCCTTCCTAAGGGCATGTCACCCTATTTACTAACTAGGTATATGCTCTAGGTACAAAATAAACCTAGTTTGTACTTGATACTCTTTTTCTAGGCTATCGATAATATATGGATAAGTAGAGTTTTACTTAAAAACTACCCACTTAACCCCTTCCTAAGGGCATGTCACCCTATTTACTAACTAGGTATATGCTCTAGGTACAAAATAAACCTAGTCTGTACTTGATACTTTTTTTCTAAGCTATCGATACAGACAAAATTAATAATTATATGGATAAGTAGAGTTTTACTTAAAAACTACCCCCTTAACCCCTTCCTAAGGGCATGTCACCCTATTTACTAACTAGGTATATGCTCTAGGTACAAAATAAACCTAGTCTGTACTTGATACTTTTTTTCTAGGCTATCGATACAGACAAAATTAATATTTATATGGATAAGTAGAGTTTTACTTAAAAACTACCCCCTTAACCCCTTCCTAAGGGCATGTCTCCCTATTTACTAACTAGGTATATGCTCTAGGTACAAAATACACCTAGTCTGTACTTGATACTTTTTTTCTAGGCTATCCATACAGACAAAATTAATAATTATATGGATAAGTAGAGTTTTACTTAAAAACTACCCCCTTAACCCTTTGCTAAGGGCATGTTACCCTATTTACTAACTAGGTATATGCTCTAGGTACAAAATAAACCTAGTCTGTACTTGATACTCTTTTTCTAGGCTATCGATACAGACAAAATTAATAATTATATGGATAAGTAGAGTTTTACTTAAAAACTACCCCCTTAACCCCTTGCTAAGGGCATGTCACCCTATTTACTAACTAGGTGTATGCTCTAGGTACAAAATAAACCTAGTCTGTACTTGATACTTTTTTTCTAGGCTATCGATACAGACAAAATTAATAATTATATAGATAAGTTTTTTTTTTTTTTTTTTTTTTTTTTTTTTTGATTGATTTAAAATTTTATTCAATAAAATATACAAAAAAATAATATAAAAGTAACTAACAACTAACTAAATAAAATATTTCATTAAGATCTTCCGATGCTGCGCACGTGTTCAAAATACTCAACGCATTGCCCCTCTGAATTTCCAGCGATATTCGTTGGAAGAAATAAGACCTAGCGCGATGGTCTCCAGATGCATTAATTAATAATTTACCAAGTTGTTTACCAAACTTTAATGCATCTGGGGACCATGGTCCTAAAGTTTCCACCGAAAACGCCAGAAATTCAAAAGTGGAGCAATGCGTTTTGTATTTTTGAATCTTTTTGTTTTGGGCCAAAAGCGCCGCAGCACCGGAAGATACAGAGGTGATGTGGACGTAACTTGGAGCTAGGGTGTCCACGCAAGTAGCGTCCCATAAAAGTGCTCGACCTCTATGCCATGGTACTATGGTCACACCGTCCGGTCTTTTGCCATCGTTACGGTCAAGACCGACTGGTTCTAGAGTACTTGGTATACCTGCAGACGCCAGCGAACGTTTTATTATATTATTTATATTATTATGTCTCGATATACGACCAGTACTCAACCTACATGATAAGTAGAGTTTTATTTTAAAACTACCCCCTTAACCCCTTCCTAAGGGCATGTCACCCTGTTTAATAACTAGGTATTTAGTCTAGGTACAAAATAAACCTAATCTGTACTTGATACTCTTTTTTCTAGGCTATCGATACAAACAAAATTAATAATTATATGTATAAGTAGAGTTTTACTTAAAAACTACCACCTTAACCCCTTCCTAAGGGCATGTCACCCTATTTACTAACTAGGTATATGCTCTAGGTACAAAATAAACCTAGTCTGTACTTGATACTCTTTTTCTAGGCTATCGATACAGACAAAATTAATAATTATATGGATAAGTAGAGTTTTACTTAAAAACTACCCCCTTAACCCCTTCCTAAGGGCATGTCACCCTATTTACTAACTAGGTATATGCTCTAGGTACAAAATAAACCTAGTCTGTACTTGATACTTTTTTTCTAGGCTATCGATACAAACAAAATTAATAATTATATGGATAAGTAGAGTTTTACTTAAAAACTACCCCCTTAACCCCTTCCTAAGGGCATGTTACCCTATTTACTAACTAGGTATATGCTCTAGGTACAAAATAAACCTAGTCTGTACTTGATACTCTTTTTCTAGGCTATCGATAATATATGGATAAGTAGAGTTTTACTTAAAAACTACCCACTTAACCCCTTCCTAAGGGCATGTCACCCTATTTACTAACTAGGTATATGCTTTAGGTACAAAATAAACCTAGTCTGTACTTGATACTTTTTTTCTAGGCTATCGATACAGACAAAATTAATAATTATATCGATAAGTAGAGTTTTACTTAAAAACTACCCCCTTAACCCCTTCCTAAGGGCATGTCACCCTATTTACTAACTAGGTATATGCTCTAGGTACAAAATAAACCTAGTCTGTACTTGATACTTTTTTTCTAGGCTATCGATACAGACAAAATTAATAATTATATGGATAAGTAGAGTTTTACTTAAAAACTACCCCCTTAACCCCTTCCTAAGGGCATGTCACCCTATTTACTAACTAGGTATATGCTCTAGGTACAAAATAAACCTAGTCTGTACTTGATACTTTTTTTCTAGGCTATCGATACAAACAAAATTAATAATTATATGGATAAGTAGAGTTTTACTTAAAAACTACCCCCCTTAACCCCTTCCTAAGGGCATGTCACCCTATTTACTAACTAGGTATATGCTCTAGGTACAAAATAAACCTAGTCTGTACTTGATACTCTTTTTCTAGGCTATCGATACAGACAAAATTAATAATTATATGGATAAGTAGAGTTTTACTTAAAAACTACCCCCTTAACCCCTTCCAAGGGCATGATACCCTATTTACTAACTAGGTATATGCTCTAGGTACAAAATAAACCTAGTCTGTACTTGATACTCTTTTTCTAGGCTATCGATAATATATGGATAAGTAGAGTTTTACTTAAAAACTACCCCCTTAACCCCTTCCTAAGGGCATGTCACCCTATTTACTAACTAGGTATATGCTCTAGGTACAAAATAAACCTAGTCTGTACTTGATACTTTTTTTCTAGGCTATCGATACATACAAAATAATAATTATATGGATAAGTAGAGTTTTACTTAAAAACTACCCCCTTAACCCCTTCCTAAGGGCATGTCACCCTATTTAATACCTAGGTATATACTCTAGGTACAAAATAAACCTAATCTGTACTTGATACTTTTTTTCTAGGCTATCGATACAAACAAAATTAATAATTATATGGATAAGTAGAGTTTTACTTAAAAACTACCCCCTTAACCCCTTCCTAAGGGCATGTCACCCTATTTAATACCTAGGTATATACTCTAGGTACAAAATAAACCTAATCTGTACTTGATACTTTTTTTCTAGGCTATCGATACAAACAAAATTAATAATTATATGTATAAGTAGAGTTTTACTTAAAAACTACCACCTTAACCCCTTCCTAAGGGCATGTCACCCTATTTACTAACTAGGTATATGCTCTAGGTACAAAATAAACCTAGTCTGTACTTGATACTCTTTTTCTAGGCTATCGATACAGACAAAATTAATAATTATATGGATAAGTAGAGTTTTACTTAAAAACTACCCCCTTAACCCCTTCCTAAGGGCATGTCACCCTATTTACTAACTAGGTATATGCTCTAGGTACAAAATAAACCTAGTCTGTACTTGATACTTTTTTTCTAGGCTATCGATAATATATGGATAAGTAGAGTTTTACAAAATAAACCTAGTCTGTACTTGATACTTTTTTTCTAGGCTATCGATACAGACAAAATTAGTAATTATATGGATAAGTAGAGTTTTACTTAAAAACGACCCCCTTAACCCCTTGCTAAGGGCATGTCACCCTATTTAATAACTAGGTATATGCTCTAGGTACAAAATAAACCTAGTCTGTACTTGATACTTTTTTTCTAGGCTATCGATATATACAAAATTAATAATTATATGGATAAATAGAGTTTTACTTATAAACTACCCCCTTAACCCCTTCCTAAGGGCATGTCACCCTATTTACTAACTAGGTATATGCTCTAGGTACAAAATAAACCTAGTCTGTACTTGATACTCTTTTTCTAGGCTATCGATACAGACAAAATTAATAATTATATGGATAAGTAGAGTTTTACTTAAAAACTACCCCCTTAACCCCTTCCTAAGGGCATGTCACCCTATTTACTAACTAGGTATATGCTCTAGGTACAAAATAAACCTAGTCTGTACTTGATACTTTTTTTTTAGGCTATCGATACAGACAAAATTAATAATTATATAGATAAGTAGAGTTTATTTTAAAACTACCCCCTTAACCCCTTGCTAAGGGCATGTCACCCTATTTACTAACTAGGTGTATGCTCTAGGTACAAAATAAACCTAGTCTGTACTTGATACTCTTTTTCTAGGCTATCGATACAGACAAAATTAATAATTATATGGATAAGTAGAGTTTTACTTAAAAACTACCCCCTTAACCCCTTCCTAAGGGCATGTCACCCTATTTACTAACTAGGTATATGCTCTAGGTACAAAATAAACCTAGTCTGTACTTGATACTTTTTTTCTAGGCTATCGATACAGACAAAATTAATAATTATATGAATAAGTAGAGTTTTACTTAAAAACTACCCCCTTAACCCCTTCCTAAGGGCATGTCACCCTATTTACTAACTAGGTATATGCTCTAGGTATAACAATAATCTAGTTTGTACTTGATACTTTTGTTCTAGGCTATCGAAACAGACAAAATTAATAATTATATGGATAAGTAGAGTTTTACTTAAAAACTACCCCCTTAACCCCT
Organism: Monopis laevigella; assembly: GCA_947458855.1. Classification (NCBI taxonomy): domain Eukaryota; kingdom Metazoa; phylum Arthropoda; class Insecta; order Lepidoptera; family Tineidae; genus Monopis; species Monopis laevigella. Next base: position 16,158,687 of record OX381583.1, on the reverse strand, counting down.
TCCTAAGGGCATGTCACCCTATTTACTAACTAGGTATATGCTCTAGGTACAAAATAAACCTAGTCTGTACTTGATACTTTTTTTCTAGGCTATCGATACAGACAAAATTAATAATTATATGAATAAGTAGAGTTTTACTTAAAAATTACCCCCTTAACCCCTTCCTAAGGGCATGTCACCCTATTTACTAACTAGGTATATGCTCTAGGTATAACATTAATCTAGTTTGTACTTGATACTTTTGTTCTAGGCTATCGAAACAGACAAAATTAATAATTATATGGATAAGTAGAGTTTTACTTAAAAACTACCCCCTTAACCCCTTCCTAAGGGCATGTCACCCTATTTACTAACTAGGTATATGCTCTAGGTACAAAATAAACCTAGCCTGTACTTGATACTCTTTTTCTAGTCTATCGATACAGACAAAATTAATAATTATATGGATAAGTAGAGTTTTACTTAAAAACTACCCCCTTAACCCCTTCCTAAGGGCATGTCACCCTATTTACTAACTAGGTATATGCTCTAGGTATAACATTAATCTAGTCTGTACTTGATACTTTTGTTCTAGGCTATCGATACAGACAAAATTAATAATTATATGGATAAGTAGAGTTTTACTTAAAAACTACCCCCTTAACCCCTTCCTAAGGGCATGTCACCCTATTTACTAACTAGGTATATGCTCTAGGTATAACATTAATCTAGTCTGTACTTGATACTTTTGTTCTAGGCTATCGATACAGACAAAATTAATAATTATATGGATAAGTAGAGTTTTACTTAAAAACTACCCCCTTAACCCCTTCCTAAGGGCATGTCACCCTATTTAATAACTAGGTATATACTCTAGGTACTAAATAAACCTAGTCTGTACTTGATACTTTTTTTCTAGGCTATCGATACAAACAAAATTAATAATTATATGGATAAGTAGAGTTTTACTTAAAAACTACCCCCTTAACCCCTTCCTAAGGGCATGTCACCCTATTTACTAACTAGGTATATGCTCTAGGTACAAAATAAACCTAGTCTGTACTTGATACTCTTTTTCTAGGCTATCGATACAGACAAAATTAATAATTATATGGATAAGTAGAGTTTTACTTAAAAACTACCCCCTTAACCCCTTCCTAAGGGCATGATACCCTATTTACTAACTAGGTATATGCTCTAGGTACAAAATAAACCTAGTCTGTACTTGATACTCTTTTTCTAGGCTATCGATACAGACAAAATTAATAATTATATAGATAAGTAGAGTTTTACTTAAAAACTACCCCCTTAACCCCTTCCTAAGGGCATGATACCCTATTTACTAACTAGGTATATGCTCTAGGTACAAAATAAACCTAGTCTGTACTTGATACTCTTTTTCTAGGCTATCGATAATATATGGATAAGTAGAGTTTTACTTAAAAACTACCCCCTTAACCCCTTCCTAAGGGCATGTCACCCTATTTACTAACTAGGTGTAAAATAAACCTAGTCTGTACTTGATACTTTTTTTCTAGGCTATCGATACAGTCAAAATTAATAATTATATGGATAAGTAGAGTTTTACTTAAAAACTACCCCCTTAACCCCTTGCTAAGGGCATGTCACCCTATTTAATAACTAGGTATATAATCTAGGTACAAAATAAACCTAGTCTGTACTTGATACTTTTTTTCTAGGCTATCGATACAGACAAAATTAATAATTATATGGATAAGTAGAGTTTTACTTAAAAACTACCCCCTTAACCCCTTCCTAAGGGCATGTTACCCTATTTACTAACTAGGTATATGCTCTAGGTACAAAATAAACCTAGTTTGTACTTGATACTCTTTTTCTAGGCTATCGATAATATATGGATAAGTAGAGTTTTACTTAAAAACTACCCACTTAACCCCTTCCTAAGGGCATGTCACCCTATTTACTAACTAGGTATATGCTCTAGGTACAAAATAAACCTAGTCTGTACTTGATACTTTTTTTCTAAGCTATCGATACAGACAAAATTAATATTTATATGGATAAGTAGAGTTTTACTTAAAAACTACCCCCTTAACCCCTTCCGAAGGGCATGTCACCCTATTTACTAACTAGGTATATGCTCTAGGTACAAAATAAACCTAGTCTGTACTTGATACTTTTTTTCTAGGCTATCGATACAGACAAAATTAATATTTATATGGATAAGTAGAGTTTTACTTAAAAACTACCCCCTTAACCCCTTCCTAAGGGCATGTCACCCTATTTACTAACTAGGTATATGCTCTAGGTACAAAATAAACCTAGTCTGTACTTGATACTTTTTTTTAGGCTATCGATACAGACAAAATTAATAATTATATAGATAAGTAGAGTTTTATTTTAAAACTACCCCCTTAACCCCTTGCTAAGGGCATGTCACCCTATTTACTAACTAGGTGTAAAATAAACCTAGTCTGTACTTGATACTTTTTTTCTAGGCTATCGATACAGTCAAAATTAATAATTATATGGATAAGTAGAGTTTTACTTAAAAACTACCCCCTTAACCCCTTGCTAAGGGCATGTCACCCTATTTAATAACTAGGTATATAATCTAGGTACAAAATAAACCTAGTCTGTACTTGATACTTTTTTTCTAGGCTATCGATACAGACAAAATTAATAATTATATGGATAAGTAGAGTTTTACTTAAAAACTACCCCCTTAACCCCTTCCTAAGGGCATGTTACCCTATTTACTAACTAGGTATATGCTCTAGGTACAAAATAAACCTAGTTTGTACTTGATACTCTTTTTCTAGGCTATCGATAATATATGGATAAGTAGAGTTTTACTTAAAAACTACCCACTTAACCCCTTCCTAAGGGCATGTCACCCTATTTACTAACTAGGTATATGCTCTAGGTACAAAATAAACCTAGTCTGTACTTGATACTTTTTTTCTAAGCTATCGATACAGACAAAATTAATAATTATATGGATAAGTAGAGTTTTACTTAAAAACTACCCCCTTAACCCCTTCCTAAGGGCATGTCACCCTATTTACTAACTAGGTATATGCTCTAGGTACAAAATAAACCTAGTCTGTACTTGATACTTTTTTTCTAGGCTATCGATACAGACAAAATTAATATTTATATGGATAAGTAGAGTTTTACTTAAAAACTACCCCCTTAACCCCTTCCTAAGGGCATGTCTCCCTATTTACTAACTAGGTATATGCTCTAGGTACAAAATACACCTAGTCTGTACTTGATACTTTTTTTCTAGGCTATCCATACAGACAAAATTAATAATTATATGGATAAGTAGAGTTTTACTTAAAAACTACCCCCTTAACCCTTTGCTAAGGGCATGTTACCCTATTTACTAACTAGGTATATGCTCTAGGTACAAAATAAACCTAGTCTGTACTTGATACTCTTTTTCTAGGCTATCGATACAGACAAAATTAATAATTATATGGATAAGTAGAGTTTTACTTAAAAACTACCCCCTTAACCCCTTGCTAAGGGCATGTCACCCTATTTACTAACTAGGTGTATGCTCTAGGTACAAAATAAACCTAGTCTGTACTTGATACTTTTTTTCTAGGCTATCGATACAGACAAAATTAATAATTATATAGATAAGTTTTTTTTTTTTTTTTTTTTTTTTTTTTTTTGATTGATTTAAAATTTTATTCAATAAAATATACAAAAAAATAATATAAAAGTAACTAACAACTAACTAAATAAAATATTTCATTAAGATCTTCCGATGCTGCGCACGTGTTCAAAATACTCAACGCATTGCCCCTCTGAATTTCCAGCGATATTCGTTGGAAGAAATAAGACCTAGCGCGATGGTCTCCAGATGCATTAATTAATAATTTACCAAGTTGTTTACCAAACTTTAATGCATCTGGGGACCATGGTCCTAAAGTTTCCACCGAAAACGCCAGAAATTCAAAAGTGGAGCAATGCGTTTTGTATTTTTGAATCTTTTTGTTTTGGGCCAAAAGCGCCGCAGCACCGGAAGATACAGAGGTGATGTGGACGTAACTTGGAGCTAGGGTGTCCACGCAAGTAGCGTCCCATAAAAGTGCTCGACCTCTATGCCATGGTACTATGGTCACACCGTCCGGTCTTTTGCCATCGTTACGGTCAAGACCGACTGGTTCTAGAGTACTTGGTATACCTGCAGACGCCAGCGAACGTTTTATTATATTATTTATATTATTATGTCTCGATATACGACCAGTACTCAACCTACATGATAAGTAGAGTTTTATTTTAAAACTACCCCCTTAACCCCTTCCTAAGGGCATGTCACCCTGTTTAATAACTAGGTATTTAGTCTAGGTACAAAATAAACCTAGTCTGTACTTGATACTTTTTTTCTAGGCTATCGATACAAACAAAATTAATAATTATATGGATAAGTAGAGTTTTACTTAAAAACTACCCCCTTAACCCCTTCCTAAGGGCATGTCACCCTATTTACTAACTAGGTATATGCTCTAGGTATAACATTAATCTAGTCTGTACTTGATACTTTTGTTCTAGGCTATCGATACAGACAAAATTAATAATTATATGGATAAGTAGAGTTTTACTTAAAAACTACCCCCTTAACCCCTTCCTAAGGGCATGTCACCCTATTTAATACCTAGGTATATACTCTAGGTACAAAATAAACCTAATCTGTACTTGATACTCTTTTTTCTAGGCTATCGATACAAACAAAATTAATAATTATATGTATAAGTAGAGTTTTACTTAAAAACTACCACCTTAACCCCTTCCTAAGGGCATGTCACCCTATTTACTAACTAGGTATATGCTCTAGGTACAAAATAAACCTAGTCTGTACTTGATACTCTTTTTCTAGGCTATCGATACAGACAAAATTAATAATTATATGGATAAGTAGAGTTTTACTTAAAAACTACCCCCTTAACCCCTTCCTAAGGGCATGTCACCCTATTTACTAACTAGGTATATGCTCTAGGTACAAAATAAACCTAGTCTGTACTTGATACTTTTTTTCTAGGCTATCGATACAAACAAAATTAATAATTATATGGATAAGTAGAGTTTTACTTAAAAACTACCCCCTTAACCCCTTCCTAAGGGCATGTTACCCTATTTACTAACTAGGTATATGCTCTAGGTACAAAATAAACCTAGTCTGTACTTGATACTCTTTTTCTAGGCTATCGATAATATATGGATAAGTAGAGTTTTACTTAAAAACTACCCACTTAACCCCTTCCTAAGGGCATGTCACCCTATTTACTAACTAGGTATATGCTTTAGGTACAAAATAAACCTAGTCTGTACTTGATACTTTTTTTCTAGGCTATCGATACAGACAAAATTAATAATTATATCGATAAGTAGAGTTTTACTTAAAAACTACCCCCTTAACCCCTTCCTAAGGGCATGTCACCCTATTCACTAACTAGGTATATGCTCTAGGTACAAAATAAACCTAGTCTGTACTTGATACTTTTTTTCTAGGCTATCGATACAGACAAAATTAATAATTATATGGATAAGTAGAGTTTTACTTAAAAACTACCCCCTTAACCCCTTCCTAAGGGCATGTCACCCTATTTACTAACTAGGTATATGCTCTAGGTACAAAATAAACCTAGTCTGTACTTGATACTTTTTTTCTAGGCTATCGATACAAACAAAATTAATAATTATATGGATAAGTAGAGTTTTACTTAAAAACTACCCCCTTAACCCCTTCCTAAGGGCATGTCACCCTATTTACTAACTAGGTATATGCTCTAGGTACAAAATAAACCTAGTCTGTACTTGATACTCTTTTTCTAGGCTATCGATACAGACAAAATTAATAATTATATGGATAAGTAGAGTTTTACTTAAAAACTACCCCCTTAACCCCTTCCAAGGGCATGATACCCTATTTACTAACTAGGTATATGCTCTAGGTACAAAATAAACCTAGTCTGTACTTGATACTCTTTTTCTAGGCTATCGATAATATATGGATAAGTAGAGTTTTACTTAAAAACTACCCCCTTAACCCCTTCCTAAGGGCATGTCACCCTATTTACTAACTAGGTATATGCTCTAGGTACAAAATAAACCTAGTCTGTACTTGATACTTTTTTTCTAGGCTATCGATACATACAAAATAATAATTATATGGATAAGTAGAGTTTTACTTAAAAACTACCCCCTTAACCCCTTGCTAAGGGCATGTCACCCTATTTACTAACTAGGTAGGTATATGCTCTAGGTACAAAATAAACCTAGTCTGTACTTGATACTTTTTTTCTAGGCTATCGATACAGACAAAATTAATAATTATATGGATAAGTAGAGTTTTACTTAAAAACTACCCCCTTAACCCCTTCCTAAGGGCATGTCACCCTATTTACTAACTAGGTATATGCTCTAGCTACAAAATAAACCTAGTCTGTACTTGATACTTTTTTTCTAGGCTATCGATACAGACAAAATTAATAATTATATGGATAAGTAGAGTTTTACTTAAAAACTACCCCCTTAACCCCTTCCTAAGGGCATGTCACCCTATTTACTAACTAGGTATATGCTCTAGGTACAAAATAAACCTAGTCTGTACTTGATACTTTTTTTCTAGGCTATCGATACAGACAAAATTAATATTTATATGGATAAGTAGAGTTTTACTTAAAAACTACCCCCTTAACCCCTTCCTAAGGGCATGTCACCCTATTTACTAACTAGGTATATGCTCTAGGTACAAAATACACCTAGTCTGTACTTGATACTTTTTTTCTAGGCTATCCATACAGACAAAATTAATAATTATATGGATAAGTAGAGTTTTACTTAAAAACTACCCCCTTAACCCCTTGCTAAGGGCATGTTACCCTATTTACTAACTAGGTATATGCTCTAGGTACAAAATAAACCTAGTCTGTACTTGATACTCTTTTTCTAGGCTATCGATACAGACAAAATTAATAATTATATGGATAAGTAGAGTTTTACTTAAAAACTACCCCCTTAACCCCTTGCTAAGGGCATGTCACCCTATTTACTAACTAGGTATATGCTCTAGGTATAACATTAATCTAGTCTGTACTTGATACTTTTGTTCTAGGCTATCGATACAGACAAAATTAATAATTATATGGATAAGTAGAGTTTTACTTAAAAACTACCCCCTTAACCCCTTCCTAAGGGCATGTCACCCTATTTAATAACTAGGTATATACTCTAGGTACAAAATAAACCTAGTCTGTACTTGATACTTTTTTTCTAGGCTATCGATACAAACAAAATTAATAATTATATGGATAAGTAGAGTTTTACTTAAAAACTACCCCCTTAACCCCTTCCTAAGGGCATGTCACCCTATTTAATAACTAGGTATATACTCTAGGTACAAAATAAACCTAGTCTGTACTTGATACTTTTTTTCTAGGCTATCGATACAAACAAAATTAATAATTATATGGATAAGTAGAGTTTTACTTAAAAACTACCCCCTTAACCCCTTCCTAAGGGCATGTCACCCTATTTACTAACTAGGTATATGCTCTAGGTATAACATTAATCTAGTCTGTACTTGATACTTTTGTTCTAGGCTATCGATACAGACAAAATTAATAATTATATGGATAAGTAGAGTTTTACTTAAAAACTACCCCCTTAACCCCTTCCTAAGGGGATGTCACCCTGTTTAATAACTAGGTATTTACTCTAGGTACAAAATAAACCTAGTCTGTACTTGATACTTTTTTTCTAGGCTATCGATACAAACAAAATTAATAATTATATGGATAAGTAGAGTTTTACTTAAAAACTACCCCCTTAACCCCTTTCTAAGGGCATGTCACCCTATTTACTAACTAGGTATATGCTCTAGGTATAACATTAATCTAGTCTGTACTTGATACTTTTGTTCTAGGCTATCGATACAGACAAAATTAATAATTATATGGATAAGTAGAGTTTTACTTAAAAACTACCCCCTTAACCCCTTCCTAAGGGCATGTCACCCTGTTTAATAACTAGGTATTTACTCTAGGTACAAAATAAACCTAGTCTGTACTTGATACTTTTTTTCTAGGCTATCGATACAAACAAAATTAATAATTATATGGATAAGTAGAGTTTTACTTAAAAACTACCCCCTTAACCCCTTCCTAAGGGCATGTCACCCTATTTACTAACTAGGTATATGCTCTAGGTATAACATTAATCTAGTCTGTACTTGATACTTTTTTTCTAGGCTATCGATACAGACAAAATTAATATTTATATGGATAAGTAGAGTTTTACTTAAAAACTACCCCCTTAACCCCTTCCTAAGGGCATGTCACCCTATTTACTAACTAGGTATATGCTCTAGGTACAAAATACACCTAGTCTGTACTTGATACTCTTTTTCTAGGCTATCGATACAGACAAAATTAATAATTATATGGATAAGTAGAGTTTTACTTAAAAACTACCCCCTTAACCCCTTGCTAAGGGCATGTCACCCTATTTACTAACTAGGTATATGCTCTAGGTATATGCTCTAGGTATAACATTAATCTAGTCTGTACTTGATACTTTTGTTCTAGGCTATCGATACAAACAAAATTAATAATTATATGGATAAGTAGAGTTTTACTTAAAAACTACCCCCTTAACCCCTTCCTAAGGGCATGTCACCCTATTTACTAACTAGGTATATGCTCTAGGTATAACATTAATCTAGTCTGTACTTGATACTTTTTTTCTAGGCTATCCATACAGACAAAATTAATAATTATATGGATAAGTAGAGTTTTACTTAAAAACTACCCCCTTAACCCCTTGCTAAGGGCATGTTACCCTATTTACTAACTAGGTATATGCTCTAGGTACAAAATAAACCTAGTCTGTACTTGATACTCTTTTTCTAGGCTATCGATACAGACAAAATTAATAATTATATGGATAAGTAGAGTTTTACTTAAAAACTACCCCCTTAACCCCTTGCTAAGGGCATATCACCCTATTTACTAACTAGGTATATGCTCTAGGTATAACATTAATCTAGTCTGTACTTGATACTTTTGTTCTAGGCTATCGATACAGACAAAATTAATAATTATATGGATAAGTAGAGTTTTACTTAAAAACTACCCCCTTAACCCCTTCCTAAAGGCATGTCACCCTATTTAATAACTAGGTATATACTCTAGGTACAAAATAAACCTAGTCTGTACTTGATACTTTTTTTCTAGGCTATCGATACAAACAAAATTAATAATTATATGGATAAGTAGAGTTTTACTTAAAAACTACCCCCTTAACCCCTTCCTAAGGGCATGTCACCCTATTTACTAACTAGGTATATGCTCTAGGTATAACATTAATCTAGTCTGTACTTGATACTTTTGTTCTAGGCTATCGATACAGACAAAATTAATAATTATATGGATAAGTAGAGTTTTACTTAAAAACTACCCCCTTAACCCCTTCCTAAGGGCATGTCACCCTGTTTAATAACTAGGTATTTACTCTAGGTACAAAATAAACCTAGTCTGTACTTGATACTTTTTTTCTAGGCTATCGATACAAACAAAATTAATAATTATATGGATAAGTAGAGTTTTACTTAAAAACTACCCCCTTAACCCCTTCCTAAGGGCATGTCACCCTATTTACTAACTAGGTATATGCTCTAGGTATAACATTAATCTAGTCTGTACTTGATACTTTTGTTCTAGGCTATCGATACAGACAAAATTAATAATTATATGGATAATTAGAGTTTTACTTAAAAACTACCCCCTTAACCCCTTCCTAAGGGCATGTCACCCTATTTAATAACTAGGTATATACTCTAGGTACAAAATAAACCTAATCTGTACTTGATACTTTTTTTCTAGGCTATCGATACAAACAAAATTAATAATTATATGGATAAGTAGAGTTTTACTTAAAAACTACCCCCTTAACCCCTTCCTAAGGGCATGTCACCCTATTTACTAACTCGGTATATGCTCTAGGTACAAAATAAACCTAGTCTGTACTTGATACTCTTTTTCTAGGCTATCGATACAGACAAAATTAATAATTATATGGATAAGTAGAGTTTTACTTAAAAACTACCCCCTTAACCCCTTCCTAAGGGCATGATACCCTATTTACTAACTAGGTATATGCTCTAGGTACAAAATAAACCTAGTCTGTACTTGATACTCTTTTTCTAGGCTATCGATAATATATGGATAAGTAGAGTTTTACTTAAAAACTACCCCCTTAACCCCTTCCTAAGGGCATTTCACCCTATTTACTAACTAGGTATATGCTCTAGGTACAAAATAAACCTAGTCTGTACTTGATACTTTTTTTCTAGGCTATCGATACATACAAAATTAATAATTATATGGATAAGTAGAGTTTTACTTAAAAACTACCCCCTTAACCCCTTGCTAAGGGCATGTCACCCTATTTACTAACTAGGTATATGCTCTAGGTACAAAATAAACCTAGTCTGTACTTGATACTTTTTTTCTAGGCTATCGATACATACAAAATTAATAATTATATGGATAAGTAGAGTTTTACTTAAAAACTACCCCCTTAACCCCTTGCTAAGGGCATGTCACCCTATTTACTAACTAGGTAGGTATATGCTCTAGGTACAAAATAAACCTAGTCTTCACTTGATACTTTTTTTCTAGGCTATCGATACAGACAAAATTAATAATTATATGGATAAGTAGAGTTTTACTTAAAAACTACCCCCTTAACCCCTTGCTAAGGGCATGTCACCCTATTTACTAACTAGGTAGGTATATGCTCTAGGTACAAAATAAACCTAGTCTTCACTTGATACTTTTTTTCTAGGCTATCGATACAGACAAAATTAATAATTATATGGATAAGTAGAGTTTTACTTAAAAACTACCCCCTTAACCCCTTGCTAAGGGCATGTCACCCTATTTACTAACTAGGTAGGTATATGCTCTAGGTACAAAATAAACCTAGTCTTCACTTGATACTTTTTTTCTAGGCTATCGATACAGACAAAATTAATAATTATATGGATAAGTAAAGTTTTACTTAAAAACTACCCCCTTAACCCCTTCCTAAGGGCATGTCACCCTATTTACTAACTAGGTATATGCTCTAGGTATAACATTAATCTAGTCTGTACTTGATACTTTTGTTCTAGGCCATCGATACAGACAAAATTATTCATTATATGGAAAAGTAGAGTTTTTCTTCAAACCCACCCCCTTAATCCTTTCCTAAGGACATGCCACTCTAGTTACTAACTAGACATATGATTTAGTTACAAAATTATATGTTAAAATGTACATAATAGTTAATCTAAGGATGGTTTTAATCTGACTTCTTAAATTGGTCGGGTTATAATTGGCCGCTAACTTTGGCCGCCAACTTCACTCTGCTGTGGTGGCCACATGAGTTTTTAATTTTAAAATTTATGTACATTTGTTTGACAACACCACTATAGTGCCTCGTTCCCGGTTTTACTATACCAACTTGTGAAACTGTTTATAGATGGACTATTAAGTCTAATCAAAACATCGCGACGAGCTAGCCACTTGTTCGGTGTAGACTCACACCATCGGCTACGACGAGTTGGGATCAAAACCCCTTCGCTGGGTACCCTGGGGCCGTCTAGACGGTCTCGGGCGCCGTAAGGCACCCGTGATGATATGTATGTATCTATGTTGTTTCTAAATGATAGTAAAATTATAATATTCATAGAATTTCTAAGATAATATTATTATAATGCACTTCCGCAAAACAACGCCTGATGAAGTTCAAGTTCAACGCTCGAATCTACGACCTCAGGATAAAACGATAACGGCATGGCCGACACTAGACCGTGGATGCGTGAATATTCCTACTGTTGCAGTTTGTTTTGGATGATTTTTCACGCAAGGTAGAGTTTTTATTACTCTGAGATCAAGAATTGTAAAGCCAATTCCCCTGCCTACTTCCGTGCTAAATTTATCAAATTTTATACATTTCGGGGGGGGGGGGGGTGGCTTTCGTAGACTACTGATACCGACTACCGATTTCTTATCGTAGCCTACAAAACGGGTAATTAAATTGACAACAAGGCAGCGAGGATTTAACGGGAGGATTTAAAAGGATTTAGCCAGCATAGTGGGAGCAATCAATGTTGTTTAACAACAATTATTGTTTGGTCCCATTCATGGACTTTGTAGATCTGCTCACCACTAGGTAGATATCTACTTAGTGGTGAAATTATGCGATTACGAAATAGGCGGCGACAAAGACGAATTGCATTAAGAGACTTTTTGTTAAATCCTCGCTGCCTTGTTGTCAATTTAATTACCTGTTTTGTAACCACACTTAGAAAGGCTACAATAAGAAATCGGTGCAGTAGTCTACGAAAGCCGGTGAACCCACAGACTAAAACCGAAACATCACTTGACGGTTCTTGCATCTGTGGCTACCATTTTATTTTTATTTATTTGTGTATCACGTGGCGATGTTGTTGTGGTGTTTATGATGGTATAGCCTCGTTGTATAAAGCGTTCACCCATCCCAAGTCAGGCCTTATTGTTACATTTACAGGGAGTTTATTTTGGTGCAACAAGTTTTGTATGGCAGATGGTAATCAGATGGTCAATGGAATCAGCTAACTACCTAGTCTTACACTAGTTGGTTATGTAGCGTGCGTTCGGTTGGGTAGTTTTTATTTTATTTTTATTAAATAATTAACACCTTTTACAATTCCACTTTAATAGGTTAATTTCTATATCAAGCTAATGGAAAATAACCAACTATAGACCTTATTGGTAAAGCTTTTTTTTTACTATTATAGACATAAATCATGTAAATCCTTACGGGAAGCCACATTGAAAAACCGACGACGTGTCGAAATAAAAATGTATAGGAAATAATATTCCCAAGTAACATTTTAAGTTCTGAAAAGGTATTGAATAGGTTCTAAAACCAATTCTTGGACGTGCGAGGTTCTGCACGTCTAGTCTCAAGAACGTTATAATAACCTCTTAATAAACTCCTGTAGACCAAAAGGGCCCAGCCTACAAAACCTGCAGGTAATGCTTGATGACCAGTCTTAAAATCCATATGGCATGTTTCAAAACCTAAACAAAACCTTTTCAAAACTTTGTAGTCTCCGAAAAATCTAAAATTTGCCGTGTTAAGTCTTAAAGGTATATTTCAAAACCTAAACAATGCCTTTTCAAAACCTTGTAGTCTCTGCTAAGACTAAAAACAGTGTGAGATTAAGTCTTCAATTGGTCCGGATTTAGCATTAAAAAATGCTAGTTGGGCCGATTTAAGTTTGAAGAAATTCTAATCTAGGACTATTAAGATTAAATAAAGAATTAATAGTTTTATTTTAGTTTTGAAAATGGCTTAACTTATTTCAATAAACTATTTAATCAAAATGGCAACTTTAGTTTCGTATTAACAAGTATATTACTCTTGTTTCTGCTGGTGGTATTTGTGATTTTTATTGGGACTATTAGTTTATCGATGAAATAGACTATAATACCTCTATATATAATTCACGGGCCCTCTGAAAATCATTATTTAAATGATGAAGGTATATAAAATTATTTAAAAAAATTTCGAACAATGTAAAAATATTCTACTGTATTTTTACCGGTTATTGAGTCTATTCAAAACATCGCGACGAGCTAGCCACTTGTTCGGTGTAGACTCATACCATCGGCTACGACGAGGTGGGTTTAAAACCCCTCCGCTGGGTACCCTGGGGCCGTCTAGACGGTCTCGGGCGCCGTAAGGCACCCGTGAAGATATATATATATATATATATTCTACTGTATTGAACTACTAATGGCAAAACTTAAAAGGACCTTTAACTTATTGAGAAAGTATAATAAATGCAAAAAGAAAAAAGGAAATATAATAAAAAAATGGCTGAGTTTGTACTAAAACCTATTAGTTTAGAGAATAAACAAGTCAGGGCCAATAAGCCCTGAGCCCTGTGCCAAGTCCTTTTGCACTTAAAACATCTCAAATAGACTTTGAATATTCTAAACTAGGACCATTTGGTATGTTAAAGGGCCAAATCAAGTTACAATGGTATTCGATCTGCTTTCTTAGTTTTGATATATTCTAATAAGCACTGTGACGGGACTAATTTATATCTACGATAAGCTAACCTGAGGCCCATTTTAATGAAAATTAGATGTGGTTAAAATTTCTGTCTTTATACAGTATGTTCTAAATTGTCTGATTTATTGTAAGAGATGTCCCTATTGTGCCATTAATTTATTGCGTTTTAAAATCGGTTAATTATTATAAAGCAGCTAAAATGAGAGAGAAACCCTATTTTTTTTTTTTTTTTTTATTGGAGCACAGCATGTGACTCTGTCTGATTGTAAGCAGGCCTACAAAGTTCATGAATGGGAATGATCAATACATTGTTGTTTAACAATATTGATTGCTCCCACTATGCTGCCTAAATGATGCGGTTATGAAATGGGCGACGACAAAGACGAATTTGAATATTCTCGCTGCTCGGTCGTCCGCCCGCCAAATAGACCGCCCGTTTCGCAACCGCACCCTGAAAGATGACTACCACCTTGACAAGAAATCGATGCAGTAGTTTTGAAATTTGACGCGAACAAATTAGTACTAAGAAATATCCGCAACCTCATTACATTAATTTAATGCATACCGCATACCTATAGGTAGAGGGGAGGGATCATGAAGCTAAAAAACGCGCGCGGACGGGCACGGTTTTTACCTTCATGGGAGGGATTGATTTACAAAGGCAAAAAGAAAAAAGGTCGAAATCTGTCGACAAACTGCCACACTGTCTAAGTCCTAGTTCAAAACTTATCCGTAGAGTCGTATTTATAGATAAATTACTAATATTTATTATATTTTATTTATATAAGCACTTTATTTCACAATAAGAGTACAAAGGCGGACTTAATGCTGCTACGCATTCTCTACCAGTCAAACCTTCGGGATAAATTAAGACTAAAGTAGGTAGATAGGTGCAAAAATAATAAAATAAAAACAACAATGGATATTAAATAACATTTAACATACATTTTAAGTTCATAAGTTGGTTTAGATTACTTAGTAGGTACCTACAGATCGCGGCGGTTTCTCGACGTTGTCGCTTATACTGAGTTGCACCAAAGTGTCTGTTAAAGTAATTGTAATGATTAAAGTTAAAAATGGCGTCGAATGTACCAGCTGTCATTCGACTTTCAAAATAAAACTGGTATTAGCAATTTTTTACGGACACTTTGGTGCAACTGGAGCTTGCAAAAAAACTAAGTAAAAATTACTTATGTACCTACTTATACCTACCGTTTGTTTTATATACGACTTAACTAAGAACACCGGCATTAATTGATAAAATCAAATATTAAACTTGAAATAAATCAAAACATTTCCTATGTTAATGGAATTCAATATTGATAAAGACTATCTTTTCTTTTGTGATTCTCTTTGCATTGATTCACTTTTCGTTTAAACTGTCCACTTTTAATAATTTATGAAAGAACATCCTGTATTGTATGTACGAGCCTCAAAGAGTTTTAAAATGATCTGGGAAAATACCAATAAGACTTAATAAATACTACAAAGCGGTTCATTAAACTATTTGGGCTAGAAACTATCTTGCTGATTACCTAAAGGTATACAGAAATTCCAAACAGTCTTATTTTATCCACCAAAGTTTGGATTTGGTTGTCGAGAAAACCAAAAGGTATTGCTTTGGTTTTGAGTTATTCTAAATGAACTCGGCGATCAGTGGTTCTGAATAAGCCCCAGCTAGGTTGCGTACAAGAACTTTTACTGGAGTAAATAAAGTCCAAGATATAACCTAAACAGAACCATTTCAAAACTTACAAGCCTCAAAACCAATTGCTCAGATTTGCAAGCAAATATAACGTTATAATAACCTCCTGTAAAAATCCAATTGTTTTTTTTAACAACTTATAGGTTGTAAGACCTCATAGCATCCAAAACTACTAAAATATAACCTGAGGTATAATCTAGAACCATTATAACACCAATCTAAGGCCAAGAGGACTTTTTCAATACCTAAGTACCCAAAAAATGTTACTTGGGTAAGTTTATAATTGCGCATGATTAAATATTGTAATTTTCGCAGCTTAAGTAATTAATTACCTATAAAATATTATATTAAGTTAATACATTTTAAAACATTTCACAATTAATTAAACCAATCCCTTAATTACAATTTATATACCTAATACCTACAAAAGTTTAATTCTAAATTAAAATTAAAAGATAATTATTTAATAAACTGTTTTAAATAGGATTAACATTATGCAGACATCAGATGTATGGCAAAAGTTTAAAATGTTATGAATTTTTTTATCCCACAGAGATGAAAACGTACCAAGTAAGTTTAAAGCATAATATCAACCATAATTTGCTTTAAACTTACTTGGTACGTGTTATTAATACAAATATTTATTTACCAAATGTTATAGGAAAGTATGTAAAGTATTTGCTAACCAAACGGCTGGCTCGTTTCTCGGACAATGTATAAGAAGGTAACGCAGCCAGCCTTATGAGCACCTTCCTTCTGACACCTAGTTTTTATTTTATAAGTTTTTTAAATACTTAATTAGATTTTGTATAAAATATTATCATTGAACAATGGTCAATAAAGTTTCGATAATTAATTATTAAACAATTATAGGTGGTTTCCACTATTCAGTTTTAAACAGTCAGTTTGCTGAATAAAATCGCGCAGAAATGTCAGCAATTCGATATATTGCTTTGTATAACCAAACGAGATATCCAGAGGTGCCATTGTAATTTTATGGAAGCTTGAATATTACGGTCTTAAGGCCAAAAAACGCACATAAGATAATCGTTAAACAAATCCAAAACATAGTAAGAAAAATATTAGTGAGAATAATGCTTATGAAGTGAGAGCAGAAGATGGCGGAAATGAACACGTTTGACTTGTCGGCCGAAAATTAAACGAAACCAGTTGTTGGAGCTTTTGATACTAATGGTGATTATATATTTTTCCCTAGTCCCTATGTATATTTAAATGAGTGCGATCGAGACAAATATATATTTGTTATTTAGAATAATATAATAAAAATGAATGTGCCTGAATGGTGAAATATTATGATAAATAACTTTAAAAGATTGTCAAAAGCTTTTGAATTATTTATTACTCCTTTTGTTAGCCACAGATATGATTACACGGACTAATCTAGGCTTGATATTATGCAATATAAACTGAGTTTTATAGAGTCAAGAACGACAATTATAACTTGTGAAATAGGTATTAAGGGACAGATAAATTTTGAAGATTGATGTTGTTTAATTTTACAGCTTCTGAAAGTTCTGAATAATTGAACACGAAACGGTGAAGTTTTTAATTAAATAAATGATTTACTTTAATAATTTGTTTTGATATTCGTGATTAATAGTAGACCTAGTGTGAGTTCAGAAAAATAAACCGATTCTATTTGTGGTTCTTTCACGTATTAATGTTACGTTAATACGAAGCAAAAAGTGATGGTACCGCACCTAAGAAATATGTGTAAAAAGTTCTCCATATAATAGTTATTACATACATACATATCATCACGGGTGCCTTACGGCGCCCGAGATTGCCTAGACGGCCCCAGGGTACCCAGCGGAGGGGTTTTTAATCCTACCTCGTCGTAGCCGATGGTATGAGTTTACACCGAACACTTGGCTAGCTCGTCGCAATGTTTTTTGAATAGACACAATAACCCATCTACCTATATACAGTTTCACAAGTTGGTATAGTGAAACCGGGACCGACAGCTTAACGTGCTCTCCGAGGCACTATAGTGGTGTTGTCAAACAAATGTACATATTTTTTTTAATTAAAAACTCATTGGTACATACCGGGTTCGAACCAGGGACCTAAGTGTTTTTAAGTCCAAGGTCTAACCAACTCGGCCACCACGTATATTATAATAGTTATTATTGGTTTAAAATTCTGATGAAAAAGAACCTTACAATTTTTGGAAGTTCTGGTTATCGAATAAGTTTTTAAATTCATTGCAGAATAAATTATTCTAATATTAAAATGAAATAAGATCGTTAAGCACTTTTATTGCCTTAAGCTAAATATTGATGACTCGTTGTTTGCTAGACTTTTAAATGATTTTCAGCCGCAAACATTCTAATGGACGGCGAAATACTGTCGAGCGTTTATTTGACGGTTTCAAACGTAGCTTTAGCTGAAATAAATACCACAGACAGTCTTTTATCGTATGTCGAAAATAGGTTTATTTTCAGTCACCAAAATTTAGAAACTCGTTTCAGTAGTTCATATGGTAGGTGTGAATAAATATATATCTGAGTGTTATTTATACAGTGGCTATTTTTTTTATGCCTATAACCTATGGAACCCATTTTTATAATAAAATAGGTAGGATTTTTTTCCTTTCAAATGCTTGAAAAATTAATTATCATATCGCCTATATGGCTAAAATTATGTATGTATGTATCATCACGGGTGCCTTACGGCGCCCGAGACCGCTTAGACGACCTCGGGGTACCCAGCGGAGGGGTTTTAATCCCACCTCGTCGTAGCCGATGGTATGAGTCTACACCGAACAAGTGGCTAGCTCGTTGCGATGTTTTGAATAGACTCAATAACCCATCTATAAACAGTTTCACAAGTTGGTATAGTGAAACCGGGACCGACAGCTAAAATTACTGCAACCAATACATATTGTCTTCATATGTAGTGATTTGTAGACCTTTTTGTATAAGTATATACAGGGTGAATTTGAAAGGATGTATTTGGGCTAATATGAGGTTCTACTGATCTTAGGTAAAACATTTTTTTTTTTCTATATTTATTTTCAGAAAGGAGGCATAAAATAATAAATATAAACAATACAATTTAATAATGACGAGTGATATCATGATCACACCAGCCTTTCACGCGTCCACTGCTGGACATAAACCTCCCCCAAGGATCGCCACAACGACCGGTTCTGCGCTGCCTGTAACCATTGGCTTCCCGCGAACTTTTTCATAGAAATTTACTTTATTTTGCATTAGTTAAATAAGACTTCTCTACTTAACGTGATCTCCGAGGCACTATAGTAGTGCTGTCAAACAAATATACCCCATAAGTATAATATATACTACTTACTCTATATTAAACGGAACCCTAATTTCGAGATTACTTCACGTACTTGACAGAACGTATATTGTGACCTATTTATTTCGAAGGACAATCGTTAATAAAAACGGAATGAATGAATGTTCTGTAATAACTATTGGCTAAGACAATAAAAAAGGGTCTCGCGGACTCTCGCGTGAAACCAATTTGAACAGAGTTGTCTCCAAATACTAGAGAACAGTAAATCTCTTTTCCTTTTTCCACTAAATCAATTTAAACTTAAAATTTTTCTGAAAGCTTTCTTAGTAACTTAAGTAATGTTTAAGATTTACCAACGTACGGTAACATTACCGTACGTTGGTAAATCTTAGGTTTTACTAGTTAATCTTAGCATTTACCAACATGTGTTGGTAAGTTTAAGAATTTTACAAAACAGAGACATTATTTCGGGCTTTTACCATTAAATTATGGTACATGCTAGGTTTTACCGATGACGGTTGGTAAATGTTGTTTTTTTAAATAAAACAATGTATTCATAAACTTAATTTAACGATGTATAATAATAATTAAAACTATGTAAGGTTTTTATTGATAGATAGGTAATTGAAATACCTATCAATAAAGATGTGTCTTTTTCTTCTTCGAATGTTAAATATGTAAGTCGTTATAACAAACGTAATGCCTAATTTCTGCTTTCTCTTTTTCATCGGCATAATGAACACGGCGTGTGACTTTGTATCTACCTGATGTTAAGAAGACCGACAAAGTCCATGAATGATAGCTTTATAATCATATCGATTCTATTAAAGTGCGCGATAACGAGTAAAACGATCAACTGCGACCACGACCTTCTGATACAACACCAACTGCCTACCCACTAAACCACCTGGATATACTTTTAAAAACATGGTAAGTAAGTACGGACAACGTTCACTGCTATTTTTTCATTTAAGTGCCTACAGAATCCCAAGAAAATGTAATGCGCCGTTTACACGAACGATTAAATTAAGCGAGAAAATCGTTCGTGATTTTTTACCTACCTTTTAGATTTTAAATGTCTGTGTACTAAGTGTTTTCTAACTGATTAATTAAATTATTTTTTTAGAGTTGTTAACTTCAGATTGTCATTTCTATCTTTTGTTTGCATAAAACATTTGTCATTTTATTCATATATACCTTTTCTGAATGAATCTGTCTGTTCAGAATGTAATGTACGGGAGATTGAATTCTTATACGCAGCTGGTTTCTACAATTAATAACTTTTCTCGTACGTCACATCCCATCTGTTTCAAATTAGTTACATAATACTATACAGCGTGTTCAATACACGCAAAATGAGAAACTATTTTATTTTTATATCGATAGTAAAATCGTTTAATTTTTTTTAAATAATGACTCACTTATTAAACAGAGGGAGGTGCAATCAATAAGTTGAACTGGAGTCTTACAGAAGAACAACTCTATTCCATCGATGGAATCGCCTTCAGTCAAAAGGGTATGGATTTTGACAGTTGATAGCAAACGTCACGCCTAGGCAGCCGACTGAAAACAGTCAAAATCTGTATTAATTTCACTGATGGCGATTGATATAATCATCAATTTCTCTAAGGCCCCAAGATTAAACTTTGCTTTTTTTACTAGAGCGCGGTATTTGGCCTGTGTGGTCACACTTCTATCTAATAACTTATACGATACAGACTATTAAATATCCGTAATTGAGATAAAAATAAAATAATTAAATTAATGAATATAATTCCATTAATTCCTCTGCAGCCGTATTACCTCTTTGAATTTCTAGCCCTATGCGTTGGAAAAAGTAGGCTCTAGCACGTCGGTCACCTAATAACTCTATTAATAATTATCCCAACAGATAGAAAATGCTAGAGGTGACCAAGGACCTAAAGTTTCCAAAGGCCAGAAATTCAAAGTGGTCTGCGAGCTGCGAATATTTACCATTTATAATTTATTATAATCAAAGGAAATAACTTATGTAATAAATATTATATTTTAAGAAATATCCTTATCGAATATATTAAAACATCGTTAATAGCTTACCCATATGTACATAAAAGGCGCGATATCTAGGTAAAACGCTAAGCTTTGCTCTACAGATAAATGACGCCTGCGAATAATATGCAAAAACATTATGATTAATTATAGTTAATATATTTTCTAACCTAAGATTGCCTAAGAATATACTTTTATATACGAGTAGCTAGTTATAATAAAACATATGTTTACCATTCAGAGGGGAAACGCCGCTAGTTGCAACACGTATGGTACTCGTACAAGTTTTAATTGTATTTTAATTGTATAGTTATATTTAAATATTTAAGTTTATTATAATGGTAGGTATATTTTATTGCTTTTTAATATTGTATTATATTTTTAACTAGCTGTGCTCACGACTTCGTCCGCGTGGAATAGTTATTTTTTTATCATAAAACTTTCATTCCCTATTTTATCCCCTTGGGCGTAGAATTTATCAAAATCGCGGATGCCTACGTCATAACCTGCATGCCAAATTTCAGCCCAATCCGTCCAGTGGTTTTTCCTGTGCGTTGATAGATCACTATGTCAGTCAGTCACCTTTGAGTTATATAGTCATATTTAGATTAGTTTTATATTACGTCTTTTAAATTAATATTTTCACTATTAATCTCTTTTAAATCCTAAGTTCATAACTTGGGCGCCATTATTTTTTCCTAACAATAGCACAATTACATATTTTTTATTGGATTTGCATGTCATGTCACATTATATTTACTTGTTAAAAATGCCTATACATTATGTATGCGGGCGAAAATTCGTTTAACAACATTGTCATACGTTAGAATGTATTTATCAATTGGATCGCTTTACAATGAAATGTTTTTAAACAATACAAATAAACATTTTCTGGTAAGTAGAGTTACTAGCTAGTCCTGAAATATCCTGTATAAAATCACGAGTAGCGACTTCTACAGCTGATTTCACAAAACATTTCCGCCTGTATTCATTATGTTGCCTGAAAGCCTCGAAATGATACAACATTGCTCGGAAGTGTTATTTATCTTACTTTCGTACCTTTTGTTTTGGATGTACAATATTCAGCGCTCCCTGACTTTTAATGTTATGCTCATGTTATGAAGTCATTTTAGACGTACTAATAATAAATAAAATTTTTAATACGAGTATCAGCAACAATACATAATAAGAATTAAACTTTGAGCAATTTTTAAGTGAAAATAAAACTGCAATTTTTTCTTCACACAATGTGTGGAGAAGATTGAAAGTAAAATTAATGCAGTAAAAATACGCTCTTTGCGATGAATATCACAAACAACGGACCAAATCCTCAATGGCATATTATGAGAAAAAGTGGGATTGAAAGAAGGTATAGGAATAAAAACACAGACCTAGAGGATCTTGCTTGACAGGCGGCTAGCAAAGTCATAAAAATTAGAAAGGACATGGTCTGCTGGTTTGAGGTTGCATTTGAAAGAATAACGAACCAGAAATATACAAGCGAGGTGAAGGGTGACAAAAATGCACACGAATCATGATCACATTGGAAAAGTTGATGATCAAATTAGGCGGCATTAATAAAGGGCGAGGCAAAAGGAATAAATATGTAGAGATAGACAAATGGCGCTCGCTTAAATGGTCTCTGCCTACCCCGTAAGGGACCTAGCGTGTAGATAAATATATTAGCGCGTAAGACATTCATGATAAGTTATTTATTTCATGTAAATGTAGATGATTAGATATATACCCTAAAACCCATGAAGGTAAAAACCCGTGCCCGTCCGCCCGCCGCTCGGGGCGCGTTTTTTTAGCTTCATGCTAAAACCCTAAACAAATAATACATTGTAAAATAAATTAAAGAAATCTTGTCCCTCATTCTGTAATTTCGAAATTCCAAGTATGTCAAAAAATAGTGCCTACTCAAAGGAATAACTTCGGAAATCGTAACTTTTAATATTAGTTTTTTTTTTCTATCTTACATATTAACACACTTTAACCTTACATATATTTAAGCTTCTTCTATAGATTATTTATACAGAGAGATTTTGTATAATAATATGCTAACTAACTAATAGTTTGTGAGTTCACCGGTTTTCAGGAGATTACTGCATCGATATCTTGTCGAGGTGGTGGTCTCCTTTCAGGGTTGCGTTTACGAAATGGGTGGTTGAATTGACAAAACAAAACTTATTTGAATTATTTTCTACCACCAACCGATTAGCTCTTTGTTAAATTGTTAACCTATACCTAGTACAATATTAAAATACCTACTTTTTTGATGAGTGTCATGTTTAGGATGGAGGAGCCACATTTTCATAATGCGAATTTGCTAATAATGTAATGTCAGTATTTTGAAAAAACAACCTCTAGGTAAAATATTTCCGTTAATTCTAAACGGATTGAAGTGTGAGTATATATTTTTTTAAACTAACTAGACCTAATTTCTAAGTCTAGTAACAGTGTAGACTGTAGATTTAAAGATATTGAAGTGCAGTATAATAAAATCGTCAGCACGGAGCGGAGGGCCAACTATAATACCATGTAACTTTTTTATTTTAAGTTTAACTTGAGGTTTATTTTACAAATTATAACTTGATTTTTGCTAAGTGCCGGAATACTAATTGTTAGCAAATTCTTATTATAAAAATGTTAAATGTAGCCCCTCAATCCTGATGCTCATGCCTTTTTGATACATTTTGCCTTGCGAGAGCCTATTTCTATATATGTCTTGAACACCAAAAATACTTATATGACTGTCGAGGACCGTCCTGCGTGGCCATCATATTTAACTTAAATATATATATTGTATTCAAAGACTTCATGTGTTGAAGAAATAAAACAAAAAAAAAAGTGGCCCCAGCCTAGTGGTTAAGTCATTGCGCAACTGATAACAAGGTTAAGCAGATGACAAACAACGCCGGAGCTGGGATGGGTGACCGCTTTACACAACGAGGCTATACCATTATAAACGCCGCAACAAGCTCGCCACTTGCTAGGTTTTGCCTCCGAATACTATCGGCGAAATGAGAACGGGTTAATCCCTCCGCTGGGTACCCTGTTATACGGTTCTCGGAAGCCAAAAAAAAGACACTCGTGATGGTATACATAATATAAGGTATACAAAGAACAAAAAAAAATTACAGTAATTAATAATACTATTGTGAAAATTGTAATTTTATGCTTTAAACTATATATCTGAACTATGGAGTAAAGTTGGTGCAAGCTATTGCCAATAAATTCTAGAGATGTTCATCGGTACTTGAAACTAATCTTTAGTTTATATCATCACGGGTGCCTTACGACGCCCGAGACCGCCTAGAGGGCCCCAGGGTACCGGAGGGGTTTTAATCCCACCTCGTCGCAGCCGATGGTATGAGTCTACACCGAACAAGTGGCTAGCTCGTCGCGAAGTTTTAAATATATTTAGTAACCCATCTATAAATAGTTTCACAAGTTGGTATAGTAAAACCGGGACCGATATTTTACCGTGCTCTCCGGGGCACTATATTGGTGTTGTCAAACAAATGTACATTTTTTTTTAAATTAAAAACTCATTGGTACACACTGGGATTCGAACAAGGGACCTAAAAGCTTTTTTTTTGTTTTTTTAAGTCCAAGGTCTAACTAACTCGGCCACCATCTATATAGTTTCTTGTACAATTTACCTAAGGTCCGCACAAAATAGGTCGGCGGGCCGCCATTTGGTGACGCCTGTTAAAGACGATCGATTATCAATTTTGTTTATACGGTCCTAACATCTGATCCAAGTAAGTAATTGAACGCGAGAGTATACTGGCTATGTTACAACCACCAACCGATTATCAGATGCTTTAGTCTCACCGCAAATGATTTACAGTAAGATTAGATTGGCCTTTATAGTGAGGCCTTTTACACTGGGTTTAGTGAAAGTAGTTCCAGAGATGTAAAGCTAAGGTTCTTGACACTGAATTCGTAACTTTTGCTGAAGATTTATAAAAAGTTAGTAAATTAACACCAGGTTTCTTAAAAATTTTACAATTTAAAGATGGCGGATACTTATTCGACCTGACAATAATATTTTTTAAAGTTGTTTAAAATCTGCTATTTTTAAGTATTTAAGAGTTTATTCATACTTAATTTTTTAGAAAATCTAACGCAAATGTTTAACTTAAATAAAATAGCTAAAACATGAAACGTAGCAAGCTGGAGACAAAGTTGAGAAAAATTATAATTATTAATAATTTATCAATGTTGTTATATAATTTACAATTTATTGTCCTTTGTAGGTAATATCAGGTAGATATAGAATTACTTAAAAAAACGCTTCGATTTGCTATAAATATTAAATTGTAAGTAAGTTTTATAAAATACGCTCGGGGCATATTTTAATTGGTAAAACTAATCGATGGTAGAGTTTGTTTGTACGGACCAACTAACATCTGATCCAAGTAAGTAATTGCCCGCGAGAGTACTGCCTCCAGCCACCAATCGTTTAGCAGATGCCTAAACCTGACCACAAATGATTTAGTGAGATCAGATAGTGCTATATAGTGAAGCGTTTTACAATGGGTTTATTGTACATACTAAGCCTAGTGATAGTAGTTCTAAAGATATTCTTGGAACTAAATTGGTAAACTTTTGCGTAATATTTCTTGCATTTATGAACACTTAGTAGATATTATTAAAACATCAAAACTTTGACAGAATATGAAAGGTAGCTTGCTGGAGATAAAGCTTAGAAAAAATATTAAGATATCTGTGAGAAAATTGTTGTGAAAAACAGAATTATTAAAATGAAATGATGGACAGTCAGTATGGTGTTTAAAACGTTTTTTTTTAATTTTGAAAATTCTACTATGAATGAGATGTAAAAAAAAATAAAATGAAATTAAAATGATGCGCTTTTTATATACGAGAATTATTTTGGGACAGGAAATATTCTGATACAGATCCTTGATTTCTTTTTCTTTGTCACTCCTTAATTATTTAAAAAATATAAGGTCTTCATTATCCCTAAACTGGGTGAAAGTAACGCTTATATTATTACATTTTTTTTTAAATTAAGTAATGATTTGTGTACTATATTTTGTTTAGGCATAATAATGGCCCATTTCTCTAACTAATTTGGTAAATATCCTTTATTAATTTATAGTCATGCCCTTCTTTTTCAATACCCTGTTAGTCTGCGTTTGATCTCCATCTTGCATTGTTGAAAGCAACGATGAGGTAGAAGAGGTAGCGGCTTGCTCTGTAAATATGTATTCACTCTTGTCTTAAAGACATCCAAGGGTCTCTATCTCTACTCCATGTTCCTTATCCAAAATCACAATTTTGTTCAATCATGCTTCTTGATTTCCGAAACGTTTAATTGAATGGTCTTTTACAACCTTTTCACTCCTAGTACGTGACTTGGGTTCCCGGTGCCTTTAGCTCTTTATCTCATTAGATATATCATATGTCGCATGGAAATGACGAATTCAGGTATCACGAAATACTGGAAGATGTTGAACCCACTGATTAAAGGCATAAATTTAGTTATTTGATGAAATTACTAAACTAAAAAGGGATTAATTAAATAACACGAAATTAAATTTTGTGGAAGACTTAAAATAATACAACTTTTTACAGTGGCTAATTAATTAGGTCTCACCCTTCATAGTCAAAGTTAAACAAAATTATTAAATGATCTAGGTAGGTGTTTTTTTATAAGTATGTAATCCAAACTTTCGGATTACGTCGAAGGACGGAGAAAATCATTTATCGGAGTCCGCAAAGGTACTTTAGGAAAACGACACCTTAATTTTGGCGTTTTATTAATATCTTTCTAGTTGAACAATTTATTGCTTAAATTTTTGTCCTATTTTTTTAATAAGAAAATGCTGTGTGAACTGTGGAAGTGAAAAACGTAAATGATCTGTGCCATAGCCAACTCATATGGTTATACGACTAATTAATTGTGATCTTTGCTTTCTATAACTCTGTGGAAAATGGTTAAATAAACAATAAATAAATAAAAAATAAGAAGGTATATCTTTTTTAAATTAAAATTATTTATTTGCCGTAGGCTTCATCAGTCTTATAATGACATTATATTTTATAATATAAATTATTTATATAAATAGGTAGTTACAATAATAATAACTGAGCTATTTTTAATCCAATACAAAAAAAACTAATCATAATTAATTCAAACATAAAGGACTTAATTAGTATTAATTTATTTAAATAAAGCAACAGTTAACATGTAAGATTTCCGGTCTTATGTAACTGAGAGTACGAACATGAACATGTTTTCGGGTCGAGAGCTCCCGCTTTTAGCATCAACACGAATTTATATGAAAATTAATTGAAATCTGCGACGAAATAATGCGGTGAGTCTGATTTTCATGAATTTAAAATGATTATGTAATAAAATTGTAGCAATAAAATCATATGAATTTACGAGGGCGGAGTAATAAATTGGGTAAAATTATGATTTATATGTTAAATGGCTATGTTTATAATTATTATAAAATATACTACACTTCACAACAAAAAAAAAGTTTCCTTTCACAAAAAAAAGTTGTATCTCCATGAGACAAATCTAACTAATTATAGGGTGATAAAAACAAAAGTGATAAAGAAAAAAATATATTAGCACTATTTTATGCAATATTACGGAAACATAAAAATTTATCAATTAGAATCAAGAGAAACTTATAAAATTATTTTATTATATTAATCGGTCGATAAATGTATTCTTACTTTCAATAAAAATATTAATACTATCTCTGTAAAAGCTCTCACAAATCATTCCATGGTTTATTCACGTAAGTATTGTTCTGAACGAAAGCTTTCCGTCCGATGCAAGTTCGCGGCAAGTAACATTTACGGGCTTCGTCTACGGATGGAGACTCCGTAACCCGAAACTTCGTAATTTCGCTGTAGACCCAAAACAACTCTAGTGGCCTTAGACAAAGATGTGTGGTGAATGTTAAATTGTACGGTCTTTGTAAGGTATTATATTGAGATTTTGGCAAAGGCCATATTAAAGGTCCATTTATAGGACCATATTATCTATATGTACCTTCTTACTTATGTTATAAAATTTGTTATTAACTACAATTGTACGGAAGAGCGGGACACTCCTAATACAGGTGCACACACTTAAATGGACTCGAAGCAATTCAGACCATTTTCGACCCCCTGTAACTTCGTTGTGGATAAAACTAGAAGACTGAAATTTTCAGTAACCATGCAGGCATTGTAAAGACACGTATATTTCAAATTTTATTCAATTTGAACCAGTATTTTTAAGAATTATAACGGGTCAAATTTCTTAATTTTGTCACTCACTGACTCACCGATCATCAAAATTCTAAGGCACTTCTAGCAGACCTAGAAGCTTCAAATTTGGAATATAAGTAGTGTTTGGTGTATGAATCAAGGAAAAACTAAAAAATCTAGAAAAGACCGCAAAGAAAATTAAGCCCATACAGCCAAGTATTCAGTAAAATTTTTCTATATTGGCTTTATTCGTAACGATGTTTTACGGCAGTTATTATTATTGCGTGCGAAGCCGCGGGTTTAAGCTAGTCCCATATAAATATAGGCGCATGGTAGTGCCCCTGCCAAATCGAGCAAAAAATGGGTATTCCCGTCATGAAAACACGTGTATTAAATTATTGATTAATGCAAAAAACGTACCTACGTGCGTATTCGTACTTATTACGAGTGCGTAAGGTTGTATAATTATATACCACGCGCTGCGATGCTAGCGAGTGAGCGCGGGCCGTTACTACGCGCTGCGCGGTGCTAGCGCGGGGGCGCGGGGCGGGGACAGTGGCGGGGCGCGCGGAAAGGTGAATGTCGCCGAGCGAGCAGCAGCCGCGCTCATACGCGCGAGC
Organism: Monopis laevigella; assembly: GCA_947458855.1. Classification (NCBI taxonomy): domain Eukaryota; kingdom Metazoa; phylum Arthropoda; class Insecta; order Lepidoptera; family Tineidae; genus Monopis; species Monopis laevigella. The sequence continues at coordinate 16,129,719 of OX381583.1, read as the reverse complement.
GACACAATGCTGTTCGGATGTGCCCAGAATTCTTACCTATAAGTTTGCGATTTTCATTGATAATTTCGATTGCTATATTAGTTTGACGACTAAAGGCTACTCACAAGTCTGGGCGGTTTACATCTAATTAATGTCGACTTTGGAAGTGTTAAAGCGCAGGAATCCTCAATTTGTGAATACAACAGACTAAGAAGCATTTACCGTCCAGATTTGTCAAAAATTGTAACATCAAAGCCTCCCAGAAAAACGCATAGAGACAGGGAGTGGGCTCTTAGAAAAACTGTAGCTGAAGCTCAAGAAGTAGTAGGTACCGGAAAAGAGAAAACGGAAGGCTACCTACAAAAATAAGAAAAGTTCATAAGTCAGAGAGAGGGCTTTAAGAAAATTCGTTGCTGGTAGATATACATATATACAATAAGTAGAAGGTACCGAAAAGGAAAAAAGTAGAACTGTCTACAAAATACAAAAAGAAATGAGATCCCATCAAAAACAATACTTGTCAAAAAAAACAAGTCATAATTAACAGCATCTTATAGTGACGCATATCAATATTAAAATTCTTTAATGTTTTATATAAATATATCGAGGCTTGGCCATCGCACTAAATAATTGAATGTACTTGTGTTTTCAGGCGATTGAATTTACACGTGTTTTCAGGCGATGGGATTAAAACTGTCCCATTCATATAACATTGCTGCATTAAGTAAAATATAAATAAAACACAGTATGTATTAAGATAATATTATAATTAGAAAAATGCATCAAAATTTAAGTTAAACAATAAACCACGCATCTAATAAAACACACAATTAAATTTGCCTTTGTACGATATGGAGTGTACTGATGAAGGTTGCTGCCCTCTTGGAGGATTTGTAAAGGTTCAATACTGGCTGTTGAATACTGGCTAAATATTATTTGAGGGACTACTGTATGTTGACCAGTTGTGAATTACACTAGTTCATGGCACTGTTTGAGATTATATTTTGGCTGTTATTCATCGTCAAATCCGATAATCCTGGACAAAGCGGCCAAATGCAAGATGAATCCGGAGAAAATAAAGGCAAAACTCTTCATCATCTTTCTCATAGTCTGAAGGTTCAGAATGTGGTGGTAGTAGCATAGCCATAATCTTCTGTGCGCGCCATGATGGTTTATTTACCATTTTGACCTAAAAAAATATTTAAACTTAGTGTTAAATTTTGATGTAGAAAACGGTAACGTCCTATTAGCGTGACATAACCACTTACTTATTTTATGTATTAATGACAGTGTCCGTTTTTTTAGGACAGCCAAATAAGGACCGTATATGTATGGAAATCGGCAACGTCCTATAAATATGACAGCTATTAATTTGAACATTTATTTTAATCATCAAATATGAAGAATAAATTCAATATTCGAATGAAATAATAAATTGTAAAACGACTGCATACTGCATAGTATGCAGTTGTTTTATAATTTATTGCACTTTTTTTTACAAAATTACGCGATCCGGAGGGAGGTTAAAATTTTGTCGATATTCAATTGATCAAGAATCGGCGATGGGACGCGAAATTCATTTAGTGTGCATGCGAAAAACTACACACTTCTTGGTCCGACAAACTAAAATCACACTTCTTGGTCCGACCGACTTTTTTTTGTTTCTTACGAGTTAGTAATATGTTTAGGTGTATAAGTTGTCATTCAAAACGGACAAAAATGCAAATTTTAGGGGTTAATTTCATTGACTGTGTATCCAAGCAAGTGGGAATACATACTTTTTTTTTATAGGAACACGGCATGCTTAGATTAAGAAATAGACGGCATGTAGAATTTTTTAAATGATGATAACAAATGTCGTTTAAAAGAACAAGCGCACAAAGAGCGACATACATAGCGTCTTAATTTTGTGGATAGGTTTAGGACACAACGTCGAACCCTTTAGTTAAAAGTAACTAGAGAAGATACAAAATATTGATTCTTTAAAAAAAAAAACCTTTTTACGTCTTTCGCTACAGCTCAGTAGTTTCCAGAGAGTATTTAGCTATTGCCCACAACTTTGTGCGCGTGTTATTTTAAAACAAAAAGAAACATATTTTATTTGCTATTTTTTTTTATTGGAGCACTTCATGTGACATGTCATTAGAATCTATCGTACCTACTCGTACCAGTACCCCTAGTGTGAGATTTCTAACTATTTGAGAAATGGTTCAGCGCTCCAAGCAGAAATTTTGAGAACTAGAAGAATCAGAATGCGATGGTGTTTTGGTCAAAATGTTAACGCGGTAATGTAGTTAACGCGAAAGTAAACGTTAAAAAACTCACACTAGGGCTACAGAAAATTCATCAATGGGATCTATCAATACAATACTGCTCTCGGAAGCTCGTTTTGGAAGCCAAACCATGAGATGGTTTGGCTCTTGAGCAATAATTTACTATTTCATTTCTCATACTTGTAAAGTACACATGATGTTACCCAAACAGAGGGATGAATACAGTACTTTTCGTCCCTGTGAAACGGTTTTCCCTACTGATAAATTATTTAAAAATCACATTCTATTCTGACATTTCTATTGAACCTTGTTACCTTAAAATAAGGACATCTTCTACAGTAGTAAATCCTTTTACTTTGCGAATTGTGTCCCAACTTTTTATTCAGCTACTCGGTTAAATCGCGGTGTAAAATTATTATTTGTTTAACAAATCAGGTATCACTTGTAATCGGAATGAAAAGCAGTGTGTCATCGGGTGAAAGACCTAATTAGGCACTCAAACTATTGGCAAAACCATCTCGTGCCCAAATAGGTTTCTTTAAAAGCTTAATATTTTATAAGTTATGTATTTGTATAAAATCTAGTACCATGACCCAGGCTTTTGTAATATAGTTTGTAAGTAAAAGCAAAACAAAAATCTTTTGCCTCTCACTCGCACGCATAGTAAAGTTAAAGTTCTTACACATCTTTTACTTCACTTGTTTGATTTGCCTATACAGGGTGAATTTGAATGGATGTGGGCTAATATTATGATGTTGTACTGATCAAATCGAACAACTTTTTCCATAGAACCATGTGTCGCAAATGAAAAAAAAAATTAGCTTCCCCATACAAATTGGTCATTTTAATATTAATAGTAACAAATGTGAATCTGTCTGTTAGATATTTGAGGGTAACAGGTTCGCTTAATATAGTGTACAATAACGCAAAGAACTCTTCAGTTCCTATGGCTACGGTTCTTTAAGAGGATCGTCTGATCAAAAAATGACAATACAACCACGACCTTTTTTTCGACAATACAACCACGACCTATTTTTTGGTCCTAATCATTTATAGTTTTTTGGAGGGGTTAAAAAATGACCGATATCTAGGCTCTTACGTTTTCCTTTTTTTTAAAGTTTGGTATAGGAAAAAAAAATCAACCCCTGAAATCCGAAAAAAATACTCAACAAAATCACTCATATTAAAATATTTTTTATAAAATATTAACACAGAAATAGAAAAAAATTAAAACGGGTATAAAACAGTTTTGGCCCGAAAGTCATTTTGCTGCCTAAATTGTAGGTACAATCTCATACATGCTGTTTCTCTTATTGAGGGTTATTATCGGGGGAAGGTTTACATCCATATTATGTAATAGCGTTAGCGACTCCCCATGCGGAGAGGTAATACTTTGAAGTTTTATCTTCATGAACATTGAAAAGCCCCATTAGACGCTCCTCTTAACCATTTATCACTAAAACTTAGGTAAAAAAGTTAAGTACTAACTTGTTATTTTACCCTTTTTCGGAAGCGGGGACACATACGACCCTTGTTCCGTCTGAGTGTTTTATTAGGTATCCAATTTTAGGTTCGGAACAATAAAGTAAACCCTAGGTTGTCATACAAGACCCTACTCCCGAAAAATCCGATAAATAATAGGTATAGGTAAATATAAATATCTATGAGTGAACAAAATGCCCTAAGCGTGTACGAAATATTTTCTCTGAAAAAATTGACTTCAAAGAAAAATAAAATGAAACCCTTATCAATATCAACTTGTGGCCATGTCAGATGGAATCCAAAACATTTTTCTACTATACGATCAAAGTTCTTAACGTACGCAGGTATAGGTAAAAAAAAAAACTATAATATTTCTAAGTACTAGTAAACCGCCTTCAATGCTAGTGGTTTCGCTGTTGGCCTTGTATCCATAGGTCGTTGGTTCTATTCCCACTTATGGCAAATAATATTAGTTTGTAATTATTTATAGCTTCCAATGGTATGGGTGTTTAGTAATCCATACTACCATACTAATATATAATAACTCTCTTTGTTTATATGTTTGTTTCTTTATCTGCTTGTAACGTTTTCATACACCGCTGAACCGATTTAGATTAAATTTGCTATGGAGATAGTTAAAGGCCGATATCATCAAAAGCGTTAGTTTTTCCGATCTGCTTGCCAATCTTGAAGACTTGAAGGCAAAAATAATTGAAGAAGTGAACTGTATCCCAAGCTACGAGTATTTGTTGCAGCGTGTTATAGGATAACTAACACGCGTCCGCCTTGAAGAGTATGTATGTACGGTGAGAAGGAAAACATCTTGACCATGTTATTTTTCATAATTATAATCCCAATTTATGAACTTTCTTTTAACGCTATTAAAATTACTATAAGTACATACACCTGCTACTTTTTGAATAAGTTTAAAATCTGAAATGAGTCACTTTGTATAATATATTGGTATCGTTGTTCCTTTGTACATAGTTGGAGACCAAGCAATATATGAATTATGTGTAAATGTCCTATTTTTTTATAAAACAGCACATAAAATATTTAATTGACCCTAAGCTCTAGAGTTATACCTTTTGTATACAGAAACAAGGGTACTAATACATATTATATTTTATAAAGACCCAGACCATTGCAAGTTGTACTGAAAAACGTAGGTACTAATATTGTTTGCCATGAGTGAGAATTGAATCCACGGCATCCAACGCCAACGCGCAACCACTATACCACGGAGGCAGATATTACTAAGTAGGTATACCAGAATTCATCTAAATTAAATTATTATATTTATTAAATTATACATATACTGATAATTTTAAAGATAAAATGTAACAAAAAAAAACTGGTGGATGGGAATGGTGGGTTCGAGTCCGATCCACCAGTATTTTTTTTATTACATTTCATCTTAAAAAAATTCATTGCTGTAGCGACAAGGTACTCAACCACTGAGCCTAGCAGGTCGCAGTCACCTCTCACGAAATTTGTCATTGACATCTACTTATACACAGACGCCCTCTGTGTGTTTTCTTCTAATTACTCTATATTATAGTGAATTTAGAAGCCCTAGTTTCTAATAATAGATGGCAGAGAAGTATGTTTTTTATATTTTTAGGATATTCTTCAGGATAATCTTATATTGAAAATGTATAAGGAATTTATAAAAAATGTAAAAAATAAAATACTGTAAAAAGTTTAAAAAAAATATTTTTATCAAATAAAAATCAATATAAGATTATTCTGATAAATAAATATAAAAATATCATCAAGGAAATTGAATGATGAAATAAATGAATAATGTGTGTGTATGAAAGAGCCTAGTAGGCTTGTAAAATCGTATACGCTACGGCATACGCTGAGCACGGGATCAAAATATTTGTCGCTTCACTGCTCATTCTGATGCCGGCTGCTTAACATATATACATTGTTTAGGAATATTTGGGTTTATTCAAACTCGTACAAGGAAAATAAAACTTGTAAAAATACAGGATTTTTTTTGGGTTTTTCTGTTCTTCGAATTTCGTGAAGAACAAACATTTTCCGAATTAATTGAGTGTACCAACATAATTAAATATTGTTTAGAAATTCCATACAAAGAAAAATATACGTGGTGGCCGAGTTGGTTAGACCTTAGATCTAAAAACACTTAGGTCCCTGGTACAAACCCCAGTCTGTACCAATGAGGTTTTAATCTAAAATTCTATGTACATTTGTTTAACAACACCACTATAGTGCCTCGAAGAGCTTAACGTGCTCTCCGAGGCTCTATAGTGGCATTGTTGTGTTGTGAGTCTACATCGCGCAAACATCGCGACGAGCTAGCCACTTTTTCGGTGTAGTAGACTCATACGGCGAGATGGTATTAAAAGCCGTCCGCTGGGTACCCCTAGGCCGTCTCGGGCGCCTGTGATGATATTTATTTATCAGGATAATCTTATATTGATTTTTTTAGATGTTTTTTTATAACTTTTTACAGTATTTTATTTTTTTACATTTTTGTAAATTCTTTATCAAAACTACCACAGGAATTTATTCATTGCATTTTATTTTTAAAATTTTCAATATGAGATTATCCTGAAGTATATCCTAAAAATATAAAACACTGAAAAAAAAAACAGACTTCTCTGCCATCTAGTATAAGAAACTAGGACTACCCTCCGTTGCGCCATTGGCGTTGTATCCGGATGTCAATTCGGGTTCAATTCTCACTCATGGCAAACAATATTAGTCCTACGTTTTTCAGAACAACTTGCAATGGTCTGGGTCTTTATAAAATGTAATATGTATTAGTTTCCTTGTTTCTGTATACAAAAAGTATTACTCTAGAACTTAGTTTGTGACCAGGTCAATTAAATATGTTATGTGCTGTTTTATAAAAAAAAAAGGATATTTATACATATATAATATATTTCTTGGTATATAATATATCCAAATAGGTCTACGCCTGTACTATGTACACAGGAACAACGATACCAATACATTATACAAGGTATCTCATTCCAGATTTTAAACTTATTAAAAAATATTTAAAAAATAGCAGGTGCATGTACTTATAGTTATTTTAATAGCGTTAAAAGTGCATAAATTGGGATTTTAATTATGAAAAATAACATGGTCAAGATGTTTTCCTTCTCGCCGTACATACATACTCTTCAAGGCGGACGCGTGTGTTCCCTATAACACGCTGAAATTAATACTCGTAGGGATACAGTTGACTTCTTCAGTTATTTTTGCCTTTAAGTCTTGAAAATTGGCAAGCGGGTCGGTAAAAACTTTGCTTTTAAGATATCTCAATAAGTGATCTTGTAGGCCAGGTACACTGAGAAAAAATCATCTTTGGCGTCTCCTTAAATATTATTATTTTTACTAGATTAAGATGCATTGTCAAGAAACAAAGGGTAAATATGTTAATATTGTGCAATTATCGTGTTTAATACTAAAGTACGGCATTCTTACCATGAGAATCACCGGTTAAATTGGTCTATTAGGTATATAAGATTAGGTAAGATAAATGTTCATCGCCCTCTTAACGAAAATACATACAAATATGTAATAGGTATTCTAATGCTTTCCTGTAAAATTGTATGATGAATCTTATTTCTTAAAATAAGATTATAAATACAAAAAATATGGTGATATACCGTCTAATAATAGGAAATGTCACACCATAGATTGTGAAATCATTAGTATGGTTATTACGTAGTTTTTATAGTCCAGCATCAATTACGATGACGATTACGATAGAATTTTTTTGCTAGAACCGGGCCCACTGGTTTTATAAATTTTATGCCTGTTTTCAGGGTGTTGTTAATTTTTAATATAAATAATTTCGAATTAATAATTCTTCAGTATCCACGTAAATATGATTATAAGTTTTAAATAACCTCAATTATTTCTTGAAATTTTTCCGCCATTTTAGCTGGTGGTAAATCTGTGGAAACTAAATCATTGGAACAAAGCCTTTTAAGTAAACTTGACTTTTCAAAAAGCGGAAAATATAACTATTTCTGTAACAATAACTAATTGCTTAAAATTAATTTGTAACTATCCAATTCAACGATCCCGCCAAAAAAAAGCACATACTAACAACACAACAATGCCAACAATTGTCTTTTTTAAATACAACCATTTTACTCTTGCTATTTGTGAAAGGCAAAGTAATCAAAGCTCATCTGCAAAATCGATGTAGTTATTTATTTTGATTGGTAAACAAAGTTATTTATTTACTAAAATCAAAACATACATTTAATTTTGTTTCTTCTATTGAAGTCTAATTTTTATTATTATAATATTATTGGAAAAATATGAAGGATAAATGAATGATTCATATTCATTACCCTCTCGTTTGTGTACTTTAACTAGTATGGATGGTGTGGCGAACACATCCTTTACTTGTATTTTTATAATGTTAAAGTCATATAGAATAGTTTCAAATACGTTGCTAGGTTTCAAGTTTTTTTAGGTTGTTATTGTGCTACAGAGAGCTTCAGAAATATAATTAATTAATAATAAGTAATATTTGGTTTGTATAAAGATCTTTCGTTTCCACCAACTCCTTGGCCACAGTAATTCAGCTCCTATCTATATATACAGTCCTTTACAGATGGGTTGGGATTTTGTTACAGATTATCCGAAAATTGGTGTATTGAACTGCAAGGTGGGATAAAAATGGTGTCCAGCGGGAATTTTTCAACTTTTAAAATTTCATATAAAAAAAACTACATAGATTTTATTTATTTTTATTAAAACAAAATCTACAACATTAATGCGGATTTCATTTCTTAAACACTACATTATTTAAATGAAGACGGTTTTTTTGTTCGCACTCCTATAGTCGGACCCTTACATTTGCAATTACGCGACGGCAAAGCTCTGGAGTAATGCTTTGAACTTCACGGCGAATATTGGCCTGCAGGGCTTGAATTGTCCAAGGATTGTTTTCATAAACCTTCGATTTAAGGTAACCCCATAAAAAAAAATCGCCATCAATGTGCTTCGTCACTAAACAAAATATTTCCCAACATGGTAGGTGTTCGAAAGCGTTCCAGCATTGTTCTTGCGAAGGTTTCTCGCAAACGATAGTCACTTTCGTTGAGACCCTGAACAATTTTCATTTTGTATGGATGGAGTCTTAATTTCTTCTTAAAAATAACATGCACTGTTGACTTTTTGATTCCTGTGGAGGCTGCAATTTTCCTAATCGACTTGCGTGGATTTCTATCATGTATCTTGATATTTTTTTTTGTTTTCAAGCTTTGTTTGTTTCACTTCGCAGTAACCAATAGAAACGATTGCTTGCTTGTGACATTGACTTGTCAACAAATCATTTCTTTTTCTTTGCCATCGTGATAATGACGTAGTTATTACAAAAATAATAGATTACAATTGTAGCGGGGGGGTTTTAAGAATTTTAAAATAAAAGATTAAATGGGTTAGGTTAAAACAAGTTTATTTAAAATAGATATTTACAAGTAAAGTTGGTTTTGAGTACAGTAACTATGTAAGAGACCTACCTAATAAATGTTGGCCCTGCCTACAATGGAGATGCCTATTATAAACTAAAACTCTGACCGTATAGTATGGGAAGAATGGAGGGACTGACGAGGGACAGGCTCGAGGACTGGCACGTCGAATGGCATGCAGACTGGCACGTAGACAGTCGACGGCAGCAGATGTAAGCAGGCAAGCAGGAAGGCTGCGGCACGATGGCAGCAGCAGCAAGCACGCACGACTGTAGCAGCCGCACACGATAAGGCGAGGCCTCGTCTCTCAGGCTGACGCCTGAGACGAGGACTCAGATGGCCTCGACTCTCAAGGCTCTAGGCCTGAGATGAGGTCCGTGAAGCAAAGGCTTGCGGCACGATGACGGCAGCAACGGGAAGGCGGCGGCATGACGGCAGCACGCAGACAGCGAGCGGCACGGCTGTAGAGGCAGCCGTTCACGAGGAGGTGAATTTCCGTCTCTCAGGCCAATGCCTGAGACGAGAAGTCAGATGGCCTCGTCACTCAAGGCTCGAAACCCGAGGCGAGGTCCTGCAGCACAAGGAGATTCTCCAACCCTCAGAGCAGAAGCCCGAGCGAAGTGGATTCTAGGCAAATCCCGGAGGCCGCAACTCCAGGACCCGGAGTCTTCAAGGAAGTATGACAGGATCGGGCTTGGTTCTCGACGTAGCAGGTTCAAGGTTTCAAGGATGAGAACCAGTCGATCACTGTCACTGTAGCTAGACTTCTTCTTCTTTCTTAAGCTTCCTCGAGACTCACGAAAAATCGCTGGTCCGAGATATTTAAAGACGATTTTAGAGCTCTACGATTAGAATTAATATTTAGTTTTAATTTATAAACTGCCAGTGTTTTTTGGAATAGTATTGGAAAGTTTGAAGCTACCTAGCGGTCAGAGGAGACGCTAAGATTTAGTGTTTTAAATGTCTAAAAATGTGAAAATACCTAAAGAATATGTTTTAATTTACAATATTACCTAAAACATAGTTTAAATAATTTAAAATTTAAATTTAAGTGTTTGGTATTTGATTTGATAACCAAAGCCTAACTTTTCGTGAAAACTAAATGAAAAATTTGGAACGTTCACAGAAGGGAAATTTCTAGCTGTCAAAATTCTGGAGTATTACATACAAATATTAACCAATTTAACCATGTTTTTACTACCTGGAATTTTCCCTGAAAACGGTGTATGATGATACATTTGGTGGTCATTTAAAAAAAAATGTATGAAATGATATGAAGACAAATAAAATAAAATACATAAATATAATGTGGAGTGGGTGTAACATTACACAATTTCCAAATATGAATATCTTAAAATTTTTAAACCAGTTTTTTTTAAATTGATAAAAACGAAACTAGTTTCTTATGTTATATTTTCGAAATCAAAAATAAAATTTACTTTTTTTATTATTTTTCTCGAAAGCCCATTACCGTTGATTTTCACAATATGATCTCTAAATGACATACGAAATCACCAGTGCCATCGGGCGACATCCATGGTACTTATATAAAAAGGGACAAAGATTACGAAGGATAAATAAGACTTTACAAATAAGTATATATATATCATCCGAGACCGCCTAGACGGCCCCAGACGACCCAGCGGAGGGGTTTTAATACCACCTCGTCGTAGCCGATGGTATGCGTCTACACCGAACAAGTGGCTAGCTCGTCACGACGTTTTGAATAGACTCAATAACCCATCTAAAAACAGTTTCACAAGTTGGTATAGTGAAACCGGGACCGACAGCTTAACGTGCTCTCCGAGGCACTATAGTGGTGTTGTCAAACAAATGTACATATTTTTTTTAATTAAAAACTCATTGGTACACACCGGGATTCGAACCAGGGACCTAAGTGTTTTTTTTAAGTTCAAGGTCAAACCAACTAGGCCACCACGTATATATATATACTGTATATAATACAAATACAAATCATTTATTTACCAAAAATAATATTAGTCTTACATTAACAATGGTCCCCACACTAGGCCAAGCCTGTCCTGTGAGGCCTTACAAGTTATAACAAATTGATTTAGCATTTGACACAAGGAAAGTTAAAACATAATAAATGTAATACATAAACATACATACCATACCAAACAAAAATTGTCACGAGGATCTGGTTTAAGCGTTCAGATAATGAGCAGTGAGCAAGCGTTTAAACACCCCGATGGAAGACTTACATTATTTTAATAAATATTAGTCTTACAAAAATCTTCAGGGAATTTACAAATCTTTATAAGAAAGCTGAAACTGAAACCGACGTATATTAGAAACATAAACATAATTGAAACAGTTGCATGCACTCCGAAAGTAAGCTAGCTTAGTTTATTCGCTAGAGAAATAAACAGTTAAGTTTATTCTACAGCTAAGTTGGAATGGTTGGATATGTTCAGAATAGTAAGACAACCGATTTTACTCTATGTTCAGTTTTACAATGTAAATATGTGAAGTTTTGGTAGGAGGAGGGTGGCGACCAGGCTCGTTTCTGGTTCCGGAGACTACTGCATCGATTTCTTGTCGAGATGGTAATCTCCTCTCTTGATGCGGTTACGAAACGGGCAATTGATTTGACGATAAAGCAGCGAGGATATTATAATACTATTTCGTAACCGCATAATTTATATCAATATTGAAATATTAACATTGATGGTTACGTCAATGTTAATATCTCAATATTATGTAATTTTAGGTAGGTAAAAATAAAAAAATATGCAAATAATAAATCTGGGCCTGCAGTCTCAACATAGATAGCGATCGTAAAGAATATTAGCGATCGTTAATTTTTAACGAAAATAATCGGTTGCCATAGCGATGTCTACTTCAAATGCACGTCTCTACTTCCGAGATAGCGAGTAAAATCGTAAACTCTTATGTCAATAAGACACCAATAAGATAACGATGAACCGAAACTATAGACACTTTTTTACTTATTTTGTTTTAATTTATTATAGCTTGAATAATAATTCTCCAGTAAAATAATATTACTTTGATACGAAAAAATGTTGTATTTATATATCCAAAATACTAATATCATTAATAACAAATAAATGCAACGTTTTATTCAGAGAATTATGCCACCAAATCTTCATATCACCAAATAAAACTTAATTTTTCATCCTTAGATAGTATTATTTATTACTTTGTAATACTGAGAGTAAGCGTCAGTTGTTATGTGTCACTTTTTGTAAACAAAACAAGAAAAAATAAATTTGTGATAATAATAAGAAAATGTGGGGCGAATCTTAGGCAATTTGCAATAATTTCGCTAAAATATAAAAAAAAAATTTTTTTTAGAAAAGTTAGCGACCGTTACGATGACTTTGCGGGGTGTCAAAATTCGTCGTGAAAAACCTATAAAACAAGTTCCGTATCAATTTTTAAAACTAAAGTTAAGCCGGATTGTTTGTTGTTCCAATTTTTTTTCTTCTAGCTTTTGCATGAGAAACTTTAGGTTCACTAGAGACAAACGTGCAAGATTAAACTTTTAACAACGCATTAAATAGCTTTATTTGGACACTAAAACAGCATCGCACCACTCTAAATATTTTTTTAAATTGAAATTAGTAGAGTGTTCTTTTATTATTATTATTAGACTTAAAAAATACGTAAATTTTATTAAACAAAATTATGTGAAGATGAAAATGATTACGTTAAAGAAATTGAATAATAAAATAACCAATCTGTTATGAATGTGTATGAAAAATCCGCGGGTGGTTTGGCTTTTAAAATCGTATATGCTACGGTCTATACTGAGCACGGGATCAAAATATTAGTCGCGTCACTGCGTATTTTGATGCCGACTGTTTAACATAAAAACATTGTTTAGGAATAATTTGGGTTTATTCATACTCGTACAAGGAAAATGAAACCTGTAAAAATATAAGATTTTTTTCGAGTATTTTTTTTCTTATTTCGTTAAGAAGTCTACCTTAAGGTATACACAATATTCTATACATATAGTAAAATTGAAAATTAAAAGAAAACTGTACATAAAGAAAGAAATATACATTATAATTAAATAATAATAATATGTAGGGCAATTTTTACACATATATTGCTCTGGTTACCAACTAAGCTTTTCTAGCTAGACACTTGTTCGATGTAGACTCATACCATACCTTTGGCTACAACGAGGTGGGGTTATCTCCAGTGCTGGTTATACTCATTCCCCCACTTTTGACAGCCTCCGTAGACTAGTGGTTGCGCCTTTGGCGTGGTATCCGGAGGTCGAGGGTTCGATTCCCACCCATGGCAAAAAATAACAATAATAGTACGTTTTTCCTTTACAATTTGTCATGTACTGGGTGTTTATAAAATATTGTATGTATTATATCGTTGCTTCTGTAATATGATCTCTAATATGTGTAACTTGTCCTACATATTATTATTATTATTTAATACATTTTACTTGCTCCGATATATGTAGGTATCCGATACTGATATTATTTCGGATAATGCGAAAATTCTTCGCGGTTTGAAATAAAAATTCATGTCCCGCAGTCATATTACGCCATATCGGATCCAAAAGGCTTTCATTTATTAGATAAATTGCTGAGTGGTTTACCTAAAATGTTTTCGAAAGGGTGAAACTGGTATTAGCATTAATATTACACCGGTTGTGGTGACAGCTGTGGATATCAGTGTTACCAGACGTCCCGATTTTTAGGCCGAAATTAAATATCCTGTGCAGAAGAGACTTAGTCCTCCTCTTACCCGACGGGGACGCGGGAAAGACAGGCAAGAATCGTGCGGTTTCGCTTCATGCGGCTTGCCTGTGAAAAAGCGTGGACGAAAAAAAAACAGAAAATAAAATATAATTGATTGAATCAGGCGTTATTTTGCGGAATTCCATTATTTTATATAATAATATTGATGTACTTTATTGCAAATCCTTGCGCGAAAATAAATTGTTTATATAAATATAAATATTATTAATAAATTGAAGTTAAACATTTAGAGAAATATAAATAAGTATTAGTAAAAATAATATTAGTAAGTACTAAAGTATTACTTATCTACTTATATACTTATATTATATTCGTCTTTTTATTGTTTAATACTAACTATAGGATCCATACGACCGCATAACCTAGTAAATAACAAAATTCAAATACTCTTTTAAAGTTTATCATTGTTGGATTCTCACAACAATCCGTCAATCTTTCCTTTCCAAGTTTGTTTTCCTATACCTAAAATTTGAATCGCCCGCCAACTGTTCGAAAATGCAAAATTATTATTAATTTTTTACTACTACCTGCCTAATAAAAAAAAGTATATAGCCGCCTTCCAAGCCAAGTGTGTGCTGCATAATTATTGTTATAAAAACTATAAATTCTGGATTGATACTATAAAATCAAGAAAAACAATTAAATTAATGAATTAATTATTGAAGAAGAACTAATATAAAATGTTGGTGAGTCCCTTCTAATTTCCTATCATTTTGCCAGTTGTGAGTACTAAGACGTTTTTTCCTTACATGGTTTCAATTTACTATTAAAAAATCCAAGGTAGACAGGAGACGTATTAGTGGAATTCCCGAAATTTATGTGGCTGGAGCCTTGCCCTCCGCACCTGCATGATATGACGCAACATTAAAACTGTTCCATTCGACTCGGATTGAATTTTTAGTGAAGGAAATACAGTGCATCTAAAAACCTATTGTTCATATTATTATGCAATCCAAAGTACCACATGCCGTACAATAAATTCATTGCCCCTAGATAGAAGGAATTTTACATTTTGCGTACCCACCTGTCTACCTACTACTTTTAAATATTATTTTATGCTCAGAATGTTTCATGAACTTAAATATAATTAAATTAAGTTTACAAATAACCTTATAATACATAATTAATACTAATTATAATATATTTCATATATACACAAATTCATTCACATTGCATTTCACAAAACTTAATTTTTATATAAAGGTGCATTTACACTGACCGACTTATATTAATAATAAAAATATAAAAAGTTGTTTTAATTTGTTCCTACTTTCATTTATTTTTGTGTTTTATTATTTTTATTTAGTGTAATATTATATAGAAATGGGTGACGAGATTGAAATTTCTGTTCTCACCTCACGCCGTGAGCATGTGTTCCGATCGTTGCAGATTTTGTATGATATTGGCAAATCTATGGCTACAGATAAAACTAAATTACCTCAATTTCGTGCTAGATTTAAAAGTATCGATAAATTAAAAGAAGAATTTGAAGAATTAACTGAGCAAATTAATTTAAAATCAATGAAATATATTCCTAAATTTACTATCGACAATCAAAAACTAAATGCATTTGATGAATTGTATTATGAGATTGTTGCTATTTCTGAAACTATTTTATATGAGCC
The DNA here is from genome assembly GCA_947458855.1 of Monopis laevigella. Taxonomy (NCBI): domain Eukaryota; kingdom Metazoa; phylum Arthropoda; class Insecta; order Lepidoptera; family Tineidae; genus Monopis; species Monopis laevigella. The sequence continues at coordinate 16,114,117 of OX381583.1, read as the reverse complement.
TATCAAAGTTTCAAACAATACCGTGTCTAAGACAGAAGAATCTAGGTTACAAATTCGTTTACCTAAGTTGGAGGTGCCAAAGTTTGATGGTCAAATTGAGCATTGGCAAACTTTTATTGACAGCTATTTGTCGCTAATTCACAAAAACGGATCATTAAATACTATTGATAAATTCCATTATTTAATATCATGCTTATCAGGGCCTGCCCTAAGCATAGCAAAGGGCGTGCCGCTGACTTCAAGCAACTATGACGTCGTTTTTAACACTCTTTTAAACCGTTATCAAAATAAGCGTATTTTAGCTACAACCTATTTGGATACAATATTGAAATTATCTCCCTTAACCAACCCCAACTTAGAAGGGTTAACTAAAATAACTAATACTTTATATGAAAGCGTGAACGCACTTAGAGCTTTAAAATTAGATTCTTTAAGTGAGTTTATATTGTTCTACCTTGCTACACGTTCACTCGATTCTGACACGCGTAAATGTTTTGAAGTGCAGAACATAAGCGAAGCGCCTAGCTTTGACGAATTGCTTAACCACCTACAAAATTATATAAGAGTTCTCGAAGTGAGTAAGCCAAGCACTTCTTCCTCGATTTCAAAGGTCACTACGAAACCCAATAATTATTCTTCTTCCACTAACAAACAAAATTACAAAAGGTCCTTCGTAACTTCTTCTAATCCTAATTATAAACAATTTAATTGTTCGTGTTGTAGTATTTCTACCTCATAGTATTTTCAAATGTCCTAAAATGCAAGAATTAAATATCAGTTCTAGAAAACAATTAATAAATGATCTAAAACTTTGTACCAACTGCCTCAGACCGGCACATTCTGTGAGTTCCTGTCCATCAAAAACTGGTTGCTTAAATTGTGGCGAAAAACACCACACCTTACTCCATGTGGACCCTGTTACAACTGCAACTGGTGAGTCAACCACATTAGCTTGTGCGACCGAAATGTCAACTAAAACTAAATTTCATCAAAATTCAGTTAAAATACTAGGTTCGGCGATAGTACGTATACGCGATGCGCGTGGTATCGTTCAATGTGCGCGCGCCCTTATAGATAGTTGTTCCCACGACTCGTTCATGACTACTTCGTGCGTTCAACGTCTAGGGTTGCCTACGCGTCGTTGTCGACTTTCGGTTTCAGCCCCCCTAGCCAAGAGCGCAGTCGTAAATAACGCTAACGAAACTTTTGTATGAAAATGACATTTGATGATGACGTCACTTTCGCTTTTATCGTTGCAGAAAAAACCAAAACGAGACAACAATATAGATACACCAATAGGATAATAAATTTGTTATCTCCCTCTCTTTCACGCTTCTGCGACGTTCGAGCGTAAAAAGCGACCATGCTCTTGGCTAGAGGGGCTGGTATTGGTGAAAATGTCGCGCACGATATAAAAGGGTATACACACACTACGATTATGCCTCACTATAAGGATACTCCAATTTTTGATTTGTCTTTTATTATTATTCCTAAAATAACTTCTCAATTACCTACTATACAATTACCTAACTCTATTCGTGAACACTTTGATCATTTAAATCTAGCTGATAAAAACTTTGATTCTCCTGCACAAGTCGACTTACTACTTGGTGTCGAAATTTTCCACCAAATCTATGACGGCTGTAGATACTCGCCAGGTCCAGGCTTACCGTGCGCGCTTTCCAGTATCTTTGGCTGGGTTATTACCGGACAATATAACAATAATAATATAGTTGTGCCACAGCAGGCTATATCCTCACTTATTACGTCAACGCACATGCTCGATGACGCCGTGAGGAGATTTTGGGAAGTTGAGGAACCGCCCCACACCGAGTTCGCCGTGCCCGAACATCAGGAGTGTGAGGACATGTACTCGAAACTTACATACCGTGACCCCAGCGGTAGGTATGTAGTTCCGATCATGTTGAAGGCCGATCCCTCAACTTTAGGAGACTCGTACCGTCCCGCTTTAACCAGGTTTTTAAATATTGAGAAACGCCATGCTCGTGACTCTAATTTAAAATCTGAATATGCAACTTTCATGCAAGAGTATGAGGACTTAGGTCACATGCTACCTTCCCCTCATACTGGTCCACGCTACCTCATACCGCATCACGGTGTTGTGCGCCCAAGCAGCACTACAACCCGTTTACGCGTCGTGTTCGATGCTAGCTGTCGAACATCGACTGGTTTGTCGTTAAACGACATAGTTCATACAGGTCCTAAGTTACAAAACGACTTAGTCGATCTCATAACATTATTCCGTCTTCACAAATTCGTCTTTACGTGCGATATTTGTAAGATGTACAGACAAATTTCTATCAGACCGGAGGATCGACCGCTTCAACATATTCTCTGGCGCGCTTCATCCGACGCACCGCTCGTCGAGTACCAGCTGAATACAGTAACTTACGGAGTCAGCAGTTCTCCCTACCTAGCTATAAGAACTCTCCGCCAACTGGCTGCTGACTATGGAGATCGATACCCCAGCGCTGCCAAGGTTCTCTGCCATGAAACCTTTATGGACGACATTACGACAGGATGTTCGTCTCTCGAAGAAGCTATAAGTCTCAAGAATGATCTAATCTCATTATTGGGATTGGGTAAATTCGATCTTCGTAAATGGAGCTCGAACTCTGCTGATTTTCTTTCTGACGTTCCTACCGAACATTGTCAGGTTCCCAAACAGTTCTCTGACGACGGTAGCGAACTGAATATTAAAATTTTAGGTATTAAATGGGATCCTAGCGGGGACTATTTTTCATATTCCGTTTCCGCCATTAATATAACGTATACCAAACGTGGTATCTTGTCCACTGTATCCAGGATATTCGATCCCGTTGGATGGATATCGCCTGTAGTATTCGCAACAAAACTATTATTGCAGGATCTGTGGCGTCACAATCTAGATTGGGACCAGCAGGTACCTACAAACATAGCGAGACAGTGGCAAGACCTTGCTTCCAATTTTAACGACTTGAAAAACATTAAACTGCCTCGATTTGTTTTGCCTCCAAATCCAACTGAAATTAATCTGGTTGGATTTTGCGATGGCTCCTCTAAAGGTTATGGGTGTTGTGTCTATCTCAGCGTCATCACTGACACTGAGATTACGACTAGCCTGCTTATTGGAAAATCGAAGGTGGCTCCTCTCAAAACTCTCACAGTTAACCGGCTAGAGCTTTGCGCTGCACTTTTGCTGGCTCGTGTCCTTAATCATGTTCAAACTTTACTAAATTCTAAAATTAAAATAAATTCTGTAACTGCCTTCACAGATAGCAGCACTGTTCTATCTTGGTTACATACAGCTCCTCACAATCTAAAAATATTTGTCGCTCATAGGGTAGTTCAAATAAACGATTTAATTGACGTGAAATCATGGCGTCACGTATCGACCCATGAAAACCCCGCCGACTGCTGTAGTCGCGGAGTGTCATGTTCCGAACTTGCGACTCACGACTTATGGTGGTCCGGACCTCCTTGGCTTTTGCTTCCGATGGCGAATTAGCCTTCTAAGCAATACTTGTTACCCTTTGACGAATTGCCTGAGTTAAAACCTGCATCAGTTTCTAACGCGTTACTTACTGTAAATGACGACAACAATTTCCTATCTTATATCGAACGATTTTCTACGTTAACTAATTTAAAACGCACGTTCGCATGGTGCATACGTTTTATTCGAAATTGTAAACTAAAACAAAATTTAAGAGTGCTAACTTCTTTAAGTTCAGCCGAAATAAATAGTTCATTTTTTATAATAATAAAATTTATTCAAATCCAATATTTTAAAAACGAAATTAGCTTAGTTAGTAAAAATGCTCCTTGCATTAAAACCTTACAAAAATTATCGCCGTTTTTAGATTCAGTAGGTATATTGCGTGTGGGGGGACGCATTCGAAATGCTAACCTACCTTTAGATGCGTTACATCCTATACTTTTACCTAAACAGTGCTATCTTTCAAAATTAATTATTGATCATTATCATAATACTTACCTTCACTGCGGCCCGCGCACGCTGCAGTCGTTAATCCAAAGAAAGTTTTGGATTATCGGAATGCGTCTGCTTATCAGATCTCGCTTATCAAAATGTGTTATTTGCTTTAAAGCAAAACCGGTTCCATGCCAACCGAGAATGGGAGATCTCCCGGCTGCCCGGCTTCAGCCCGGAAGGTGCTTCCAGACTACCGGAATCGACTTCGGTGGTCCCTTTTTGATAAAAGAGAGCAAGCGACGTAATGCTCGCACTTATAAAGCGTATATATGCCTATTCGTATGCCTAACAGTCAAGGCCGTGCACCTTGAAGCTGTGACGGAACTTTCTTCTGAAGCATTTCTAGCAGCTCTAGATCGCTTCATAGCTAGACGCGGATTATGCCAGAAAATTCTAACTGATTGCGGGACTAATTTCGTAGGCGCAAATCGGCATTTAAACGAAATTTATACGATGCTTCATAAAAATAAAAATCTTATTCAAGACAATCTTACTTCTCGTCAAATTAATTGGAAGTTTAACCCTCCGGGTGCCCCACATTTCGGAGGCATCTTCGAAAGCGGTATTAAATCTACAAAATATCACCTGAAGCGAGTGGTTGGTGAACAAGTCCTCACTCTCGAAGAAATGTTTACCGTCTTGTCCAAAGTCGAAGCCATGCTCAATTCTAGACCTCTTTGCGCACTTTCATCCGAACCTACCGAAATCGACGTATTGACCCCAGGTCACTTTCTGGTGGGAGGCCCACTCGTGGCTCTTTCAGAATACGACGTATCTGATAATCGATCCCATCCGCGTACTCGCTGGCAGATGGTCCAGAAGATCACACAATCTTTCTGGAACATCTGGCAGAGAGACTACTTACACACTTTGCAACAGAAAGTAAAGTGGTTTGCAACCACACCCAATCTTAAAGAAAATGATTTGGTTATGTTAATGGACCCTAACCTTCCACCAAACCAGTGGAAGCTAGCTCGAGTAGAACGCGTCCACCCAGGCCGTGACGGCGTCGTTCGTGTAGCTACTGTTCACACTGCTCACGGTACATTCCGCCGTCCAGTGGTCAAACTATGCCCATTACCAATAAACTAAATAAAACACAAACATAAAATTATAATATAACTTAACTATACTTACCTCTGGCATGTAATTATATCTAGTTTAGTAATATTATTTTATACTAAGTTAATACTTATATATATCATTTCTTATAACCTATTTTGCAATAGGTACTTCTAATACTAACCACAAATTTACCTATACCTATCTAATCTTAGCTTGTAATTAATCTAGCCTTAATTTAGCTATAGCATACTTTGTTTTATCCTTTATTCTTATATTCTGAGCATAAAATAAAGTTATTCAATTATAATTTTGTAATCCGAAGGATTCCAAGTGGGGGGAAATGTTGGATTCTCACAACAATCCGTCAATCTTTCCTTTCCAAGTTTGTTTTCCTATACCTAAAATTTGAATCGCCCGCCAACTGTTCGAAAATGCAAAATTATTATTAATTTTTTACTACTACCTGCCTAATAAAAAAAAGTATATAGCCGCCTTCCAAGCCAAGTGTGTGCTGCATAATTATTGTTATAAAAACTATAAATTCTGGATTGATACTATAAAATCAAGAAAAACAATTAAATTAATGAATTAATTATTGAAGAAGAACTAATATAAAATGTTGGTGAGTCCCTTCTAATTTCCTATCATTTTGCCAGTTGTGAGTACTAAGACGTTTTTTCCTTACATGGTTTCAATTTACTATTAAAAAATCCAAGGTAGACAGGAGACGTATTAGTGGAATTCCCGAAATTTATGTGGCTGGAGCCTTGCCCTCCGCACCTGCATGATATGACGCAACAATCATACTTTAACTTTTTTCTGCAAACAACAAGCAAAGCCGAATATAATTGTAGCTGTAAAAGAGCTTGTTCATTACAAAATAATAGGTATTTTGTAATGACGAAGGCTTGTTGTACAAACGAAACCTAATATAGTTGTAGCTGTAAATGAGCTTGTTCGTTACAAAATAATAGGTATTTTGTAATGACGAAGGCTTGTTGTACAAACGAAACCTAATATAGTTGTAGCTGTAAATGAGCTTGTTCGTTACAAAATAATAGGTATTTTGTAATGACGAAGGCTTGTTGTACAAACGAAACCTAATATAGTTGTAGCTGTAAATGAGCTTGTTCGTTACAAAATAATAGGTATTTTGTAATGACGAAGGCCTGTTGTACAAACGAAACCTAATATAGTTGTAGCTGTAAATGAGCTTGTTCATTAAAATAAGTGAAGTATTTTTAAGATGGACCGAGCGACGATCTTATTAAGATCGCAGGAACTCGTTGGATGCAAGCCGCTTCCAACCGGTCTTTTTGGAAATCAATAGGAGAGGCTTATGTCCAACAGGTCCTATGGCTGATTATGATAATGAAGTATTTTCATTAAAATACATTTTCTATGGCTTTCGCCAGTGGAATTCTTTCGTCGAAAGCGGGGCATTATATAATAAATAATCAGTAGTTTTTTACTAAGTTCTTATCCCTTTATTTGATTATTTATTTTTTTTGATTACGTTTTCGACGAAAGAATTTAGCTTTTTTTACTTAAAAGGTTTTGAAATCCCACTCTACCTGAAAAAATATCTGGCAACGCTGGTGGATACTGCTATATACTGCTGATACTGCCGCACGGAATACTTGTTTTTTGACTTATTTGGTTTTACAAAGCTCAATTATTTTTTGTTTGGGTTTAATTATAAAGAACAAATTACAAACATTTACGAGTATATGTTATTGCTCTCTTACGTAAGGATTTTTTTCGAGATAACAATATTATATTGCCATATAATATTGCCGAATGCTACCATAACGAGTATTTATGAGGAAGTAAATACTTCATACTGCTTTCCATCAGGTAGATGTGAGGTCACATGCCGTGCTCCCATAAAAAAAAAAGTAGGTATCGTTTCTCACTCAGTGCTCGTAATAGTACTCGTAATATTAGTGTGATCCAGTATATACTAGTAATCTATGGCGTGATCACAGTAGCACATTTAGTTGGGAGGCCTTTCTGTGCTAGGTCGGCTGAACAGGGGCCTTATTCCAAGTTTGCAACCGCTAAACACGACAAGACGTTGCGTAAACTATAAATATGGAAATATAAGTTCTATTCCGGAGGTCGTGGGTTCGATTCCCACCCATGGCAAAAAATATTAGTACGTTTTTTCTGTACAGTTTGTCATGGTCTGGGTGTTTATAAACATATAATATGTATTATATCGTTTGGTACACATAGTACAAGCCTAGAGCTTAGTTTGTGATCAGAGCAATATGTGTAATTTGTCCTACATATTATTATTATTATTATTATTATTCCAAAGGTTATTGCATCGGCTACGACGAGGTGGGATTAAACCCCCTCCGCTGGATACCCTGAGGCCGTCTAGGCGGTCTCGGGCGCCGTAAGGCACTCTTGATGATATTTATTTATTCATTTGTACGAAATGACGTCATTTTTGAGATCTCAACTCGAACGAGAACTCACGGTACCGGAGACGTTGGTTACCCCCCAGGGGTAAGTCTTAGTGATTTAGTCATATTTCGGTTTGTTGACGAGATGTTAGTATCCTTTTATGGTGCGTACAATTTTGTGCAATAAAGAATTTAAAATAATTAAAAAAAAAATGTATTGATCGACCACTTTTATGGACTTTGAAGGTCTGCCTCTCATCAGATAGATACAAAGTCTTGTGACCTAATAAAATAATAAAAAAACTCTTCTTTAGCTTTATGATGCGGGCAAACATAAAGACGGACGGAGATCTCATTTCAGGTTCATTCTCACCTACGTTTAATTTTTCTTTTTTTTTCTTTTTCGGAACCATAAAAAAGGTTTCAAAGGAGAGTTAGGAATTTGTGGTAATACAATATTGATTATATTTTAAGGTTCAGATAAAAATAAATCATTTAGATATTGAAAAAATTCTTTCAGAGAATATTCTTCAAATAATAAAAATATATCCATATAAGCATGGAGCACGTATTATAGGCTCAATAGGCCCAATCCTATTCTATAAAATATTTTCCCAAAAAAAAAACTTTTTCAATAATATAGGAAAGACAGATTACGTACTTGCGTCCACTTGAGTGTTTTGTACCTATGAATTTGGGTACGGTATATTATTTATTAAATATTCCTTTTTGGTAGAAAATTCTTGGAATTGTGCAAACAATACAATTTACAAAGCTTCCTTTGAATACATTGCTACAATTTAGGTAAGTAAATTTTTTTAATGTATGAAGCAAGCGTAAACATCCGAGTTGGTTAGAGCTTAGTTAAAAAAAATAGTACATTGTTCACCGAGGGGAGAAAGTCACCGATTACTAACGAGGGCGAAGGTTTAACTTAATTCGCTCGAATTAGGAATTGCACTTTCTCGCCGAGTGATACATAGTGCTTTATACTACACCTACGAGGAAAATAAAAAATAAAATCTCTATTAATTAAAGTTTATATTAAAATTATTACCGTTGTTAAATAGTACTTTTTAACATAGAATACAAAGACCACAAAGTACTTGACTTATACTTTTGCGCTTTTTCATTAAAATAAGATAATAATACATTTTCAGAAAAAGAATGCGCATTTTTCTCGCTTTTCCATTGTAAAAAGTCTTCATACGCCTTGTTATATTTATTCTTAGATTTCTCGGGTAATAGGTTTTCAATAACTTGTTGGGCAGTTACTTTTAATTCTGGCGGCGTTGTCAAATCTTCACTATCGCTACTAGACGACATTTCGAGTAGAATATAGTAATTAAAAATAACAAAACACAAATTGAAAGTTCACAAGGAACAAGAAAGCAGTCTGCGCGCGCTTTTTTTTTGTTCGTTTAATGTAGATAGAGAGGCAAGGGAATCATGCTCTATGCAGCCTCGCCAAAATAATTAAATTTAGAAAAGAATCTATGCTACTTTTCTAAACTTAATAAATCAAAAATGCAAAGAAAGTAAACAGCCAATAAACCAATACTTTTATTTTATTTTGATTAAAATTTCGAACTTGTAAAAAAAAACTAGGCTGTATGGCTTTGAACCCTTGCCTTTCCTAATTTGGAAGAATTGAAGAAAAAAAATTAAAAAAAAACTAGCACGTTAACAATGAATTTTCATATACTTTTTCCTCCCGCTTAAGCACGTTAACAATGGATTTTCATACACTTTTTCCTCCCGCATATTTGTACGACTACAAAGACGTACTTTCTGACATATTCTTACGCAAGTAAGAACCTACTTTCCGAGCAGCAGGTGTAGTATAAAAGTTATTTATTTGACAACATCACTATACTTTACTCATCCAATGCAATACCCATAATTATGTTTATATCGTAAAAGTACGAAAGAATATTACGGATAGTATTTTTTATTACGGAACCTATTTTTGTGTATAGGTACATAGTGACTTTGGGCCTTCTGATTAAATAGAAAAGCATTTTCCATGGAGCAGAAAAAAAAATGGTGGCCTGTGCAAACAAATTGGTTATTTTAACTTTACTAGTTTGTATGGAGAAAGATTTTTTTTTATTTCATAAGTAGAACCTCATATCAGCTGAAAATAACCTTCAAAATTGACAATATAGTATATGAACTAGGGATGTTACGGAGGTGGTTTTATCGGAATCGAATTCGTAGTCGTAGTTTTCTAAATTTGGTTTTTCGGAGTCAGAATCGGATATCTGATGACTTTCCTGTGAATTTTGAATTTATATCTATTATATATCATCACGTGTGCCTTACGGCGCCCTAGACCTTCTAGACAGCTTCAGAGTACCGGAGGAGGGGGTTCTAATCCCACCTCGTCGTAGCCGATGGTATGAGTCTATTGAGCAAGTGGCTATTGCTTGTCGCGATGTTTGCTAACCAAACATCAATAACCCATCTATTAATTTCGATTTTTTTTCATATTTTTTTTTATTGCTCATTTGCATACCACAAATATAGTCAGTAAAAGTCGTCGAAATACAATACCTTTTTCTATTTATTTATTGGAGCACGGCATATGACTTTGTATCTACCTGGTGGTGAGCAGATCTACTAATTCTATAAATGCGGTCGATCAATAAGTTGTTAAACACATTGATTGTTTTTACTATTCCGGCTAAATGATGCGATTACGAAATGGGCGGCGACAAAGACGTATTGCATTACGAGTATGTAAATTTTAATATACTCGCTGCCTTATAGTCATCCACCCATTTCGTAACCGCACTCTGAAAGGAAACTAACCTCGACAAGATATCTATGCCGTAATCTCTTTAAACCCGGTGAACCTACAGACTAAAATTGAAATATGACGGTTTTGTATCTGTCTTTGACAGTTGATAGTATGGACTAGAGACGTGAGCTGTCAACTTTCAAAATTTGTATTCTTTCGACTGAAGGACGCGACACGTCGTTTCGCCTGTATTTTCTCTGGCCCCCCTTGTATTATTGCACCATCCAACTATACTTAGTATTAGTGGAAACGAGACCGGTCGATCGGCCTAACAAAGTTATAGAGAACTTCCTCCCACCTAAAAACCTCCCACAAAATTGAAAGGAGGATCTTGCAAAGCTATCATTTCAAAAATCAATCTGTCTATTTCCATTGATTAAGTATGCTTCGACCTCTAATCTAATAGTGTCGGAGCAGGAACGGAGTTAAGGTGAAAAATAATTCAGAACTCCGACCACGACGAGCTAGCTATAATACTTGTCGATGTAGACTTAAAACACCGGCGTCGGCTACGATAAGGAGGAAATAAAAGTTACACGTTGGGTTTGAAACCGTCGTGGCGCCTAGCCGGGAATGAAATGATGTGTTTAATTTTAAAAAAGAACACACTCTTGGTCCCAGAGAAAATGCAGCCGAGGCGACATGTCAAAAACGTATGGATTTTGACAATTGATAGTATGGACTAAAGGCGTGAGGTATGCTCCGGTATCGATCAATAATTGTTGTTAAACAACATTGATCGCTTCAACTATGCTATAATCGCTTCAACCGGCTAATTGATGCGGTTACAATATGAGCAGCAAAAGACGTATTACATTACGAGTATATTTTAATATAGGTAGCGCAGCGAGTCATTATCGTCAACCAACCATTGCGGAACCGCACTCTGAAAGGAGATTACCACCACGACAATATACAGATGCCGTAATCTTTAGAAAACCGGTGAACCCACAGACTAAAATAGAAACATGACTAGGTCACTTGACAGTTTTATACAGTGACAGACAGTATTTGACTGTTGATAGTATGGACTACAGAAGTGAGATATGCTGTCACTTTTCAAAATTGTATTGTTTCTATATATTGCACCCCTCTTGTATATTGCACCATCCGACTATATAGTTACGGTATATTTTTTTATAAACTAAAGAAAATTTCACTTCAAATACCTACTCAAAGGTTGACTTACATTGAAAATTGAAAATTATTATTATTTTTTATTTTACTCGTATATGTAGGACAATTTACTCATATTGCTCAGGTCACAAACTAAGCTCCAGGCTTGTACTATGTGTACCAGAAACAACGATATAATACATATTATATTTTATAAAATGACAAATTGTACAGGAAAAAACGTACTAATATATTTTTTCCATGGGTGGGAATCGAGCCTACGTCCTCCGGATACAACGCCAAAGGCGCAACCACTAGTCTATACCATTAGGTATTGGATGGAGGCGGTCGAATTCAAATCTGAAGTTCCAATCTATGTTATAAAAAAAAATAGTCTTCTTTAGTTTTAGCTGGCCTACTCGCTTTTTGTATCGGTCGTCCCCAGGACAATGTGTGCTTTCCATCAGATAGACGCAGAGTCAAATGCCTTGCTATAATTAAAAACAAAAACTGCAACAAGATTTCCCTTAAATGGTAGATTAAATATTAAATGATAAATAAAGACCACATTCTATTTTATTTAATAATGTTTTATTTACATTATATACATTTATATACATTATTATGAATAATCTTAGATTAATAATAATACATACATACATATTTACATATTGATTTTTAGTATATTTTAAGAGCTACACTATGATTGTTCTTTATTATTTAATTATTTAAAATTCAGCTGTAAATAATTATTAGGTATTAAATTTATAATAATAGATTATCTATACTTAACTAATATAATTAAGAAATATTTAATATTTTCCTCAAAATGATTATTCACGAAAATATTTAAATTAATTTCTATAAGCTTCTATTGAAAGTTTCCTATTAATTTAGACCTTGTTTTTATGACTTTATTAACAAATAAATATATATATATAATCTCAAAAAATAGAATTTTCTATACTAGGTTACTTACTTATTAACAATAACAGTAGTATTTAAAATAAATTAAAAATACGACTCAACAATCTTTTTTTACAAATACGGAAAATATGTAAATCTATATCTCATCTCATATCATAATTTTTAAAAATAGAACTGGTTCAAATAATATTTACATCACAATTTATAAGAATCTCATTCAATATATTAAAACGAACTTTGAACACTGGTTCAAGTTACACTTCTAAATGACTAGATTTTGGTTTAAAGTCTATAGAAGATTCAAATCGATGCATGCCTGGACACGGTTGAGGCGAAGGCTAGTCGTAAAGGTCTTTCTTGGAAATGGTAGAGACCGTGTACTCGTACATGCCACTGCTGTCAGTCACCTCATCCGTGCTCTCTGTTAATCAGGAAATCTCTGCAGTCGTGAATATGAACCTTCTATGACGCAAATTTCATGACTCTCCATTAGGAGCCATGGTCACCGTGCTGCAGTTAGCTTTAGTCGACCTGGTGGAACTGCGCCTTAACCCGCCTCCACCGACAGGATTTAACAGAATCAAATTTTCATTCTTCCTTTTAGAACTTGGACAACTACAGAATAATAGTTCTTTCATTCCTTTTCGAAAGTTTTTGGATAGAAATGCGTAGAGTAAAGGATTGATACCGGAATTGAAATATGTGACGAGGAATGTAAGGGGAGTGAGTAAGGCGCTGAAGTCGCTGCTGCCCTGGTAGCCCGTAGACCAGTATTGCCACATTTTTCTAGCATGAAAGGGCAGGTTGCATATGGCGAATGTCAGCACAACTACTATGAGCATTCTAACAACTCCTCGCCGAGCTCTCAGCACGTTTCTTGATAAGTGACTAAGGTGGTGGCAATTTCTTGTATGTTCACGATTCCGGTTTAGTTTTTTTACATTAGTATTGTTTGCTACTGGGAGAGGTTTTTGTGCTATGAAGACCTGAGAACAAAATTAAATAGTGTTAAGTATATAAGACTAAAATTAAAAATAGGTTAGCGTGATGTAGCCACGAACGTAGGTAGTGTATAGTCGGCTGCATGGTAAACATACTCGTACTACCTAATATTCACCGACAACCTACTTAGAGACGACTCGAGGGATAGAGTCATCTAGTCTATCCCTCCACTATCCAGGTGTTAAAGAGTCTTTTGACTCACTGAAAAAATTGAGTACAACCAATAATAATAAAAATCTATCCGGAAGTTTACTGCAGTAAATTGTTAGAATCTCAAGGCTTGCCAACGACACCTGGTCGAGCCTCAGACTGATCCAGAAATTTGACGCTATATTTTATCTCTATGTGTTATAATAGGCACAGACCACCAGAGAACCACTCATAGGTACAACTGAAAAAACCAACAGATGACCTAGTCATGTTTCGACTTTTGTCTGTGGGTTCACTGGTTTAGGAACCTACTGTATCAATTCCTGTTGAGGCGGTAGTCTCTTTAGCAGGACGCCCCACATGCTGCGCCTCTACTATGATGGTTTTGGGGCTGACGTCATAATCTTCGATCATACATACAACAGATCATGTTGTATGTTTGCATTATTTAATGTGGAAGTCGAGCACGCGCGACAATCGATACGGTAAATATGGATGTATGTCTACAAAGCTAGCGCGATCACGACATATCACGATATATATACTAATTTGACGTGAACTTTTATCGAAAACTGCAGCATGGTGGTTATACACGTCAAAACCAAACTGTCAGATAGTAGGCAACAATCGACAAATATCCTATTTTCACCGCGTTTCTATTATGTGCTGATAAATATAAAAATTACTTTCTGCTTTGCTATTTTATTAATTTAATACCGAAGAAACAGAATAAAAATTGGTAAATTTGTAGTATGCCACGCGCTGGTTTTTAGGGTATTTAGGGTCTACCTATAATTATATAAATTTACTACGGTATAATTTATTTAGGACTAGTTATTAGGACTTCATGATTAATCTATTATTCATTACATTTTTTTGTGCTTTTTAACCATTTTTTGATCAATTTTCAAGAATGTATTTCGAAAATTCTAGATTTCATATATAGATACCTATATATAAGATTTAGAAATTTATTATCTCTCTACTCATTATTTTACCGTGTCAGTTTTTATTTATATATTAATTATTATGAAGTGGCAGTGGGCTAGTCTTATCCCCTTAGATGGGAACAAATCCTAGAGGGGAAATTACTACCTGCATTAGACGGAGTGACAAGCTGCGGAGAATGGCTTTAATGCGGAATGTAAAGGAATGGGGTCATTGGCCGAGATATACGTTCAGCAAGGAAATAGATACAGGCTAATAATTAATTAAACAAAAAAAATCGTTAAATATGTATTTTTGTGACGATGATAAATAATAATATAAAATAATTAATAAATATATAATGATTTATTTACTACATAAATATTTCTAAAATAATAAAATAAAATAAAGAAATGGGCTTTCGACAAAAAGAAAATAAATATAACTGCATTATTTAATTCGAAAATATAGTCTAAAATAAGAAACTAATTTAGTTTACTTTTTAAATAAAAAACAGATTTTTAGGATATTAATATTTGAAATCTGAAATCTACAAATCTGTGTGACATCACTAACAGGGTGAATTTGAAAGGATGTACTTTGGGCTAATATGAGGTTCTGTTGATCAAATCGAACAACTTCACCCATGGAACAATGTGTCGCAAATGAAAAAAAAATTTGGCTTCCCCATACAAATCGGTCATTTTAACATTACTAGTTTGTATGGAGAAGGCAATTTTTTTTTTCATTTGCGGCACATGGTTCCATGGGAAAAGTTGTTCGTATTGATCAGTAGAACCTCATATTAGCCCAAAGTACATCCTTTCAAAGTCACCATGTATAATGGACTAAAAGACATTAAAACCAATAGAAACGCTTGCTTGTGATATCATGATACCACTTACTTGTTGTATCAACTTCGCATTATATATTTTTTAAAGCAGCCAAACACAAAAATAATGGAATAAAATTTTCAAACATAAATATGTTTAAAACCAGTTTTTTTTAAACAAAAAATATAGTTTCTTATTTTAGGCTATATTTTGTAAATCAAAAATAGAATTAACTTTTTTTCATTTATGTCGAAAACCCATTTATCGATGTCGGTTTGCGTGCTCGCACTTATTCGATATTTTTTTCCACAGCAGTCGATATAATTCGAGTCGAAAAGTTTATTATCATCGCCCGCGTGCTTAGCTCCTAAGCTTGTATAACAACATACTTATAAAATTAATATGAACAAAACATTAAGAAAGCTAATAAATATTCAAGCAAATTGTTTTAGTTCATTAAAGCACATTGTACAAAGTACTTAATTTCTCTTGTGGGCATGATTCTGTGGGTAAATACGTTCTAGAGACTTGAAGGTTCACTAAATAGTTTGCAGGTTCCAGTTAGTTCCACTACAATACCGTAATAAAGAACCTACATTTAACTTAGAAGTTCTACGAAAGACATTATTTCTATAGTGTGTGAACCCTATAGACTCCTGACAGTATTAAAATAAGTTTCTAATGAACATTAACTGTCAAATGACACCGAGTGTATTTCTATATTAAATTTGTTAAAGATAAAATGAAATGAAAAAATTCCTGGTGGATCGGACTTGGACCCACGGCCCTCGCTTTAATGACAAGGTACTTATTAGTACTCAACCACTGAGCCAACCATATACAAATCTTTATTACCTGCCGCGGGCCGCAGTTTGATGACCACGAGTCTAGGCGGTATCGGGCGCCGTAAGGCACTCGTGATTGTTGTCAAGTGTTTGAATGTTGTACATTTAATGTAACTTTTATAGGGTTTCATTATTTTAACCGGCACCAGTCTAGTGGTTCAGTCATTGTGCAACTGATAACAAGTTTAATCAGATGACAACAAGGCCGGACCTGGGATGGGTAACCGCTTTTTACAACGAGGCCACCCATCCCATAATAAACATCACCATTGGCGAAATGAGGACGGGTTAATTTCTTTGCTGGGTACCTTAAGGCCGTTTTGAACGGTTCGGGATCCCAAATGGCAACCGTGATGTATGGTAGGTATTATTATGACAAGCTAACTTTGCCGTTTTTGAAACAGAATATAGCCGCAAGGAGTCTATAGGGTATTTGTTATTATAGATTATAATGAGAAGGTTCTTGTGTCGAGACGTGAAGTGCCAAGACAAACAACATGCGACGCGATCAACATACGAACACTCTGTTTGCATATACGTTCGCGAGAAAACATGAATACGTTCTTAAATACTTGGATACTTATTTAAATAAATTAGAATGCCTAAAAGTATTTTGCAAGGATTTATTTTCATGCGGGTTTTCTGTCTACTTTAGAATTTTACACGAAGTAACAGTGTCTTTTAACATACATACATATCATCACGGGTGCCTTACAGCGCCCGAGACCGCCTAGACGGCCCCAGGGTACCCAGCGGAGGGGTTTTAATCCCACCTCGTCGTAGCCGATGGTATGAGTCTTCACTGAACAAGTGGCTAGCTCGTCGCGATGTTTTGACTCTTTAGACTCAATAACCCATCTATAAACAGTTTTACAAGTTGGTATAGTGAAACAGGGACCGACAGCTTAACGTGCTCTCCGAGACACTATTGTCAGTTAGAAAGGGTAGATTAAGCGTATGTATGTTAACGAAGGGAATTCCAGTTTTAAATGTGAAAACTTTGTTGTGTTTACTATTTAAAAGGTAACTTTTAAATAGTAAACAAAATATATGTCATAGAAGACCGTTTTATTGGTATTTGTGTTGGACTCCAAACGTAATGTTAATCTTCGCCCGATCGAAAAATAATTAAAACAGTGCTATTTAACTATTTTTTAAAGTTTGTATAAATCTTAGACCAAATAAAATACAAATCTTTTACTAAAAAAATGTGGGATTCGGTATTTTGGATTCGGTATATTGTTATATAATGACTCCAAATGCTTTTAAATGAAATAAACAGTGAGATATTGAGCCGCAGCGGCCTCCTTGAGCCCGTTTATGAACATTATTTGTTAGCACAAATTCGGACCGAAATACCTGCCATTAACAGTAATAATAATACAATAACATGGATAAAAATAAATACATGTATTCAAACTATTCATGAATAGGTATATATTGCTTCATATATAGCAGAAACAATTAGGTATATTCTTGAATTAAGAGAGAAGAGTGTCCGATGAGGCTCTTCGATGCTCATGCTGATTCAACTGCAAAGTATTACCTCTCCCGGCGCATGACGGTGAGTCAGTAACGCTACCATATTTTTATGTAAACCTTCCCCCCGACCCTCAATAAAGAAAGAGCACGTATGAGATTATACCAAAAATTTAGGCAGCAAAACGACTTTCGGGCCAAAACTGTTTTCTACCCGAAAAATTTAATGGATTTGAAAAAAAAATATTTCATTTTATTAAAAAGAAAATAAACGATGTCTGTAGGTTTTTTTCATTTTGTCTTAATATTTTATAGGAATTATTTTAATGTGAGGGATTTTTTCGCGATTTTTATCGAATTTCAGGGGTTGATTTTATTTTTCCTACATCAAACTTAAAAAAAAGGAAAACGTACGAGCCTAGATACAGGTCTTATTTATAACGCCTCCAAAACTCATAAAAATCTATGAATGTTTAGTGGGGGGTAACAGTTAGGACCAAAAGGTCGTGAATGTATGGGAAATGTTTGATCAGACTCTGCTCTTAAGCAAGTATTAATTTAGTTTTTGGGTTATTAAAATTACCGCTGTGAGGTTACCGGCCGAAATGTTACCGGTCGTCATAACCCGACCAATATGAGAAGTCTTATAAAGTGTGAATTTATATTACGAAACCAAGAGACCCTTAATTTACTTAATTAAAAAATATACTTGTATAGAAATGTTTCTAAGAATACTTACAGTGTTGTTGATGAAAAAAATCTTTTTATCTTTGTAAGCTCTAGGTTTGTACTTTTGTGTACCAGAAACAACTGTATATTTTACTAAAACCATTACAAATTGTATAGAAAAATGTACTAATATTGTTTTGCTAAAAGTGTGAATCGAATCCACGATCTCCTGATTTAACGCCAACGGGGCAACTACTAGACCACTACTAGACCTGCGGTCATTATTGGCAACATTGACATGTCATTGCAACATTTTATTTGTATGAATTAAAGCCCTGTTTATAAGCAATAGGGTGGTTATTTTCAGAATGAGCTAGCGTATTGTCGTAATGGTACTACGTATAAATTTTAATTAACAAGGGTCACGCGCCGCAACGCTTACATCAAATACTTTTACAAGTTTTAAATAAATTGTAACAGGCATTTTTTGGATGGCGCATCCCTAGCGAGGCGGAGCAGCGGTGGCGTACGGAACTATCTGGCGGCGCGGGACAGGTCTATAATCTGTGCTCATTATGGCGATCGTGGCGTAGTACTGCGGTGTGTTGAGGCGATTTAATTCATAATAAAATTATAATAAAGGCGTTATAAAAAGTTTTATGGTGTTTTATCTTAGAAGTGGGATAAATCCGAGTTAACCCACAAGTGGATTGTGTAATCAGTGGCGTATATGATTGTATAATATGCAAACAAGTTTTAACAGGCTTGCGGCGGCAGCCATTAGTGTGCGAAAAAAGTGAATTTTGGTGCGCGAGAGTTTTTGCTTTTTTGTGTGATGGCGTGCAATAACTCGGGCGATGAATTAGACTATGAACCCGAGGAGGCGGTGGGTGGTCTAGAATCGACGACGGCGATGTCCGTCGATCACCTTTTGCAGGCGTTGCTTAATGGTGGTTTGGCGGAAGTCGCTTGTGGCGATTGAGGCTGCGAGGGTGTTTAAGCGGTCCAAGGCGAGTTCACCCAAGGCGAGTGTGGTGCAGGCTGACATCAGTGTCTCCGAGGCGTCTGGAGATACGGTGACTGCCAAGGACTCTGTGTGCGGTGCCAGCGGCTGTGGTCCGTCGAAGGTTCGGGCGGGTGCCGAAATTTTGGAGCCATTTGACCCGGAGAGTAAGGACTGCAACGTGGTAAGGTGGTTGAGTAAGATTGACCAGTTGGGCGCTATTCATGGTCTGAATATGAGAGGGCGTATTTCATGCAGGCCAAATTGCAAGGCGGTGCAAGGGCCTGGTATGACAGGCTTGATAACTATGACAAGACCTGGCCTGAATGGCATAATTCGGTCATGCAGGCGTTCCCTAGGGAGCATGATTATGCTCAACTGCTCAGGGAGATGTTGTCTCGCACCAAGGCGCAGGGTGAGATAATGACACATTATTATCACGACAAGGTGGGGCTCATGGAGAGGTGTGGTATCACAGGCACAAAGGCGTTCTTGTGTCTGATTGATGGCCCCATCTGAGCTGGTGGCGACAGCTCGGGCTTTTCAGTGTAGTACAGTAGGCGACTTGTACACTGGATTTCTGGCGTCGTGTGATAGATATCAGGTCCCACAAGGTGTTAGTGCTGGATCTGACGCTCCCAAGAGTCAAGGCGAGACTCTAAAAAGGCGAATAGCAGGGCGCGATATTGCACAGGGTGCTAAAATTTCCAGGCAGGCGAACACCATGGCGGTAGGTGGCATCCGGTGTTACAATTGCCAGAAGTTGGGGGACCACATCAGCAGAAACTGCCCCCAGGCCAAAGTGGACAGGTGCATGAGGTGCGGCTAGGGGGGACACAGCCGGTTCCAGTGCCCCCGACCTGCTGGAGCAAGCGGATCACAAGGTGTTGTGACACAAGGCGCTGTGTCACATAAAAAGGTGATTGAAGCTAGCCAGGTGCGGTTAGTAAATGAGGCTAATAATGCCTACAAAAAGATGGCGACCCTTAATAATAGGCGTATTAAGGTGTATATTGACACTGGAAGCGAGCGGAATATCATACAGAAAGAGTATGTTGACTCTATGGCGGAGTGTGATGTTCGGCCCTCTTCTGTGTTATTGCGAGGCTTTGGCGGTAGCTCTTGCATGGCGAAAGGCGAAGTTGATTTGACAATCACGGTCGATGGGGTTGCTCTCAATATCATGGCGTTGATATCTGATTGTGATCTCTCTGGCGCTGACCTGTTGCTAGGACAGCCGGCGTTGGCTACTGCTGGTGTTACTTTAACGGTCTGTGATGGTAAGGCGCAACTATCACGTACTGCTGGAGTTGATGAGGCGGAACAGCTCCTTAAGAGCATTACTTTAGAAGGCGATGATGTAGTAGGGTGTAAGACCAGGCGAGCTTTGTTGAAGCACCCAATTATACTCCTTCCAGGTGAAGCGACCGAAGTCCACCTCCAGGTTGAAGGACTGAAGACTGGCGAGGTGTGTGTCGTACCGTCGAGGCGCTATAAGGCGAATGGCGTTATAGTCGCTATCCAACGTTCCCTGATCCAAGACGATGGTGACCAGGTGCAGGCGAACATCTGGAACCTCGGGCAGCAGCCAGTCAGTTGAGAGGCTGGTCATGTTCTGGCGAGGGTGCAATTGCTCCAGGATGATGTAAATGTACATCAAGTAAATGTTAGTACTGAACCTTCTTTAATACAGGGTAGGATTGATTTGACTGACATACAGGCGGGCGTTATGAGTGATGATGAACAGAAGAATTTGTATGAATTAATACAAAAAATGGCGTGTTTCTCATCGAATGACAGTGATATAGGTGTAACTCAGTTAGGTACAATGCACATAAAGCTGAACTCTGATAGACCTGTGGCGTACAGGCCTTATCGTTTGTCAGTTGTTGAAAGAGAAAGGGTGAAAGTGCAGAGTATGTTGAAGGCTGGTATTATCCGTGAGAGTGACTCTGAATATGCTAGTCCTATTGTGCTGATACCGAAAAAGAATGGCGATGTGCGAATGTGTGTAGACTATAGGGCGTTGAATGCTATCACAGTGAAGGATAAATATCCCTTACCATTGGTAGAGGATCAGTTAGACAAATTGGCGGGGAAAAGGTGTATACAATTTTGGATATGGTTCAGGGCTACCATCAGGTACCGGTGCACGAAGACTCAATTTCAAAGACAGCTTTTGTTACTCCGGATGGTCACTATGAGTATCTCAGGGTACCATTTGGGTTGGCAAATGCCCCGGCGGTATTTCAAAGGGTGGTGAATAAGATGTTAAGCGGAATGCAGTATGATCATGTATTGGCGTTCATGGATGATCTTCTCATTCCTTCAGAATCTATTTCTGAAGGTATGATTTTATTAGAAAAGGTGTTGACATTGGTAGCTAATGCAGGGTTGAAGCTCAACCTAAGCAAGTGTGTATTTTTGTCTGATCGACTAGAGTATTTAGGGCATGAAGTAGATGCGAATGGTGTTCGCCCAGGTACGAGAAAGGTGCAGGCGGTAAGTGACTTCCCAATACGATGTAATGTCCATGGCGCTAGACAGTTCATGGGGTTGGCGAGTTACTTCAGAAAGTTTGTGTATGACTTTGCTGTTAAGGCGAGACCATTAACAGATCTTACTAAGAAGAATGTTGTATGGCATTGGGGTGAAAAGGAACAAGAGGCGTTTGAGTGTCTTAAGAGGGCGTTGGTGGATAGACCTGTTTTGTGTTTGTATAACAGTAAGGCGGAAACTGAACTGCATACAGATGCTAGTAAATTAGGCGTGGCTGGCATTTTGTTACAAAAACAGCCAAATGGTGATTTGAAACCTGTTATGTATTATAGTAGGGCAACAGCGATAGCAGAGCAACAGTGGCACAGCTATGAATTGGAAACTTCGTTGTTGAGTCAGTCAAACGTTTCCGGGTGTGCTTGGTAGGTATACCATTTAAGGTGGTGACCGACTGTGCAGCTGTTAGGGCGACTATGGTAAAGAAGGACCTAGTTCCTCGAATTGCCAGATGGTGGATGGCGTTACAGGAATATAATATGACTGTTGAATATCGAGCAGGTTCAAAGATGCAACATGTTGATGCACTTAGCCGAAATCCAATAATGGTGAATGTGATCAGTATGACCGAGGCAGATTGGTTTTTGACTGTGCAATTACAAAATGATAAGGCGCAACAGCTAGTGACAAATTTGGTGAATGGTACAGCACATAAAGGTGTGACTTCTGTGTATAAGGTGGTGCAAGGGCGTTTGTATAGAAAAACTCTTTTAGGCGATAGATTGTATGTACCGTCTATGGCGAAGTTTATGTTATTACGGAAGCATCATGATGATATTGGGCATCCTGGGTTTGACAGGTGTTTAAGTTTGATCAAGCAAACTTATTGGTTTCCTAGGATGGGGCGTTTTGTTAAAAAGTACATAATGGCGTGTTTAGGCTGTGCATATAATAAAGGCGAATATGGCAAGGCAACAGGGTTGTTGCATCCTATTGAGAAGGTGGCTATACCTTTTCATACGGTGCATATAGATCACTTAGGCCATTTTGTAAGAGTAGGCGTGGCAATCAGTATTTGCTCATGGTGGTAGATGCATTTACTAAGAATACTCTGGCGAAACCTACTAGAACTCTAAGATCTTCAGAGGCGATACAAAAGCTTAGAGAGGTATTTGGCGAATTCGGGTACCCCAGGCGAATTATTTCTGACCGCGGGTTGGCGTTTACCAGCAAGGCGTTCGCTGAACTTTTGGCGGAGAAAGGGGTGAAACACGTGTTAAATGCTATTGCTACCCCAAGGGCGAATGGTCAGGTTAAGAGGCAGAACCGTACCATACTGAGTGCATTAGCAACGAGTGCTCGTGCGGAGGTTGATTGGGATGATGCTTTGTTTGATATAATATGGGGGATGAATCATACCAACAGCCAAAGTACTGGGTGTTCTCCAGCTCAGCTGATGTTCGCTCACAATGATGGTGTAAATGCGGAACTGTCGGGTGCAGTACAACAGGGAATGCACCCGGAGCTGAAGGCGAGACATATGGCGATATTAAATCAGCTCTTCTCAAAAGGCGTGGTAAGGCGAGTACCAACCTGGCAAAGGCGAGGCGTAAAATGAAAGATGTGTTCGATCGAAGGCGAAAAGTTGCAACTGCTGGCGTATCTTTTAAGGTCGGAGACTTAGTTTTGTGGCGAAAGGCCACATTTGCTGTTGAAAAGGGCGTGAACAAAAAGATGAATAACAGGTATGACGGTCCTTATTGCATAGGTAAGGTGTTGCCTAACGATAGATATGTAATAAGAACTGTCAAAGGTGTGCGAGGTTATAAATTTTCAGGCTGTAGTGGCTGTGGACTCATTAAGGCGTTATATGAGTACAGCAGCTGGTGATGATGATCAAGAGAAGACTGACAGTGATGGTGAAATCACCGATCGTCAGGATCTCATTGATCTGTTTGAGAGTTGAATTAATGAGGCCATTAATTATTGCAGGATGACCGACTGTAACAGGCATTTTTTGGATGGCGCATCCCTAGCGAGGCGGAGCAGCGGTGGCGTACGGAACTATCTGGCGGCGCGGGACAGGACTATAATCTGTGCTCATTATGGCGATCGTGGCGTAGTACTGCGATGTATTGAGGCGATTTAATTAATAATAAAATTATAATAAAGGCGTTATAAAAAGTTTTATGGTGTTTTAAAATTACTTGAAATTCCTACTCACAGCTATCATTTGAAGTCATAAAGTTCTGATGAAGTATTGCAAATACAATGGCAACAAAACAGTACTTTAATAAATTGTAGCGTTGTTTTTTTTTTTTTATCGACACCGATTCTTGAACTCTTGTCTTATTGTTAAGGTACGCGGGACTGAATACTTTTACAAGTTTTAAATAAATTACTTGAAATTCCTACTCACAGCTATCATTTGAAGTCATAAAGTTCTGATGAAGTATTGCATCTAGGATCTCACATACAGCCCTAAACTTAAAATAACTAAATCTTATAAGACTACATTTAATAAATGCAAATAAAACTTATAATATGAAAATAATTTTAACCTTTCTAAAATAGTCATTATTATTTGTGCAAGTTTAAAAAAAATCAATAATAGGTACTTTTAAAAAAAATATTTTTAAACAGATAACATAGGTATTTATATATATATACATATCATCACGGGTGCCTATCGGCACCCGAGACCGCCTAGACAGCCTCAGGGTACCCAGCGGAGGGGTTTTTAATCCCACCTCGTTGTAACTGATGGTATGAGTATACACCGAACAAGTATCTAGCTTCTCGCGATGTATTGAATAGACCCAATAACCCATCTATAAACAGTTTCACAAGTTGGTATAGTAACTGACAGCTTAACGTGCTCTCCGAGGCACTATAGTGGTGTTGTCAAACAAATGTATATACATTTTTTAATTAAAAACTTATTGGTACACACCGGGATTCGAACCAGGGACCTAAGTGTTTTTAAGTCCAAGGTCTAACCAACTCGGCCACCACGATAAAGAAGGTATTTATATATTATTATAATATTAAATACGTACTTATTTTGGGCTTATTTCCATTGCCAAAAGAGTGTTTGTCAAACAAACTACCGCCTGCCTACCTTCAAGCCTCTAAAACACAAAGAATGGATAGTAAAGATTACGATATACCTTAGATTCTGTAGTGCCTATAAAGGTTCTCTGCGGTTCGTATGGGCGCTTTTCTATGGGTATTGTGACAGTCCGAGGGCATTGGGCAGCACAGCATGGAGTTTTTCCCAGCTGGTGAATGCCGTGGGAACTTTTCCATAATCCAACTGCTATCCTTGTGTATAGGACCTATTAACAATAGAAATAAAAACAAATAGGTAAAATATACATGGTGGACTTTGAAAGGTTATTAATCGTACATAAGAGTTTCGGAATATACATTATATACATATATTTCTAGCCGACCCCTACTTGGGTAAGTTATGAATATAACCTCAAAACCTCATGGTTAATCTTATGCACCATCGCTGCAGTCACATTCCTGCTTAGTATTCTACCTAGGTGCTGACTGAGGTGATGGTGTATATTCCAACTGAAATGTAACACCTGCCCAGTCCATTCCAGAGTTCTAGTTTAGCCGTTAAAAGCACAGAGCCTCACAAGATTGCAATCTCTCCTGGACACTCAAAACGAGTACCGAAGAGATGCTGGACTGAACCTCTTGGAATTCGACATGGCATTCGGGAACGTACCCTACGGCAATCGTGGAGTGCAGACTAGATAGTCTCAAGTTTTTAAACTCACACTATTCTTTTAATATATCTAAGTTTTGCTCTGTAGTTTGTAGTATAATTACATTTAAAAACGTAACACGCTTAAAGCCTTTTGGGCTGTGTTAAGACTTGAGGTATGAGAAAATACTTCCAGCAGTGCGTGCCTGCGCTGGTCGAGGTCCGGGAGATGGGGACATCCGGAACCTTGACTTAAATTCGATAACTATAACCAGGCTATTTGGGGCATCACTAAGAATTGATCATTCATTCAATCATTTTCATGCCCAACAGGCGGTTTCTTTACCAGTAAGTAAATCATATGGGCAGCTCTCTAACTACACACACCGGCAGAATTAGCGGAACACAAAAAAAAGGAAGAATTAATATATCTTTTTCGTAGCACTGGCCGGTTACATTACTTTTTTATATTTTTTAGAAACGTCTAATTTGAAAATGTCAACAGTCATTTTTTTCATTCGTTTGTTTTAATTTTTCATTCATACATCCATGAAGGTAAAAACCGTGCCCGTCCGCGCGCCGCGGACGGGCACGGTTTTTAGCTTCATGCATACATCTCTATCGACTGCTTCGGAGTAGATTTTCCGTTTCTGTAAAGTTCATAAATTCTATTTGAAAAACATTATATTGCAGTTTTATGAGACTTTTGTGTTTTCTTGCTAATTGATAAGTTACGAATATCTTAGTATGCCTGGTTTAACGCTATCAGAAATCATCAGGGCAGATGAAATGAGAAGAAATATCAATCCTACAGATCGATTCATTTCATTTCATATTTCATCATTTCATTTCATTTCATATGGCGGCGGCTCAATTATGGTCTGGGGAGAGATATGTTTTGAAGCTCGCACGGAGTTAGTGGTAGTCGACGGCGGGAATCTGAATGCTGATCGGTATATCAGGGAGATTTTAGAGGAACATGTTGTGCCATTTGCCCCATTTATTGGTAACAACTTCATTTTAATGCAGGATAATGCTCAGGCTCCCAGTGCTTACTCAGTACAGACATACCTAAACCATGTTGGTGTTACAGTGATGAAGTGGCCAGCACGGTCCCCGGATGTGAATCCGATTGGTTGGGACTTGCTAAAGAGGAGTGTCAAATCAATAATGCCACCTCCTAACAATCTGGGCGAGCTGAAAAACACATTAGTTGAAGAATGGCAGAGGTTGCCCCAAGAAATCATTGATAACATAATTCGCAGCATGCCCAGACGGATGGAAACCTTAATCAGGGCACGGGGGGAAACACTCGTTATTAAACATTCATTTAATTAATTTTAAACAGTCATAAAATCCAAAATGTTTCTCTGTCACTACGAAATCTAAGAAAAATGCATTTTGTTTAGTTAAGTTTTTTTTTCATTAAACTTTAAGTATGGTGTTGCAAATTAATGTCAAAACATATTAATTTAATTGTTGTTTCATGTTTAATTATTATTTGTTTAAAAATAAAGCTAACTATTTTATACTCTCCCTTTTTTTTCTATTCCGTTAATTCTGCCGGTGTGTGTATTATGGTTGTATTCGTCAGTATGCCTTATCAAATATCTCAGTAATTTACTCTTCGGATTGAGTTAAAAAAAAATCCTACTGTCCCAAGTTAGCGTATCAATTAACAAAAAAGTATTACATTTTATTTTCTGGTGGGCCGAGGTTACGTTGTAGACTTTAAAATAATACATATTTGTTCATGTGAGGGTTAAACCCCGGTTTTTAATTAAAAAACTATGTACATTACTTTGTGAGGGCAACTATAGTGCACGTAACTTGACATGGTCCCAGTATCACTATATGCCATGTAACAAATTGTTTTTGAGTTTTTTATTTTTGTCGTTCAGTTTTTAGGTTAGAATCCGGTGTGTTTCAATGAGTTTTTAATTTAAAAAAATCATACTTTCCCCGAAATGTTTGGAAGTATATAAATTTAAATTTGTGGGGTAGTGGGGTAGTAGACACGGGGTGACAAGGCCCAACAAGTGACGATGGTGTTTTTCATTACTGGTCACCAAAAATCGAATCGTGAGTAGTGCGTGTACACAAATTCCTTAAGCTGTAAAGTTTTATGATGATGATGGGGGTTTTTTTTTGCTCATTAAAACAATTTAAACTCAAAAAACATTGCAAAATTTACGAGGCTTATTCAAATCTTGCTAGGGGCGCTCGTGACTCTAGCTACGACGCTAGCCGTGATAATATTTATTTTTGTGTTTGACTGTGAAAATGTATATATAAACATAAATATAAATTTGACCTAAATCCGAAATAAAATACAAAGAAATTTCATTGTTGGCAGCGCCGCGCCTCTTAGTCGCGTCTTTAGATTCCATCCAACCATGGATTGAAATTTAAATAAACCTAAATCATTAAAATAAATGTTCCTCGACAGTAATATAGTCACTGTATCAATTTTATTATTAAATAGTATTGTATTATTTAAACACAGTTTAAGCCCCAGTGTGTACCAACGGGTTTTAATTAAAAAAACTTATGTATATTACGTGGTGGCCGAATTGGTTAGACCGTGGACTTAAAAACACTTAGGCCCTGGTTCGAATCCCGGTGTGTAAAAAAAGTTTTGCGCGAACTTACCCGCGTTACGCCAGCCTGTTAAAGTTATTTGCTGCTATACCATCACAGTTGCTTTTATTATATTTTATTGACAGTCTATACAGAACAAGTGTTAATTTTGTCCGGTGTTGTTTAGGTACCTACGTTTATTTTATTAAACTTTAACATAAGCTCTATTAAAATTTGTGCCTGTGAAAGCACCGACGACGGTCCCGGATTCAACTTAGCTTTTAGTTACATTTAAATTAAATCTCAAAGTTTGTAAGGAAGGACGTATGGATGTTTGTTCTAATTTATTTTTATTTATTTAAGGAAATAGAATCAGTTCTGTAGTGGTCTTATATAATATAACTGAAAATAAAAACACTTAAAAGTTAGGTCCCTGGCTTAAACCCCGGTGTGTACCAATGAATTTTTAATCAAAAAAATTACGTACCTACATTTTGTTTAACAGCATCACTATAGTGCCTCGGAGAGCACGTTAAGCTGTCGGTCCCAGTTTCACTATACCAACTTGTGAAACTGTTTATAGATGGGTTATTGAGTCTATCCAAACATCGCGACGAGCTGGCTAGCACTTGTTCGTAGTAGCCGATGGTATGAGTCTACACCGAACAAGTGGCTAGCTCATCACGATGTTTTGAATATAATAGATAACCCATCTATAAACAGTTTTCCAAGTTGGTATAGTGAAACTGGGACCGACAGCTTAACGTGCTCTCCGAGGTACTATAGTGATGCTGTTAAACAAAATATAGGTACGTAATTTTTTTATTAAAAAATTATTGGTACAAACCGGGACCGACAGCTTAACGTGCTCTCCGAGGACCTATAGTGGTCTTGTCAAACAAATGTACATACATTTTTAATTAAAATCATATTGGGATTCGAACCAGGAGCCTAATGGTGGGATTAATAGTCGTTGCTAAGCAATTGCTAATGCTTAGCCGATGCTTTGGACTGTCAAACTACATAAGAAAAAACTAAATTTTGACAGTTCCAAGCAATGGCTCAGGCTAAGCAACGACTATTAATTCGACCATAAGTGTATTTAAGTCCAAGGTCTAACCAACTCGCCCACATATACTCGGCCACCACGTATATTAGTTTAAAATAAATAAAGGGTAAATAAACATCAACCCTCGAGCTTTTTTAAGCATATGAATATTTAGCTTTTTGCTTTAATTATGTACATATATAATATGTATGTTATTTATTAATGACGTCAATTTAAAGATATTTTGATGACGTCACGTTATTTATTTGAGCGTTACATGGAATTATTTTGACATGTAGTTTATAGAAATATATTTTTTCGTTGGCGATTTTAATTAAATAAACACTAAAAGTTACTCACAATAAAAATACGTGATGTGCGAGAAAGCGGCCCCAGCCCAGTGGTTAAGTCAATGCGCAACTGATAATAAGGCTAAGCAGATGACAACAAGGCCGGCCTGGGATGGGTGACCGCTGTATACAAGAGGCTATTTCATCATAAACACCGCAACAAGCTCGCCACTTGTTAGGTGTTGCCTCCGAATACCATTGGCGAAATGAGGACGGGTTAATCCCTCCGCTGGGTACCCTGAGGCCGTTTAAACGGTTCTCGGGAGCCAAATAGGCACCCGCGATGGTATTTATTATTTGTTATGTGCGAACCTACGGAAAAACCAAAGAACA
Organism: Monopis laevigella; assembly: GCA_947458855.1. Lineage (NCBI taxonomy): Eukaryota > Metazoa > Arthropoda > Insecta > Lepidoptera > Tineidae > Monopis > Monopis laevigella. Next base: position 16,084,365 of record OX381583.1, on the reverse strand, counting down.
GGCACTCGAAGTCTACTTTATTATAAGTATAGGTACATATATTCATACATATCTTAACGGGTGCCTTACGGCGCGGCGCCCGAGACCGCTTAGACGGTCTCAGGGTACCCTGCGGAGGGGTTTTAATCCCACCTCGTCGTAGCCGATGGTATGAGTCTACACCGAACAAGTGGCTAGCTCGTCGCGATGTTTTGAATAGACTCAATAACCCATCTATAAACAGTTTCACAAGTCGGTATAGTGAAACCGGGACCGACAGCTTAACGTGCTCTCCGAGGCACTATAGTGGTGTTGTCAAACAAATGTTCATATTTTTTTCAATTAAAAACTCATTAGTGCACACCGGCATTCGAACCAGGGACCTAAGTGTTTTTAATTCCAACGTCTAACAAATTCAGCCACCACGTATATAGGGTGAATTTTACAAGTGTGCCTTCAAGGCCAAATCCTAAACTACAAGGAATATCGAAAAATGCTCAAAGGAGTTACGGGGCCGATTTTGATAAAAACTAAAACGGCATCATTAAATTTTTGAAAAAAATATTCTCCTAACTGGGAAATAAACCGATTGATTTTAAAAAAAAAAAAGTCATACTGTATTATTGCACCAGGTGATAGTGTCGCTTATAAAAAGTAAAACTGCATCATTTTTTTTTAAATCTTCGATTCCCGGCTAGGGGAATAAATTTTTCAAAAATCTAATTATGCAGTATTAGTTTTTTATAAGTGTTGAGGCGCTTTGCGGTAATGCTGGTAAATTAAGTCGTATCCATTTACATACTGATATTTATAATATGTAATTTGCCCGTGTTATACCTTACCCCAGCTATCCTTTTCTTTCTTGATCACTGACCCATATACCTTACCCTTTCCTACACCTATCATTGGTCATTTTTCGCTCGGTACCGATGAGTTGATGGGAGAAAAAAACGAGTCGTTAATGAGTTCGTGACGCAAGCAGTAGTGTACGCCAAAATAATCTCGTTTCGATATAAAATCGCCGCTTTCGTTCTGCACTACTGCTCCGAACTCCCACTATACCCGCTCGCGAGAAAAATCGGAGAATTCGCTAAAACCGCATCCCCAAGACCCATCGCTCGTGCCTGATACCGCCATAACAAGGATTTAAACCCTGGACGTGATCTCCTTAACCTTATTATATATTGTTTGTATCAGTGCATCTTTAGGTACGACCTATATATCTACCACAGCACCCGCATCTCGATTATACAGTCCACTTACGCGCAACCATCCGTTGGTCACTTCGAGCCAGGATTCTGGTTATCACGAACCAGGATTAGGTTATTTATTCATTAGTGTGTAGTATATAGATATATTTTCGTAAAATGGCAACCATAGAATTAGCCCTAGAAAAGGTTAACGCAAAAATGGCGTCCCATTTTCGCCAGATACAATCATGCTTCGATTGTATCACCAAAGATATTCATAGTAATGAATCGCAATCGGAAAACTTTATGGCTAAAGCATCAGGATTGGATGTTATTCGGAGCGAGTTCATCGCGATGTTAGATGAGAAGGTTGACTTGGAACTCGCCGTCCACCCTGGCTTTGAGCCTAATTACAATACCCTGAACTCTTTTCAGGATTTGTATTCACGTATTAAATTCAACACAATCATGCATTTTGGCATCAAAAAACAAGTCGCAAACACCTAAACACTCGGTTGTAAATATTAGTCACGCACATAACCTGAAACTTCCTGGTTTGGAGTTATTTTCTTTCAGCGGGGATATTGAATCCTGGCCAATGTTTTATGAAAACTTTAGGACGGTCATTCACGAAAATACTGATCTTTCCGATGGCGAAAAGGTTCAGTATTTAGTGGGTCAACTGACCGGAAAAGCGCAAAACATTTGCCACGGTTTTCTACCTACCGCTGAAAACTACACCGTTTTATGGAATGCACTGGTTAATAAATATAATGATACACGTTTGTTGGCCTCGTCGTATTTGGATAAACTTTTAAACATGCCAGTTATAAATCACGCGAACGCACTCGATCTGGAAAATTATATTGATAAGTTTTCGTCCTTAATTTCGGCTATTAAGCAACTAAAATTTGATAACCTGTTTGACTTTGTTTTTATTTATATGGGTTCTAAAAAACTTGATATTGAAACTGTAAAGCAGTTTGAATTGTCTATTCGTGAGAATACCAAACTACCCACCGTAGACAATTTTACGGAGTTTGTTCGTGAGCAATCGCGTATATTGCAACGCGCTAGTAATATTGTAAAACCAGTTTCAAAATCGCACGCGCCCCCTAGCGGTAGGAATGACAATCGGCCTAAACCGTCTAATTCTAAAATATTTGTAAATGTAGATAAAATAGATAGTAATATTTCGTGTATTTTATGCCATAGTAATGACCACTCGCACTTATATAGTTGTGATAAAATTAATAGGATGACACCTCGAAGTCGTTATGATTTTGTTAAAACAAAAAATCTTTGTCTAAACTGTTTTAGCTCAATACATAAATTGAATAACTGCAAGTCAACGTTCTCTTGTCGTAAGTGTTCGAGAAACCACCATACATTGTTGCACTTTGGTAACAGTGGCGCCACCGTCTCGTGCGCCGCTCCACATAATATACCTAACTCGTTTGCGCCCGCGTCGGTGAACGTGACTCATACCGTACCCGCATCCACTGCCGCTGTGACTAGCACAGACTCGAGCGCAGTTTCGTTGTGTGCCGTCGATGGACACGCCACCTCGAGCCCCGTCACCCCTTCAGGAAATAGAACCGTGCTATTGGGCACTGCGCTTTGTAACGTAGTAGATTCGCGCGGGAATATTCAAACATTGCGTGTTTTAGTCGATAGTGCCTCACAACGGGACATTATTACCACAGCCTGTTGTGATGCATTACAATTAAATATATCCCCGCATACTATTACACACGTCGCAGGACTAGGTGACATCGCTAACCCCATAGAGGGCACCACCTGTCTAACCCTTCGCTCTCGTTTAAACGACGCAATTCGCTTCACTATTCGACCGTTCGTAGTAAATCGTATTACGAACGAGCTACCTAGCAGTCGTGTCGATACCTCCCGCCTCGATTACTTGGAAAACATACCACTCGCTGATGCAGAATACCATCAGCCCTCTGACGTCGACATGATCCTAGGTGCTGAGTTATACGCTCGCATACTTCGTGGTAGCATCGTTTCTCGCTCACTCGGCGAGCCCATCGCGATTGAAACCCTGCTGGGGTATTTGGTCGTCGGTGAAGCTCCAGTGGTAAAATCCACCACTAAAAATATCGTTCGTGTTTTTTGTACCACCGCAACCGACGACACCGCACCGCAATCATCGTTATTTCGCCGTAAATTACTTTTATTGTAATATTTAGATATATGTACGTGGGTATATAGTACTTAGCTAACGTTAGGTATTTACATGTCCTCATCCTCGCAAACAAATAGATAAAAATATCAATTTATAGGTAGGCATTTGTTATTGATATCAATTGCGTTTATCGATGAATGTGTCTGACACTTCGTTTATTTAATAATACATAACGCCTGAATTTAATGTTGTAATATGTTTGCTAATTAATATTTTTATAACAATGTTGTGTTGTTATTTATAATGTTTTGGTACAATCTTCTTGGCTTCTTTACTGCTTCTACTCATCGGACTAGCTTCGACGGCCGAGCCACCGTTAGCGTTCTGATGCGTCAGAAAGCACTTGTAAGGAATTTCCTAATTTAATAACTCTTTAATTTAGCTTTTTATAAATAATAAAATATTTTTTGTCGCCGTTGTCGATATTGTTTTGTAGATTCAGACAAAACCGAGCTCTTAAATCGTAACTACGCCGTAGTTTTTCCGGGTAGCCCGACGTAGATTTCGATTGATTCGCGTCAGTTTTCTTTTCCACATAGTCGCGATTTTGTGTGCTTTATCAGCACACTGTTAGTTGTTTATATCGTTTCTATTAAATTATTATCATTTCGTTGCAATATTATCGTCGTAACCGCTTTTATTCGTTGTAACCGCTATTATTCATCGTAATCGTAACCGCTATCATTCGTCGTAACCGCTATTATTCGTTGTTACCGCTAATATTTGTTGGAACCGCTATTATTCGTTCTAACCGCTATTATTCGTCATAACCGCTTTTATTCGTTGTAAACGCTATTATTCGTCATAACCGCTACTATTCATCGTAACCGCTAATATTTGTTGTAACCGCTATAATATCACTATTGTTGTCTATAAATTTTCCAGTTCGGGTGATATTTCGCTATCACTTTGTATAATTTGCTATTTCGTGAATAATTTCGCCTTAACTTTCGTGTATATTTGCCATTTCGTATATAATTTCGCAATTATTTTTGTATAAGTTATATATTTCGTTATTAATTTTGTTATTGTTTTCATATAAATTTAATATTGTGTATTAATTCGCTCATTATCGTATAAATTTGTCATTTCGTGTATAATTTCACTATTATTATCGTTTAAATTTGGTATTTCGTATATAAAGCCTATTATTTTCGTATAATTTTAAAATTTCGTATACAATTTTGATATTATTTTCTTATACATTTTATATTTGTGTATTATTTCGCCACTATCTTTTGTTAATATTTCGCTTTTGAACTGGGTCACTTCAAGCGGGGGGGCATGTTGAGGCGCTTTGCGGTAATGCTGGTAAATTAAGTCGTATCCATTTATATACTGATATTTATAATATGTAATTTGCCCGTGTTATACCTTACCCCAGCTATCCTTTTCTTTCTTGATCACTGACCCATATACCTTACCCTTTCCTACACCTATCATTGGTATTTTTTCGCTCGGTACCGATGAGTTGATGGGAGAAAAGAACGAGTCGTTAATGAGTTCGTGACGCAAGCAGTAATCTCGTTTCGATATAAAATCGCCGCTTTCGTTCTGCACTACTGCTCCGAACTCCCACTATACCCGCTCGCGAGAAAAATCGGAGAATTCGCCAAAACCGCATCCCCAAGACCCATCGCTCGTGCCTGATACCGCCATAACAAGGATTTAAACCCTGGACGTGCCTGGAGTGTTGAATACCGAGGTAGGTCCTTTCTTTCATCTCCTTAACCTTATTATATATTGTTTGTATCAGTGCATCTTTAGGCACGACCTATATATCTACCACAGCACCCGCATCTCGATTATACAGTCCACTTACGCGCAACCAATAAGCGACACTAATCGCTGGTGTAATAATACAGCATGACTTTTTTTTTCAAAATCAACCGGTTCGATTCCCGGCTAGGTGAATAAATTTTTCAAAAATCTAATTTTGCAGTTTTAGTTTTTATCAAAATCGGTCCCGTGACTCCTTTGAGCATTTTTCGATATTCCTTGTAGTTTAGGATTTGGCCATAAAGGCACACTTGAAAAATTCACCCTGTATAATACACAAGTATAGGTACTTGTACTATTATTTCTTCTGTGGTATAGGTGAATATATTACATGTCAAGTTAAGCGATTATAATTCCATTATACGAGATAAAAATTGGCGCGCTGTCAAAGTTTTTTTTTTCCACATTGTAGAAGGCAAATATATTTTAACCATACAGAGCCGTGTTCGGAAACGTAACACTTTAACACTGGGTAGTGTCACAGATTGCGATAAAAATATTGAAAAATGCTTAGAGAAGAAGAGATGCATATAGTGTAGTGACATTACCCAGTGTTAAAGTGTTAGTTTCCGAACACGGCTCAGCCTTTGTTAAAGTATAAAATTAAATGACTTTACAATGATATTACTTACCGTCATAACACAAAGCGGGGCGACGTACAGCAGTCCAAAGTTGACCATGTCAAATATCTCCGAGTTGTACTTCATCCGATGCTGAATGCATATTGTTTCCATCTCACCATTGCCTAAGTTGTTCGTGATTGTCTCCACCCAGATGAACTTGGGTGCGCTGTACACTGCGCTAGTTATCCAAACACCCAATATCACTAACTGAAATAAAAATAAATACTCTGTAGCTCCTAAAAAGTAAATACAAGCTAAATTAAATGTGGCTACAAAATTAGGTAGTTACGAAAAACATACATTTAGCTACACTGCATAAAACTACACTGTAGCTAAAAAAAGTATACGGTAGCTAAAAAAAGTATACGGTAGCCACTAAAGTATACATAGATAAAACTAAAGGTGCACCGTAAACATTAGTTGTATCGTCTAATTAAACTATTGAAACATGCAGGGCTATATCGCAAATAGAGTATTATTTTCTCTGACCAAAACGTTGTAGGCGTCATGAATTTTGTGGAGTTTACGCGTTTTGTTTAACGTACTCGCAGTGTAATAATATTTTATCTGTATAGATTTAATACGACATAAGTGACACAGTTTTTGTATCTACAAAATTTCAATAGATAAATAAATAAAAATAGCAAAATCTTAGTTCCGTTCGGCTTGTCTAGTGACATAGAAATCATTGAGCTACAGTGTAGATTGAATTGTAATCCAAGCTGCTGTTTAAGTACTACTGTAGCTTCGGGTATAAGAGCACATATGTACGATAACCTAAATAGTAGCTTAGATTAAATACACAATACCTACGAAAAATACACTGTAGCTACGATAAGTATATATTTTATACAATGTAGCTATGATGATAATAATATAATCTCTACTAGATTATATTATTATCATCTACGAAATAATTTATTGATGGCGTTACTACGAAAAAATGCAATTAGTATTCTGGGCTCATATCAATACGTTTTAAATTAAATTATTTGGAGTATACAGAGCCAACTTATTCCTGAGGCTCTGCCATGGGCTTTTGCTTTCGCAACGAAGCAAAAACCCATGGTAGAGCCTCTGAAAACTATTACCTAGTAAAAAGTATTTTATATGATTAAAAAGTATTTACTTAAAATTCGTAACAGTTTTTTTGTTTTAATGTTTTTAATATGCCCACCATATTCATAAAAGCAATAATAAATGCAAAATTTCATTACAATAGAGTCCAATGATATTAATTTTGTTTTTGTCACGTCTGCTGCGTAGGCTTATTGAGCGCCGCGGAGTTTATCTTTCTAGTACTTTTTTAATTTACATTTTTAAGTAGGATATTTTTTTATATATTTTTTTTATAGATATTGGCATGTTCTTTAAATTAATATTGTTATGGTTACATATATAGTTATGGTTATCAAAAATAATATTTTTGCACTTGTAGTTTTTTTTAATTCATGATATCTTTGGAATGGAATGTCCGATTTAAATAATTTAAAGAGTAATATATAGGTACTGAAACAACCTTGAATATAAAGTAATTTATTTGGAAAAAGATTAATACCAAGGTATTAATAACGTGGTCTAGTTTCTACTGGCATTTCTATTAACTTTTTTATTATGACATAACTATAATAGTTAGACATATGGTACCGTGAACTTTTTTGTAGATCTTAATGTGTTCTCTAAAGTTGTAGTCACAGAGCACGGAATCGCCGCGCGCTGCTCAGTAGCGGCGCGCGTGGATTCCGTGCTCTGTGGTTGTAGTACATTATTTTGTTTTATCATCAACAGTTTTTGCAGCGCCCGCGATTAACAGAAATGTATAGGTATTTTTTACACCTTGGGTTACATGTTTGAAGTTTTCGTACGGATCCCTAATATTTTTGAGAATAAACCATAGCCTATGTTACTCGGCGATAATGTAGCATTCCATTAGTGAAAGGATTTTTTTATCGGTTCAGTAGTTTTTGAATCTATTCGTTACAAACAAATATTCTCACTTTATAATATTGGTATAGATAGAAAACGCGTATTTTTTATATCTGTTTTTTTATTATAGATGAACAGTATTTATATTTTTCTGAAACGACAAAAGTGCACGCATGGGAAATATATTTTTCACCAAAATGTCGGATATAAAGAAATTGATATTGTAATTTCGCTAAAGTATTAAGTCACTGCGCAACTGATAACAAGGTTAAGCAGATGACAACAAGGCCGGTCCTGGGATGAGTGACTGTTTTTTATAACGACGCTATTTCATCATAAACCCCGCAACAATCTCGCCACTTGTTAGGTGTTGCCTCCGAATGCCATCGGCGAAATGAGGACGGTTTAAAACCGTCCACTGGGTACCCTGAGGCCGTTTAAATGGTATTCGGGAGCACCCGTGATTGTATTTATTTTATTAAAATAAAACATTTTATAGACTTGAAGGATATTTTAATAAAAACAAATTGTAGAGGTGAAATAAATCACTGTAACTAAAAAATATATGATATTACAAGTGGGGTACCTAAATCCGATAGCCAGAGTATAAGAAAAGTATGTGATGTAATTCTTCTATCTTACCAGTAACTATTACATTTATACATTATAGTACGTTGACAGCCTGCGTAGACTAGTGGTTGCGTCTTTGGAATTGTTTCCGGAGGTTGTGGGTTCTATTCCCACCCATGGCAAAAAAATATTAGTACATTTTTTTATACAGTTTGTCATGGTCTGGGTGTTTATAAAATATTATGTATTATATCGTTGCTTCTGGTACACAAGCGTAGAGCTCAGTTTGTGACCAGAGCAATATGTGTAATTTATCCTTCATATTATTATTATTACCTTGCTACTCGCATATAGATATGTTTATATAAGTACGATAGTTTATATCCCAAAATGATTAACAGGGATCTTACTCTACTTCACTGTAATTAGTTAATCATTCTGGGGTTAAACTTGTAAAATAACTTAGTCAATTTAACAATATTAACTTTCATCCTAAATATGAACGAAAACTTTTATACTTGAATTCTCAAACGTTTCAGGGGCCTAACAATTGTGTATCAACGTCATATGAAAGTTATAATTTGACACATTTTGTATGGGAAAATATAACAAATTTTAACTTTGACGTACAGTTAATCACCAATTCATTTAATAGAATAGGCCCCCAGGATTTTAAGAATAATAATAAATGGTGTTGTCACAAAAGTTACAATTATAGTAATTATGAAAACTTCCTATATTAACGCTCCTTATATTATAAACGCTAAAGTTTGTGAGGATGAAGATTTGTTACTTTGTTACTTAAATACTACTGAAACTTTACAGTATTATATATAACTTACTAGCGACCCGCCCCGGCTTCGCACGGGTGCAATGCTGATACTAAATATAAACCTTCTTATTATACATATAAACCTTCCTCTTGAATCACTCTATCTATTAAAAAAAACGCATCATAATCCGTTGCGTAGTTTCAAAGATTTAAGCATACAAAGGGACATAGGGACAGAGAAAGCGACTTTATTTTATACTATGTAGTGATAGTGATAGTGATACATCAAAACTATAAGTCATATAATTTTTCGAATTTTTTACGGAATTTTCAAGTTGAAAGTAGCCGCCCGACCGGTCTCGTTACCACATCAGATTTATCAAGCCAGGGTAAAATCTGATGATTATATTATTTAGTGCAATTAAATTATCTGAACGCTTAAACCAGATCGTCGTGGCAATTTTTGTATGGGGTAGTACACATGGGGCGGCGTATGTTGAGTGTTAGTAGGTGGAACCCCCCCCCCCCCGAATAGATGACGGTGTTCACCAGCAGGGTGATTACGCGTCTTAAGTTCGCTCGTACGCCATTCGTTATGACGTAATTTTTTAAGATTTTTTGGAGCCATTGTTATGAAGCCAAGATTGATCAACGTCACTTTTTTTGCTCGTTCAAAAATTTGGACTCTAAAAAATATTTTAAAATTTACGAGTCTTAAACCCCCCCCGATATCAAATCCTGGCTACGCCCATGATTGTTATGCATCATTGTTAAAATTATCTATATCTATCGAAAAGTTCTGCACCCTAAGCATATTTCTCACTTTCAAAGGTTAGCTGGTAGAAAATGCCTAAGGCATTAAGCTCGCAATAAAGAATTTTTAAATAAGATTAATAGAAAAATAGTTATAGGGCTAGATTATTTTGTGAATATAATTTATTTAAAAAATATTAATATTATGAAGCAAGAACGTGCTAAAGTTATTAATAAATACTTTGTTTAACGAAATAATTCAATAGCTTTTAAAGTCAGATTATTTATTCTATTTTAATACTTACAATGATATTTTAAACACGATAAATAAATTTCATTGAAACTTAGTGACGCAGAATAAACGACTTTGTCTTAAAACAACCGAAATCGCGGAAACATTGTTAATTTATTGTAATTAAAGCGAAAAATGTCTTATCTAATTTAGAATTTAGGTAGAGAAAATACTTAGGTAACTGAAGATTTCATGATTACAAGTTTTGGAGCAATGTTTTATAATTCAATTTCATTTATTAACTAAAGAAGACTAAAACTAAAATAATACAAATTAATAACCAAAAGTATTATACAAATTTTTGGTTATTTATTTGTTTGGTTATTGTTTTATCGTTAATAGAAAAGAGGTTGCCCTGACTGACTGACTGACTGACTGAATTTTAATAATAATTTTAATTCATCATCGTCCAGTTAAAACCACTGAGGCTCATAATAATAATTATAGTTTTTTAGGTGAGAGGAAGGTCTCTATAAATTTGTTAGGCCGACCGACCGGTCTCGTTTCCACCGCACATACAGATGCAAAAACCGTCAAGTGACTTAGTCATGTTTCAGTTTTAGGCTGTGGGTTCATCAGTTTTCAGGAGACTACTGCATCGATTTCTTATCGAGGTGGTAGTCTCCCTTCAGGGTGCGGTTACGAAATGGGTAGTTGGATTTACGATAAGGCAGCTAGTATATTAAAATATACTCGTAATGCAATTCGTCATTTTCTCCCCACATTTAGGCGACTTAGTGGGAGCGATCAATATTGTTTAAGAACAATTATTGATTGACCCCATTCATGGACTTTGTAGGTCTGCTCACCACCAGGTATAAAGTCACATGTCGTGCTCCATAAAAAAAAAGTAATAATAATAATATTCATTTATTTTCTTATAACTAAAAAAAGAAAATATAAGTAACAAAATTTCAAATGAGACTGGAAACTGAATTAGGCAAAAATTGCCTGTAATTCTGATCCACACATCAATCTGAGAAATTCATTAAAAACATGGAAAGTTAACATAATAGTGGATTAGAAAGCGATAGTGAGAGCAACCAATGTGTTAAATTAAATAACAATTTATTAATCAATCTAGATAAATTTTGTATTAGTACAAAGTCACATGCGTGCTCCTAAAAAAACAGTATTAGCGATTATCACTAGGGACTGAGGTTTGAAATATACGCAAGATTGTATTGTCTTCCACTGTACTTATCTATCATCCCCGCCTACAAATTAAAATACTTGTTATGTAAAATAAACCGAACTTAACATATCTCTTTTACAAAATATTATTAATTTTTTACTGACAAATCGTCCCAGCGGTTTAACAAGGCTCTCGCGGCCTATTTTGCATAAACCGCAAAGCTTGGTCACTATGTCAAATATCTGAATAATATAAAACAGTTTCTTAACAAGTATATATACGCGGTTTCACTTGCGTTAAATATCAACGTCAAACATTAAGTTTGATATCTGTACCTTTATAGGAACCCTTATAGTGACACTTCTAAAAAACTACTACTGGTCTAATTTATATGTGTAGATCTTGTTGACCCTAACTAATAGGGTATTATAGTTTCTTATTTCTCAGAAGTTATTGAACCGATTTTATTGAAAAACAAAGGTTTGTAGGGCGTAGGTATTATCTCAAACATAGAAACTAAATTAATATAAGTAGGTACAGTCAACGGCAAGGTAATGGTATACCTACCCCCATGTACTCTATGCATTTGTATTAAGGGACAATTTACTTTAAAAGCGTTTTTTTTAACTCAACTTGAATGAAAAACATCGCGACGAGCTAGCCACTTGTTCGGTGTAGACTCATACCATCGGCTACGATGAGGTGGGATTAAAACCCTTCCGCTGGGTACCCTAGAGCCGTCTAGTCGGTCTCGGGCGCCGTAAGGCACCCGTGATGATATGTATGTATGTATGTAACTTGAATGAAATGTCCGATATGAATAATTTAAAAAGTGATCTATATATAGGCACTAAAGCAACCTCGAATACAATTTTATTTATTTGGATAAGAATTAATACCAAGGTACTAATAACGTGATCTAGTTTCTACTAGCATTTCTATTAACCTTTCATACATAAATACATCTTTAATATTTGGACATAATATGGTACCGCGAACTTATTCGTAGATATTAACGTTTTCTATAATACTGCATTACATTATTTTGTTCTATCATCAAAAGTTATCGCAGCGCACACGCACACCGCACAGCGATGTAAAGAAATTTATAGATATCTTTTACACCTTGGGTTACATTTTCGTAGTTTCCGTATGGATCCATAACATTTTTGAAAATAAAACATAGCCTATGTCACTCAGTGATAATGTAGCATTCAATTAGTGAAATATGTTTTCAGTCCAGTAGATCCAGAGATTACCCCCTACAACATCACAAACTAATAAATTTAACCTCTTTATAATATTAGTATTTATTAATTTATCTTCACGCCAGGTTCCTTACGGGGTGGGGTAGGCAGAGACAACCGAGCACCACTTGTCTCTATCTCTACATACTTCTTTTGCCTCCTCCTCCAGTACTACTCTTCGCATACATACACGCCTATTTCGAAAACTTTTAATAACACCGTTTTTTAAACCTTTTCAATTTGATCATGGTAAGTGTGTCTAGGTCTCCCACCGCCACGTTTAACCTTTACCTTATTTTTATATATCTGGATCATCAGTCTTTCATTACGATAAAAAAATATTATAATATTAGTATATATAATATAATACATCTTACTTTATAATCTGTTTTATAGTTACATACATATCATCACGGGTGCCTTACGGCGCCCGAGACCGCCCCAGAGTACCCAGCGGAGGGGTTTTAATCCCACCTCGTCGTAGCCGATGTTATGAGTCTACACCGAACAAGTGGCTAGCTCGTCGCGATGTTTTTAATAGACTTAATAACCCATCTATAAACAGTTTCAGAAGTTGGTATAGCGAGACCCGGACCGACAGCTTAACGTGCTCTCCGAGGTACTATAGTGGTGTTGTCAAACAAATGTACATATTTTTTTTAATTAAAAACTCATTGGTACACACCGGGATTCGAACCAGGGGCCTAAGTGTTTTTAAGTCCAAGGTCTAAGCAACTCGGCCACCACGTATATCTCATATCATGTATGTTTTATAGTTAGTTCGAAATAATTTTAACTTTTAATTTTTTCGAATGAAACTTGTAGGAATAAAGAATAAGGTACCAGAGGGTGATCTTATCAGCACCCTCTGGTACCCACCTTATTATAAATCGCATTATATATTATTTTTTTCTTAAAAATATATAACTCTTTGTTGCACCGTAATTAATATAATAATATTAATAAAAAAATGGTACAAGATAAAGCTCGGATTGTTTTAAGGCCCAAGCGTTTTTATTTTACTTTTCGAAAAAACATGAAACGAATATAAATAATTTATTGGATGCATTTAAATGTAAACACTTATCAATTTATTCTTATATTAGGTATATTATATAATTTAATTTGCGATGTATGCCGTGCTGATGTTGATGTGTGATAATTACAGTGCCAGTGTAAATATAATTATAGCGTAATTACAGTGTTAGTGTAAGTTTAATTTTAATATTATAAATATTAAAAAATCTTTATATATTTTGCACGCCATTGTGTGGTAGTATATGTAGGATCAAGCAAACAATATGTACCCATATTCTGACAAATAAATGATTTATTATTATTATTATTATCATTATCCGCGCTTTTTAATGTTATTAATATAATAAGAAATATTAAGGATATGGATTATACTGGATTGGTCATCGCTGTGGTATTATGATCTCTTAATAATCAATAATATTACACTACCGTAAATCACTATTTTATAAATGGGCCTAACTAACTCTTGGCCTTATTACCCTCTGGTATCTTAGAAAAATTTGCCGATTAAAATCACGCGAAATCACGCCATGTACATGTACATGTAATATACATACTTGTACATATAAATAATAAAAAATATCCCTAATACTGGGAGGTAAATTAATTACAATTATCTAATAATTTCATAAAAGTTCTTCATGAAATAAAAAAGCCCGTTTGGTTTAATATTAATTATTTTTAATTTTATCCAGAAAAAGAAAAACTTTGTAGGTAGTAAGTAGGAGTAGCTCCCACTTTAATATAAAAAAATTAGGAAAAAGTTTTTTTAATAATAACGTTGGGTATTACGTAAGCCATAAAGCGGCCTTAGGAAAAGCTAAAAGAGAATGAAAAGCGTAATTCTACAATTGCTTTATTTGTTGCTCATAAAGCTGCTGCTCGGTTACGCGCAAGTTCTTGTTGTAGGTACCTCAATTCTTGAGAGTGAAGCTTTGTGCCCGAACTTACTGATATTGCCTTTTTTTTATCTTTGGGCTTTTATTTATGGCTAAATTTATTCAAATTGAAACAGTATTTTTATTATTAGGTATGTAGATTGTAAAAGAATATTATATTTATTTGGTGTAACAAAATATAAATACATTTTTGTTTTGTATTTGTTATTGATCTGCATTTTAATTTTATTCTATAACGCAACTTTGAGAGCTTGATATATTTAAAATAAAAAATATACCTACTTAAATATTAAAAATATAAAATAAAATATTTAGGTGGGAAAAAGGCCTCTATAACTTTACTAGGTCGACCTAGACCGTCCGGTCGCATTATCAGCGTATTTGTCATGTTTTGGGTTTAGTTTGTGTGTTTACCGGTTTGCGGACTATTGCATCGATTTATTGTTAAGGTGGTAGTCTCATTTTTACAGAGTAAGCGTGCTATCTCTTCGAACTTATCGTTGCTTATTATCAGGTAAAATTAAGGACATCTCATTTTTACAGAGTAAGCGTGCTATCTCTTCGAACTTATCGTTGCTTTCCATCAGGTGAAATTAAGGACAACTCATTTTTACAGAGTAAGCGTGCTATCTCTTCGAACTTATCGTTGCTTACCATCAGGTAAAGTTACGGACAATCATATTATGCCCTGCTGCCCAACGTTTTACTGCCATAATATCAAGTTGCCAATAATTTAAAACACCGTCTTATGGGTATAACTTTAGACATTTTTTAATTAGAAAATAGTTTAATAAAATAATAACCGAGTTCATTAACTGAACTTATCGTTGCTTTCCATCGGGTGAAATTAAGGACAAACGCATATTCTGTTTTTTTTTTTTTCATATGCTGCCCTGCTGCTGGCCAACGTTTTACTGCCATAATAAAAAGTAGCCAATAATTTAAAACACCGTTGAGTATAACTTTAAACATTTATAAATTAGAAAATACTTTAATAAAATAATAACCAAGTTCAACTTTATAATTTAAGCAACAACTAAGTAATTTAAGGTTTTGAAATATTCTATACTTTACGTTACGTGACATTCTAGTTAGGTATCAGCTAAGTTGAGGTTTCATTCAAAAAAAGAATACACCGAATTTCCACAATTTCTACGTTTTATTTTTTTCAGAAGCAAATGATGAAAAGAAAAGGTCAATGTATTTCAGCCCTAAAATTATTCAGTCTTTGGTCTTAATTTAAACTACGATTAACATTCCGCTAACAAACCGACTGAAATCGGTTTGTTCTATGAATACAAATGTCCGCAACCGAAACTGTAATTATTCTCACTTATATTTCTACTTTACAAAGCCTATAGTTAATTACTATGACTAGCTGGTCACTTGTTTGGTGTAGACTAAGAATATTTAGGTGGGAGGGTCGGGGTTCTTTTATAACTTCACCATCCCATCATCATTATCATACCAGCCTTTCACGCGCCCACTGCTGGACATAGGCCTCCCCCAAGGATTGCCACAACGACCGATTCTGCGTTGCCTATAGCCATCGGCTTTCCGCGACCTTTTTCAAGTCGTCGGTCCATCTTATGGGGGGCCTGCCTCTGCTGCATCCTCCTGCACGCGGTCGCCACTCGAGAACCCCCACTATCCCATATATTTAAAACCACCCAAGTTTCGGTTTTAGTTTGTGAGGTAAAGCAGCGAGGATATTAAAACAGACTCGTAGGTAATTCATAACCGCATCATTTAGCCTACATAGTGGGAGCGATCAATGTTATTAAACAACAATGTATTGATTGTTCATGTACTTTGTAGGTCTACTTACTATTAGGTAGATACAGACCCAGATTAAGAGGAGCGCCTGAGGAGGCTCTTCGATGCTCATGCTGATTCAACTACAACTTATAACATTAGCTTAACCTTTTATTAACATTTTTTTTCCGCGCATGACGGTGGTAAAGCTTTTATACATGTATATTCGTATGTAAACCTTCCCCCCGCCTCCAATAAGAGAAAAGCATGTATTATATTATACCTAGAATGTAGGCACCAAAACGACTTTCTTGCGATAACTTTTTTATTATAATAAAATGATTATATAAATATAATAACCCATGAAGTACCTTTTCTTCTTTAATTTTCTTTCTTGATTTTTTATAGGAAATATTTTAATACAAGGGATTTATAGCGATTATTTTGGATTTCATCAGTTGATTTTTTTTTCCTATACCAAACTTTAACAAAATGAAAACGTACGAGCCTAGATATCCGTCATATTTATAACGCTTCCAAAAATAAAAAATATATATGAATGTTTATTGGTAACAGTATGTATTATAGAACCCTTTAGAAAGAAGCTCTGACGTCATATCAATTAGCTATAAATACCGTCCTCGCGATGGCACATTTGTAGGTATTCGTAACTAATAAGTAGTCTGTAGTTTATTATAATAAAAGTTGTTAAATAAAGTGTTGCGTGTTTTTTTTAAAGGACTAACAGGGCCGGCTCTTAACAAATTGGTGTTAGAAGTGGGATGCTGCAAAAGCCTGTTCATTCGTGAGATCGCGCAGCAACTCGAGCCTCTCTATTTTATAAAGTTCCTAAAACCACTAAGTAAACAACTGAGAAAACCACTAACTAAACCACTTACTTGTTGTTTTCTAAGTGGTTTAGTAAGTAGTTTACTAAGTGGTTTGCTTAGTGGTTTAATACGTAGTTTACTAAGTGGTTTGCTTAGTGGTTTACTATGTATGTCGTTTACTAAATAGTTTACTAAGTGGATTACAAAATCGTTCACTAAGTAGTTTTTTTAGTGGTCTACTAAGTCGTTTACTAATTTGTTTACTTAGTGGTCTACCAAGTTGTTTGCCAAATGGTTTACTTAGTTGTTTACTAAATGGTTTACTTAGTGGTTTACTAAGTCGTTTGACTTAGTAAACGACTAAGTGAACGACTTAATATACCATTAAGTAAACTTAGTAAACCACTAAGTGGGTTTACTAAGTGGTTTACTTTGAGGTTTACTTAGTGGTTTACTGAGTCGTTTACTAAGTCGTTTACTTAGTGGTTTACTAATTTGTTTTGCCTACTGTCTAGTTTACTTAGTAAATCACTAAGTAAATAATTAAGAAAACCACTAAGTGAACAACTTAAAAAACCACTAAGTGAACAACTTAAAAAACCACTAAGTAAACCACTTACTTGTCGTTTACTAAGTAAACTACACAGTAATCAGAACAACTTAGTAAACCACTAAGTTAACCACTTTCTTGTCGTAAATGACATTGTAAACGACTAAGTTAACGACTTAATAAACCACTAAGTAAACCACATAAATGTCATCGCGATCCGTCCGACGGACAGTGCACATTTGTATTCGTAGCTAATAAGTAGTCTGTAGTTTATATAATAAAGGTGTTAAATAAAGTGTTGCGTGTTTATTTTTAAAAAGAACTAACAGGCCCGGCTTCCAACAGACCGAAAGGTTGTAACTGTACCTATGGGAAATCTTTGATCAGACGCTCCTCTTAAGACGTGGAAATAAAAGTACCGCTGGGTAATCTGAGGCGGTTATTCCCAGTCGTCACTTCACTACCTGCTTTCTCCATACCAGCGACACATCGAGAAAAAATACCAATTGTGTGTTTTAAGTCTAAGGTCTAACCAACTATGCCACCACGTATTAAGTAAATTATGTTTACTGATGGTTACTTTTGTCAGATGCTATTTAATGTAAATGTCAGTGTTATACGGTAGGTCAGAATTTCGTTCCGCACATTGTAGTAAGGCGAAATGTCATAATAAATTCTCCTTTTTAATTAAGTTTTACTTCATTATGTCTCAAACGTATTAACTATACTTTGTTGCCGAACCTAACTAATACCTAATAATTAATGAACCCGAGCTTTATTTGTCCAGATTTCTTGTTTATTTTGGGTATTTTTTCACCTTTTACCTTCACGAAAATTGACGTCAAATAGAAAAAGGGATTAGATTGGTATAAATAAAACATTGAATAATAAAGAATTTCTTTGACTGCAATGCATAATGGTATTCATGACCTGAATTTATAACTTACGACTTTTCGAAATTCCTTTCTTATTATATTCCTATTTATTTTCGCGTACCTTTTATGTTTAGGAAGACTTTTTTTTTTTAATGTTTCATTATAATTTTTTTACCTTGCCGCCATTTATGGGGAGCCGCCTTAAGGTCAGAAATAGCCATTTCAAACGTGAGGACAAGGGCCGTCTCTTCAATACTAATATTATACAAAAAAATATTTTTTTGTTATAGATAAAATCAAAATTTAGGTACTGGCCCGATTTAAATTAAGAAGCGGCCCCAGCCTAGTGGTTAAGTCACTGCGCAACTGATAACAAGGTTAATTTAAGCAGATGACAATACGGTCATAGACACCGCAACAAGCTCGCCACTTGTTAGGTGTTGCCTTAGAATACCATCGGCGAAATAAGGACGTGTTAATCTCTCCGCTGAGTACCCTGAGGCCGTTTCAACAGTTTTCGGGAGCCTTAAAAGGTACCCGTGATGGTATTTATTATTTAAAATAAAATTTCACCAATAGAAAGCTCTATTATTCTATTATCAGCGAGTAACATGATCCAATTTCTAACCTTGGGGAACCGCTACCTAGTGGGTAATAAAGTAATAATATAATAGGTAAGCTAAAGTATTAGGGTTTTCTTCAATCAAAGTGGAATAAAAGAAAGAATTTATATTTAGATAGAATTGGCCGATATCCAAAGTCGGCGGAACAGTGACCAATCCATGAAACGTGCTCACCTTGAAAACCAGCCTACAGACATCATTCTGGGCGAAAATTTCAGAAAAAGGTTTTCAATTTCCTTTAACCATCCGTCTTAAAAAATAGCCTTTGTGCTGTATTAATTTGACGAAGTTTTTGATGTGGAATGAAACAACTGAACTTTATTTTATAAAATAATTTCGTGGGAATTGTAGAGACGGTTTAATGCAGTTTGTAGATTAGTGGGATTATTCATAAAAGCTTATATGTCCTTGAAAAATATTTTAGTTAATTTTTAGTATTTTTTTAGCAACAATATCCTTATAAAAGGTATTTTTAGCAACAAAATTAAAATATATGAAATTCAAAGTACAAAATTTTACAGGTCTGGGGACTCCTATTAAGTATTTTAATACTTATTTCGGGAATCACCGCTCTTCACTCATACAAAGCAATTTAGGCCTCAGTGATACATATCTAATTAGGCTAGTTAATTTTAATAGTTATGTCTATAGCATCAATAGTATACATTACTTTTGTTTTTATGTAATTATGGAAAAGTAGTTTCTTATTTATTGTTACTTTTAAATGTTTATATGTAGTTATGGAAGAGTATTATACCTACTATTAAGTTAAAATCTAATGATAGGTACTATTTGTTTTATGTAGCTATGGAAAGTTAATTTAATTTATGTTACCTATGTTTAATTTATTGTTACTTTTTTTTTTTTACATAGTTATGGAAGAGTAAGGCCTTCTGACACAGGTATTGTTTACCTACTAGAAGGCCTTAAGCACTTTTTAAAATTTGTAACCTATTGAAATGAAATAAATGATTTATTTATTTATTATACATACGAGGTGGGATTAAAAAACCCCTCCGCTAGGTACCGTGGGGCCGTCTAAGCAGTCTCGGACGCCGTAAGGCACCCGTGATGATATGTATGTATGTATTTATTTATTTAAAATACTTTATTGCACAAAATTACAAAATAAAATTGTTCATAGGCGAACTTAATGCCTTAGGCATTTTCTACCAGCTAACCTTTGAGAGAGTGGAAGATTATGCATAGGGTGCAAAAGCAAATAAATAACAATTTAAAAGACATATAGCGAATAGTATATAAACTACTTAAATATTACATGTAAATACTTAAACATACATTTAATACATAATATACTACTTATATAAATCATACAATATAATACATATAGTACATATCAAAACAGAAAATGCTAAAGAAAAAATTGGCAGTTACTTATTCAGATAATGAGTGGTGAGTAGACGTTTAAATACACCGATGGTTGGAGCCTGTCTTATACACAGAGGAAGCAAATTCCATTGTCAGCAGCTGACACAGTAAAAGAATCGGAATATATGTATGTATCAATAGTATATGTAAAAATTATAAAACATTAGGTAATAGGCTTATGCTGATAATAATACAGTATATGTGTGTGTTAATATCTGTCATCTGTACATAAGAGTAGGAAATAAAATTATATAATCTATATTTAGAGATATCTAGTAAGTAAATAAAAATTAATAAATATTTAATGGTTTTAGAGTTTATCTTAAAAGGCAGTACTTATATGCAGGGTTTGTTTAAATAAGTATATAAAGTAGGATAGTTATATACATATGTGTATAAATATGTAGGATATTTTACGCATATTGCCACAAACTAAGCTTTTGGTTTTTACTTGTGTACCAGAAACAACCATTAAAACATATAGAGGGCGTCTGTGTATAAGTAGATAACAAGCAATGACAAATTTCATGAGGGGTGACTGGAACCTGGTTGGCCGAGTGGTTGAGTACCTTGTCGCGAAAGAGGGGGCCGTGGGTTCGATTTTCACCCACCAGGAATTGTATCATTGCATTTTATAGAAAAAAAATAACATAAAACAACTATAGTAATACATAATAGTATATTTTATATCCACTCTAAAAGTCCATTCTGACATTTTGACACAGTGAAAGAATTTATGTCATTTGCCATTTCTTCGTAACATAATTACACTCGTTATTTTAAGCTCGGTAATAAGGTTAAATATTACCTAATTATATAATTTATTAAAGAGGTTAACACAATATTCTTTCTAGTAAAATATAAGAAATAAATACTTTTCGTAATTTATTGTGTAGGTACTTTCCTCTTATATTTCCAAGAAAATAAAAGATATGAAAATGGGACGACATTTTTTACTATTAGACGTGTTTTTTTTATTCTAATTGGTATTGGTTTTGTTACTGAGTCTACATTATATTATATACATAATTCTTTCTCGCTTTAAAATAATACCTTACTTGTTTGTACTTGTTTTGTAAAAATAACACTTCTAATTGCCTCCAATTAATTTGAATGATTCCTCGTACGGCCCACTTTTTCGTCAAACTTTTATATTTACCTAATTTCGTTCCTTGTACGGCCCACTTTATTTACCTATTCCTACGTCCCACATTTTTGTTTCAATAAAGTACAGACGAGAGCAAAAGTTATAATTTTGAGTAGATATTAATTAACTAAGTATTAATTAAAAACAATTGATCTAACCGTTGCCGCAACTTTTTCGTGTGATATTTAAAAAAAAATCGTGATAGATTAAAAATTTTAATTTTTTATTATTCTGTCTGTAGGTCGATTTAGATAAATGTTACTTACAATAAAACTTTGTATCTTTAGGTATTTTTTTTTAATCCAATGATTGGCTTTTGATGTGAAATTTTACATTTCATTACTTATTTATCCACTTTTCTTCTTCCAGTACTTTTTTTGCCTTATCTATACCAATATTATAAAGAGAGAAGATTTGTATTTTTATACTTTTGTTTGTAACAAATAGACTCAAAACTACTGGACCGATTTTTAAAAATCTGACACTAATATAATGCTAGTTTATCAGCCAGTAACATTGGCTATGTTTAATTCAAAAAAATATTAGGGCGATATTACGCGATTTAAAGACATTTTTAGGTACTTTTTTTACGCCTTGGGTTACAATTTCGAAGTTTTTGTACGGAGAACTTCGAAATTGTAACCCAAGGCGTAAAAAAAGTACCTAAAAATGTCTTTAAATCGCGTGCGCTACGAAAACTGTTAATAATAGAACAAAATAATGAACTACAAATTTAGAGAACACATTAATGTCTACAAAACAGTTCGCGGTACCATATATCGAACTATTATAGTTATGTTACTATAACAACTTCTTTATGTATGAAAAGTTAATAGAAATGCCAGTATAAACTATACCACGTTATTAGTACCTTGGTACAAATCACTTTGTATTCGAGGTTGCTTCAGTACATAGGGACTACTTTTTTGAATTATTCAAATAGGATATTCCACACACTCCACACTCTCTCGCGAAAGGTTTCGGTTGTTTTTATTTTCTCAAAAACTATTTACGTTTTGGTATGTACCTACTTATAATAATTCAAATTCAATGTTTAAATTTTTTGAAAAAAAAATATTTGTAGGTATTCACACTTATAATAACTTCTGATAAATAAGAACTTTAATACCCTATTAGATAGAGTCAACAAGATTTAGAATCTTAAAGTCTCCGATAGCTTTCGAGATATTTAATGTGCACAGTCAGATTTACCACCGGAGTTTCACTATAAGGGGTCCTTTGAAGGTATGTCAAACTTAATGTTTTAGTTAGGAACGAAAAAGGGTCGCGATACCGGAAACATGCCAGAACAGTTGAAATCTAACGCCAGTGAAACCGCGGGACATAGTTAGTCTTTAATGTGGAAAATGGGACACGGACAGACTACGAATTTATTATAATATGTATTTATGTAAAATTTATTATATTTTAATGAATTAATAATACATTTATTTGGTAGAACCTCAGACCTAATATCTTGCCACCTGAAAAGGGAAACAGAGTGTGCGAGTGAGAGCAATGAGCATGCGATAAAGCACAATACCGTGTGCTAGAATGAGAAAGAAAATAAAACAAAGTATCAATCATTTAGCACCCTAAAAGTAGACTACTACCTCAATGAAGGAATCTCCTGAAAACCGGTGGACCCACAAACTAAAACCGGAACATGACTAGGTCACTTGAAGTTTTTTGCATCTGTATGGGCGGTGACGTGACCGGTCGGTCAGCCTAACGACCTTCTAGAGACCTTTCTTCCACCTAGAATTTTATGTATAATTGAGGTCTCGCAACTAGTAAATAATTATTACTAGTTAGAATGTAATATGTAATCTGATACTGTATTATTTTAGGGTATTTCGGTGTATACCGGGAATATTCTGCTATCATTCATAAAAAATATTTTCACATTTCAGACATAGTAAGTAAATCATTAATTTGACCCAAAATTATCAGTTTGTGGCTTTTGGTGTTGAAACTTCAGGAACTGTCGGTTACGAGGCAAAGAACTTTCCGTGACCTCGGGAAACTTGTAGTTTCTGAATGTGGAGACCCCAAATGCCACAACTACTTATTGGTATCCTATTTAAGGATATTTTTTTTTATAAGAACTCAACATGTGACCTTGCATTCACCTGATGTTAAGCAGTATTCAACGTCCAGGAATGATAGCAACAAGCGGATGCATACAGGTGCACCACTGGTTGCCATCATTATGCCGGCTTAAGATGCCTATTCACGCTTCGTTTAAAGAACTCTGAGGCTATAAGAGGAAGGAAACACGCAAGCTGGTAGAGCATTCCACATTTTAATAGTACGGCAGATATATATGAATCGCCAAAACGTTCAGTACGAGTTAGTACACCCGCCACAGTATACATATACATTTGGCAACCAGTGCGTGTTGTCCTGTAACGGAAAGGGGAATAATGTTAAAAAGCTCTTCAGAGCACTGTCCATGGTATAAGCGGTAAAATACGCTCAACGATGCCACATCCCTGCAAAGCTGCAACGGCCCCCAGGTTTTATTGAGCTTTTCGTCTCCAATAATTCTAGTCGCTCGCTTCTTGCAGGGTATCGAGAGCAGATAACAGATACTTGACAGATCCGTCCCAAATATGCGAGTAGGATTCCACACACGGTCGAATTTGAGCCTTATTATAGCATTATTCTTAACCTGGGTGTGAAAAACCGACGCACCTTATTTATGATGCCAAGTTTTTTTGAAGCTGTTTTTGCTGTGGTTAAGATCGGAAAGTATATCTAAACCAAGGACATTGAGGGATGGAAAAACCGATAGCTGGGTGCTCTGAAGAGAAGGAAATTGAGTAAAAGGGGATTTTTTCGCCGTCATTACACAATATTGTGTTTTGTTCGGATTAAATTGGACCAAGTTTCTCGAACCCCAAGTCGAAACCTTTAGCCGGGTTTGATCCAACTCACTTACCAAAACCTTTCTTAATTCCTCTGTTTGGACGCGGCTAGGTGGACGTTGAGCAAAGTACTGACCGTGGACAGTGCTCTCATCTGCATAACAATGAATGTTGCCACATGACAATAGGTTATTAATATGCAGAAGAAAAAGACAAGGAGGCAACACTGATCCTTGGTGTACACCAGCATCAATAGACTTCCAGTCAGAGGCAACGCCATCTATTAGGATCCTAATGCCACGATCAGAGAGGAAACTGGATATCCAGTTGCATTGCCGCGCCGAAAATCCATAAGAAGGCACCTTGGAGAGCAAAAACTTGTGCCAAATGCGGTCAAAGGCTTTAGAAATATACAAATCAACTGGTAAGGCCTCCCCACATGTGTCCACTGCCTCACCCCGAAAAATGCGTAATAAACGCGAGAAGGTCACCCGTTGATCTTGCTTGGCGAAAACCATATTGGCGATCATTCAGGATAGAGTGACCTTCAAGGTATCGCATGACCTGTGTATTAATAATGTTTTCTAAAACCTTGCACAGGACTGAGGTGATGACAATGGGGCGGTAGTTATTGGGGTCAGATCAATTTCCTTTTTTGGGAATTGGTTGCACATTGGCTACTTTCCAAGCTGCAGGGACAATTCCAGAGGAATATGAAAGGCGGTAAGGTTGAGTGAGGGCGGGAGACAATTTAAGATAACAGTTCCTTAATACAACTGCAGGAATACCATTAGGACCACTGTCCTTCCGAATGTCAAGTGAATGGAGGGCCTCGTGCACATTGCATTGCCTAATGCGAACATTAGGCATTATGAAGCCACAGTCGGTTATAGTAGGTGGAAGCGCGCCTCCATCATTGATTCGGGAATTCGATGCAAAGAGTTTTGCTAGAAGTTGTGCAATGTAAACCAGTGATCCATCATAATACCGCAGCGGTGGTAACGAGGAGCGACAGAAATTTGATTCCACGGATTTGGCAAGCTGCCAAAACCTACGTCTACCAGCAGGTCGAATGAGCAGTTCTTGCCCTATCCGTGAAATGTGTCCCTTTTCTGCCCATTTAAACACCTTTTTACAGACTTTGGAGGCGAAGTTATAGGCTGCTTTTAGGGAAGTGATGTTGGGGTCTTCACTAGAACGACCATGAATCCATTGTCGATACGCTGCAACAGCTTTTGTGCAATCACTGTTGTACCACGGTCTACTCCTCCCCTTGCTGATAACAAACGAGTGAGGAATAAAATATTCCATACCCAATAGTATCTTATCAGTAATTGAAGAAGCACACCTAGATGGATACTTATCCTTAAAGCAACGAGGCCCCCACGGAAGTACTTGAAAGTATTCCCAAAGTCCTTCCCAATCTGCTGACCAATAGTGCCAGACTTTTTGTGATATGCTATGTCGAGGTGGCGGAGAAGCATTTGGCACGGTCGTGGCAATTAAGCAATGATCTGATCCATCCAGCGGGCTTAATACAGAAACATTGTAGTTAGTGGGCTGATTCGTCAGGAAAAGGTGCATGGTTGACCACTTCAGGTATCCGGGTGGTTTGGTCTACGAGTTGGGTCAATCCAGGAAAGGGCAAAATTATGAGCAGATTTCCCCGTATGATCTGTTTTCAGAGAGCCGAGCCATTGTTCGTGATGGGCGTTAAAGTCTCCCAAGAAAATAATCTCTGCAGAAGGAAATCTCTCTTAAACTTTGAAATGAAATGAAATGAAATGAAATGAAATGAAATGAAATGAAATGAAATGAAATATGTTTATTTTGCAAGAATATGGTGTTACAGTATGTTAATTTTGGCAATGATCTACATATTCTGCCATTTATGGCGTGCAAAATCTAGTTATACACAGTTTTAAATGTTAATAATCAATATAATATTCTTAATAAGTATGTGATTTATGTAGGTAAGTACGATATAGAAACACACATATATATATATATAGATTCCCTTCATCTATATTGAGATCAATATTACAAACAGCATGCAAGACAACCACAACTGTAGCAATAACATTTACACACACACATAAAAAGAACAATATCAATACAGATTCAATTATTGTTTAGAGTAATTTTCATTATTAATATGTTATTGCTAGGAATTATTATATTATTGTTATCATTTATATATTATTCTCACAATGTATTGATATCCATTACTATACATAATTTTTATTTTTACTTTATTACACAGAAAATCAATAATCATTACACATAATATATATATATTTTTTTTAATTATTATAATTAAAAATTCAATATCATATTTCTAGTATTTATTATTATTAATACATTATATTATTGTTATCATTTATATATTATTCTCACAATGTATTGATGTCCTATATGATGACTATACATAATTTTTATTTTATTTTTATTACACAGAATATCAATAATCATTACACATAATATATATATTTTTATTATTATAAATTAAAAATTCAATATCATATTTCTAGTATTTATTATTATTAATACATTTAATTACTTATTTATTTTATTACATAATACTTTATTGCATAATACAGAATAATACTTTAAAAGGATTTTAAAAAGGAAAGACACATTTAGACGAGTCTGTCGTTAAGAAAATCTCTGACACTATAATACCCTTTTTCCAGTAATAATTGAAGTAACAATTTTCTTAAATGCCTTAGATTTAATTCAGTATAGTGAGCAGGTAGGTGATTATAAATTCGAATTGCCATACAGTAGCAATTTTTTGAGTATAATGTTAGACGTTGCCGTGGCATATAGAGTTTACTACTGTATCTTTCACTGCGGTATAGCATTTCACCATTGGTTTTAAATAAATTAGGGTGTTTATGCACAAAAATAACCATTTCATATACATATAAGCACGGCAACGGCAATATATTTAATTTTTTGAATAAAGGTTTGCAGCTATCCAAATAGTGTGCTCCGCACATCGCACGTATACATTTCTTCTGTGCCACAAACGCCTTATTCACTTCAACTGAGTTTATCTGTCGTTTTTTTATCTGTCGCTCTACTCAGATAATCAAAAAGTTGGATTGTCTCCAGATCTCCCTTATGGGGTCTATATACGCACACGTAGATTCGGGTCTGTGTACCCTCTTCCACGCGCACCCACATAGCGGATATGGATGGGTCCTCGATATGGCGAAGACGGTAACAAGAAATATCCGAGCGAACATATAGGCATACCCCGGCCTTTGGTACGAAAATTTCTTCAAATGTGTACCCAGAATAATGCAGATATAAGGTATCAGCAGGTCGGATAATCTGTGTCTCCGTCAGAAAAAGCATCTGTGGTTTGACAGTCTCTAGGTGGTGGTGGACGGCATGTGGCAACATTCATTGTTATGCAGATGATAGCACTGTCCACGGTCGGTACTTTGCTCAACGTCCACCTAGCCGCGGCCAAACAGAGGAATTAAGAAAGGTTATGGTAAGTGAGTTGGATCAAACCCTGCTAAAGGTTTCGACTTGGGGTTCGAGAAACTTGGTCTAATTTAATCCGAACAAAACACAATGTTGTATAATGACGGCGAAAAAATATCCTTTTCTTCATTTTCCATCTCTTCAGAGCACCAAGCTATCGTTTTACCATCACTCAATGTCCTTGGTTTAGATATACGTCCAAAACGCTGCAACAGCTTTTGTGCAATCACTATTTTACCACGGTCTACTCCTCCCCTTGCTGATGACAAACGAGTGGGGAATATAATATTCCATACCCAATAGTATCTCACCAGCAATTGAAGAAGCACACCTAGATGGATCCTTATCCTTAAAGCAGCGTGGCCCCCACGGTAGTACTTGGAAGTATTCTCAAAGTCCTTCCCAATCCGCTGACCAATAGTGCCAGACTTTTCGAGATATGCTACGTCGAGGTGGTGGAGAAACATTTAGGACAGTCGTGGCAAGTAAGCAATGATCTGATCCACCCCGCGGGCTTAATACAGAAACATTGTAGTTTGTGGGCTGATTCGTCAGGAAAAGGTCTAACTTTGAAGGTGCATGGTTGACCACGTTTGGTATCCGGGTGGTTTGGACTATGAGTTTTTCCCGCAAGATCAGTTTTAAGAGAGCCGAGCCATTGTTCGTGATGTGCGTTAAAGTCACCTAAGAAAATGATCTCTGCAGAAGGAAATCTCTCTTGAACATTATCTGAGTAGACTCAGGTAATTAAAAAGTTGGGTTGTCTCCAGATCTCCCTAATGGGATCTATATACGCACACGTAGATTCGGGTCTGTGTACCCTCTTCCACGCGCACCCACATAGCGGATATGGACGGGTCCTCGATATGGCGAAGACGGTAACAAGAAATATCCGAGCGAACATATAGGCATACCCCGGCCTTTGGTACGAAAATTTCTTCAAATGTGTACGAATATTCGCAAAATCCATGTGAAAAAGGGGAGTAGACGCCGTTGTAGATCGCTTTTTCTTATTTATTTTTTAGTCATTATTATTATTATTGTTGTTTTTTAAAGGAGAAGTAGGAAAGAGAAAGAGGAAGAAAGCGTGAGGTGAAACAATGCAGACAAACCACCAAGAACCAAACTTGCACCTTGTATACTTAGGGGGATAACGCCGACATGTCGAACGGAAGGGCCCAGAAGTGGTTGCCGAAACCACTCCGAGATTATGCGCCACATGATGGAGCAGCCCCTCTCGTGGCGGTTAACCTAGAGTGGGCCCTTATACTGTGCAGCGGGTGGCCAGCGGAAAAACCGTTTCTACGGGTCTCCCTGTCCGACATGTCGATACAATCCCTTCCAAGTACACGGGACATTCAACCCTTAGCCCTCTGCCCGCGCAAGCAATGTGCCACAGGCTGGTTGTCCACCGATTGACTCCGAAACACGATGAAGCTCGCTTGACGGGCTTTACATCGATGGATAGTGGTAGCTACCCAGGCGGTAAAGAACACAGTAGGAAGGACTTGATGTTTTTCAAATGAAGCTATCATCTATTATTTTTATATGGGAATAACAAATTACAGTAGATTAAGAGAATCGTCTTTAAAATTAAGAATGAAATAGGTACAACAAAAAGTGAGATGAGTAGAGACATAAAAAAACTTACGCTTCGAATTGAGTTGCTTCTCCTTTTTTAAGTCGGTTAAAAATACCTAACATTCTGGGGTATAAGGGGGATTATAGAAATTGGGGAATAGTTATATGTTTCTAAATCCACATAAGTTTTATTTGAAACTACTTTAGAATAAAGTAATAGTTGTGGTTCAGTTTTTAGTGTTATCATTTAATTTTCAATAAAATATAATAATATATCTACTCGTATATTGGTCCACGTTATGTCATTTATCATAGCGGTGAATTTTCAAAAAAAAAATTGAATTGTAGAATAGAAAATCCACCTTTACTCTACTTTTATGCAAAAGTCTACAAATGCTGTCAGTTTTACTACAGTCTACTCATTTGCGGTAGTTCAGTTCATCTTGGGTGAATGAATTCTGCCACCCAAGATGAACTGATATTTTGGTAGTTCTATGATCTGTTGACAATCGTTTTGCAATTAGCTTTGTAGGTAAAGGATGATTTGTGTCCCTAAAGGGGGTGACAAACGTGTGAGCAAGTACGCGTACTTGTGGCCCGACAACCTTACTCGCCCGTGTGTCATCTCGACGGTTTTTACGTTGTCGAGCCACAAGTACCTACCTACGCGTAACCAACCGCCGAGTAAGCTCGTCGGCGATCCAACATGTTTGAAATTTTGCTCGTATGCTTTGCTTTCATCAGGTATTTAGCATTTATTCTTTGTAATTTTTAACCGGATTTTTTTTTATGAGGAATTCGCATTACCGTGTGAGTAAGCTTGCGCGTGTGTCACCGCGTCGAGCCGTGAAAGTACGCGAATTTTAAAATGCGATTTTAAAGCTCGTACATCAGTCAGCCCCTTAATATTTACTTGACTTACTTTATCTATAAATCAATTTATTACTTTCTATGCAAAATGATTTGTCAAATAACTTATGATTTTATTATATCCCTGGATAGACTGGTTAATAAATTATTGATTCTGTTGTTTTTAATACCGAAACCCTAAAACGTTTGTAAACATCGTCGTCATTACTATAAAAATATTTTTCATGGCCGAAAAATTAAATACAGCAAACAAACTGTAAAAGTCACCTACATTTTCATCGAATCTGCAAAGAAAGACTTGAAAGCTTTTCACATTTTCCTTTTACTCTAATCGGTTGTCCGCAAAATACTTTTAAATGCATATTTAAACAGGCATGAATGATGAACATTATATTCAGTCCTTTCTGAAATAGTACGATAATCTATTTTGTAAATATTATCTATAAATTATCTATAAACATAAAGCTAAAAAAACGCGCCCAGCGCCAATGGAGTAAGCATGATACATAAATAGTTTCATAATAGTACGATACCGGTGACGCCAATTTCTGAGGCGAACAAATGAAGAACGGCGAAAAAGGTGTGGCTTCATATGGCAGCTCAACGCTTCTGACACTTAAAAAACTGCTTGAGAAAAAAAGAGATACAAGCAAACACGAATGTGCGCGCGTGTCTATGAAGTGTATTGTTTTTTTATTATAAAAAGCTAAATATTTAATTGCATACTTAATAGTTTCGATAGTGTTGCCACCGACAACAAATATTATAGCTTATCGATATAAACCAAATATTTTGGGATTTATAGAGATCATCAAAGATTAATAATTATTTATCGATATACAATTGTAATACACACACATATCATCAAGGTAACCAGCGGAGGGGTTTTAATCCCACCTCGTCGTAGCCGATGGTATGAGTCTACACCGAACAAGTGGCTAGCTCGTCGCGATGTTTTGAATAGACTCAATAACTTTGAAAAATATACTTTAGGCTAATATGATCAAATCAAACAACTTTCCCATGGAACCATGTATCGCAAAAGAAAAAAAATGGCCTTCTCCATACAAACTAGTAACGTTAAAATGACCTATTTGTATGGGGAAGTACATTTATTTTTCATTTGCGACATATGGTTCCATAGGAAAAATTGTTAGATTTTATCAGCAGAACCTCATATTAGCCCAAAGTACATCCTTTCAAATCCACCCTGATAGACACTTTCACATTTATAATACTAGTGGATTAAAAAAATGTAGGTATATAATAATATAACAATAAGTTAAAATACTTTATTAAATTAAATTATTTATTAAATTAAAACACATGCACAACTAACTACATGTACCTACTAAACTCAATCTCAACATTTTTGACCGACCTCCAAGAGGAAGTTATCGTAGCTTGATTCGTCAAAATGTACTGAACATACACGGGTATTCATGTTGGTTACCAATTTTCTTCTCTTTTAATTGCCTCTACCCATTTACGTTTTAATGCCGGATCATTCGGGAAACTGTATCATGTATAGAAAATATAATTAGTATTATATAAAAAAAAACAATAATTGTATAATATCTCATAACCATGAAAGTATTTACAAAAATCGAGTTTATCAACTATAAAATCACATCACTAAATAGTAACTGACAAACCTCGTTGGAAGATTCTGTTGTCGCCATACCTTTTGATTAAATTAAATTGAAAAGATTATAAATTATTTTAAAGTATCGAAATTCTCATTAAAAATAAAAACACATAACTAGTTCTTCAACTTCTAACTGATGCACATAGTTTGACAGCTACCGTCAGATTATGATATTTTAATTATGGGTTTTATTATTATTTTTTATTAAGGTTTAATATAAGAAAAACATGTTAAATACATACTTGAAATACGTGACACTAGGTACTTTTTTTAATAGTAGTTTCTACACAGCTTTAATGCACAATTAACCATTTTTCCGACAATAAAAGCGGAGCTCTTTTCGACTTTCTCCGCCGAACGCACAAATCAGACTGAGGATGTTAAAAATGAAGGGTGTGTGTGAGTGACAAATTTGTCACTCGCGCGGCACCCTGCAAATTGAATGATGCTTACTCCAGCGCGCGGACGGGCACGGTTTTTACCTTCATTTCTATAAACTATTTATATACCGATCAATGAGTATACATAGGGGCCGAGCACGAGCGTCATTCGGTTCGATACATATCGATCGATAAGACATATATCTACAAAGCTAACACGCGCGACCACGATATATACCGAATAGACTAATTTGACGCATTGGAAGATATATGTCGACTTTTATCGAAAACGGTAGCACGCAGCTTATTAACATCAAAACTAAACTGTCAGATTGTAGACAAAAGTCGATATATATACACTTTTTATCACGTTTCATTTAGGTGCTGATAAGTGTTGAAATTACTTTTGCATTGATATTTTTATTGATTTAATAACGAAAATCAGAACCAAAATTGTTTTATTCTCGTTAGAAAAACTGTTATACTTAAGTGACTATAAATGTGCGTGTTATGGAAAAGTTGCTGGAACAACTGGAACCTCAAAAAACAATGATTTTGAAAAAAAAACCTGGATGCCCAAACCAAGAAATAGATTATGAAAATAAGATTACCTATCAAAAAATAAGTATTTATGTTTCTTGAGTTGAATTTAATTAATATTAAAATACTTGTTTTATTTTATTATCGTGTATTTTTTTTATTTAATTTTATGTATTTATTATTATGAAGTGGCAGTAGGTTAGTCTTAATATTTTCGAACAAATCCTAGAGGGGACGATCACTACCAGAGTGAAACCCTTTGAACTTCGGTAACCCCCGAAGTACAGAGGTTTTCAAGTTCAGATAGGACTTGAATGCGGAATGTATTGATTGTGTAATGTAATTTAATTATTCAGCAGGCGACTAATTCAGGCTAATAATTAAAATAAATCATTCACACGTCGCCGTATTGCTTAAAATTCAAAACATCCATAAAATAAAATATTTGATTTATATCATTGAAGTATATTATTATAGAGAAGTACCTTAAGGCTTAATCGCCTTACCAGTCATAGAACAAAAGATAGCCGCCCGCAATACAAACCAAAATAAAAAGTGACACAAATGCGATCATAACCAATCAATGCTCAAGAAAATATCACTGACAATTCGTTTGAATAGCGTTTTTAGGTCTTAGACCACTTTCGTATCTATGCGTACTTTCCATTACATCTTTTTAATCCTATCCAATGCCTTAATAAATAAAAAAAAACTCACCAAAATACAAAATATTTTTTAGGCCAAGGTAACGAGTTTTCTTCGGCTTTATTTTAATTTTTGTTAAAAATATGTATTTTTAAATCTTTTTAAATTAAAATATGTATTTCTGTAACGATTATTAATAATAATATAAAATAAATGCATCGTATAAGGTAATAATTATTTATTTATTACATAAATGTTTTTGAAATTGTCAACGAAAACACACTTGTTTTAACTAGTAGACAAAGCTCGAGAAACTTATCGATGTCGGTTTGCGTGCTCACCAATTCGATATATTTTTCGACAGCAGACGGTATAAGTCGAGTCGGTATATATCTTATCGTTGTCAGCGTGCTAAGCCCCATATTATGAATTTCACTACATGTAATATATAAAATTCGCGTTTCACAGTATTTGTAACCAAATTCCAAAAAATTATAACCAAATTTTTTTTTGTGTATATTCGGTAGGTCGTAAACTATTTTTTATACCTCTAAGTTTAAACTATTTTATATACCCCCAAAAATTGTTTATTTTATATTTTCACCCTTCTACCACTAACCCCCATTTTTTAATAACGATATTAGTACTCTAATAATCTTCAACTGTCAGTGGTCGATATCTAACTGATCAATACAAACCATTGATACTGATCAATTATCAATCAATATTTTTTTTCTAAAATCATGTTTTTATTTGACAGATATATTTACTCATATGTATATTTCTATTATGTAAAAAAAATACTAACTTTGATTTTTCTTAAAATAAATTTTTATTTAAAAAATATTTACCTACTCACTATCTTCTCTATAAATAAAAATCAATGTTTGTACTCTATGCGTTCCGAAATAATAGAAAAGTAAAACATTTGGGTTAAAAAATCTCCATATATAAAAAAGTGAATGAGTGCAAAGTGAGACAGAGACCCGTGCAAAGCCAGGACGGGCAGCAAGTATAAATATATAAATTAGTGATGATAATCTATAATTTTGTTTAATTGTTAAAATCTTATAATAAAAATACTACAATAAAACATCCTACATAAATAAAAACGCCGAAAAATATAATAAATAACAACGATTATTTAAATCGTAAAAATCAATAAATAATATTTACAAAAAAAGTATCTAATCCGCTTAGGTTTTTAAGCCAAACTTATAAAACAAATTTTTAAATACTTTGATGTTAATAAATTAAAAAAAAAGTACTTTTATATCACAAGTTTTTGCAAACAGTTTCTACTATGGTCGCTATTAAGTAATTGTAAATAGGATTCAACCAATGGGATCGCTTTATTTTTAAAATAAACCTCTCTTATTGGTTGATTCCTGTCTATAGTTACTAGCGACTATAGCAGAATCGTTTGCAAAAACTTGTAATAGAGCTACTGTAGATGGAAATCTATATAGAAGTTTAAGTAAGAGCTATTTTTAAAATAGCCCGCAGCGCTCTTTCTTATTTCATTAGAAACGTAAGACTCGAAGAGACTAGTAATTTAAAATAAAAGTTTACTTACCCTTAATCGTGTAGATGTTAATATTTGCTTACAAGTTATAGGATGTATAATAGCAAAATATCTTTCTGTACATATTACTACGAGTATAAATATAGAGGCCGTGTAGCTCAGCGAATGCACGAACTGATACATCTTGCACAAGAAGTCGCCGAACACCCAACTGAAACAAAAGAAATAAGCTTAGTCCCACTAGTTTTACTGCTTAGTCCAACCGTTTAACTACTGGGACTTTTTCCCACTAGTTCAACTGACTGCTATTTTATTTGATCAATTTAATAGACGCACTTTCACACACTCATGCAGGGGCGTATTTAGGTTGTCTAGCCCCGGGCCATTTACATCTTGTTTTATACTCCATATTTTTTTTATCGAGCTAGATTTTTGACACTGGTTTGAGCCGCCCTGGGTAATGGCTCATACGTAAGTATGCCACACATGCATGTAAATAAACACACATACACAAACATAAAATTCGTAGACATAATTACTGATTTTTTCATATAAAAATAAATATTAAAGAAATGCATCAACCATTATTATTAATATTGTATTTTTTTAATTATATTGCTTTTGATTTTCCACATATATAAAAAAATATAAGGACGGTTTAAGCTTTACCATTACTAAGAAAAGCCTATCCAAATGTGTTCACACTTTTGAACACCTTTTTGGTAAAATTGGGTAAATGGTTGACAAACCATTTGATTTTAGTACCTAGTTAATATAGGCCTTCAATATTCATCCTTGGGAACTTTATTAAGAATTTATAATAAAATGCCTTTTAACATGTTTTCAATATTTTTTCTTTTAATCACAGTGGCGAATTTTAAAATAATATAAAAAAAAAACGTATTTTTTTAAACTTAAAATGTTATAGGTACCTACCATAATAATATAACACGGACCTAGACAGCCTCAGGATTTCCAGCGGAGGGGCGAGCCGTATTCTGAGCCTACACAAAAAAAGTGGCGAGGTTGTCGCGGTATTTGAATAGAATAAATAATATACTAATGTGATGCGATTATCACCCGGTAATTATTAAATATTCGTAACGGAGGTTGTCGTTGAATTTGTTTGACATCACAAGTGCCGTGCTGTCGGTTCTAGTTTTACTCATATCAACTTGTGAAACTGTTTTAGATTATGATAAACATCGCGACGAGCTGACCCCTTGTTCGATGAACACTCAGAATACCATCGACTACGACATGGAAGGAATAAAAACTTCTCCGCTGGATAAATACCCAGAGGCCGTCTGGAACGTTTTCAGGCACATAAAATAAAAATAAAATGATAAAAGAAAAAATATATTAATATTCATAAATAAATGGGTTTTAATTATGAAAGAAGCCAATTTGTTATTTTTCCATTATAATTACTTACTTCATTAAGTTTTATTAAGTATATACCTATTGTATTTCTTAGGATTTTTTTTTGTGAAAAAAGTTTCTAAGCTAGTTTTTTCAAAAAAGATTCGCCTAGGGCAGTGTTCATTTAAATTTACAATGGAAATAATGGTTTTCCCAACGAGTAGTTAATCTCAATATTCACACATTAAACATTTTATGTAGATATTTGCATATGAAGAGTAAAAAATATCCTACATATAAAAAAAAACATTAAAAAAAGTTTTTTTTTACTCTTCATTAAATGAAGATGAGATTAAATGAGGTCTTTGAGTGTGTTTGGTTAGAATGCTATTTAACACCAAAAAACATGATTTTTTGATACCTTGTGTGAATGGAATGTAGATGATTGTGGGCGTCAAGATAAATATTAATGTAGACGAACTCTTTGCCTTTGGTTCAAGTTCCAATTAATTTTACAATTTATTGTTTGAATTGTCTAATAACGACTTTAATAAAGTTAGGTAAGTATCGAAGCGATTCAAATTGGAATAGTTATCAAACTACAAAATTACAAGATTTAATTATTTCATATACATAATTAATATATCGTGATATTGACGTAAATAGCAATTGTGTGGTTTTGCCGTAGGGACTGCCAGACATATACTTGTTGGAAGCAACAATCTAAAAAGGCTATTATTCGCACCGACATGATAAAGTTTTAGAAATTATTGGTGAAGCCGGAAGTCAATATTGCTGACGGATAATCATTTTCTATCTTTACTGCAGTAAGAGATAGAAAATGATTATCTTTTTATGTCGAGTTAAAGATTAACTACCTTTGTAAAGGAGGGATAACTACAAAAAACTTCAAGTATGTTAAAAGTTTTATCCTGGCCAATAAGTATTAAAACAAATACTTTAATCTCACGAACGAAATAACTAGAACCGGTTTTAAAACTTCATGAAACCAAATTCTTATCCTACTATCAATAATACTGTTTTTTTGTGTTAAAATGCATTTTTCTCTTCTTTACCATATTGAATTAAAAAAATAATAATAATAAAGAAAAATGTTAAATTTCTAAACAATGTTTCATTTTGATAATATCTAGATGATGGTTGCAACTTAGTATTAGTGTTATTAAAAAAAAAACTTTTACTAGGTATTGCTATTATTGCAATAGGTACTTATATATACCTAATAGCTACTTATTATTGCTAAGGACAGGTGAATATATTGACCATGGCTACCATGCCTTGCTGCCCATCGTATCACTACCATAATAGACCTGCCTCTCCATAATACCTAAATCAAAACATGCTTGATATACTGCACACAAAACCCCTCTATATAAAGGATCAATTAAGTACCCAAGCTCAAAAATTGAAAATAATATACCTCCCCAGTGTTATCTGCACAAAAAAAAAAACAACGAATATAGAATATTATAATGTCCGTCAGGATTGAGGGGCCACATTTTTATAGTACGAATTTGCTAATAATGTTTATGCCAGCAGTTTGTAAAAAACGTCTTTGTGTATTCAAAATGAGCTTTGCTTGGTTCAAAAGTATATAGTTTTACAAACTATAGACATATTTTCTAAGTTTGCAACTAGTATAGATTTGGACATATTGAAGTTTACTATAATGAAAACGTCAGCACGGAGAGGCCATCTAAAACCCCATATAACTTTTTTATTTTAAGTTTTACAAACTTGAGATATTTTTTACAAACTTTAGATAGAAAAAAGCGGCCCCAGCCTAGTGGCTAAGTCACTGCGCAACTGATAATAAGGTTAAGCAGATGACAACAAGGCCGGTCTGGGATGGGTGACCGCTTTATACAACGAGGCTATTTCATCATAAATACCGCAATAAGCTCGCCACTTGTTAGGTGTTGCCTCCGAATACCATCGGCGAAATGAAGATGGGTTAATCCCTCCGCTGGGACCCTGAGGCCGTTTAAACGGTTCTCGGGAGCCAAATAGGCACCCGTGATGGTATTTTTTTTTTTTTATTATTTTTATTTATTGGATGCAGGATGAACACATTGTACCTATATCTGTTTTGTTAACCCATATATGCCCAGAACTAATGATCTGCTTAGATTTTTATAAAATTTTGGTATGTATAAGCACAAAGGCTAAAAATGTAACAGTAAAAATAAATTTCAGCCAGAGTGGGTTTTCAGTTGATTTTTACAGTGTTGGGTCAAAAACGACCCCCTGGGTAAATATGATACACAAAGGCAATAAAAAAAGTTTGTGTAAACCAATAAGAGCTTTATTAATTTTGAGTGTAAAACGTCAAATCATTTTTCGTGTAATTGCTTTACAACATTGAACCTTGCATTTTTTGCACTTTCTACTGTTTAATTTTTACATAAAGCATATCTTCGTCTGATTTAACCTAGGAGAGACAATGTTCTTAGCTATTCATGGATTCTCCGCGCGGGTATCGATTCCATCGCGTGGATAGGAGGCAGGGGAATGAACTGCAGTGTTCTCGGACTTGAGACCACGAAGTAGGGTTAAAAGCCTTTTAACTCTCCCCGTCACTGTGTTTTCACTATCCTCTCTACTCAACCAAATACTATATGATCCTGTTAGCTCCATCTTCAAAACACGTTCAATAAACGTTTAACGGCCGATCTTGGAAGGTCAAGATCCTCCAAAAGATGCAAACACTTAGAATTCCTCCTCTTGCACCGACTTCCACTGCATAGGGTTTTAAAACTGTTTCTAGTAATTTCATTCGTAAGATCAAAGTTGATGGTGTGGTCCTTAGAAATGTTTGTTTTCCAAGGAACGGTGAGTTATACCCTAACTATTAAAAAAACCTTTATACTGGGATACAAGCACCGAGAGTATACCTCAAGGATGTCTGGTCTATAGGCTGAAACTGCTGGTTTGTCTGGAATTTTGCGTATGTTGAATGTATCCAAAGTAGTTTACAGATCGTTGACGAGGCAATTTCAATTTGACCCATTTATGTTGACATATGGCACTCCTATATCTTTTGGTAATAGTTGTCTGTACTGACGATTCGTAGACTGATTTGAAGAAGTACCTTCATCTAAACTAAATGCTCATTATGGTTGAGCACATGTTCTAAAGAAGAAAGGAATTCATTCTTGTTCAACGGATCAGGATTGTTGTATTCTCCTTCCCCCAAATTACCATCTTATAGAGTGGCATCTCCTAGAAGGTCAGTGTACACATCGGTATCTCACACCTCTTCATTTTATAAAGACTCCAGAAGTGCCATAATTTCGTTAGTAGTAAGTAATCTTCGAAACCTATACAAATAACAACATAATAAATATGGTATCACTAATGCTCAAGGGGTCGTTAACGACCCATAGAAAATATTTCGAATATTTACAGATATAAATATAAATCTATTAACTAAATATACTTCACAAATTAAACGTTACATATTTAAAATATAAATTATTTTATAAAATTCTAAATTAACATTTGTAATTTATAGGCATTATTGGGTGCGCGGCCGATAAATCTTGTCACTTAAAATTTCTTACAATTTGCACTGATTTTTTAATTACTGTGATTTATTTCAAACTAGTAAATAAATACTACACGCCAAAGTATATATTTTTAACTATTTAAAGCCAACATTATAATTTTCTTTGAGTTACCTGTATACAAGTTATGCCATGTTTTTGACCCTTGCTTATGGGTCGTTTTCGACCCTGTGGGCATATATGGGTTAAGGGGAAAATCTAAATTGCTGGATATGCCTACACATTTAGTGGTGACCACGGAGAGCGCAGGGTTGGCTTGAAAAATAGCGTCCCGGGCGTACGGGCCTCTTACAGGGCACGCTACCCGGCGACATATGCTGAAGGTCAATTTTGCCTTCGAACTACAATTTCGTTCTCATTTTTCCTATAATTTTATTATTGTTGTAATGAATTGTAATTTTTAAGGCAATAAACGTTTTTTTCATTTCATTTCTAAATAAAAAAACACCGATTAATCGGTATAATTTTGGAGCTCAGTACAATACTTACTACATTTATTAAAAAAAAAAAAAAAAAGTAAATATAAATAAAAATATACCTACTGTTGTATATCAGATTGTTAATCTTGTATTTAAATTTACATTAGAATATGATGCCAGTTTCGAGATGCCACACCTAATTTATGTCATTTTAATATACCCAACCTTTCTTCATGGATCATTTTAGGTAATTTAAATTTGAGTGGTAATTGAACCCACGGCCTCTGGATTAAACCACCACACGACAGAGGCTTACAAAATGATTTGATGCCATTGATACGCCTCCGTGGTCCAGTAGTTGCCGTTGGCGTTATATCCGAAGTTCGTGGGTTCGATTCTCAGTCATAACAAAACAATATTAGTACAATTTTCGGTACAGTTTACTCTGGGTGTTTACAAAACATAATATGTATTAGTGTCGTTGTTTCTAGTACATTTAGTACAGGCCTAGACCTTAGATTGTGACCAGTTAAGTATGCAATATTCTACTTGTTTATATTAATATATTTGGGGTCAAATAATATTAATATTAACAAGGACTGTTGTATAATAACCTTTACCCTTTGGGGACCGATCATGCGTTACAGGCAATTACGCCGATCAGACAAAGCCTTCTATGAGCATCTATCAGGAGAATTCACCGCGCACATACTTGTATCTCGAGGTTCTCTATAGGGAAAACGCATGTCGACCGAATCTGAAATAATACGATTTTTTTCGGTTGAGATAGTCCACTTAAGGCGAGAACCAACTTGAATCATAAAAACTGTTTTGCACGCATACAAATTCATTGTGTGGTGTGAACTGGTGTGACAAATATCCGTATATTATTGTCTAATGGCCTTATTCATAAAAACTTATTGAAGCCTTGAAGAACATTTTAGTTATGGAATTTTTGTTTTTTTTATACAAATTCATTTTTGTTGCTAAATAAAAGAGACAAAACCTTCTATAACTAAAGTGTTCTTGAAGGACTCGATAAGTTTTTATGAATAAGGCCAAAAATTCGTAGGTTACATCTAGTTTTTTTTTTAAATATTAAAAAAAATATGAGTTAAATAAAAAAGTACACGATTAATGTTTTAGTACTTTATAATACTAATAGAAGAGTTTTTGACTTTTTTATTTATTTATTCGATTATCTACAGTTTTCGTCGTAATATAACGTATCTACTATATTTTTTTTTGCGTTTTCAATTTAATGCTATGGCATCAAATATGACGAAGAAAAATGACTTGATTTCACGTTGATCCTGGCCTTAAATCTTTTTTTTATTTCTATAAATCTGTCTATCTAATTATACTAAAGCAGGCTTTGCTTATCTGTATCAGTGTCTGTATAATATTTGTATGGGTACTGAAGTAAGCAAATATATACTACAAAGCTGAAGAGCTTGTTTGTTTGGATGAATGCGCTAATTTTAGGAACTACTGGTTCAAATTGAAAAATGATTTTAGTGTTGTTCATTTATCGTGGAAGGCTATAGGATACATAACATCCCGCTACGACCAGTATAAGTTATGCAGACGAAGTTGCGCGGATCATATATTATATTTTTTTTTATTTAAACTTAGTTCAAAGGCGAACTTAATGCCGCTAGGCATTCACTATCAGTCAAACCTTTGGGGCAAATTAGGCAGTAAGTAGGTAAAATAGGTGCAGTAAAATATATTTAATAAATAGGGTATACAAATATTATACATACACACTAATACTCACTACACATACACACATATCATAAATTCTGTTAATAATATTATTAACATAATTTATGATATATATATTTTAAATAATTGTGCTGTTGCTGTAATATTTGCTATTTTATTATTATGTATGTATATATACATACATGTATCTGATACATGGGTAGTGCTATATATTTTATTATTATGTATGTATATACATATATAATAATACAATAGCTATTATTTAAAGCAAGATATATTATTGTAATGGATATATTATTTCTATACTATACTTGTAGTGTGATTATATATTATTATTGTCTTTCTTTTTTGATACTTATTTAAATACTTCTGTCATACTTATCATCCCATTTTAACCGACTTCAAAAAAGGTAGAGATCCTCAATTCGTGGGTATGTTTTTTTTGAGGTCTCATATCTCTGTCAAATCCGATGTTGTTTTTTTTAATCAAAGAGTTAGTCACCAAGTTGGTCCCATAAATTTTGATGAAAATGAAGAAGATTGTCGGAACTGAAGACTGGAAATTTTTTAAATGTAAGAGAATTTCGAGAGGGTTTCTCAATATTACACCATATCTTCGCCAAATGTTAACAGTTTAGATTGGAAGTAGGCTTTCGGAACTGGATGGTGAAATACCTACCTCTAAATTACTAATTAATAAGAGTCTACTGTGAAATCTTAACAGATTTCAGGATCCTTGTTTTATTTTAAAGAATGTATTATGATTCATTGAATATTCATTTAGTTTACCATCTGAAGAAAAACTGAGAACTAAAATTTTTTTTTTTTTTTGGAATTTAAAAACCTAATACCTATTAAGTAATATTAAGTATCACAATAAATGTTATTATAAGTTTCAATAAAAATCATGTCATTTTACGTCAGTATTGCCTTAAGTTTATGACAGCTAACAGTAAAGTGTGGTATGGTGGCAAAAACTTTATTATTTTATTAAAACCATGTCATCCGATCTCACTAAAAAATATGAAATAAAAACTTTTAACAAAAAAAAATTCAAGAGTTATTTTACCTAAATAGTTTAAAAAAGAACTCCTATTATTGATAACTTGGTGCCAACTTCATAAAGTGTTATAATAAATAACACGGATTCCATCCAGTAGGACTAAATAACACTTGTATTTTTTTTATTTTATACTTCTAAGGGTTATTCTCGGTTAGTCGGTATATTTTTTACGTTAAAAAGTTTTAATTTTATTTGTATATTATCATCTGTCTATGAATACGTTGTTGTCAGTTGTGTAAATATTTTTAGTTTGTGTACAACTTAGATCAACAATAAACTAGTATTTATGGTTCAAACCAATTCACCTGGACCTGAAAGACAGATCTTCAGAACTTGATACCTATCATTACAATATAGCGTTAATTGATTTCTTACTATAACTTCTGCTAAAATTTTCACATTGAGTCATAGTACTGTGTACCATCTAGCTAGACAGCCTCAGGGTACCTAGCGGTAAAGTTTTATTTCCACCAAGTCGCAGCCAATAGTATTGTCTCCAACGAACAAGTGGCCAGTGTTAGCGGACACGGACTTATTATTGTGGATTTTATGTCATGGTCGTAGCTGTATGCAAAAAAAAATATACGAATCGGTTTAGCCATTTTAAAGATCGAAAATCTTTTAGATTTATAATATCTATACTAATATTATAAATCTATTATGGATAGACACAGTTTTAATTTGATTATAATGTAGTATATAGTTCTACTC
Organism: Monopis laevigella; assembly: GCA_947458855.1. Taxonomy (NCBI): domain Eukaryota; kingdom Metazoa; phylum Arthropoda; class Insecta; order Lepidoptera; family Tineidae; genus Monopis; species Monopis laevigella. The sequence continues at coordinate 16,040,360 of OX381583.1, read as the reverse complement.
TACGTTTATGAAATAGACAGGAGAACAACTGATTTTGATTTAGAAGGCCAAAGCGTATTTGTTACATGTTACCACACGGGTGCCTTTTTGGTTCCCGAGAACCATTTTAATTGCCTCACAGTTTTAACAGGTGATTCTTCATTTCGTCGATAGTATTCGGAGGTAACGCCTAACCAGTGGCGATCATATTGTGGTGTTTATGATGCTTTGTTGCATAAAGCGGTCACCCATCCCAGGTCCGGCCTTGTTGTCATCTGTTGAACCTTGTTAACGGTTGTGAACTGACTTAACCACTTAGCTGGTATTTGTTACATGTAATAAGTAATTTGGCATTTCTTTATTTCAAATTATAGTTATCTAGTAGTATTACTCTTGCTTGTGGTTACATCGGGTGCCAGAAACTTGACGTTGACAAATCATCACGCATATCAGTTGCTCGGATTTTTGATAGAGTATTTTACGGTAGCGTTAATATGATAGAAATGCTAAGTTCTACCAATAAGAAAAGTATATTTATGCTGTTTTCAAAAATAAAGCCATCCTATTGGTGGTGCTCATGTACCTATTAAAGTCGCGTAGTACGACAGAAAAAAAAATCATGGTAGAGAAATCATTTTTCTTTATTCCAAACGACGACGTTTGCAATACAGGTAATAGTATTTATGTAAATGAGTTCATTTTAATTTCCACAAAATATTTTGAAAATAAAGCAATTAAAGCTGGGTTGCACTAAAATAAACTCTATAAATGTAAAGTTAAAAATGGCGTCGAATGTACCAGTTTTATTTTTAAAGTTGAATGAGAGCTGGTACATTCGACGCCATTTTCGTTACAAATACTATACGCTTTGGTGCCTTAAAGTAATATAGTTTGAATAAATTTCATAAACACCCTGTTTATGAAACATAGAACAGAAAGACATACTTCGCAAAAACCGTCAAGCGACGTTATGTTTCGGTTTTAGTCTCTGGGTTTACCTGGTTTCAAGAGACTATTTTATCGATTGTCTTGTCGAAATAGTAGTTTTATTTCAGGGTGCTGTTACAAAACTTTTTTTTTAAATAATATGTAGGACAAAAATATTACCCTTGTCACAAACTAAGCTTTAGGCTTGTACTATGTGTACCAGAAATAACTATATTAATACATATTATATTTTATAAACACTCAGACCATCATAATACGAAACGAAAAACATGCTAACATTTTTAGTCCATGGATGGAAATCGAACCCACGACCTCAAGATACAATGCTAAAGGCGCAACCACTAGCCTACGGATGCCTTCTACCCTGTTCAATCTACAGGTACTACTAATTAATAAAGCTGAAGAGTTATAGAACTACCTACTGGTTCGAATTGAAAATTTATTTAGGTGTTGAATAGAATATTTATCGAGGAAGGCTATAGGCTAAATAACATTACGCTACGGTCAATAGGAATTTAAGCATCAATACAAAATGTTGCAAAAACAAGGAATATTATACCTTTTGAGAGCTTCCGTTGCGTGCGCTGCGTAAACGGCAAAGCAGCGAGTACGAGTATATTAAAATATAATCCTAATGTAAATTCGTCTTTATCTCCGCCCATTTCGTAACCGCATCAATTTGCCGGAGTAGTGGAAGCGATCAATGATGTTAAACTACTATGTCTAAATTCACCCTATTCATTGACTTTGTAGGTCTGCTTACTAGCAGATACATACAAAGTTAGATGTCGTACTGTAAAGAATTAACTACACTCAGTCGTAGCCCGTAGCTCGTAGCAACTCAGATTTAACATAATTTTATAGAAATGACCCCTTCCCATAATTCCTTTTATTATACAATAATAAACTATAATTAGAATTAAGGATTAACGTATAAATTGTTAAAGTGGGTCGTACGTTATTATAACAACAACATTCTTAGTTACGTGACGTTATTAAGGACAACGTCATACATATTATTATTACACAAACATATCATCACGGGTGCCTTACGGCACCCAAAACCACCTAGACGGCCTCAGGGTACTCAGCGGAGGGATTTTTAATCCCACCTCGTCGTAGAACCAGGGACCTAAGTGTTTTTAAGTCCAAGGTCTAACCAACTCGGCCACCACGTATATTTCGCGAAGTCTGCGTTCACCATACAAAATGAGCTTTCGCACTTCCAATAATACTCCATTAATGTTTGTCGCAGAATTAAAATAATATTTTTGTCGGTCATTATATTAATTAATCTTTCTGTGTTGGATTTTTTTTTAATACAAAATATTTTTTTGACGTCGTATTACAACTTATTAAGTATCCTTTTATGTTGCTTTTTTTTAAATTTTATAATACAAAAATTGTTGAATTAGCAATCGCGTCCTATATTTATGGTATGAATTCAGGACTTCAGGTAAAGTTTTATGAAAAAGTAATATTATTTATTTATATTTTTTTATTTACGATTTATTCGTACTAGGATTATAGTTATATAATAATATAAATAAAACACAATTTTATTTGGTTACGATATATTTCGCCTTACATGGCGTCTTCAGTCACATTAAAATTAAGAAAATATAATAAATTTACTTATTTTTTTTTTTTTCTTAATTAGATAGAATCACATTTCAATCAATCCTTCATCTCGAACCATTAAAACCACTCATTTGGAAAAGATTTATTGATGACATTTTCATGATTTGGCTTCATAGTTACTCATCACTACTGACTTCCTTAGACAGACTTAATACATGTAGTGCATTGCAGTTCACATATGACATATCATCCAAAGACACTTCTTTTCTTGATGTTGACTTAACTCTAACAAATGATAATAAAATCAACTTCTGTCCATTTTAAACCAACTAATAAATTCCAATATCTCCATTATAATAGTTGTCATCCACATCACGTAAAAAAATCCATACCATACTCACTATCGATACGCGGACGAAGAATCTGTAATGACGCTGACAAACTACAATTATATGACAACACAATTACTCAAGCGCTTACTAACCGACAATACCCTGATAACTTTTTACAGAAACATTATTATCATCGAACCCATTACCATAGACCAACCAATGCACATGACAGATTACGTTTAACTACTGATTATTTCTTTGGCGCAAAAAAACTTATAAATTTAATTAAAGACAATGCTCATATATTAAGACACAAAAGATCTATTAATTACTTTGCCACAAATAACATACAGACAAAACTTTAACTTACGTACAATAACAACCAAAACTAACCCTCGACTTAACTTAATAAGACATGTCATATCATCCGCAGAAACCATTCCATGTTCACACTCCCGATGCAAAACTTGTCCCATTATTAATTTAGACACTTCCATCTCCGCGCAAAACTTCACAAGCATATTGAAATCTCAACCAAATTGCAATTGCAAAACGAAATTTGTCATCTACATTTTGGAATGCCGCCATTGTCCATCATTCTACATAGGTGAAACAATAAACCCATTGCACATCCGTATGAATCATCATCGCCATACCACAGATTCCATCATAAATAGCATACTACCAATACCATCTCACGCTCGAATTCATAATTCCAAATTCAATGACTGTTACACCGTTAGAATCATAAACTAATTTCTTAAAATTGACAATATTCAACTACGCACCTGGGAACTATCATATATCTGGACATTAGGAGCTCATTACAGACCAGTTACAACAAGTGCACAAAACGAACCATTTTTATTATTTTATGAACCGAAGGCGAGGGCTAATAGTAATGTCGAGGATAAAATGGTTTTGTGGACGAGATATAAACTCTGCTTTTCACTTCGATTGCGAGGAAATAAAACAGTAGTATAACATAACATTTCTTTAATTAAAATAGTACAGTTTTGATTACTGAAGGAAATTGTTTTTATGTCTTAAAAAAACATAAGGCAAATAAATTTAAGTAAATATTATAAAATAACAAATTCTATCTATGAACTTCTTATTGTGTTTGGCTGTATGGCTCATTTTCTTTGCCTTAATATAGGTACATTTATGAGTAGATACGTTAATGCATTTGTGCACAAAATTCGATTTTGTGCAGCCATTCCTGCACAAATAAGCACTTTCAGAGCATGAGAAGTGAAAAAATATTTATTACCCACAACAGAAAGAATTTTGCGTACCAACTTAAAAATTATAATTGAACTACGACCAACAGCCAAGTCCGATATTGGAGGTACGTTTGTATGGGCATCAAGTCCATTGCAGAGAAAGAGAAGAAATAAGTTTAAGGGGTAAATTATGGACCATCACGGGTGCCTCATTGCCTAACTAGATTTTTAATATGGTAGACATTTTTATTACACATATTGTCCTAACGTCACAAACTAAGCTAAGCTTGTCCTATGTGTACCAAAAACAATGTTGCTAATACATATTATATTTTTATAAACACCCAGACTGAACGGGGGAATCGAACCAAACCTCCGGTAAAACCCCGAAAGCATACTATTTTTGTGTAATGCCTAATATGTCAATAACTCCGGTAGGCCGACCGATCCTGGTTTTATTACAACCGCCCATGCAGATGTAAAAACCGTCAAGCGACTGTGTTTCAATTTTAGTCTCTGGGTTCAGGAGACTATTTCATCGATGTCTTGTCGAAATAATAGTCTTCTTTCAGGGTGCTGTTATGATATGTAGGACTTAACAAACATATTGCCCTGGTCACAAACTAAGCTCTAGGCTTGTACTATGTATACCAGAAACGACGATATTAAATCATAATATATTTTATAAACATTCAGACCATGATAAACGAACGAAACACGTACTAATATTATTTTTCCATGAGTGGGAATCGAATCCACAACCTCCGTATAAAACGCTATAGATTTCTTCTATAACGTTTTATACGGAGGTTGTGGAAAGAAAGAAAAAACGTTTATTTGGTCTAAAAAACATATCACAAAGAATTTAAAAAAAATCATTTGAATTTTTAGACACAAAAAGGGCTTTAGCTCAGCATAAGCTGCAACTAAGTCACAGCGCTGATTTTCAGCCAAAGTCCTGATGATTATGGGTGTATATAGTGCGTCAGTCAACATACCCACTTTGATGTTAATTTAATACATATACCTATATCCATATATATATGTAGGTTGTCTTAGCCTATAAGAGCAGAGTAACAATTAAAAATCTTGCAAAAAGCGGGGGAAAAAATATTTCTTTCGAGAGAGTACGCAGCGTAAACGGTTATAGGTACGTAGACGAAGTTACTGGGATCAGCTTGCCATTTATAATATCAATTCAGTATTTTTTTCTGGAAACAAACAATACTTTACTTTTCTCTTTATAATACTAGCATAATATTGCTATAATATAGATAATAGTTGATTTCCCACATTACATCTAAGGCCTAACTTTAGACTTAATGTGTGAATATAACCACGACTGTAGGCGGTCTAGGCGGTCTCGGGCACCGTAATTCACCCGACACCCGTGATGGTACTAAAAAGAACTCTTGCTATAAAACAACCTTTTATGTGACGATGATTGCTTACATCTCGAACAGGCATTTGGTTTGTCAAAGGTCATACTCGACTATTAGGGCCTTAACAGATAATGGCGTAGTTAGGTACGTGACAAATATCAAAGTCAAAGTCAAAATCATTTATTTCATGTAAATCTTTACAGATATTTATGAATAGTCAAAAAAAAAAAAAAAAAGTTTAACAATGAGGTCTTAGAGTGCGTTTGGTTAGGCAGCTATTCATTAACAAAATAACGACAAATATTAATTGAACTTAGACACGATGGAATGGAAATCTTAATATGAAAATTACTACCGAACCGAACACACACTACATAACCAACTAGTGTAAGACTAGGTGGTTAGCTGATTCCATTGACCTGTCAATCATTATCTGCCATACAAGAGAGCCACCAAGGCGACCAACTTCACCGACCATATCCATGCCTTAAATATTTGTTGTAAATAAAAGCTAAGTAACCAATCACATATAAGTAAAGGTATAAGGATCGGTATTTTTAAGGGCATAAACACTAACTGTAAAGTCGATCCCCTCAGAGACACCCCGGAGAAAAAGAAACCAGCAAGTAAAAAACTCTAGTGCTTCACACAAACTAAAAGAGGGGTACAGCTATTGATTGACTTATGCTATATAGCATACATATATATAATATATATATAGTAACATACTCAAAATGCACCCCACTGATCAGCATGCGTAGAACACCCTATGGCAGATTATTTGTTACGGTACCAATGTACATAACTACACAGTATACTATTAGTATAAATTAAGTATAAATAAGTAGGTAATCATCAATGATTACCTTATCCAAAGACAAAATTTACATAATGTAATGAAAATAAATTATGTAATATAAAATTATTACAATATCGGACATTATATACCTACTAAACTAGGGTAGATTCTACATAAGCAATTTGTTTACTAGTTGCGAGACCTCAGTTGCATATCAGGACGGATCCAGACGTCTTTATCGTTAAGATAGTCTTTTACACTATATTAAGCCTTATTGATTAATATGTGTTTTATACAATTTTTAAACTTTATTTCACTCAGATCTATATCTATCACGACATAAGGGAACGAGACTTAACAAAGAGGATATAAATTCTGTTAACAGCTTCTTAATCGTGTTTTATTGAGAGCCTCACGCCTGAAACCCCCATTTAGTTTTACATAATGATCATTTAACAGAATAAATATATTTATATAATGGGTATTTATAATTATAAATGTTTGGGGTGAAAGCTAATTTTAATTAAAATGACTAAGTACCGAAATATTTTACCGAGTAATTTATTTAGTCCCGATTTATTAAGAGGGCGTATAAAGGCAAATAAAATAAGTGAAATCATGCACAGTAGAACCTCATGTACAACCTTTCAAAGTCACCATGAAAGTCATATAAAGTCATATATATGACAGTCATATAAAGCGGTCACACATCCTAGGTCCGGCCTTGTTGTCATCTGCCTAACCTTGTTATCAGCGCAGTGAATTAACCGAGCGATCATATCTTTTTTGTTTCCTAATTTTGATCATATACCTATGTGATAATAAAATATGATCTACTTATGTATTAAAAACTGGGTGTATTGCTAAACAACATATATTTTTTTAATTATAATATTTAGGACATTTTATTGTCAAATATAATGCCTTGGTCACGATCTAAGCTGTACTATGTGTGCTAGACACAACGATTCCAAACTAATACACATAATTATAAACACCCACACCATGACAGACTGTAACTGAAAAACGTACTACCTAATATTTTTTCACGTGAGTGGGAATAAAATATATATCGAACTCACGACCCCCGGTTATTATGCCAAAGGCGTAAACTAGTCCACAGAGCCGGTTAAACTAAACCAATTAAACCGTGCATTAAAAAAAACAACAATCAATGTTGACTTTGAAAAATAAATAACAACATTTACAGGATATTCCTTTTGTAATCTTTGTTTTGTAATTGGTAATTGTCTGTTTACAAAAGGTGATATAAAACATAAATTTTATTTTTCTGATTTATCAGAAAAATTAAAATTTATAGACGCCTAAGATATAATTAGGCAATTAAAAATGTATACAATATTTTATTAATCTAAAAGGTTGCTGAAGAATTATAATGTACCTTAATTACACAATAATAGCGCACATTTTAATACCTACATAGTATAAAATAGTAAGTAGATAACATAATTACATCTTCATACAAAATAGCCAAAAGTACACCCTTTGACATCTCATTATACTTCAGTACACAACAGTCGCGATTACGGATTAGGGATTGCAATCCCGCAGCTCATTCAATCACGCGGGGTTTGGGATTCGTGTATTACTATAGAAATTATTAGAAGAAGGTAAGAAGGCATTATCGTCCCCTCCGTTCCTCTGTCAATAACCTTCTAAAAATCCCCTCACACGTCTCTTCCAAATATTCAGATTCGTTTACGGTGTCAGCTGCTCGCCAGTGGAATTTGCTTCCTCTGACTATAAGATCAGCCCCTTCCATCGGGGTGTTTAAACGCTTGCTCACTGCTCATTATCTGAACGCTTAAACCATGTTTATGTATTACATTTATTATATTATATACAGTATTTAAGTAGTTTAAGTAATGTTATGCATCTAACGCATCATTGTTAAAATTATATGTATATCCTTCTATCGAAAGTTCCGCACCCTAAGCATATTTCACTCTCTTAAAGGTTAGCTGGTAGAAAATGCCTAAGGCATTAAGCTCGCCTATGTAATATTTTGTGCAATAAAGAATTTAAAATAAATAAATAAATAAAGGTCTAAAAATAACGCTATTATTTAATAATATTCTGTATTCAAGATAATTCCAAATTTAGGTACTAGTTTTTTTCTTTATTTATTTACAGAAAGGATATAAAATAATAAATATAAGCAATATAATTTAATAACGACGAGTGCTATGAACATACTTAGATTATTTTATTGGAGTAGAACAAGTAGTTAATTTTAAAATCTAATAATGGCCAAAGTTTGGTCTGTGATGTAAATTTTACTACTGTGTGTAATGTGCTGTAGATTTGTGTAATGATAAATAAATAAATATTTTTTGAATACATAGGAATTTAGTTATTTGGCGTTCCTAAGCCCACTGACTGGTCTCGTTACAAAAACTGTCAATAGACCTAATCACGTTTTAGTTTTAGTATGTGGGTCCACCGGTTTTAAACAAACTACTGAACCGGTTTTTTGTCGAGGTAGTAGCCTCCTTTCCGGGTGCGTTATATGGGCAGTTGATTTGACGAATCCCACATAAACAAATCTCGACTTACTTCCTATTCATCTTTGCACCCATTCAAATAGGTGGCTAATTTTAAAGACTTCCTTCACGTTAGATAAATATGTATACTTCTCTAAATATATATTTTTTAATGTTAGTCATATATTAAAAATAGATTAAATACTTATGGCCTTAGTCATTTTTGAGTCATGAAGAACACTTCAGTTATATTTTAACTAAAGTCTTATTTTACCCCTTTACGCAAATTCATTTTTGTTGCTAAAAAAGAGTCAAAACCTACGATAACTAGTGTTCTTCAAGGCTTTAAGGTACCAGAAATGTATTTGCTTCATGTTTGTAACATAGGTACACATGTAGATTTTTTTACATAAAAGATGAAAAGAATACTAATGTATTTTTAAAGATTTCGATCTAGACAAATGAAATTATATTTAAATTTATATACGGTCTCCATTACTATTTCAAGTCACGTATATTCTATAATATATGACAGAATGGGACAGGTAATAGGTTAAAGTCCTTATTTTAACCTATTACCTGGCGCATTCTGTTTTGGTAAATGCATCATCATAATAATAATAATAGTTTTACTATAAATAACGCATTTTTTTATACATATTTTATTGGTTTTTATTTATAGGTTCATACGCTCTGTGCATACGCTATCCATACGCTCATACACTCACACACTAATACCCACAAACGCACACGCACAAACAAAAGCAAAACGAAATGTTAGTGACCTTGTTTTAGAAGCTTTTTTATTACTGAAAATTCGCTAATTGTCACCTACCTAAGTTATAGAAGAGCAGGGCCTCCTGCACAAGTATACCACAAGTATTTTTACTTAAAAGGAGACTCTAGCGTAAATCATTTGTTAATGAAAATAAACATTTTGTATTTGTATTTTCGAGCACGGCATGTGCCTTTATATCAACCTGGTGGTAAGATCTACATAGTCGCTGCTTTATCGTTAAATCACTAATAGTTTCGTAACCGACCGGTAAAAGAAAAAGATTACCACCTTGATAATAAATAAAACCGGTAGTCTCTTGAAAACCACGGATTAAATTAGAAACATGACTCGGTTTCTTAACGCTTTTGACGTCGAACTTTTTTATTTGACGACTTTATCTGAATTAGCCTCATGATTATTAACTAAACTCATAGGTAATTTTTATTCATCATTCATTATGTTATTACTTTTCACTTTTTACGTAATTATTTTTATTTTTATGATCATTGTGTAGTTGGTAGTATTATGCAATCACATTAATGGTCGGATTAATAGTCTTTGCTTAACCTAAGCCGCTGCTTGGAACTGTCAAAATTTAGTTTTTTCATATGCAGTTTGACAGTCCGAAGCATCGGCTAAACATGAGCAATTGCTTAGGAATGACTATTAATCCGACCATAAGAACTTGGATTAAAAAAACATTTTTTTTTCTATACATAGTGACTTTAAAAGGATATACTTTGGGCTAATATGAGGTTCTACTGATCAATACGAAAAACTTTTCCCATGGAACCATGTGCCGCAAATGAAAAAAAAATGCCCTCTCCATACAAACTAGTAATGCTGAAATGACCAATTTGTATGGGGAAGCCAAATTTTTTTTACATTTGCGACACATGGTTCCATGGGAAAAGTTGTTCGATTTGATCAGCAGAACATCATATTAGCCCAAAGTACATCCATTCAAATTTACCCTGTATAGTACCTGCCTATGAATGGAGGTAATGGAGGTAGTGATGACATTGATACTTGAAACAAAATATTGGTTAAATGGCCACCGTTGCTCTGTTGGCAGGTGTGTACTCTTTTGACCACTTTTTTGAAAATGGTGAAGGTGCCGCCGTGACTGTCGACGGCAATCGTTACCGGGCCATGTTGACTTTTTTTGGCAACCTTTTTTTATTTAATTATGTCTAATTCTTGCCAAATTCAATACTTAAGTTAATTTTATTTATTACAATTAATTGGCTTAAATAAGTTATTTATGTCAATTTGGCATTCTCGGACCAAGAGCCCGTCGTATAGCAAATGATATAAAAATGTATCGTTTCATTATTAGAATATAATTATTTACGAATAATCCGCCTACCTTGCAATTATTGATTAAAACTTCACTCACGTCACTTAGTAGCAATATAGTCTCAATAATGGTTTCAGTTAAGCTTTCATAAAGCTAATTATTTTTCACTTTATCTATTTATTAGTCATATAATGTCAAACGCATCTGTATTAATCATGGAGATTACACTATGTTTAGAGGCGCAATGACATAGATATTTTATAAAAAAATAATACAAATAAGTATACACAGATCGAAATATACTTATATAAAGATTACTTTCTGACTTACTTTTAGACTTAATAACCCAACTATAAACGGCTTAAAGCACCATAATAGTGTTCTCTATATATAAATGCACATATTATTATATTATTTTGGATTAAAAAAAAAAAAAATAATATACGTATACGATTTGATTAGATTAGACAGGGATTCGAACCAGGGACCTATGTGTTTTTAAACATAGGTCCCTGGTTCGAATCCCGGTGTGTACCAATGAGTTTTTAAATTAAAAATTTATGTACATTTGTTTGACAACACCACTATAGTGCCTCGGAGAGCACGTTAAGCTGTCGGTCCCGGTTTCACTATACCAACTTGTGAAACTGTTTATAGATGGGTTATTGATTCTATACAAAACATCGCAACGAGCTAGCCACTTGTTCGGTGTAGACTCATACCATCGGCTACGACAAGGTGGGATTAAAACCCCTCCGCTGGGTACCCTGGGGCCGTCTAGGCGGTCTCGGGCGCCGTAAGGCACCCGTGATGATACATAATATTTATGCACATACGTTTTTAGGACATAAGTTTATCCTTAAAATCCCTGGAAAATACTGATATAAAAAAAAATCTTGCCAACGCACAACTTTTTTCACAATTTTTTTTTCTCTCAAAAACTAGTGAGAGTAAAGTGAAAATTTATACACGGTAGGTTTATACTAGTTGGAAGTTTAGTTTTTGAGATATGGTTGTGAATATAATACGAAGTAACCCAAGAATAACTTTTTCTACGAATGATACATAACTGTCATACACGCGCCGCGCGAGCTTGTAGCGTTTTTAGATTAACCTTATATTATTATAGACTTGGATAGAAAAATATTTGGACCTATAGGTATATTGTAGTGTTAAGTATTTGACATTGTAGCGTATCGACATTGTGAACAATACATATTACAATGCAATTAAATATATTGTTCACAATTTCAACAAGTCTTTATCAGTTAAATAAATAGGTATATGATTATTTCTTTACCAATAATATTTTAATAATAATAGTAAAGTTTTGTGTAAGTCAACTTTCGTTATAATCAATTGGGCTTTGTTTATTCATAACAAACTTATCTTTAAAGTTAAAATTAAAATTACAGAAAAACTTTTTAATATATTTTCTTTGAGTTAATTAACTATTAGGTATTTTGAAATAAGTTAAAACATTTTAAAAGGTTTATTTATATACAGCTTAATTAAGGTATAAGATTGATAAAATATATACCTTGAATGATTATAATATACAATACAGTTTATAAAAGCTGCTTAACTTTTACGCAATTATTCCAAGAAATTCTATTACTGAGTTAATACTAAATATAAACTGATTAAATTTAGTTTATTATTAGTATAAAACTCAGTATTTTACCTCAAATAATTTATTCCATTATCTTAAAAATATACAATTTTGATATAATGAAAATGATAAGAAAATTTTAATGAAATTTTCCTGAAGGGTAAGAGTGTAGTGAAACTGCAATGGGACCGATACGACAGCTTAACGTGCTCTCGAAGCACTTTATTGGTGCCGTAAAACAAAGTATTTTTTTTATTAAAAGCTCTTACCTAAAAAAACTTATTTAATAAACTAGGTTAAATAAATAAATAAAAAGCAATGATCAATTTCGTCAAGAGTAACTTAAAACTGCCTCAGCCGTCGTACCTTGAAGTGAAACCGAGGGTCGTGGGTTCGAGTCCCACCTCCAGGTTATCAATATTCAAATATAAATTAAATTCTAATATTCTTCCTTGCTTTAATCTTGGAAAAAAAAAGTAAAGGCAGAAAAGAATAATATATATTTATATATATATAATTTAATAACTAACATTTTAAATAACATAAATATTTTCACCCGTTGTATACCTAACAAATTATATACTGCATATCTGCGTAACGGCGCGGCGTTTGCTAGTGCAGAATGCATAGTTATGTAAAAAAAAGTGTAGGTAATTTTTTTTTTTTAATACCTACTACCAACTACACAATGATCTAAAAATGCAGTTAGAAAACTCTTGATTATTAAAAAAATCGATAAACGAACTTTTGCAAGCAAGCGTAACTTTTTAACTAACACTCCTGTCTGTGGCATGTATATTTGGGTAAAACCGAGAGTTTTAAATTGAAAACTCTTACTGTTTTGATCAAGTTAGTATTATAATAACAAACGTTAATATCCACCCAGCACCAAAATATGTCACCCAAATAAATAATCAATATACCCTTGTCAATTACCTCCAGGAAAAGTCCTGAATAGGTAGTAGGTACCTACCACAATTATCTTAATTTGCTTTTCAACTCGTTCCATTTTCATGGAAAATTATGTTTTGTAAACAAATTAATAACTTAGATAGAAAATAATTTAAACTTACTTAACAACAAAAGTAAAATTAATAACTTTGTTCTCAAATTCTAAATCAAAGTTGATTGTATTTCACTAGACATACAATCAATTTTTATTATACATAGATTGAAAAGTTGAAAAAATGCCCCGAGAGTAAAAATATCATCATATCATGGAAGTATGAATAATATGGAAGCGTTATATATAACGTACCATTGTAAAATAGAAATCGTTTGTCACGCTCGTACTAATTCAAATTTACATATGGAAGAAAGATGCAAATAAATCAAAACAAAAGGTGTACTACTTTGTAAAATTTAAACGTGTCCGAGTTCATCGAATTCTATTCTCACTTATTGAGCATTGATTAGTTTATTAAAATTTTGGTTTTAGGCTTGTGTGGCGCTTTTCTGTTTAGACAGGCCTAAAAGCCTTTCCATGCATAATATTAAGGAAACGTCCGCCTTTAGATTTTAGGCTTCCGGTCAAGATTTGGGGATAACCAACATTAAGATTCATGTTTAACAGTATTAGTAATACCTAAGGCTAATGTTGTCAAATATTACCCAAAAAATCTGCTAAAAACGAAAGAAAAATCGAAAATATAAACAGTTGATAAGAGTCAATCTAATCAGTCATTTAAAAAAAATCAGTTTAAGAGGAATATTATAAAGCGAATTAGAAATCTAGATCTCCGATTATAAGAATACCTCAAACCCAACAAATATATACTAAAACATAAGTATTAATACAAAATATTTAGAAGTAACTCTTTGAAAAACGTAATAGCATAAAGTTATATTGCCTCGATAGAAAAAAGTTTTCCATCTCGATTTGTAATAGGCATCTTTCATTTCGCCTGTTTTATTTGCCTTTATACGCTCTAATAGGTATACGTAGTAGAAGACTTCGACAGACTACTTAGTATTTTTAGAATACCTTTAAGATTTAGGAGTCTGTGACTTTTCAGTCGCAGTATACATTCATCGACTTCGTATGTCTCAGATTTATTTTCATGAAAGCCAAAGGCAGGCACAGAGTGAATACAAAGGTCAAAGAGTATAAATAGTCTAGCAAAGGCGCATTCATGACTTGCGCTATTCAAAAATATACCTAATGCAATCTCCTAAAATATCTAGGTACAATATCGTGACGATAAAATTTTTGCATTGTTTATAACATATCAAAAAAAAAATTATGGCAACTTATTTAAAATAAGTCGTAGGTTCGATTCGATGGCAAAAAAAAATAAAAATCTGAATTAAATATATATATTTCCCACTCATGTTTAAAATTATTAGGTACTATTTTTTCAGTACAGGCGTGCGATTTTTGAATGTCAGCGGATGACTAAATATCACTGATATGATAAATTAGTTATTGAATTTTTAAGTTCGTATTAATGAATCTCATCGAGTGACTAAAATATCAAACCCACTCACGAGTGCCTCCTACCACTCGTAAATAAAGTCATCGATGACAGATAATAATAATAAAAAATAATAATAGGTAAGTTCCTTCCACCATTAAGTTTTTATGTTTAAGCATAGAAATGTATTTATTATAAAAAAAAACGACACAATTTTTTTTGGAAAAGAGATTAAATTATATGTAAGTTGGTACCGCACGTTGACATTAAAAAATTGATAAATCGTGATTTCCTAGTCATCGGTGATATATTACATTATAGTCACTGGTGATACCAAGCTCATCGCTGACATTCAAAACTCACACCCCAGTTTGTCATGATCTGGGTATTTAATAATATAAATATAATATGTATTGATATCGTTGTTTCTGGTACACATGGTACAAGCCTAGAGCTTAGTTTTTATTGATTATCGCTAAAAGTCTCCGGCGCTCTGTATCTCACAGAGTCCTTTCTCCAGCAACGAATATTCAAGACCGAAAGACAAAATTGTTGTTATCCAAGTCAGTACATGCATACATACATATCATCACGGGTGCCTTACGGCGCCCGAGGCCGCCTAGACGGCCCCAGGGTACCCAGCGGAGAGGTTTTAATCCCACCTCGTCGTAGCCGATGATATGAGTCTACACCGAACAAATAGCTAGCTCGTCGCGATGTTTTGAATAGACTCAATAGGTTGATATAGTGGAACCGGGACCGACAACTTAACGTGCTCTCCGAGGCACTATAGTGGTGTTGTTAAACCAATGTACATTTTTTTTTTATTAAAAACTCATTGGTACACACCGGGATTCGAACCAGGGACCTAAATGTTTTTAAGTCCAAGGTCTAACCAACTCGGCCACCATGTATATAACACAAGTCAGTGCCGCATTGAAAACAATTTTCATTAAAAGTTCCGGTGGCAGATTCTCGGAAGAGTGAGCCTTCTAAAGAAGATGAAAGGACTACATAGGCTGAACTTATTAATAACTTGAATAAGTAATATTTTTACTTACCTGGGTATAAGATATATGGTAAGGTTTTGGAAGACACAGAATACACCAACACATAAGTCTGCCACTGCTAAGTTAGCCAAGAAAAAGTTGGTTATAGACCGCAGCCTCCGGGATAGAGTCACCACCACGATTACTAGCAGATTACCTGAAAAGATATAAAATAGATTATTAATAATTACATTCGAGGATAATAATACATTCGAGGATAATAATTACATTCGAGGATAATAATTACATTCGAGGATAGTAATAACATTCGAGGATAAAGCTCTATTAACGAGGATAAAGCTCTATTAACGAGGATAAAGCTCTATTAACGAGGATAAAGCTCTATTAACGAGGATAAAGCTCTATTAATGTGTATCATCACGGGTGCCTTACGGCGCCCGAGACCGCCTAGACGGCCCCAGGGTACCCAGCGGAGGCGTTTTGATCCCACCTCGTCGTAGCCGATGGTATGAGTCTACACCGAACAAGTGGCTAGCTCGTCGCGATGTTTTGAATAGACTTAATAACCCATCTATAAACAGTTTCACAAGTTAGTATAGGCACTCTCCGAGGCACTATAGTGGTGTTGTCAAACAAATGTACATAATTAGCTCTATTAATCATATAATAAAACCTGCGAACCACTCATAAGAGTCAGTTTACATATTAAGTCAAAGGCATATTTTTATTTATTTATATCTAAAATAATTTTATTTATTTATTTTAAAATTTTTATTGCTTAATACAAAGGCGGACTTAATGGACATTATCTGACAGCCAAACCTTTATTAAGTTTAGGCAGGTGTATGAAACCACGGAGCACATTTAGTTAAAAATGTAAGGTTCTTTGTTGTATTAGGTATCATAAGAAAAAAAAACTTATTTCAATATTATTTTATATAAATAAAAATATTTTATTTATATATTATAATATATTATTTAATCAATAAATTAATTTTAATAAAACAAAAATACAAATAAAACATTAGGTGTGTTTTTAAACTAAATAATTGATCAAAATCGCTGTCTATTTTGGCATAGCGCCCTATACGCTAGCAGCATTTTCTCTTTATATAAGAATGCTCAGTGTCTAGAAGAAAATGCTGCCATCTCGTTGACAACCAACAGATATGTTTACGAGCATCTAAGCTTTTTGTCGAAATTTCTTTGTAAAAATATTACTTTACTAGTTTTATTTCCGCTTTTTATTTATTTGACCGCCTCCGTCGACTATGGTTGCGCATTTGGCGTGGTGACTGGAAGACGTGGGTTCGATTCCCACTAATAGCAAAAAAATTTTAGTATGTTTTTCTTCAGAGTTTGTCATAATCTGGGATTTTATAAAATATAATATGTATTATATCGTTATTTCTGGTATGTTTTGTCGTTCCGTTCAATCACTGAATATTGACTGGAAGACGTGGGTTCGATTCCCACTAATAGCAAAAAAAATTTAGTATGTTTTTCTTCAGAGTTTGTCATAATCTGGGATTTTATAAAATATAATATATATTATATCGTTATTTCTGGTATCGTCACAGAACAGGCCTAGAGCTTAGTATGTGACCAAAGCAATATGTGTAAATTTACCAACATATATTATTATATTTAATTATTTAAAAACAATTAATCAATAACACTAATAATAATAATATTATTTATTTATTTTTTATTTATTAAACTTTATTGCATAATACAAAGGCGGACTTAATGCCGTTGGGCATTATCTGACAGTCAAACCTTCGGGACATTAGAACATTAAGTTTAGGTAGTGTGCAATACAATTTATATTTAGGTATATTTATAAATAAATACATATATACCCATATGCTATATATATATAGCGTTATAACCAGATATATAAAACCGAGGTGAAAATTAAACATGGCCGCGGAAGATCAAGACAATGACCAAATTAAAAAGGTTTTAAAAGACGAGGTGCAATTAAAATCTCTGAAATCGGCGTGCATGATGGAAGAGGCGAAAGGAGAATGTAGGGACAAGTGGCGCTCGGTTGTGTCTGCCTACTCCGTAAGGAACCTGGTGTGAAAGTAAATAAATAAATAATCATAATAATAAACAATAAATAAATGATCTAATAATAATATTAGGAAAACTAGTTCAGTTTGTTGAAACCAGAAATGTTCCTACTGCCGAGCTTCATGCATAAAAACGAGCTAGCCCGGTGTTATTTTTGAAGCTTGATTTAAGTGACCAATTTGGTTCTCTAACTGCTTCGTGTCTTCATAATCTAAGGATCTCTATGGTAAAAGCCGAAAACAGGTCAAAAAAAAATTTCTGATTCCCTTTTTTTTAGTTTTCAGCTTTTGCAGCAGCAGGGCTGGCGTATAGATAATCTGATGATGGGATAGCTAAAGTGTGCCAACACGCAGTTCTCCATACTAGATACATAGGGACTGATCCAATCTCCTAGGTACTTAGTATAGGTTCGATAAGCGATAGTTAATAGCGTTTTTCGCAAAAATAATATAATTATATTATAAAATATAATGTCAAACGACTGATGAAGCTAACGCGAAATATATCGTTTATAAAATATTTTATTTCAATACCTATCTCTAAGGTACCAAAGATATAATCAGGATTTCTTTGAGGACAAAAAGTAGCCATAGCTATCCAACGTGGAAACGCAGCTAGGATAAGAAATCCTTAATTCTTCTTGATCACTCCTTTAATGATTTTTGCCAATAGTTATTAAAGGATAGTTATTAATTATATAATTTGAAATAAAAAAACACATACGACCATTACAAGTTGTACATAAACTACGTTGTCCCTGAATTTAAGGATTATTGTATTGTACTGTATTTTACAACAAAATGTAATCTTTTTCAATTAATTTTATTGACTACACTAGAGATTATATTCGGATTAGTTATTAACAAACATTATTAGTTTTAAGCAATATTTCATTTCAGAGCTGAGAATTCGACTCCCACGCGCTCTTGCTCTTTGTTTATATAATACACTGAAAAAAACTTAATAATATCCTTAAATAGTTTCTTTGCGAAAAATGTTTATTAGTTTTCTTTGGAATTGTAAAATTATTTCTAGTAAGACGAGACAGATTATAAGATAATATCTCAATAATAACGAAAAAAAATATATTTAAAATAATTTATGAAAAATGTTATAATTGGTTTATTTGTGTTTATTATTATAAAAGCCAGCTAAAGGTAGATGTTAAAAAAATTAAAAAACGTACTTTTGTTTACTTTATTTTTTATCTAGCTTGCAATTTCGTAAGCGTGTCTATTTTAAATTAATAGAAACTATTTTATATTGTTTTTAAATATACAGGGTGAATTTGAAAGGATGTACTTTGGGCTAATATGAGGTTCTGCTGATCAAATCAAACAACTTTTCCCATGGAACCATGTGTCACAAATGAAAAAAAAAAATGTCTTCCCCATACAAATTGGTAATTTTAATTATTAGTTTGTATGGAGAAGGCAATATTTTTTTTTTCATTTGCGGCACATAGTTCCATGGGAAAAGTTGTTCGTATTAATCAGTAGAACCTCATATTAGCCCAAAGTACATCCTTTCAAAGTCACCGTGTATACAGAGTAACTTTTTAAGTGTGCCTTCAAGGCCAAATCCTAAACTACAAGTGTTCGGTATTCTATTATTATTTATTAAATAAAACGCATAGTTATATACACACAACTTTCTTTATTGGGTTGACGCTTCTCTGTTGCTACAAATGAAAAATACAACCTTAAGAATATAAGACATCCCCCCCTTTTAAAATATAATTAAATATTAACAACTACTTACTGGACATAATTATTGAGATAAGTCGGTCTTCTAACAATCCTACCTGAACGAGTCCTCTGATCTAAAGAAGGAGGATTCTGTTCAGAACTTACTACTATATTACTATATCTTCTGTTTGGATTTACAATAAAATTATTACAACTGTAATTTATGTGATTTTTATTTCTCCTTACTACATATCCATCTTCCCTTTTTACCATATAAGATCTTAATTTGTCCCCACATATACCTACTATTTTTACTGGATACCAAACTTTATCTGGTCTATTATGTAACTCTTACGTTATCTCCTATCTTAAAATGTTTTCTAAACTTTGAACATTTATTATAACTTAATTTTGATTTTTCTTAATAGCCAGAACTTGATTTTTGACCTTTATAGGTTTTAGATGTTCTTCCGAACAAGACAAAGTGGTGCGTAAAAGTCTTGACATTAATAACTCTGATGGACTGTAGTCAAGGCCAGCTACCGGTGTTGTTCGATAATGCAGCATTGCCAAGTCAAAGTCTGTGTTACTTTGTTGGCATTTTTTCATCATATTTTTTACGATACCTAATGCTTTTTCACTTAGTCCTTAGTAGATTGCGGATACCGAGGGCTTGAATGGACAACTTTGCTTAAACATGTAACTAGCGAATGGCATGTTATCACAGATTATAGTTTTAGGTATATCATGTGAAGCAAAAATTGTTTTCAATTTATTAATAACAGTCTCTGTTGTTTTTGTTTTTATTTGCTTTACCTCTATCCACTTTGAAAAATAGTCTACAACTACAACAAAATCCCTTGGTCTAAAACTACAAATATCTATACCTATCTTATTGAATGGTAATCAAGGAATTTCATGAGAAATAAGTGGCTCCTTTGCATTTCAAGATCTATACTGCTCACAGGTCTTGCATAATAGTATAAACTTCTCTATATCTTGTGACATTCCTGGCCAATACATTATGTTCCTAGCTCTCTTCTTACATTTAACTATTCCTGCATGACCGGTATGGACACTCATAAGTAGTTCTTGCCTCATAGCTGGTATGACTATCCTATCTTTAAAATATATTATCTTATCCTTTACATGTACATCATGCCTTAACTTATATATATTTTTTTTTATTTACACTACTAAATCACTATACCATTCTATTACTTGTAAGAAATCTACATCCTTAACCGTCTCCTTTTGTAACAAATCTAACCTTCTATCAGTCACTGATAAGTCTGTTTCAAAACTATGATCTCTCTCATGCAATGTCAGTTCAACCTTGCCATTATCTTTTATGTAGTTCCTTGATAAATAGTCTGCAATATACATTCAACAGCCTTTACCAGCACATATTTAACTCAAAATCATATTTTATCAACTTTAAAACCATACGTTGCAATCTAGTACTATTTTTATTTTTATTTACAATAACCACAAGAGGCTTATGGTCAGTTTCTACAATAATCCTACGACCATAGACAAATTGATGATATTTTTTCATAGCAGCAGTTATAGCAAACAACTCCTTCTTTATAGGGGCCCATCTACTTTGACACTCAGTATAAACACGTGAATAAAAATATATTGGTTTGCCCTTCTGCAACAAACATGCACCCATGCCTATTTTTAAACTAAATGTTTGTAATGTAACAGTTCCATCATTACTTAATATACTTAAGGTGGGAGTACAACTATTTAACTCATTAAAAGCTTGCATGTGTGCATCACTCCAAACCCATTCATTTCCCTTTTTCAACAACTGCCTTAATGGTTCAGTTTTAGAGTAATTAGGAATAAACTTACTCAAATAATTTGTCATCCCTAAAAACTTTTGTTGTTTAATATTTATTGGAGCTTCTAATTGAACTATGACTTTCACATGATCAGGATCCACTTTTATACCTTCTTTAGAAATATACATTCCTACATATTTTACATGAACACACCTATACTGTATTTTTTTTGCATTAAATTTTACATTATACTCTCTGGCTCTTTTTATTACCTTATTTATAATACTATCATGCTCTTCTATACTCTTTCCTGAAATAATAATATCATCATAATACAACTCTACTCCTTCTATGTCCCCAAAGACACTATTCATTATTCTTTGCATAACCTCCGGAGCTGAGGAAATGACAAAGGGCATTCTTTTGAACTTATACCTGCCTAACGGTGTACCAAAAGTACACAGTTTCTCATCATCCTCAAGCTCTACCTGAAAAACCCCATATTTTAAGTCTAACACACTAAATACTACCTTACCTGCTAAGCTGCTATATATTTCATTTGGTGATGGAATTTGATAGTTTTCCCTAATTATTCATTTATTCAGTTCCTTAAGATCTAAACATAGCATTAACGATTTATCTGGTTTTTCTACTATAACTAAATTTTTGCACTACAAAGTTGGGCATTCTACTTTCTCTATGATTCCTCGACTTTCATAGCTATCCAAAGTCTCTTTTATCTTGTCCTTAATAGTCTGTGGAATGCGCCTTATAGGCTTTACTACTGGCTGTGCATCTTCTTTAATTTTTATCTTATATTTACCAATTAAGCTTAATCCTGTAAATATATATTTATTTCTTTATTAAAATAACTCATTTTCATTATTTGAAGATAAGTTATGTACTCTTTTTACTAAATTTAAATTAACACAATCAGGTAACCCAAAAACAGGCTGCACAGGTAAATCAATTAAAACTTAAATTTCTTTCCTCTCACTAGACAACTTAAACAAATAGTTCCCTCTGTTTTAATTTTCTCCCCATTGTACACCACTAGAACTGATTTGGTGCCACTTAACTTTAAATGCTTATGTTTAGTAATATTGCTAAATACAGATAATGGCAATGAATTACAGTCTGCACCCGTATCCAACTTAAATGTGACATAAGTACCTGTAATATTTATCTCTCCATTTCACTGTAACTTATTTAAACTGTTAACACACATTACACTATCTAACTGAAAGTCTGAATCACTGTCACTTTTTTCCTCTATTAGACTAGCTTTGTTCTTCACTTTCCTTTGGTCAGTAGGTTGCTATCCCCTCTGAGACATCTCCCTAAAAAAACATTGATCAGCAAAATGATTGAACTTTCCACAGCGGACACACCTCTTTCTCATACTCATTCGCTGGACAGCTTCTGCGATAATGTTCCCTGCCACACCTTGTACATTTTTGTTTTTCCATGCTTGAGTTGTATGTTGACATCGGCCTCTTATTAAACTACCTCTTTATTATATTTACATTTTCTTCCTTGCACTCTACAGCTTTTAGCTGCTTTTTTCCTGCTTCTGCTGCTCTGCAAATATTTATTGCTTTCTCTAGTGTTATATCCTCTTCTCTTAATAAACATTCCTTAAGTCCATTATCAGTAATTCCTATAATGATCATTGTGATCAACCTTTCTTCAATTTCACAAAATTCACAAACTTTACTTTTATTTTTTATTCTTGTCACAAAGTGATCAAATGACTCTCCTTCTTCCTGTTTTAAGTTCATAAATTCATAAGTATTTATCAAAATATTTTTCCTCGGTTGAGTGTACTTATTAAACTCCTCTAACACATCTGATAACGTGGCTGTTGCTGTTTTTGCTAATTTAAAAGTATTGTATACTTACACAGCTTCTTCTCCTGCAGTATTTAAAAATATTGATATTTTTCTTGTATCGGTCTCTTTTATAAGACCCGACGCTTCGAGATAAATCTCAAAATGTTGTTTGAACTTTTTAAAGTTCTGCTGATCCCCCGTAAGTACGAGGCCTTTAGGCGGTTTTACACCCTCCATTACGTTACAAAACTCACTAATTTTCTTTTTCACTAGCAGTTATTTATTTGCTTTTTCTTCTGACACCATGTTCGGTATTCTATTATTATTTATTAAATAAAACGCATGGTTATATACACACAACTTTCTTTATTGGGTTGACGCTTCTCTGTTACTACAAATGAAAAATACAACCTTAATAATATAAGACAAAAATAAAATTGTTCGAAATGATTGCTATTATTTTCAATACATAGCTGAATTCGTTTTTTTCTTACTTATATTTGATGTGTTTTTTTTTACTGGGGAACGGCATGTGACTTTAGATACAAAGTCAGTATCTAAAGTCACATGCCTACAAAATCCGTGAATGGGGTCGATCAATTCATTGTTGTTGTCGTCTAAAAGATGCGGTTACGAAACGGGCAGCAATAAAAACGAATTCGCATTATGAGTCTACTTTAGAAACCTCGCAGCTTCATCGTCAAATTAACCGCCCGATCCTTATAACCGACACTAACAGCTGGTGAAATAAATACAGGAGAGTTTTTTTTTTTCAAAATCAACCGGTTCGATTTTCGGCTAGGATTTTTTTTTTTCAACACAACAAACTCATAGAAATCGATTCAGTAGTTTTTAAGTGAAGCCCCGACAAACAAACAGACATAAATTATTGCTTTATTCTATTTAGAGTCCAACCTACTATTTATATTTAATCAGATCAATATACAGTTTTTTTATTTCATTTTCAATTTTACATAGGTATGTATATAACTTCTTGCTTCACTTTTTTATTAAACTTTTTATATACTTAATTACACTTTACTTTTTTTTTTCTCTAGTACAATAACTTTTTTTACAGCTTATTTTGTGTTAGTTTTCGGTTAAATTGTTTTATTTGTTATATTATTTTTCTTAGTTGTTTAATATTTAAAATGTTATATAATACATACCTAAATAAATAGAACTACAAGTTGTAAGCCGTACTTAAAACAAGATAGAGACTACTACCATTAACTATTTATTAATCTGTGCTACGACGCAGGAAATCCTAGTTTTTTTCTACACAATATTGTTTCCTGGAACTTCGAATAAATTTCAATTTCGATATCAAAACTCCAGACTTATAAAAATATTTACTAAAATTTTTAATTAGATTTTTCTTGATATAAACGTCGAATATTACACAAACTTCATCCAATTTTCCTTCAATACTTCACCCACATTCTAATTTTGAATATTTAAAATAGGAATGATAAATTCTTTAGATATTTCGTACATTGATTTATTAATCTCGGACTAACATCGGAAGTCAAATAGAATGCTTCAATCTACTGTTGAATATATTTAACGTGGGTATATATTTGCTTTGCCATAAGTTACTGCCGGTAAGGCATACGTATCTAGCATATAAAATACCTATGTGATATATCTCTCCTAGTTTATATACTTGCTAAACTATCCCTATTTAAAGTTTCTTAATTAAGTCATTAAGGATAATTGATTACATCATAAAAAGCTTTAGATCACACTGACTAAGTTGGAACTTCGCCTTTATGTCATATATCTTTAAAGATATTTTTTCTTTGTGTTAAAATCTACGTATTCATTAAGGTATTTATAAAGTTTGTATGTGGGAACAAATAAAACTTTAGGCTGTTTGTCGAAGTAGAGATTTTGATGATCCTATGTTTAAAATGTAAAGTACCTATGTAATAGATATATACCGCCTCCGTAGACTAGTGGATGCGCCTTTGACGTTGTATCTGAAGGTGTGGTCGTGGGTTCGTTTTTTTGTGTGCAGTTTGCCATGGTCTGGGTGTTTATAAAATATAATATGTATTATAACGTAACGTTGTTTTTGGTACACATAGTACAAGCCTAGTAGAGCTTAGTTTGTGACCATGACATTATTTGTAAATTGTCCTACATATTATTATTATATATATGGTGACTTAAGGTTATACTTTGGGCTAATATGAGGTTCTACTGATCAATAATACGCGGCCGAGTTCGTTAGACCTTAGATTTGAAAACACTTAGGTCCCTGGTTCAAACCCCGGTGTGTACTAATGCAATGAGTTTTTACTCTAAAAAAACATGTACCTACATTTGTTTAACATCAGCCTCGGAGAGCACGTTAACCTGTCGCTCCCAGTTTTACTATACCAACTTGTGAAACTGTTTATAGATGGGTTATTGAGTCTATCCAAACATCGCAACAAGCGTGCAGCAAGAAGGTGGGACAAAAACCCCTCCGCTGGGTACCCTGAGGTAGTAAGGGACCCGTGACACACGTTGACACTCGTTTTTATTTTATTTTATGTTACCAATATTTGTTTTAAATATGTATAAATTAGTTATTACTAAAACATAAATACAATATCACGTGTAAGTAATTTACATATAACTTAGGCCTCTTATATATACTATATTATAGACCGACCGACCGATCTCGGGGACTATTGCATCGATTACTTGTCGAGGTGGAGTCTACTTTCAGGGTGCGGTTGCGAAACGGGCGGTGGATCAAACGATAAAGCTATTATAGACTAGTAATTGGAATTCATCTTTGTATCCGCATCATTTAGCCGGCATAGTGGAAACGATCAATGGTGTTAAATAACAATGTATTGATTGACCCTATTGGATGGATTTTTAGGTCTGCTTACCATCAGGTAGACACAAAGTTAAAGGCCGTGCTCCAGGAAAACAAAAACATAATAAATAATACAAATGTGCCTAATTATTATTATATCAAAAAACCAGGTAGATACAAAGTCACATGCCGCGCTCCAGTAAAGAAAAACATATTTTATACGAGAAAGACTTAGGTTAAAAAAATGGGAAAATTAAATTTAATATATACCTATATATAAAAAATCCAAAAAATGTAAATGGATGTTAAGGGTTGATACAACTATAGTCGACTTGACGCCTATACAAACGTACAATATTACAGCTTGGCTGTTAGTGGATTTCAATTATTATTTTTATGTAATATTTTTATATTATAATATTAAAAGTGTTTTTTTCAGATTTTAAAAAAATATAAATAATGACCCAACACAAAAAGCTTAATAAATACAATGACCGACAAAAATATTAATTTAATTCTGCGACAATCAGTAATCAAAGGTCCCTGGTTCGAATCCCGGTGTGTACCAATGAGTTTTTAATTAAAACAATTATGTACATTTGTTTAACAACACCACTATAGTGCCTCGGAGAGCACGTTAAGCTGTCGGTCCCAGTTTCACTATACCAACTTGTGAAACTGTTTATAGATGGGTTATTGATTATATCCAAAACATCGCGACGAGCTAGCCACTTGTTCGGTGTAGACTCATACCATCGGCTACGACGAGGTGGGATTAAAAACCCCTCCGCTGGGTACCCTGGGGCCGTTTAGGCGGTCTCGAGCGCCGTTAGTGAAGATATATATATATATATAATCAGTAATAGAAGTGCGAAGCTTTTAAACCCTTTTATGTGTAGCTGACAAATCACACATTTGTCAGCTTACTTCTCCGTAGTGGTTGCGCTTTAGGCGGGCGTTGTATCCGGAGGTCGTGGGTTCGATTCCCACCCATGGCAAAAAAATATTAGTAGGTACGTTTTTCTGTACAGTTTGTCATGGTCTGGGTGTTTATGATAGTATGTGTAAATTGTCCTACTTATTATTATATTTCAAAAAGTACTTAAACACCCCAGGTGCTTTATTTTATTTACTTAAATCTACGAGTATAATAATAAATAGGTATCAACTCCATATATTTTTTTTAATACATATTTCCCATACAAAATGTGTAATTTTTATTCCAATTAATCTTCTAGATCTATTAACATAATGTTTTACTTTCACTAAGGCATCATTATTAACAGTATATTTTAATTAGCTGGGTATTCTAAATTAACTGTTAGAGTGAAAAATATATCAGCTATGCTTATTCTGTATCTTAGCTCGACTTGGGTGTTTTTTAAACTCTAACAGCACCGTTGTGATTCGTTTTTGGCGGTCTAAAAAGAAAAATGTTCAAAAGTTTAATACAAAAGAAATGCAGTTCTGACAAGGTGTATACGCTACGCTTGGTTATTTTGTTTTAAATTTATATGTCATACCTACTTAACAAAAATCGAAGTACCTAAATACTTCATTATAAACGGTCGTTAAAACGGTTTGGCTCCTGAGAACCGTTTAAACGGCCTCAGGGTACCCAGTGGAGGGATTAACCCGTCCTCATTTCGCCGATGGTATTCGGAGGCAATACCTAACAAGTGGCGAGCTTGTTGCGGTGCTTATGATGAAATAGCCTCGTTGTATAAACCGGTCACCCATCCCAGGCCGGCCATGTTGTCATCTGCTTAACCTTGTTATCAGTTGCGCAGTGACTTAACCACTAGGCTGGCTTAACCACGTTTAAAGTATTATTAAATCAAATTTGATATTAGTTAGTTAATCCTAACTCTACGATGAGTTGACACATTCACAAATTAAGTTTTAGGCTTGTTTAGAAAACAACGATAGGGCCATGCACAATAGTGCGTTAACCTATAAGTATACAGGGTGAATTTTAAAGGATGTACTTTGGGCTAATATGAGGTTCTGCCGATCAAATCGAACAACTTTTCCCATAAAACCATGTGTCGGAAATGAAAAAAAAAATTGGCTTCCCCATACAAATTGGTCATTTTAACATTACTAGTTTATATGGAAAGAGAGAAGGCATTTTTTTTTTCATTTGAGGCACATGATTCCTTGGGAAAAGTTGTTCGTATTGATCAGCATAACCTCATATTTGCCCAAAGAACATCTTTTCAAAGTCACCATGTATCTATATTCACTATTGTCATAAAGACTTATTGAGGCCTTGAAGAACACTTTAGTTATAGAAGGTTTTCTCTCTTTTACGCATAATATTTTTTGTTGCTAATAAAAAGAGACAATACCTTCCATAACTAAAGTGTTATTGGGACTCAATAAGTTTTTATGAATACCGGTGTAAACCTATAACAAAAATAAAAAGGTTATAATAAAATTATATTTTAAATAAAAACTATTCTTAAAAAACATTCGTTGATCAAATAGAATTAAAACGTGCATTTGAAAAGATAAACAAACCTGTTCATAAATTAAAAAACACATCACGCTGCCTCTGAAAGAAGAGGAGCTAGCCAATAGAGTTATGCTGCCCGGCCAGGACGTGCTTAAAAAAATATTTCGCGAATGTGCCACTATTTTTTGGGAGATTTGAGGGCATTGGGTTTGTGCACTTTATCATCATGCACCAGGGTCTGAATATGGACCAGGAAAGTTGGTAACGTGACTTTTTATAAGGATCGTTTGTCCGTAAATTTCATATCAATATATTATATAATAATGCTATATTATAATATATAGATTACTATCCAATAGGGGTGTTCTCTTTTTTTATTCCAATGAAGACTGTAGAAGAATAACAGGCGTAGTAAGTTTTAAAATAATACAGCTAGAGTAGATTTAGATTTATTTGCACCTTTTTTATATTCAAACCATTAACAGAAACGATGAATGCTTTTGTTTTTAATATGATTTATTTGAGTATCTGAGTACAAATAAAGATAATTTACAAATATTTTAAATTATTATTATAGACCAGATATACTAGTACTCTCGGTGCTTGAAAAAAGTAATACTTGTTGAACCTTTCCGTAGAAAACAATAATTTCTAAGGACCACACCATCAAGTCAAACAAATACTTTGATCTCACAAATGAAATTCCTAGAGACGGGTTTTAATTCAACTTTATGCAGTGGAAGTTGGTGCAACAGGAATTCCAGTAAGGTTGCATCGTCTATTAAAGAATCTTAGCTCTCCAAGATCGGCCGTCAGAAGTTTTATGGAACGTGTTTCCAAGATAGCGCTGATGGGATCATATAGTATTTGGTTGGGTACAGAGGGTAGTGAACACAGTGAAGGGTGAAATTTGGAAAGACCTTTAACCGTGCTTTGCGATCTCAAGTCCGGGAACACTGCAGTACACTCCCCTGCCTCTCAACCACACGATGAAACCGGAACATTGCCTCTCTTTATATAACATTTATCCCCAGATTCTAGAACGATAATCAAAATTAGTTATATAGCACATGATTGGTGAAGTGCCAGGCGACGTAAATTGTCTGCACTCATTTTATTACAGGCAAAACAGGTCATACATTTTCATTGACAAGAAAAGTGATTCACAGAATTTCTTAGTTCATAGCGTTAAAACTGACTAAGTAGTTTAACAACTTTTAAAGCTGTTGAGTAAGAATAATTAGGTTGTGTCTAAATTCTATGTCTGCCTCACTTTTGAATTGATTTAATTTTACAGTGATAAATTTGAAAATTTGAATAATTTCCTAAGCTAAATCTTTTATGAATAAGTAGCCTTTGCCCACGTTAAGTTAATAAATAAAGGGTCTTCCAATAGGAAGTTTTATTTTGAATAGCTCGCTATTTTAACAGTTGGCATGACTCAATTATTTTGTATGGACGGGAATGGAAAATATTGATGTGGGCGATGTTTATTTTTAACAAGACAGCGCTACGTGCCACACAAGCAACGATACCATCGCTCTTTGACGGAAAAGTTTCCTGGCCGATGATTTCTCTAAGAGGAGATCACAATTGGCCACTGAGATTTTGTGATTAACACCTTTAGACTTTTTTTTTTGAAGCTATGTAAAAGATAATCCAAAGGCCCACTATCGATTCAAGACCTCAAAAGAACTCGTGAAGTTATCGATGACATACTGTAACGTTTCGTCCACATACCCCTCGTATTTTTATTAATGAAACTTTTCTATATAAAATTTATTTCAAGAAGTATGTAGCAAAAGAGAGAAAAGGGATCGGATTAGTTAGGAAGGACTTCGCCGGGCTTCGGGAATAATCGGAACTTTTCGTATTTCTTGGGGCGGTTAGGAGAGATGGGCGGATACAAGCGCAGAGGCAGGTATTAAAACTGAAGCGGGCGACAAATTAGGGACTCGCATATGAAAATTCAATGAGTACACTACTAGCTAGAGGAATTAATGATTGATTATTTTAAATTCAGTGGAAGCTGTAAATTTAGTGGTCGCTGTTAGACTTGGGTGAGTGATTTTAGTTTAACATGTATATAACTAACTTTTGTCCACACGGCGTGATGATTCTACGTTTTATATTATAAATTTATTTCTTTACAATTTAATTTATAACATATTGTAGATTTTGAAATTGATTGTATCTCCTGTTTTATTGTGTGTTTAACGTGTTTTAGGTCATCGTGCAAAGGTAGGTTTTATTATGCATTTATTTAAACTTCTCCTATATTATACTTATGTTGCTAGGTATTATTTATTAAGTTTCCAGGTTAAATGTTTTAATAGGGCTCTTCGTACAGACTATCGTTATTGTAGGTATCAATATTTTAATAGAGTAAGATTTCCTAGGTTTAAAAAAATAGGCACATTTATTTTTTAAGTAAATAATATTATAGGGAATATTTCTCATACATGGATATTTTATTAAAACAACTAGAATTAACTGAATAATAATCACTTATAATTTCATTTTTGTGACTCGCCGTTAAATATTTACCAATAACTACTTAACATGCTATGAACTATCTAATACTTACTTCTGTTTATTTATCTTACCATTATAGGTGGTAAAATAATATACATCTATGACGATTGTCTAGTTGATCAATCTATTATAGAATAACTAGTTGATTATTGTTATTCTTGTGATTCTTCCGATAAATAATATTATTAAAACCTTTAAATATCTGGATTATGAAGGTGTGAGTTGGGCTAGACTTGGCTGTTGAACTTTTATTTTATCCTTTGTGATTATATGCTTTTCTGATACCTTTTGATTGTACTGATATTCGTACTGTGTTGTACAGAAATTGCTTTCATCGTCAATGTTCACTTATGAGCCTTTTACTCTAGCAAATACACATTATTCCTGAATACCAGACTACTTACCTTAATATGGGTATAATATTACATATGATTCTACTACTCAAATTAATGACTTTATAACTAGTCATTTATTCAATTATCTCAATACAATATTGCTATATTATTGGCATATTACTTATTACAGAATTTATTTGATGTTAGTCACCAATTTACCTATGTGACTCTTTGTTATTGAAACTACAGGGGTAGTTACCTTAAACCCTACTATATTATTATTATCCTTCTAGAGAATTTACCAATAATATTGCCATATGATAAGATTTACCAATCAATTGCTACATTAATTTTATATCACCAATTTGCCTACTCTTTTATAGGATTGAGATGGTTGTCATTTAATTATGACTATTATTATAATAAATCATTAATTGATTATCTGACGAGTTGACTAGTTATTTTATGTTCTACCAAGTTAAGGATTCACGGACTGGTGGCCTTGACTAGTATCGGCTATTATTTTAGACATCTGGCCATTTTGGATTCTACATTCTTGTACTCTATATTGCCTACACTATATTGAATACTTTATGTACAGAAGTAGTAATCGCCTTTTGATGTTCTAATTATATATTTTTTATACTAGCAAGTGCATAACTCTCCTGAATACCTACATACCTCATCGATTTAATTTAACAGTTAACAAGTCATATCTACTATAAAATTATAAAGCTGAAGAGTTTGTTTGTTTGTTTGTTTGTTTGAACGCGCTAATCTCCGAAACTACTGGTTCGAATTGAATAATTCTTTTTGTGTTGGATAGTCCAGTTATCGAGGAAGGCTATAGGCTATATAACATCACGCTACGACCAATAGGAGCAAAGATATAGTGGTAAATGTGTAAAAAACGGGAGAAATTATTTCATCTTTGAAGCCTTCCGTTGCGTGCGCCGTGAAAACGGTTCAAGATACACAAAAAATATGTATTAAAGAATAATCTAAATATATATAACTCAAAGATGACTGACTGACATAGTGATCTATCAACGCACAGCCCAAACCACTAGACGGATCGGGCTGAAATTTGGCATGCAGGTAGATGTTATGATGTAGGCATCCGCTAAGAAAGGATTTTGATAAATTCTACCCCCAAGGGGATAAAATAGGGGATGAAAGTTTATATGATAAAAAAATAACTATTCCACGCGGACGAAGTCGCGAGCACAGCTAGTCTACTATAAAATACCATCGATTCCATGTTTACTTTATTGGTATCTAATGTGATTATTAATGTTCAATACATTTTACTTGGGTCTTCTGGCATTGGTTTTCTAGTTCTCGCTTTATGATGGATTTAGTTAAACTCCACCTTATATATTATTAATATATAATATAATGAAAAACTACATTACCTTATTTATCTTCATTAATCACATTCTATATTATCCAATATACCTATTTCTAGTGATACACAGTGAAGTAGCATTTAATAATATTATGAAAACAATGCTTACTGATGTATATACTTAAGTATATTTTTATGTGAATAAATGATTTTATAAATAATAAATTTTATTTAACCTTTGGGTTATGAGAAATTATACTCAATACATAAATTTTATGTAATATACATTCAATGTATGATCAATTAAATATATACTACAAATTACAAAATAAAGTATATACAATATATTCTTAAATGAATTTACTTGTTGTTTATTAAACGGTAATAATTAAAATAATAGTAAAAAATAAAGAAAAAAGAGGAAGAGATACGGAGGGAACATCTAAGATGTGTGGGTTCTCACAGGAAAGGGCGTTTGGATGGGGCCTATTTCCCTCTTCCCCCTTTTTCGCTTCCATATAAATAAATATATTGGGGAAGATAAATTACTACTTATATTTAAAACATTAAACTCTACTATATATGGAACATTAAACTCTACTATATTTGATACGATTAACTCTACTACGAGTATGTTTGACTCATTAACTATAACTTTACCAATCGTAATATCAATTCTACCTCTAAAAGAACTAAGGGTTACTGAAATAGGAAAAAAATACACAACGTAAAAGGGTTACACTAGACGATTACATGGCTGAAATATTATTAGATATAAGGTTCTATGATTATCTCACATCTACGACGCAGTTCGTAGTACGTAGTAAGAAGTAAGGGTAGTACAGGTGCAGAAGGGGTAGTATTCAGTATTCAGAGATGCAGTGGGCTTAGGGGGTGCGGGGGCGAACGTTACAATTGGTGCCGTGACCAGGATTAAAAATGATCGTCATTGCAGAAAGTTATATATAAATTAATAGAGTGACCAGGATATGAGGATACGGTTATTACAGAAATGTCTTTACATAACTGGCATAGTGAGCAGGATTAAGATTTAATAGGATTATTATAATATTCTTATTACTGACATAGTGACCATATGATTATTATTAATAGATTATAGACATAGTGTTAGGGTTATTGGCTAAAGGAACCTTTTATTGAGATAATTCATATAATCAAACATATATCTAATTAGGCACTATTGCCTACAATTGTTGCTCGTGAAAAATGGAGAGAGGTGTTAAAAGAATTGATTGTTACATTGGTATTTAAAATCATGGGGGCGAGATTTAAAATTATACAGTCAAAGGAACTTAAAATCATGGGGGCGAAGATATTTATACAATATATCGTATACTTAGGAATATTACATTATTAGCTTAAAGGAATATTATGTCATACTTATAAAATCATCATTAAACTAATGTTTAATGTTTAGGAAAACAAAAATAATTAGATGACTATAGTTCAAATTTAGGTTAGTAGCAAGCTTTAGGTTGGTTTGCGGTTTTTACTAGTAGGATGTGTTTACGTTGTACTAGGACGGGGTCTTTAGAAAGTTTCTTCAATCTGCGTGGCTGGTAAGATGTTTTGATATAATGTGTATTAAACATAATATTCTACTAGATGGTATTAGTTAACATTTATAATAAAGTGTTAGTGTATCCTAGGCTGATGATAAAATGTACTCTTTTACAAGAACTTCTTTTAGGATGTGTTTAGACGATGTACTAGGACGGTGTTTCTAGAAAGTTGCTTCAATCTGCGTGGCTGGTAAGATGTTTTGATATAATGTGTATTTAACATATAATATTCTACTAGATGGTATTAGTAAACATTTATAATAAAGTGTTAGTGGGTTCTAGGCTGATGATAAAATGCACTCTTTTACAAGAAAAGCTTATTAAATGTGTTAGGCGGTGGTAAAAGTGTCTAGGCCGGTGATCAAATGTGCTATTTGCAAATATTGAAAAATAGACGGAGTAGTGTTTTTATTTTACATAAACACATTATAGAAGTATTAGAGCATTAGGAATTCCACAAGCAGGTGTAAGTAAAACTAAGACTGCAGAAGGCTAAACATGCTTAAACATCTTTATAACTCACACTGAACCGGTAATAGCATTGTTGATATATTTATTTCTTACACTACAACTATATGAGTTGTATGAGTAGTCATTGCCTCCGTAGACTAGTGGTTACGTCTTTGGCGATGTACCCGAAAGTAGTGGGTTCGATTCCCACCATGAAAAAAAATAAGTAGACATGTTTTATGAACAGTTTGTCATTGTCTGGGTGTGTATGGAATAACATATGTATTAGTATCGTTGTTTCTGGTACGCATAGTACAAGCCCTAGTTTGTGACAAATGTGTATAAAGTCCTTAGTATTATGGACTGGTGACTTAAGGTTATTCTAAACGCCAAAATTTAGGGGTTTCGGTTAGTTAAGTACTAGTTGTTGGAACTAACATTACTCAATCTGAACAGGTTTATAATGAACGACTTTGTGGTTGTAGTGTTTACGCCTTGGGTGATGTGTCTGGCGCTCGTGGGTTCGATTCCCACCATGAAATATAATTATTTATACTTTTCTGTACAGTTTATCATGGTCCGGGTTTTTATAAAATATAATATGTATTAGTATCGTTTTCATTGGTACACATAAAACTAGCCTAGTGCTTAGTGAACAGAAAAAAGGGGTGAAATGTCCTAAATATTATTATAATTGGTACAGCTATACGAAACCTCCTTAAGGTAAATAGTATTCATTGTAAAGTTCTTGATTGGTGTTTTTATTTAAAACATTATTTGTTTTATTGCAAAACACTACAATACGGATTAATGATGTTTTTTTAATTATCATGCGCATTTCGCATAACATTACGTCTCTAACAGTAAAAACAGAAGAAGTGGAATAGAACTTAAACTAATGATTGGTTAACCTCCTATGAGAAGGCGTCGAAGGAAAAGAGGTATTATAGTATCTATATATATACCTATCTTGTGAAACTAGCGTAATAATAAATTAATTATTAATATACAATGTACTTTTACATAATACAAGTAAGCTGGGAATCGAATTACAATACCTACCTGCTTTCATATACGAGTAGTATGATCCGACTAGTAAGCTATATTATATTTATTGAATAAGTTTTATCTTCTTCTATAGTTTATAATAATATTATTATTAAAGGGAGCGTGTCTATCTGACCTGTTTTACTTTTAACTAAAATGATTTAACCATTGTTGTATTCATTAAGTCTGTAGTATAAATGGTAAAATTAGTCTATCGGTCTGTCTGTCCTTTTATAGCGGGATCCACCGATAAAGCTAATCAGCCGATTAAATAAACTATTGTGTGTTATCTGTAACTTATATTAACTGTATAAGAGGTTATATAGAAATAATATTACATTATTAATAATATACGAAGGTTTGGCTTGTAGAGAATGCCTACCAGCATTAAGTCCGCCTTGGTATTTTGTATGCAATATAGATTGAAATAAATAAATATAATAATCCCCTGATCAAGATTCTAATCACCTGATAGTAAGCAAGTATTCATTAGTTTTAGATAGAGCTTTTAATCTTGAAATCAAGCTTCAAACACCTGATGGTAAACTAATACTAAATTATAGATAAGAGTAAAATTACTTTTATGATTATCTATATACGAAATAACTATATTATTTTATTAAACGAAATAACTATATTATTTTATAATACGAAATAACTATATTATTTTATAATACGAAATAACTATATTATTTTATAATACGAAATAACTATATTATTTTATAATACGAAATAACTATATTATTTTATAATACGAAATAACTATATTATTTTATAATACGAAATAACTATTTATTTTATTTTATTTTTCAAAAAAGGTACAGCAAACGAACAACAAGTTAATTACATATTAATGGCACATTTTTTAAAGGATACAAGGTAAACTTGGAGTCCTCATAAGAGCTATACTCAACATCAAACTAAATATAATAGTAAACACATTAGACAAATCAAAAATTAATTAAACATTAAATAAAAACATAAATTCCTCATCAAACTGAGATTTGCAATAAATTAGTACTAAACATTTTAAACACTTGTACATTAGATAAAATTCAAAACATAAATTAAAAGCTAAAAATCGAAAACTACAAAATTATGACATTACATATTCATAGATTATTATTATATTTTTTTTTTAAAATATTACACTGGCATTATTTATTAGGTATTGTGAACTAGTACAAGGTAACAGGTATTTTGTTTGTAACAGTAACAGGTATTTTACTACTAATAAATACTGCTTGGATTTTACTATTAATCCATGTCAGTTACTCTCTGTAATAACCCAAAGAGAGCGCAGTAACTAACAGCAATATTAATTAGTTATTTTTGGTAAGACAACGCCTGAAAGCAGCGTGACTTTGATAAAAAAGATCCCAATCAGTGTTAGCATCATTAAATAATGCGCACATTCTATTCAAAGGGTTGTTTTGGGAAACATTATTGTTGCTGGGTGGTATATTGAACAGCCGGGGATTTCGTTGCGGGCGTGTGGGTATGTGAAAATGTATCTTTTCTAATAGTACGTGACCAAGACGACCGTTCACTATATGGTGCAGAGTAGAGAGATCTGTGCACGTTCTTCTATCCTGCAATCCATCAATGTTGAATTTCTTGGTATTCTGGTAGTGTTCTCCTCAAACCTAACCTATTGCTGATATGACGTACGAATCTCATCTGTACTGATTCGATACTTTTTGTGTGAATGGAGTAAATGGGACTCCAAACTGAGGAGCAATATTCCAATATGCTACGAACCAAGGTAATGTAAAGTATTTTAAGGGAGTTGATGTCAGTAAATGGTTTTGCAATACGTATGATAAATCCTAGCATTTTTCTGGCTTTGTTAACAATGTATTCGTAATGAGGAATGAATGAAAGGTTACTATTGAAAATTACACCAAGGTCACGCATTTCGGTGACTCTATTCAAGGCAATGTTGTCAATACAATAGCTATAAGTAATAGGTTGTCTTTTTTTAGTAAACGTAATTACATGACACTTTTTAACATTTAAAGACATTTGATTAGTTTTACACCACGAGTTAATGCTATTAATGTCTTCTTGCAGATATTCACAATCAGTAGTTGCACGTGTTTTACGAAATATTTTTATATCGTCGGCATATGCCAGACAATCACTCATAATTATATCCAGCAGATCATTTACAAATAATAGAAATAAGAGTGGCCCTAGGTTTGAGCCTTGGGGAATTCCCGAATATGCAATAAATGGTCTTGAATCATATCCATGTACAACCACTAACTGTGAACGGTGCAGCAGATACGATCGCAGCCATCTTTGCAAGTCACCATGAATACCTAAATGGTGGGCTTTTGATATAAGTATGTTATGGTTCACACGATCAAAAGCCTTTGAAAAGTCTGTATAAATTGAGTCTACCTGTATTTTTTCTTGAAAAGAGTCGCAAATGAATGTGGTGTATTCTAGTAAATTAGAGTTGGTTGACCTACCTTTAATGAAACCATGTTGTTTGGGGTTAAGTCTGTGTTGTAAGTGATTGTATAGGTGTTTATATATCAGACTCTCGAAAATCTTAGCGAAACAATTTAAAATACTAATTGGGCGGTAATTTGAGACATCACATTTGTTTCCAGACTTATAAATAGGTGTTATTTTTGTGAGTTTCCACAGGGATGGAAATATTCCCTCATTAAGAGATTTATTAAAGATTATGCATAAGGGCTTGGCTAAGGAGGATGCACACAGACGAATGAATAGAGGTGGTATACCGTCTGGACCAGCACCTTTACCAATGTCAATCCCGTCCAATGCGCACTGAATCTCGTCTGAACTGAATTGGATATTTGTAATGCTATAACTAGAAGGACAAAAAGTGGGCGAGTATGTATTTGTTGTATTATTGTCATAGACAGAGGCAAAGTAATCTGCAAATAAGTTCGCTATCCCACTACCCGAGTCAGCGTGACTGTTATTGTAGAACATTCTATTAGGCAAGTCATTAGTTATTCTTTTGCTTTTTGTATACCTCCAGAATGCTTTAATGTTAACCGCCAAATCTGACTCAAGTTTATTGATGTAAGATTTAAAGCACTTACTCAATAATTCTTTACAACGAGATCGAAGGAGAGCAAAGGTATCGTAGTCACGAGGGTTTCTATACTGTTTGTACCTGCGATGAAATTTATTCTTGCTTCTCATCATTCTGATAAGGTCTCTGCTAAACCATATGGGGAACTTGCTAGATTTATGCTTTATTCTAGGAGTGTGTTCCTCAATTGATACCCAGAGAGTGTTATAGAATAATTGGACAAAATCGTCGCAGTTTAGTTGTTTGGCAGAAGAAAGCCAATCGATCTTCCTCAATTCATTAGAACACTTGTAAAAATCTGTTTTTCGAAAACATAGCCTGTGTTGTTCAGCATTATTGAGCAATGATGGGCTTTTGCGGGTTTTAAGTAAGAGTTCAAATGGTGGGTGGGGTCCCACTGCACGTACCAAAGGGTCCGCGGACGATAGTGTACAGTCGGCATTGTTATTAATTATGGCTAGGTCAAGTATGTTACCACTGATATTGAAGAGTTGGGTGTTGAGTTGTTGTAGTTCTGAGCTAGTGATAAGATCCCTAAGCAAGGTTGCTTTAACACCAGATGGATTAAGAGGCTCATGATTAATACTCCATGATAGATTTGGTAAGTTAAAGTCACCGACTAGCAAAGTGTAACAGTTATCATCGGAATTGGATATAATATTTTTACAATTGTGTATAAATTCTGTAAACATGGAATCTGGTATATATGACGGGAGATATACTGTACACAGATTTAGAGTATGCGAGCCAAGTTTAATACGCAACCAGATATCCTCGACGGACGTTTGCCAGTCAAATATCTCCTCAACATCCAATTTCCTGGAAACGGCGATCAATACACCACCACCCAATTTTTTACCAAATATTTCCTTAAAATAAATGCTACGATCCCTTCGAAAAATGCGG
Organism: Monopis laevigella; assembly: GCA_947458855.1. Taxonomy (NCBI): domain Eukaryota; kingdom Metazoa; phylum Arthropoda; class Insecta; order Lepidoptera; family Tineidae; genus Monopis; species Monopis laevigella. Next base: position 16,000,553 of record OX381583.1, on the reverse strand, counting down.
TATCTTTCATCAATAAGTTCAGCAGAACAAACAGTGTTGTCCAACCATGTTTCACAAAGGCAAACAATGTCATAATTATTTATAAGCACAGCGTTATATAAATCAAGCGTTCTACTTTTGGTAGCTTGTATGTTTTGGAAATAAATAGACAATGACATAAAAACTTTTAACAGAAATAAATAAAAATATGAAATTACAAAGAGAAATAATAAATAAAAGACTAAAATTAATTAATATTATCCAAACTGGCCTTACAGTTAATTAAAATATACCGAGAGTCCGGAGTTTTTCTAACATATATCCGTCCGTTGCGTACCCATACAAATTGATAACCAAGATCTTTTGCCCTTCTTCTGGCTGCAGCGTGAAGCTCTTTGTTAGTAGGGCATAGGTGCTCGCTGATATAGATAGATTTTTTGTCGCCACCTATCCCGAGTAAAGCCGAGTTAAGTTTGTTGGAAGTGTGTGATCTATTATATTTTGAGACTGCAGATAGAAAACCGTCACGATGCTTCACGTTCACGAACTTCACAACAATGGCACGTGGATTTTTATTATCTTTGTTGCGCCTGGTTACTCTGGTGCATTTAATTACATCGGACTCCTCCAAATTGTAGCCGATTATGTTAGCACATTGGTTAATAGTATTAATTAAGGATTCTGAACGATGTTCAGGTACGCCCTGTAACTCAATATTGCACTCACGCGAGTTTTGCTCTATATCAGTAATACGGAGTGAAAGTTCATCGACTGTACACTGGAGATTTTGGTTTTCAACTTTGAGGTTGAGATTATCAGTAGTTAAGCTGTTGATTGTATTTTTCATCTGTTCAAATCTTTCGTTAATAGCAGAAATTGAGTATTGGAGTTCAAAGAGGTGTTCCCTAATCGGATCTATCTCTTTCTTTAATACTCTAGAGAGAATTCCCGGCAGTTCTGTTTTAATTGCTGCAAGAACTTTATCCTTAATTGTTGATGCAAGATCGTCTTCGGTATCAGTACATAAGTCTGTAGGGGAATTTATATCTGTCGGTGAGTTAGTAACGGATATTGTTCTAATTGGAGTGCTGTCTGACACCAAACTACGTTTTGGCCTGCACTCAGGGCAAGTCCAAGCGCCACGAGTCTCTCTAGTAAGTTTCTTAAAAGTTGTTGCTGCTATATTGACGCACTGGTGATGAAACACTGAGGTACAGCTTGAACAATTTATTTTATCTGTAAGCTTGACTGGCTTGTCGCACGCTTTACATGAACTCATGGTTTTGCAGTTTTGAAAAATAAATGTTTTGAGTCCGGTAACTGTTACTTTGGAACAGGTATGAGTTTGTAGTGGGTATTGCCAAGTATATCGGTAACACTGTTAAAATCTGCTCTATGGTCATATCAGCTGTTTGTTGTTGTGAAAATGAGCTGTCATTGCGGTGTGATTCGTTTGTAAATGATTAATCGTTATTATTATGGAGAATGATTTTAGTATTCACAGTGTTCAATCTAAGTTTAGATAAGATTACATACCCTCTGAGGTGACATTTATTCAAAATATACAGAAGGGATAGTTTAGAAGTTATCTTCACAAGTTCAGCACTGAATTTAAATCTTAATCACAATTAAATTAATTTTAAAATACGGAGCTAAGCGTTCTTACTTGTTATTTTTATTTTTTTTTTATTTTTTATTTCTATATTATTTTATAATACGAAATAACTATATTATTTTATAATACGAAATAACTATATTATTTTATAATACGAAATAACTATATTATTTTATAATACGAAATAACTATATTATTTTATAATACGAAATAACTATATTATTTTATAATACGAAATAACTATATTATTTTATAATACGAAATAACTATATTATTTTATGTAATTTAATCAATTACTTTTATTAAATTAGTAATAATTATATAGTGCCTTCCACAATAACAATTGTCTGATGGCAAGTATAATTGAAATTAAATTCATTTTGGGCCTCGTAGTGTCACTAATAAGTAACTTTTGCCACAAACAAATAATAGCGGTCATAGCACATGTCTGTAATTTAAATCTTTTCACACGACACCCGACACAATTTCAAGATATATTTTTAAGTACCTATTAGCTCATAAATTTACAAATTTATTACCTAGTCCCTTTTTGTTTAAGTGGCAATAGTCAATTGGGTTTATAGAGCTGTTTTCTTTTCGAAAAGTTTCGGGTTGCAATTCTTAGAAAAAATAAAGAACCATTAATCACGAATGGCTACATGAACGTGTTATTTTCTCTAAAATAAAAGGCAAACAAAAAAAAAAACATTAAATCACAATTTAAATAGCTTCCATATATTGTCATTATTTTGCTTGGGTTCTTAGACTTTGTTCTTTCACACATGTAACACAAGTCATTTGTGCAATCGAAAAAAAAAATAGCCCGAAATCTGTCACCAACAACCTCAAACATGTGGTTTATTATTCTCGGTCAAATAAGTGGAATAGGCACTTCAAAGGGTATCTTTTTTGCCCTTGTATTAAATAACAAATTTTTGTTCACACTCAAAAATATTACGATAACCTTTTTTTTTAACTTCGTGATAATTTTAAATAATTAATGACGGCCCAAACATGTCGAAGTGTAATAATTTTACACAGAAACACTTCAGTTTCCTTTTTATCTTCAAGTACCCGTAGGTAACCATAAATTCACCGTCATAAATGTATTTGTTTTTGTAATTGGAATGTTAAGTTTTGCTTTTAAACAGTGGGGCGAGCTTACGTACCTAACTATATTAATGTTGGAATATAATAATGAATATTATTATAATCTAATGTGATATTGTTATAGTATTTTAGTTTAACTCGTGCTAAAATTTATTATAAAATATATTTTCTTTTATTTCTAAACTTGTTCCTGAAAACTTTATGAATTACGTTGCATGGTTGCAATCAGCGTACATAGTTAAGGCAAAGCGAGTATAGCGTTTACTATATATAGTGGTTATACTATAAATATAGTTATGCTGTTAGATGGTTCAAGGTAATTATTAGGAATTTACTATGACTTAACGGATCACAATACTTATTAAACGGACTGATCCAATTATGACCTTACTGACTATGACTTAATCCCTAAGCAATGCCTTGAAACGTCGATTAGAATAAGTGATAGTGGTACTTTTGGAAATTGCAAAATTTATACTATTTCAATTTTATATATTTTTACGTTGCTGATTCTACACATAATGGATATTTTGCAACTTCATGAGTTACCACATTTATTTTTACAGCGCAGCTTTACTTCAAACAACAGCGTTTGGAATACTGATAGATTTGTACCATCATGACATTCTTATGTTACATGGTGTACTAGAAATTAGTCAGTACCACACTGATTGGCTTGAGGAAAGGCTTTGCTGTTATAGTTTAAACGTAAGCACGTAAAGTTTTGAAGAATAAGATAATGCTGTTTTGTTATATGTTAACATGTATTATTTCGTAAATTAAGTAGTATAGAACTACATAAAAGGAAATGATGTGGTTCTTTATTAAAGTTTCGAACTCCGGACATTGGCCAGCCAGGAGTAATACGTCGAGTAGCTTCTGGGGGATGCGTATTATGAACTGAATTAATTTTATTAAATGTTTTGTTCGGTTTTATCAATTCTAATTATATATTAAAATACAATAATATATATTTTTCATCATAAACTATGATGAAAAATATACTTTTCATCACATTAACTTTAGTTTTCCAACCAACTATTATTATTATTGGTTATTTATTATTAACTTATTAATTCAATTATTTCACAAAACGTTTCCGGACCCACAATCCTGTCACCAACGTTTGGTTGCGCTAAAGATATTTCAGTAAGTTATATCTGAAGTTGCACTTAGCTTTTTTGTTTTTGTGTAACGTGTTAACATATTAAATTTAGTCATGAGTCGATTATCAAATCTTAAATATAAAGTATTCTGTAATTATTTTTATCTTAATTATTAAACAACTTAGGTAAAACGTAGTTATACCTAGATTTATTTCTCTTTCCTACATAATTAAATGTTGTATAAATTATTAAATTATTTGCTAGAAGTTGAGGGATGTATAGTTGTTGGGTAGGTTGTTACTATTTACAAAATACAATAAAGTATGTAATTGTTTAGTTATGGGATGTTATCCAATAACATTAAACAGATAACGTTATTCTTTTTACAACTTATACGTAGGTATCAGTCAGACAAGAGAGAAAATGTAAATTTAAAAGATTACCTCATGATAACTTCTCAGATTTAGTGAAGATGAAACTTTTAATTTTATAAATAGAAAGTTAATTTGATCTTTATATATTCCAATTGGATTTTTGTTATTGATCATAGAACCACAGATTTGGTAATAATCTAGTTGGACCAAACTAATTAGAAAAATTATCATAATTGTTGCATCTTGTTGATACATTCTATTTAGCACCTTTTATACAGGCATTTCTTTCTAGCACTTTTTATACAGGCATTTCTATCTAGCACCTTTTATAATTTTATACAGTTTAGTTTTGCCTTTAATAACATTATAGGTTAGTAGTTAGGATATAAAAGTATGTTTACTCAAATTTTATATTTGTTTGGTTAATTTCTAAGGCTTAACCTTTACAATATCTTTTGTACTTTAACGTAAAGGTTTTTAAAATAGTTTATTCCATTGTTGGTAAACTAATTGTCTATGTTATTAAAGAATGACTTGAACTTTTCCTTCTCGGTTTGCAACTTAGGATCGTTTCATTGGATTTAATAAAGGGTTTGTAGTGTCGGACAGTTTTAACTTTATTGACGAGAAGAACATTTTCTGAATAAAGGATCTTTAAGGATACCACTTCGTTTTGGATGGTTTTGTTAAGTTATTATTATTATTAAGGTTTTGTTTGCTGGGTATTGTTATACATTTTGTATTTTATTTTCTTAAAATAATGGTTCAGTAAATGGATCTTTGAGAAGACTTCTCGAAAGTGTATTTTATGCATAAAAGTTTGGGGGCGGCTGTAACGTTTCGTCCACATACCCCTCGTATTTTTATTAATGAAACTTTTCTATATAAAATTTATTTCAAGAAGTATGTAGCAAAAGAGAGAAAAGGGATCGGATTAGTTAGGAAGGACTTCGCCGGGCTTCGGGAATAATCGGAACTTTTCGTATTTCTTGGGGCGGTTAGGAGAGATGGGCGGATACAAGCGCAGAGGCAGGTATTAAAACTGAAGCGGGCGACAAATTAGGGACTCGCATATGAAAATTCAATGAGTACACTACTAGCTAGAGGAATTAATGATTGATTATTTTAAATTCAGTGGAAGCTGTAAATTTAGTGGTCGCTGTTAGACTTGGGTGAGTGATTTTAGTTTAACATGTATATAACTAACTTTTGTCCACACGGCGTGATGATTCTACGTTTTATATTATAAATTTATTTCTTTACAATTTAATTTATAACATATTGTAGATTTTGAAATTGATTGTATCTCCTGTTTTATTGTGTGTTTAACGTGTTTTAGGTCATCATGCAAAGGTAGGTTTTATTATGCATTTATTTAAACTTCTCCTATATTATACTTATGTTGCTAGGTATTATTTATTAAGTTTCCAGGTTAAATGTTTTAATAGGGCTCTTCGTACAGACTATCGTTATTGTAGGTATCAATATTTTAATAGAGTAAGATTTCCTAGGTTTAAAAAAATAGGCACATTTATTTTTTAAGTAAATAATATTATAGGGAATATTTCTCATACATGGATATTTTATTAAAACAACTAGAATTAACTGAATAATAATCACTTATAATTTCATTTTTGTGACTCGCCGTTAAATATTTACCAATAACTACTTAACATGCTATGAACTATCTAATACTTACTTCTGTTTATTTATCTTACCATTATAGGTGGTAAAATAATATACATCTATGACGATTGTCTAGTTGATCAATCTATTATAGAATAACTAGTTGATTATTGTTATTCTTGTGATTCTTCCGATAAATAATATTATTAAAACCTTTAAATATCTGGATTATGAAGGTGTGAGTTGGGCTAGACTTGGCTGTTGAACTTTTATTTTATCCTTTGTGATTATATGCTTTTCTGATACCTTTTGATTGTACTGATATTCGTACTGTGTTGTACAGAAATTGCTTTCATCGTCAATGTTCACTTATGAGCCTTTTACTCTAGCAAATACACATTATTCCTGAATACCAGACTACTTACCTTAATATGGGTATAATATTACATATGATTCTACTACTCAAATTAATGACTTTATAACTAGTCATTTATTCAATTATCTCAATACAATATTGCTATATTATTGGCATATTACTTATTACAGAATTTATTTGATGTTAGTCACCAATTTACCTATGTGACTCTTTGTTATTGAAACTACAGGGGTAGTTACCTTAAACCCTACTATATTATTATTATCCTTCTAGAGAATTTACCAATAATATTGCCATATGATAAGATTTACCAATCAATTGCTACATTAATTTTATATCACCAATTTGCCTACTCTTTTATAGGATTGAGATGGTTGTCATTTAATTATGACTATTATTATAATAAATCATTAATTGATTATCTGACGAGTTGACTAGTTATTTTATGTTCTACCAAGTTAAGGATTCACGGACTGGTGGCCTTGACTAGTATCGGCTATTATTTTAGACATCTGGCCATTTTGGATTCTACATTCTTGTACTCTATACTGCCTACACTATATTGAATACTTTATGTACAGAAGTAGTAATCGCCTTTTGATGTTCTAATTATATATTTTTTATACTAGCAAGTGCATAACTCTCCTGAATACCTACATACCTCATCGATTTAATTTAACAGTTAACAAGTCATATCTACTATAAAATACCATCGATTCCATGTTTACTTTATTGGTATCTAATGTGATTATTAATGTTCAATACATTTTACTTGGGTCTTCTGGCATTGGTTTTCTAGTTCTCGCTTTATGATGGATTTAGTTAAACTCCACCTTATATATTATTAATATATAATATAATGAAAAACTACATTACCTTATTTATCTTCATTAATCACATTCTATATTATCCAATATACCTATTTCTAGTGATACACAGTGAAGTAGAATTTAATAATATTATGAAAACAATGCTTACTGATGTATATACTTAAGTATATTTTTATGTGAATAAATGATTTTATAAATAATAAATTTTATTTAACCTTTGGGTTATGAGAAATTATACTCAATACATAAATTTTATGTAATATACATTCAATGTATGATCAATTAAATATATACTACAAATTACAAAATAAAGTATATACAATATATTCTTAAATGAATTTACTTGTTGTTTATTAAACGGTAATAATTAAAATAATAGTAAAAAATAAAGAAAAAAGAGGAAGAGATACGGAGGGAACATCTAAGATGTGTGGGTTCTCACAGGAAAGGGCGTTTGGATGGGGCCTATTTCCCTCTTCCCCCTTTTTCGCTTCCATATAAATAAATATATTGGGGAAGATAAATTACTACTTATATTTAAAACATTAAACTCTACTATATATGGAACATTAAACTCTACTATATTTGATACGATTAACTCTACTACGAGTATGTTTGACTCATTAACTATAACTTTACCAATCGTAATATCAATTCTACCTCTAAAAGAACTAAGGGTTACTGAAATAGGAAAAAAATACACAACGTAAAAGGGTTACACTAGACGATTACATGGCTGAAATATTATTAGATATAAGGTTCTATGATTATCTCACATCTACGACGCAGTTCGTAGTACGTAGTAAGAAGTAAGGGTAGTACAGGTGCAGAAGGGGTAGTATTCAGTATTCAGAGATGCAGTGGGCTTAGGGGGTGCGGGGGCGAACGTTACAATACGGTATTCGACCCGCCTAGGCAGCCTCAGCAGAGGGTTTTATTCACAACTCGTCGTGGTCGAAGGTATCTACACCGAAAAAGTGGCTGTTGTGTCGTGGTGTTTATATAGAACAGTTTCACAAGTTGGTATATCGAAACTGGGAACGATAGCTTAACCTGCTCTCCGAAGCACTATGTCAGGTGAATTTGAAATAATGTACTTTGGGTTAATATTAGGTTCTGCTGATCAAATCGAACAACTTTTCCCATGCAACCATGTGTCGCAAATTATAAAAATGTTTGGCTTCATATACAAATTGGTCATTTTAACATGTCTAGTTTGTATGGAGAAGGCATTTTTTTTTCATTTCCAACACATGGTTCCGTGGGAAAAGTTATTCGATTTGATCAGCAGAACCTCAAATTAGCCCATACATAGTACATCTTTTTAAAGTCATCCTGTGTAGTGGTGATATCAACAAATAAGTATTATTATTTTTACTAAAACAAGGATGCTCTATCCTTGACATTTATGACTCGACATATTCCGCAGGTCATCAGTCCATCGATCTACAAGATGCGTACAACATACGAACTGCTACTATACACGTGAAAATCGCCTGACATTTTTTGATTCCTTCAGGAAAAAATACCAAGTATGTAGCAATTATGACTCTTGGTAATTTCCTATTGTCCCAGTACTAAGTGCGAGTACAACAAAATCAGAATTATTTCGGAGAGATATCTTGAAAGAAATACAGGGACTCTATTTATGATACAATAGGTGCCCTTTGTGCTTCACTAGAAACCAATACCACCAACCCATCCTCTAGAATGTAATAGCTGAGCGGCTAAAGTCTTCTAAATGAACGGGGTACTGAGCACTACGCCCCTACCCCATGGGTCAGAGATTTTTCTTGTTATAAAAAGTTAACAAAAGTTTTAATTTAGTTCATCGATATACAAGATGCGTACAACATACAGACTGCTACTATACACCGGCGAAAATCACCTGACCCTTTTTCAGAAAGTAGCAACTATGACTCTCGGTAAATTCCCATTGTCCCGGTACCAAGAGCGAGCAAAATCAGAATTAATTCAGAGAGAGATCTTGAAAGAAATACTGGGACTTTATTAATGATAATCGTACAATAGCAGCCCTTTGTGCTTTACCAGAAACCCATAACCAACCCATCCGCTAGAATGTAGAAGGTTAGCAGCTAGAGTCTGCTAGACGAAAGTAATGCTTAGTACCCCAGCATTACTTTCCTACCCTAGGTCAAAGAATTTTATTTGTTATAAAAAACTAACAATAGCTTTAATTTCTTAATCATTCCTCTGCCGCTATGTTTGCAAGTTTTTAGGGACAATGTCTAACTTTTTATTTTAAAGTTAAAAAATATCGTCTTGTCTTTCATCAAATGATAAAACTCTTTCTGCTTATAATGGCTTTAGTTGTTCATTTAAATTGTTTTTGCCAGCTTTAGTAAAATTCTAAAGTGTTTTAATTTCTATAAGTCCATTGTACGGTCTAGTGTGTAATTAATTACCTTGGCTAGTAGTTACGCCATTGCTGCTGTATTCGTGGGCTCGATTTCCTTTCTTTTCCAAACTATATTTAGAACCTTTTCTGAACAGTTTGCTATAAATTGTTTGGACAAAGGATATAATATATATGTAAAGAAGAGACTAACTTTGAAAGGTTGTACTTAGGGCTAGTATAAGGTTATACTAATCAAATAGAACAACTTTTCCCATGGAACCATGTGTCGCAAATGAAAAAAGTATATGCCCTCTACACAAACTTTAAGTTAAAATTACCAATTTGTATAGGTATTTTTTTGTCATTTGCGACACATGCTTTCATGGAGAAAGTTGTTTGATTTGATCAGTCTCATATTAGCCCAAAAAAAACATCCCTTCTCCTATCTATACATACTCGTATTAGTATGGCAGAGTAAACCCATAATAATCGGCTGATAAACTTGCACCCAATGCTACAAATATATTTATAAAAAAACTTTATTAATGAGGAATCTATCCATTTATAAATTTCCATATTATACACTAATATTATAAATTATATACGTGGTGGCCGAGTTGGTTAGACCTTGGACTTAAAAAAAACACTTAGGTCCCTGGTTCGAATCCCGGTGTGTACCAATGAGTTTTTAAATTAAAAATTTATGTACATTTGTTTGACAACACCACTATAGTGCCTCGGAGAGCACGTTAAGCTGTCGGTCCCGGTTTCACTATACCAGCTTGTGAAACTGTTTATAGATGGGTTATTGAGTCTATTCAAAACATCGCAACGAGCTAGCCACTTGTTCGGTGTAGACTCATACCATCGGCTACGACGAGGTGGGATTAAAACCCCTCCGCTGGGTACCCTGGGGCCGTCTAGGCGGTCTCGGGCGCCGTAAGGCACCCGTGATGATACATACATATTATAAATGCGAAAGTGAGTATATCTGACTGTTTATTTGTGGAACTTCACGTATAAAACATTAAACCAATTTTGATGAAATTTGATAAGGAAGTCAACATTATAATCTTATATATTTGATATAAAAGTAGAATATCGGTTCTTTTTAGCCAATTATTTTTCTAAAAACTTCTGATTTTAACTTCTCTACCACGCTTTTAGAAACTCGGTCCATAGTGTAAGAAATTGTTATTCCCGAAAACATAGTAAATTGTTTACGATATATATTAAAGTATAGTCTATTTCAGGTGACTAATCAACTGCGTCCCATTTCTATTCTCCCTTTTCTATCTAAAGTCCTTGAACACGTTGTCCACAGGCAATTTACTGACTTTCTAAACAAAAACTCTTTGCTGAACCCGCGGCAGTCCGGCTTTCGATCGTCTTATAGCACCAACACTGTTCTCGTAAATATTACTGACGATGCTGTAGATGAAAAGAAGCTAACACTGCTTGTTCTTTTAGACTTCAGTAACGCTTTTAACTGTGTAGATCATGATATCCTTATTGCTATTCTTCTCTCACTAAATTTTACTCCTACTGCGGCACAGTGGTTCGACTCATATCTTCGCGGAAGCGCATACGGGTAGACAATGTCTTTTCGGACTGGTGCTCACTGTCTGCAGGTGTCCCGCAGGGTGGCGTATTATCTCCTTTACTCTTCTCGGTTTTCATAAATGCCATGGTCCAAGTAATAAACTTCGGTTCTTACCATCTGTATGCCGATGACTTGAAACTGTCGCTGCACTTTGAAATGCGCTGATGTCAGTAAACGTATTTTCTCCAGTATGCATTCGCTAAAGCGGTTTCAGTATCTTATCCCTTTTAAGTCAAAACTCATGTTGATCAATTCACTGCTTCTCCCTCTCATTGATTACGCTGATGTCTCCTACCCGGATGTTACTGAAGATCTACTTAACAAACTTGACCGCCTCCTTAATATGTGCATACGTTTTGTCTTCGGCCTGCGTAAATTTGATCATGTTACCGAATACCGCAAACAGTTAAGGTGGCTTAATATCCGGTCTCGTAGATCAGTACATCTCCTATCCTTTTTCTATAATATACTATATAACCCTAATACTCCCTCTTACCTTAAGACTCGTTTTCTTTTCCTTGGTGATTCGCATGCTCGTCCCCTCCGTTCCTCTGTAAATAACCTTCTAAAAATCCCGTCACACGTCCCTTCCAAATATTCATATTCGTTTACGGTGTTAGCTGCTCGCCGGTGGAATTTGCTTCCTCTGACTATAAGATCAGCCCCTTCCATCGGGGTGTTTAAACGCTTGCTCACTGCTCATTATCTGAACTCTTAAACCAGATCCTCGTGACAATTTTTGTTTGGTATGGTATGTATGTTTATGTATTACATTTATTATAGTATATACAGTATTTAAGTAGTTTAAGTATTGTTATGCATATAATGCATCATTGTTAAAATTATATGTATAAACTTCTATCGAAAATTCCGCAACCTAAGCATATTTCACTCTCTTAAAGGTTAGCTGGTAGAAAATGCCTAAGGCATTAAGTTCGCCTATGTACAATTTTGTGCAATAAAGAATTTAAAATAAATAAATAAATAATGAATGGCCTAATGGCGAAATATCGTATGAAATTTATTTGGTTTTTACCTAAAGTGCCAAAAAACAAAATTATTATTCGTATGTATATTTAATACGGTAGTATTTACTTACCAAATTTAATTTTCAAAGTTTTATTTTTATATTACAATAAATTTAAATAATTTTGTAATTTAGAGAAATTAAAATTAATAATGTAAATAAATTAGGTAGGATCAAGTAAATTAGGTACAAAGGTCAAATTACTTACTGATTAATACTTTACTTGTACAACCCACTTTTGAGTAATATACATAGTGAATATGAAAAGTACTCTGGGCCAATATGAAGTTCTACTGGTCAAGTCGAACAACTTCTCCCACGGAACCATCTAAAAATGTCGCAAATGAAAAAAAATCGCTTTCTCCATACAAAGTAGTAATGTTAAAATGACCAATTTTCGACACATGGTTCCATGGAAAAAGTCATTCGATTTGATCAGTAGAGCTGTCATATTCAAATTCCTCCTGTATCTCACATTATATGGACCTATCACATAGATATCTTCAATCAAGTAAATAGGTACCTATAAATTATTATTTTTATACTACACCTGCTCAAGTTTTTTTTTAATTTTTTTTTCTTCAATTCTTCCAAATTAGGAAAGGCAAGGGTTCAAAGCCATACAGCCTAGTTTTTTTTTACAAGTTCGAAATCGGTATCGCCAGTGGCACCTCAACAGCCGGTAAACCTTTTGACACCACAGCCTAGCTCTAGCGCAGTACCAATAACACAGCCAACTACCTCTCCAATGTTGTCTCAGAAGTCTGAAACCAACATTAATCTCCCTAGCAAAAATATTAAATTAAGTTTTAACAACTGTAATAATTTTAATATAAACTTTAATTAATAGAGATTTTATTTTTTATTTTCCTCGTAGGTGTAGTATAAAGCACTATGTATCACTCGGCGAGAAAGTGCGATTCCTAACTCGAGCGAATTAAGGCCCTCCGCTTCGCGTCGGTCCTCAAACTTCGCCCTCGTTAGTAATCGGTGACTTTCTCCCCTCGGTGAACAATGTACTATTATACTGGGACGTAATAAAGAGTAGTAATGCTACCCTGTGAAATCCCGGAAATAATCCCGGAATTCAATAAATTACAAATTATATCACTTTGTACAGATTCGTAAATTAATATTAGTTCGAAGAGCCTTATTAGGTTTTTAGGGTTCGTACTAAAATTGTTCAAATGAAAATGGTCTGTTTTATGTATAGGAAAATAAAACGAAGTTGGCAGGTTTTTGTCTTTTTGTTATATTTATGTTTAATTACAAAACTTATATTATTTAAATACGTCACAAAGTAAACAAACTATATAGAACAAAACATAATCCTGTCTTTTCTATCGCGTAGTTAAGTTTAATTACAATTACTCGTAATATTTACTCGGCTCAAATCAAGGCAGAAACTCTCGACTCTTTCTATTCCTTCTTATCATTTTACCTTTGTCTCAAAATCTTTTGCAGTTGCCACTGCAAGACTCTGGAATGATTTACCGGTGAACTTTAGACAAGCGCCAACATCTTTAAGAGACTGGTGTATAAATATTTTCTGAATGTGTAGATGTGACTTCTCCTTTATATATATTTATATTATTTACAAGAATTTACTTACCTTTACGCATTCATTTAAGTATATTTTATACTAGCTAACCCGCGTAACTTCGTCTTCGTAACTTTAACCTTTTACGCAGTGCACGCAACGGAAGCTCTCAAAAGGGTCATTTTTTCCCTGTTTTTCCAACATTTTTCATTGATGATCCGCTCCTTTTCATCGTGATGCCTTTAGCCTTACTCGATAAATGGGCTATTTCACACTAAAAGAATTTTCGAAATCAGTTCAGTAGGTCCAGATATTACTCCCTACAACCTCACTAACTCACTTTTTATAAAATTAGTATAAATTTAGATTAGAAGACATATTATTACTCTACAAATAAATATTTAATTGACAATTTATTGTAATCGTGGTTGTACAATATAAAAAAAAAATACTGTGACAAATGTGAAAAATACTGTGATCCTTCTATAACTCTGTGGTTCTATCATGAAAATAATGAAACACGTATTTTTTCCTTTTAGTGCCCATACAAAAACATTAAGATAAAATGATTTAAAGTACAAAAAAGGTACACAAATCACTCTAAATTTTATAAATAACTCACGATTGAGACCCGCCACTTAGACAAGTAGACACAGGTAGGTATTTTATGGAGTAATTTTAATCATATATTATATTTTTCGGACATTTTTTTTAATACATCAATATTTACCTACCTTTTTTATTAAAAAAATGGGTCTTATTTTAAAATCTATAAGTGATACTTAAGGCATAAAAAAATCCACTGTAAGAAAAAACACTCAGTATATTATGATTACATGGCTGGATAGAGAGTATTTATTATATATATCATCACGGGTGCCTTACGTCGACCGAGACCGCCTAGACGGCCTCGGGGTACCCAGCGGAGGGGTTTTTAATCCCACCTCGTCGTAGCCGATGGTGTGAGTGTACACCGAACAAGTGGCTAGCTCGTCGCGGTGTTTGAATAGAGTCAATAACCCATCTATAAACAGTTTCACAAGTTAGTATAGTGAAACTGTGACCGACAGCTTAACGTGCTCTCCGAGGCACTAAGTTGCTAAATAATTGTACATATTTTTTAGATTAATAACGCATTGGTACACACCGGGGTTTGAACCAGGGACCTCTAACCAACTAGGCCACCACGTATTTAAAGATATACCTATATAGAACTTCTCATAAATTTTGCAACCTATATTCCTGTAAATAAATAATTTTGTGTGTTTTATAATTTGCTTTGGTTTCAGACTCCGTTGTTGACAAAATGTGTATCCTCTAATCTCTGAGACACAGACTGATTTGCATTATAATTACAGATGAGAGTTTCGTAAATGTGGTAGAAGTGGGACTACGAAGAAAATAATTTGACGGTATTTTATCATTTTGTACATTATAATAATATACAACAAGAGAAACAAATACTTAAGGGAAATGGATTCGCGTCTCAAACTTTTTAGGTGGGAGGAAAGTCTCTATAACTTCGTTAGGCCGACCGACCGGTCTCGTTACCACCACCCATACAGATGAAAAAACCGTCAAGTGACCTATGCCTATGTGGCCTACGTCATGTTTCGGTTTTAGTCTGTGGGTTCACCGGTTTTCTGGAGACTACTGCATCGATTTCTTGTCGAGGTGGTAGTCTCCTTTCAGGGTGCGGTTACGAAATGGGTGGTTGAATTGACGATAAGGCAGCGAGTATATACTCGTAATGCAATTCGTCATTGTCGCCCCCCATTTCGTAATCGCATCATTTAGGCATAGTGGGAGCGATCAATATTGTTTAAGAACAATTATTGATTGACCCCATTCATGGACTTTGTAGGTCTGCTCACCACCAGGTAGATACAAAGTCACATGTCGTGCTCCAATAAAAAAATAAAAAAAAAAAAAAAACGTCTAAACGTTGCTTTCAGTAATATTAAAGTTTTATTTTGAAAAAAAAAAAACGTGGCGGTGCGGCAAATATTACTT
Source organism: Monopis laevigella (assembly GCA_947458855.1). Classification (NCBI taxonomy): domain Eukaryota; kingdom Metazoa; phylum Arthropoda; class Insecta; order Lepidoptera; family Tineidae; genus Monopis; species Monopis laevigella. Next base: position 15,984,995 of record OX381583.1, on the reverse strand, counting down.
ACTCAATCTTAATTACATAGTGTCTTAATAAAAAAAAATCTATTAATCTTTGATAAGGCAACTATAGTATTTTTTTTATTTTAAAACATATACCTAGTTGTAATTTCAAAGGTTCAGAGTTTTTTTTATAAAGAGACGATTTTGAAGAATATAATTATATTTTATTCATATATCATCACGGGTGCCTTACGGCGACCGAGACCGCCTAGACGGCCCCAGGGTACCCAGCAGAGGGGTTTTAATCCACCTCGTCATAGCCGATGGTATGAGTCTACACCGAACAAGTGGCTAGCTCTTTGCGATGTTTGAATAGACTCAATAACCTATCTATAAACAGTTTCACAAGATGGTTTAGTGAAACCGGGACCGACAGCTTAACGTGCTCTCTGAGGCACTATATAGTGGTGTTGTCCAACATATGTACATACATTTTTTAATTAAAAACTCATTGGTACACACCGGGATTCAAACCAGGGACCTAAGTGTGTTTAATTCCACGATCTAACCGACTCGGCCACCACACACTACATAACACTTTAATAACCTACCAAAATATATATTTGACAATGAGAGATCAAATAAACTCAGTTACATTAGCCAATATTGATATGCTACCTATGTTAATATCCTAAAAAATATAGATAGATAGTCTACCTACACTTTCGTCTAAGAAAATATTTTTTGTAGGTAGGTACCTAGCTGGGGACTGGCAGTGAGTGGCGACTACTCTCATCGGAGTTAAGTACTGTTATTGCCCGGTAGAGGGTGTTGCATGAGGATATTCACTAAGAGGAGGCACAAGGACAAATAAAATAGGTGAAATATGCAAATATTTTATTTTATTCGATGTAAAAAAAATATACCTATATATGGTGACTTTGAAAGGATGTACTTTGGGTTAATATGGGGTTCTACTGATCAATACGAACAACTTTTCCCATGGAACCATATGAAAAAAGAAATTGCCTTCTCCATACAAACTAGTAAATAGGTTTCATGGGAAAAGTTGTTCGATTTGATCAGCATAACCTCATATTAGCCCAAAGTTCATCCTTTTAAATTCACCATGTATACGTAACAATCATAATAATAAAAAGATAAATAAAATAAAGAAACTATGTAATTAGGGATCAAGTAAGTAAAACCTACACATCATCGTTAATTTTTTCCAAAAAAAAAACACTATGTCACTAGGTCACGGGTGCCTTACGGCGCCCGAGACCGCCTAGACGGTACCCAGCGGAGGGGTTCTTAATCCCACCTCGTCGTAGCCGATGGTATGAGTCTACACCGAACAAGTGGCTAGCTCGTCGCGATGTTTTGAATAGACTCAATAACCCATCTATAAACAGTTTCACAAGTTGGTACAGTGAAACCGGGACCGACAGCTTAACGTGCTATCCGAGGCACTAGTGGTGTTGTCAAACAAATGTACATATTTTTTTTAAATTAAAAAGTCATTGGTACACACCGGGATTCGAACCAGGTACCTAAGTGTTTTTAAGTCCAACGTCTAACCAACTAGGCCACCACGTATAGACTAGAAAACACACTAAAATCACTGAAAACAACGTTAAGAGCAGCGTCTGATCAAACATTTCCCATACTTTCACGACCTTTTGGCCCTAACTGTTACTGTGTTTTTTTTTTTCATTCTGCGTAAGACTGCGTAACTTTAACCGTTTACAACGGAAGCTCTCAAAAGGAACATTTTTTCCCGTTTTTCCAACATTTTTCATTGATGATCCGCTCCTATTCATCGTGTCATATTGCCTTTAGCTTTACTCGATATGGGCTATTCAACACTAAAAGAATTTTCGAAATCAGTTCAGTAGGTCCAGATATTACTCCCTACAACCTCACTAACTCACTCTTTATAAAATTAGTATAGATTTAGATTAGAAGTTGTTTTTTTTATATATTGTGTTCTATACGTACCCTTGTATAACTCTGTGGTTCTATCATGAAAATAATGAAACACGTATTTTTTCCTTTTAGTGCCCATACAAAAAGATTAAGATAAAATTATTTAAAGTAGGTACAGAAAAGGTACACAAATCAATCTACATTTTATAAATAACTCGCGATTGAGACCCCGCTACATGTCTACAGGTATTTTATTTGCTTGATACGAAGATAATAATAATATGTATTTGTTGGAGTAATTTTAATCATATAAATATAATTTATTTTTCGTAATGTTTTTTTGTATACAAGAATACTTCTACTTGTATACGAATATAGGTACTTTTATCTTTTTTATTAAAAAATGGGTCTTATTTTAAAATCTTTAAGTTATACTTAAGGCATAAAAAAATCTACTGTAAGAAAAAAACACTCAGTATATTAGATTAGATGGCTGGATATAGAGAATATATTATATATATTATCACGGATGCCTTACGTCGACCGAGACCCCTAGACGGCCCCGGGGTACCCAGCGGAGGGGTTTTTAATCCCACCTCGTCGTAGCCGATGGTGTGAGTGTACACCGAACAAGTGACTAGCTCGTCGCGGTGTTTGAATAGACTCAATAACCCATCTATAAACAGTTTCACAAGTTAGTATAGTGAAACTGTGACCGACAGCTTAACGTGCTCTCCGAGGCATTAAGTTGCTAAACAATTGTACATATTTTTTAGATTAATAACGCATTGGTACACACCGGGGTTTGAACCAGGGACCTCTAACCAACTAGGCCACCACGTATTTAAAGATATACCTATATAGAACTTCTCATAAATTTAACCTATATTCCTGTAAATAAATAATTTCGTGTGTTTTATAATTTGCTTTGGTTTCAGACTCCGTTGTTGACAAAATGTGTATCCTCTAATCTCTGAGACACAGACTGATTTGCATTATAATTACAGATGAGAGTTTCGTAAATGTGGTAGAAGTGGGACTACGAAGAAAATAATTTGACGGTGTTTTATCATTTTGTATATTATAATAATATACAACAAGAAAAACAGAAATACTTAAGGGAAATGGATTCGCGTCTCAAACGTCTAAACGTTGCTTTCAGTATATTCAAGTTTTTTTTTTGAATAAAAAAAACGTGGCGATGCAAATATTACTTACTCAATCATAATTACATAGTGTCTTTATAAAAAAAAATCTATTAACTTTTGATAAGGCAACTATAGTATTTTTTTTTATTTTAAAACATATACCTAGTTGTCATTTCAAAGGTTCAGAGTTTTTTTTATAAAGATGTTCAGTTTACTCGTTAAAAAAAATATTTTTAAAATGACAGAGAATACTTTGAAGTTTGTATTCTTTTGGCATGTGTCACAGTACATAAAATTCTTTGTAAAAATACTTCTAGTTTGTCCATATTATAGTTATATTGTGTTAAATAACGTTTTATTTAGCGAAAAATCACCCCAGAACCTACAACAAACCTTTATAAGACCTACAAACCTGGTCATTTGGCGACCGTGCATTTTCAGGGAGGTTTAGTCTTATAACTATATCATGGATGTACTTCGAAATTCTCGAAAAATATATAGAAGTGGATTTACGAAGGTAGCTAATAAAGTCGAGGAGTTGTGCAATGTACCCGCTTATGATGTGGTGGAATTATGAACTACTTACCGGGAAGGCGGAGCTTTTATTCGCATGTGACGAAAAGATCCGACAACTTTGGGCTGAAAGCGGGACACCAGAAGAAGAAATTTTAGAAGAATTAGAGGTAACCGATAATATCGAGCTAAAATGGTTCAGAATTAAAGGTAAAGTACAAAATTTACTGAATAATAAAAGCTCAGATTCAATTCTTAATTCTTCTGGAATATCACACATAAACCAGGCTTCACAGCATAATCAGTCCCATAATATTTATGTGGAGACTGAGAATATGCCTACTACTATTAAAAGGCAGTTTCAATTACCTAAGATAGAACTTAAGAAGTTTGATGGCAACATTAAGAACTGGCTATCATTCTGGGGCCAATTTAAAAAGATTGATAACGATTCTGCTTTGGACGATGATGACAAGTTCCAATATTTGTACCAAGCAACTGAACCAGGGACTTGCGCTCGTGAGCTAATAGACCTAGCGGTGCTAATTATAACAAAGCTATCACACAATTAAAGTCGCGATTCGCTCGAGACGATTTGTTGATACAGAACTATGTGAGGGAACTATTATATTTGGTTTTATCTCAATCAAGGGATCACGTAAAGATGGATTTGCGTATACTTTACGATAAATTAAACACACAGCTTCGAGCATTGGAAACGTTTGGGGTGACCAGCGATAAGTATGCGGTGATGCTGTTCCCGTTAGTCGAGTCGGCGATTCCATCGGTCTCAACGATCGTACATATCTAAACGCCTGATTAAAAAACTCAACTTAAAAACCGTGAGTAAGGAGAGCGTACGACACTGTTTATTCGGCGGGATCGCGACGGAAGTCGAACAACATAGTTTATACGAATTTGAGGTACAAGATTTATTCGGTAAGTTCAAATTTAATATTACAGCTTTAGATAAAAACAAAATTTGCGGATATTTACCACGTTTACTGGACACTAATATTTTACAGCGATTAAATAATTTTAATATAAACCTTAGCCATTGTAACAGTAGTATTTCGGACGTTGACTTATTGATAGGTGCGGATTATTCGGGATTTTTATTTACTGGGGATATTATACAAGTTAACGATAAATTGGTAGCCATGAAGTCCAAATTAGGGTGGGTAATTCAGGGTAGAATTAACCAAGCATGCGCTTCCACCATCGTCAACACCTCGACCTGTCTTATAGATATTTCTGATTTTTGGAAATTGGAGACAATAGGTATAAAGGATCCCGCGTAAACTAAAAATAACGAAACTTTACAACGTGAGCTAATGAATTACTATAAGGATACAATTAAGATTAATACAGAGGGTCGCTACGAAGTGTATTTACCGTGGGAAGAGCATATTACACTTATAAATAATAAGGATATGGCGTACAAACGTCTCATTTCTACTACCAAAAGGTTAGTACAAAAGAATTTATTTAATAACTACAATGAAGCTTTCAATGAGTGGCTACAATGTGGTATAATAGAGAAAGTTCACGGCGATGTCGACGGCCACTACTTACCGCACCATGCCGAAGTCAAGGAAGCGAGCCTGACAACTAGAGTCCGGCCCGTGTTCGACGCATCGGCGAGAGATCGAAATGGTCAATCACTCAACTCTTGTCTAGAGAAGGGTATCAACTTTATTGAAACTATACCTAAATTATTATTAGAATTTAGGAAACACCCTGTTGGTATTACCTCAGACATAAGGAAGGCTTTTCTTCAAATAAGTATTAATACTAACCATCGTAAGTACCTACAGTTCTTATGGTGGAAGAACGAAGAACGTAATGAACTAGTTACATACCGCCACTGTAGAGTCGTCTTCGGTGTCACGTCGAGTCCATTTTTACTAGCCGCAACCATTCAGCATCACCTACAAAATGTACCTGAAAACTTAAAACCTACGGCAGATAAATTATTTCGTTCATTTTATGTCGATAACTGTGTAACGAGCTGCGAGAGTGTAGAGTCGGCTAACACTTTTATTGACCAATCGAAACAAATAATGTCTACTGCGAAAATGGATTTAAGAGGCTGGGTGACGGGTCCATCGCTCGAAGAAGAGACGTTGAATATACTAGGTTTACAATGTAATACCAAGACTGACATTATGTATATAAATACGGGACAATTATTCTACAATGGTGAGACTAAACGATTGGTATTGTCATACGCGCAGCGGATTTTCGACCCAGTCGGGTATACCAGTCCGGTTAGCTTAGTACCTAAACTATTATTACAAAAACTATGGCAACTTAAACTAGAATGGGATGTAGAGATACCTAAAAATATTAAAAATAAATTTATACAATGGTTAGATAAATTAAATATACTGACAGAAATTTACTTACCACGACGCGTTACGACAAGAACCTATAAATAAATGTAAGTTGTCCATACATACCTTTTGCGATGCTAGCGGAAGTGCCTACGCCGCCTGCGTATACCTACGTAGTCAGTACGAAGACAAAGTGACTGTAGAGTTGCTATCGGCGAGGACAAGAGTGGCTCCAGCGAAAATGTGCACAACGAACGATGTCGAGATATCGATGCCACGTCTGGAGTTACTAGCAGCTGTCATTGCAGTGCGTTTATACGCACAAGTTATACAATCTTTTGACTTTGAATATAAATCCTATTTTTAATCGGATTCCAGTGTCACACTAACGTAGATCAAAACTGATGGAGATTGACCAGTTTTCGTGAAGAACAGGGTAAAAGAAATTCGAAATACGAGTCACCCAAACGATTGGCATCATATCCGCGGTACTTTAAACCCTGCGGATCTTCCGTCTCGGGGTTGTAACGCCGACATACTCAGAGATACACGGTGGTGGCAAGGGCCGTCATGGCTGAATTTAGAATCAAAGGATTGGCCAATATCTGATATATCTTACTCTATAGTTTCTAAGGATAATTCTTTACTTGTAAATACATTAGATAATTTTTCTACAAATTTATTATATTTTTCTAATTATAACAAAATCATCAGAATGGTTGCGTGGATATACAGGTTTATTCATAATTGTAAAAATAAAATGAAATTATTGAAGGGTGATTTAAGTTTACAAGAAATCAAGTCAGCTGAGAACAAATTACATACATACATACATACATATCATCACGGGTGCCTTACGGCGCCCGAGACCGCCTAGACGGCCCCAGGGTACCCAGCGGAGGGGTTTTAATCCCACCTCGTCGTAGCCGATGGTATGAGTCTACACCGAACAAGTGGCTAGCTCGTCGCGATGTTTTGAATAGACTCAATAACCCATCTATAAACAGTTTCACAAGTTGGTATAGTGAAACCGGGACCGACAGCTTAACGTGCTCTCCGAGGCACTATAGTGGTGTTGTCAAACAAATGTACATAATTTTTTAAAATTAAAAACTCATTGGTACACACCGGGATTCGAACCAGGGACCTAAGCGTTTTTAAGTCCAAGGTCTAACCAACTCGGCCACCACGTATATTATTATTTTTTACATAATTGTAGAACCCTTTAAACCCCAAAGTTATTCATAGCCTACAATAACAAAATATTATAGAAACTATTATGACAGTTTTTTATTGTGCCTGCAATTAATACCAGCCTATATTACAATGTATAGCAACATTTTATTTTAAACCTCGAGAACAATAAGAAGTTCTCATAAAAGTATTGTATAATATTGGGTTTTATTAAAAACAAAATAGGTACTACATTTTACATATTAGGCGAAATGCTTTTAAAATCTCATATTTAAGAAATAAAACCATCCAAAACATTAATACAGTTGTGCTTTAGATTTTTATAACTCTTCACAACTAGAAACGGAAATAATGTTTCTACCCTAATTGTTTATTTCCTGAAAACCTGTGAACTCATAGACTAACGCTGAGATACGACTCATCAAGTGATCTAGTCGTATCTCAGTGTTACTAGATCTTTGGATCTGTATATTTTGGCGGCAAAAATGTATAAAATTTCTTTTTTTTAGGGCTAAAATAATTATTCAAGGCAATGGCACGTTAAATGTATGTCGGAGAGACAATTGGATTGCGAGTGGGAATCTAAGGCGGTCTCGGGCGCCGTAAGGCACCAGTGATGATATATGAATAAAATATAATTATATTCTTCAAAATCGTCTCTTTTGACCAGGTTTGTAGGTCTTATAAAGGTTTGATGAGAACAAATTATTTTTATTAATTCAAAAAGAGGCTTATTCAGATATAAACCAAATAAAAAACTTAAAAACTTGTATTAGCTCTGAAGGGTTAATTACAGTGGCTACAAAGTTAAGATTGGATAGTGAGCCCGAAAGCTTCATATTACCTGTATTATTGCCGGGAAAACATACAATTATTCAGAGGTTGGTGTTGTATGAACATAAGAAGCTTTATCATGCCGGGACTCAAACACTTTTAGCCAATTTGAGACAGACCTTGTGGATTACTGGCGTACGACTGTTAGTAAAGAATGTATCTAAACAATGTGTTGTATGTAGGAGGCACAATGCCAAACCATACAATACACCGTTGACAACATTACCACACGATCGGACGAAGGACGGAAAACCGTTCGAGATCACCGGCGTTGACTTAGCGGGACCTCTGGTGCTAAGAACTGATAATAAAGTCTGGATAGTATTGTTCACATGCGCCATCTATCGAGCAATACATCTAGAATTAACAACATCCTTATCAACTGAAGACTTTTTGCTTGCTTTTAGAAGATTTACGTCGCGACGAGGAAGAGTTAGTATTGTTTATTCAGACAACCGAACTAATTTTGTCGGCGTCAAGAATTTGCTGAAAGAAATTGATTGGGCCAAAGTTACGCAATATGCGAATACCCAAAAGATAGAGTGGAAGTTGATAATGTCCTGGTGGGGGGGATGGTGGGAGCGTATGATCGGTATGGTTAAAGATATGCTAAAAAGAATGTTAGGAAAAGCGAGCCTTACATTACAGGAGCTAAGTACCTTATTATGCGAGTGTGAGGCTATTATAAATTCGCGTCCATTAACTTACGTTGCAGATGATTTTAATACACCGATTCAACCGATAACACCCGCGAATTTTCTACAACCCTTGCCATGTTCTGACTTGTCAGATTTTAATCATATCGATTCAGAAGGGTTAAATCTTAGGCTTCGATATTTAGCTAATCTACGTAGCGATTTTAGAGAACGATTTCGAAATGAATATCTCGCGATGTTAGTGTTAAAAGGTAGAAATAATCAAAATAATATAAAAGTAGGGGATATCGTGTTAATAGAAAATCAACAAAAAAGAGTGCACTGGCCTCTCGCCGTTGTAACTAAATTATATGATAGTTTTGACGGGAACCATAGAGTTGCAAAACTTAAGTTAGGACTTTCTTCTAAAGAAATAACGCGCCCGGGTAAGATACTCTACAATCTAGAAGTATCAGCTCGTACTGAGTTTTTGCCTGATAATGCTGAAATTAGGACACGTTCTGGTCGATTAGTGCGTGCACCTAATAGATTCTAGATATTTTTTTGTACAATATTTTAAGTAAGTATTTTTATTGTATTTTATTACTTTGTATACTTACTTATTATTATTATTTTGTGAACGGTACGTAATTACTTAATTATTATTTTTTATTTTCCTTTCTTTAAGTTGGGAGGATGTTCAGTTTACTCGTTAAAAAATATAATTTTAAAATGACAGAGAATACTTTGAAGTTTGTATTCTTTTGGCATGTGTCACAGTACATAAAAATCTTTGTAAAAATACTTCTAGTTTGTCCATATTATAGTTATATTGTGTTAAATAACGTTTTATTTAGCGAAAAATTACCTCAGAACCTACAACAAACCTTTATAAGACCTACAAACCTGGTCAAAAGAGACGATTTTGAAGAATATAATTATATTTTATTCATATATCATCACTGGTGCCTTACGGCGCCCGAGACCGCCTAGACGGCCCCAGGGTACCCAGCAGAGGGGTTTTAATCCCACCTCGTCCTAGCCGATGGTATGAGTCTACACTGAACAAGTGGCTAGCTCTTTGCGATTACCTAGCTGGGGACTGGCAGTGAGTAGCGACCACTCTCATCGGAGTTAAGTACTGTTATTACCCAGTAGAGGCTGTTGCATGAGGATATTCACTAAGAGGAGGCACAAGGACAAATAAAATAGGTGAAATATGCAAATATTTTATTTTATTCGATATAAAAAAAATATACCTATACATGGTGACTTTGAAAGAATTTACTTTGGGCTAATATGGGGTTCTACTGATCAATACGAACAACTTTTCCCATGGAACCATGTGGCGCAAATGAAAAAAGAAATTACCTTCTCCACACAAACTAGTAATGTTATTACCAATTTGTATGAGGAACCCAAAATTAATTTCATTTGCGACACATGGTTTCATGGGAAAAGTTGTTCGATTTGATTACCATAACCTTATATTAGCCCAAAGTACATCCTTTCAAATTCACCCTGTATAGGTAACAATCATAATAATAAAAAGATAAATAAAATAAAGAAACTATGTAATTAGGGATCAAGTAAGTAAAACCTACACATCATCGTTATTTTTTTCCAAAAAAAAAAAACACTAAAATCACTGAAAACAACGTTAAGGGCAGCGTCTGATCAAATATTTCCCATACTTTCACGACCTTTTGGCCTTAACTGTTACTGTGTTTTGTTTTTAGTTTTGGCCCGAAAGTCGTTTTGCTGCCTAAATTGTAAGTATAATCTCTTACGTGCTCTTCCTCTTATTAAGGGTCGGGGGGAAGGTTTACATAAATGTATGGTAGCGTTACCGATTCACCGTAATGCGCGGGGAGAGGTAATACTTTGCAGTTGAATTAGCATGAGCATTGAAGAGCCTCATCAGACAATCCTCTTATATTGTTTTTGAAGTTAGAGTTCGGCGATCGCGAACAAAATTAGCTTTCGCATTTTCAGTATTTCTCCACTATTGTTTGTTGCAGAATTAAAATAATATTTTTGTCGGTCATGTGTTGGATATCAATTTTTCTTTTTTATAAGTAGGTCTACTTGTGAAAATAACTAGGTATTCGAATGAACTTTTATAAGGTCAACCGTAATTGCGTTATAATCTTTAAATTTTACGTTAACTATAATTTTATATTAAATTTTTAAAGATAAAAATGCAATGAAAAAAATTCTGGTGGGCGGGCCTCGTACCCACGAACCTCGCTATCGCGGAAAGGCGCTCAACCGCTGAGCCAACCAGGTTCCAGTAACCCCTCACGAATTTTGTCATTGCTTATTATCTACTTATACAGAGACGCCCTCGATTAGCTTTCTTCTAATAACTCTTATACGAGTGAAGTTAGAAGTCCTAGTTTCTAATACTAGATGGCAGAGGAGTCTGTTTTTTTGTTTTTACTTTTTTCAGTAATTTTATATTTATGCATTTCTATAAATTCACGTTAACTATAATACTATTTAAGATTAGTATAGTTCAGGTACCTATAAAGTAGTGCAATACAAAACCTACTGTGTTACACACTTTGCTTGGTTATTTTTGTTTCATTTAAAAAGGAAATTTTAGACGCAATTCCCCTAGTTAGGGCAAAAAAGCATCTATACATATAATAAAATCGTAAACTTGCTGTGTACATTAAATGTTTTTGCCAACAAAATACTAGAAGAAATAAGAAGTTATTTAGTAGATTTTTTTTTTTTTTTTGCTTTGTTTGTTTGATGTATTATTTCATTGAAGTGAACATACAGAATCAAAACATATAATTAAAAAAATAACGTGAGAGTCACGTGATACGTGCTCGGTGAGCCCTCCTGTGGCGATGAGCATCAAGATTGAGGGACCACATTTTTTATATTAAGATTATGCTAATAATTTTTAGATCCGCAAGCAGTTAGCAAAAATCGGGTTAAAATATCCTTGAGTTTGTAAAACTTAAAATAAATAAGTTTAAAGGATTATAGTTGGCCCCTCTATTCTGGCGTTTTTATTAAAGTGCACTTCAATATCTTTAAATCTACAGTAGTAACAAACTTAGAAAATAGCAGTTTGTAAAAAAATATACTCTCGAAACCTCACTTCCGATTTTTCTTTTATAAACTTGAGGTTCTTTTGCAAACTTAAACTTGCTTTTTACCAGATATTGGCTTCATAAGAATTATTGACAAATTCTTATTATTAAAATGTGGTCAAAAGTTTTCATAATAAATCTCACGCACTAGCTATACATATAATATCACTACAGACTTCTCCGAGTATTAAAATATATATACACCGGGTGTTTTTTTAACAATGATAATATTTTTTTGGTGCCTCCAGTATCACTTTTAGAACCCATTTTTTAAATAAAAAAGGTAAGTAAGTATTTTTTTTCTTCAAAAATAAAGTCCAAAAAATATATTATTATATGAACAAATATATCTATATGCCTACAAATACATAATAAAAAGTCTTCGTATCTAACAAGTAAATCACAATTAGACAAGGCTTTAATTCGTGAATTTAGTATGAAAGTTAACGTGATTTGTAGATCTTTTTTTTGTACTTTAAGTTATTTATCATTGTTTTTGTATAGGAGACACTAAAAAAGAAAGTCCGAAAAAACATTATTATATGAACAAACGTCTATATGCTTAAAATTACTCCTACAAATACATAATAAGTCTTCGTATCTAACAAGTAAAACATAATTAGACAAGTGATAGGCTTTAATTCGTGAGTTTAGTATGAAAGTTAACGTGATTTGTAGATATTTTTTTTGTATTTTAAGTTATTTATCTTTATGTTTTGTATAGGAGACACTAAAAGAAAAAAATAGGTGTTTCATTATTTTCACCATAGAACACAATATAATTTTTTTATCACCGTGACAAAAAACATCCAGTGTATTAAAAAAAGGGAATATAGAAAATTTATTTCTAAAATTGAATACTGTATATTTTTTTTTTGGGAAATAACTCTACATTAATATTAATGAGAATGGAAACACTTGATATTACTTTCTTTTACGAAAAGCTATCAAATCGATCAATTGAGAACGATTCAATGTTTTTAATTAATAAAACCATTATATACATGGTATTTCTAAATTAATTAATTATCGTAAACATTAATAGTAGAATATACGTGGTGGCCGAGTTGGTTAGACCTTGGACTTAAAAACACATAGGTCCCTGGTTCGAATCCCGGTGTGTACCAATGAGTTTTTAATTTAAAAATTTATGTACATTTGTTTGACAACACCACTATAGTGTCTCGGAGAGCACGTTAAGCTGTTGGTCCCGGTTTCACTATACCAACTTGTGAAACTGTTTATAGATGGGTTATTGACTCTATTCAAAACATCGCGACGACCTAGCCACTTGTTCGGTGTAGACTCATACCATCGGCTACGACGAGGTGGGATTAAAAACCCCTCCGCTGGGTACCCTGGGGTCGTCTAGACGGTCTCGGGCACCGTAAGGCACGCGTGATGATATGTATGTATGTATTAATAGTAGAATCGATTACTATTTTAGCCGTGATGGCTATGGTCCCCGACTAGCACCGAGACAACTTTTTTTTAATATATTTTTTATTATATATATTTCAATTTATTTAATAAATTAAGATTTAAAAAACCTATTTTAGTTATTTTGTGACTATTTATTTTATAACCTATGTGTTCTTATTATTAACAATAAACCAAAACATCATATCTCGACTATAAATTATGACATTGAGGATGTCATAGAGCGTGGAATTGTTTTTTTTCTTCTAAATATAAGGTGGCATCGGATCACGGCAGTTACGACCCAGTGCCATGATCCGTATCTTCACTTAATTTAAGTGCCGTTTTATCTGGATTTGAAAACAACCTTCATCAATTCTGGCTGTATACAATGAATCGATTTTATTTCTCCTTGACGGAAGTAAGCATCATTATATGATCATACTCTTCAAAGTTCTTGCTTTTCTTTATTTTAGTGTCCGACATAGTTTAGTTTCAGTACTCAAATACGACCCTCTTCGTAGCAAGCGTAGTGTAGTGCCACATCGTATTAAGGAATATTAAGTAATATGGATCAATATAGAGCAACCAGACAACACAACACTAGCAATTCAGTTTAACAGTAGTCGCTGGCAACGGATGAGGCTTTACTGGCAGTGCTTTTATTATTATCATAGATTTATAGGTAAAGTTTTTAATAAAATACAAAGGTTGACTGCCTCCGTAATGGTTGTGCCTTTGGCGTTGTATCCAGAGGTAGTGGGTTCGATTCCCACCCAATGCAAAAAAATATTAGTACATTTTTCTGTACAGTTTGTCATTGTCTGGATGTTTATAAAATTTAATATGTAGGTTATGGTACACATAGCACAAGCCTAGAGCTTAGCTTGTGACCAGAGCAATATGTGTAAATTTTCCTACATATTATTATTATATCGTTGTCCATATTACACAATAAAGTTGGTTTTCATATTTAAATCTGTGTATTCCTTTTGTCTTTTTTTCGATTTAAACTCATGATAATAATTAAAGTATTGCCAGTAAAACCTTATCCATTGCCAGCGAAGACTAAAACTAAATTGATAAGGTATGAATGTATTGACTAGTTGCTCTATATTGATCCATGTTCCTTAATACGATGTGACATGGAGCAAAATCGCTGTTATTTCGTATTGCAGTAAATTGCTTGATGTGGTCGTGAAGTCATAATGGACTAATAGATATTGCTTAGAATTGAGCAATTTCAGTTGCCTGCGTAATTTCTCTCTATGTCTGTCTTTTCTTTTTTTTTAAGTTACTTGCGAATAGGCTTAAATTTAAGCTTATTAGAGCTTTGCTTTTATTAGGCACGATTGAATCCAAATTCATTTTATTTTTATTTTATTTTACAATGTTGAGATAAATTAGGGCATAAACATTATTTTTACACAAATATCAAAAAAATACTAACATAGTTTAATAGTCGTGGTAAAATATACGTGGTGGCCTAGTTAGTTAGACCTTGGAGTTAAAAACACTTAGATCCCTGGTTCGAATCCCGGTGTGTACCAATGAGTTTTTAATTAAAAAAATTATGTACATTTGTTTGACAACACCACTATAGTGCCTCGGAGAGCACGTTAAGCTGTCGGTCCCGGTTTCTCTATACCAAGTTGTGAAACTGTTTATAGATGGGTTATTGAGTCTATTCAAAACATCGCGACGAGCTAGCCACTTGTTCGGTGTAGACTCATACCATCGGCTGCGACGAGGTGGGATTAAAACCCCTCCGCTGGGTACCCTGGGGCCATCTAGGCGGTCTCGGGCCGTAAGGCACCCGTGATGATAATGTACTTCCTAGTTAGTGTTTTCTTGATACAACTAACAGTACTATTAAATCTATAAAAACGTGTCATCGCAGTTATGCAATACATAACTGATTGACCGCTTTATTTGCTCTAATGAGGATACTATTTTGCCTATAATTGGCATTAAATATGCGGGTAATAAGGTATTATGTTACAAAAACTATGTGTCAGTACATAGTTTTTGTAACATAATACCTTATTACCCGTATGTACTGACTGTACTTTAAAGTGAATTTTGTTAAGCAGGGCAATCAAATTTGCCACAAATAATTCTCATAAAGAATGTAATAGATGAAATTTATTACAGCGCCGATTATTTTCACATATACAGCAATTTGTAATTTTATAAATTGCTGTATATATAAATAAACATAGTAATGTCAGAATTACTACTATACACATGTTTATTAAAATTACAAATTATCGTAAATATCAACCCGTATATAACATGTTACATAATTCGTAGTCTACGTTGGAACCCCAAAAGTTTGACCAAAAGTAATTTTCAAGATAAATTTGATACTACCCCAATAAAAATTGTACATGCATGAAATATTTTCCATAAGCTTTCTTATCTAGGAAAATACTTCAATAAAGGATTTATGAAGTGTGACTGGATTTAGATGTCGGCAATACCTATACCTAAACATATTTTTTCAGTCAAATCAAAAAGCTAAAATCATTTATTTCATGTAAATCTTTACAGATATTTATGAATAGTCAAAAAAAAGTTTAACAACTATGAGGCCTTAGAGTGCGTTTGGTTTGGCAGCTATTCATTAACAAAAGAACGACAAATATTTATTATACTTCGATATCAGATTTAGAACTTAAACGCGATGAACGGAAATCTTAATATGATAAATACTACCGGACCGAACACACACTACATAACCAACTAATGTAAGACTAGGGAGCTTAGCATAACCACATAGATATATATCGACAATCGATAAAATGAAGTTTATGAATGAACATTCATTCATAAAATTGATATGTATCGATTTTGTCGATTTATCGAGCCTATCGATGCTGTTGTGCTAAGGCCCTAGGTGGTTAGCTGATTCCATGGACCTGTCAACTGTCAGTACCTTGCAATACTATAATAATATGTATATATATATTTTTTAAACTAGCTAGTACCTGTAACTTCGTGTGCGTGTGATTAAAAACAATAATACCGCACCACAACCTTCACCGGGCATGCGTCACTTGTTAATAATTAATAGGGCTTCTAATAAAATAAAAATTAAAAAAAATCATTGGACATGTCGATTTTGGTGAAATAAACGCTAAATTTTAATGTTACTTCCAATAAAACTTCTTATCTTTTAGTAATTCAATTTGAAATCTAATGAGCGACATTTACGTGATGGCTGCGAACTAATGAATATACATACGAGAAAAAAAAAAATGTTTTTGCTTCTTTTATTTATTTGCAGTATTATTTTTGCAAAAATCTTTAATGTACAGACACGGAAAGTTTACCATTTTATTATGCATGGTGACTGTGAAGGAATATTATACAAAAAAGGTTGTACTTTGGGCTAATATATGAGGTATGTATAGTTATGAAGTTCTACTGATCAAATTGAACAACTATTTCCATAGAACCATGTGAAAAAAAATCTTAATTCTTCTTTATACAAACTGTCAAAATGACCAATTTTAATATGGAAGCCAATTTTTTTTTTTCATTTGCGATACATGGTTCCTTAGGAAAAGTTGTTCGAGAGTCTCATATTAGCCCAATGTACAACCTTTCAAATTCATTATGTATAATATCTTCACCGTTCATGAGGCTTCTACTGATATTATTTTTTTAAAAATCTCCTACTATTTACTGTATAAAAAAATCTTCAGGAGAATTTTAATACCGTTAACATTTATTTTTGCAGTGAATACCCAATAGAATTTCAATAAATACAATAAAAAAAGTTTTACAGCTGAATTAATTTTACTGTGATACCTTTTTAACAATACGTACCAAAGTTACACGTACCAATACCGGGTTATCAAAAGGTTTTGTAAACTCTCTACAAATGTTACATAATACACAGTTTTATTACAAGTACTTTGATATACTTTTTTATTATTAATTTTACAAGTAAAATAAATTGAACAGATTTAATAATAATTTGTTAGCAAAAAAATCCATTTATTAACATAGTAAAACTTTTTGGGAGATTTTTTTTCGTCCGTTTCAAGATTAATAAGAAAATTTAGTTAAGAGGCTATTAGAAGTATAAAGTCTGAGTTCGAACAAAGTAATTGAAGCTTTTCAAGAAAGCAAAAAATCCATTTTTTATTTTGATGATTGAAATGACAAATCAGTTGCTTTAAACTAACTACACTACGAAGGTCCGGTTAAATTAATAAGGTCCAAGATGATTTTTATTTATTTGAAACATTCGAAATTTGACCTAAAATAAACTTGTTTAAAGAATATTATAAGATTTTCACTCAGATAAAAAAAATACATAAACATTTAAATACCTAACTATTTTTCGTTCATATTGGTTCAAGAGTCTTTGCATCGTCTATTGAAGGATCTTAGCCTTCCAATATCGGCCGTCGAAACTTTTATGGAACGTGTTTCCAAGATGCTGTCGACAGGATTATATAGAATTTGGTTGGGGAGAGAGCTTAGTGAACACAGAAAAGGAAGGAGTTAAATTCGGAACCTAACTCTGCTTTGTAGTATCTGCAGTTCACTCCGCTGCCTCCTATCCACGTGATGGACCCATCACCCGAGCGGAAAATTCATGGAACATAGTCTTTCTCTCCTACTTACGTCCCAAATAATATTATTGAATCTCCAAGAAACTTTATAAACAATTAGTTTCACATAGGTATGCTGTGTTTTTTACTAACATTGCTTCTGCTACCTTATTTTACTAAAATCAATTGTATATCAACGACATATCAAAGTTAAAATTTGTCTTATTACCCTTACAAAATGTGTCATATTTTGTCTTTGATATGCATAGTTGATACCCAATTTATTGAAGTAAGAATAAAGCCCCTGACATACAACCTTGAAAGATAGACAATTAAGCTAACTAACTATTTGTTGTAATAAAATGTTCTTTAAATATAATGTTATAAAGGAAATGTAGGACAAAGACTTACGTTCTTCTGGGTAAAAACTATTGTAACACCTACATTTTTTTTTGTAATTATAAACAAAAATAACACAACTATGCCGCACGGCACAATTCTAGATAATATTTTTAATTTATAGGTCATTTACATAGGTTTTTTAGGTAAGTATTTTAATTTAGTTGTTTTATTTTTAAGTAATATTATAATATAAATTGTTCACAAACTTGTTATTAAATAGTTTGTACACAACCTATAAAAGTTTAATGGTGATTATCTATAAATGTGCGTGCCTCAAACCAAAGAATATTTTGCTAAGATGCACGAAAAATACGATATCTATTTTTTTTTGTAACAGGCGCAACGATTTGTCTCTGTAATTGGTTGATATAGTACTTTTTACCAAAGTAAAAGGAAAGGCCTCAATTCTCCTAAATTAACTTAAGTTCAAGCATCGTAATAGAATTACAATCGCTTAATTTGTCACATAAAATATTCTGCTAACCAACCGTCAATAGAATGACGCAAGTTAATTTAAGACGAGCGTCTAATGAGGCCGTTCGATGCTCGTGCTAATTTAACTGCAAAGTATTATACATCTCCCCGCGCATGACGGTGATTCGGTAACGCTTCCATAAATATTTATGTAAACTATCGATGGGCAATTGTTGCAAAAAAAAAGTGATATTGCATTTGGTTGTCGATTTAGTAGTTCCTTTCCATGATTATTCGAATAACAATCGACAAACTACTGACTGAACTACTAATTTACGTACCGCCACAGGAACCGATGCAATTCGCTAGAAAAGTGCGCGTGCCCTTGTTGCGGTATGCGACGAGAGCCAACATTCTATTTTTTAATATATATATATATTTAGACGTAAGAAAATAGATGTTTTTTATTATTTTTTGTTTTGTTTATTAGCTAGTTGATTTGCAAAGACATTCTATAATTTAGAAATATTATATATTAATATATTTAATAATATAAATATTATATATTAATATATATATAATATTATTATAAATAAATTTATTAAAATTTATTTATGTTTCATTTGATACGGGTAATAGTTAAGACCAAATATATGGTCGTGAATGTATCGAAAATGTTTGATCAGACGCCCCTCTTAAGAGCATTGTGGCCAGAACCCTAAAAAGTTTGCAATAAGATTTACAGATTCGTAAATCTGTAATCAATTGAATAGGATCGATCAATCGAACCGTCCGATCAAGCAGATGGCAACTACCCATTTATTTAGTCGTTAATCTCAAAAGCTAGATTTGAATAAAAAACTTTGAAATGTCTTCAGTAGTTTGTACATGATGAAATGTATTCAGTAGTTTAGAATAAATGAATAAAATAGAAAGCGGAATGCTTTTACCGACTGCAAGAAAATACATAAGCTTTGTGCATAATTTACAATGCTAAGTAGGGGTAGATTGAGGGGGCAGGAATTTAATCGCCGCTAATTATATTTTATTTATTCAAAGTTTCAGAAAAACACGACAAAAAGTTGTGTTGAATACATAGTATTAGTTTTGTTGACATAGATCCCTAGTCACATTCCCTGTGTCGTGGTGACAAGTCCTTTTCTAGTTTCAAGTACACGGCCTACAGCTTAATAATTTAGTATTTAGGTATGTATTTCTATTATCGGCGTTTTGTAATATTTTATATACGTTTGTATGTTTGAATTTGTGAATCGCTGTTGATATTTCCACAAATAAACAATAAATTACAGTTTCGATAAACAACTAAGAAAAATAAGATAATAAATAAAACAATTCAACCGAAAATGAACACAAAGTAAGCAATAACAAAAAGTAGGTATTTGTAAAATACCCACAACCTATAGAAAATACAAAGTAAAGTGTAAAAAGTTTAATAAAAAAGTGAACCAAACTAATTAATAAGGAAACTCGGAAGATCGTTGTTGTGGGATGCAACGTGTGTTGACACACTGGCACCATCTCACGTACGGTTGACCTCCACGAGTGCAGGGGCAGCAGCAAATTCTGCTGAAAATCTCAAACCGTGTAAATATGTAAATCTTAGCAAAAGTTACATATTTGCACCTTTTGGGGTCGAAACGATGGGAACCTGGGGTCCTTCGGCCAAAGACTTGACCAAAGAATTATCTGGACGTCTGATAGAGAGATCAGGCGACAAGAAGGCTGGCAATTATTTTTGTCAACGCTTAAGTTTGGCTATTCAGCGGGGAAACGTTGCCAGCCTCACCATTCCTGACACGTTAGCACTAAATAATGTTTTTTATTTATAGTATTAGTTTTATTTAAATTTTGTACTATTAAATAATTAATTTAGACAACAAAATGTAGAATATAAAAAATAAAATAAAAAACAATATATATAGGTATATTTATATAATGACAATATAATTATTACTTTACAGGCTGAATTTTTCAAGGCAAAGGCAAATACTAAACTTCAAGGTATAACAAAAAATGCTCAAAGGAGTCTCGGGGCCGATTTTGATAAAAACTAAAACGTTTGAAAAGAATATTAGCCGGGAAACGAACCGGTTGATTAAAAAAAAACTAATCATGTATTATTGAACCAGGTGATAGCGTCGCCTATAAAGATCGAATTCTGGTAAGTAATATCTAGCGGCAAGCTAAAGGAAATTGCAAATTTTTAATAAAATATTAAATATAAAAAAACAGATACTTTAATTAAAAAACGCTCTTCAAAACCCATCCACATAGAAAACATACTTACATTGGAAAAACCTTCAAGTTACCTAGTCATGTGTCAATTTTAGTATATGGTTTTGCCGGTTTTCAGGAGACTATTACATCGATTTCTTGTCGAGGTGGTAGTCTTCTTTTAGGGTGTAGTTGCACTAGTTTCAAAACGGGAGGTTAATTAAATAAAGCAGCAAGGCTACTAAAGTAGACTCGTAATGCGAATTCGTCTTTATCACCGCCCGTTTCGTAGCTGCATCTTTTAGCCGGTATAGTTGAAGCGATCAATGCTGTTAATCTGTTGATGAATTGATAGACCCTATTCATGGATTTTGTAGGTCTGCTTACATAAGATAGTTAAAAAGTCTCATGCCGTACTCCAATAAAAAAAAACAATATTATAAGTACTTTTTTTAATAAAAGAAAAAACGAATTCATCTATGTATTAAAAATAATGACTATCATTTTAAACAATTTATTTTTAAGACAAATTGTCTTTAAAAAAGCAATTTAGTTCGCCGTTTGAAGTTACTCGCCACCATTAGATTCTTATAAGCGACACTATCAACTGGTGCAATAATACAGAATGAGTTTTTTTTTTTAAATCAACCCGTTCGATTCATGGCTAGGAGATTTTTTTTCTAAAATATAATGCGCAGTTTTAGTTTTTATCTTAATTGGCTCCGGGACTCCTTTGAGCATTTTTCGCTATTTCTTGTAGTTTAGGATTTGGCCTTGAAAGAAAAAAACAACAACAAATCACTTGAAAAATTATCTCTGTATATAAAAAAAAACTTTAAAGTGGAAGGTAGTATTACGATATAACTTTGCTAGACACAATCGACCTGTTTCGTTAGCACCCTTACAGATGCAAAAACCGTCAAGTGACCCAGTCATTTTTCGATTTTAGCACGTGGGTTTTCAGGAGACTATTGAATCGATTTTTTGTAGAGATGGTAGTATACTTTCAGAGTTAAGAAACTATTTCATTGAACAGGTATTTATTATGATTTTTTGTATATTATTTCATATTATTACAACACATTTTTTATTTTATTTCTATAATTATAAAACCGCTTTTAATTTCATTTTCATTTCTTAAATAATTTATAACAACAGTTGTTAAACCCTCAAAACAAAGACAAATAAATATAGAACCATATTTTACCTGCGGTTGATTATACTAGAATAATTAGAGAAAAAATAACTTACCAAAAAAACAACAGCAAAACACTAAAGTGTATAACGTAATAAATATAGCGCGAACATCAGTTCTATCAAATATGTACTCGTCATCCTGTATCGAGTATTGAGAATGATTGTAATCGGAACTGTTTAAAATATTCACTTTTGCCACTTCACTATTTCCGCTGGTCCACGAACTGTTGTGGGTGTCTTCTCCCTTGGTGTATTTGAGGCTCGAAGTGATTGAAAACCCTGATATGATCATATTTACAGTTTTGGCACTTCGTTCTGTAAAAGTTTGTGCTTCATTTTATCTTGTCAATTGTTGACATTGGTATGTGTCTGAAACAAAAAAGAAAGAAAAAAATTAGACAACGTAATAATTCTAGCGTATATTGCCTACTCTACCAAGAGGCAAATTAAAGACATAAAATCCCTGAGGGGGGATTTTATGTCTTTAATTTAATGTATAGTTCTCAAATTTGTTTTTTATTTTTAAAATTATAAAAATACATACAATTGATAAATACAAATAAATCGATAAGTACATTTTTTTATTGGAGCACGGCATGTGACTTTGTATCTACCTTGTGGTGAGCAGACCTACAAAGTCCATGAATGGGGTCAATCAATAATTGTTCTTAAACAGCATTGATTGCTCCCACTATGCCGGCTAAATGATGCGATTACGAAATGGGCGGCGACAAAGACGAATTGCATTACGAGTACTTATATTTTAATATACTCGCTGTCTTATCGTCAATTAAACCATCCATTTCGTAACCGCACCATAAAAGGCCACACGACAAGAAATCGATTCGGTAATCTCCTGAAAGCCGGTGAACCCAAAGACTAAAAACGAAACATGTCTAAGTCACGGTTTTATGGGCGGTGGTAACGTAAAATAAAATTGTATAGAGTTCGATAATAGTAATTTAGGTTTTTAAATGCATTCAGACAGATATTAGAAAACCATTTCAGATTTTAATTAATGTAACAAAATTCTATATTTTTTAAATGTGTTACAACTTAACCAAGTGCCTTGTCACCCGGGAACTGAAGTGTGGACTGATGGGGATAACAGCACAATAAATTGAGTTAAATAATCTGTAACCCACCCAGGGGCGTAGCTACTGCCGTATCTGCCGTATCAGTTATACGGGGCCCCCGGGCCACAGCGGCCCCCAACGTGCGTAAGCACAAATTAATAAAAACGTTCCAAATATTGTTTTAATTCAAAAATGACAAAAGTCCCCATCCTAAGGCCCCCAAACAAATTTTTATACGGGGCCCCGCCAAGGCACGCTACGCCACTGAACCCACCCATGTGCTGCTTCATTGCACCGGGGTGACTTTACAACGGGCGAAAATCCTCGGAACACCGAGGTCGCTCCTTGATGCCTGTGGAAGACCTAGACTTCTTGCCGCCTTCTGGAAGGAGCTGGGCTGCCTAGAATAGTCAGCCTACTCACGCAAAAAGGCCTAATCTCTTGGCTAATTGCGGAAAACGAGCCTGCCATGAACATGAATCTCTGTAACCACAGACCTCTCCTTCATCTACAATTTCAGCCTTCTTCATCGATTTCTTGCCAACCCATTAGTGTGCGGTTACGAAACAGGCAGTTGTTTTAATAATAAAGCGGAGTATTAAAAATTCGTTATTATCGCCGCACAATTTAGTCGACATACTTATTTAGTGGGATCGATTAATGCTGTTAAATAATGTACCTATTAATCGACCCGACTCATGGACTTTGTATGTCTGCTTAACATCAGGTAGATAGAAAGTCCCCATGCTCGAATAACAAAAATATAAAAACCTTAGTTAATAGGTATTTTTAGAGGTATAAATCATTAAATATGATAGTTTTATTCACGTTAATAAAAATGTCTGAAGTCAGATTTACATGTTCATCACGTATAAAATATAGAGGAACAAATGGCAAAAGAAATTTCTTTTACTATTATACGTAGGTATAAAGATACACAGTGAATTTTTAAAGTACCTCAGTTTGCATATATCAGCGAGGCGACGTGAATTTAGAAATGGATTGAAGTTTTATTCAAACCTAATTTACTGAAATCTTTTTTAATTATCATATATTTATCGTAACAATTTCTTCGTTTATCGTAATTATGTAATTATTATATTAATACACAAAAATAAAACACGTTTTCATTAATAAAATGGATTAAGAACTAAATAAAGTGAAAGGTGACAGATAAGTCACTAAAATTATGTTTGTACGGTCGAAAGAATCACAAAGGGTATACCGTCATTATACATACAAAATAACTTAATTATAATTTCTAGCTTTTCTTTAGGATTTTTCCTATTATTTTCCTTTCCAACCACCCCTGTATTAAAGCAAAAAAAAATATTTGAAAGTCTAAGGAATGGGGCGTTTCAATAATATTAAAATCCGTAGCTTGATCTGTCGAATAACCAACTACGGACGGAAAGGCGAAAACGAATCATTACCGTAAGTAGATTATTAAAATATACCACCTTTAATAATTTAATTTAATATTAAATTATAAATTAAATTGTAAACCACATTATTTTGCAAGCCTAGTAGGCTAATTCTGTAGACACAACTTATATTCTACCATCTTGTAAACTCGGAATTATTGCAAATAAATAATTTCATTTCATTTCGTGGAAATTCCTTATTCATATAAACTTATTGAAGCCTTGAAGAACACTTTAGTTATGGATTGTTTTGTCACTTTTACACGTCTTCATTTTTGTTGCTAAATAAAAGAGACAAAACCTTCTATAAGTAAAGAGCTCTTGAAGGACTCAATAAGATTTTATGAATAAGACTCAACGCTCCCAACCAAAAAATATAATTATAGTTGTAAAGGCATTTACGGGTAAGTATAAAAGCTTTACTATTTGTGTGCCTGTTACGTATCGCCGTAAACGTGAGCAACAACCAATAGGATCGCGTTATTCAATCCTGTTACCAAAAATAAAGCGACCCTATTGGTTGTTGCTTATGTATACGAATACATAAACGTATACGCAAACCTATGGTAGAGCCTCTGGTCACACCTACATTCTAAAATAAGTAGACGATTTTTATTTATATCTAGTTTTACTGAGATATTTCCTGACATGTTATAAAAAAAACAGCAGTCTAGCCATTTCAAGGAAAACCTCACAAACCCACGTGAATAAATATAATTTAAAAATAAATAAAGATTACCCTGTACCTACTGTAACGTTCCTTGAGAGATTTCCAACGTTTTCATGTTCAAAATATCGTTTGAGAGGATTTAATCTCAGTGAAATTGTTGAAATTTTTGCAAATAATTTCGCTTTCGTGGTTATTAGAAGGTTTAAAATAGGTATGTAATTTTAGGTTAAGTATTTTTGGCATTAAGTAGATATTGGATTTTTAAAATATTTACTAGAAACTAATTTCGTTTTTATTAATTTAAAAAGCTTAAAAGATGTTTGAAAATTCTAATCTATTAATTTTATGATACGTTATTATGACGGTGGCAAAAAAAAACAAGCTGCTTTTAAATATATATATAGGTATAATGCGAAGTTGACATGTCACAAGCAATGTGACAAGAAAGCGTTTCTATTGGTTACCTATACCTACCGCGGGTTAACGCGAAGCTAAGTGACAATTTGGGTCCGATAATACTATACAGTTTATAAGTGGCATACGTGTTTCTTGAAACTATATAGGTAGGTATATTCTCTACAATAAATCTCTTAAAGCATTATTTTTATCGTTATCTATAAGAATAGCAATAATATTAAAATATAACCCTTCTTTCTTAATGCACCAAGCTACATAAAAAAAAATATTAGAAGGTACATATATTAGTCATTCATTTTATAAAGGTGCATGTCGCACCACTTTCATCCAATAGTACTGTTTTCAATGTCTATTAGTCTGTTATAGGGTGCTTGTGACGTCACGCAGACTTTTTAGATTTCAGATTTTAAATATTAATATCTAAGGAACCAGTTTTTATTAAAAACATAAACGACGATATATAAATACAATAAATCTGAAGATTTTTGTTTGTTTGACGCAAATCTCTTTTGCACATTAAATGTATTTCGGGGAGGCAACCGGATGGCGAGTGGTACAGAGCCCCCACGCATTGAATTGACCCCAAGTGGACTGGGGGCGGTGATGTAAGTGGTGGGTATTTTTTTTTAACGAAGCAACCGGATTAAAACCGTTGCTTAAAAGGTACCTAATACCTTAAATATATAATATATATTTTTTACCAGCCGAAACACACGGGTAGTGATGTAATGGGATAGCGATGAAAAAAAAAAGTTGTGAAGCGACCGCTTCAAAATTGGTGAGCATACTTATTGACACCATCAAACATTGGAAAAAAAATCCATCCGACCCAGATGGGCAGTTACGATTTCTTTCAATTAAAATTAAAAAACACGGTAAAAATTTTTTAAATCGGATGGATTTCGAAATTGAAACTGTTATAAGTACAAATAATAGTGTGTACCTACTCTACTGGACCGATATATAATAGGTTTTTTGTTGACAAAACATACCTAAATATCGACAAATAATAAGTCTAGAAATACGAAGAAGCTAAGACAGATAGTATAACAATATTTATTACATAAACAACCTCGATGTTTTATTTCATAATAATAATAAATAAACATATCTAATTTATAGTTTAAATATTTGAATTAATTATTGATGCTATGCCAAACTAATAAAAAAAAGAGCTAGATTTTTCAGTTCGCATTCAATTTCTATATTAAAAAAGGAAAACAATTAAAGTATACTCCTCGCTGTTTGCACGATTATTTAATTAAAAAGTGCAAAGCAAATGGCTTCCGACGATAATAAAAAAATCTTAATTTGATTTATTATTGCAAATATACATGGTAACTTTGAAAGGATGTATGGACTAATTGGAGGTTCTGCTGACCAAATGAAACAACTTTTTCCATGGAAACATGTGTCGCAAATGAAAAAAAAAGTTGCCTCCTCCATACAAACTAGTAAAGTTAAAACGTCTAATTTGTATGGGGAAACCAACATTTTTTTTCATTTGCGACACATGGTTCCATGGAAAAAATTGTTTGATTTGATCAGCAGAACCTCATATTAGCCCAAAGTATATCCTTTCAAATTCACCCTGTATAGTCTAAAATAAGAAATTAATTTCGTTTATTTTTTAAATACAAAACTGGTTTTTGAGATATTAATATATGAAATCTGAAATATTAAAAAATCTGTTTGACTTAACAAGCACCCTATAATAAATAGACTAATGCCCGATTTCACCAATGATCACAACTAAATAAGAATTTTGACATATTTGCTATGAAACTGCCATTAATTGTCCCTTAACTTAATTAGGGGCTCCCTTAGAGTTGGTGAAATCGGACATAAGAGACATTGAAATATACTATTGGATAAAAGTGGTGCGATATGCACTTTTATAAAATAAATGACTAATAAAAAATCTATCTAAGAAAAAATGAGTGACGTCACAAGCATCCTATAACTAATAGACGTTGAAAACAGTACTATTGGATTAAAGTGGTGCGATATGCAGTTTTACAAAATAAATGACTAATAAAAAATCTATCTAATAAAAAATGTGTGACGTCACAAGCATCCTATAATAGACTAATAGACGTTGAAAACAGTACTATTGGATTAAAGTGGTGCGATATGCAGTTTTACAAAATATATGACTAATAAAAAATCTATCTAATAAAAAATGTGTGACGTCACAAGCATCCTATAATAGACTAATAGACGTTGGAAACAGTACTATTGGATAAAGATGGTGCTATATGAAATAAAATAAATGACTAATATTATTATAATGTAATCTTTTTTTATGTAAGTACCTATCTAGCCGCACGGTAATTGCTATTCCTATAGGAAATAATAAAAATAAAGGTTCACAAGATTTGTTGTAGAAAAGATGAGATTCAAGAAACACGTATACCACTCATAAACTGTAGAGTATTACGGGCCCAAATGTTCACTTCGCTTTCCGGTAACCAATAAAAACGCTTGCTTGTGACATTGACATGTCAACTTCTAATTTTTTTTAAAGCCTGTTTTCTTTGCCAACGTGATAATGACGTATCACAAAAATAATAGAAATCTTTAAACATGAAAATCATAAAAACCTGTTTTTAAAAATTGATAAAAACTTATTTTGTGGAAGTCCCACTGACAGAACCAAAGCATTCAAAGCCTAAAATGATGTATTTCACATTATGTGGTCTTAAGTCCAGAAAATAATATTTATCTACCAAGTTTAAAATACCTTAAAATATTGACATTAAGTTTAAGAATATTTATTAACTCAAAAAAGAATTTACCTACATAACTTTCACTTAAAAAAGGGATTATGGAACCATATTATATGTGTGCATTTAACATGGTGATAATATGCCATCGTAAATATTAGATAAGGACCCAGACATATGATACATAATTATCTTCCATATCACGAACGAATAAGCTACTAAAAGCTTTCCATAAGCTACTTGCATTTATAAAATAACTAATCCATAGATTACTTATTAACAATCGATACATTTTTTTATCTAGAAATACTATAATGCGGAAAAAGCGATGACGAAACATGTCGAATACTGATAATATAGTAGTCTCCTTTTAAGGTGCGGGTTGATCGATCCTATTCATGGACTTTGTAGCTCTGCTCACCACCTGGTAGATACCCTTGTATCTACCAGATGGTGAGCTTCAATAAAAATAAAAAAAAGTGATGAAGAAATGGCACTGCTTAGTCTCTCTTTGCCAATTCCTGAAAAGCAGCGAGAATATAAACAAATAATCGTTATTATTTTACAAAAATAAATCATTGAAACGTTTGCTTTCAAGGTAGAAAAAACATACAAGCTTTAGTTTCAGTAGGAACGCCTGTACTCAATAAATAGACGAGGTCATCCGTCTATGTCAAGAAATAGTCATGTGTGAAATTTCATAACACATATCTGGTGACGTGACGCAATACACATGATGGTATTGCTAGGTTTCAGTTATCCAATAGGCTAATTGACTACATTAAAAAGATACTATAAATTGTGGTCATCCTTACAGACAATGGCGTAAAAAAACATATTTCACTTTATTTTAAACTAAATTATGTATATCTTTTGTAGATTACACGAAATAAAATTGAATACTTTTTAAAATTTTATTTATAACAAAAACTTCTTTGATTGGGTAATGACTGATGACGTCACACGCAAGTAAACAAAACAATATACAAATTATAAATCATGTGGATAAAATAGAATAGAGTATAATATATAGGAGATTATTTAATCTGTGCTTGTTTGTTTACTTGCGTGTGACGTCACACTTGACATAGACTGCGAAACAGCGTTTTTAGCGCCATTGTGGAAATTCAAACTTTAACATAGATTTTTATTAATAATAGAGTAGACATCCCGGAAATATCAATGTAGTATGCTTATTATATAAGTAATGAAGAATCATATAAAACGAGTTTCAAAAAGGAGCCCTATTGCTTTTATTAAAGATTAAAAGCTTATAACACCTATACTAAAGCTGTGAGCACCAAAGTGTCCGTTAAAGTCGGCGTCGAATGTAGGTATTTTAAAGTTTTGTCGTTACATTTACAGAGAGTTTATTTTGGTGCAACTCGCGCTAAGTATATACTAGAGATGCGCCGATTATGCGCCCATTATATAACCACATCTTTTAGTCGGCATAGTGAGAATGATTAACAATGCTGTTAAACAATAATATATTGATCGACCCCATTCATGGATTTTGTAGGTCTTCTTTCCATTAGGTAGATACAAAGTCAGACAAGGAATGGTAAACATTTCGAAAAAAACTGTCGTTTGTTATAGAAAAAAAAACACTGGTTTTAAACTTTAATGTTTTTAATGTTGATTTTTTATTTTATGTACCTGTTTCATTTACAAATGAAATAAATTTTAAAATAATACTAATTAAATATTTGGTAATTATTCGGCAATCTAACCGAATATTCCGTCGAATACGAACATTCGGCGCATCTCTACCACAGGTGTAGCCAGTTCGGGGAGAATTAATATTTTGAATTTTCCGCGCTGCCACCTGTCGATTATCCGACGACACCTCATGGCATTCGCTAACCTATGTATATTTCGTGCTGATTTTATGTAAATCCAGCAACGCTCCCGGCTACAATCGCCAGTAACCACCTATTACCGATTTAAAAATCGAATGCAAACCTGCTGCGCAACGTATTTTATATTCTTAATAAATTTTCGCTGATATATGCAAGTGCCAAACTGTGTAAAAGCCTTCTTTAAGACGAGTCCAACAAATTTGCCGTAGGAAAGTTTTAGTCGCTGAGGTATTTTCAAGGGAGCGGTTCTTGAAATTATCGGTGCTGTGTTGCCAGTCGATACATTCAGTTTCCTTTGCACTTTAATTAAAATAATTTTCGGCAAAAATCGTGCAGTGTACATTGGGTCCGACACTTCACGTTTACATGCAAGTCAAATTAGGTCCTCTAGTATATACCTATATATGTTTGCCACCTATATATTATCAATTGGTTTTATGGATACCCATGATCGACGTCAAGGTTATTTAGGTACTACTTTTTAAGGCAAAATAAAATTATAAGGATTAATACCAAGGTCCTATAATAACGTGTTTTTTTTTTTAATAGAGCAGGACATGTGACTCTACATCCACCTGATGGTAAGTGGCAATGTAACGTCCAAGAATGTTCTCAACCAATAGTAGCAATGGTGCTTGCTTCAATTGTTTGATTCCACTATGTCTGCTTGAGAAACTTATTCACGCCACGCTTAAAGGACTCTGGATTAAAGGAAAAAGGGAAAACGCACGCAGGCAAGGCATTCCACCTTTTTATCGTGCTACATATATAAGAGTCACCATACCTTTTTGTTCTGGTGGGCCTGTCATCCACTGTATGCATTTTATTGCCAGTGCGTGTAGTACGGAAACGAAATGGGGAAGGAGGGATGAGTTCAAACAGTTATTCAGAGCACTGTCCGTGATATAGGCTCAACGATGCAACCTCTCTACGCAGATGCAAAGGCTCCAGTGTTTTAAAGAGCTGATCGTCGTTGATTATACGAATTGCACGCTTTTGCAGTGAATCGAGAGCATTCAACAGTTATTTAGCGGATCCGTCCCAAAGGTGCGAGCAGTATTCCACACATGGCCGTACCTGAGCTTTATATAGCATCAATCGGAGTTTGGGTGAGAAAAACCGCCGCACCTTATTTAATACTCCCAACTTTTTAGATGCTGATTTTGCAATACTCTCGATATAGTTGCGGTGGTTAAGATCAGAGCGCAATTCTATCCCCAAGATATTAAAAACGGACGTTAGTTTAAGAGCGGTGTTCTGAAGAGACGGAAGTGGGGAAAAAGGGGACTTATTTGCCGTCATTGCGCACGCTTGCGTTTTACCGGCATTGAACTGGACCAGATTATCTGACCCCCATGCAGATATACGGTCTAGAGTTTCGTTCAGTTCGTTTCAGCGATCAAGGAACGTCGGGACTGCTCTACTTCGATTAGACTTAACGGTCTCTTGGACTGGTATCGCCCATGGACAGTACTATCATCTGCATAGCAATGAATGTTACCAAGTTTTAGCATGTCATTGATATGCAGAATAAACAGTGTTGGTGACAGCACTGATCCCTAAAGCACGCCAGCATTTATGTCTTTGTATTTTGAGTCACACCCGTCTAAAACGACTCTAATACTCCTTTGCGAAAGAAAGCTGGCGATCCAGTCACATAACCGATTGGGAAGTCCATACGAAGGCAGCTTGGACAGTAGGGCTCTGTGCCAGACCCTATCAAATGCTTTGGAGATGTCTAGGCCAACTGCCAAAGCCTCGCCGTGTTGGTCTATTGCCTCTCCCCAAACGTGCGTGACGTACGCTAGGAGATCACCTGTTGATCGTTTTGAACGAAATCCATATTGTTTATCCCTCAAAATGGAGTGATCTTCTAGGTATCGCACTATTTGTGCATTAATCAGTTTTTCACAAACTTTGCTCAAGACTGAGGTTACGGCAATAGGGCGATAATTGTTTGGGTCGGAGCGGTCACCCTTTTTTGGCACTGGCTATATATATGCTTCCCGAAGCTATACCAATTATAGTGTTGTCAAACTACATATACCAATTATATTAAAAAAAAAAAAAAAAAAAATGTTTTTTTTTGAAGCATGCAATTATGTGACTTTGTATGATACAAAGTCATATAAGATACATTTTGTATCTACCTAATGTAAAGCAGATCTACAAAGTTCACATTTTGATCGCTTCCACTATGCGGGCTAAATGATGCGGTTACTAAATGGGCGGCGACAAAGATGAATTTGCCCCTCCGCTGGGTACCCTGGGGCCGTCTAGGCGGTCTCGGGCGACGTAAGGCACCTATGAAGATATGTATGTATATATCTGTAACACAGACTAGATAGTCAAATAAAATGCTACGTGGAATTTGTTTGGTTGGATGCACTTCGAAATTTTAATCAGTTTGGATGTTAGGAAAATAAGCAAGTATTTTTTTCGGTTTGGACAAATCAGTCCGCAGATGTGGTTTCCCCTTTTAGGTAATAAATATCTTATAAATAAACACAAGCTATGCACTTTAAAAGGAAGTTCAATCCAATTCCAAATCGTAAAATTTCATCCAATA
Organism: Monopis laevigella; assembly: GCA_947458855.1. Classification (NCBI taxonomy): domain Eukaryota; kingdom Metazoa; phylum Arthropoda; class Insecta; order Lepidoptera; family Tineidae; genus Monopis; species Monopis laevigella. The sequence goes on along the minus strand of OX381583.1, from coordinate 15,952,380 downwards.
GGCTGTAGAGAGTATTATTTATTATAATAGGTAGCCGTATCCGTCGAGAATCCAATTATCTAGACCACGAAGTTGACGAATAGGCGCATTTGTTGTTGCTCGCAGGTAGTTGGGGATGCTAACAAATTGAAAACATGTCTACCTAGATAAAAGGTTTGGATTTTCACAAAGTTTGAATTTTATGTTCGTGAAACTTTGTGATAGACATCGTCGATAGATGCATGATTGACAACTTTTTACATTTTAAGATTTAAATTAAGTTTTTTAATATTTTCTAATTATTTATGTGGTAGCCGAGTTGGTAAGGTTTAAAAAGTCTATAGTTTTTAGGGTTTAAACTCTGGTGGTGTACCTATCAATGTGTATTTAATTAAAAAAAACAAGGTTCACGTTTATTCATTTTACTAAAACCACAGAAGAAATAATAGTACAAGTACTAAAACTAAAACTTGCGTAAATTGGAGAACTGTATTTTGATGTCCGTAAACTCTCCACTAATAGGCTATTTGACTACATTAAAAATATACTATAAATTGTGGTCATCCTATCAGACAATGATGTAAAAAAACATATTTCACTTTATTTTAAATTAATATCTTTTGCTTTATCGTAAATTAACTGTTCATTTCGTAAGCGCACCCTAAAAATAGACTACCGCCCTAAACAAGAAATCGATGCAATAGTCTCCTGAAAACCGGTGAACCCATAGTCTACCGAAACATTACTAAGTCACTTTTGCACCTGTATACTGTATAGGCAGTGAAAAGTGTAACGAGACCGGTCGGTCGATATAGCAAATTATTTAATAATCAAACGAACTTACCTGTAAGTGAAGTTCGATTGAAATTATACCTCGTAGTCTCTCCGAAGACGATGGAAGTTCACAATGTAGTATCGATTCGATGCTAGCGGCGTCACATAAGTTTTAAGTAAATTAAAAAGCAATAAAGGTTTTGGAACGCATCCTCCACTGTCGCTCTGCACTCCCGCGCATTGAAGTGTCATTCGTTTCGGATGCTGCTCCAGATTCTACAACGCTTATGGGGTAAAGATAATGATTAAGGGAGGGTGGGTTCCATCGTCTTCGGAGAGACTACGAGGTATAATTTCAATCGAACTTCACTTACAGGTAAGTTCGTTTGATTATTAAATTATAACCTCATAGTCTCTCCTCGACGATGGAAGTTCACAATGTAGATGTTCAAAGTCAAGTTGTAGAATCAGTCTTTGTTTTACTAATTAACAAGTATTATTCTATATACTCGTACACTAGACTAAAGTTTTACAAAAATGTGAAAAGTCTTAAGAAAAAACTATTTAGGTATTATTAAAATTACTGCTTAAGAAAAAACTGATTCCACAAAGCTAAAAGAGTTATGACGAATGTAAGAATTGGGCAGTTACTAAACCACCAAGAACATGTTGAACTGGCCAGTCCAACCAGCCGTTCTTCTTATTTTATGATTAGTTTAATTGCTCAACTCTTCAAAACTGCTGATGTGGCAGCATGTCTGGTGCAATGGTCTGTAAATTTTGTAATGTTGATGCCATTATCTTCTACGATTTTTATTATTATTATTATTATTTATTTATTTTTTATCTTTAGCTGATTGTACTGAGAGTTACAACATGTGAGGTTGTTCAATTTAATTAGTTTGTCTTACTTTCTTAAACTTTTTGCTACATTTTTAATAATTGATTACACCTGAGCAGTACCTACATACATTAGGTCTAGAATTAAAGCAAGACAGAGTTATAAAAAGCAGACGCCTATTTAGGCCCAGATGAGATAATTATTAGATATTAATACTCCGATAAATTTTAATGTCATTAATTAATATTTATTAAGCCCTTTTATCCGGTAAGTTTTCTTAGAACATTTTTTAATATTATTCATGTCTGTATAATTTTTTTTTTTTTTTTTTTAATTTATCAACAACTATTGACAAATCCCACGCGAGTATATTCATATTTTACCCCTAAATCATAGTTGGAAGAAAACCTTTAATTATTTGATTTTATTGTAAACACCCACTTTGGGTCCTACATACAATGAAAAAACAGATCTGGTATTGATAAATCTAGAATAGAGATATACCTTGATTGGTATTTTTCTGGTAAATAAGTAATTATATTAATTATATTGCTTATTTCAGCATTATATTTCTTATTTATATACACCGCAATATTTGGAAAATATTACTATAAAATATTATCTGACAAAGACCTTTACCTAATATTAACTGCCTTGGCATTCAAACCCCTATTTATATATATTTATTCCTGGCTACCAACCAAGCTGACTAACAGGGATAGGTGCGGTTATCTGGAAATGCACAAGGTAAGAAATTTTGTATCCGGGAGAATTATTGACGGTGATAAAAACTCTATCACCAGGTTTCGTAAATAATGGATCCCAAGGTTGAGTCTATCAATATAGTACAAGAACTATTCTATTTGTACTGACTGTATCATTTCAAGGGTTAGGTAAAATCATATAATGGGTTTTTTTTTTTTTTTACCATTGGTAGTAATTCTTGAACAAACAGGTATATCTCTAAAAAGGTTGTCTAAAATTTGTAATAATTTCTTGATATTATTATTCTTCTTTTTTGTTTTTTTTTTTTTAGGTCATTAATAGGTAATGTTTTCTTTGGTATTAATGAATAATGCAAATAGTGTAAATGTTATGGCTTTCACACCTTTGCCAAATATCCTTTGCTATTCTGTCTAGGAGGGGATTGAACCCCTAATCAATTGTGAAATAGCTGATGTATTGTTAATATGTAAAAGTGTCTTACAGTTACACTTATTTTTAGCAAAGCAGTGCAAACCAAAACAGGTTGTCTTAATGTTCTAGTGTTTTTATAAGTAAGTAATCCGTGTTTATTGGTCCATGAGCCGGACGGACCTATTTGTACCACAATTTGCGCCCCAACCTAGCCTTGAAGCACATGTGTGTGTATCTTCATAAGGAATTAATATTTCCTTTTTGCGCATTATATATAAACGAGTATGAGTATGAGATATCTATTAAATAACAGCTATATTTATATATTTTATGCATTATATAGAGCCGTAATAAGAATCACATATAAGGCAGTCATCTAGACATTGAACAGCATTGAAAGCTTAGTCATTATTAGATTCAATAATTTTGAAAAAATATATTGTGCACACAAAGGAAAACCTTATAGTTTATAAGAATAAAACAGAAAAACTATTAGTTTGTGAAATCTAAAAAGGATTCAAATTCTACCATGATATTTTTATCACATAAATTGGCATATTAGGATTAGTAGCCAAAAAACCCCATTACTATTTATTAACTTACATACAGTAAGGTATCATCTAATTTAAAATGACTAGTATTCATATTATTATTGAAATCGGGGAGCAACAATAATTTGAATTTATTGGACAGGTTTTATGGCTCCTACATTATATAATGTTTAAATATATTGAAGGTTTAAATTTTTTTAAGTTTTCTCGATTCTGTCTGCCCTATGCATTCCTGTTAAAGCAAGGAGGGGCCCACCAGTTTAAAGTTGGATGATTGAGGGGTCTCAGGGAGATTTAGTTTGGTTATTTGTCCATTTTTGGTTGGTAGTACACAGCTCCTGGCTGGATCTTTGAACAGTCCTAGCTGTTTTTATTATTTCTAAATTCTGTTCTATTTGATTTCCGTGAAGACATTCAAGTTTTTATTAGAGCAGATATCAAAAAACCTCTTAGAATATTGCACAGCAGTTTGACTGCCTCATGAAGACATTTAATAACTACATTGTAATTTATTAAATGAATATATATTATTTATTTTCTTTTGCAAGTGAAAATGTAGGACCTTACTTAGTGCTACTTTGCTGGTCTTATATTACTACTTTGTACAGGGGAATGTACAAAGGATGTCTGCTGGTCCGTTTTAGTTGGCCCCAGTACAGCAAATATTCTACATCTTTTTGGGTTAAAGTATGTGTATTCTCATGTATATGAGTTTCTAGTAAAGACTTAAGTTTTCACAGAACCTGCTGTATAAAATTCTGATTGTATTGTAAAATATTTTTTGGTTCATTTAAAATTGAAAATGAATAAAAATTTAGTAGGTATTCTGAATTACACTACTAGGTTTATTATAAATCATTATCATTTAATACTCTTAACAGTATAGCAATGAGATTGTATTTTTCACAAATTCTGCTATATAAAATTTTGTATTGTAAAATATTCTTTTACTTAATTGATCCTGAAGATGCAGGTATAAATTGTTTTTATCAATTACATACAATATTTTTTATGAATTTGTAGGTATTCTGAATTACACTACTAGGTTTATTATAAATCATTGTCATTCAATACTCTTAACAGTATTGCAATGAGAATGTATTTTTCACAAATTCTGCTATATAAAATTATTTGTTGTAAAATATTCTTGGACTTAATTGATCCTGAAGATGCAGGTATAAATTGTTTTTATCAATTACATAAAATTGTTTTTATGAATTACTTACCTACATTTATTTATTTTTATTTTTTATAATTTACAGCACCAGACTGATTATAAAAGCCATTCAATACTCTCAACAGTATTGCAATGAAATTGTTATTATTATTTTAAACATATTTAGCAATATAAAATTCTGACTGTGTTGCAAAATATCTTGGACTCAATTGATCATGAAGATACTTACATAGCATAACGGGTGCCTTACGGCGCCCGAGACCGCCTAGACGGCCCCAGGGTACCCAGCCGAGGGTTTTTTATTCCCAACTTGTCATAGCCGATGGTATGAGTCTTACAGTACTAGACTCGTTACAGAAGTCATTCAATACTCTGATTCAGTATCGCAATGATATATAAAAATGAACTTTTAATATGAAAATTATTCTTACCTCTTAACAGTGAAGCAATGGCGAAATATCTAACCTTATACATTCCCAAAGAATGTCTCAGGTTACAAAAGTCACTCAATACTCTCATTCAGTATCGCAATGATATATAAAAATAAACTTTTAATGTAAAAACCATTCTTAACTCTTAACAGTAAAGCAATGGCGAAATATCTAACCATATACATTCCCAAAGAATGTCCCAGGTTGCAAAAATCATTCAATACTCTGATTTAGTATCGCAATGAAATAAAGTTTTTCTTTCTTTTTTTTTCTTTCAATGATATATAACATTCTATAGCAATGGCGAGATATCAAACCATATACATTCCCAATGAGTGTCCCAGGTAACAATATGTATTTCTCGACATCACAAAGTTGATTACAATAATAGTTGAGCGTTATGTATTTTCGATAGGATTTTAATAAGACGAATAGAAACTCACCTTTGGTTTCATGATCGCTTTGAGCGAACCTTTTTAAAGAGTTTCCTTAATTTTTTATTTTCTTGTATTTGAAACTATTCTCATATTTTCTTTTTCCCATTTTTAATGCTGAAACACAACTTAAAATAACTAAATCAACTAGAAAAAATATATAATATTTTTTGTAAGATGCGACGCCAACTTGACATAAGAAACGAATGACACTTCAATGCGCGGGAGTGCAGAGCGACAGTGGAGGATGCGTTCCAAAACCTTTATTGCTTTTTAATTTACTTAAAACTTATGTGACGCCGCTAGCATCGAATCGATACTACATTGTGAACTTCCATCGTCGAGGAGAGACTATGAGGTTATAATAGAGATTTTCATCCCACCTAAAAAACCTTCATATTATATCGCATTTTGAAACACAACATTTCACAAAAGAAAAGTTGTTAAAATTGTACAATAGTGCTATTTTATGGTTATTTGTAAAAATCTGTCTGTCTTTCCAGACAGAAATTTCGAAAACTCGTTAAGGCAAAAAGTACAATTTGGAAATTAAGTAGTAGATCGTTAGTGTCGACTCTAAAAGCGGAATAGAAGGTAGTTAAAAAAATATATTTCATTTGAAATAAAAACTTTATTATTTGATATATATGTTTGTACATATTTTGTATTTGTATCTTCCGATGGATACCTTAAATCCTACTACGCTATTTCGGTCATCGTAAGGCACCCGTAGTGTTACATACATATATGTATATTCTAAAAAAATATATATATTACGTACAAAATTTCAACTGAATACCTTAGTTAAGAAAATAATCTATTTCTAAAATATAACTTTTCCCCTATTTCTCCATTAATTATTCTTCTATTGTGCACACCCAAGTGCGCAAGTATTATTCAGAATTGTCCGCGGTTTTCCCTATAAGGCCTAAGTAGGACAAATTTAATATTCCTGCAAATAAATTACGACAATCAATCATTTAATCGGCATAGTGGGAGCGATTATGTATTGATCGACCTCATTCAAGGATTTTGTAGTTCCTTCAGATAGATACGGAGGTCTTAGGTTCAATTCCCACACATGGCAAAGATATTAGTACATTTTTCCGAACATTTGCCATGGTCTGAGTGTTGGAAAAATGTAATATGTATTATATCATTGTTTCTGGTACACAGTACAAGCCTAAAGCTTAGTTTGTGACCAGAGCAGTATGTGTAAATTGTTCTGCACATTAATACTATGATTATTATATAATGTCTCATAAAGTAAGTAATAATTTGTGATTATCACAAATAACAAATTAGATCTTATTACTGTGCGATTACAACTGGATTAAATTACAGTTAGTGGCTTAGCAGATTAGGGCCCTAAAACCAAAAGAAATAAAATGAGAGAGATGAAACGTAGCCAGTCATTTTAAACGTAATTCCTAATGCTATTAAAGCAAGTAGGTAAAGAATGGAACTAATAGGTACTTAAAAGAAGATTAATGAGCTTAGGATCATTCAATGAGGTTTTAATCTTTGAAGGCGTTATCTCTCCCATATTGCAAAGGTACTTACCATTTTTTTTTTACTATTTACAAAAGATTTTTATGATTTTGTTGTTGACTTGGTTTAAAACACATTTCATCTGATACATGGACGGACTTAATTTTTAAGCCGATAAAATGCATAAATTTCACTGTCATCAATTAGTGATGGCAGTGAAATGTATGCATTAAAATTATAGATCTTCTCCAGTTGTCTTGACGCCCATACAAACTTACTTCCAATATTACAACTTGGCTGTTAGTCGAAGTTTAATTATTATTTTTATACGCAAAAATCTTTCTGTTGTGGTTAATACATATTTGTGTATTATAATATATACATACTTTTGTGATTAAAAAAGAAATCCAACACATAATGATTAATTAATTCAATGAAAAATAATAATATCTACGACTAAACAAGTAAGTAGTCAAGTAAAACTGGAAGTGCGAAAGCTCATTTTTTATGGAGAACGCAGACTTCGACATTGCGAATGCAGTGTCCTTAATATAAGTTAGGATCGTATGTAGAATAGCATACTGGCTTCTGTTAAACCTTGTATAAAATTGTGGGTTAAACTATGCTATAAATAGACCGCCTCCGTAGACCAGTGGTTTCGCCTTTCGTGATGCCGTTGTGTCCGAAGGACGTGGGTTCTTAGTTCCCACCCATGGCAAAAAAAGATATACGTTTTTCTGAACTGTTTGTCATGGTCTGGGTATTTATACAATATAAAATGTATTGTATTATTTTCACTGGTAGACTTAGTATAAACATAGAGTTTGTGACCAGAGTTTTATTATTATTTTTATTATTATAAACAGAGTCTGTATTTGAGTTCAATCTTGCCTGAGGGAAAGCAACGATGAGGTCGAAGAGCACTCTTAATATATGAGTAATGTCCTCTATATCATTAATATTATAGGTAATAATGACCTTTTATTGCCCTTAGTTAGCTCTCTATATTATGTTAATCTCAATGGTGGATCCTATTTTTCCACGGTTTATTGTTTGGGCGATATTTTTGGCTGGCGATGTTTGGTGCTATGGCTAGCTACATTTAGATAAAGAATAAGAGGAAATGCCGAAAACGTTTATGTATAAAACACCTGGCTTTATGACTGATCTAATAACGTTCTAATAATTATGTATCAAACAACCTAGTTTCTTCTTATTTAATACAGCTATGAAAGCTTTTTAATATTAATAAAAGAAGTTCTAAAACTAAATAGCATTTAAGGGCCCTGGAGTGGACTTGACGCCCATACAAACGTACTTCCAATATTAAAACTTGGCTGTTGGTCGAAGTTCAATTATTATTTCTTTTTTTCGTATTACAATATTTAAAACAGTATTTTTTTCTGATTTCAAAAAAAATAATAACCCAACACAAAAACATTAATAAATACAATGACTGACAAAAATATTATTTTAATTCTGCGACAAACAGTAATCGAGTATTATTGGAAGTGCGAAAGCTAATTTTGTATGGAGAACGCGGAGTTCGTGATTACGAATGCAGTGCCCTTATGGGAAGCCCTTTAAAATTCTAATAGAAATGTAGTTTAAATCTGACGAATTTAATTTCAAGTGAATCCGAGAAAGCACTTAAGAAGCCAGTAAAAGGTTTCGCGATCTCGAACGTCCAAAAACGTCTAAATGTTGTTTTCAGTGATATCAAAGTTTATTTTTAATGAAAAAGAACGTAGAGGTGTAAATATTACTTACTCGATCCTAATTAAATAGTATTTTATAAAAAATATATTAACTTTTGAAAAGACACCCAAAGTTTGATTTATGATTCTAAAAATATTACTTTAGTTCTCATTTTAAAACTAAACTGAGTTTTTATAAAAAAAATATGTAATTAGGATCGAGTAAATAAAATCTACACCTCCATGTTCTTTTTTTCCAAAAAAAAACTTTATTATAACTGAAAACAACATTTAGATGTTTTTTGACGCTCTAGTTCGCGAATCCTTTTCCTGCCCACTTAAGAGGAGTGTCTGATGAGGCTCTTCGATGCTGATGCTGATTCAACTGCAAAGTATTACCTCTCCCCGCGCATGAGGGTGAGTCGGTAACCCTTCCATACATTTATGTAAACCTTCCCCCCGACCCTTAATAAGAGAAAGAGCACGTATGAGATTATACCTACAATTTAGGCAGCAAAACGACTTTCGGGCCATAACTGTTTTCTACCCCTAAACTTTAATGGAATTGAAAAAAAATGGTCTCATTTTATTAGAGAGAACATAATCGATGACTGAACATTTTTTATTTTTTTATTTTCTGCCTTGATATTTTATAGGAATTATTTTAATACGAGGGATTTTTTGCGATTTTTTTCGAATTTCAGGGGTTGATATTATTTTTCCTACACCAAACTTTAAAAAAAGGAAAACGTACGAGCCTAGATATAGCTCTTATTTATAACGCCTCCAAAACTCATAAAAATCTATGTATGTTTAGTGGGGGTAACAGTTAGGACCAAAAGGTCATGAATTTATGGGAAATGTTTGATCAGACTCTGCTCTTAAAACATATTAAAATTATGAATTTTGTAAAATACTAGTGACATTATTATTTTATACTTACCTACATATTACGTCGATTCAACTGCCCGTTTCGTAAACGTACCCTAAAAAGGACTATCAATTCGAATAGATATCGATGCAATAATCTCCTGAAAATCGGCTAACCCACAGACTAAAACCGAAACATGGCAAGGACACTTAACAGTTTTTCATCTGATTCTACATACAAATCCTTAATTATAATGAAACCACTAATTATATAAATGCATAAATTTCACTGTAATAATTAGATATTTTAAATATTAGATTTAAGTAACAGAACAAAATAGGTAGGTATACCTATTTTGGTCTATTGTGTGAGCGAAATCGTAACAGATTAGTCTTTATTGTCGTCCGTTTCATAACCGCATCAGCCGGCATACTAGGTGTTATCAATGCAGTTAAATAAGAATGTATTAATCGACATCATTCAGGGACTTTGTATGTCTATTGTAGACTTATCATTAGGTAGAGACAAAGTAACCTGAAAGGAGACTTCCACCTTGACAAGAAATCGATGCAAAAACCAAAACAAAAATTTAATTTTGTAGAAAGGTTGAAAATACATAAAAAAATTGTCTTACACTTTTAATTATATAAATTAAATAATAGGTAATAAAACCCCCGAAACATCTTGGTATTAAAATTAAGGTATTTCTGGATTTTATTTCTATGCGTGAAGCTTCACACACTAGGTACATGAACACCTAATAGGTTTAGGTGGTAAACCCTTTATTCTAAAATTTAATTAAGAGTTGGTAATTTATAGCAATAGAGATAAAAGTAATTACCTACGAACCCTTCTTCATTAGAATGAACAACGTCTGTGTTGAACATTTTCCTAGTTATTTAAACTAGGAAAATGTTCAATATTAAATTATACATTTGAAAGGTTGTAATTTGGGCTAATATGAGGCTCTACTGATCAAATCGAACAACTTTTTTCAAATGAAAAATAAAATTGGCTTCACCATACAAATGGGTCATTTTAATATTATGTATGGTGAAGGCATTTTTTTTTCATTTGCGACACATGGTTCCGTGGGAAAAGTTGTTCGATTTGATATAACAACCTTTCAAAGTCACTATGTATATTACATCTGTCGCACTATAAAACAGCGCCTTTGGCGTTGTATCCGAAGGTCGTGGTTCGATTACCAGTTTCCCACTCATGGTAATAAAATATTAGTACATTTTTCTGTACAGTTTGACATGGTCTGGGTGTTTATAAAATATTTTCGTTCTTTCTGGCACACATAGTACACGCCTAGAGCTTAGTTTGTGACCAGAGCAATATTATTATGAGAACATTTTCCTACATATTATTATTAATGAAGTCTGTGTTTTTTCTTCTTCCTATATACAATGTGGAGTCCTTTAAAATAAGCGTGAGTCGCCATCTCAAGCCGGTATAGTGAAGACAACCAATAGTCTTTTATTTATTTCCATCAAGGAGTGACAACGCCATACAAATCTGCCTACAAAATACGTCCTCAATAAAATTCTTAAACGTCAGAAAGTAAATTAGTTAATAATGTGTATACCAATTGGGATACATTTAAAATAAACGCTCTCTTATTATATGTATGGCCAGAAACATATGTAAAACGCGTGCGAACGCTAGCTCGCTCGAAACAAGACTTAGACTAATCCATAGCAAGGAATAGCTTTACGAGACTATTATGTTCATAGATAATACACTATATAAAGACTAAGTCAATGTATGCCGGTGGACATATCTAGGGCGCGGACGGTTTTTGGCTTAGCATTCGTCTCTTTACGTAAGTAATAATAACTCAATGATTTCGACTGTTAGTTTCATTCTTGGGCTTTACATACCGCTTACCACCAGATGGGTGTAGAGTCACATGCCGTGTTTTAGTAAAAAAAAATACGTTGAGCGGGATTCCAAAACAATATCTTGAAGATAAAACAATATTTGCCGTTAGGGCATTAAGGTTCTCGAGTGGCGACCGCGTGCTGGAAGACGCAGCAGAGGCAGGCCCCCCACAAGATGGACCGACGACCTGAAAACGGTCGCGGGAAGCCGATGGATACAGGCAGCGCAGAACCGGTCGTTGTGGCGATCCTTGGTGAAGGCCTATGTCTAGCAGTGGACGCGCGAATGGCTGGCATGATGATGATGAAAATAATATTTTATTTTAAAAGTATCTTATCTTTATCTTATTAGTTTTTGGGGCTGACATCAGTCAGGACACTTCGACCCAGTGGGATCTTTTGTGTTTTCCCCAGTCCTTTACCCCTCACTCGTCCTTCCCATCCTCGAATATGCTGCAGACATATTTGAGGACGTCATCCAGTTTGAGGAGCCTATAGCTTTCCGGTTCCGGGTAAGCCTGTTGCAGGTATTTTATTCTGTGTATGGCCCTTGCATCGCACTGGCACAGTAGATGCTGTATTGATTCTAGCTCATCAGAGCAAAATCTGCATCTGGGATCGATTTTAAAAGTAAGAGACCTTGTTATATTCTAATTAATGCAGCCGTCACAAATAGATTTTACACAAGATAAAATTTCATCCTAAATAAATTTATTATCAGCAGCGAACGATTAAATAATTCATCTCTCTAGGAGAACGTATGCAATAACGCCCCCTTGTGGTCTTTTGACACAATCATAATTAATTTTGGTGCCCTGCCAAAAACTGAAGATAAACAAAGCTGGAAGCAGTATGCTTAGGCCTTCGAATGATTCCACGAACCAAGTCAGGGGTGGAGAAACCGAGTTAAAGGGAGAAAACCACCGCTTAATTTGGCGTAAGAGTTTCGCCACGGGTAGTAATCAGGCCTGGCCCCTTCTTTCGCAGCCTGATCTACCACTCCCTGCTCAATCCGGAGCAGTCGCCTCAGCATTTCGTAGCTGAACTCAGCCTGGACCCTTGTTTCGGAGCCAGTCCTCCACCGTCTGCCCGCCCTGACGCGGAAGTCACGACGGATCATTGCTGGCCATGGCTGCACCCTGCCCGGTCCCCAATTGCGGAGCTTGGCCAGGTCACCGAAGAACCCTGGACGCTAACCCCGATTGCCGTAATATCAGGGCAGTAGCATTCTTTCAATAGGATAAACTTGGATGTTGATAGGACGCCTTCTCTCATTCTCTATCTTATAGCTCTCTCTCTTTCGTCATTACATATTGTACATAGTTAGTTTATTTTTTGTATAATATAATTTTAATGTTATATGTACGTTGTTTTCCAATACAGCCAATTTATGACCTGTAGGTAGGACAACGTCACATTACGACTTTATAATATTACAGTGTAACTACACGTTTAACTATAATAGCAACACTGGCTGTTTCAGATTAGGCCTTAGATATGGTAAAAAAAATGGGGGGCTCTAGGAATAAAAAAACTCTAAGTGGGGCAGTGGAAAAAATAAGGTTGAGAACCTATCTCTAGGAACCTATATCTATCACCACCCCATACAGATGCAAAAACCGTCTAATGATCTAGGTCATTAAACGGTTTTTAACAGAAATATGACTAGTCATATTTCGGTTTTAGTTTGTGGATGGACCGGTATTCAGGAGCCAACTGCATCGATTTCTTGTCGATGTAGTAGTCTACTTTCAGGGTATGATTACGAAAGGGCTGTTGATTTAACGATGCGCATAATCGTATTGCAAATTTTGTCACCTCCCATTTCATAACTGCGTCATTTAGCCGGTATAGTGCGAGCGACCAATGCTATTAAACAACAATGTATTTATTTACCCCATTCACAGACTTGTAGGTCTGCTTACAATCAGGTAGTAGGTACCTATATAATAATAAAAAAAAGTCATAGTCAACTTGAAAATTTCCTTTTTTTATTACAGCACGGCATGTGACTTTGTATCTACCTGATGGTGAGCAGACCTACAAAGTTTATGAATGAGGGCAATCAATACTTAGTTGTTCTTAAATAATATTGTTCGCCCCCACTATACCGGCTAAAACTCTACCATGTTTTAACTATCATAACGTTAGAAAAGGAAAGCCTCTTATAAGGAATTAATACAAATAACATAAATTTACCTAAAAATACAAACTTAAAATAATATGACCCAAAACTAAGGTAAAGGGTAGACAATTATACAAACTAAGGTAAAGGGTAGACAATTATGCAAACTAAGTAAAGGGTAGACAGTAATATTATAGTGTATAAAAATATGTTGACTTCGTATCCGTGAGATATATTGTCACACGGAATCTCAGGATGAGTGTTACGGTTGTCATCCTAAATACTGACCGGGATAAACCATGATATGACCATTAGCAATAACCTAATATCCAAGTACAAGAAGTAAGAAAAATAACATATTATTTTACATACATATACATACCATCACGGGTGCCTTACGGCGCCCGAGACCGCCTAGACGGCCCCAGGGTACCCAGCGGAGGGGGTTTTAATCCCACCTCGTCGTATCCGATGGTATGAGTCTACACCGAACAAGTGGCTAGCTTGTCGCGATGTTTTGAATAGACTCAATAACCCATCTATAAATAGTTTCACAGGTTGGTATAGTGAAACCGGGACCGACAGCTTAACGTGCGCTCCGAGGTACTATAGTGCTGTTGTCAAACAAATGTATATAATATTGTTAATTAAAAACTCTTTGGTACACACCGGGATTCGAACCAGGGACCTAAGTGTTTTTAAATCCAAGGTCTAACCAACTCGGCCACCACGTATATAATTAATATATTATTTTGTAATAAAAAATATAAAAATATATAATTTAGCAATAGTTTTCTTGATAAATCAGCTTATATTATATACAAAAATATATTTAAACTAGCTAACCCGTGGAACTTCGTCTGCGTAACTTTAACCGTCTACGAAGGAATAAATTTTCCTCGTTTTTGCAACATGTTTCGTTGATGCTTCGCTCCTATTGGTCATAGCATGATGTCATACAGACTATTGCCTTCCACGATAAATAGACTATCTATATACGCTAAAATAAGTTTTTAAATTGAACCAGGAGTTCCTGAGATTAACCCGTCCAACCAAAAAACAAACCCTTCAGCTTATATTATATACCTAGTATGATATTATATACTTACTAGGTGGAAGGAAGGTCTTTATAACTTCGTTAGGCCGACCGACCGGTCTCGTTACTAATCATGTTTCGGTTTTAGTCTGTGGGTTCACCAGTTTTCAGGAGACTACTGCATCGATTTCTTGTCGAGGTGGTAGTCTCCTTTCAGAGTGCGGTTACGAAATGGGTTGTTGAATTGACAATAAGGCAGCGAGTAAAGAGTATATTAAAATATACTCGTAATGCAAAACGTTATTGGCACCCCCATTTCGTAATCGCATCATTTAGCCGGCGTAGTTGATCCCGTTCATGGAGTTTGTAGGTCTGCTCACCACCAAGTAGATACAAAGTCACATGTCGTGCTCCAATAAAAAAATATACCTAGATGAAACCGCTGTTAGTTTTTTATGAATAAGGCCATAAGATTTTATAATGAGGCCCGGGATAGAGGCACACTATTATTTATTCTGTGACAAAGGTTCCAAACCGGTGACATTTTCTCGTACCTAGCGAGACGGATGACAACCCTAGTGTAACTCCACTGAGCTCGCTCTTAGAATATTATATAATAATGTTCTGCCTATCTGCCGGGCGACATCGCGATAGGAGCTATTCAGAATGTGATTTTTATGCTTTTACCCTACCTTTTTGTTCCCAGGTGCAATTTTCTATGTTACTAAATTTAGTTTTTTTGAGGAATGGAAAAATGGAAGTTGGTATTTTATTTATTTAGCTATTGTCTTGACATTCAGGCCCCTTGCGACACGGTAACTTTATTCTTGTCTCTACTTTTATAACGTTAAACTTTTTTTTATTTCTATTTAACAAGTAACCCTTTATTTATCTATTGGGAATCAGATTTGTAAAAAGTCTAAGAATGGGGTAGACCGGGCTATTTACGAGTATAGTCATTTCTAAATATAATTCGTTAATCTTATACAGGGTTACAGAAAAAGTCGTGCTAGATCCGTTCAGGGCGTGGAGTACCCATCAGTTCTGACTTATTTCTCTATGAAACACCCTACCCTAAATTTAACCCTTTTCGAGATTTTCGACTTTTAATTTTTTTATTGAAAATTGCCGATTTTTGGGCTACTAAAATTAATTTTGTTTATTTTGTGTGCCTTATTATTATTATTGCATTTTTACATGTGTAATAAGATTCTTTAGGACGTTAATGATTAAAATAGTGCATAAGTTAATTGAATAGGCCGTAGTAGACAAGTGAAAGTTAAGAAATTACAAAAATAATTAGCAAGTTTTTTTCTCTCTAAGGGATATCTAAAAAAAATATTATGGCAGTTGTTCGGCAGATGTATTTTAAAATATCTACGTACGAGTATCATAAGCTATCTAACGAGGTATAACAATCTAGAATTTGTATTACATTTCGTGGCAAAAACTTAGTTTGATAGGCGACAGTGGGAAAGAAAGTTAATACTTAGCCCTTAAAAGTAAAGTAAAACAATAGGTAAGCAAGAAATGTTATTTATTAAATCAGGTTTTCACACAACTTTTTCTTACTCTACAGTTCATGTTCAACAGAGGATTTAGAAACAGAGGCGGCCAGCCTCTGTTTCTAACACATTGTCGCATCCTTCTACGGAGACCAGTCTTCACTACTCCAGTTGTCAACATTGTCCTCATTTGATTTGCTGCATCCACAATCCTTTCTCTTAATTCTTCCACAGACGAAACTGGATTTGGCTCGCTGGACAAGACTTTTCATGCGCCCCCACACATGAAAATCCATGGGGGTTAGGTCCGGACTTCTTGCTGGCCATGGCAACGGCCCACCTCGTCCTATCCATTTGTTTAGATAATTTGTGTCCAGCCAGTCTCTGACACTTCTCCTGAAATGGGCAGGGCAGCCATCTTGTTGGAACCACATGTCCCTGATCAAGTTAAGTGGCAGATCATCCAGCAAATCATTCAAGTCTCCTCTGAGAAAGTTTTCGTAGCTTTCCCCATTTAGATTGTCCGGAAGAAAGTAAGGTCCAATCAAATGATTGGAGATAATGCCTATCCACACATTCACGCTGAATCTTCGTTGGGACCCCTTCACTCTTTTCTTATTGGGATTCCTTCGTTCTTTTCGGGCCTAGTAATGGGCGTTGTGATAGTTAGTTATGCCATCTTTATCAAATTTGGATTCATCTGTCCACAAGATATTTCTTAGAAAATCTGGTTCTTCTACGTCAGCATTTAGCATGAATCTGCAGAAGTCCAACCTTTTCGCGGGGTCTCCTTCTTCAATAACGTGTACTGGCGTGTAATGGTAGGGGTATAGGCCAGCAGTATGCACTGTAAACCATACTCTCCATTGCGAAAGTCCCAGATCACGGGCAACAATATTAGTGGAAGTAGTCGGATCCGCTCGAAAGCGTTGCACTATCTCATTGTCCTGTTCTTCGTTATAATTAATTCGTGGTCTTCCCATGTCTGTACTTCGTCTCAAAATAGAGCCAGTTTCTAGAAGTCTTCGATAAACCCTGTCAAAAACGGCCACATCCGGAACTCGACGACCGGGGTAGCGAGTTATGTATTCGTTGCGAGCTTGCGCAGACACACAATTGCAGTATCCATAACAAATAAGCATATCAGCATATTCCTCAGGTGTGTAGGACGTCATCTTCACACTTCCGTATCACAAGTACAAATCAGAGTCCGGTTAACAAGAACAAATCAGAAGAAATAGTCCAGAATCACAGCCAAGTCGAGAAAAAGAGCAAAACGATATCACATCTACTATGTACGAAGCACAAAAGCAGAATACTAACCAAAACAATATCCTGTGTTGTATTCCTAGCCCTAATCAGTCTCTATACATTTTTTCTTTCACTTACACCTGCATAAATCATCACTTGTCTCGCTCGCACGGTGCGTCTTAAATTGAAAAACAATACGTGCGGGTCCGTTAGAACTACTACCTGAAGCGTCCCAACTACTTTTTTTCCACGAAATGTAATACAAATTCTAGATTGTTATACCTCGTTAGATAGCTTATGATACGTAGATATTTTAAAATACATCTGCCGAACAACTTGCTAATTATTTTTGTAATTTCTTAACTTTCACTTGTCTACTACGGCCTATTCAATTTACTTATGCACTATTTTAATGATTGACGTCCTAAAGCATCTTATTACACATGTAAAAATGCAATAATAATAATAATAAGGCACACCAAATAAACAAAATTAATTTTAGTATCCCAAAAATCGGCAATTTTCAATAAAAAAATTAAAAGTCGAAAATCTCGAAAAGGGTTAAATTTAGGGTAGGTTGTTTCATAGAGAAATAAGTCAGAACTGATGGGTACTCCACGCCCTGAACGGATCTAGCACGACTTTTTCTGTAACCCTGTATAAAAGTGACAGATATACTTACGGAAGTTAACTGTTCCTGTCATTTTTATATGTGAATAGCGAACCGATGCCGTTACCATAGGTTATAGGAATTCGCCAGATGCCCAACACCCGTTTAGAGCGATAATCAATATAGGTATTTTATCACCAGTTCAACTGCTACAGTGCAACTATTTTATATCACCTACTTTATGACCAGTTCTTGGTTCTTGTTCTTGTTTTGTAACCTAATATAATAAAGGAAACTATGACCACTATATGAAATAGATGCAGTAGTCTCCTGAAAACCGACTAAACCACAGACTGATACCGTAGCATGACTAGGTATTAATGTTAGTCTTATTTTTTTTGATCCATAATAATTGTAGTGTTTAAATACTGGTAGTGTGAAAGCTTATTTTGTATGGAGAACGCGGACTTCGCAATCGCGAATGCAGTGCCCTCAATAGGTACATATTCTTTTTGGTAAAATTAAAGTATTAATAGTAACTGTAGTAGGACAATAACAAGCGTTACCATAAAGCTCTTCTCTATTATTCGTTTTTTTTTAAATGTCGTTCGGTGTCCGTCAATGGACTTCGAATTACTTGTTTGCATGAAGGTAAAAACCGTGCCCGTCCGCGCGCCCCTACTGGAGTAAGCATCATTCAATTTGCAGGGTGCCGCGCGAGTGACAAATTTGTCACTCACACACACCTTTACATTTTTTACATCCTCAGTCTGATTTGTGCGTTCGGCGGAGAAAGTCGAAAAGAGCTCCGCTTTTATTGTCGGAAAAATGGTTAATTGTGCATTAAAGCTGTGTAGAAACTACTATTAAAAAAAAGTACCTAGTGTCACGTTTTTCAAGTATGTATTTAACATGTTTTTCTTATATTAAACCTTAATAAAAAATTATAATAAAACCCATAATTAAAATATCAAAATCTAACGTCGTAACTATGGTAACTGTCAAACTATGTGCATCAGTTAGAAGTTGAAGAACTAGTGATGTGTTTTTATTTTTAATGAGAATTTCGATACTTTAAAATAATTTATAATATTTTCAATTTAATTTAATCAAAAGGTATGGCGACAACAGAAGCGTCCAACGAGGTTTGTCAGTTACTATTTAGTGATGTGATTTTATAGTTGATATACTCGATTTTTGTAAATACTTTCATGGTTATGAGATATTATACAATTATTGTTTTTTTTATATAATACTAATTATATTTTCTATACATGATACAGTTTCCCGAAAAATCCGGCATTAAAACGTAAATGGGGAGGCAATTAAAAGAGAAGAAAATTGATAACCAACAAGAATACCCGTATGTTCAGTACATTTTGACGAATCAAGCTACGATTTAATTGTTTTTCGCCTTTTGTAGTTTGAGTATAACTTCCTCTTGGAGGTCGGTCAAAAATGTTGAGATTGCGTTTAGTAGGTACATGTAGTTAGTTGTGCATGTGTTTTAATTTAATAAATAATTTAATTTAATAAAGTATTTTAACTTATTGTTATATTATTATATACCTACATTTTTTAAATCCACTAGTATTATAAATGCGAAAGTGTCTATCAGGGTGGATTTGAAAGGATATACTTTGGGCTAATATGAGGTTCCGCAGATAAAATCTATCAATTTTTTCTATGGAACCATATTTCGCAAATGAAAAAAAAAATGTACTTACCCATACAAATTGGTCATTTTAACGTTACTAGTTTGTATGGAGGCCATTTTTTTTTCTTTTGCGATACATGGTTCCATGAGAAAGTTGTTTGATTTGATCATATTAGCCCAAAGTATATTTTTCAAAGTTATTGAGTCTATTCAAAACATCGCGACGAGCTAGCCACTTGTTCGGTGTAGACTCATACCATCGGCTACGACGAGGTGGGATTAAAACCCCTCCGCTGGTTACCTTGATGATATGTGTGTGTATTACAATTGTATATCGATAAATAATTATTAATCTTTGATGATCTCTATAAATCCCAAAATATTTGGTTTATATCGATAAGTAATAATATTTGTTGTCAGTGGCAACACTATCGAAACTATTAAGTATGCAATTAAATATTTAGCTTTTTATAATAAAAAAACAATACACTTCATAGACACGCGCACACATTCGTGTTTGCTTGTATCTCTTTTTTTCTCAAGCAGTTTTTTAAGTGTCAGAAGCGTTGAGCTGCCATTTGAAGCCACACATTTTTCCCCGTTCTTCATTTGTTCGACTCAGAAATTGGCGACACCGGTATCGTACTATTATGAAACAATTTATGTATCATGCTTACTCCATTGGCGCGGGGCGCGTTTTTTTAGCTTCATGCTTGTTTGGAATAGTTATAGATCTTATAGTTTGGTTAATGAGTCAAAATAAAAAAAAAAAACGGCTTTTACCACTCCCCCCTTTATACTGCGATCCATATTGTTTTCATAAAATTATGGTACAAACAATATTATTATGTATTATCGAAAAGTTTTTGAGGCTTAATTATTGTTGAATAACTACTTGTGAAAACTTTACTGGGTTATTATGTATTATCGAAAAGTAAGTTTTTGAGGCTTAATTATTGTTGAATAACTACTTGTGAAAACTTTACTGGGTTATTATGTATTATCGAAAAGTAAGTTTTTGAGGCTTAATTATTGTTGAATAACTACTTGTGAAAACTTTACTGGGTTATTATGTATTATCGAAAAGTAAGTTTTTGAGGCTTAATTATTGTTGAATAACTACTTGTGAAAACTTTACTGGATTATTATGTATTATCGAAAAGTAAGTTTTTGAGGCTTAATTATTGTTGAATAACTACTTGTGAAAACTTTACTGGGTTATTATGTATTATCGAAAAGTAAGTTTTTGAGGCTTAATTATTGTTGAATAACTACTTGTGAAAACTTTACTGGGTTATTATGTATTATCGAAAAGTAAGTTTTTGAGGCTTAATTATTGTTGAATAACTACTTGTGAAAACTTTACTGGGTTATTATGTATTATCGAAAAGTAAGTTTTTGAGGCTTAATTATTGTTGAATAACTACTTGTGAAAACTTTACTGGATTATTATGTATTATCGAAAAGTAAGTTTTTGAGGCTTAATTATTGTTGAATAACTTACTTATAATTACTTGTGAAAACTTTACTGGCTTTAGTAGGTAAACAACCGCCCATAGAAAACTGTCAAAACAAAAGCTAGCATGATTCTATTACGATGTAAGTACGATTCTATTGAAGTAATATTTAAGAGAATTGAATTGAAA
Source organism: Monopis laevigella (assembly GCA_947458855.1). Taxonomy (NCBI): domain Eukaryota; kingdom Metazoa; phylum Arthropoda; class Insecta; order Lepidoptera; family Tineidae; genus Monopis; species Monopis laevigella. The sequence goes on along the minus strand of OX381583.1, from coordinate 15,931,278 downwards.
TTTTTAGTTAATTTAAGAGAATTTAATAGAATACAATATAATTTGTTTATTTGCTGTCTAAAAAATATTACAACAAATTATTATTGAGGCCATATCTGTGAAATCTCGGGTTGCCAGCCCCCGTTTTATGTTGTAGAGGATTTGCCAAGAGAAAATAAAGCACTAAATATGGAAATAAGGGGCATAATTCAGCATAAAAATATTTTCGATTTTATATTTACCTATTGTGATTTTTTATTTCTGGTATAAAGTTGACAATTTATGTCATTGTTTTGGCAACTATAGTGATTGTTAGGTAAGTACTTACTAAAACCAAAAAATATACATATACATCGGGATTTATACACATTGTGAAGCGCCAAATGATTGGTAGCCATGGCCTACATGTTTACCTTACCTCAGCATGGTCTACATGTTTACCATGGGTATGTTAAAAAAACAATAGAAAATAGTTTTACGCTTACAAAATTGCGGGCATTAGCTAGTACTATAATTAGGCCTTATTTAAAGTATAAAGTATTGTTGTTTATGAAATATACTATGTATTATATCGTTGTTTCTGGTACGCACAGTATAAGCCTAGAGCTTAGTTTGTGACCAGAGCAATAAGTATGAACTGCCCGACAAATATGATTATTGTTATTATTATTATTGTATCATACTACAATAAAAAAACTTTTTGGTTATTTTTAACGGACGGTTACACATCACTGGAATCAGGTAACCCTGCATCCGACAGATAAGTGTAAAGTAAAACCCGTCTCCTGAATAATAGCTACAAGTAGGGTGAATAACGTAGCGTAATAAAACCACAACGGGCTGCCTTGTTTAAGTAGTACACATAACACATGTAATTAATACGTACAGTAGCCTTCAAGGTACAGTAACGAATCTCCTACTCTATGCCTTGGTATTAAAAACCCAATTTACTCTGAATATGATTTAAAAAAAAACGCAAGCCCTCGTCCTTTTTTCTGGACGATTTAAAAAATATACAGGCTACTGAATTTTTAACGTCAAACGCGGAAACCCGGTTATGCGAACCGCTGTAATAACTGAAATAAGCTGTTGTGTTTTTTTTACGATTTGTAATAATAACTTTTTAATATGCTGCTACAGGATTTTTTATATTTTTTATTATTAACAGATTCTACGTTTGACCTCTTGTCAGATGGAAAGCAACGATGAGGTCCAAGAGATGGCACGCTTACTCTACATGCTGTCTAAAACACAACACAATAGTAATGTTGTTAAACAAATGAGTTTTTAATCTACAAATTTAGGTAGGTACATTTGTTTAACAATGTATATCTATTATAATTATATATTTGTATGCCAAAAGGAGGAACATGACGAACTGTAACAACTACTTTATGTATTACCTTTGTTCACAAATAAAGATCATTTTATTTCATGTAAAAAGGGACTTAAACCTTGACAAGAAATCAATGCAGTAGTCCCTCAAAAACCGGTATAACCACAGACTAAAACCGAAATATGACTAGGTCACTTGACAGTTTTTACAACTGTAAAGGTTGGATTTTCAAAAAAATAATTACAAAAAATTTGGGAAGTTCAGAAATCTTAATAGTACGTACCCCTTATGCCATCTGTATCCAGAAAACGAGTTATTTTAGTCTGTAAAATATAGCATTAGGTTTGTGACAGTTTTATCACATTTGTGTTAGACTGAAATACAATCGCAAACACCCACACCCTCCCTCGTACACCCCTACTCACACACATAACCCGCCCATACACTTATATCTAAATAAACAAAATTGTTAATTGTTGTCTGATTATGTAGTTAATAAGTAGTTAATAGATAATAAGTAATTTATAGGATGCCTAGTTTCTATGAGCTAGGTCATTTAACTTTTGAAATTATATAAAATTATAGCCTTTATTGTCTTATATAAATAAACCAACATAAAACAAATAATATATATATAAAACAATCTATAATTCTAAATTAAAATTATTTTTGAAGAAGACACAGGTATTGTTTTACTTAATAGCTGGCTCCAACCTTAACAATATGTAATTTTTAATCTTTGTTACTGAAATAAAGGAATTTTTTTTAGCTATCTATGGATTCCCCGTGCAACGTGCGGGTGCAACACGTGGCTGGGTGTCCGGGGAGTGAACTGCTGTGTTCCCCTTCACTATTTTTACTACCCTCTCTACCCGAATACTATATGAAATCTTGGATACAAGTTCCATAAAAGGTCCACCGGCCGATCTTGGAAGGTAAAGATCCTTCAATAGACGATGCAAAGACCTTGCTGGAATTTCTCACCGACATCCACTGCATACAGTTGAGTTTAAACCGCTTCTAGTAATTTCATTTGTGAGATCAAAGTATTTGTTTGACTTGATGGTTTGGTCTTTAGGAATGTTTGTTTCTTACGGAACGGTGAGTTTAACAAGTATTACTTTCTTCAAGCACCGATAGTGTACTAGTATAGTACAACTTCATCCCCTATTTTATCCTCTTGGGGGTAGAATTTATCAAAATCCTTTCTTAGCGGATGCCTACGTCATAACATCTACCTGCATGTCAAATTTCAGCCCGATCCGTCCAGTGGTTTGGGCTGTGTGTTGATAGATTACTATGTCAGTCAGTCAGTCACCTTTGAGTTATATATATATCTTCATCCAAATCTGTCTGTGGTGGTCTCACTCATCAATTTGTCTTAAACACAAATTATATATTTTATGATTTATGAATAGTCAAAAAAAAAAGTTTTAAAACAATGAGGTCTTAAAGTGCGTTTGTTTATGCTGCTATTCATCATCAAAAGAACATCGACTATTTTTCATTAGCTTGGTATTTAAGAAATTAAACGCAACGAATGGTGTCATTAATATATTTAAAAAATCAACCCAACCGAACGCACACTACATAACCAACTAGTGTAAGACAAGGTGGTTAGGTTAGGTTAGGTTCTGGTTAATAAATATTTGACCTATCAATTATTTATTATACAAGATGCCACTGAGGCGACCAACCTCACTAACCATATCCACACCTTAGGATCGCCTGATGGAGGCTCTTCGATGCTCATGCTGATTTTTACTGCAATGTATTACCTATCCCCGCGCATGACGGTGAGTCGGTAACGCTACCATACATATGTATGTAGACCTTCCCCCCGACCTCAATAAGAGAAAGAGCACTCATATAAGATTAAAATTACGCACAACGACTTTAAAAAAAAATGATCTCATTTTATTAAAGAGAAAGTAAACGATGCCTTTTGGGGTTGTTTTTTTTCCAAAAAGAAAAATGTACGACCCTAGATATCAGTCATATTTATAACTCCTCGAAAAATTTATGAATATTAAGGGGGGGGGGGGGGTAACAGTTCAGGGAAATGTTTCATCAGACGTATATATTTCAAGTTTAATGAAAGCGACTAATCGCAATATAAAGCGTCTATAATAAACTAGTAATAACAAGATGAGACGATGTTTGGAAGACAATACAGCCTCTAGATCAAAGTGAACAAGTTTGAGCTTTCAGAAAATTACACGTTTAAAAGTTCTTCATATTTATTAATGAATAGAAGTACGCTAATCATAATCATTTGTTAGGATTTCGATTGTCAGTTACATTTCTTGTCGTATGTAATATATAGGTATTTGGTTTAGTAGAGAGGGTAGTGAACATAGTGCAGGAGAGTTTAAAGGCCTTAGCCTCTCTCTTGAATTGTTTGATATATTACTTAGTAGTGACGGGAATATATTTTTATGCTAAACTAATAAATGTTTCGTCATTAACAGTATAAGGTTATTTAATAAATTACCTAAAAGCATCTGAGTGAAATAAAGTTTAAGAATTGTATAAAACACATGTTAATCAATAAGGCTTACTATAGTGTAAAAGACTATTTTAACGATAAAGACGTCTTAAACCGTATGCAATTGAGGTCACGCAACTAGTGAACAAATTACTTATTACATATGTAGAATGAACCCTAGCTTAGTAGTGTCCGATATTGTAATAATTTAATATTACATAATTTATTTTTATTACATTATGTAAATTTTGTCTTTGGATAAGGTAATCATTAATGATTACCTGCTTATTTATACTTAATTTATACTACAGTTCTGTACATTGGTACAGTAACAAATAATCTGCCATAGGATGTTTTGCGCATGCTGATCGGTGGGGTGCAATTTGAGTATGCTATATAGCATAAGAAATCTATGGCTGTGCTCCTCTTTTAGTTTATGTGAAGCACTAGAGTTTTTTACTTGCTGGTTTCTTTTTCTTCGGGGTGTCACTGAGGGGATCGACTTTACAGTTAGTATACCCGCCTTTAAAAATACCGTTCCTTATACCTTTACTTATATATATATATGTGATTGGTCACTAACCTTTTATTTAGAATAAATATTTAAGGCGTGGATATGGTCGGTAAAGTTGGTCGATTTGGTGGCTCCCTTGTATGGCAGATAATGATTGACAGGTCAATGGAATCAGCTAACCACCTAGTCTTACACTAGTTGGTTATGTAGTGTGTGTTCGTTTCGGTAGTAATTTTCATATTAAGATTTCAGTATCAATATATATACGTGGTGGCCTAGTATATACGTGGTGGCCTAGTTGGTTAGACCTTGGACTTAAAAACGCTTAGGTCCCTGGTTCGAATCCCGGTGTGTACCAATGAGTTTTTAATTTAAAAATTTATGTACATTTGTTTGACAACACCACTATAGTGCCTCGGAGAGCACGTTAAGCTGTCGGTCCCGGTTTCACTATACCAACATGTGAAACTGTTTATAGATGGGTTATTGAGTCTATTCAAAACATCGCGACGAGCTAGCCACTTGTTCGGTGTAGACTCATACCATCGGCTACAACGAGGTGGGATTAAAACCCCTCCGCTGGGTACCCTGGGGCCGTCTAGGCGGTCTCGGGCGCCGTAAGGCACCCGTGATGATATATATATATAAGATTTCTAAATTTAAGTTCTAAATATGATATCGAGGTATAATAAATATTGGCGTTCTTTTAATAATGAATAGCTGCCTAACCAAACGCACTCTAAGACCTCATTGTTAAACTTACCATTAAGTTCTTAATTAAAAAAGCTGTCAGTCCCACTTTCACTATAACATAATACTGCTCGTAGAAGGGTTAAAAACTCCGCAATGAGCATAACCAGCATATATTGATCGATCCCATTCATGGAATTTTGTAGGTCTCCTTACCTTCAGATAGATAGAAGAAAAACTGTTTGCATAGGTTCGTTTTAGCATAATTGCCAAGTAAAAACCTCGCCCGCGGAGAAGAAGACAGTTCTTTATTTTTCTCAAAATTCTTTCACATCCTTTGGCGTTGTATCCAGAGGTCGTGGGTTCGATTCCCACCCATGGTAAAAAAAATATTAGTACGTTTTTTCTATACAGTTTGTCATGGTCTGGGTGTTTATAAAATATAATACGTATTATATCGTTGCTTCTGGTACACATAGTACAAGCCTAGAGCTTAGTTTGTGTCCAGAGCAATAAGTATGTGTAATTTGTACTAAAAAAAAAAAAAAACCGGTAGGTCGAACCGTTATTTATCAAGATATTTGATGCAGACGGACAGACGGTCTCTGATACTCACCATAAGGATTCCTTTAAATTTATTTTTCGGAACCCTAACAATTTGTAAAGCTCCGTGAGATGAAGGCAAAAGATGTTTGACTAGGTATCTCTTTACATACAAATGCTACTAAATAGGCTTCTTGGAATAGACTGCTTTGACTGGCGTTATGACAAAAAGACACACTGCTAAAACATATTTGAAACATAATACTTATGAAATGAATAAGCTGTAGGTACGCCGTCGCGCCGTAAGGCACCCGTGATGATATTTATTTATATAAAAGCTATATATATATATTACGTATCATATGGATACTACAAAATAGACAAAACCTACAGTTTCTAGATCATAGATAAGTCCCGGGGTGTACTATTAAGTTTTTAATTAAAAAAGTTGTCGGTCCCAGTTTAAATTTAACCAAATCAATTCGGTGGCCGAGTTGATTTGATTAGGCCATAAATTTAAAAATACTTAGCGGACACGCGTTCTAACTCCGTGTTTTCTAATAGGTACCAATGATTTTTTACACCACCACGTTTTCACAATACTACTACAGTGTCTTTCAAAACACTATAGTAGTATTAAATTATTTTATTATAAGATTCAGTTCAACTATCAGTTCAGTTTCACTATATCAACTTGTAAAACTCTTTATAAGTCTCAGGGTAATGTCTATAATACACTGTAAAAAGCACCCAGTTTTAAAAATTATCTTTAAAAAAATGCCCGAAAATTATATTATCATATTATTATGAACGCCTATAAGCTTAATTACTTCAATAAATACATAATATTGTCCTCGTTACGTATTTATATGTTCAGCAAACAAAATACCTTTAGACAAGTGGGGTCTCGTTCGTGGTATTAGTATAAAAGTTGATTTGTAGACCTTTTTTGCACTTAAAGTAATTTTATCTTCATGGTTTTTGTATGGCAACACCTTTAATAATGATCTTTAATACTTTAGCATCTGTTTTACAATTTTACCAATCGTGGTGGCCGAGTTGGTTAGAGCTTGAACTTAAAACACATAGGTCCCTGGTTCGAATCCCGGTGTGTACCAATGACTTTTTAATTAAAAAAATATGTACATTTGTTTGACAATACCACTATAGTGCCTCGGAGAGCACGTTAAGCTGTCGGTCCCGGTATCACTATACCAACTTGTAAAACTGTTTATAGATGGATTATTGAGTCTATTCAAAACATCGTGACGAGCTAGCCACTTGTTCGGTGCAGACTCATACCATCGGCTACGACGAGGTGGGATTAAAAACCAATTACAATCAAATTGTAATATATATCATCACGGATGGCTTACGGCGCCCGAGACCGCCTAGACGGCCCCAGGGTACCCAGCGGAGGGGTTTTAATCCCACCTCGTCGTAGCCGATGGTATGAGTCTACACCGAACAAGTGGTGTAGACTCATATACAGTAATAGTTTATTTGTCTTTATGATAAAGTTTATGCATTTTTATAAATTCCTTTATAGAATAATGTTATATTAAATATTTAAAGATAAAAATGCAATGAAAAAAATCCTGGTGGCGGGACTCGAACACACGAACCTCGCTATCGCGGCAAGGCGCTCAACCGCTGAGCCAACCAGGTTCCAGTCAGCCCTCACGAATTTTGTCATTGCTTGTTATCTACTTATACACAGACGCCCTCTATTAGCTCCTAATAACTCTTATACGAGAGAAGTTAGAAGTCCTAGTTTCTAATACTAGATGGCAGAGAAAACTGTTTTTTGTTTTTACTTTTTTCAGTATTTTATATTTATGCATTTTTATAAATTCCTTTATAGGATAATGTTATATTAAATTTTTAAACATAAAAATGCAATGAAAAAATTCCTGGTGGCGGGGATCGATATATACTATGATAAAGTGGAACTTTAAATGGGGGTGAATTTAAGGTTACTTGAAGATAATTTAAATTAGAAAAGTTATAGTTTGAGGTAACGCCGAAAGAAAGTTATGACGGAGAAAGCTATTCCCTCAAGGTATGGTATGTCAGTTCTATAATATCTTTAAACCTACCTTTTTATATAATTTGTATAACCCATTCAAATTTGTAAAACACAATGTTTATTAATTTCCAGTCATAATAGTTTTTTATTGACTTATTAATAGAAAAATAAATGTTTTTGATTGAATTACTTTTAGAAGAAGCGTCTACATAATATTTTATCAAATTTTTAGTAGTACTCATCTTTCTGAAGATATATTCTATTATTATAATTTAAAAAAATGTTGAAAAATAAGAAAATATGTGTACCAAAATTCAAATCTTATATTCCGCTACAATTAGTTTCGGTTAGGCAATGATAACTAAGTCAGACAGTCAAGACAAGTTCTTTTATATCTTGTCAGTCAACAAGAAATCAAACATGACTAACTTACTTTGACAGTTGTATGGTTTTTATTGTATTGGAGTAGCGACATGTGACTTTCTATCTACCTGATGGTAAGCAGACCTAAAATACCCATGAATGGCGTTGATCAATACATTGTTGTTTAACAGCATTGGTCGCTCGTACTATACTGGCCAATTGATGCGGTTATAAAACATGCGGGGACAGACGAATTTGCATTACGGGTTTACTTTAATAGCCTTATTATTAATAAATTAACTGCCTGCTTCGTAACCGCTTTCTGATAGGAGACTACTACATCAATAAGAAATTGATACAATAGTTTCCTGAAAACTGGTAAACCCCCAGACTAAAACTGAAACATTACTAATGATTTACTTTGACAAGCGATGTAACGATAAGCTTGGAGTACTGGGCAGCACATTGCAGCAAATCACTATTGATTTCTGTTATATAAATACTATATAATCTGAAACTACATTGTTAGGTTGAAGATTCTTAAACCGACCTGTATTTGTCTCATCCAATTTTCTCAACAAACACGTCATTAAACTTACGCGTAAAGTCTTTTGAACATGACGTTTTTAACGCTTTTGTATTGTGTAAATTACATGTTCTACATAGTACCTACTTACATAATTATAAATTTATAATTTGAACCGATTTCCCGGATTTTTTTCATAGAAGGAAAAAGCTAGTTATGGTTCCATGATACCGTCTAGCTTGGCGGTTTCGTATTGTATTCCCTCCTCGTCGTAGCCAATGATATTCTGAGTTTACACCGAACAAAGTGTCCGGCTTGTCGCGGTGTTTGTATAGACGATGTCTATAAGCATTTTCACAAGTTGGTATAGTGAAATTGGTATAGACAGCTTAACGTACTTTTACAAAGCTCTTAACTCCGACTATAGTTCTAGTTGGTTATGTAGCGTGTGTTCGGTTTCGTTGTTTTTTTTAGTGACCGACCAAAAGTTCGGTTTAGGTTTCGGTCGAGTTTCCGCAAAAAACGAGTTTCAGTTTAGTTTCTATTTCAGCGGTAACACTGCCGAAACTATGACCGAAACCGAAACTGCATTCGGGAGTTCTCACGCTGTGATCGGTATTATGTTCGGACGTGTTAAATTCCATCCAAGAGAGTGAGCCACGTCTTTTTTTTTTCCTCAAAACGTGATCCTTGTAAAGAAGTTCGGTTTCGGCTTCGGCCGAAACTGAGACTGTTGCCGAAATTAGGTTTCAGTTTCGGTCGTAAAAACCAGTTTCGATCGGACACTATATATTTTTTTATCCCGCAATGACAATAGTTTAATAGTTCACTATTTGTTTATTTTTTATTATATTTTCAACATTTGTCTGTGGGAGGAATGGCAACCTAGTGCACACTTAGTCCTTATCACACATATATATACCTTTTTTTTTTCACTTTTCATAAATGCCTGTAAAGGTTTACATGAAATAAATATTTTTAACTGGTTAAATAAATATGCTTGTAATGCTAATTCGTCTTTATTTTCGCCCATTTCGTAACCGCATTGTTTAGCCGGCACTATGCCAGCTAAATAATGCGGGAGCGATTATATTATTATTAGAAAACAATATATTGATCGACGCTATTCATTGATTTTGTAGAGCTACTTACCATCAGGTAGATACAAAGTTGTGTGCCGTGCTCCAATATAAAAAATACAGAAACTCTTTCGTTACCTATATATATTTTTTTTAAAAACGCCATAATATTTTTTTTTTAAGTTTAGACCATTATGTCAAAATACTAATATGCCAAACAAAAATACACATCTTTTACTAAAAATATATGGGATTTTATTTTATTATAATGTCTTCAAAATTTTTTTTATTAAGATAATAGTAAAATATTAATAAAGAATAAAATATATATATATATATATATAAACGTATAGATATATATATAAACGTATAGAAACGGGAAAGGAACTATGTCACTGCGACACAGGGAATCCTAGTGTGGTGATTAGGGCTATATACCTATGTAAACTATGTATTATTTTATGTAAGTATTATATAATTACAGAATTTTAATACTTAATATTTTTTCAAAAGCTTCGAATAAGTTAAATTATATTGACCCGCAGCGGCCTACTTGATTTACGATTAAGAACCTTATATATTATATACAAATTTCCCATAGTATTTTAAAAAATATATTCATTTCTGTCATTTCTTTCAATGTGGAATGATGGTCGACCAACTTGGTCACCACGGCCTTTCATGCTGTAGAAGCGGCGGAAGACAATCCCGACATGCTAACCTTAATAAAATTATACGTCGGGCTCTTGCCAGCGCCTCTATCCCTGCCGTTTTAGAGCCAGTAGGTTTGTCTAGGGACGATGGCAAGAGACCCGATAGTATGGTGTTAGTTCCCCGGACGGGTGGTCGGTGCCTCGTATGGGATGCAACCAGTGCCGATACTTTCGCGCCGACACACCTGCCAGGGACTTCTCAAAAGGCTGGCGCCGCCGCTGCTACATTAGAAAATCTCAAACGGCGCAAATACGCAGTCCTCAGTAGAGACTACGTATTTGAACCGTTTGGGGTTGAAACCATGGGGCCGTGGGGATCAGGTCCTCATTATATTTTTAAATATATTTCCAAACGGCTGGTCGATACATCTGGTGATCAAAGGGCTGGCTCGTTCCTTGGACAGCGCATAAGTATCGCTATACAACGGGGTAACGCAGCCAGTCTTTTGGGAACAATCCGATATGGAAGAAATTTATTATTTAGCCTAATTTTTTATGTTAATTTTGTAGGATTTAATTTTAGGTAGTTTATATTTTATATTACGTCTTTTATTTTATTAGTTTAATTTAATATTTTAGAAATACCTAATATGACTACGTTCGTGCGTTCGCTAAGGCTTTGATACTATTTCAAGAACCGTCCTAATAATAATATATTTTAAGCCTATAAGGATTTAGAAATTGCTTTTATTTGTCCTTTAATGTCACGCAAAGGGTTACATCTCATTACTGTATAGAATTTATTGTGAAAATACCAAAGCGGACCGTTGCTTTATAATGAATTCAAAATGTACTCTCTGTAAATGTATTAATCGTTACATTTATTTATCAAACTTTATTGCATAATACAAAGGCGGACTTAATGCCGTTGGGCATTATCTGACAGTCAAACCTTCGGGACCTTAGAACATTAAGTTTAGGTAGGTATGCAATAAAAAATATAATGAGTTTTTATGTATATATGTATATGTATCATCACGGGTTATAGCCACCTATTCGGTGTACCTACTGTATGTTTATCAGGAAAATACAGGCAGACCAAAACAATGACGAATGGAAATTTATGGTAATATCTCTGCTTGTATATTGAATGAGTAGTGAGTTTAAAATGGAATACAAATTTGTTAAAAGCGTTTAACGCGAGTGACGCGGCGACGCAAATCTGTTTGGGGTGACTAAAATACAGACCCGTTTTAACTTAAGCCAACTGGCCTAAAATAATAAGAAGCTGAAAAAGGCTTTGTAAATACAGTCAAAAAGTCACAATGGTGAAATTTAAGACATATTATAACCGGTATTTTTTTTATTATTTTCATTCCATCTATTCGAAAAGGATGACTTGGCTCGCCTTTAAGTGCACCCAAAGGTTGTGTTTTATATACGAAACCTTAAGAAACTTTTAGTGGGCAGTTATGAGTTTTTAATCCTCTTTATAAGTGCGCCGCAATTATCTTTATAATTGCGAAAATGTCTCAAATGTAAATAAAAGTTTTTAGTTGTTTTATTAGTAGATACTGTTTAATTTTAATTTATTTGTTACTCTATGTTTTATTAAATAATAATATTACAAATAAATATGAGGCGCCTTTTATTTTCTCATAGAGGGTGATGAAAAGTAGAGTGTATCACTCGGGCGACGTACTTTGAATCTCTCGCTACGTTCAGGATTCTACTAAAGAATCCCTCGCCGTAATAATATTATTTTGCTCCCTTAATAAACAATCTAAACTATTATTTATTTTATTTAAATCTTTCTTGCATACAAAATAAAAAGGCGGCCTTAATGCCTTTTTATTTTGTATGCAGCTTTTGTGCGCTAGTCATTCTCTACCAGTCAAACATTCGGGACAATCAAAGCAGTGTGAGGTAGGTGCAATACAGACAACTGAGTGATTATAAAATATAATTCTTACGATCCAATATACATTACTTAAATATATCTTATATATATACATATATAAACAATATACATTATAGTTGGTAGTATACACGTATATATGAACGCATTTAATGCGGTAGACTGTTATTGTTATATCTGTTACTGGCAGTACTGAGGTGCTTTAGTTGCCCTGACGCGCTGGCCTGGTTTGCTAGCTACTTACATGATCGCCGACAGCAGGTTGGAGTTGATGAAAGTGTGTCTCAGTGGCGTGTCAATGCCACAAGTGTCCCACAAGGAGGTATTTTATCGCCGTTGCTGTTTTCTTTATTCATTGATCTCATTACTACATCCTTAAATTGCCAATACCACCTTTATGCTGATGATTTACAACTGTATTTACACACAGATTTGACCGGACTTAACAGTGCAATCACTCGGCTAAACGAGGACCTTTCTTGTATTTTTGCATGGACATCTCGGTTCGGAGTTACTGTTAATCCTTCTTATTGTCAAAGTATTATAGTGGGCAGTACCAGACTCATGGCACATTAGATCTTTCTTCTGTTATACATATAGAATATAATAGTATTAAAATACCTTTTGTTAAGGAAGTTGAGAACCTCGGTCTAATCATTGATAGTGGCCTAACCTGGAGTTGAAGAAGCAAGTTGCTGAAGTGAGCAGAAAAGTTTACGCGTCGTTACACTATCTTAATAAATTAAAATTTATTAAGATAGTGTAACGACTTTTACCAATACAGGCTAAATTCCTTGATTCTTTCGATTATAGACTATGGGGACGTTTGCTATCCTGAAATTACTAGGGACCAGTCTGAAAAATTGTAAAGATTATTAAACATCTGCATTCGGTTTATCTTTAATCTACGAAAATACGATCATGTTTCAGAATACAGACAAAAAATAAAGTGGCTAACCCTGACTGAACCTTAAACAATCAAATATTTGTGATAAACTTAAATCTAATAGGACTAGGAGCGCAGAAACTGTAGGTAGCAAATCGGTAGGCACACAGAATCAACGAAAGAACGAGAACTTCTCTATACAAAACTGTTGAAAAGTACCAGGAGCGCAGGAGTCCTTAGCGGTACAAATATGAAATTATACATGTGTCCTGCTCACATGACGCGTGCAGAGCGAGATCGCATGCTATGTGGTGGAACTTGAAGTCGAGAGTTATTAATATTATCCTACTAATTTGCAATGTTACGTAATTCTAATAAAATTTACCCAAAGTTGTGATATTTTTCTTTTGTCATTTTTTAACTTTAAAGGAATTGTTTTTTTTTTGTCACTTTCACATTCTTAGTCGCGTACTATATTTATAGTAGGTATATTTCTTCTGTGGTCGCGTGCTAGACGTTTATGGTGATAATTTTAACTTGTTTGTGTAGTGCAAAACCTTTTTATAATAATAAGTACCTTTAATGCTGTTTCAACTATTCGCAAATTTGCTATGAATGAAATGAAATGAAATGAAATATGTTTATTGATACCAAACAAAAATACATCAGTATAAGGTAATGTACATCAAAACAAGTAAAGTGAGTATGTGTTAGAAGGTTTGGTTCCCTGTCCCCCGTGCTAGGTCGCCCTGTGTTACGGGGGACAGTGATGCCCGTCTCGAACGATCATACTATCACAATAGGTAATATAAAACAATACTTAAAATCATAGCTTAAAATATATACCTACTACAAAATTTACTAACTTAAATCTAATAGTGTTACAAATATATACATATTTTATGGCAACAATAAGTAATTTCGTGCAATTTGTAACTTAATTATAACCAAGATAGTAGGTACAAATAAAATGTAATCATAAATCATAGAAACCAAAAGTAAAAAGAGTTGCTTACTGTAAATAAAAATTAAATTAAAATGAAGATGAACAAAATTAAAATAAAACAAAACTACAACTATAACAGCAACACATATATACATATACATATAAAGACACATATACATAAAGACACATATATACACGTATATATATATATACATACATACATACACACATATATACATATAACAATAAACAATATTAAACTATGCAAGGAAATTCATAATCAATAAAAAATAAGTAATAAATAAAATAAATAAATAAATGGTAATATTTGGCAGGTAGGTTTGATTTTATGCGTAACTCGACGTTGTGCCGAGATGTAGTAGGCATTGCGCTGAGTAGGCACTTAGTCCCCACCGCTCCACTGTACAAAAGAAATTTGTAAAGCCAAAGAGCAAGCTACTAACAGATGCGACAAAAAATTTGTTATCGTTAGTAGTTTTAATAAGAACATTTTAGTGCAAAAATAATAATAATGATTAAATACATAGATATGTATTATACATTTAATACATTCATCATTCGCATACTAGTAAGAGTTCTTCTGTTTGTGCATAGGTTAATAACATTAGAAATTCTTTTACTTTTCTCTTACACTGGATAATTGTACAGGAATAAATATCTAGCCTTTTATTTAGCTCATTATACAGGAAAGGACCAAGAAAAATTGTACTTCTTTTTGCAAACATAGTTTTAACAGTTTTTGTAACACATACTATTTTGTTACGTTTTTGTGCTATTAAAGGACTAAATTTTAATGATTTATGACTATTGTCTAACTGTTAGTACGGAACTATGAGAGTATAGGTCTTGTGTAGGATATTGAGCAGGTTTAAAATATATTATTTTTAAGATAAGTCGTTGAGCTCTTTCGAGTGTTATTAGTTTAGTTTTTGCTGCTCCACCCCATACCAGAATGGCATAACTTATAACTGATTGTGCCAATGCAAAGTACACAGTTTTTATTAGTTCACTCTCAGCTACATATCGTAAAGTTCTAAACACATATACAAGGCGTCTAATACGGTTTGACGTAGAGTTTATATGGTCATCCCATGACAGGTGTCTGTCTATTGATATACCCAGGTAATTAACTTTAGACACGCTCTCAATTACATCACAGTTACATCCAAAAATGGGTTACCTAAACAGGAATGAATTTTTAATACAGGTTCTTGTGCAGGTTGACCTGTTTTGTTTATAGAGAAAGTAATAAATTTAGTCTTTTTTACATTTAAAGTTAGTAAGTTCAAATCCAACCACTCTCTAACAGCTCTTAATCCATTATTTGTGTATTCTTCCACCTCATCCCAATTATTACCATAGAATGTTAGAGAAGTGTCATCAGCAAATGTTGTTATTTTAGAGTTTGGAAGATTCAGTTCACATAATTCATTAATGTAAATCAAAAAGAGGGTTGGACCCAATACGCTACCCTGGGGTACTCCAAATGATACTGGATATTCGTGACTAATATAATTGGTGATTTTTACTGTTTGAGTTCTGTTATAAAGATAGTCAGTGAATAACTTTAGTGTTAAACCTCTTATACCTATAAGTTCTAGTTTTTTGATGAGAATGGGAATCGAGACAGTGTCAAATGCCTTAGCAAGGTCTAAAAATACCGTATTGCACTTTATTTTGTTATCATTTTTTTCTGTAACAAATTCAGTAAGAGAGAGAGCTGCATCCGCAGTTGATTTGTTTCTACGAAATCCATATTGGTTGGGAGATAGTAAATTTTTTGACTCCAGGTAGTGAATAAGCCTTTTATTGATAATTTTTTCAAGTACTTTTGATAGTGAAGTTAACACGGATATTGGCCTATAATTGGCGACACTGTCCCAATCCCCACTTTTATGAACCGGTGTTATTACCGATTTTTTAAACGAATTTGGAAACACACCCGTGCTCAAACACACATTGTAAAGATGGGTTAGGGGAACCAGTAACTTACTTATGTTGTTCTTTAAGACAGTTGATCCTATTCCATCCCAGCCAGTGGCACCTTTATTTTTGAGACTTTTTATTAAAGATAAAACTTCATGTTCGTCAGTTGGCCAAAGTAGAAGGCTATTTGAAGGGCTTACTGAAGAGAGTGATATCATATCAGCAAGTTCCGATTGGGTTTTATTAATTCTTTTAAGTATAGTATCTGCTAGATTTGCCCCAGTATCAGCAAATGTTTTGTTTATTATATTCAGACTATCTACTGGTGTTAATGTAGAGGATAATAAAGATACAGCATCAGACATTTTCGGTTTAAAGTTGCAGATATCTTTAATTATAGACCAAGTATTTTTAACATTATTAGAACTTTCTGTAAGTTTATCTTTTTGGTATTGACGCTTAATTCTTTTTAGTATACTGTTACACATATTTCTATACCTCTTATATTCTATAGCCAAAACAGTGTCATTCGGGAGTTTTATAGAATTTCTGTGCAGTCTATCACGTTTTTTGATACATTTAATAAGACCGGGTGTTATCCATTCCTTTAGAACTATTTTTGAACAAGCTATCTTATGTAAATAAGAGTTTCTATCGAGCACTATTCGTAGTTGATTGACAATATTACTAGTCATTTCATTTGCATCATTACATTGCAAAATATTAGAAAAATCGGTATCTGCCAGTTCAGAATTTACAGCTTTATGATTTATTTTCAAAATTGTACGAGGTTTGCTATAATTTACATTTGGAACATATTTATTAAGAATAAAGATAACTGGAGCATGATCTGTTATATCAGTTTTTAGGATTAGAGTAGTAGAATCCAGCTTACTTTTCAAAAGAACATGGTCCAAGCAATTTTTTTCACGAGTAGGCAGATAGTGTGTTGGAGACAAGCCATGAATCGCTGCCGTATCGAGATATTCTATTGCATTATTATTAATTGAAGTAGTTTCAATATTTATATTCATGTCTCCAACTATTATAATATTAGGAGATGCCTGAATGGACCGGAGAAGATGATCAAGAGAATTTATAAATTTCGTAATATTCTTAAAACATGGTGGTCGATAAATAACAATTACTTTACAATCACCAAGTTTTATCAACAAGCAGTTAGCCTCATTAAATGTTGGTTCTGTGTACGTAAATGCTATTGTATTTCTTATATAGACAATTAAACCATCATTTTGGTTGTAATGCGAAGTTGTTTCAATAACATTGAAACCCTTCAACTGTGGAATAGTAGGAGATTTGTTAAGCCAGCATTCAGTTAAAGCCACAACATCTATGTCTAAATTAATTCGCGAGAGTAGAATGGGGATTTCATCGAAGTTATGTTGTATGCTACGTATGTTAATGGTTAATACTTTAAATGCCTTTTTAGTATGTTTAGTGTATTGAAAACAATCTTCAGGGAGGCAGCTGTAAGACAAGGGTTTAAGGTCATCTATATCAGTGGCTATATCTATTATACCATTCATAACTGCCTAGTATCTATGCGTAAGATAATAAAATAAAATTTGTTGAAAAGGATTACAATATTTACAATGTTATAGTTTAGTGTAAGTTTAAAATAGATGTTATTCAGTGCTAGACTCCAAAGCCCTTAGTTGTTCCTCGGACTTTATAAAGATATATTTATGACCTTCGTCCTTTCTTATATAAATTCGGCCACCGCTAGTCCAGCAAAATTTATACTGACACTGTTTGGCGAAATTTCTAGCAAAGTAAAACAGTCTATTAGCTTTGGGTGTTAAGTGTTCAGATATATATATTAAAGACTTACTTCTATCTATACCTAATGTGCTTGAAGACAATCTATCTCGTTTGTTATCATTATTATACTTCCGAAATGCTTTTATAATCGATGCCCTTGTAGTTGATTTCGAAAACTCCACAATAACTGCTTTGTTATCTTGATTTTTCCCAGGTATGCGATAAAAATTATCTATACAATTCGGCGTTATTTGAATCTCAAGAGTATCTGTTAGCTTATTAATAACTTTGTTTAGATTTTCGTTTTCATTAAAAGGCAAATTTCTAATTTCAATAGACTTAGATCTTTGTTTTCGCCCAATATCTTCTAGTTGATCTTCAAGACTACAAACATTTGCTTGGTATTTCTGTTGCTCCCTTTCCAGTACTTCTATTCTATTCTTCAAATGATCGTATTGGTCTGAAAAATACTTCATGGCATTTTCAATGTCAGTGTTAGATCTCTTGATGTCTTGAATATCACTATTCAATTTTTCAAACTTTACATCCTGTTCTGTCTTCCATGATTTAAGCAATCCTATTATTTCTTCTTTAAATTTCTTAAAATCCAATCCTTCTATATCCTTGTTTTGTTTTCTGAAGGTTATGTTTAAATTTGGTTTTAGAGATAACTCCGGGTTTGATCCATATTGATCTGATTTGGGTGGTGATCTTTGCATCTCAATACAATATATATGTATCTATATATAAATAAAACAAGTCACAGAAAAAAAAAAAAAAAAAAAAAAACTTTTAAAAGAGTTGCGTATCTACAGACTACTATTCTATGATCAAAAGAAACACCTTTACAGTTTAGACGTCTGCCTACATCGAGTCGCTCGGACGGAATCAAAATAGAATCAAAAGCTATGTCGCTAAATATAAAAATTTCATTGTAGACTACGTTGTGATTTTGTAGACATTTAAAATTGCTAATTTCAAAAACTCATTTCTTTGGTATGTTACTATAAATTCTGCCTACCCTATACTAAAACCCTGTGCACGCCACTGAATATATGTATGTATACAGGGTGTCCCAGAAATCAACGATAAACCGAAAACGGGTGATAGGCCAAGTCATGACAGTTATTAGAAAAATATAAAAAAAAATCTTTGTCGTGTATATTTCATATTATAAATATTTTAAAAAATATCGGAAAAACTGACATCCTGTGATGATCTTTCAAGTCCTAAGACTACAAATATTACTTTTTTGAATATTTTTTTTCTGCATTGTAGTCATGACTAACCCTTCTTTAAATAACAGTTCATATTTTAAACATACCTGCCTTAGTTTTAATAAAATGGTGTGTTTTTGCCCAACAATAAATTCAAAATAATTACTACACCCAACTTTAATCGTCTGTACTGTAAAAAAAAAATACTACCATATTTTGGCAAGTAACTTTAAAAGATGGCGCATTTAATCTGGATTCCAAAATGGTATGATACTTGTTAGATTACTTCTTAATTGAAGAAAAAAAAAATTTTTTTAACGGAACCGGGTTTCAAGCCAACTGTTTAATTATTTAAAATGTTGGAATTAAGTTGTTATGTGACGACTATGAGTGACGTCATCTTGTCTAGTGAGCGAGACAGATTGTGACGCTAAGTGCGAGTGCTTTTTTATCAAAGGAAAAAATGGGCATTTTTATGTCTACAATTTTCAAGTATGAATACACGATATTTTGACAATGTGAGTGATTTAGATACAGACGCCACCTTGTTCTTGTTAGCCACGGGTTATCAAGTAATTAGTTAGTTTTAGGTGCAAGTTTAAAATAAAAGTCAGTCATTGGATTTCTTCAGTTATTTATTTAATTAAATTTGCAAAGATTTACAGCAAATGTTCGAACTGTTTGCCTTCAGCTGCAATGCAAGCTCTACATCTCCTTAAAAATGATCGCGTAATAAGACGGGCGTATCTTCTTGAGTTTATGTGTTCAGCAGCTTCTGTAATTTTTTGGCGCAGCTCGGCTAAATCTTGTATTGGTTTAGAATAAACTTTTTCTTTTATCGTTCCCCAATAAAAAAAATCAATGGGGTTTAAATCAGGTGAACGGGCAGGCCACGAAATTGTACCGCCCCGCCCAATCCACCTATCAGGGTATTCTCGGTCGAGAAACTCTCGTACTGTGCGAGCGTAATGTGCTGGGCAGCCATCTTGTTGGTACCACATGCTGCCGTAAATGTTCAGCGGCACTTCTTCCAACAAATCAGGTAATTGGTTCTGTAAGAAGTCCAAATAAGCCTGGGCAGTTAAGTTCTCCGGCAGCTCAAATGGACCAATAACAGTACCGTTCAAAATCCCCGTCCACATGTTCACCTTAAACCGGTACTGCGATCTGTCCTCCCGCATCAAAAGTGGATTTTCCACGTGCCATTCGTGCAAATTGTGGAGGTTCATGAAACCATCCTTTTTGAACGTTGATTCGTCTGACCACAGAATTTTTTCAAAGAATCGCGGATCATCTCTGTGTCTCTGCAACATCGTTTGACAAAACTGCACTCTCGCTGGGTAGTCTCGGGGTAGTAGGCTTTGTACTCGTTGTACATGGTAAGGATGGAACTGGTTCTTCTGCAAAATACGATGTGCAGTACTTTTGGGTACGCCGGTGCTCTCTTCAATGCCACGTACTGAGATACTTCGGTCTTCTTCGACCGCCTGGAGCACTTCTTCCTCGTAGGGCATGACAGGCCTTCCCTCGCTAGTCATTTGATTAGGGAATCGACCCTCTGAGAGTGACCGATGCACGTTAATAAATACTCGATAATCAGGATGACGCTCAGCGTTTGGGTATCTCTCACGATACATTCTAGCTGCAGCATTAGCGTTGCATAAGCATTCTCCATAAATGAGATGCATATTGGTGTATTCTTGTGCGGTGTATCGAGATGGCATGATAACACACAACAATGGAATCACACAATACGATCGAAGATACGACGATTAAAACAAGTCCAGGGTCGTCAGAAACGGGGCAGATAAATCCAAATCACAAAGCAAATCAAGTCTAATAAACAGTAGCACAGTTGTAGTACGAAGTCAATACGGATACAGAAAGATGCGCGGTAAACGAATGATCGTAACGTACTGCGGTTTTGCAAGACGTTCCTGTTCATTGCCGTGTTGTCAGGGTGGCGTCACTCTCTGTCTCACTCGCACTTAGCGTCACAATCTGTCTCGCTCACTCTAGACAAGATGACGTCACTCATAGTCGTCACATAACAACTTAATTCCAACATTTTAAATAATTAAACAGTTGGCTTGAAACCCGGTTCCGTTAAAAAAATTTTTTTTTTCTTCAATTAAGAAGTAATCTAACAAGTATCATACCATTTTGGAATCCAGATTAAATGCGCCATCTTTTAAAGTTACTTGCCAAAATATGGTAGTATTTTTTTTTTACAGTACAGACGATTAAAGTTGGGTGTAGTAATTATTTTGAATTTATTGTTGGGCAAAAACACACCATTTTATTAAAACTAAGGCAGGTATGTTTAAAATATGAACTGTTATTTAAAGAAGGGTTAGTCATGACTACAATGCAGAAAAAAAATATTCAAAAAAGTAATATTTGTAGTCTTAGGACTTGAAAGATCATCACAGGATGTCAGTTTTTCCGATATTTTTTAAAATATTTATAATATGAAATATACACGACAAAGATTTTTTTTTATATTTTTCTAATAACTGTCATGACTTGGCCTATCACCCGTTTTCGGTTTATCGTTGATTTCTGGGACACCCTGTATATTATGTGTATGTTGGATTTTATAGATAAACTGCTTGATATCTCTCTATTGATAATAACTTGTTGTAAACTCTCATTTTTGACAACTACCTGATTGTTCCTAAATTACCTGGTGGTTGACTGGTAGACAATGCCTAGAGGCATTAAGTCCTCCCTTTTGTAATAAATAAAGTGTTAAATAAATAAATACACAATGATCTACGAGAAAATCGAATACCTATGTACTTCTCGTATGTAAAGTGTACTCTTTTTTTAGTATTATATCATGTTAATTCATCGTTTATGATTGATAATCGTACATTAAATAAGTATTAATCTTAAAATATTAACATTTGTGCCTTACGGCGCCCAAGACCCCTTAGACAGCTTCAGGGTATTCAGTGGATCGGTTTTATTTCTACGACGTCGTAGCACCAAATGGCATTAATTTTAAGCTCACCGCGGTGTTTTGTATAGACTTGCAGTACGGCAGCAAAGTTGGTATAGTAAAACTGGGACCAAAACCTTAACGTGCTCTCAGAGGCACTACATAGTTCTCAAATCACAATAAAAGATACCTATACGTATATGAAATATTATGATAATTTGTATAATTATGTAAATTAATCTACCTCTTTTGTTTTGCTATTAATTCTGTCCCTGAAGCGTCATACATAAATTTAATTTAATAAACAGCTGAATTGATTTTGTACCTATAGTCCGTTTTCCGAAAGAATTCATGCGGTTAAAAGTGGAACTAATAAAATTGAGAGTAAACAAGTGTGCTAAATATTAATACCTAAGATGTCAACATAATTTATAACTAAGAATTGACACTAAAATTATTTGGGTTAAAACTAAGGTTACCAACATTCTTTCGTGCGACTGCAGCGCCACGATACAAAGGAATTCTTTCGTGAAACGAACTTTACTTGTTTTTCAGTCGATGTTTTTGCCATATCTTGTCGCAGCAGATGCCATTTATTACCATAAGCTTATTTAGTACCATTTCTATGCAATGAGATCAATCAAACATCGTCTTTACGTTTTGGCTTTTTATAAGGATAGAGGATTCAAATTAAAATGCAGATAAATGATATTACTGAAAAGCAAACTTTTCAGTTACCTATAGTAAAAATGAAATTCGCTCCCATTTCTGATTGGGTCGACAATTCTTGAGGATCACGGTAACGTTGCCTTTAAAATAAACAGAATATGGCCTCTGGAATGCACGCCATAAAATCAAGTAACAATGATGAAAATCGTTTCAGATTTGATGAAAATATGAAGTGTAATTGAGAAAACCTCTGAAAATTTGCTTAGAGTTTAGGTCTTTGCGAGAATGAGCGCGCGCGCTGACATGTGACACTTAAATTGTCATCCCCACTACAGTTACTGTAAGCCGCATTAGTTCCCGCCAACAATAATTAACTTCTACGGACTTTTGAAAAAAGAAAATATTATCCAAATAATGTTTATTGAAACTACAGCCTCAGTAAACTAGTGGTTGCGCCTTTGTCATTGTATCTGGAGGTCGTGGCTTCGATTCCCACCCATGCTAAAAATATATTAGAACGTTTTTTCGGTAATAATGTACCGTTTGTCATGTCTGGGTATTTATAAAACATATAATGTATTATAACATTGTTTCTTGTTCAAATATTACAAGCCTAGAGCTTAGTTTGTGACCAAAGTAATATGTGCAATTTGTCCTACATATTATTATACCAAAAATTACAGTAAAGTCTTACCGGAATTCCATATTATTAAAAAATATAACATGCAATTTACATTACGGTAAGAATAGGAAATATTTTAATTTAAGCGCTATAATTCCATTTACAAAGCAATAGAGAGAACTGACGATTTATTTTGCAGGCCTTACAATAATTACACTTGATGCCATATTTCGCAATATTCCGGTTAGACAAAAAAAAAGTTTACAGTTTGGAGTTTAAAATAATATATAATTCAGCTTTTATGTGAGATATAGATAGCAGATATCCAATCCATTTAGTAGAATAACACTGGATTAAAAATATCGGAAGAAGTATGAAAATATGCAAAATATCCTGGTGATCCCGATTTATATTAAGTAATTACTTAATACAGCAGCAACTCACAGCTGAATAAAATTAACAAAAGCTTTATTTTTTTGTATGTAAAAATATTTATAGCATTCAAAACAAAAAACTCAATTTAAATGTAATAGAGATCGGCCACCACATATATATAATGATATATTCTGTCACGATGATAAATATTTGATATTGTGTTCTATGATGAAAATAATAAAACACGCATTTTTTCCTTTTAGTGTCGCCTATACCAAAACAAAGATAAATAACAAAAAAGATATACAAATCACGTTAACTTTCATACTAAACTCACAAATTAAAGCCTATCACTTGTCTAATTGTGTTTTACTTGTTAGATGCGAAGACTTATTATGTATTTGTAGGAGTAATTTTAGGCATATAGACGTTTGTTCATATAATAATTTATTTATCGGACTTTTTTTTTGAAAAAAAAAAACTTAGTTACCTACCTACCTTTTTTATTTTAAAAATGGGTTCTAAAAGTGATACCGGAGGCATCAAAAAAATATTATCATTGTTAAAAAAACACCCAGTATAATATGAACTATACATATAATAATATATATATACCTATATCAGGGTGAATTTGAAAGTATGTATGGGCTTTGGATGTACTTGACAACTTTTCCCATAAAACCATGTGTCGCAAATGAAAAATAAAATATAATTCTCCATACAAACTAACATTACTTAAAATGACCACTTTGTATGGGGAAGCCATTCAGCAGAATCTCATATTAGCCCAAAGTACACCATTTCAACCTGTATAAGTTGACCTGTTAAGTTCAACTTAGGTAATCACATTTGTACAACCGGCTGTAATATTTTATGACCATCCGAGTAAAAGCACTTCTTACTGAAATTCATACTGTAAAAGGGAATATTATATAAGACAGCTCTTTAAAGTTCTGAATTTTAAAGCTAGAAGGTATTCCAAATAAATTTATTTTTAGATTTTTTTTATCAATATCTATAAAATATTATAGGTATACTTACTAAAAATAGTAATATATACTACGTAAGTAGACTTAATTTTAATATTTAATCATAATACGCACAATAAATATTAAATATTACTGGCGTCATGTAAATATATATATATATATATATATATACATATAAACATAGAATACTAATGTTTATTTTCTTATTTCATTGGAGCACGGCGTGTGACTTTGCATCAAACTTATGGCAAGATCAATCATTAATGGCTCTTACTAAATGCCAATTCCTGTAATCTATGCTAACGATAACGATTCCTTATTTTCATTTAAAAATGACAGATCAAGCTTCGGACGTTAAGATTTTTGTATGGGAATAACGAACCGTTACTGCGCGTTGATTTTAGGAATTGGAAAGAGCGAAATTGCCACCTCGACAAAAAAAAACCATGGTGTAATTATCCTGAAAACCGGTGAACCAACAAACTAAAACCAAAATATCATTAACTCACTTTTAGCGGGCCGGTGGTAACGAAACCATAGGCTATTATAGTTTAGAACCCAAAGTGTAGGACCAAACAAAAAAATAGCTCACAACGCGTTGTGGTCACTGTAAAGCATTCACATTTCGAAATTTCGGTGTTATGGCTCTTATAAAAATGGCCACGACGCATTGTGGTAAACACAGAAAGACCACATAGCAAAATTAACGTAACGTGGCTGCCATGTTATTTGACCTCAACGCGTTGTGGCAACGCATTTTCGGTTTGTGAACCTTGCGTGCCGCACCGAAGAGGTTCACGGGCCGCCTGTTGACACATCTTTTACCAACGATAAGAAACGCTATATATACCAAATTAATTTAAAATGGAGGTAATAACTTATTTTATTTATTTCATTTAATTTAATCAGCAGCCGTAATTCGGACATACACTTCTTGTTTATAATATAACATTCTTGGAGGGTTAAAATTCTTGTCTATTCAATTAGGTACTTTAATAATAATTGTATCAGACATTGACGGTATCAGAATGAATATTAAATCAAATTATTTATTGACAACAGACAAAATTGAGGTCAAACGCAGACTCTTTATAATAAAAAAAAGTGAATAGAAATAAATTATTCAATAGGTACTTCGCATAAATATATTGGATACCTGCTGTTTGAATAGCAGTTTTCTTTTTGTAAAAAAATATGATTTAGCTATGTGGAAGTATTTATTATGTTATTAAAATAATCGATTTTATGTTGCCCGCAACTTTATGGTGTAATAATGTACTACATTTTTATTTCTATATAAAATTAAAAAAACATTAATAATATTACAAATTAAAGGAGCATAAATTAATTAATCTTAAATTTTTCATGTGGACATCATTGTATTTTTGAAAGCTATTATATCCTCTGTATAATCCTCTGTCTGCAGTGTTGCTCTCGGGTCACCTATAGCTAGGGTTGCCAGCTCCAGTTTGGTGTATAAAAAACTTATTCAACCTTATGTACCTAGCTTATTTTTGTTACGTGTTTAAAAAAAGTTTTTTTTTATTTATACCCCCATACAAACGAACTTTCAATATTACAACTTGGCTGTAGTCATAGTTCAATTATTATTTTTATGTTGGTAATTCTATTTAAAATCTTTCTGTTATAATCATTGATATAGAGCCGAACTAAGGCCTAGTCGCCTTTCTTAACTTTAAAATAAGTATATTGAAAATAGCATACCTATATATATATATTATATAGGTATGCTCTTTTCACGCCAGCTGTCACATATAAAACCCAATGTTGGTTCGGAACAGTGCAGTGTAGAAAATGCCATTTGTTTCGAGATAATAAATAATAATAATATTATAGGACAATTTACACATGCTCTGGTCACAAACTAAGCTCTAAGCTTGTAGTACGTGTACCAGAAACAACAATATAAAACATATTATATTTTATAACACCCAGATCATGACAAACTGTACAGAAAAACGTACTATGTAGAAAATACAACTGAATTCCGAAACACGTTTAAACATTTCAGGCTTTTTAAAAACAATGGTAGCCATTAAAACCTGATTGCCTGATCCTCAAGTGCCTTCACTTTTAGAAAATAATATTTATCGTTTCATATATTTTAGTATTCATATTCCTATTTTATTCCAACAAAAAAAAGTTTTATTGTAGATAATAAAGATTGTTAAATTATTGGACTTTTTAAATTATAAATGAAAAACTAATTCCAATAATAAAACTAATAGTTTTAAGCGAAGCAAAGATTTATTGTTCACCTTTCTATTAGGAAACAAGATGAATAACTATTTAAGTAAACCGGAGCAGTAATCTTCAAAATAAATACTGCAGAGAGATAGACAGCAGACGGGTCTCACCAATAAGTTTCCTTTATTATTTGATTTTTTCGCGTCCCTAAAAAAACGATCACTAAGTTTATAATTGCGCATGATTAAATATTGTAATTTTCGCAGCTTAAGTAATTAATTACCTATAAAATATTATTTTAAGTATCCATAATACATTTTAAAAGGATTTCACAATTAATTAAACCAATCCTTTAATTATAATTTATATGCCTAATACCTACAAAAGTTTAATTCTAAATTAAAATTAAAAGATAATTATTTAATAAACTGTTTTAAATAGGATTTACATTATGCAGATATCAGACGCAAGGCAAAAGTTTAAAATGTTAAGAATTTTTTTATCCCACAGAGATGAGAAAGGGTGGTTAATTTGCTTTAAACTTACTTGGTACGTGTTATTAATACAAATATTTATTTACCAAATGTTATAGGAAAGTATGTAAAGTATTTGATAACCAAACGGCTGGCTCGTTTCTCGGACAATGTATAAGAAGGTAACGCAGCCAGCCTTTTGAGCACCTTCCTTCTGACACCTAGTTTTTATTTTATATGTTTTTTAATTACTTAATTAGATTTTGTATTAAATATTATCATTGAACAATGGACAATAAAGTTTCGATAATTAATTATTAAACAATTATAGGTGGTTTCCACTATTCAGTCTTAAAGTTCATAAAGGAAGAATTTGGCAACAGTCAGTTTGCTGAATAAAATCGCGCAGAAATGTAAGCAATTCGATATATTAGCTTTGTATAACCAAACGAGTTATCCAGAGGTGCCATTATAATTTTATGGAAGCTTGAATATTACGGTCTTTAGGCCAAATAAATCCAAAACATAGTAGGAAAAATATTAGTGAGAATAATGCTTATGAAGTGAGAACAGAAGATGGCGGAAATGAACACGTTTGACTTGTCGGCCGAAAATTAAACGAAACCACTGGTTGGAGCTTTTGATATTAATGGTGATTATATTTTTTCCCTAGTCCCTATGTATATTTAAATGAGTGCGATCAAGACAAATATATATTATTTGTTATTTAGAATAATATAATAGTAATAATAAAAAATAATGTGCCTGAATGGTAAAATATTATGATAAATTACTTTAAAAGATTGTCAAAATCTTTTGAATTATTTATTACTCCTTTTGTTAGCTACAGATATGATTACGTGGACTAATCCGGGCTTGATATTATGCAATTTAAACTCAGTTTTATAGAGTCAAGAACGACAATTATAACTTGTGAAATAGGTATTAAGGGACAGATAAATTTTGAAGATTGATGTTGTTTAATTTTACAGCTTCTAAAAGTTCTGAATAATTATACGAAACGGTGAAGTTTTTAATTAAATAAATGATTTGCTTTGATATTCGTAATTAATAGTAGACCTAGTGTGAGTTCAGAAAAATAAAACGATTCTATTTGTGGTTCTTTCACGTATTAATGTTACGTTAATACGAAGCAAAAACTGATGGTACGCCTCTGAGAAATATGTGTAAAAAGTTATCATATAATAGTTATTACATACATACATATCATCACAGGTGCCTTACGGCACCCGAGACCGCCTAGACGGCCCCAGGGTACCCAGCGGAGGGGTTTTTAATCCCACCTAGTCGTAGCCGATGGTATGACTCTACACCAAACAAGTGGCTAGCTCGTCGCGATGTTTTTTGAATAGACTCAATAACCCATCTACCTATATACAGTTTCACAAGTTGGTATAGTGAAACCAGGACCGACATCATAACGTGCTCTCCGAGGCACTATAGTGGTGTTGTTAAACAAATGTATATATTTTTTTTAATTAAAAACTCATTGGTACATACCGGGATTCGAACCAGGGACCTAAGTGTTTTAAGTCCAAGGTCTAACCAACGAGGCCACCACGTATATTATAATAGTTATTATTGGTTTAAAATTCTGATGAAAAAGAACCTTACAATTTTTGGAAGTTCTGGTTATCGAATAAGTTTTTAAATTCATTGCAGAATAAATTATTCTAATATTAAAATACTTTTATTGCCTTAAGCTAAATATTGACGACTCGTTATGTTCTAGACTTTTAAACGATTTTCAGCTGCAAACATTCTAATGGACGGCGAAATACTGTCGAGCGTTTATTTGACGGTTTCAAACTTAGCTTTTATTTGCTGAAATAAATACCACAGACGGTCTTTTATAGTAATATGTGTCGAAAATAGGTTTATTTTCAGTCACCAAAATTTAAAAACTCGTTTCAGTAGTTAATATGGTAGGTGTGAATAAATATATATCTTGAGTGTTATTTATACAGTGGCTATTTTTTTTATGCCTATAACCTATGGAACCCATTTTTATAATAAAATAGGTAGGATTTTTTTCCTTTCAAATGCTTGAAAAATTAATTATTATATCGCCTATATGGCTAAAATTACTGCAACCAATACATATTGTCTTCATATGTAGTGATTTGTAGACCTTTTTATATATGTATATATATATGCAAAAAAGGTATATAATATTATCCCTGCTGCCTTACTATACCCGAGACCGCCTAAACGTCGTAGCCGATGGTATGAGTATATACTGTGGCTAGCTCGTCGCGATGCTTGGATTGACTTAATAACCCATCTATAAACAGTTTCATAAGTTGGTATGGTGAAACTGGGACCGACAGCTTAACGTGCTTTCCGAGGCACTATATTGGTGTTATTAAACAAATGTACATAGATTTTTTGATTAAAAACTCAGGTTCAAAACACCGGTGTCTGTGTTTGAACCAGGGACCAAAGTGTTTTTAAGTCTAAGGGCTAACCAACTCGGCCACCACGTACCTTTTTTGTATTTTAAATAATTAGTAAAATGTTTCTGTGTGGGTGACACTAAAAAGAAATATATACATGTTTCATTATTTTCATCATAGAACACAATATAAAAAAATGCCACTGTGACAAAAGTGTATAATTACCCCCAATAAAAAAAAGTTTAAAGTAATCTTCTTTATATTTTGATATATTTTAACAATAATAATATTTTACTACATTTTACAAATATGACAAACTAGGCATTATGCGTGTACATCGGGGACAATGATAACTATAAATATTTCATAAACGATGATTTCAGACCATGGCAAGTTGAAAAACATACCTACTAAAATGATTGGCATGAATCCAAATTAAATAATTAAGGTAGTGGAAGTCGAACCCACTACCTCGAGACACAACTCTGCGTAACTATAACTAGGCACTCATTTTATTATTTATTATACATGCCTCCTTTCTGTAAAAGTATAAATACATAAATGCGTTTTACCTAAATACGAAATATCTTTTTAAAACATATTTTACAAAAATATGTACTTTATATATCATCTTTTTATTTATTTGTATTTTTGACGCTTAGGTTAGACAACCGCAGCGTACCCAGAGGAGGGGTTTTATATAATAAATATCACCAAGGATGCCTTAGACGGCCCCATGATACCCAGGGGATAGGGTTTAAACCCACCTCGTTGTAGCCGATGTACACCGAACAAGTTTTTATGTAGTTGGAAGCCCTAAAAACATGGTTGGTGTTCGTCATTCCATTGAGCGGAGCCTACTCTTGCCATGATAAAGGCTTTGAGAGTATGCCATCAGGTAACTTTGCCATTTGGGTGTGGATGTTAGGGTGTTGTTAATGATATGAAAGTTTGGATGATGTACGCCAGAAGGGGAAAGAATCGTTGCTGGACTGATCACTGATAAATCAGTCGAACAAGGATCGCTTGAGGATGCGGAATAGCCTACAATAAAAACATTTTATTAATTTAGGAGACTAAAATATTAAAAATAAATTAGTTTATAAAAAAAAAAAATATAGATGCAGCGAAATTCGGCTGAAATCTCTGCGTCGAAGACTCGGTAAATGGTCTCATTATGCTTGAGTATTACGTTTGACTGGCATGATGGGCAGCAACGCGGTCAGGAATCGGCGCGATTGGGTAGCAACATGGTCAACCATATTTTGTATTGTTAAAAATATTTAATTTTAAATTTATATTTAAGTTATTTAAACAAAAGCGTAATTTTTAGATCTTTCCTAAATTATATCTTGTGACCAGCTCCCAATGTGTATTTCTAAAGAAATACACATTGGGAGCTGGTCAAGCCTTAAGCTGTTGGTCCCCGTTTCACCATACCAACTTGTGAAATTATTTACAGATGAATTATTGAGTCTATCCAAACATCGAACGAGCTAGCCACTTGTTGGGTGTAGACTCAAACCATCGGCTACGACGAGGCGGGATTAAAGCCCCTCTAATGGGGACCCTGAGGCTGTCTACGATAAGGCACCTATATAAGGCACCCATAATGATATTTAAGTACCTATATAATATGTATATAATTAAAAACCCCAGCCTAGTGGTTAAGTCACTGCGCAACTGATAAGAAGGTTAAGCAGATGACAACAAAACCGGACCTGGGATGGGTGACCGCTTTATACAACAAGCCTATACCATCATAAACACCACAACAAGCTCGGCATTTGTTAGGTTTTGCCTCCAAATACCATCGGCGAAATGAGGACGGGTTAATCCCTCTGCTGGGTACCGTGAGGCCGCTTAAATGGTTCTCGGGGGCCAAAAAGGGCACCCGTGATGGTACCTATATAATAATATATTGATCATGCCATACATATTAGACAAACTAAGTTCTAGCACCGAAGACATAATAGTACAAATAGCTCTAGGCTTTTACTTACTGTATACATGCATACCAAAAGCAACGATGGTAATTTTATTTTTATTTCTTATTGGACTGATCACTACGAACCACTTATTCCATGGAACCATGTGTCACAAATAAAATAAAAATTTTGGCTTCCCCATACAAATTGGTAATTTTAACATTACTAGTTTGTATGGAGAAGGCAATATTTTTTTCATTTTGCGTATTGATCAGTAGAACCTCATATTAGCCCAAAGTACATCCTTTCAAAGTCACCATGTATATGTTACCGTACGTTGGTAAATCCTAGATTTTACTAGTTAATCTTAGCATTTACCAACATGTGTTGGTAAGTTTAAGAATTTTACAAACAGAGACATTATTTCGGGCTTTTACCATTAAATTATGGTACATGCTAGGTTTTACCGATGACGGTTTGTAAATGTTGTTTCTTTAAATAAAACAATGTATTCATAAACTTAATTTAACGATGTATAATAATAATTAAAACTATGTAAGGTTTTTATTGATAGATATGTAATTGAAATACCGATCAATAAAGATGTGTCTATTTCTTCTTCGAATGTTAAATATGTAAGTCGTTATAACAAACGTAATGCCTAATTTCTGCTTTCTCTTTTTCATCGGCATTTTTTTTTTATGAACACGGCATATGACTTTGTGTCTACCTGATGTTAAGCAGACCTACAAAGTCCATGATAGCTTTATAATCATATCGATTCTATTAAAGTGCGCGATAACGAGTAAAACGATCAACTGCGACCACGACTTCCTGATACAACACCCAACTGCCTACCCAATAACCCACCGGACTTTTAAAAACATGGTAAGTAAGTACAGACAACGTTCACTGCTATTTTTTTCATTTAAGTACCTACAGAATCCCAAGAAAATGTAAGGCGCCGTTTACACGAACGATTAAATTAAGCGAAAAAATCGTTCGTGATTTTTTACCTACCTTTTAGATTTTAAATGTCTGTGTACTAAGTGTTTTCTCACTGATTAATTAAATTATTTTTTTAGAGTTGTCAACTTCAGATTGTCATTTCTATCTTTTGTTTGCATAAAACATTTGTCATTTTATTCATATATACCTTTTCTGAATGAATATGTCTGTTCAGAATGTAATGTACGGGGAGATTGAATTCTTATACGCAGCTGGTTTCTACAATTAATAACTTTTCTCGTACGTCACATCCCATCTGTTTCAAATTAGTTACATAATACTATACAGCGTGTTCAATACGCGCAAAATGAGAAACTATTTTATTTTTATATCGATAGTAGAATCGTTAATTTTTTTAAAAATAATAACTCACTTATTAAACAGAGGGGTGCAATCAATAAGTTGAACTGGAGTCTTACAGAAGAACAACTCTATACCATCGATGGAATCGCCTTCAGTCAAAAGGGTATGGATTTTGACAGTTGATAGCAAACGTCACGCCTAGGGAGCCGACTGAAAACAGTCAAAATCTATATTAATTTAACTGATGGTAATTGATGTAATCATCAATTTCTCTAAGGCCCCAAGATTAAACTTTGCCTTTTTTTACTAGAGCGCGGTATTTGGCCTGTGTGGCCACACTTCTATCTGATAACTTATATGACACAGACTATTAAATATATACTAATTAATATAATAATAAAAATAAAAAAATTATGAATATAATTCCATTAATTCATCTGCAGCCGTATTACCTCTTTAAATTTCTAGCCCTATGCGTTGGAAAAAGTAGGCTCTAGCACGTCGGTCACCTGATTACTCTATTAATAATTATCCCAACAGATAGAAAATGCTAGAGGTGACCAAGGGCCTAAAGTTTCCACTGCAAAGGCCAGAAATTCAACGTGGTCTGCGAGCTGCGAATATTTACCATTTATAATTTATTATAATCAAAGGAAATAACTTATGTAATAAATATTATATTTTAAGCAATATCCTTATCGAATATATTAAAACATCGTTAATATGTACATAAAAGGTGCGAAATCTAGGTAAAACGCTAAGCTTTCCTCTACACATAAATGACGCCTGCGAATAAAAAAAAAATGCAAAAACATTATTCTAACCTAAGATTGCCTAAGAATATACTTTTATATACGAGTAGCTAGTTATAATAAAACATATGTTTACCATTCAGAGGGGAAACGCCGCTAGATGCAACACGTATGGTACTCGTACAAGTTTTAATTGTATAGTTATATTTAAGATTATTATAATAGGTAGGTATATTTTATTGCTTTTTAATATTGTATTATATTTTTAACTAGCTGTGCCCACGACTTCGTCCGCGTGGAATAGGTATTTTTTTATCATACAAACTTTCATCCCCTATTTTATTCCCTTGGGCGTAGAATTTATCAAAATCCTGTTACTAGCTAGTCCTGAAACATCCTGTATAAAATCACGAGTAGCGACTTCTACGGGTGATTTCACAAAACATTTCCGCCTGTATTCATTATGTTGCCTGAAAGCCTCCAAATGATACAACATTGCTCGGAAGTGTTATTTATCTTACTTTCGTACCTCCTACACTTTTGTTTTGGAGGTACAATATTCAGCGCTCCCTGACTTTTAATGTAACACGTTATACTCATGTTATGAAGTCATTTTAGACGTACTAATAATAAAAAAAAATGTTTTGATACGAGTATCAGCAACAGTACATAATAATACTTAATAAAAATTAAAATTTAAGCGATTTTTTTTCACACAATGTGAGGAGAAGATTGAAAGTAAAATTAATGCAGTAAATATACGCTCTTTGCGACGAATAAAACAACGGACCGAATCCGCAATGACATATTATGAGAAAAAGTGGGATTGAAAGTAGGTATAGGAATAAAAACACAGACCTAGAGGATCTTGCTTCACATGCGGCAAGCAAAGTCTGTGCATAAAAATTAGAAAGGTCATGGTCTGCAGGTTTGAGGTTGCAAAAAGTATGAGTGATGAAAGAATAACAAACCAGAAATATAAAAGCGAGGTGAAGGGGGACGAAAATGCACACGTATCATGATCAAATTGGAAAAATCAAATTAGGCGGCATTAATGAGAAGGTACGAGGCAAAGGAAATAAATATGTAGAGATAGACAAGTGGCTCCGCTTGTCTCTGCCTACTCCGTAAGGGACCTAGCGTGAAGATAAATGAATTATTTATTTCATGTAAATCTTACATATGTAGTTGATATACCCCAAAACCCTAAACAAATAATACATTGTAAAATAAAATAAAGAAATCTTGTCGCTCATTCTGTAAGCCTCACCATGGAATTTCGGAATACCAAGTATGCCAAAAAATTGTGTATAAATAGTACCTACTCAAAGGAAAAAATAATGCCTATTTTTTACTTTGAGTAAACTAACTTCGGAAATCGTAACTTTAAATATTATTTTTTTGATATCTACGGATTAATAGCATACTTAATAATGACAATTACTTACAATTTACTTTAATAATATAAACTTTTCCTATGGAACCATGTGAAACATTACTAGTTTGTATAGAGAAGCGTATTTTTTTTTCACCATCACATATAATATGTTACATACGTAATATATGAAACCTAACCCATACAAAATGGTTATTTAAACATTACCTACTAGATTGTATGGAGAAGCGTATTTTTTTTTCACCATGACATATCATATGTTACATACGAGTATCTAACCTTTTCTTGTTTTTTCTTTTCCCTAGACTTTGTCCGTCTCTTAAGACATCACGATATTATCAGTATAAAGCGATCTGGTCAGCTACGTCAACCACGTCAGGCATTTCTTGCCCGGATGTCTACAATAGGTGGACGTTGGGACGGAATGGTCAGAGTATGGAATTTTTTGCCATCTCTTTTGGGAATGACGTATAACATGTTTTTATTCTATGCTTATATATTTTTAACCTCTTCTATAGATATTTTATAGTTTAGTCAAGGAGTCAAAGAAAAAAGGGGACACGGTTCACAATTTCATAAAGTTTTTTGATTGTTTTTTTCAAAACTTATAACGCGTCGTTAAATTATATATTTTTATATTTAACGAGCTGGTATACCTTTCTAACTTTGTTTATCTATACATATATAAATATAATTATATATATGTAAAAACCGTCAAACAGCATATTAATTTTTCTGTTTTAGTTTGTGCGTTCACCGGTTTTCAGGAGGCTATTGCATCGATTTCTTGTCAGGGTGGTTGTCTCCTTTCAGGACGGAATGGGCGATTGGTTTGACAATAAAGCTGTGGGGTTATTAAAGTAGACTCGTAATTCATATTAGTCTTTGTCTCCCATTTCGTAACTGCATCATTTAGCCGGCATAATGGAAGCGACCAATGCTATTAAAAATAATGTATTGATCGATCCCATTCATGCATTTTGTAGGTCTGCTTATATGCCCAGGGACGTACCCCGGATATAAAATAATATAGAATACCTAATAGATTGTATACAAAAAAAAAAAAATTAAAGCAAGTTTATACTTTTAAATGTTTCCTGTATTTTATTTTTAACTAAACTTTTGTGTACTATGCCATCAAATAATATTAGTATAGATAACGATATCGATGTTATATTAAAATTGAGAACAGTCTTTCATTATAAAATGAGAACGGTCTTTTATTATAAATTGGGCATGTATCTTTTAGTCGACGATATCAAGGATGACGTTGGGGATAAGGTTTTCATATAGTTAAAAGTCGATTTATTTGATTAGTTTTCAAACAGAACAAATAGAGAAGCTCGTTGTTTGTGAACCTTTAGCTCTGTAATAGAGCGATGTTTGAATACTTGGGCTTATGAAACAGTTTAGTAAACCTACTTTAAATTTACTTTAAACCAATTCATTTTAATTAAGTAACTGTTAATATGATTTTAACAGTTACTTAACAGTAATCTGAATTTAATAATATCAGATTACCGGTCTGACAGGATCCTATTGTGTTTAGTTGGAGATGAGTGTTGAATTCATTGGTCTGAAGTCCGTTTATAATATCTATGTAATAAAATAAATAAATGTTAAAGCTTTGGAATCAGAGGCTCTACCATGGGTTTGCGCATTGTAGCAACGTAACGTATTTGTATACGTATACGTGAGCAACAACCAATACGGCCCGTTTATTTTTGGTAACAGGATTGAATAAAGCGATCCTAATAGTAACGAAAAAATCTACACTATTACCTTAAATAATTGTAAAAAAACTGTAACATCATGGCTAAAAACTCTAAATCATGAACTAACAGAAAATCTATTAAGCCAACACATTTCGCAATAACTACTGTCATAAATAGTTATGGAATTAGCTCACCCTAATTTTATTGTTAATAAAAACTTTTCAATTAAATTAATACTCATAAAACAAACTCTCCACAAACCACACACACACACACACACACATTATTATTATTATATACTCTATACTATTATTATTTATATAAATAAATACTTATATAACAAAATCTACACACACCACATACACACACACATTCATACACACATACACACGCACACATTATTATTATTATTATATAAACTTTTATTTATTCATGAATATACACAAATATAATAATATTCTAATAATATTAATTTACATAAATATTTTATTATATATTTTACAAGTGTAATATATATAGGAAGAGCGGGGCTCTCCTAATACAGGTGTTTTACACTTAACAGGAGAGTCCCAAACCATGTTAACATACTTTGTAAATGAAAAAAATAAATAATTTTTGATAAAACACCCACATTAAAGAGGTTTACTTGTTTTTGAAAATATAGGATATTTCCTGTCCGTAAACTTTGACATCATCAATATTTAGGGTATTTTCCCTCTAATCTTGGCTTTTTTTCCACCCTGTATTTCCATTTTACTGAAGGACTTCAGTAAAATGTTCAATATTTAAAAGATGACTTCAGTAAAATGTTTGAAGTAAAATGGAAATACATCCTTTATTTTCCCGGTTTCACTATACCAACTTGTAAAACAGTTTATAAATGGGTTATTGAGGCTATTCAAAACATCGCGACGTTCTAACCACTTGTTCGGTGTAGACTCATACCATCGGCTACGACGAGGTGGGATTAAAACCCCTCCGCTGGGTACCCTGGGGCCGTCTAGGCGGTCTCGGGCGCCGTAAGGCACCCGTGAAGATATGTATGTATGTATTTTCAAAAATAAGAATAAGTCACCGAGCCTGCACCTGGCAACGGGGAATATTCCCCAGCCGAAACCCAACCCCACAGCAAGGGGGTTGAGTCCTCTTGACTAACTGAGAAAGATCAAGAAAGATAAAAAGATATTAGTTCATAAATTTAATCATACTGGCCACTTATAAATATAATGTTAAAATTACAGGTAGTCTCCTTTCAGGTTGCGGTTACGAAATGGGTGGTTGAATTAACAACATGCAGTAAGAAGGTATATTAAAATATACTCATAATGCAATTCGCCTTTGTCGTCGCCAATTTCGTAATTGCATCATTTAGCCAGCATAGTGGGAGCAATCAATGTTGTTTAAGAACAATTATTAATTGACACCATACATGGACTTTGTAGGTCTGCTCTCCACCAGATGCCGTGATCCAATAATAATAAAAAAAAACATTTTTATTTGTGTATTGGTACTTCTTATGAATGAAAAGTTTGAAATTGGAACATTCGTTTCAATGCTTCGCTTTCTTTTGTTATTGCTATTTGTTATGGTAAATCTTATCTAAAATAAATAAATATAATAGAGAATAAAAGTTAAATGTTGTTTTTTTTTGAAGCATGACTTTGTATCTACCTGGTGGTGAGCAGATCTACAAAGTTTATGAATAGGATCGATTAATAGAAATTAATTATTGATCGATCGCTCCCACTATGCCAGCTAAATGATGCGATTACGAAATGGGTTGCGACAAAGACAATTTGCATTACGGATAGGTATATTTTAATATATTCCCTGCCTTATCGTCAATTAAACCACCCATTTCGTAACCGCACCCTGAAAGGAGTCTACCACCTCGAAAATAAATCGATGCAGTAATCTACTGAAAACCGATGAACCCATAGACTAAAACCGAAACATGACTAGGTTACTTACGGTTTTTGCATCTGTATGGGCGGTGGTAACGAGACCGGTCGGTCGGCCTAACGAAGTTATAAAGACCATTTTATTTTATTCACTAATTCTTTTATAAATTTCTCTGATGGTTGATTTTGGCGATAAATTTAATGTTACCATACTTTCAGAAACTTCCAAATAAATTGGTCGTATCTAACCGAGGTTAATTTAACGTTTCGGTTAAATTAAGTTTAAGATTAATAGAAGTTACGAGCATTGTAACATACAGGGTAAATTTTAAAGGTTGAAATTTGGGCTTTAATATGAGGACCTATCGATCAAATCCAACAACTTTTTCCTTAGAGCCATATGTCACAAATGAAAAAAAAAATAGCTTCCATATACAAATTGGTCATTTTAATTAACATTACTAGTTTGTATGGAGAAGGCATTTTTTTTCATTTGCGACAAATGGTTTCATGGGAAGAGTTCTTCGATTTTATCAGTAGAACTATATACAGGGTGATTTTTTTAAGTAAGCCTTCAAGGCCAAAACCTAAACTATAAGGAATATCGAAAAAAGCTCAAAGGGGTCTCGGGGCCGAATTTGAAACAAACTAAAACTGCATTATTAGATTTTTGAAAATATTATTATTATCCTAGCGGGGAATTGAACCGTTTTTTTTTTTTTTTTTTAAATCCTGTTTTATTACACCAGCTCATAAAGTCGCTTATAAGGATTAAATTCTGGTAAGTAATATCTCACGGTAAACTTAAGTAAAGCGCTCATATTTTTTTTTTTTATAGTTTACCACTGTCTACTTTACCAACTAATTATTTTATAAAAGTAATATAAAATATATTCAGCCATGTATTAAAAATAATGGCCATCATTTCCAACAATTTATTAGTTTTTAAACATACAATTAAATT
Organism: Monopis laevigella; assembly: GCA_947458855.1. Lineage (NCBI taxonomy): Eukaryota > Metazoa > Arthropoda > Insecta > Lepidoptera > Tineidae > Monopis > Monopis laevigella. The sequence continues at coordinate 15,891,718 of OX381583.1, read as the reverse complement.
ATATAACATAACAATTTAATTTTTTCAAACATAATCTTTAAAAAAATGCACTTTCCTTTATGAATAGGATCTACAAAGTTTATGAATAGGATCGATTAATAGAAATTAATTATTGATCGATCGCTCCCACTATGCCAGCTAAATGATGCGATTACGAAATGGGTTGCGACAAAGACAATTTGCATTACGGATAGGTATATTTTAATATATTCCCTGCCTTATCGTCAATTAAACCACCCATTTCGTAACCGCACCCTGAAAGGAGTCTACCACCTCGAAAATAAATCGATGCAGTAATCTACTGAAAACCGATGAACCCATAGACTAAAACCGAAACATGACTAGGTTACTTACGGTTTTTGCATCTGTATGGGCGGTGGTAACGAGACCGGTCGGTCGGCCTAACGAAGTTATAGAGACCATTTTATTTTATTCACTAATTCTTTTATAAATTTCTCTGATGGTTGATTTTGGCGATAAATTTAATGTTACCATACTTTCAGAAACTTCCAAATAAATTGGTCGTATCTAACCGAGGTTAATTTAACGTTTCGGTTAAATTAAGTTTAAGATTAATAGAAGTTACGAGCATTGTAACATACAGGGTAAATTTTAAAGGTTGAAATTTGGGCTTTAATATGAGGACCTATCGATCAAATCCAACAACTTTTTCCTTAGAGCCATATGTCACAAATGAAAAAAAAAATAGCTTCCATATACAAATTGGTCATTTTAATTAACATTACTAGTTTGTATGGAGAAGGCATTTTTTTTCATTTGCGACAAATGGTTTCATGGGAAGAGTTCTTCGATTTTATCAGTAGAACTATATACAGGGTGATTTTTTTAAGTAAGCCTTCAAGGCCAAAACCTAAACTATAAGGAATATCGAAAAAAGCTCAAAGGGGTCTCGGGGCCGAATTTGAAACAAACTAAAACTGCATTATTAGATTTTTGAAAATATTATTATTATCCTAGCGGGGAATTGAACCGTTTTTTTTTTTTTTTTTTAAATCCTGTTTTATTACACCAGCTCATAAAGTCGCTTATAAGGATTAAATTCTGGTAAGTAATATCTCACGGTAAACTTAAGTAAAGAGCTCATATTTTTTTTTTTTATAGTTTACCACTGTCTACTTTACCAACTAATTATTTTATAAAAGTAATATTAAATATATTCAGCCATGTATTAAAAATAATGGCCATCATTTCCAACAATTTATTAGTTTTTAAACATACAATTAAATTATATAACATAACAATTTAATTTTTTCAAACATAATCTTTAAAAAAATGCACTTTCCTTTAGTTTGAAGTTTCTTTTCACCATTTAATCATTATAAGGGGTCAACCGGTTCAATCCCTGGCTAGGGGTTTTTTTTTTGAAAATCTAACGATGCAGTTTTTATCAAAATCGTTACCGTCGCGCCTCCTTTGAACATTGTTCGCTATTCCTTGTAGTTTAGGATTTGGCCTTGAAAAAATCACCCTGTATATATGTATATCAAACTTGTGAAACTGTATAGGCATAGATGGGTTATTGAGTCTATCCAATCATCGCGACGAGCTAGCCACTTGTTTGGTGTATACTCATACCATCGGCTACGACGAGGTGGCAATAGAAACCCCTCCGCTGGGTACCCTAAGACCGTCTGCCTTACCAGGCACCCGTGATGATATTTATTTAATTTAACCTCATATTAGGCGAAAGTACCACCTTTCAAAGACACCATGTATAATATAAATGAAACATAAAATAAATGAATATATTGTAAAAGTCGTTTATCAGGTAGCCACTTGTTTATCATATAAACTCAGTGTCGATAATTTAGGCCATGCCCAAAATCCATATATAGATATATATATATATATCGATGACCTGTATAGATGAGTATACTTGCTGCGCGTGAAACGAATTAATTCGAAACGTCAGCATATCTTCAGTAACTTAATAGTTTTGACAAAAAATCATCTACAATATTGGCACCGCTACTGTATAAACTGAGATGGTTTTCACTTTGACGGGTGATTTAACAGCTACCAAAATTTCTCGGCCTTAGTGGAGGTATTTGTAGGTACCTACCTAAGTTAAAAAAAAAAAAAAAAAAAACATACGTGGTGGCCGAGTTGGTTAGACCTTGGACTTAAAACACTTAGATCCCTGGTTCGAATTTCGATATGTAACAATGTGTTTTTAATAAAAACAAATATGTACACTTGTTTGACAACGCCACTATAGTGCCTCGGAGAGCACGTTAAGCTGCCGGTTTCGGTAACACTATACCAACGAACTAGGTTATTGAGTCTATCCAAACATCGCGACGAGCTAGCCACTTGTTCGGTGTAGACTCATACCATCGCCGTGGGATTAAAAACCCTCTGCTGGGTACCCTGAGGCCGTTTAGGCGGTCTCGCCACTAGTATTATATCTATTTAAATGCTTTTGAAAATAGCAAGTATAAGTTTTTAAGAGGGGTATAATGGCAAATAAAACAGAAATGAAAGATGCCTGTTATATAAATAACATGGTGTTTGTTTTAAGACCATTGGGGCCCAAATTTTATTATTTATTTTATAGTTGAAAATTTCTTTCTTTTTTCTTTTTCGCTTTGGATGATAAAAACCTGGTGCGGAGAGGTCGCTGGTTCTGCGGTACTACCATCCACAAGTTAATGCGGGTGTTCGGGCACTACGTGGTGCCCTATTGCGGAGCGTAGCGAGTCCCAGCACTGTTCGCTTTTGTTCTTTAACACAGAGTTTCAACTAGGTTTACACTATTTGGCACTGTGTCACACTAAATGCACTTTTTGTGGGCGGCGCGGCGTAATTGCGAATTAACGTGCTTAATCGTCTTCGGTAGCAGAGGGACTTGGTTTTTTGACCCAAGTGCGGTAGGTACAAAAGGTTAGGAAAAGTGAGGGTATATACATAAATACTTATTTTCTTATGTGTGCGTGTTGAGTTTGTGAGTGTGTGTATGAATAATATTTATTTAATTATTTTATTTATTTATGATTATATTTGGCCAAACCACACTTTATTGAACTTTGACATTACTTAATATAATATTATTTTTAAGTATAATATTATTTTGGTCTAAAATTGCATTCATTAGATGAATGAACATTTATTAAACAATAAAAAAAATATAAATGTATTTACTAGAAACATGAAGGTAAAAACCGTGCCCGTCCGCGCGCCGCTACTGGAGTAAGCATCATTCAATTTGCAGGATGCCGCGCGAGTGACAAATTTGTCACTCACACACACTTTCACATTTTTTTGCATCCTCAGCCTGATTGTATAATAGATTTGTGCGTTCGGTGGAGAAAGTGGAAAATAGCTCCGCTTTTATTGTCGGAAAAATGGTTAATAGTGCATTAAAGTTGTGTAGAAACTACTCTTAAAAAAAGTACCTAGTGTCACGTTTTTCAAGTATGTATTTAACATGTTTTTCTTATATTAAACCTTAATAAAAGATAATAATAAAACCCATAATTAAAATATCAAAATCTGACGGTAACTGTCAAACTATGTGCATCAGTTAGAAGTTGAAGAACTAGTGATGTGTTTTTATTTTTAATGAGAATTTCGATACTTTAAAATAATTTATAATCATTTTAATTTAATTTAATCAAAAGGTATGGTGATAACAGAACCGTCCAAACGAGGTTTGTCAGTAACAATTTAGTGATGTGATTTTATAGTTGATAAACTAGATTTTTGTAAATACTTTCATGGTTATGAGATATTATACAATTATTGTTTTTTTTTATATAATACTAATTATATTTTCTATACATACAGTTTCCCGAAAGATCCGGCATTAAAACGTAAATGGGTAATTATACCCGTGTATGTTCAGTACATTTTGGGAAATCAAACTACGATTTAATTGTTTTTCGCCTTTTGTAGTTTGCATCGACTTTTATAACTTCCTCTTGGAGGTCGGTCAAAAATGTTGAGTTGTGCATCTGTTTTATTTTAATAAATAATTTAATTTAATAAAGTACGTATTTTAATTTATTGTTATATTATATATCTACATATTTTAAATCCAATAGTAATATAAATGCGAAAGTGTCTATCAGGGTAAATTTGAAAGGATGTACTTTGGGCTAATATGAGGTTCTGCTGATAAAATCTAAATTTTTCTATGGAACCATATGTCGCAAATGACAAAAAAAAATTACTTCCCCATACAAATTGGTCATTTTAAAGTTACTAGTTTGTATGGAGAAGGCCTTTTTTTTTCTTTTGCGATACATGGTTCCATGGGAAAGTTGTTTGATTTGATCATATTAGCCCAAAGTATATCCTTTCAAAGTTTTTGAGTCTATTCAAAAATCGCGACGAGCTAGCCACTTATTCGGTGTAAGTAAGACTCATACCATCGGCTACGACGAGGTGGGATTAAAACCCCTCCGCTGGTTACCTTGGGGCCCGTGATGATATGTGTGTGTATTACAAAATTGTATATCGATAAATAATTATAATTTTTTGATGATCTCTATAAATCCCAAAATATTTGGTTTATATCGATAAGTTTTAATATTTGGTGGCAACACTATCGAAACTATTAAGTATGCAATTTAATATTTAGCTTTTTATAATAAAAATACAATACACTTCATAGACACGCGCACACATTCATGTTTGACAATAGCTAACTTGTATCTCTTTTTCTCAAGCAGTTTTTTAAGTGTCGGACGCGTTGAGCTGCCATTTTAAGCCACACCTTTTTCCCCGTTCTTCATTTGTTCGCCTCAGAAATTGGCGACACCGGTATCGTCATGAAGGTAAAAACCGTGCCCGTCCGCGCGCCCCTACTGGAGTAAGCATCATTCAATTTGCAGGGTGCCGCGCGAGTGACAATTTTGTCACTCACACACACTCTTACATTTTTTACATCCTCAGTCTGATTTGTGCGTTCGGCGGAGAAAGTCGAAAAGAGCTCCGCTTTTATTGTCGGAAAAATGATTAATTGTGCATTAAAGCTGTGTAGAAACTACTATTAAAAAAAAGTACCTAGTGTCACGTTTTTCAAGTATGTATTTAACATGTTTTTCTTTATTACATTTATATTAAACCTTAATAAAAAATAATAATAAAACCCATAATTAAAATATCAAAATCGGACGGTACCTAAGTGTCAAACTATGTGCATCAGTTAGAAGTTGAAGAACTAGTGTTGTGTTTTTAATTTTAATGAGAATTTCGATACTTTAAAATAATTTATAATCTTTTCAATTTAATTTAATCAAAAGTTATGGCGACAACAGAACCGTCCAACGAGGTTTGTCAGTTACTATTTATTGATGTGATTTTATAGTTGATAAACTCGATTTTTGTAAATACTTTCATGGTTATAAGATATTATACAATTATTGTTTTTTTTATATAATGCTAATTATATTTTCTATACATGATACAGTTTCCCGAAAGATCCGGCATTAAAACGTAATAAATGGGTAGAGGCAATTAAAAGAGAAGAAAATTGATAACCAACAAGAATACCCGTGTATGTTCAGTACATTTTGACGATTCAAGCTACGATTTAATTGTTTTTCGCTTTTTGTAGTTTGAGTATAACTTCCTCTTGGAGTCGGTCAAAAATGTTGAGATTTCGTTTAGTAGGTACAGTTGTGCATGTGTTTTAATTTAATAAATAATTTAATTAAATAAAGTATTTTAACTTATTGTTATATTATTATATACCTACATTTTTTAAATCCACTAGTATTATAAATGCGAAAGTGTCTATCAGGGTGGATTTGAAAGGATGTACTTTGGGCTAATATGAGGTTCTGCTGATAAAATCTAACAATTTTTCCTATGGAACCATATGTCGCAAATGAAAAAAAAAATGACAGCCTCCGTAGACTAGTGGTTGCGCCCTTGGCGTTAAATCCGAAGGTCGTGGGTTCGATTCCCACCCATGGCAAATAAATATTAGTACGTTTTTCTGTACAGTTTGTCATGGTCTGGGTGTTTATAAAATATAATATGTATTATATCATTGTTTCTGGTACACATAGTACAAGCCTAGAGCTTAGTTTGTGACCGTAACAATTTGTGTAATTTGTCCTACATATATTATATTACTTCCCCATACAAATTGGTCATTTTAACGTTACTAGTTTGTATGGAGAAGGCCATTTTTTTTTCTTTTGCGATACATGGCTCCATGGGAAAGTTGTTTGATTTGATCATATTAGCCCAAAGTATATTTTTCAAAAGTTATTGAGTCTATTCAAAACATCGCGACGAGCTAGCCACTTGTTTGGTGTAGACTCATACCATCGGCTACGACGAGGTGGGATTAAAACCCCTCCGGTTACCTTGATGATATGTGTGTGTATTACAATTGTATATCGATAAATAACTATTAATCTTTGATGATCTCTATAAATCCCAAAATATTTGGTTTATATCGATGAGTAATAATATTTGTGGTCGGTGGCAACACTATCGAAACTATTAAGTATGCAATTAAATATTTAGCTTTTTATAATAAAAAAACAATACACTTCATAGACACGCGCACACATTCATGTTTGCTTGTATCTCTTTTTTTCTCAAGCAGTTTTTTAAGTGTCAGAAGCGTTGAGCTGCCATTTGAAGCCACACCTTTTTCCCCGTTCTTCATTTGTTCGCCTCAGAAATTGGCGACACCGGTATCGTACTATTATGAAACAATTTATGTATCATGCTTACTCCATTGGCGCGGGGCACGTTTTTTTAGCTTCATGGGTATCGTACTATTATGAAACAATTTATGTATCATGCTTACTCCATTGGCGCGGGGCGCGTATTTTTAGCTTCATGACTAGAAACATGTAGAAGAAATAATGTAGGAGTTTAAATGCTAAAATACAAAAAAAAAAAAAAATGTCTTAAAAAATATGGGCTCCAATAATTCTAAATTTGCATTTTCTAAATAGGTTTAAAAATGTTGCAAAAACGGTGAAAAAATATTCCTTTTGAGAGTGTACGCTGCGTAATCGGTTAAAGTTACGCAGACGAAGTTGCGCGGATCAGCTGGTAAGTTATAAAAAATGGCTTTACAATGTCCTCTATTAAACCGTAACCGGTAAACTATTTCGAGTAAGCGTTTTTAAAAAAGCCAGTACCTACTCTATATATATCTTATATTATTTATATATCTTTGCATCCTAAGCACATTTCACTCTCTCAAAGGTTAGCTGGTACAAAATGCCTAAGGCATTAAGCTCGCCTATGTACAATTTGGTACAATATTTGTTTAAAATAAATATATCTTGGTCCGTTATTTTCATAATCGGAAACCTAGATTGCTGATCGGACCATTTTTTATATAATATATCACTACTCAGCATAAGTATTACTTACTTATATTATAAGTAAGTAAACTTATATTATAAGTAAGTAATACTTATGCTGAGTTGCTCAAAAGTGTCAAATAAACCTAACAATTCCACAAGTTAGTATTATTAAAACTGGTACTAAGAGCTTAATGGATTCCCTGGAGAATAATACCTAGTCTATAATAAAAAAAATACCACTTGTACAATTACACCCAGGATTAACTACTAGGACTATGATAGTCTCAAACTAAACCAGCTTTTCCACTATGATTGTTTACCCGAATTTCAAACATTAGACGCTGAAAATTAATCTTTAAATGGGTACATAATATTATGTTCATTCTGTCTCTCTTAGATTTTCAAATATAAAATAAAATATTTAAAAGATCGTGAAACTACTCAAGGTCTTAAGATTAAAGCAAAAATTAATCAACCAGTTTCACAAAATACATTACGCTAAAAATTTGAATAACCGAGACGAATTTTAGAATTTTATCATGATAAGTACCTAAAAAGAATTTTCTATTATACTAAAAACCTCGATTATTTTAAAATTAATATCAGTCCCTACAATTTATTTTTTTAGGCATGTAGGATATAATAATATTCAAAATTGTCCCTCATTATCTTTTGCTCAAAAAAGCTCAAATTCCACCTAAAAATAGAACTGGTTACTTTGAAAGGATGTACTTTGGGCTAATATGAGGTTCTGCTGATGAAATAGAACTACTTTTCCCATGGCACTTATATTACATATTCATTTGCAACATATTCATGTTGCAAATGAAAAATATGTTATAATATATATGTTATATTATATGTTAAAAATATATGGTTCTATGGGAAAAATGTTCGATTTGATCAGCAGAACCTTATATTAGCCCAAAGTACATCCTTTCAAACTCACCCTGTATATATTTTTTTAAATATTTTTCATTGTTGAACATACCCATCACGGGTGCCTATTTGGCTCCCGAGAACCGTTTAAATGGCCTCAGGGTACCCAGCGGAGTGATTAACCCGACCTCATTTCGCCGATGGTATTCGGAGGCAACACCTAACAAGTGGCGAGCTTGTTGCGGTGTTTATGACGAAATAGCCTCGTTGTATAAAGCGGTCACCCATCCCATGCCGGCCTTGTTGTCATCCGCTTAACCTTGTTATCAGTTGCGCAGTGACTTAACCACTAGGCTGGGGCCACTTTCTTTCATTGTTGAACATAACAGTTATAAAAAGGAAAATCAAAGCTTATAATACGAACAATGGGAAAATACAAAAATCTAAAAGAGCTGAAGCTTTCAAACAATCAACAAACAAGTTGGCTGGAATAAAGTTAGGCTATTTATTTAAAAAGAAAACTTTAAGTTTCAATGGAATCATTCCATTTTTGAATAAACAAAACTTATCAATGTTGTAAATCATAATAAATCTCGAAACAAAATTTTTAAATAAGTAGTCAAATTCTCAAACCTTTAACATGATTTTATAGATGATATTTGGCCTCATAATTTTGAAACTCTTAATACATTCGAAATATTTGGAAATAAAATTTTATAGCTTCATATTATATATTTTACCTAATAAGAAAAACATCTAACACGCTTTATTTGTTTCAGGTAAATCATATAAAGGATTTTGCACTGACTTTCTCAATCATCATCCAGCCGTAACTACTAATGTTAGCTTCTTTTTATGTCGTATTAGGGGCCCACTATTTTTTTTAAGAAAAGTTAATAACTCGAAAACATACTCTTTTTTAATAATAAATTAATAGTTGTTTCACCTTTTTTTTATTTCTATTAGGAACGTGTGAGGGGTTAACATTTATTGAAGGTGGTTTTCTATACGGTTGTCTTTGGAACAATGGGTGCTACAAACTTAAAAGATTATTTTTACAAAGGTATAAGTTATTAAGAAATAGTGTATTTTTCCCTGTTTTTGTAACATGTTTCATTGTTACTTCGCTCCTATTGGTCGTAGCGTGATGTTATGTAGCCTATAGCCTATCTTGATAAATCCAACACTAAAATAATTTTTCAATTCGAAACAGTAGTTCCTGAGATTAGCGCGTTCAACCAAATAAACTCTTCAGCTTTACAATATTATAGTATAGATTTTAAGGGCTCTGCTGTCATTACGACTTGGCAAAATATTGTTACATTCAAGTCGACGTTTTTTATGTTGGTAACATCAAAATTATAATTAAACTTCGATGTTACCAACATAAAAAACCTCGACTTGAACGTAACAATATTTTGCTGTAATGTATTAGAAATCATTGGCTGTATGTATGCTGCTTTAAAAAAAAAAACATGGACTGACAAAATTAATATTTTAATTCTGCAACAAATAGTAATCGAGAAATACTGGAAGTGCCAAAGCTTATTTTGTATGGAGAACGCAGACTTCGCCATTACGAATGCAGAGTTTTTAATAGTGTTATTAAAAGTTTTTAATTAAAAAAAATATGTACATTTTATTAACAACACCACTATAGTGCCTCGGAAAGCACGTTAAGCTGTCGGTCCCAGTTTAACTATACCAACTTGCGAAACTTTTTAAAGATGGGTTATTGAGTAAATCCAAAGAACGCAACGAGCTGGCCACTTGTTCGGTGTAGACTCATACCATCGGCTACGACGAGATGGGATTAAAAACCCCTCTGCTGGGTACCCTGAGGCCGTCTAGGAGGTCTCTATAAATAATAGTGTGTATTGAGCAAGGCGGAGAACACTTTGAGCCGTTTCTGTAAATTTGACGTTTATTATGAAAAATTAAGTATTCGAATGTTTCGTTAGGTTAGGTCTTTTAAAATTTTTGTCGTTCCGCGAATTAGATAGACATGTCGGTACATTCTGCGTAGTTTACTCTTTAATTTTACTGAAATAGGGTTTGCACACCAGTGAAATTTTTTTTTTTTTTTTGAGGGCTGTTAGATAACGTTACTACGGTTCTTAAATATTGTCAATGGACTCGTTATAAGGCCCCATTTAATCTTATTCCGGCTTTACGGGGTATTTTGTAACACGTTGTATAATTTTATAATTAATCTTAATAGTTTTTAATTTATATAAATAAGTCACTCGAGGCGATATATAATCTACATTTTCATAGAGGAATTAGGGTACAGGCAAATATCGATTTTTTAAAAATAATTATTTACGAGAATGTAGGTAATTGTTTTACAATGGAATATGTTTTTTACACAAAAAATATAACAGACGAAGCCGGTCAACAAGCTAGTAAAACATAATTGAGAAATAAATAAATACCATCACGGGTGCCTATTTGGCTCCCGAGAACCGTTTAAATGGCCTTAGGATATCCAGCGGAGGGATTAACCCGTCCTCATTTCGCCGATGGTATTCGGAGGCAACACCTAACAAATGGCGAGCTTGTTACGGTGCTTATGATAAAATAGCCCGTTGTATAAAGCGGTCACCCATCCCAGGCCGGCCTTGTTATCTGCTTAACTTTGTTATCAGTTGCGCAGTGACTTAATTTTATTAAACATCAATCATAAAATATTACTTAAACAAAAAGAAATACGCAGTGAGTGGGTTTTCCTTTATTATTCGTCTGTCGTAATACAGTTATTAGTTAATTCTTCTATTAATAAATATTTTATATTTTAGCATTTTTATTAATTCCTTATAAGGATTATCTTATATATTTTTTTTAAAGATAACAATGCAATGAAAAAAATCCTGGTGGCGGGACGCGAACCTACGATTCTTTTCAGTATTTTATATTTATGCATTTTTATAAATTCCCAATTAGATTTAACTTTAATAATAAGGAATTTATAAAAATACCTGAATATAAAATACTGAAAAAAGTAAAAACAAAACACAGACACCTCTGCCATCTACTAGGACTTCTAACTTCACTCATATAGAGTTAATAGAAGAAAGCTAATAGAGGGCGTAAGTAGTATCTGTGTATAAGTAGATAACAAGCAATGACAATATTTGTGAGGGATGAATGGAACCTATGTACTTTTTATCTGTACAGTTGTCTTTATAAAATAAAATATGTATTATACTGTTGTTTCTGGTACACATAGTACAAGCTTAGTTTGTGACCAGAGCAATATGTTGTATAGATTGTCCTACATTATTATTATTATATTACTTTTAATTATCTCTGAAGGGAAAATTTATTTTAATTATCTCAACAAATGACTTGTCGAGTTTGTGATGCAAATGGCTACATCCATTCACAATAGAAAGATAGGATTTTCTCATCTCTCACATGCATCTATAACTTTAATACCTACCCGGAATACCCGGAACCTTTTCCCGGAACAAATTGAATGAGGAAGATTTTGTAAATTCACCAAGTGATTATTTTTCAACGCAAAACGGTCGATCCTTCGCGAATGGAATCATTTGACCGAATTATATGTATAAACGTTTTTATATTTATTGAGAGCAATCTCGTTTTCAGGAAAGGTCTGTTAAAATATCACTTTATTTGATATTGAACCTGACATAAGAAGTTTACTTTTATAACCTGATAATACAAATGAAAAAGATCTTATGTTTTATTTAATAATAATGGGTCCGCCAAATAACTTTTTTTTTTGAAAATGCTATAAAAAAAAACAACTGATTTTTTTTTCAAATTTCTTTTTTTATTTGAAAGTAAATAATAAAACAGTAAAATTTGCTTTAGGCTATTTGTTTATACTTTGTTGTTTATATCTTTTTGAGATAAAAGACATTTATTAATCCAAAAAGATTTAAAAGGAAAAAAAACACCTAAAATTAAAAAAATCACTTTGTTATTTTTATTATTAATATTAGTCCATCAATATTAGTTTGTTTTTCTGTACAGTTTTCCTCCGTTTGGGTTATAATATTTAACAGTTTTTTCTCGTTTCCACCGCCCATATAGATGCAAAAACCGTCAAGTGTTTGTATGTCAGTCATGTTTCGATTTGAGTCGGTGGGTTCACCGATTTTTAGGAGATAGACTTTTTGTCCAGGTGGTTGTCTCCTTCCAGGGTGCGGTTACGAAATGAGTGGTTGAATTGACGATAAGGTAGCGAGTATATTAACATATACCCGTAATGTAATTTGTCTTTGTCGCATCATTTAGCCGGCATAGTGGGAACGATCAATGTTATTTCAGAACAAATATTGATTGACCCCATTCATGGACTATGTAGGTTTGCTCACCACCACAAAGTCACATGCGGTGCTCTAGTTAAAAAAAAGTAAGTCCTCTACCGAACGAAACAGGTATTTACTATAAAATGTCAGTCCTTGCAACCCCACAAACTTGCTCCAAATACGTTGGATTTTACAAGTTAATTCATATACTAAACACGCATGTAGAAAACTTTGTCTACGAATAATTTAAACTTTCCTAAAGCCTAACAATGTGAAAAATTGCAGGAAATTATTCATGAACTTATTATCACTGTATTTAAGGAAGATAATTTATTTAGGATCCTAAATAAATTATTTTCCTTGAATACAGGGTGAATTTGAAATGATGTACTTTGAGCTAATATGAGGTTGCTGATCAAATCGAACAAATTTTGCCATGGTTATTTTAACTTTACTAGTTTGTATGGAGAAGACATTTTTTTTTTCATTTGCAACACATGGTTCCATGGATTTTCCATTTGATCAGCAGAACCTCATATTAGCCCAAAGTACATCTTTTCAAAGTCACCCTGTATAGTAACATTCTTATTCGAGTTTTCTGGGAATGGGATAGATGGATGATAAGATGGAATACACAAACTTAGTAGATAGGATAAACTACAGTTTATCCTATCTACCACTAACGCGCGTGCCACATTTTATCTTTTTTTATTGGAGCACGGCATGTGACTGTGACCTACAAAGTCCATGAATGGAGTCGATTAAGAGGATCGTCTGTTCAAAAAATTCTCATATAGTCACGACCTTTTCGTGGCGACTCTTACACATTATGAATTTTGGAGGCGTTATAAATATTGCTGATATTTGGGCTCGTACGTTTTTCTTTTTTTTTTAATTTGGTATAGGAAATCAAATATTAAATCCAGCAATCTACAAAAAAAATCGCTAAAATATCAAGACAGATAATTAAAAAAAACTTATAGTCATAGTTTATTTTCTCTTTAATAAAATGGAGGCATTTTTTTTTTAATCCATTAAAGTTTTGGCGTAGAAAACAGTTTTGGCCCAAAATTGTAGGTATAATCACATACACGCTCTTTTTCTTATTGAGAAGGAAGGGGAAGGTCGGGGAAAGTTTACATGAGAAGTAATACTTTGCAGTTGAATTAGCATGAGCATAGAAGCTCATCAGACTATAATGATAATAATATAATATAAGAACTAATATTTAAGGCGTGGATACGGTTGGTGAGGTTGGGCGCCTCGGTGGCACTCTTGTATGATAATCGGATGGTCAATGGAATCAGCTAACCACCTAGTCTTACACTAGTTGGTTATGTAGCGTGCATTCTGTTGGTTGTTTTTTAAATATTTTTATTTAATGACATGTTTTATTAATTAATATATAATGGTTATATATATTAATTAGTAACAGCCTATATATAGCAGCCTAACCAAACGCACTCTAGACCTTATTGTTAAAACTTTTTTTTTTGACTATTCATAAATATCTGTAAAGATTTACATGAAATAAATAATATTTGATATTTGATTTGCTCCTTTTAATAGGTAGACTCGTTGATGTTGGTCGACACATCCGGTGACACACGAGCTGGCTCGTTTTTAGCACAGCGAATAAGCATAGCTATACAGCGAGGTAACGAGGCCTGCTTATTGGGAACACTACTAATAGGCAGCGATATGGATGGAATTTTAAATTATTTATTATAATTTTACTTAGGTATACAGGTTTTATTATATTAGTTTTATTTTATTATTAAAATATTCATGCTTTTTAAAGTTTTGTTTATCAGACGTTATTTTAAACTTATAATGATTAATCGCTGCCTATGCTGGCCAACCGATACGGCGTGTGCGTTTTAAATAAACCATTTAAAACACCTTTTTTCGTATTAACCATTAATTATTTATACATGGTGACTTTGAAAGGTTGTACTTTGTTATGAGTTTCTACTGATCGAATCAAACAATTTTTGCCATGAAACCATGTGTCGCAAATAATAAAAAAATACCTTCTACATACAAACTAGTAATGTTTGTAAAATGACCAATATCTATGGGAAAGACTTTTTTTTTCACATGGTTTCATGGAAAAAGTTATTCGATTGGATCAGTATCTAGAGCCTCATATTGGCCCTTTTAAATTTACCCTGTTTATTAGTAATTATAGTAAATTAAAGAAAAAAGTACATGTTTTGATTATTTTATTGATGGATCCTCCTTAGCAACTATATATACACAACTACCAGCAATATAAAAAAGTGTGTTATAGGTACACATTGGGCCTCTCTGGTTAGATTCATTATCTGCGGTCCTATAGGTTCAGTTATTACTGTATACATATATCTGTATAGGTAGATAGATATGTAATTATCCCTTCGTAAGGGTCTGCCTGCAATTTGCTTAATTTGAAGGTTTCTGATGATATACCTTAGCCGTACCTTTTTTACTCTTACTGTTGGAAATTAGATCTTCCAGAACGGAATATCTGGAAAAATGGCATACTATCACTTCAGATGCGTTGGCGAAATTTTTTATTAGGTGTATGACTGCCTTAGGGTACCCAGAGATTGTATGAGTCTACATTGAACAAGTGGCTATCTCTTAATATTGACGCCATTTTTAACTTTAATCGTTACAGTACCTACTAACTTTAAATAACCTCATTGGTGACCATAATACAGCAGGGTAGACCTGAAAAACAGCGTCCTTTGTCACCGGTCAGTCCTTTGACCTACATTTTTTTGTCATTTTGTCTCTGTTATTGTTATTATTTTAGGGACAAAACATTATTTATTTAATTATTTTTGCTTTTGAACTGAGCTTACTGCATCGATTTCTTATCGAGGTAGTAGTCTCCTTTCAGGGTGCGGTTGCGAAAGTAGTTGATCCTCGCTGTTTGCTAGAATTTTTTTTATTGATACACACCGAAAATTGAACCTACTTTTTAAGTAAATATCAGGCCAACCACGTATTATTTATGTAGGTATTAATTTAAATTATATAATGCACAAACAGTTTACACATATGCATATACTACACATAAAAATCTATATTAAATATTCAATATAGATTTTTAATATCGTCAAATTTAACATTAGGTATGTGATATGTTTAAAAATATTGGTTATAAGAATGTTGCTTATTATTTTATTATTAGTCGGCGCAGTATCTTATGCAATATTTTTTACGCTTCTTATCAAAGTAGGTTTCTATCTATTTGCTAAAAGCGAATCCTTACAATATTTAATAAGGGCATGACATGTGACTTTGTTTTTATCTGTTGATAAGTTTTCCAAGCCCGTGAATTGATTTAGAGGAGGTGGGAAAACAGACGTGATTTGCTTATAACAATTTCATTTTAAGCTCGCTTCTTTATGATAAAAGCCACGCCTTTTCACCTCTAAAGATACTATATTATCGATTGATGTTTCATAAAAATAGACTGCTGTATACATAATATATGTGATGGCTGAATTGGTCAGAGCTTATACTTATAAATACTTCAGTCTTTAGGTCCCGGGTTCAAATCTCGGTTAAATCTATCAATACCTTTTTAATTCAAACACTAATACCACTACAGGTCTCGACGAGCGCGTTAAGCATCGTTCCTAGTTTCACTATACTAACTTGTGAAACTGTTTATATATGGGTTATTGAGTTTTCCAGTAGTGTGAGTCTCTCCATTCATTTAGAATAAAACCTAACTGAGTGACGTTTGAGGTTTTATTCTCACCTCCTGCCTAGACGACCTCAGGACCACCTGAGGTCGTCTAGGACCTTTGATTATACACACATACGCATTGCCCCAGAATAAATAATAGTATGTATACATCTGTCACAAAAACAAGTTCCTAATCATTACTTAATTAAATATTTTCAGTTTTCGAAGCCGAAGTAATGGAAAAGCTGGTTTTGGGGTCTGCAGTCTGCACAGATACTCATCTTGGGCATTGAGCCCTCCCATTATATACTCCGGAACCCTTAGCTAATGAGACGCATTCAATCTTAACAGCTGTTAGTTGTTTTAATCATCGCAATGCTGTCAATCAGTCTATTCTATTTCAGTCTACTGCAAGTTGTCAAAATGTGAAAATAATTAGAATTATGTTTGCTTACATTAACATACTGAACGTTCAGAGCACTTCGTTTTAAAAATAAATGTATATGTCGTCCACATGTTGTTTTATGGATTTACTCACTGCTCTTTTGATAAAAACTTTACTGTGTTTATTTGTAGTTTTATCATAATTATCATCAGCTTCTAGATCAAGCTCAGTTATAGTAGATTTTTCCGAAGTTTTCTATTGATTTCGAAGGTCTCGTTTAGAAGCGAAATGTCAGCCACGTTTAGCAGATCGTCACTTCTGGTTTAAAGGCATACCTACATTATATTCTATTATTTTTTTAAACTTTTAACTACGAATAAATACCTACCACACTGGTACAATAGTTTGTCGAATCTCTTTTTCTTATTTGCTCCACGTTTGACAGTTACTGTTTAGTCTTGGTTTAGGCATGGAAGCGTGTGTTAGTGGTACGCTTTACAAATGTCGCCCCTAACCATCCCCTCTGACTGCTGCTCTCCTGGATGGCCCATTTCTAATGGGCCATCCATGGTTGCTTCAATTTTATTAGTTTATATCATTAGCGATTTAACGTTTTACAACTTTGCCCTGTATTACAAGACGCTCGATATAATAATATATCTTCCTTCATGATACGTGTCCGAAGAAGGGTTGCGTGATTAAAATTAAATATTGCTTCATTTCCAACTTCTAATTATGGTATCTAACAATTTTATATATCATTTTAGGTATGTTAGTCCCTACTTTTTTTTTAATAAACCATTTCCAGTTATTTTCCCACGCCTTTTACCGTTTTTGTTACATTCAATTTGGTAAAAACATAAATTGTAGCGTCTGCAGTTTTGTTGTAGGCACGGAAAAGATGATTTTCTTTTAGGGTTCCTTTAATAATAATTAAACACGGAATATTTCTATTGCTAAAGCTTAGGCAATATACATATTCCGTGTTTTAAAATAAAAACATCTTTTATGCTTGCGCTATATGTACCAGAAAGAACGATACTAATACGTATTATATTTTATATTATAAACACTCATACACTCAGACCATAGAAAACTGTTCAGAAAGACGTTCTAATATGGTTTTGCATTGATTGGGAATAGAACCCACGACGTCCAGATACAATGCTAAAGGCGCAACCACTAGTCCACGGAGGTGGTCTTTACTCTTTAGTGGATTTAATAAAATACATTTAATTCGCCTAAATACACTACAATCTACTTATAATGTATTAATACTAGATAGTATTAATACATTATAAGTACAAAAAAAAATATTAGTAAAACCGAAATTTTTCATTTTATAAGTAGATACTTATAAGAAAAATTTCGGTTTTTAGATTGCTTCCTAAATTAAAATATACCGCGTTCGGGGAAATTTACGCTAGATCAAACCTTTCGGTGGGTTTACGAGTAAGTAGTAAGTACAAAAAAAAAAAAAAAAAAGTCAGAACCGTCAACAGCTGTTTTGTTGTTCGGAGTTTTAAATAATTAATTTAAATAGTTTATAATGTAAATTATATATTAAAAACACTATATACGTTATAATAAAACGAAAACAATTATAGTTTATAGCACTTTTGCTATAAAAACTAGCAGAAGAGACATTACAAGGTATTTATGTTTGGCGTTCCAATTGACTGTTTCGTATGAAATCGTTATAAAATTCAAGTTAGATATTACCTATAGCTTATTAGTATTAGTGAATATTGACTATACTATTTTCTTGTTCTCTTCATGTTATGTAGGAAAATTACTAATAACTGTGAGTGAGTGTGAGGTCAAATTTATAATAAGTAGGTAGGGTAGGTTTGTTGAACAAGAACTTTTAATATTTTTAGCCATATAATTTTAATAACATTTCTTCTTTTGGATTAATAATAATATTTAAGTATTTATATGTATGTTATTCATTGACAGCCTCCTCTACAGTAAAGGCATTCCGCAAGGAAGAGTATTTTATTGTGATGGATGGTGAACTATACAAAAAGTATATTAATATGCCATATGCCTAGATGCCCAACTACTAATACTGCATTACACATCACCCTAATAAATTATAATAATCTTTTTATAAACAGGTTTTCTTTTATGTGGTGTATTGTCATCACAAGAATTTTAATAAATTATTAAGTAGTTGTTCAAAATGTTCCCCTTATAGTAATAGGTACTTAGGTATGTGTTTTGTGAGGATCAGTTACTGGGTGTGAATTGTGTTTTCAGAATCAGTCATGCCTCCTACCACAAGAAGAGCTACTGTGGTAGAATTAGAACAAAAACTAAAAACTGCTCTGGTTGAACTAAAAAAATCAAAGTTACTGTGTGACCAACTTTTGAAAGAGCGAGATGATAGTGAGGCTGATTTATTGGACATCAATGGCAAAGTTAAGGAGTTGAAAAAAGAGCTGAGTGAACTCCACACCCAGTATAGTGATGTATGTAGTGAACGGGACCAGGTACAGGAGCAGCTCTCCGCTGTTGGCCTGTACAGTGACTACTATGTGCAGGCATTAGATCGGTTCCGGCATTTAGAGTTGCAGCTCAATGAAGCTCTAAGGACTATTGAAAAGTTTGAAGAGGAGAAGGAGAGGTGCCAGTGTGAACAAACATTATGTTTATATGATGAGTTGGTTGACAAAGACTTAAAAGTGAATAATGTAGTTTCAATCAATGGTGGTTATTTTAGCAATAGGAAATACATTAAGCTTTTAAAATTTATTAAAAAATATAAAAATAAGTTAAATAACAGTTATATTAGGTCTAGGAATATATCTTTAAAAGCAGACTGTCGTAGGCTCATGTTAGAAGCTAGACAAAATAATGAATATATAAATAATTTACAGCATCAATATGATAGTGATTCAATTAAGTCAAAAACTGAAATAAATAACTTGCATTTATGTCTCTCTGACTTGACAGAAAAATACCAATTGTCACAGAATGATCTTACAGAACAGATTAAGAATATGGATGAGATTCTTCAATTAAGCAAATATAATGCAGAGAGATTTGACTCATTTGTGAATAAAAATTGTTGCTCCTGCGAAAACCGAGTTAATTTATCAGATACAGGATCTTCAATATCATATTCCAGTGTGGTTCATCCAAAGGCCATCACTAACAATACCCTACTCCTCACAGACAGTATTGGTATTGGAATGGGCCAAATTTTTAATTATCATTTAAATCATTCTGTGACTAACTATTGTATGCCAAATAATAGTTTTAAGAATATAGTAAAGTCTATTTCCTCCAAATTCTACAATTCATATAGTAATGTGGTTATTATGGTAGGAAATGGATTGAACACAAGCAAAGGTGACTTGTTGGACAGTGTGGATATTTTGTCACAACTTGGAGTAAGGAATGTTACATTATGTACATTCCTTTATTCAAACAAATATTCCACCTCACAAAATAAAGATATTCATTATTTAAATAACTGTATCTATAATATGACATGTTATAATGATTTGTTTACTTTATTTGATATTAACAAATTTGTTAAAAATATTTATATGACCCAGGATAGCTTTAAACTACCTATGAAGGTACAAAAAACTATTGCTACATTGGTAGCTAATAATATATTATTAAGTATTGACTCCACATCATCATTTAGTAGTAGTACTAATAATGTTGTGGTACAACCATGTTTAAACTTTTAGATGTGACAATAGAGAAGGACAATTGTAAGCTTACCTTAATACATCAAAATATTCAAAGCCTCTCTAGCAAAGTTCTCAATATTGAATTATTAATTGAAAAATATAATTTAGATTTGATGTGTTTTACAGAATCCTGGCTAAAAGCAGAGAAAATATGTTTCAATATAAATAACTTTGTAGTTGCTAGTTTTTTCAATAGAAACTCCTGTGAGGGAGGTGGATCTATTATCCTAATTAAAGATACACTAAAATGCAAAGAGCGGAAGGATATTGTAAAACTATCACTTGAACGTGTTTGTGAGATCTCATGCGCAGAGATGGATACCTACATTATTCTATGCATATACAGACCCCCCGCCTCTGCTTTACATACTTTTATTAATATAATGGAGGATGTTTTGTCAAAAATATATGACTCAAATAAACAAATTTTTATATGTGGGGATTTTAATATAGATATCTTAATAAATAACAGCGACAAACAAAAACTTATTTCATTGTTTAATTCTTTTAATTTAAATAATGTATTCATGGAGCCGACTAGGATTACTTCAACTAGCCGGACTTGTATTGATAATATATTTACAAACTGTTCTCTCTTAAGTAACTCTATTATTACCGGGGTGCCCTCTGACCATAAAGGTTTGTTAGTTAGCTTTCAGTCTCAAATTAAACCTATAAATAAAATTATTAGGTATAGACCCTTAACAGATAATAAACTTAATAATTTTAATGAAAATTTAATGAGTGAAATGTCCAGATTCATATATAATATTAATCAACCAAATGTTACATACTCCAATCTACATAAAATTATAAATCAAGAATTCAATAAAGTATGTAAAATTAAAACAAAGAAAATTATTGACAGATTAAATTTTGCTACTTGGGCCACTAAAGGTATTAGAATAAGTAGGGATATACTATATGATCTATATGACAAAAGATCATATACATCTGACCAAAATTTCCATAATTATGTTAGGAATTATTCAAAATTATTCAAGAAAGTTTGTATCATAGCTAAATCTATTCACATTGGATCCAAAATCAAACAGTCAGATAATAAATCCAAGTGTGTATGGAAAATCATTAATACTGAAACCGGTAAAAATATTATCAGACAAAATATCATTTCAATTAGACAAAACGGAGTTATGTTATCAGATAAAAAGCAAGTTGCGGAGTTATTCGAGGAATTCTTTACTAATATTCCATTACAAATCACGAACTGTATTAAATCATCAGCTAGTACTGCTAAAGAATTTTTAAAACGATATATAAAAATACCAATTACATCTAATTTTAATTTTAAACATGTCACAAATGAGGATATACTAAAACACTTTAAAATGTTAAATAAAAAAAAAACTGAAGATTTATGGGGGCTATCTGTAAAAGCTATCGAATCAATTATTCCTACTATAGGACCGGTACTCGCTGATATTTTTAATGGTTGTGTTAATGAAGGAATTTTTCCCGACCTTATGAAAAATAGTAAAATAGTTCCCATATTCAAGTCCGGCTGTAAGACATTGTTACATGATCAACAATACGGGTTCACAAAAGGTAGAAACACAACAAATGCCGGTACAAGATTGATTACTGAAATAATTGACGCTTGGGAAAATTCTCAGGATCTCGTTGGCGTTTTCTGTGATCTGTCTAAAGTGTTTGATTGTGTTGACCATCAAACTTTGTTAGATAAGCTGGAATTTTATGGCATTCGCGATTTAGCTTTAAATCTAATAAAGTCCTACCTTTCTAATAGAACTCAAGGTGTTAATATTGATGGTTGTGTATCAGACGGAACCCTTGTAAAGATGGATGTCCCCCAGGGATCAATTTTAGGCCCATTCCTGTTCCTAGTATACATCAATGATCTTCCACATATGGTACAGGAGATGGCACAGATAGTGCTATTTGCTGATGATACATCCCTACTTTTTAAAGTTAGTAGGAAGGATAATATATTATCGGCAGCAAATGACACTCTGGAAATGGTTTCAAAATGGTTCACGGCAAATAATTTAGTTTTAAATGCAAAGAAGACTAAGTGCCTGAAATTTACTTTGCCTAATGTATCTAATATCAATGCCACAGTGAAGATAGGTGGTACTGACCTGGAATTTGTTGACTCCACTGTGTTTTTAGGGATCACAGTCGATTCCAAACTACAGTGGAAAGCTCACCTTACTTCTTTATCCAATAGACTGAGCTCTGCTGCATATGCAGTCAGAAAAATCAGAAAGTTAACTGATGTTGCAACAGCCAGACTAGTATACTTCGCCTATTTTCACAGTATAATGACATATGGTCTTATAATGTGGGGATCTGCGGCAGATATTGATACTATATTTATTCTACAGAAAAGGGCCATTCGGGCAATATATAACATGAAAGCTCGTGATTCTCTTCGAGAAATCTTTCCTATGATTGATGTACTGACACTACCATCTCAATATATTTATGAAAATTTATTGTACGTTAGGAAAAACTTAAATATGTTTAGTAAAAATGGCGATAGACATAATTTAAACTTAAGAAACATAGATAAAATCGATATACCAAAGTTTAGACTGCAAAAAACTAATAAATGTTTCGTCATTAACAGTATAAGGTTATTTAATAAATTACCTAAAAGCATTATAGATCTGAGTGAAATAAAGTTTAAAAATTGTATAAAACACATATTAATCAATAAGGCTTACTATAGTGTAAAAGACTATCTTAACGATAAAGACGTCTGGATCCGTCCTGATATGCAACTGAGGTCTCGCAACTAGTAAACAAATTGCTTATGTAGAATCTACCCTAGTTTAGTAGGTATATAATGTCCGATATTGTAATAATTTTATATTACATAATTTATTTTCATTACATTATGTAAATTTTGTCTTTGGATAAGGTAATCATTGATGATTACCTACTTATTTATACTTAATTTATACTAATAGTATACTGTGTAGTTATGTACATTGGTACCGTAACAAATAATCTGCCATAGGGTGTTCTACGCATGCTGATCAGTGGGGTGCATTTTGAGTATGTTACTATATATATATATATTACATATATATATGCTATATAGCATAAGTCAATCAATAGCTGTACCCCTCTTTTAGTTTGTGTGAAGCACTAGAGTTTTTTACTTGCTGGTTTCTTTTTCTCCGGGGTGTCTCTGAGGGGATCGACTTTACAGTTAGTGTTTATGCCCTTAAAAATACCGATCCTTATACCTTTACTTATATGTGATTGGTTACTTAGCTTTTATTTACAACAAATATTTAAGGCATGGATATGGTCGGTGAAGTTGGTCGCCTTGGTGGCTCTCTTGTATGGCAGATAATGATTGACAGGTCAATGGAATCAGCTAACCACCTAGTCTTACACTAGTTGGTTATGTAGTTTGTGTTCGGTTCGGTAGTAATTTTCATATTAAGATTTCCATTCCATTTAATATTTGTCGTTATTTTGTTAATGAATAGCTGCCTAACCAAACGCACTCTAAGACCTCATTGTTAAACTTTTTTTTTTTTTTTTTTTGACTATTCATAAATATCTGTAAAGATTTACATGAAATAAATGATTTTGACTTTTGACTTTGACTTTGTACATAATCACCAAAAATAATACTGAGTACATATATGATATACATATTATTATCTTATTTACAACTATAGTCTCTCTATAGGATTCTTTGAGGGTAGCCCGAACACTGTAGACGAGTGTTTATATTATATTTTTCAAATTTAATTTTATTGAATATTATTGTGAAAAAGTGTACTAATTTTGTAGAATAAGCATTCGTATAGTAATATTAAGTGTGAGAAGTGTAGCATTTACGCAGTGATCTCGGTGTTTGTGTTATCTCAAATAATCCCACAATCTTCAGTAAAATGGCGGTACCCATTTTACTGTAGATTATTTTTCCTTCTTCCCTCGACATTAGCAAGACTATACCGTATGCTTACATACGGTCATGTCGCCATTCCCTTTTCTACCCTAGTCCTTTCCTTTTTCCTGACCATCCCATTATCCCACTTTTACTATAATTAACAACAACACACTAGACGCTGGCAAAATTACTCGTAAGGAGTAGAGGCCATTAATTAAAAGAAGAAGAAGAAGTATCTCTAAAAAAATATATAAAATCGGTTCACGTTATTTTTCTTTCTAACATATATTTTGTAAAGTAGTAGCACAAAATATAGATTGGAGGTAGGTCTCTTTAACTTCGCTATGTACAAGTGACCTAGTCATATTTTAGTCGGTTTTTGTCTGTGGATTCACCAGTTTTCAGGAGACTACTGCATCGATTCCTCGTCGAGGTGGTGGTCTTCTCTCAGGGTGCGGTTGAATTGTGGATAAAGCAGCGAAGATACTAAAATAGACGTTACTTGTAATGCAAATTCGCTATTGTCGCCGCTCATTTTGTAATTGCTTCATTTAGCTGGTATAGTGGAAGCGATCAATATTATTAAACATCGTAGGTATATAATGATCGTCCCAATCATTACTTGTAGGTCTGCCGTCCACCACCATAAAAAAGCGTAATTTTTTTTACTTAATTAAATCTAAAGGTGACACTTAATAATAAAAAGAAACGTCTACTTCATAAGTAAACTTTAAAAAATAACATATTGGAATAAATAATATCCAACTAGGTTTTGTTGAACTGACTTCGTTCGTTATATAATTTGAATACAATTTTTTTTTAAGTACCTACCTGACTGAATTTTGCATTGACCGCATCCGCCAAATAATGTCATGAATGGGAATGGAACCAAATTGGCAGTGGGCAGGATACATAGTACGCATAACTGATGGTCGATGGGGCCGTAAAGCTTTCGAATGGAGACCACGCACAAGGTGGACGGACGACCTTATTAAGACCGTAGGAACTCGCTGGATATATACGTGGTGGCCGAGTTGGTTAGACCTTGGACTTAAAAAAAACACTTAGGTCCCTGGTTCGAATCCCGGTGTGTACCAATGAGTTTTTAAATTAAAAATGTATGTACATTTGTTTGACAACACTACTATAGTGCCTCGGAGAGCACGTTAAGCTGTTGGTTCCGGTTACACTATACCAACTTGTGAAACTGTTTATAGATGGGTTATTGAGTCTTTTCAAAACATCGCGACGAGCTAGCCACTTGTTCGGTGTAGACTCATACCATAGGCTACGACGAGGTGGGATTAAATCCCCTCCGCTGGATATCCTGGGGCCGTCTAGGCGGTCTCAGGCGCCGTAAGGCACCCGTGATGATATGTATATGTATGGAACTCGCTGGATGCAAGCCGCTTCTAACCGGTGTTTTTGGAAATCTATAGGAGAGGCTTATGTCCAGCAGTGGACGTCCTACGGCTGATGATGATGATAAGGTCTAATTATGTTACAAATAAAATATACAAAATAAATATCATCACGGGTGCCTTACGGTGCTCGTGACCGTCTAGACAGCCTCAAGTTACCCAGCGGAGGGCTTTTATTCCCACCTTGTCGTAGCCGATGAAACTACAACGAACAAGTAGTTAGCTCGTCACAATGTTTGGATTGACTACCGAATACCCCATTTATAAACAGTTTTACAATTTGATATAGTGAAACTGTGACCGGCAGCTAATCCTGTGCTCCGAGGCACTATAAAATTACTGACCTACATAAACTTTTTTTTTTGTTTATTTATGAACCTAAACATTTTTAATTATTATAAGCCAATTATCTACTAATAAACAATTTATCTTGTGCCTATTCATAAGATAATATTATTATTTCAAATACGGCGTCCTGCGGCCACATTCTGTTTCTTTTAACGTGAGCGTTAGATTGTCAAAATAACGAATTCCGTTATAAGCGCCCTCTTCTCCAATCAGCGAAGATTAAAAACTACTCTGATTGGGGGAGAGCGCGCTAATAGCGGAAATCGTTATTTTGACAATCTAACGATCACGTTATAAGAAACAGAATGTGGCCGCTGGGCGGAATAATCAAGTAACCAATTTTACTGCAGATAGGCAATTTGCATGGTTGCGAAAGCGCTCCGGTAGTAATATCAATGGAAGCAGAAAATTATCCGCTATAGTACCGCATCAATATGCACATACATACAACACCCTCATAAATACGTAGGTAAATGCCAGGCTAATTATAATAATAATAACAATAATATGCATCAGGATTGAAGGATTTGCTTATAATTCTTATGTCCGCAGTTAGCAAAAATCTAGTTTAAGTTTGTAAAACTTAAAATTAAAAAGTTATAGTTGCATGGGATTATAGTTGGCCCCTTCTTGCTGATTTTTTATTGAAGTGCACTTCAATACAAACTTAGAAAAAGGCCCAGTTTATAAAATAAAATACTAATCGAACCACGTAAACCTCACTTCAATCCGTTTAGTATTTTTAATATAAAGGAAATATAAAAAAAATAACAGATCTAACTTTTTAACTTTTACAAACTTGAAGTATTTTTTACAAACTTAAGCTCGATTTATACCAACTACTGGCATAAGAATTAATAGCAAGTTCGTATTATAAAAATTTGGCCCCTCAATCCTGAATGCTCATATAATACGTAGGACATTTCTCACCTGGTCATCAACTAGGTTTATACTATGTGTACCATAAATAACGTTATCTACTTATTCACATTATATTTTATAAATAAAATTAGTTTAGAATTTGTACTTATCTTAATAATTAATTAATATATTTATATATATATTTCCATCTATGTATGTATTGGTTTCAAGAGCAATACATCCTTGGTCAGTATTCCTCGACGTTTTTCCTTGATGGCCTTCTTTAATTTTTCTAGTACCGTTGCGCAGTCCTTCACTTTTTTTTGTAATCAATCAGTATTATCCCCTCACAATCCCAAAAAACAGTAGCAATCTACTTTCCAGCTGACTCCGATAATTATAATTTCTTTGGCGGTAGTATCCCCTTTTTATGCTAATGCATGGACTTCTGTTTGGACTCAGGCTCAAAGTGATGAACCCATCTTTCATCTCCAATAACAATCCAAAATCTGTGCAGGTTCGTCTCCACATAACTCCAAAAAATGTTTTGGCGGATCGACGCGCTGCTTTTTCTGAAGCGGCGTGAGCATTCTCGGTACCCATCTTCCGCTATCTTTTGCCATATAGGGATAGGTGGTCATGTAGGATTCGCAAAATGGTGGTATCTGATACTCCAACTAATGCAGATAACTGTTCTTTAAACGGGTGTCTGTGTCCAGTATTTTTTTTCCCACTATTTCGAAGATATCTGATGTCCTGAACTGGCCGTCCTGAGCGGGTCGTCTACAAAAAAATCATCCACTTATAAATCATTGATTTACCAGGGCACTGTTTCCCATCAACGTTTTCCATTTTATTCAAAATGTTTTGAGCGTTCTTTTCTTGCTTGGTAAGGAATTTTATCACAACACGATGTACAATTTTCTCCATAGTTTCAGTTTTCTTCCGGATTGATTTGTTTAGCAGGCGATTGTCCGTGAACGAATGACGCAATATGGCTGAAACTGAATGAAGTGAGCTTCCCTATCTCTATTTCATCCCCTTCGTCCACGAACTTTTGCCCTCCCTCGTACTAAGAGTTCTGCATGACTATGTTTACCAAAGTGTATTATTATACTACTATTGTGTAAAAATAACCATAAATAAACTAGTATTTTTTATATAAACGAACTTACTATATGTACTGTATGACTTTTTAAAAACAAATAAACCTTGGGCGCGCCGTAAGCAGCCGTGATGGTACTTTAAAGACAATCTTTAAATTCGATATTCTTTTAAAATTGGTTTAAAACTAAAAAAATCTTGATTACAAAAGGTCCAAAGAAACATTAGTAAAATACTCAAGCCGGTATTCAAGGAACGATTCTAGCTTTTATTTCCTTCTCAATTTTATAAAAGAATACTACCGGTATTTTATTTATTTAGGCTATTTTTATAAAAGATAAATAAATTCACTTTGCCAGATATAAAATCTTATTTCAATTCAAAAGGAATCTGATAATTTGGATAAGTAAAAGCCGATGAAAATGATTAAATATTCGGTACTTATATAGCAATATATTTTTTTTTTAGGTATACCTTTTTTTTGTAACAAAAAATATTAAATTGGACTCTGTAATTTTATATTACGACTTGATATTTTTATTAATTTTATGATATTTTACATGACAGAATATTATATAACCGCTTTTTTATACCCTTATATAATATTCTGTCATATGGGTAGGTCTATTATTATATATTTACCTTCACGCAAGGGACATGCTCTTTTTCGGGGTAGGCAGAGGCAACCAAGCGCCACTATTCTTTATTGCTACATACTTATTTTGCCCAATCATTCTCATATGTCTTGATATTTTTATTAAATTTATGACTATGATAAAATATTATATAACGGTATTAGACATTAAAAAAACAATATTCTCGGAACAATATTGGACTCAATAAAGATTCGAGGTCAAGGTAAAGTATTTTTAGGGTATTAAGTTATTTATTATCTTATGGGGTAGGCAGAGACAACCGAGCGCAACTATTCTTTATGGCTGCATACTTCTTTTGCCCAATCATTCTCATAACTCTTTAAAACTTTTCTAATTTAATCTTGATACGTGCCCTTTACCCTTTAACTCTCTCTTATATATATCTGGTTCGCCATTCTTTCATCACGCATTCTTTCTATGTGGCCAAATTTTCATTCCTCATTGTCATTTCTATAGTTCCTTTAAGTAGAGAACGAGTGGGTTCTCGTTTTCGTTATTTTGTACCGGTTGCTTTCCATCAGGTCAAGGTTTAAATGAGACCATTTTTTTCAAATCCATGAAAGTTTAGGGGTAGAAAACAGTTTTGGCCCGAAAGTCGTTTTGCTGCCTAAATTGTAGGTATAATCTCATATGTGCTCTTTTTCTTATAAAAGGGTCGGGGGAAAGGTTAACATAGCGTTACCAACTCACCGTCATGCGGGGGGAGAGTTAATATTTTGCAGTTGAATCAGCATGAGCATCGAAGAGCCTCATCAGACACTCCTCTTAAGGCCTGGTATTAAAAAGTATAGTAAATTTTGCAAGGTAACGCAAACACTCAAAATTGTAAAACTCGTGACCTCTACTTTAAGTACCTTGTTGCCGTCTTAAGTTCATTGAAACGTGCTTTTTAATACTGCTTGCGAGCTTTATGTATTTTGTGGGTATATTAATAACTTTAGAGTATAGAGCATTCCTAAAAATAAAATGGTATGTCAAATGAGGTATTACGTAGGTGTGAGTTGTTTAGCATGAGGTCTTTAGTGATAGGGGGCCTGGACTTAGATGGTGTGGTCAATGGTCATCTGGTAAAAATGGATTTCACCAGATTGCCAAAAGATGTCTTTTCCTCAGAACTACAAAAAGGGAAACGTTAATGTGGTCGTCTTCGTGACAAGTATCTTATAAAAAAAGCACATACGGCTTGAGTGTAAGTAATTGCGAAAAACTTCCCGAACAAAGGTCAGATTAGCAAAAGTATGTTCCAAAAGAACTCAAATATTGCGAAGAAAAGCGTCTAAAAGACCTTGATGCAAAATAATTCGCTATAATAACCTTCGTATATAGCATTGCACTTGTCAAGTGATTTAGCCATGTTTCGGTTTTAGTCTGTGGGTTTATCGGTTTTCCGGAGACTACTGCATCGATTGTTTGTCGAGGTGGTAATCTCCTTTCACGTTGCGGTTACAAAATGGGTGATTTATTTGACAATAAAGCAGCAATGATATTATAATAGACTCGTAATGCAAATGCGTCTTTGTCGCCGCCCATTTCGTAGCCGCATTATTTAGTCGGCGCGATGGGAGCGATCAATATTATTAAACAGGGATGTATTTATCGACTCCAGAACTGCTTACCATCAGGTAGATGCAAAGTCACATGCTGTGCTCCAATAAAAAACCCTTCAATGATGGTGGCCAACTCTATTGTAGGACATGCGATCGAACATTTATTAAAACTTTGGGTTTAGTGAGCACATTACGGCTCTCGTCGACAGAAATCTTTTAGCATATTTTATGTATATGCTAGAAGATTGCTGTCGGCGTATACGCAAAGGAGGATATCATTATTGTTTTGCAACATTTTTTTTTAGGTTTGTAGTTGGCAGGTCTAATCTCCAAAGGCGGATTTTATAATCTACGGTAAAGGTTCGCCTTTCCATATTGAAATAAGAGATTTATACAGACGTTATATTTTTAGGGGAATAACGGACTGGTACCGTATATTATATAAAACACATCTGCCATAAGTCTAATGACAAAACCGACAGTCTCCGTAGACTAGTGGTTGCGTCTTTGGCGTTGTATCCGGAGGTCGTGGGTTCGATTCCCACCCATGGCAAAAAATATTAGTACGTTTTTTCTGTACAGTTTGTCATGGTCTGGGTGTTTATAAAATATAATATGTATTATATCGTTGCTTCTGGTACACATAGTACAAGCCTAAAGCTTAGTTTGTGACCAGAGCAATATGTGTAATTTGTATTACAAAAAAAAAAAAAAAAGTGGCAGAGTATTTTTTTTGGTATTACCACAATGTAAGTTCAGGCGACTATTTTGGATTTCTAAGTCCGATTTCAGAGTGCGTGATGTAAATGGATATTGTTGCTTCTGGTACACATAGTACAAGCCTAGAGCTTAGTTTGTGACCAGAGCAATATGTGTAATTTGTCCTACATATTATTATTATTATATTTATGACGAAACTGAAAACTGCTGTAACTGCAATATAACAGAGGAATTAGTAGTTTTTTTTTTAAATGAGTTCTTTTTCTTATAATTTGAAAAAAGATTTCAGTAACTTATATATTTTGCTCCTCTATATTTTATACGTGATGAACATATAATTCTGACATTTTTATTACGTGAATAAAACTATCATATTTGATGATTTAGGTATACCTATAATAAAACACCTAAGTTTTTTTTATTTTTATTATTAGAGCACGGGGACTTTGTATCTACCCGATGATAAGCAGATATACAATGTCCATGAATCGGGTCAATATTATTTAACAGGATTGATCGTTCCCACTGTCAGCTAAATTAAATTTTCAATACTCTGCTTTATTATCTAACCAACTGTCCGTTTCGTAACCGCACCCTAATGGGTTGGCAAGAAATCGATGGAGAAGGCTTAAGATGTAGATAAAGCAGAGGTCGGTAGGCGGATATAGAGACACCTATTAAGTTTTTTTTAACTGGTCTTTAGACCAGATGCTCTACCATGGGTTTGCGCATTGTAGAAACGTGACGTACTCGAATACGTATACGTGAGCAACAACCAATAGGATCGCTTTATTTTTGGTAACAGGATTAAATAAAGCGATCCTATTGGTTGTTGCTCACGTATACGTATTCAAATACGTTACGGTCCTACAATGCGCAAACACATGGTAGAGCCTCAGCACAATAAATTGTGTTTACATCACTTTGATATTAAGGGCTAGGTGTCGCCATCCGCCCACCCTTCAGTTCCCGGGTCACACGGCCTGGTTAAGTTGTAACACATTTAAAAAATATATAAATTTGTTACATTAATTAAAATCTGGAATTGTTTTCTTGTATCTGTATGACCTTTCAAATGCATTTAAAACCTAGATGATAATAATAAAATATTATGGATGTGTAGTTGAGTATATCCAAACATCGCGACGAGCTAGCTATTTGTTCGGGGTAGACTCATACCATTGGCTACGTCGAGGTGGGATGGAATCACCTCTGCTGGGTACCCCGAGGTCGTCTAGACGGTTTAGGGCGCCGTTAGGCACCCAGATCATTATTTCTCAGATTGTTTAGGTCTTAGTTAACTTTTTTTCGATAACTAAATTGCATTCTTTTTAATAATTATTTGGTTACGATTTTTTTTTTTGGCAAAATTTTAAATATAATAATAATATAGGACTCTTGACCTTGGACTTAAAAACACTTAGGGTCCCTGGTTCGAATCCCGGTGTGTACCAATGAGTTTTTAATTTAAAAATTTATGTACATTTGTTTGACGACACCACTATAGTGCCTCGGAGAACACGTTAAGCTGTCGGTCCCAGTTTCACTATACCAACTTGTGAAACTGTTTATAGATAGGTTTTTGAGTCTATTCAAAACATCGCGACGAGCTAGCCACTTGTTCGGTGTAGACTCATACCATCGGCTACGACGAGGTGGGATTCAAAACCCTTCCGCTGGGTACCCTGGGGCCGTCAAGGCGGTCTCGGGCACCGTAAGGCACCCGTGATGATATATAAATAAACTTTCGAAGTTATCAAATTAAATTAAAGACAAAAATGCACTGAGGGGGCGCCAATTGATAAAGTATCTAACTATATACGCTAGCATATACCTACCACGTTGTACTGCTGTTTTTTTTTGTTTTAAATAGTCATAACTTTTGGAGTCATTTTTTTTTTTCTTTTTTGTTTCAGGAACATTACCAATGTCAACAAAGACAAGATAAAATATGACAAACTGAACAGCTACAATGTTATTACAGAACGAAGTGCCAAATCTGTAAATATGATCATATCAGGGTTTTCAATCAATTCGAGCCTCAAATACACCAAGGGAGAAGATACCCACAACAGTTCGTGGACCAGCGGAAATAGTGAAGTGGCAAAATTGAATATTTTAAACAGTTCCGATTACAATCATTCTCAATACTCGATACAGGATGACGTGACATATTTGACAGAACTGCGCTATATTTATTTTGTTATACACTTTAGTGTTTTGCTGTTGTTTTTTTTGTAAGTTAATTTCTATATAACTTGAACTTAAATTATAAATTAAACATTATTAATAATACAATTTACTAATGAATCTTAATTGTATTAAGTAACTATTGAAAACCTATACCTACTTATTCTGTATTCGAGAGAATTCTATGTTTAGATAAAAACGCTATCAAACAGGGTGACTTTGAAAAGATGTAAAATATGTATAATAATACCTATTAATACGAGTAAATATTTATTTTATTAGAAGGAGAACCCCTAAATAGAAAGTATACAATAGGTTTAAATAACGTAAATGTAATTACATATAAGTATACTTACTTATTTTGTTATTGAAAAGTAAGATAAATAGCAGATTTCTGAATAATACGAAATTAGCTAAGTATTTGCTATTTGACTTCCCAGAATAAATTTACTGTAGAAAGATCGTGTAAAAAAATATTTCTCTTTCCCAACGGGTCACGATCTTCGTTAGCGTAAAATTGTATTTTTGGTAAATACCTATTCTATGAAGTAGAATCTGCACCCTGAAAGGAGACTATCTTATAAAAAAAATCGATGCAATAGTCTCCTGAAATTGGTGAACCCACGTACTAAAATTGAAATATGATTTTTATATATATTTATTTTGAGCACGGCATATACCTTTGTATAATATCTATTTGATGGTAATACCTATAATAATGGGGTCAATCAATACATTGTTGTTAAACAATATAGATCGCTCCCACTATACTATATTTTCATTACGAGTATATTTTAATATCCTCGCTGCTTTATCGTCAAATCAATCGTGCGTCATAATAATTCATAAATTACTGCCCCCTCAATCTCTCCTACTTAGCATTTGTAAATTATGCCCCAAGCTTATGTATTTTTTTGCGGTCGGTAAGTACTCGTATTCCGCTTTCGATTTTATTCATTTATTCGTCACTACTGAAGATTTCAAAGTTTTATTCAAATCTAGCTTTTGAGATAAATGAGTAAATAAATAGGTTTGATCTGCTCGATCGGACGGTTAGATTGATTGATGCTATATAATTATAGATTCGTTGTAGCAAACTTTTTAGGACCCTCGCCACAATTATCTGACTTCATTCTATAGGCGGTTGGTTAGCTGAATATTTTATGTGGCAAATGAAGCGATTGTGATTCTTTTACGTTGCAATTTAAGAGAATTTAGGCTCTATATTTATACAATTGTTAAAGGATACTACGTCAGTCAATTACAGAGGCATATTATTGCGTCTGTTAATAAAAAAATATCTATTGTATTTAGCGTGCATCTTACTAAAATATTTTTAGTTTGAGACACGCACAATTTTTAGATAATCACCATTTAACTTTTATAGGTTATGTTATATTGTTCATAATTACAACAAAATATTAAAATTTATGCGTTACAATAGGTTTTATCCAAAACATTTTCGTTAAAAACGTAGATCTTACATTTCCTTAAATTACATTATCTTAAATTATATTATCTTACATTTTTTAAATTATATTTTTGCACATTTTATGACAACAAATAGTCAGTAAGCTTGACAGTATGTCATTTAAGGTTGTATTTCGGGGCCTTATTCTTACTAAACCTTAAATTATGTCATATTTTTGGCAACTATAGTGATTGGAAGTTTGTGAAGAAGTTTTAGTAAGTATTACCACTAAAACCCAAAAAATAAACATATCAATAGGTTTTATGTAAAGGGGCACACCTTAGTACTAAAAGGTATCTGCGAAGGTGTCGCGAGGATAAAAGAGAAACACGTCTGTTCGTGTCGGCACTCCTTTATAAACTCCAAAGAATAACTCCCTTATACTCTACATTGCAATCTATTAAAAAATAATAGCGAATAGTTCATTTTGTTGTAAAATAAACAAGCTTACGAAGCTAGTATATTTAATACATTTTATTCTTTTACCGTCTTCCGCTATTTAAAAGTTATTAATTAACAAAGTTAAAGATAGACCGGATTAGAAATGGAATATTGAGAGAGAGAAGTGGAACGGAAGACGATGTTGTATCAAAGTTTGAAATAGGTATGCTAAGGTGGTTGGGCCACGTTAAACGTATGAGTGATGAACTAATAACTAAAACAATTTATAAAACAAAAATTAAGAATGTTAGTGGATGTCGACCATGTACGACAAAGGCGCGTTTACCTCGATAAAATAGGTGATCTTCTCAGGAAGGAAAAAATTCGCAGTCTCCGAAATAGACGCGCCTGTATGAGAAGATGTATGAATGTTGAGGATGCTAGTGAAGTATGTAAGGATCGTAAGTTGTGGCGTACATTGCTCTCTGCCTACCCCATAAGTGGGAAATAGGCGTGATGGTATATATGTATGTAAAATTAAAAATAATAAAATTAAAACAGGGTGAGTGTTTCTGCGGTCAAGCTCGCCGCTCCTGCATACCTATGAGTCCCATGTAAATGAGAGTATGCCAAGGTCTCGGTGTAGATTCATACCATCAGCTACGACGAGGTGGGATAAAAACCCCTCCGCTGGGACCCTAGGGCCGTCTAGATCTCGGGCGCCGTAGGGCACCCGTGATGATAGACATAGAGATAGATATGTAAATAAGCCGCCACTAATAATTGTATTTTGTAAATTCAGAAATTTTGTATGTTCATCAGTCAACACATATATATTAGGACTTGTCCCGGTATTTTATAAAATTGATCTTGGAGGGTTCTTTCACATTAAATTAAAATATACAATAGAAAATAGTCATAGTGAGATGTAGATTATTATTGGTATTACTGGTAGTTATATGTACCGTCTATTGATCTTCTTGATTTGTGTATCGGATTGTATAATCGTAGCATTCAGTAAGTAGATCATTTATTGTAATTATTCTCTCATGACAAAACAAAGTAGGAACCTAATAATAATAATAATAATACGCGATGAGTAAAATTGCGAGAAGCCGGGAACCAAAACAAGATATTAAATATATGTAGTGGTATAATAAGTTACTGATCAATCAATCATCTTAGGCACTTTGTTCGAGTTCAGACTTTATACTTTTAATAGCCTCTGAACTAAATTTTCTTATTAATCTTGAAACGGACAAAAAAATTTGCTCCCAAAAAGTTTATTACCTATATTTTTTTGTTAATAAATTATTATTAAATCTGTTCAATTTATTTTACTTGTAAAATGTACAAAATAAAATTTAACAAAAAAAAAGTATCTAAGTACTTGTAATAAAACGGTGTATTAAGTAACATTTCTAGGTAGTTAACAAAACCTTTTGATACGTTCAACCCGGGATTGAATATGTAACTTTGGCACGTATTTGTACAGTACAGTACAGTAAAATTAATTCAGCTGTTAAACTATTCTCTTTTACTATTTATTTTAATTCTATATTATATAGATGTACGTGGTGGCCGAGTTGGTTAGACCTTAGACTTAAAAACACTTAGGTCCCTGGTTAGTTCCAAAGGAAAAGGTATTCGATTTGATAAGTAAAGCGCCCATATTAGCTTATAGTACAACTTTTCAAATTCACCCTGTACCTATATGATAAAATCGTAAACTTTCCGTGTATGTACATTAAAGATTTTTGCAAAAAAATACTGGTAGACGCGAGAAATAAGTAATAAAAGTAAAAAAAAATTTTGTTGAAATTTTTCACATCACGTAGAAGTCGCTCATTGGATTCAAAATTAAATTACTAAAAGATAAGAAGCTTTATTGAAAGCTGAAGCCAAACTTTTTATTTTTATTTTGGTAAGTCTTATTAATTATTAGCCACGTGACACGTGCCCGGTAAATGTTATGGCGCTGTTTATTGTTTATCACACGCGTACGAAGTCACGGGTTACCAGCAGTAAGTAATAAAATGATACACATATATAGTATCGCAAGGTAACGAAAAAATATGTAGATAGATATTGCCGACATCTAAATCGGGTCACACTTCATAAATCTTTTTATTGAAGTATTTTCCTATATACGAAAGCTTATGGAAAATATTTCATGCATGTACAATTTTTATTAGGGTAGTATCAAATCTTCCTTGAAAATTACTTCCGGTCAAATTTATTTTGGGGTTCCTTCGTAGACCACGAATTATCGAATGTGTTCTGCATTATGCACATAGTGCAGAACACATTATATTAAAATTTCTTCTACTAGAGCGATATGCAGCTGGATATTCGGCAGCCGGATATCCAGCTGCATATCGCTCCGGTCTCGTAGCTTGCCGAATAACCGGTATCTGGTATCCGGCAAAACCACTATCCGTTTCATCACTGCTCTATATTGATCCTTGTTACTCTTTGTTCCTCAATACTATCTGGCACTTCATGGAGCAATATCACAGTTATTTCGTATTGTAGTAAATTAGTTGATATGGTCGTGATGTCATAATTGACTAATAGTGCTTAGAATTTAGCAATTTCAGTTTCCCGTGTAACCATTCCATTTAGAGTTTACTCAATACATTGCGCTACACTACGCCGACTACGAAGGAGGTCGTGTTTGAGTACTGAAACTAACTGTCTGATAACTTAAATAAAGAAAAACAAGAACTTGTGAAGCGTCTGATGGAGAATGATGATATATTGATGCTCTTACTTCCGTCAAGGAGAAATAAAATCGATTCATTGTATACAGCTAGAATTGATGAAGGTTGCTTTCAAATCCTAATAAAGCGGCACTTAAATTAAATGAAGATACAAATCGTGGCATCTGGGTCGCAATAGCCACGATCTGAATGCCACCTTTGTATTAAAAAAAAACAATTCCACTCTCTATGGCATCCTTAGAAACAAGTATAGTCGAGATATGATGTTCTGGTTTTTTATTAACCATAGCTGACCCGCGCAACGGAAGCTCTCAAAAGGAACAAATGTTCCCCGTTTTCCCAACATGATACATTGATGCTCCTATTGGTCGTAGCTTGAAGTTTTATAGCCCATAGCCTTCCTAGATTAATCTAACACTAAAAGAATTTTATAAATCAGTTCAATAGATCCAGATATTACCCCCACTACCTCACAAACTTTACCTCTTTATTATAGTATAAATAATACGAACATATAGGTTATAAAAATAAATACAAAATAATAAAAATGAGTTTTTAATCCCTATTTATTAAATAAAAAAAAATAAAAAAATGTAGACTGGATGCTTGTCGGGAAACAGTGCCATTAACCTAATATTATAATAGTAATAGTTTTTTTTTACTGGAGCACGGCATGTGACTTAAATTTCTATCTACCTGATGGTAAGCAAACGTACAAAATCCAAGAATATGGTCCATCAATATAATGTTGTTTAACAACATTCATCGTTCCTACTATTCTGGATAAACGATGCGGTTACGAAATAAGACGGGGACCATGACGAATTTAATTTCGCAAACGCACCCTGAAAGAAGACTACCATCTCGACAAGAAATCGATGCAATAGTCCCCTGAAAACCGGTGAACTCACCGAGAAAAACCGAAACATGACTTGACAATTTAGTTGCGAGAATACCTATATCAATAAAAATTGTAATCGATTTTACTATTGTTTTTATAGATAAGTAATTACTTCAGGAACACCATGTAGATAAACGTATTATTATTATAAAAAAAGAAGGAAATAAAGAACGATGTTTTATTCTAAAAACATCGAAACGTTCTCAATCAAACGATTTGATAGCTTTTCAAGAAAGAAAGTAATATTAAGTGTTTCCATCCTCATTAATATTAATGGTAGAATTATTTCCCCAAAGAAATGTTTATACAGTATCCGTTGATAGAAATTATTATTTTATAGTCTTTATTGTTATTTTTTATATACATTTCAAGCGTATTACAACCAGAGAAGTATAGTGATATGGCATTATAGCTGGTGCGTGTGATTTATTATAAACATAAAAACTACGCCACAGCCGTCGATGGGCACGCGTCACGTGGTTCTATGAGTTTTCTAACATTTTTGAAATTATTATAATAATTTTATATATAAATTTATTCAACAAAGATAATTTTTTTGCCCCAATTAGGGGAAATTATGTTATTTGAACTATTATAATTACAATTTATTTTATAATAAGTAGTAGTAGTAGTAGTAGTTCTACTTTATAGGTTTCTAAACCACAGAAGAAATAATAGTACAAGTAACTCAGGTTGTATTATAGTTAATGTAAAATTTAAAAACTATAACATAATTACTTCGGTTGACATTATAAAAGTTCAATTGAATAGTTATTTTACAAGAAGACCTACTTTTAAAAGAAGAAAAATGTTTTAATGTCAAACACAGAAAGATTAAAAATTGTACTTTTTAATCTTACCGATAAATAAAAATAAAAAAAATACGCGACACACAGTACTGGAAGTTTTCCTAGACTAATGGCCTTATTCATAAAAAACTATTGAAGCCTTGAAGAACACTTTAGTTATAGAAGGTTTTCTTTCTTTTACCCATAATCATCTTTGTTTGCTAATAAAAAGAGACAAAACATTCCATAACTAAAGCGTTCTTCAAGGACTCAATAAGTTTTTATGAATAAGGCCATTAGACTTGGCGAACGTCAAAAAATATCTTAACGTTGTTTTCAGTGATATGAATGTTTTTGAAATGAAATGAAATGAAATTATTTATTTGCTTCGTATCTGAGTAAAGGTAATATGTTCATCAGAAACTACCAAGACAACATGGCATGCAAATATGTGGTAGGTACAAAATATTTGATTATCATTATTATTCTATGTCAATCATTAAAAATATTATACAAAT
Organism: Monopis laevigella; assembly: GCA_947458855.1. Classification (NCBI taxonomy): domain Eukaryota; kingdom Metazoa; phylum Arthropoda; class Insecta; order Lepidoptera; family Tineidae; genus Monopis; species Monopis laevigella. The sequence goes on along the minus strand of OX381583.1, from coordinate 15,851,951 downwards.
CAAACAACACATAATCAATAACAGAAATAACCAACTATTTAATAAAATAGTGAACAAATAAGTTTAATGACAAAATTATCTACAAATAATAAAAACCTAATGAACCAACAATGAAAGTTCAAGAATATAAGCAAAATAAAAACACGATAGACTTAATATAATAAACTAAATCAGACGTTGCTTTCCAAAAATTCCGTAAGACTATAGAAACTACGGTTCAGTAACCATTTAGAGAGCGTAGACTTAAATATATTTGACGGCAGTTCCTTAAATTGTCCTGGTATATGATTGTAAATCTTAATGCTCATCATGTAAGACATAATTTGCTAAACTCTGGTCTTGGGCGTGTCATTGATTAGCATAGATGGAGTACGGGATTTTGGGTACACATCTCCATGTTTCACGAAGAGGTCTCCATTCATTCTTACGAAATTTGACACTTCATATATATACATGCCTATAACTGTTTGTAGTTTAAGCTTCTTGAAGATAGGTCTGCATGACTCTTTTAATTTTCATTTTACTTTCTTGAGACTAATTACATCGTCTCTTTATAAAAAATCTATGAACTTTTGAAATGGCAACTAAGATTATTAAAATGAAAAATCAAACTAATAAGACACTGTAATCGAAGTAAATCGAGTAAGTAATACAGGGGACAGCGAATTGCGTTTCGAGAAGCATATAACTGAGGCTGCTCGCAATTGTTTTTATAGGTTAAAACTCTTATATATTATCCGGAGCTATCTGAATATTGAAGTGAGAGAGAAGTAATGCGAAACAGTTATACTTTTAAGGCTGAACTACTCACCGTTTACGGTCCATGCCTACTGGCTAGGTCTGAAAAAAATATACAGCGTGTGCAGAATGCCTCCATGGACACATGTCTCTCTTTATACCTAAACGAAAACAGATGTCTCAGGATGGGCCACCGGCGGACTCTCCACTTCGCGATGTTGCTTTTCGGTGTAATTATGTTTAAAACGCCTAATTACCTTTTTGATAAGTTGACTTGGTCACGAAATATCCGCCTATAATACCCGCTCTTTTATTTTATTATGTATACCTCGGTATAAGATATTATCTTTTCGGGGTTGTTTCAGATACGCGGCTGCAAAAAATTGGATAAACTTGCCCCCAACATTGCAGTCCTCAACTGCATTTAAAACTAAATTAAAAAAAAATCTGTTAATAAGTCAACTATATCCCGAGTAACAATAATAATAATAATAGATATTTATAATAATAATTGATGTTTATAATGAAGATTGATAATAATAATAATAATTGCTAATAATATTAATAATTGATAATGATATTAATTATTGATAATAATAGATAATGATATTAATTATTGATAATAATAATTGAAAATGATGATATTAATTGATAATGTTAATAATAATTGATAATAATAATAATTGATAATGATAATGAATAAAAATTATAATGATGGATAATAGTAATTTTAATCGATACTAGTAATTTTAATTGATAATAGTAATTTTAATTGTTAATGATAATAATAATTCATAATGATAATTTTTTATTAATAATTGATAATCATTATAATTACAATAATAATAATAGCAATAATAGTATTAAGTGATACAAATTCTTCACATTTTCATATTGTGTATGAATATGCTTGCGACCGTTGATGCTCATAGAATCTTGCGTTGTTAAATGTTGTTATATTATGATTTAAACCTGCCTACACTTGTATTGCAGTACCTATATAATATATTACTTTAGTGTATAACCAATTTTGTCATTCCCGCGATGGTATTCTTTATTCTTCATTGTATTTAGCTAATGTTAGTTGTGAATCTGTATGTAAAATTTTGTGACCCCTGTAAAATTATATACATTTGTAAGTAAACATTGAGTTATTCTGTATAATTTTAACACAGGCGTCAGCTAAAAATCAGTGCTTCATCCTAGAACGATGTAGCTTATACTGAGCTGATTACCTTTTAGTCGTCACGCAACACACTCCTTGTAAAAAATAATTTAATATGTATATTTATTTTTCTTTATTTAACCAAACAAAAAATACATAATTTTACAAGTATTTCTCTGACAAACTGTATAAATAGTTTGTCGGCAGATTGCTTTCGTAACATGTTTTGGCACTTAATCATAACACAATTTTTATTTATTTTTAATAGACACAAAACAACAATATATTGAACAGAATGAAGCACAGACTTATAAACGGCTTACTTTGGAAGAAACAGTCTATTTAGGTTGGATTAAATCTGATCCAACAATTCTTTTTTAACTTGGATCTTATAGGTGACCATTTCCGTTGACCATTTAACATTTCCGTTGTTCTTAGGTCTTGTGATAGTGAGTTTAGTATCCTAGGAACAACGTTCTGTCGCGTCCTCTCGCCGTAGTAGTTTCTACGGGTGCTCGTTTCCACCAATTCCTTGTTTTTATTTCTCCGAGTGTTGAAGTTATGACTAATTGATTCTTTATACTCACTACTGTTATACTGTTCTATTGCAATTAAAAATTTTACTTAATTTTTATGTTATATGTTTGTAATTGTATTTGAATATATTCTATTAATTGTATATGTTTCTATTAATTGTGTTGTAAACGAAAGTAGTTTTCTTTCTTTTCTTTATTATTTACACCGCCACGTTTTTTTTAAATAAATCTTGAATAGTACCTAAAGAAACGTTTAGACGTTTGAGGCGTGAATCCATTTCCTGGCTTCACCCAAGCGCTACTACAAATAATATTTCCATTAGATATTTCTCTTTCTCTTGTTCTAAATTATTATAACGTACAAAATGATAAAACGTCGTCAAATGATTTTCTCCCAACCACCACATTTATGAAACTCTCATCTGTAATTACAACAAATCCGTCTGGTTGTCTCAGAGACTAGAGGTTGCAGATTTAGTCACCAGCGGAGTCTGTAACCAAAGCTAGCACACAAATTACAAAACAAACAACATTGTAATGTAAATCACTCGTCACGACACAAGTTTTTACGTAGTGTGACGTTTGATGAGCTGACCCTTATGTACATTGTATTGCTAAAATAAATAAATATAATTATATTATTATTAAATGCATATGCCACACGAGTTTACACGACACTCTTTTAGAATCCATATTTTTTTATAGGTAGGTTTATTTTATTTTTTTACTAATTAGGTATTTATTTTATTTAAATCTTTTTTTTAGGTGCTTTTATTTTAATATTTAGATTTTAATTAGTATTATTCGATTTTGTAATTCACTGCTTTAAAGAAACAAAGATAACTATTTATTTTCCGGAATATAGGTTACATAATTTATGGGAAGTTTTCCATGTCCAGCCATATTGGCGTACTAATATTGGCATGTAAATACTGAGTATTTTTCTTTCAGTACATACCTAAATACATATTATCACGGTGCCTTACGGCGCTTGAGACCGCCTAGACGGCCCCAGGGTACCCAGCGGAGGAGTTTTAATCCCACCACGTCGTAGCCGATGGATTTCTTTCAGTGATTTTTTTTATGATATAAGAGGAGCGTCTGATCAAACAATTCCCATACATTCACGGTCACTCTTGGTCTTATCTGTTAGGGGGTTACCCCCTAACAGATAAGACCAAGATTCAGTTAAAGCAGAAATACAAGATGAGACAGAGATAGCGAGAATGAGACCAAAAAAAATATAAACAATAAGTTAATACATTCACACATTTAAAAAGTCTTGCAGCAGCAACTGCAAAAGATTTTGAGACAAGAGTGGGAATCGAACCCCCGAATACAACGGCAAAACCACGGCAATTAAAACTGTATAATTATTATTAAAGCAACTGGACTTAGATGTAGTTCAAAATAAAATACTTTAGACTTTTACTAAAGCTGGCAAAAACAATATTAAATCCGTTGATAAAACTTGGCACTGAAAGAGTTTTATCTTTTAATGAAAGCCAAGAGGATATATTTTAACTTTAAAATAAAAAGTTAGACGTTGTCACTATAAAATTGCAAACTTAGCAGCAAAGAAATAATGAAGAAATTAAAGCATTTTTTAGTTTTTTTCAACAAGTTAAATTCTTTGAACTGAGGGGTGGGGGCGTTGTGCTTAATACGCTTTTCATATAGCTGACTCTAGCCGCTAACCTGCTGAATTCTAGCGGATGGGTTGGTTAGGGGTTGCTGGTGAAGCACAAAAGGGCTCCTATTGTATATACGAGCTATCAATAGAGTCCCTGTATTTCTTTAAAGGTCTCCCCTTGAAATAATTTTGATTTTGTTGCGCCCACACTTGGTTCTGGAGCAATTGGAAATTTACCGAGAGCCATAGTTACTACTTGTTTGGTATTTTTCCCTGAAGGAACCAAAAGCGGCCAGGTGATTTTCGCCGGTGTATAGATACAGATCGTATGTTGTACATCTTGTAGATAGGTGGACTGAAGACCCGCGGAATATGTAGAGCAGGTCATAAATGCCAAGAATCAAACACCCTTGTTTTAATAAAAATAATGTAGCACTACGGAGGGCACGTTCAGCTTTCGGTCCCAGTTTCACTATACCAACTTGTGAAACAGTCTATACTTATAAATATCATCGCGATGAGCTAGCCACTTTTTCGGTGTAGATAGTGAATACCATCGACTACAAAGGGGTGTGAATAAAAACCCTCTGCAGAGACCGTCTAGGCGTTTCAAATATAACACTGTTGGTACGTTTAAGTTTACGATGCTTTTCCTATAATTAATAAAAAAAAAAATATATATGGTCTTCAAATAAGAGTTTTTTTTTTAAATATCGTATAAACAAGAGTATTTTTTTAAGGGATCATCGAATGTTTAAGGAGGAGGTTATGCCATTAATAATGATACATAATACCAAATGGCCTCCACAGCTACGCTTGCAAGACCATATGCTTTTCATGAAATGTTCCATCACCAATTCGCACATCTGTCTGTCTTCGATAACTTCACGAATTTTAACTTCGAGGTCTTGCATCGTTTGTGGGTAATTGGCATAGACCTTATCTTTTACACATCCCCAAAGAAAAAAGTGTAAAGGTGTTAAATCACAAAATCTTGGCGGCCAATTGTGATTGTCGCCTCTTTTAGAAATTACACCGTCAGGAAAGTTTTACCCAAAGGAGCGATGGTATCGTTGCTTGTAGCACGTAGCGCTGTCTTGTTAAAATAAAGGTCGCCCACGTCATTATTTTCCAATTCCGGCCATACAAAATAATTAAGTCATGCCAACTGTTAAAATGGCGGACTATTCAAAATGAAACTTCTTATTGGAAGAATCTTTATTTCTTATATAACGTGGGCAAAAGCTACTTATTCATAAAATTTAGAGCTTAGGAAATTATTCATATTTTCAAATTTATCACTGTAAAGTTTAATTCAATTCAAAAGTGAGACAGACCTTAATTATTCTTACTCAACAGCTTATAAAGTAGTTAAACTACTAAGTCAGTTTTAATGCTATGAACTAAGAAATTCTGTAACTCATTTTTCTTGCCGATGAAAATTTTTGACCTCTTTTGCCTGTAATAAAATTAGTGTTGAAAATTCACGTGGCGTAAGGTGAATCATGTGCTATTTTTTATTGCAGTATAGTTTGATTATCGCTCTAGAATCTGGGGATAAATGTAGGATAAATGTAATTTAATCATTATTATTTTATTGGGAAGATGTTGGATACTATATAACACAGGGAAACCTAATTTAGTACCCAACGCACATTTTTATTTTACTATCTAAACATAATTTGTAATAGTTTGTAAGTAACCATTGTGTGAATAAACTTATTATTATATTATATTAAATGTTTAAAGATAAAAATGCAATGAAAAAAATCCTGGTGGGCGGGACTCGAACCCCCACAAACCTCGCTTTCGCGGCAAGGCGCTCAACCGCTGACCCAACCAGGTTCCAGTCACCCCTCACGAATTTTGTCATTGCTTGTTATCTACTTATACACAGACGCCCTCTATTAGCTTTCTTCTATTAACTCTATACGAGTGAAGTTAGAAGTCCTAGTTTCTAATACTAGATGGCAGAGGAGTCTGTTTTTTATTTTATATTTATGCATTTTTTTTATCTTTTAATGAAAGCCAAGAGGATATATTTTTTAACTTTAAAATAAAAAGTTAGACGTTGTCACTATAAAATTGCAAACTTAGCGGCAAAGAAATAATGAAGAAATTAAAGCATTTTTTAGCTTTTTTTAACAAGTTAAATTCTTTGAACTGAGGGGTGGAGGCGTTGTGCTTAATACGATTTTCGTATAGCTGACTCTAGCCGCTAACCTGCTGAATTCTATGCGGCTGGGTTGGTTAGGTGTTGCTGGTGAAGCACAAAAGGGCTCCTATTGTATATACGAGCTATCAATAGAGTCCCTGTATTTCTTTAAAGGTAATAGAAATAATTTTGATTTTGTTGCGCACACACTTGTTTCTGGAGCAATTGGAAATTTACCAAGAGCCATAGTTACTACTTGTTTGGTATTTTTTCCTGAAGGAGCCAAAAGCGGCCAGGTGATTTTCACCGGTGTATAGATACAGATCGTATGTTGTGCATCTTGTAGATAGGTGGACTGAAGACCCGCGGAATATGTAGGGCAGGTCATAAATGCCAAGAATCAAACACCCCTGTTTTAATAAAAATAATGTAGCACTTCGGAGAACACATTCAGCTGTCGGTCCCAGTTTCACTATACCAACTTGTGAAACAGTTTATAAGTCTATACTTATAAATATCGCGACGAGCTAGCCACTTTTTCGGTGTAGATAGTGAATACCATCGACTACAAAGGGGTGTGAATTAAACCCTCTGCAGAGGCCGTCTAGGCGTTTTAAATATGACACTGTTGGTACGTTTAAGTTTACGATGCTTTTCCTATAATATTTAATAAAAATAATTTATTATATGGTCTTCCAATAAGAGTTTTTTTTAATATCGTATAAACACGAGTATTTTTTTAAGGGATCATCGAATGTTTAAGGAGGAGGTTATGCCATTAATAATGATACATAATATCAGCCAAATGCCCCCCACGGCTACGCTTGCAAGACCATTTGCTTTTCATGAAATTTTCCATCACCAATTCGCACATCTGTCTGTCTTCGATAACTTCACGAATTTTAACTTCGAGGTCTTGAATCGATTGTGGGCAATTGGCATAGACCTTATATTTTACATAGCCCCGAAGAAAAAAGTGTAAAGGTGTTAAATCACAAAATCTTGGCGGCCAATTGTGATTGTCGCCTCTTTGAGAAATTACATCGTCAGGAAACTTTTACCCAAAAGAGCGATGGTATCGTTGCTTGTAGCACGTAGCGCTGTCTTGTAAATAATAAAGGTCGCCCACATCAATATTTTCCAATTTCAGCCATACAAAATAATTGAGTCATGCCAACTGTTAAAATGGCGGACTATTCAAAATGAAACTTCTTATTGGAAGAATCTTTATTTATTATATAACGTGGGCAAAAGCTACTTATTCATAAAATTTAGAGCTTAGGAAATTATTCATATTTTCAAATTTATCACTGTAAAGTTTAATTCAATTCAAAAGTGAGACAGACCTTAATTATTCTTACTCAACAGCTTATAAAGTAGTTAAACTACTAAGTCAGTTTTAATGCTATGAACTAAGAAATTCTGTAACTCATTTTTCTTGCCGATGAAAATTTTTGACCTCTTTTGCCTGTAATAAAATTAGTGTTGAAAATTCACGTGGCGTAAGGTGAATCATGTGCTATTTTTTATTGCAGTATAGTTTGATTATCGCTCTAGAATCTGGGGATAAATGTAGGATAAATGTAATTTAATCATTATTATTTTATTGGGAAGATGTTGGATACTATATAACACAGGGAAACCTAATTTAGTACCCAACGCACATTTTTATTTTACTATCTAAACATAATTTGTAATAGTTTGTAAGTAACCATTGTGTGAATAAACTTATTATTATATTATATTAAATGTTTAAAGATAAAAATGCAATGAAAAAAATCCTGGTGGGCGGGACTCGAACCCCCACAAACCTCGCTTTCGCGGCAAGGCGCTCAACCGCTGACCCAACCAGGTTCCAGTCACCCCTCACGAATTTTGTCATTGCTTGTTATCTACTTATACACAGACGCCCTCTATTAGCTTTCTTCTATTAACTCTATACGAGTGAAGTTAGAAGTCCTAGTTTCTAATACTAGATGGCAGAGGAGTCTGTTTTTTATTTTATATTTATGCATTTTTTTTATCTTTTAATGAAAGCCAAGAGGATATATTTTTTAACTTTAAAATAAAAAGTTAGACGTTGTCACTATAAAATTGCAAACTTAGCGGCAAAGAAATAATGAAGAAATTAAAGCATTTTTTAGCTTTTTTTAACAAGTTAAATTCTTTGAACTGAGGGGTGGAGGCGTTGTGCTTAATACGATTTTCGTATAGCTGACTCTAGCCGCTAACCTGCTGAATTCTATGCGGCTGGGTTGGTTAGGTGTTGCTGGTGAAGCACAAAAGGGCTCCTATTGTATATACGAGCTATCAATAGAGTCCCTGTATTTCTTTAAAGGTAATAGAAATAATTTTGATTTTGTTGCGCACACACTTGTTTCTGGAGCAATTGGAAATTTACCAAGAGCCATAGTTACTACTTGTTTGGTATTTTTTCCTGAAGGAGCCAAAAGCGGCCAGGTGATTTTCACCGGTGTATAGATACAGATCGTATGTTGTGCATCTTGTAGATAGGTGGACTGAAGACCCGCGGAATATGTAGGGCAGGTCATAAATGCCAAGAATCAAACACCCCTGTTTTAATAAAAATAATGTAGCACTTCGGAGAACACATTCAGCTGTCGGTCCCAGTTTCACTATACCAACTTGTGAAACAGTTTATAAGTCTATACTTATAAATATCGCGACGAGCTAGCCACTTTTTCGGTGTAGATAGTGAATACCATCGACTACAAAGGGGTGTGAATTAAACCCTCTGCAGAGGCCGTCTAGGCGTTTTAAATATGACACTGTTGGTACGTTTAAGTTTACGATGCTTTTCCTATAATATTTAATAAAAATAATTTATTATATGGTCTTCCAATAAGAGTTTTTTTTAATATCGTATAAACACGAGTATTTTTTTAAGGGATCATCGAATGTTTAAGGAGGAGGTTATGCCATTAATAATGATACATAATATCAGCCAAATGCCCCCCACGGCTACGCTTGCAAGACCATTTGCTTTTCATGAAATTTTCCATCACCAATTCGCACATCTGTCTGTCTTCGATAACTTCACGAATTTTAACTTCGAGGTCTTGAATCGATTGTGGGCAATTGGCATAGACCTTATATTTTACATAGCCCCGAAGAAAAAAGTGTAAAGGTGTTAAATCACAAAATCTTGGCGGCCAATTGTGATTGTCGCCTCTTTGAGAAATTACATCGTCAGGAAACTTTTACCCAAAAGAGCGATGGTATCGTTGCTTGTAGCACGTAGCGCTGTCTTGTAAATAATAAAGGTCGCCCACATCAATATTTTCCAATTTCAGCCATACAAAATAATTGAGTCATGCCAACTGTTAAAATGGCGGACTATTCAAAATGAAACTTCTTATTGGAAGAATCTTTATTTATTATATAACGTGGGCAAAAGCTACTTATTCATAAAATTTAGAGCTTAGGAAATTATTCATATTTTCAAATTTATCACTGTAAAGTTTAATTCAATTCAAAAGTGAGACAGACCTTAATTATTCTTACTCAACAGCTTATAAAGTAGTTAAACTACTAAGTCAGTTTTAATGCTATGAACTAAGAAATTCTGTAACTCATTTTTCTTGCCGATGAAAATTTTTGACCTCTTTTGCCTGTAATAAAATTAGTGTTGAAAATTCACGTGGCGTAAGGTGAATCATGTGCTATTTTTTATTGCAGTATAGTTTGATTATCGCTCTAGAATCTGGGGATAAATGTAGGATAAATGTAATTTAATCATTATTATTTTATTGGGAAGATGTTGGATACTATATAACACAGGGAAACCTAATTTAGTATCCAACGCACATTTTTATTTTACTATCTAAATATAATTTGTAATAGTTTGTAAGTAACCATTGTGTGGGATGTTTGTGTGGATAAACTTATTATTATATTATATTAAAATATATTTATTCGATGAAATATTTTACAAAATAAAGGTTCCTAAATATTAATATATTATTATTTATAATTAAATTAAAGAGAAAAAATCACTGAGAGGGGCGCCACTTGGTAAAGTACCTAATACGCTGGCAGCATCGCCACGTTGAATGGCAATGCTGATTTTTTGTTTCAAATATTCATAACATTTAGGGTCTCCACATTCTAAAAATACTCGTTTTTCAAGGTCCCGAATAAATTCGCGGGCCTCAGATCCCAAGCATCCAGATGTTTCGACCCCAAATGCTACGAAGTGGTAATTTTGTAGTAAATCCCTGTACTTCAGCCGCTTCCGTGATTCAGCCATGCAAGCGGCTGAACCAGGGATCGAAGATGTAACCGAAATATATGATTTCGCATAGGTGTCCACGCAAGTGGCGTCCCAAATCAGTGATTTTCCCTCAGACCATGGTATTAGTGTAAGGCCATCCGGACGTTTACCATCAAATCTACTAATGCCCGGTGGTTCTAAAATTGATGGAATTTTTGATGAAATTAATGTTCTTTTAATGATGTCATTAAGGCTATTAAGACGCGAAAATCTACCTGCACTCTTTTGGCAGCTTAATCCGTGTCTTCCATACATATCAACATATTGACCGCAATTACAGGTATGAGAGATACATAAAGGCAAGCCAAAACGAAGTCCTATGGAAATACGTAAAGTTTCTCTGTCTAATAAAGTACCTAATGCAGTGGCGGGAATGGCTTGAAGCTATGCACCTGAGTCTTTACTGCAGGCTGCCAAAAAACAAGCTTTGTCGTTATCATTACACATTTGCGAAAATAATTTTTGTTTCTTAATTTCTAATAATGGTGTGTCCCAATTTTTTTGTATACATTTTTCTATTGGTTCGGTTTGTCCTAGAGCTAAATTTTGCCATAACTGTCGTACCTCTTCAACAAGTCCTGCATCTAAATCGACCGTTAGATTATTTTGAAGAATAGAATCAATTAGACTCAGAACTTTTTGTATGAAGAGGACAAGAAAGCGGGTAATGATAAATCGTTAAGACTCCGTAGACCAAGTCCTCCGTGTTTAATATTTTGTTTTTAACGTTATTATTTATATTAATGTTTAAAATTTTTTCCAATACCGACATTAAATCATTATCGAATTCTTCTAAATAATTCCAAGCATGCCATGATGGACAACATCTAAGAATGTACATTAATTTGGAAAAAGTGAGACAGTTTCTTAGTAAAAAAATCGCGATATGTGGTTCGATTTCTACGCATTTATTAAATAAAAAAAATCCTGGTGGGCGGGACTCAAACCCTCAAACCTCGCTTTCGCGGCAAGGCGCTCAACCGCTGACCCAACCAGTCACCCCTCACGAATTTTGTCATTGCTTGTTATCTACTTATACACATACGCCCTCTATTAGCTTTCTTTTATTAACTCTATACGAGTGAAGTTAGAAGTCCTAGTTTCTAATACTAGATGGCAGAGGAGTCTGTTTTTTATTTTTACTCTCTTCAGTATTTTAATTTATATTTATGCTTTCTTTTTTAAATCCTTATTAGGATAATCTTATATTAATTTTTTAAAGATAAAAATGCAATGAAAATAATCCTGGTGAGCGGGACTCGAACCCTCGAACGTCGCTTTCGCGGCAAGGCACTGAACCGCTAAGCCAACCATTTTTATCTTTAAAATATAAATATAACATTATCCTTATAAGGAATTTATAAAAAAAATGCAATATGTTACTCAAATAAATAAATAATCTATTATTGAGGGATTATCTACTTCTAATAAGGTAAATATTACATAATAAACAACAAAATAACCAATAAGGCGATTTCTTCTGTACCGAGCCATTTGGAGTTTTTAAAATCTATAGAGAGTGTGAAAAAAAAAATTAAAACATGAGTTTCCGTACAAAATATTAAAAAAATAACATAAATAAATATACATAGTTAAATATTGTAATTTTTTATTTTATTTATAGTATAATCCATACTACTATTATAAATTTAATTAAATCAGGCGTTATTTTGCGGAAGTTCATTATTTAAATGATAGTATAATTATAATATTATAAAGCTGAAGAGTTTGTTTGTAGGTTTGTTTGGTTAAACACGCTAATGTTAGGAACTACTGGTTCGAATTAAACAATTATTTTAGTGTTGGATAGCCCATTTATCGAGGAAGGCTAAAAGCTACATGACATCACGCTGCGACCAACAGGAGCGGAGTAACAATGAATAATGTTGCAAAAACCGGGGGAAAATTATATCTTCTGAGAGCGAACAAACTAGTAAATAAAAAAATTATACGCACGAAAATGGCGCTTAACTAAAAATAATACTTATTTCTTTCTTATTTAATAACACTACATAATGAAATACGATTAAATTTTTACAAAATAAATTCAGTAGACAAAAAGATGTAGACAGATGCATAAAATTCTTAAACCAATGACTGCTTTCAACTGTGGACATTGTGGTTCTATATTTCATTTGTTTTGTTTCATCCATAATTTCCAAGAAACTTCTTTAAAGAAACCGAAGGCTTATTAATATTTTATTGGAGGGTTCCAATTCAATTCTTATTTTTTAAATTTAAACTTTTGATTGCCTTATCATTCGGTAATACAAAATTCTATTATGGATTTATAAAGATCAATAATAGATTTTAATATAAGTTAAATTTGGGCTAACAGGGGGTTTTCACAAATTCATTCAAATATTTTATCTATCCATTAAATAAAATCTTCAATCTAAAAATAAAATTAAACGAAAATCATTAACATACTTTTCACAAAAAAAAAAACAAAATTGGTTAACTAGACATGAAACATTGTTTAAATTATATAAAAGTATCCAGGCGATTGAATTAGTGTTTACGAAGAAAACAATAATTTTAGACTCAGAAATTATGAGATTTATTAAATTTACTATGACACGAAAATACATATTAATTTCCCAGGATTGTTAAAGATCCTATGATCTTTAACAAGATTATTATACAAAATTAAGCAAGAATTGTTATACAAATAAGCTACTAGGTATGTTTTGTAAACATTTACCTACTAAAGTGTTCACCCACTACCGCAGATGATATGATAGATGATATTAATAGAAATATGAACCCACAACCGAGGTTATTTTATTTTAACGTATTTATTCACAAAAAAAAAAAAAAAACTCTTTTATTTATATATTATTCATTAAGCAAAATGTAATTAATTTAAAATAAAAATGTTAAAATACTTTATTGCACAAAATTACAAAATTAAATTGTACATAGGCGAACTTAATATTAGCCTTAGGCATTTTCTACCAGCTAACCTTTGAAAGAGTGGAAGATTATGCATAGGGTGCAAAATCAAATAAATAACAATTTAAAAGACATATAGCGAATAGTATATAAATTACTTAAATATTACATGTAAATACTTAAATATACACTCAATACATAATATACTACTTATATAAATCATACAATATAATACATATAGCACATATTAAAACAGAAAATGCTAAAGGAAAAAATGGCAGTTACTTATTCAGATAATGAGTGGTGAGTAGACGTTTAAATACACCGACGGTTTGGGCCTGTCTTATAAAGAGAGGAAGCAAATTCCATTGACGAGCAGCTGACACAGTAAAATAATCGGTATATTTGGTGGAGGTGTGCGACGGGATCTTTAATTGGTTATTAACAGAGGAGCGAAGAGGACGATCATGAGAATCACAGAGGAAAATAAATCGAGATTTTAGGTAAGCAGGGGTATTAGGATTATAGAGAATGTTATAAAGGAAAGAAAGCATGTGCACTGATCTACGTGATCGTATATTAAGCTATCTTAACTGTTTGCGTTAAATAGATACATGGTAATGTTTGCGCAGTCCGAAAACAAAGCGTATGCACAAGTTAAGAAGGTGGTCGAGTTTATTGAGTAGGTATTCAATCAGATCAGAGTAACATACATCAGCGTAGTCTAAACTAGGAAAAAGAAGTGAATTTACTAACATAATCTTTGTCTTAAATGGAATGAGGTTCTGGGACCGCTTGAGCAAATGCATGCTGGCGAAAATACGTTTACTAACTTCCGAGATGTGATAGTTCCAAGAAAAACCAAGGTTCTTAGCATGCTGGCAAAAGGAAGAGGTATGTTGTTAAATACTAATGGAGAGATAGATTCCAAATTCAATTTAGACGCAATTTAGTGGATTATTAATAAAATCTCTTATGTACAAGCTTACTTCCGCTAATCTTTACAGAAATCCAAAATGAACACCCCTAGTAGCGTATAGGATAGTAATCTATAATAAAGAATTTATACTGATACTATGATGATGATGGTTATAAAAAGTTACGTTACAAACTTTCCTGGTCCATCTTCAGAGCCTGGTGCATGATGATAAAATATACACACCCAATGCCCTCAACTCTTAAAAAATATAGCATTTTCGCGGAATATTTTTTAAAGCACGTTCATTCAGAGGCAGCGTGATGTGGTTTTTAATATTGGAACAGGTTTGTCTTATCTGTTCAAATGCAAGGTTTAATTCTGTTTTATTCAACGAATGATTTTTTTTAAAATGATTTTATTTAAAATATAATTTTATGCATAACCTTTCTATTATAGTTTTTTTTGTTATATAGTTTTTATGACAATAATGAATAGGTATTTATTGACTAAAAAAAGCTCTCTCTTTAACCTTATTGTTGGTTTTATGTCAAATTGTAACTTTTGATATGTAGTTGATATTTAATAGATATAGTAGTATGAAAGTACTGTCAAATTTATTTATTCCCCATACAAATTCTGTTTTGTCTGCTAAATATCTAAAAAAATCAGCCCTTAAGTGCACAGGAAAAAAGTTTTCGCAAACTTGAGCTTCAAAAAACATTTAAATGTTGTTTTCAGTGATAATAAAGTTTTATTTTGAAAAAAAAAGAACATGTATGTGTAGATTTTATTTACTTGATCCTAATTACATAATTTCTTTATAAAAAATCTGTTAAGTTTTGAAATGACAACTAAGGTAATATTTTTAGAATCACAAATCAAACTTTGGGCGTCTTTTCAAAAGTCTTTTTATAAAGACTATCTAATTAGGATCGACTATATAAGTAAAATTTAAACCTCTTTTCCAGCATATAACGTCACATAGACCAATTAATTATCGTTCGACAACAATATACAAAAAAGTCGAAACTAAAGTGTTTGATGGTGATATAAAAGGTGCAATTAGATTACTAACATCAGAAAATTCCATAGCACCTAATAATGAAAACACTCTAAACATTTTGACACATCAACATCCTGTAAAATCCCATGCAATTGTATCACCTGATCCGTCCTTGGAAAACTTAAATTTTCCCATTATTTCAGAAAATGACGTTATAGATGCCTTAAATAGTTTTAACTGTGGTTCAGCAGCTGGCATAGATGGTTTGAGACCAAACCATCTAAAATAATTAACTTCACAAACTGCAGGTAATAACGGGGTACGTCTTGTTTCATCTATACGACGTTTATGTCAATTTTTACTTGAAGGAAAATTAAATCCTGAAATATGTCCTTATTTATACGGTGCTAATTTATGCGCCCTTACAAAAAAAGACGGTGGGATAAGACCGATAGCTGTGGGTAATGTCTTTAGACGCCTCGTTGGTAAAATTTGTTGTAGACATATTAGACAAGAAATGGGGCAATACCTAAAACCTATACAGTTGGGTTTTGGGACGCCACTTGGCTGTGAAGGAGCAATTCATGCCACTAGAAAATTTATTTTAAATAACCTAAATACAAACAAAATTATTTTAAAATTAGACATTAGAAATGCTTTTAATTGTTTAGACCGTGATCAAATTCTCAATCAAGTAAAAGAACATGTTCCGCTTTTGTATGCTTTTATTTACCAATGCTATTTTTATGAATCAAATCTTTTCTTCAACAATAATATTATTAAATCAAGTGTGGGAATTCAACAAGGTGACCCCTTAGGTCCTTTACTTTTTAGTCTTGGAATCCAGCCATTAATTTCTTCATTATCTTCCGAACTAAATATTTGGTATCTGGATGACGGAACCCTAGGTGGTGACTTGGATACAGTGATATCAGATTTATCAAAAATTAGGACGTCGTTTTCTAATATAGGATTGGAGGTAAATTTTGACAAATCTGAAGTTTTTCTGTGTAACGATAGAAGCACTATTGATTTTCAACATATATTTCCTGGCATTAAAATTATAACTGATCAAAATTTTGAACTTTTAGGTGCGCCAATAACATTAAATTCAGTAGAATCCTTTATTAATATGAAAATTTCTCAATTAAAAATATTACATGAGCATTTACCTAATCTTCATTCACATATTGCTTATACTATTTTAAAGTCTAGTTTTTCGATTCCTAAGTTTATATATCTCATAAGAACTTCTCCATTATGGAAATTCCCAAATCTATGTACTTTAATAGATGATTGCATTAAATCATCTGTTGAATTAGTATTAAACGTGAAATTAACTGATTTGCAATGGATTCAAGCATCTCTTCCCATAAAGTTTGGTGGTATTGGAATTCGAAGGGTATCTGATGTGGGTTTACCTGCCTTTATTTCATCATGTTATGGGGTCTCAGATCTAGTCACTAGTATTTTGACTAATTTGGGTGTCAGTACTGAGACTCCATATCTAACTGATGCACTAGAAGCATTTAGACTCCCATCAGATGCCCTTCTTCCATCACAGCTTTCATCACAACGTCAATGGGATATGATAAATATTAAAAGATCACATAAAACTCTTTTGGAAACCGTTTCTAACACTGATTTGGCACGGCTTAAAGCAGCATCAACATTAGAGTCAGGGTTATGGCTAGAGACACTCCCCTCACCGTCACTGGGTACTTTCCTAGATGACCAGTCGTTAAGAATTGCCATAGCATTAAGGTTAGGCGCTAACATCTGCCAACCTCATGCATGTATATGCGGAGTGCAAGTCTTAGCGAATGGTCATCATGGATTAAGCTGCAGTCGAAGTGCAGGTAGATTGTCTCGACACCATAGCCTTAACGACCTTGTTCGTCGAGCTCTAACTTCGGCAAATGTTCCCAGTGTTCTCGAGCCTCATGGCTTAAGTAGAGTGGATGGGAAACGCCCAGATGGGTTGACACTAATCCCGTGGCAAAAAGGCCGTTGCCTTATTTGGGATGCCACTTGTGTCGACACTTTTGCGGCTTCCCACCTACAGGCCTGTGTAAGCTCAACGGGAGCGGCTGCCGAAGCAGCAGCCAAAATTAAACATCAAAAATATCAAAATTTTAAAAATGAATTTTTATTTATCCCATTCGCTGTGGAAACGACTGGGGTATGGGGCTCCGAAGCCAAGAACTTTGGAAAGAAATTGTGTGCTCTTTTAAATGAGGCTACTGGTGATCCCCGTTCCGGATACTTCTTCAAACAACGAGTATCACTGGCAGTGCAAAGGGGGAATGCAGCCAGTGTTATGGGAACATTCGGAGCGGGAAAGGGTCTGGACTTAGTGGACATGTAGGTTTATATATTTATATTGGACCTTTTTTTTTATTATGTTTCTTTGTAGGTTTCTTTTTTTTCATTAGTCTATATTTGGGTAAGGTTTTATTAGTATTATGTTTTAGTTATATGGTTTATTTCTATTATATATTTAGTTTTATATTATTGTAAATTAATAATTATTAACCTCTTTTTTCATTAAAAAACTTTGATATCACTGAAAACAACATTTACACGTTTTTAGACGTTCGAGATGGAGAATTCTTTTCCTGGCTTCTGAATAAGTACCCTGGCGCCTTTTAGTACCTACTTTTAAAAGTATTGTATAGGTACTTAAAACTTAAGTAGGTTAATTACCTACTTAAGTTTTAAGTCAGTAAAATCTGACAAATGTGGTATAGCTTCAATAGCTTGATATACTACTTCTATGATAGAATCTCAACTTCTCAATCTCCGTCAAAACCTAAGCATCAAAGTTTTAGTTAGTTTATGGATGCAGTGTAGCATTAATACTATATCTATTTAGATTCTTGCACAAAATAGGTATTTTCTTGATATAAATTACATTTGTATTTTAATTTTATTTTTTTTACACGGCATTTGACTTTATGTCTACCTGATTAAGCATACCTACAAACCCCATGAATGAGGTCTATGTTGTTTAACAGCAGATTTTTTTTTATTTGCGACACATGGTTCTATGGGATAAGTTTTTCGATTTGATCAGTAGAACTTCATTTTAGCCCAATGTACAATCTTTCAAAGTTTCATGTATATATATATATCTTAGACATAGTACCATCACAATCGCTACTTCGGCAAACAGCCTACAAAAGTTTTTTTTGTTCCTACATACCAACTTTATAAATGCCTACCTACTTTAGTGAATACGTAGATGTTTACGCAAAGATAAATTGTCTTTAAAGATATATAACATAAAGGCGAAGTTCCAACTTAGTCAGTGTGATATAAAAGTTTTTATGATGTAATCAATCATACTTATTGACTTAATTAAGAAACTTCAAATAGGGATAGTTTAGTAAGTATATAAACTAGGCGAAATATATCACATAGGGATTTTATATGTTAGACACGTAGTAGGTAGGGTAGTAACTTATGCCAAAGCAAATATATACCCAAGGTAAAGATACTCGACAGTGAATCGGAACAAGAGGTCTATTTGACTTTGGATGTACGTTTTAAATGTTAAAGTTCGACGAGATTTATAAATCAACTTAGGAAGTTCATAAATAATTTATCATTACTGTTTTAAATAGGGTTATTGTGATAATGCAATGAATAAAAAATATCTAAAACTAGCTTTTGCCCGCGGCTTCGCACGCATTAATAAGTTTGAAAAAATAAAGGTACTTAAGTAGTTTTAATGTTTAGTAAGTATATCCATTGTAGGCAGGGCCAACATTTATTAGGTAGGTCTCTTATATAGTTACTGTGCTCAAAACAAACTTTACTTGTAAATATCTTATTTTAAATAAACTTGTATTTAACCCATTTAACTTAATCTTTTCATTGTAATTTTCTTAAAACCCCCCCGCTACATTGGCGCCCAACGTGGTTGAGTACAGTTCCTATAACTATAATTTTTCACCTAGGTACACACCTTCTTTATATTTTTAAATTCTTTAGTATTTAAACTTTAAAAAAAACTGTAAATATATTTTTTTGTTAATATTCTGAAACAAAAAACTTGATAGTCCAATTTTTATTTGGAATTTTCTTTTAAAAAAAAAAATCTTAATTTGATTTTCTTTTAGTAATTTTCTTTTAAAATTAATTTTCTTAAATTTACTTAAGCCAAATGGATAATAAAATAATAAATTTTCATTCAGTTAATAAATCTGAATTAACTTACGAAATCTTTATCAGATATCGTGAATCTTATAATAACTTAATCTTAAAACTATAGAAATATTAAACCTAGATTTTTTTTTAAATTAATAAGTCATTTTCTAAATTCTAAAATGACTTATAACGTCTATGACTTATAACGTCCTGTTTATTCTCGCTTTATATTGGTTATAAAATCTTTAAAAAAAAACACTACTTAAAACCTAATATAATTATTTTTCTTAAAAATAATTTTCTAAAAGACTATTATGTCATAGATATTTTTATCGATTCTTTTTAAATCTCTTAAAATAAATTTAAAACCTATTCCTTAAAACTGTTTTTTTTTATTAAAAAAAAAAACTCGTAAATACGTTTAAATAATTTTGTTTTTAATTATAACTCTTTAATATTTTTATATGTACATTTGTAAATATACAAAAAAATCTTTATTAACCTTTATAAACTGTACATATATTTTAAACTCGAGTCCTAGAATTACTACTTTATTTTATAGACACATCCTAGAACATAATCTTAAACTTATACCTAGAACTTAAATAAATTGTTCTTAGGATTGTTTATTTTAAACTTTAATGATTTGAAACTTGAATTACTTATAAAATGCTCATTTTATAGTTTTTTTTTGACAACTATGTGTCAAATACTTACTTGTTCTAAGGCTCGTAGACCATAACTACATTTCTTAAACTTGGTTTGCATAATTTATAAAGAAAACTTTTGGCTTAAGTAAAGATAATTTTTTTTTTAACTTAAATAATTCATAATATTTTATGTTTTAACTAATAAACCTTGAACCTAGAACCTTTAACTGCTACAAACTTTTAAAACATAAAAACTTTTCACTTTCATCATTCATTAACTTCATTAAATATATTATATATTTATATACTATATATTTCTTAATTTTTGGCACTATTCTATCTTAATTTATGTATGTCTATATTTATTTTCTACGGAGCGGAACGACAACTCCTTAAATATGCCTTACGTCGTCAAATATATTATTATGTTATGTATGTTTGTTTGTTCGATCACCCTTATATTTATGTATTATTTATGTTATATTTTTTAAAGAGCGGATGACAACGACTCTCTAAATAAGTCTACGTTGGTATTGTGTTTTCTTACCTTCTTTGAGAAACACAATATTCTTTCTTAATGTACTTCTATCAAGACCTATGCTAACAACCTTGGTAGAAAGTACCCTTCTCCTTGAAAAACTCCCACCAGGCCGTTTGCTACAAACCTGGTGAGGGGTACACTCCTTGAAAAACTCCCACCAGGCCGTTTGCTACAAACCTGGTAAGGGGTATTATACTTTGCGCCTGGGAACTAAACCCAGGGCGGGGTATTTCACTTTGCGCCTGGGGACTAAACCCAGGGCGGGGTGCTATAATTACAGGAGCGGATACGGTAACTCCTTTATCAAATAAGCCTAGCCGACAACTACTGTGTCAAGAACTTTTCTTGCACCATACCTATCTAAATTATTTATTATCTTTTATATCTTCTTGAAATTTTTTCGGGAAGCCTAAAAATTTTATGGGGAAATGGGGGTATATGTCACGTTACACCCGCTCCATATTATATTTATGTATTTTATTTGTCTTCATATCATTTCATACATTTTTTTAAAATGACCACCAAGTGTATCATCATACACCGTTTTCTGGGAAAATTCCAGGTAGTAAAAACATGGTTAAATTGGTTAAAAGTTATATGTAATACTCCAGAATTTTGACAGCTAGAAATTTCCCTTTAGTGAACGTTCCAAATTTTTCATTTAGTTTTAACGAAAAGTTAGGCTTTGGTTATCAAATCAGATTCCAAACATTTTAAATTAAAATTTTAATTATATAAACTATGTATTAGGTAATATTGTAAATTAAAACATATTCTTTAGGTATTTTCACATTTTTAGACATTTAAAACACTAAATCTTAGCGTCTCCTCTGACCGCTAGGTAGCTTCAAATGTTCCCATACTATTCCAAAAAACACTGGCAGTTTATAAATTAAAACTAAATATGAATTTTAATCGTAGAGCTCTAATCGTCTATAAATATTTCGGACCGGCGATTTTTCGTCAGTCTCGAGGAAGCTTAAGAAAGAAGAAGAAGTATAGCTACAGTGACAGTGATCGACTGGTTTTCATCCTTGAAACCTTGAACCTGCTACATCGAGAACCAGGCCCGATCCTGTCACACTTCCTTGAAGACTCCGGATCCTGGAGTTGCGGCCTCCGGGATTTGCCTAGACTCCACTTCGCTCTGGAGTCTGCTCTAAGGGTTGGAGAACCTCCTTGTGCTGCAGGACCTCGCTTTGGGCTTCGAGCCTTGAGTGACGAGGCCATCCTACTTCTCGTCTCAGGCATTGGCCTGAGAGACGGGAATTCACCTCTTCGTGTGCGGCTGCCTCTACAGCCGTGCCACCCGCTGTCTGCGTGCTGCTGTTGTGCCGCCTTCCCCTTGCTGCCGTCATCGTGCCGCCAGCATTTGCTTCACGGACCTCATCTCAGGCCTAGAGCCTTGAGAGTCGAGGCCATCTGAGTCTTCGTCTCAGGCATCAGCCTGAGAGACGAGGCCTCGCCGCATCGTGTGCGGCTGCTGCAGTCGTGCGTGCTTGCTGCTGCTGCCATCGTGCCGCCGCCTTCCTGCTTGCCTGCCTACATCTGCTGTCGTCGCCTGTCTACGTGCCAGTCTGCGTGCCAGTCGACGAGCCAGTCCTCGAGCCTGTCCCTCGTCACTCCCTCCAATCTTCCCATACTATACGGTCAGAGTTTTAGTTTATAATAGACATATCCATTGTAGGCAGGGCCAACATTTATTAGGTAGGTCTCTTATATAGTTACTGTACTCAAAACAAACTTTACTTGTAAATATCTATTGTAAATAAACTTGTTTTAAACCATTTAATTTTTCATTGTAATTTTCTTAAAACCCCTCCGCTGGTTACCTTGGGGCCCGTGATGATATGTGTGTGTATTACAATTGTATATCTATAAATAATAATTATTATTTGATGATGTCTATAAATCCCAAAATATTTGGTTTATATCGATAAGTAATAATATTTGTTGTCGGTGGCAACAATATCGAAACTATTAAGTTTGCAATTTAATATTTAGCTTTTTATAATAAAAAAACAATACACTTCATAGACACGCGCACACATTCATGTTTGACAATAGCTAACTTGTATTTCTTTTTTTCTCAAGCAGTTATTTAAGTGTCAGACGCGTTGAGCTGCCATTTGCCGTTCTTCATTTGTTCACCTCAGAAATTGGCGTCACCGGTATCGTACTATTATGAAACAATTTATGTATCATACTTACTCCATTGGCGCGGGGCGCGTTTTTTTAGCTTCATGATCCACAGATTATTTTTTTTTTTTTGTTCGGTTTGTAGAGAAGGCAAGGGTCTCTATGAACCATACGGCCTAGGTCAGATTATATAATATTATTCTGTCAATGCTGCAGCACAAGAAAACACTACTAATACTTTTGCGGATTAATAATTCGCGGGCCGAAATTGTTCGCTATACTAATCTAATAACTAGTCATAACAAGCCTCAAATTGAAATTCAAATGAGAATAACTTTTTTCTCCCAACTTCTCGAACTTCGATGTGATTAACAATTTTATTATATGTATTTTTCTCTATCGAACTGGATAGGTTTTATTTTTGAACGCGGCTTCTAAGCCTGGGTCTAAAAATACATGGGCTATGACCGTTCTTCTTTATATATACAAAAATTCACCTAGGAAAAGAAACTAAATCTTTAATAAGAAATTAATAATCGTAATCTGCTTTTTATGGTGTATTTTAAAATAAAAGTACACCAATAAATTGACAAACACGATGTCATATTGTACCTATATATTTTAGCATTAGGTACATTTTTGAATAGCGCGAGTCATGAATGCGGAAATATTAGGAAATAAAAAATCTTAAATCTCTGTATCACCTTTATTATTATTAAATTGGTATAGGTATACAACATTCTCTTAAAATATATGCGGTTAAACGCTTGCTTTGGCTTGCGCGCATGACTCGGGCGCTTGACTGAATACTATCAGGATAGCTGGATGATACCATTACCGAGAACGGTTCGGCAAATTGCACGAGTGTGTCAAGCTACAGAGTGGGTGTAAATACTCCCGGATTTCAGTTGTTTTTATTGTCAAGTTACTTAGTTTTTCTTTGTGTTTTTGTTTTCTTTTTATGTTTTTATAGATTTAGCAAGTAGTTATACAGTTTTATTTAAGTACCACTTTATAACTTTTTTTTTTAAATGTTTTTTTACGATGTGTACCATTGTACCTATATGCAATGTAACTAGTTCATTTATAAATTTTTAAAGTATCTATATTATATATAGAATTTACTTCTTCTTTTACCTAAATGGCCTTCTACGCTTTAAGCATAATTTTGCCAATGATTGTGGGTAGATTAAAAATGTTTAATATTGTACGGTAAAAGTGGGATATACGTGGTGGCCGAATTGGTTAGACCTTGGACTTAAAAACACTTAGGTACCTGGTTCGAATCCCGGTGTGTACCAATGAGTTTTTAATTTAAGAATTTATGCACATTTGTTTGACAACACCACTATAGTGCCTCGGAGAGCACGTTAAGATGTCGGTCCCGGTTTCACTACACCAACTTGTGAAACTGTTTATAGATGGGTTATTGAGTCTATTCAAAACATCGCGACGAGCTAGCCACTTGTTCGGTGTAGACTCATACCATCGGCTACGACGAGGTGGGATTAAAATCCTTCCGCTGGGTACCCTGGGGCCGTCTAGGCGGTCTCGGGCGCCGTAAGGCACCCGTGATGATGTATGTATGTAAAGGTGGGATAATAGGATGGAAAGGAATGGCCACATGACCGTATGCAAACATGCCAGAGTGATGCCAGATATACAATTTAATATAGATACTTAAATATTTATATTTATTTTAATAAAATTAAAATGGTTTGTAATAAAAATATTATAATACGGGTAACTGAATTTGCATGTCATGTCGGTAAATGGTTTACAAAATATATATATGTAGTATATTGTATGGTAGGTATATTAAGTAGTGTATGTAAAAAATTGTAATAGTATATATTATATATGTATTTCATGTAAAGAATTTCATTTATGTAGTATATGTATTTTTTAACTCAATAAACTTTAGCCTTTTCTGGACTATTTATACTCTTTGTCTTTGCACTTACTCTGTGCCTGGCTTTGGCTTTCATGAAAATAAATCTGATAACTAAGGAATCGGCGAGTGTATACTGCGACCGCAAAGTCACAGACTCTTAATTCTAAATGGTATTCTAAAAATACTAGTATTTCGAAGACTTCTTCTACGTATATAATAAAAAATACGTAGAATTAACTGATTTTTTAAATGGACATGAGTAGCCTCTACCATGGGTTTGCGCATTGTAGCAACGTAACGTATTTGTGTACGTATATGTGAGCAACAACCAATAGAGTCGCTTTATTTTTGGTAACAGGATTGAATAAAGGGATCCTATTGGTTGTTGCTCACGTATACGTATACAAATAGTTTACGTTGCTACAATGCGCAAACACATGGTAGAGCCTCTGGACTCTTATCAACTGGTTAACTTTTCGATGTTTCTTTTGTTTTTAGCGGAATTTTGAGTTATAATAGGCTATTTGACTACATTAAAAATATACTATAAATTGTGGTCATCCTATCAGACAATGGCGTAAAAAAACATATTTCACATTATTTAAAACTAAATTATGTATATCTTTTGTAAATTGAAAAAAAAAGAATATTTTTTACAATTTTATTTATAACAAAAACATCTTTGATTGGTTGATGACTGGTGACGTCACACGCAAGTAAACAAAACAATACACAGATTATAAATCATGTGGATGAAATGGAATAAAGTATAATATAGGTGATTATTTAATCTGTGTTTGTTTGTTTACTTGCGTATGACGTCACACTTGACATAGACTGCGAAACAGCGTTTTTAGCGCCATTGTGGAAATTCAAACTCCAACATTGATTTTTATTAATAATAGAGTAGTCATCCCGGAAATATCAATGTAGTGTGCTTATTATGTAATGAAGAATCTTAAAAAAACGAGTTTCAAAAAGGAGTCAAATAGCCTATTATCCATATTACCCTTATTGATACTAATACTAATAAACATAAATCTTAATGTTGGAACGCCCTAAATCTTGACCGGAAGCTCAGAGTTCAAAATGGCGGACGTGTCCCTAATATTATGCATGGAAAGGCCAGTAGGCCTGTCCAAATATGATAACATAAGATCGCCACACAAACCCAAAACTTATATAAACCAATCAATGCTCAATAAGTGTGATTAGAATATGGTAAACTCGGGCATGTTTAACGTTCCGTTTATAAATTAAACAAAGCAAAAGTTAGTACTGTTTATCTTTTTTCCATCTGTAAATTTGAATGAGTACGAGCGTGACAGATGATTTATATTTTACAAGGTGCGTAATAACGTTTCCATATTTTTTATACTTCCAAGATATGATGTGTTTCTTACTTGGTAAAATATATAAATTGAAGCTATAAAATTTTATTGCCAAATATTTCGCCTCTCTTTGGACCGGCGTCATCAGTGACAGTGACTGAATTTTAACTGTCTTTGTCATAAATTTTGAAAAAATAATTTTATTTCTTTTAGCAATGGTAAAGGTAATGCACTATACAGTTTTGTATTAATTTTTTAGCAAATTATCATCATCACCTAGCCCATCATGGAAGACATCATCAGCATGTTATGTCCATTGTTGGTTCGATATTAATTAATTTACAAAACAAGTTAGACAAAACCTAATGCATTACATTCTGACCAGGGCTATAGTATGCACCAAGCTGCCATATAAAAGAGCTTTCCCATGTTTTTAAATCAATAGACCGAATAGTTTTAGGAAAACTCTTTAATAATCTTACTGTGAAATAATTGTTAAAGGTAGTGTTATGTATACGCGCATGGGTGGGCACAGGTAAAATATTATTAATTTGAGAATCTACTGAATGTCTGTGTCCATTCATGCGAGTACGAAGGGGTGTCGTAGTCTCTCCCACATAAAAACTGTTACAAAATCTGCACTTCAGCATATATACGTAATGAGAAGTAGTACATTGTGCGAAATTTTGAATTTTGATGACAACAGGGTTATGATGAGTTTGTATATTGATATCGGAATTTATTATGGGACATGTCTTGCAACGAGATTGGTTGCACTTGAAAACAAGTTAGACAAAACCTAATGCATTACATTCTGACCAGGGCTATAGTATGCACCAAGCTGCCATATAAAAGAGCTTTCCCATGTTTTTAAATCAATAGACCGAATAGTTTTA
Organism: Monopis laevigella; assembly: GCA_947458855.1. Taxonomy (NCBI): domain Eukaryota; kingdom Metazoa; phylum Arthropoda; class Insecta; order Lepidoptera; family Tineidae; genus Monopis; species Monopis laevigella. The sequence goes on along the minus strand of OX381583.1, from coordinate 15,825,010 downwards.
GGAAAACTCTTTAATAATCTTACTGTGAAATAATTGTTAAAGGTAGTGTTATGTATACGCGCATGGGTGGGCACAGGTAAAATATTATTAATTTGAGAATCTACTGAATGTCTGTGTCCATTCATGCGAGTACGAAGGGGTATCGTAGTCTCTCCCACATAAAAACTGTTACAAAATCTGCACTTCAGCATATATACGTAATGAGAAGTAGTACATTGTGCGAAATTTTGAATTTTGATGACAACAGGGTTATGATGAGTTTGTATATTGATATCGGAATTTATTATGGGACATGTCTTGCAACGAGATTGGTTGCACTTGAAAACAAGTTAGACAAAACCTAATGCATTACATTCTGACCAGGGCTATAGTATGCACCAAGCTGCCATATAAAAGAGCTTTCCCATGTTTTTAAATCAATAGACCGAATAGTTTTAGGAAAACTCTTTAATACTCTTACTGTGAAACAATTGTTAAAGGTAGTGTTATGTATACGCGCATGGGTGGGCACAGGTAAAATATTATTAATTTGAGAATCTACTGAATGTCTGTGTCCATTCATGCGAGTACGAAGGGGTGTCGTAGTCTCTCCCACATAAAACAAGTTAGACAAAACCTAATGCATTACATTCTGACCAGGGCTATAGTATGCACCAAGCTGCCATATAAAAAAGCTTTCCCATGTTTTTAAATCAATAGACCGAATAGTTTTAGGAAAACTCTTTAATAATCTTACTGTGAAATAATTGTTAAAGGTAGTGTTACGTATACGCGCATGGGTGGGCACAGGTAAAATATTATTAATTTGAGAATCTACTGAATGTCTGTGTCCATTCATGCGAGTACGAAGGGGTGTCGTAGTCTCTCCCACATAAAAACTGTTAAAAAATCTGCACTTCAGCATATATACGTAATGAGAAGTAGTACATTGTGCGAAATTTTGAATTTTGATGACAACAGGGTTATGATGAGTTTGTATATTGATATCGGAATTTATTATGGGACATGTTTTGCAACGAGATTGGTTGCACTTGTGTGTACCTAACAATGTGTTATTGCTCCGTGTATTTTTATTTTTTGCCAAAATAGCTTTTACATTTTGTATTGGTTTATACGTTACACTAGGGTATGTTTCCAAGAGATTTCGTGTAATATTTTTATTTTTAAGGATAGAGAAGCTAACCTTTAATAAATTTTGAATTTTGTGTGCCCCGTGGAAGTTTGGTATTGTAAACCGAAGGGAATTTTGTTGTTGTGTGTGTATAGCGTTTGGAGTGTTCTGTTCATGTGTTTGTGTAAAAAGTTTGGGGGATAATCGCGCCTACATAACCCATTGAAGATTTTGCCTTGATATTTAGACAAAGATGTTGAATTATTACAAATTCTTTTACCGCGGATAGAAAGTGAATGTGGTATAGACCGTTTTGTATGCGACGGGTGGCAACTACTGTAATGCAGATGATATCTGTAAATTAATGGTTTCTTTAAAATGAACAGAAGTTGAAATATTATGATTATTATAAGTAATATCTACATCTAAAAATGTTATGTTAGTTTTAGAAATTTCATGAGTGACTGCTAAATGAATTTAGTTGACTAAGGAATGTATTAAGAGTTTGTAAACTATGAGGCCAAATCATGAAAATATCATCTATGAATCTTAACCATGTTAAAGGTTTGAGAATTCGACTATTTAAAAATTTTGTTTCGAGAGAACCCATATATAAATTTGCATACATAGATGCGTCCGATGAAGGACTTTCTGACAATGATATTTCGGCTTTAATTCCTTCTAATCCGAGGATACCACATTTTTACATGTTGCCGAAAGTACACAAACTTGGTAATCCAGGTAGACCAATTGTAGCTTCTTATGATTGGCCTACCGAAAGAATATCATCATTTATAGACTTTTATGCGCAACCTTTAGTAAAAAATTTAGATTCGCATATTAAAGATACTTACCACTTTTTAAATATTATAAAAAATATTCATATTCCAAATTGTAATGATATTTTCTTAGTAACTATAGATGTTTTGTCCTTATATACTAATATACCACATGACGAAGGATTGTATGCCATAAAAGCGTATTTCGATAGCCGCGAAAACCCGCGTCTGCCTTCTTCAAAATTTTTACTAGATTTAGCAGAAATGGTTTTAACCAATAACTATTTTACTTTTGATAATAAATTCTATCACCAAGAGAACGGCACTGCCATGGGTACGCGCATGGTACCTTCATATGCAAATTTATATATGGGTTCTCTCGAAACAAAATTTTTAAATAGTCAAATTCTCAAACCTTTAACATGATTAAGATTCATAAATGATATTTTCATGATTTGGCCTCATAGTTTACAAACTCTTAATACATTCTTTAGTCAACTAATTTCTAAAACTAACATAACATTTTTAGATGTAGATATTACTTATAATAATCATAATATTTCAACTTCTGTTCATTTTAAAGAAACCAACAAGTTACAGATATTATATGCATAACAGTAGTTGCCACCCGTCGCACACAAAACGGTCTATACCACATTCACTTTCTATCCGCGGTAAAAGAATTTGTAATAATTCAACATCTTTGGCTAAATATCAAGGCAAAATCTTCAATGGGTTATGTAGGCGCGATTATCCCCCAAACTTTTTACACAAACACATGAACAGGCCTTCTAACACTCCAAACGCTATACACACATAACAACAAAATTCCCCTCGGCTTATAATACCATACTTCCACGGGGCACACAAAATTCAAAATTTATTAAAGGATAGCTTCTCTATCCTTAAAAATAATAATAATACACGAAATCTTTTGGAAACGTGCCCTAGTGTAACGTATAAACCAAATCAAAATTTAAAAGCTATTTTGGCAAAAAATAAAAATACACGAAGGAATAATACATTGTTAGGTACATACAAGTGCAACCAATCTCATTGCAAAACATGTCCCATAATAAATTCCGATATCAATATACAAACTCATCATAACCCTGTTGTCATCATAATTCAAAATTTCGCACAATGTACTACTTCTTATTGCGTATATATGCTGGAGTGCAGATTTTGTAACAGTTTTTATGTGGGAGAGACTACGACACCCCTTCGTACTCGCATAAATGGACACAGACATTCAGTAGATTCTCAAATTAATAATATTTTACCTGTGCCCACCCATGCGCGTATACATAACACTACCTTTAACAATTGTTTCACAGTGAGAGTATTAAAGTGTGTTCCTAAAACTATTCGGCCTATTGACATGGGAAAGCTCTTTTATATGGCAGCTTGGTGCATACTATAGCCCTGGTCTGAATGTAATGCATTAGGTTTTGTCTAACTTGTTTTGTAAATTTATTAATATCGAACCAACAATGGACATAACATGCTGATGATGTTTTCCATGATGGGCTAGGTGATGATGATATTTTGCTAAAAAATAAATACAAAACTGTATAGTGCATTACCTTTACCATTGCTAAAAGAAATAAAATTACTTTTTCAAAATTTATGACAAAGACCTTCAGTTACTGTCACTGATGACGCCGCTCCAAAGTGAGGCGAAATATTTGGCAATAATAAAATTTTATTGCCAAACTGAGGCGAAATATTTGGCAATAATAAAATTTTATTGCCAAATATTTCGCCTCTCTTTGGAGCGGCGTCATCAGTGACAGTGACTGAAGGTCTTTGTCATAAATTTTGCTTCAATTTATATATTTTACCACATCTAACACACTTTATTTGTTTCAGATAATTCCAAGATATGATGATATTTACATTCTCGGGTATTTTTTTTGCATCAAAAGAACTTTTCAATCTATGATAAAATGTGTTGTATAGTTAAAATTGATTTAGAATTTGATAACAAAGTTATTAATTTTGCTTTTGTAGTTAAGTTTAAATTATATTCTATCTAAAATATTAATTTGTTTACAAAACATAATTTTCCATGAAAATGGAACGAGTTAAGATAATTACTACCTATTTAGAACTTTTTCTGAGGTTAATTGACAAGGAATATTGATTATTTATTTGGGTGACACAGTTTGATGCTGGGTGGATATTAACGTTTGTTATTATAATACCACCATGATCAATACTTTTCAACTTAAAACTCTACTTGTCTTATATTAAATAATAATGTTTTTTATAATCCTTCAAAGTATTTTATCATTGTTATACCTAAATAAGCCTTTAAAAAAAAATATTTTAAAATACTTAAGATTAAATTAACTTAAAGAAAACTTATTTAAAGTTTATCGGTAATTTAAATTTTTACTTAAGAAAAGTTTGTTATGAATAAACAAAGACCAATTAATGATTATAACGAAAGTTAACTCGCTCAAAACTGTATTATTATTATTAAATTATTATTGGCAAACAAATAATAATTTACACACCTACCTTATTTAACTGATATAGACACTGTGACGATTGACACTGTGAACAATACATTAGCAATACATCTTACCACGCAATATACCTATATTATATAATAACACTACAAAGTATACCTAGGTCCAAATATTTTTGCATCTAAGTTTGTATAAAGTTTGCCTATAAACGCGCGGCGCGGATAGATCAGTCATATATTATATGATGGCGTACCCCGGTGTGTACCAATGAGTTTTTAATCTAAAAAAATATGTACATTTGTTTAACAATACCACTATATTATTATAGTGCCTCGGAATGCACTTGAAGCACATTAATACACATGCGTTTGACTAAATAGATAAGCTTTATGAAAGCTTAAATGAAAACATTATTGTGACTATATTGCCACTTGTAACTTGTGACGTAACAGTGACACGTTAAGCTTAACTGAAAACATTATTGTGACTATATTGCCACTTTGTTACATAACAGTGACACGTTAAGCTTAACTGAAAACATTATTGTGACTATATTGCCACTTTGTGACGTAACAGTGACACGTTAAACTTATCGATAATCTTTTGCCCAACTTTGCCTGCTTTTAATCAATAATTGCAAGGAAGGTAGTCGTATTATACCATACCATCACGCACGGGTGGCTTTTTGGCCCCCGAGAACGGTTTAACCGGCCTCAGGGTACCCAGCGGCCGATGGTATACGGAGGCAACACCCTAGGCAAGCTTGTTGCGGTGTTTTATGATGGTATAGCCTCGTTGTATATAGCGGTCACCCATCCCAGGTCCATCCGTGTTGCCATCTGCTTAACCGTGTTATTAGTTGCGTATTGACTTAACGACTAGGCTGTCGCTTTCGTAGGCGGATTAATCGCAAATAATTATATTCAAAAAACTTAATCGATACATTTTTATATTTATTTTATCAATTTTTATTTATATAACTTTATTGCATAATACAAAGGCGGACTTAATACCGTTTGCTATAGAGACGATGGGCCTGACCATGACAACAGGTGATTCAACGTGAGAGCAATTATTTAATCCTGAGTCGTTTAAGCGAGGCGTGAATAAGTTTCTCAAGCAGACATAGTGGAATCTACCAATTGAAGCAAGCATCATTACTACTATTGGTTGAGAACATTCTTAGACGTTACATTGCCACTTACCTTTAGGTGGATGTAGGGTCACATGCCCTGCTGTATTAAAAAAAAAATACGCGTACCCGATCACCTTACTCGGCCGTGTCTCATCTCGGCGGCTTTCATGGTATTAAAATGGTTCTACTGATCAAATCGAAAAAAATTGACTTCCCCACACAAAGTAGTAATATTAAAATGACCATGTGACTCATTTGAGACCTCAGGAAAACCTCATATTTACCCAAAGTACAACATTTCAAATTAACCCTGCATATATATTTTTTTTGTATATATGTTATTTAAAATAAATGTTCAGTAATTGTAATATAAATATTTTTAAGGGTCTATACTCTATAACTTTGCTAGGTTGACTGACCTGTCTGGCTAATTTTTATTATTATTTGTATTTATTTTGCCCATACAGATTGCGAGAACAAAAGCGACAAGAAATCATGTTTCTATTTTAGTCCGTGGTTTTTAAGAGACTAATAGATTGATTTCTTGTCAAGGTGATAATATCTTTTTAGGGATAGGTTACGAAACGATTAGTTTAGATTTAACGATAAAGCAGCAGCTTTGTAGCTTACCATCAGGTTGATATAAAGTCACATGCCGTGCTCCAATAAATATTTTTATTTTATTTTATTTTTTTATTGGAGCACGACATGTGATCTACCTGGTGGTATAAGTCACATGCCGTGCTCCAATAAATATTTTTATTTTATTTGATTTTTTTATTGGAGCACGACAATGTGATCTACCTGGGGGGTGATTACGCGTCCTAAGTTCGCTCGCACGCCAATCGTTTTGACGTCATAATGACGTAGTTCAAGACTAGCGGCTTTAAAATTTCTTAGAAAACGCGTCATAGCGATCGGCGTGAGAGCTAACTTTGGTGCGCGTAATCACCCTGCTGGTGGTAAGCAGACCTACAAAGTCCATGAATGGGGTTTGGAATTGTTCTTAAACAATATTGATCGCTCCCACTATGCCGGCTAAATGATGCGGTTACGAAATGGGGGGCGACAATAACGAATTGCATTACGAGTATATTTTAATATACTCGCTGTCTTATCGTCAATTCAACTAGCCATTTCGTAACCGCACCCTGAAAGGAGACTGCTACCTCGAATAATCGATGCAGTAGTCTCCTGAAAACCGATGAACCCACATAAAATTAACATATAAAAAATATTATTCATAGTAAAAATATTATTATTGTTATGATGCATTTACCAAAACAGAATGCGCCAGGTTATGGTGACATGAAATAGTAATAGAGATTGTATATAAATTCAAATATAATTTTATTAGTCTAGACTCGAAATCTTTAAAAATACATTATGATAACTAAACACGAAGCAAAAACATTTTTGATACATTACCTAGTTTTGTTTTTCAAGTATTTAATGTATGAGACTTTTATAATACGTGTATCTAAATATATATATTTTATTATATTTAGGTAGGTAGGTATATATATTATATATATAGTGGTCTCCGAATTAGCCGGCTGCTCGAATATGAATTATCTGTGTTTAACAAAAACGTTTCACACAGATCTGTACATAACGGACAGGAAATAACGTAAGTATTTTGGATTGTTTACAATATTAAATAAAGGTACAATTTATATGTAAGTTATTTAAACAAAAGCGTAATTTTTCGACCTTTCATAATTTCTATGGTAATACACATTGGGAGCTTTCCAGCCTTAAGATCTTCCTCCAAACTAAATAAAGCTCTCCCATCCCACCTTAATAATAGGTATTTAAACAAAAATATTGACGTCAAATGGTTTTTGAGAAAAAAGGGACTTAATTCGGGAATAGACGTGCAGAAGAAAAATGACTGAACAAGAAAAAAGTGTTGAGTTAAAAAGAAAAAGATAGAATGTGTATAGATAGATACCTAAATATTAGAAAAGAGGGTCGCTTGACCTTCGACGGGTACCTAAAGGTAAAGATCTGGAAACTTACTTTTACGTAGTTATCGTACTGTAGCTATAGAATGCTCTGGGCACAGTATAGAAAATAAACAGTATGTTATCTCGGTTGTCCTTAAAAGGAGATCCGGCCGCCGCCATACAAATTTGGCCTAGTATATTGTACCGAATCATTTCGGTATGTAGGGTTGAAGATAATAATTTGAGATTAACGGTTCATTTAACGGTATTTGTATTTTTTTTAGCCGGGAAATAAGAAATTTTTATTTTCAAAATATTTACAGTAGCAATACTTGTGCATTGCTGGTATCACTAAATGTTTCGTTTCACAAACATTTCTCAAGCTTGTAAGTTATTGTCGCTATCGGTATATGAACTTATTATGTAATTTGTTAATAATAAATTAAGCCAGAAGTAGTATTTAAATAAAACTACTAATTAAAATAGGTATAACGAAAAAATTAAGTTGGTATATAATAATAATATAAATCACGAACTTTCATCTTTATGTAAATAGGAACGTGCTGGGATGTCAACTATATAGAGGTGGTAAAAAATAGGTAATATGTAAATTAAAATAGGAGTTTGGTTAAACAATTATAATTCGGTAATAAATATTCATCAATTTAAATCGTTTTTTATTTTGATTTTTAGGTTACATAAATATTAAATATCGCTTTTGACATATTTTTTTTCATAATATAGAAGCAAAGGCCTTCAACATCTTTTTTCTTTAGGCAAAAGTTGTTAAATTTTTCTTAATTATTAAACTTTTTTTCTTAAAAGCCCGTGAGTTTAAAATAATTTAATACTTAATTGTTATATAAATAGATTCTAATCAAGTATTTTTTTATTATAATTTGATCTCGGTACAATTGACTAGGCCAAAATGTAGGTGTTCTTTTTACCTACCTATTTGGTATTGTGATATATATAAAGGACATCAACATATATAGAAAAATCATTATTATTTTGCTTAGTTTAATAAATTACCTGCTACCTGCCATCGATACCATAGGGGGACACAGTATAGGATTAAATCGTTACATGTAACATAATATACACTTAGGTATATTGTCTTCATTTGTGTGTGTTAATTTTATATAAGAAAATAAATGTGCTCCCGTCCACATCGATAAACCCAAAGACTAAAACAGAAACATGAGTAGGAAGCACTTTGGTTCCGCCGTTTATTCTATACTGTGTAGGTGCTGAGGCGAAATTTATATTCACATAACCCCTATTTCTCTTCTGACGAGCTATTATTGTGTAATTAAGATGGATTATTATTGGTTCAGCAAACCTTCCAGATTAATAAAATATTATTTTAATAATTTTTCATTGTCTAATTATATCTTAGGTATCTATAAATTTTACATTTTCTGATTTACCTCTCGGGAAAATTGTCTGATTACAAAATGGATGTTCTTAAGTTTAATTATTTATTTGTAAAAATCAACATTGGTTATTTGTTGAGATCTTGAGTTCGATATATTATTATATATACCTAGGTATATATATATTTCCACACATAGGAAAAAATATTGGGTAGGTGTACGTTTTTCAGTACCCTCAGGGTAGAACCTTTTTCAGTACAGTTCGTCATGGTGTGGGTGTTTATGTCATATAATATGTGTATAAGTATCGTTAAATCCGGTACACATAGTACAAGCTTAGTTTAGTTTGTGTAAAAAAAAGTCCTACATAATATAATATCTATATACAGGGTGAATTTTTCAAGTATGCCTTCAATCCTAAACTACAAGGAATAACGAAAAATGCTCAAAGAAGTCTCGGGGCCGATTTTGATAAAAACTAATACTGCATCATTAGACTTGTGAAAAAAATATTCTCCTAGCTGGGAATCGAACCGGTTGATTTTGAAAAAAAAACTCATGGGTTTATCGATAACTATCAGCTGGTGCATATAACACAATAACCTGTATTATTTTATGTGTTATATGCACCAGCTGATAGTGTCGCTTATAAGGATCAAATGTAACTTCAAACGGCAAACTAAAGGAAAGTGCTCATTTTAAGAAAACAATGTTAAAATCTTTAAGCCCTAACTGCCCCTAACTAATAAATTGTTTGAAATTATAGCCAATATTTTCAATTTGTACCTGAATTCGTTTTTTCTTACTTTTATTAAAAAAGATATGATGTTGTTTTTTTTACTGGAGTACGGCTTGTGACTACTATATATGATCTACCTGAAGGTAAGCGGACCTACAAAATCCATGAATAGGGTCGATCAATTTATTGTTGTTTAAAGCATAGATAGCTTTTACTATGCCGACTAAAAGATGCGGTTACGAAACGGGCGGCGATAAAGACGAATTCGCATTACGAGACTACTTTCATAAAAGTAAAAGGAGACTAATACCTCGAAAAGACATCGATGCAATAATCTCCTGAAAACAGGTAAACCCATAGACTAAAACCGAAACATGACTAGGTCACTTGAAGGTTTTTTCATCTGTATTTATTTAATATGGATGGGTTTTAAGATCATTATTTTAAACAATTTGATTAGGTAGTTAGTAAAGTAGACGGTGGTAAAGTATGTTTTTTTTAAATTAAAAATGAACACTTTCCTTTAGTTTGCCGCTAGATAATACTTAGAATTTGATCTTTATAAGAGTTTTTTATTTTTTCATAATCAACCGGTTCGATTCACCCGACTCATTTTTGTACACAATCTTAAAGGTTAGCCGGTAGATAATGCCTAAGGCATTAAGTTCGCCTTTGTCGTAACTTTTCTTTATTGTGCGTGCAATAAAGTGTTTAAATAAATAAATACAGTTTCTAATATATAAGTTTTTTTTTTTTTTTTTTAATATGTAGGACAATTTACACATATTGCTCTGGTCACAAACTAAGCTCTAGGCTTGTACTATGTGTACCAGAAGCAACGATATAATACATATTATATTTTATAAACACCCATATTATGAGAAACTGCACAGAAAAACGACTTATATTTTTTTGCCATGGGCGGGAATCGAACCCACGACCTCCGGATACAACGCCAAAGGCGCAACCACTAGTCTACGGAGGCTGTAGTATTATTCTTAAACATATGATCAAAATTAACGATCAATGCATATTATATAAATATACTTGACGGGGCGTGACTTTCTACCATTCATGATTGTGCCTTGTTAGGTATGATCTAAAAATAATCAAATCAAAGTTTTGTTAAGTCAGTAATTAATAAATAAAGCATAAAGAAAATTACGCGGTTAAATATCTCGGTACTTACCTATATAAGTAGGTAATTTGAATAAAAAAACAAATAGTTATGATTACACCCAGTGGGGTAACCACCGACTCCGATACCGTGAGTTCTCGTTCGAGTTGAAATCAAAAATCATGATTAGTATCAAATGACGCGTCATTTCATACTAATCATATTTACAAACTTCATAATATTATATATTTTTTTTGTAATTAATTAGGTACTTACTCGAACTAGTTATGCATTGGGCAATTCAAATAACGATGTTTAACTTTTCATGGTACCAAAAACATCGTTCTCGATGTCAACTCGAACGAGATCTCACGGTATCGGGGTCGGTGGTTACCCTGCTGTTTGTAAAACATAAGTAATAGGTTGCCGAGTTGTTTAGACCTTAGACTTATAAACACTTAGGTCTCTGGTTCAAACCCCGGTGTGTAACAATGAGTTTTTAATCTAAAAATAATGTATATTTGGGTAACAACACCACTATAGTACCTCGGAGAGCACGTTAAGCTGTCTGTCCCAGTTTCATTATACCAACTTGTGAAACTGTTTATGGATGGGTTTTTGATTCTATGCAAACATCGCGATGAGCTAGACATTTGTTCGGTGTAGACTCATACGAGGTAAGATTAAAAACCCCTCCGCTAGATACCCTGAGGCCGTCTAGGCGATCTAAGGCGCCGTAAGGCATCCATGTTGATATTTATATTTATTTAGTCAGTAATTAATAAATTGGTACTAAATATATAAACAGTCAGTAATGAATAAGTTGGAACTAAAGAAATTTACGCGGTAAAATATTTCGGTACTTAGTAATTAAAATTAAAATTAACTTTCACCCTAAACATTTATAAATCCATTATAAATATATTTATTCTGTTAAATGATCATTATGTAAAACTAAATGGGGGTTTCAGGCTTGAGGCTCTCAATAAAACACGATTAAGAAGCTGTTAACAAAGTTTTATATCCCCATTGTTAAGTCTCGTTCCCTTATGTCGTGATATTTGTCACGTACCTAACTACGCCATTATGTGTTGTTTAGATTTGGATCAGCTCCGCCATGCAAGTCTGTATGGTGTGTATGGACTTTGCCTCGGGGAGCTGTGTTAGGAGCGCCGCCGTATTATTATTGTAATTTCTATATCCATAGTTGTAGTTTGTAGTGCATGTCATTGTTAAAGTCAGAGAACCGTCAACAGCTGTTTTGTTGTTCGGAGTTTTAAATAATTAATTTAAATAGTTTATAATGTAAATTATATATTAAAAACACTATATACGTTATAATAAAACGAAAACAATTATAGTTTATAGCACTTTTGCTATAAAAACTAGCAGAAGAGACATTACAAGGTATTTATGTTTGGCGTTCCAATTGACTGTTTCGTATGAAATCGTTATAAAATTCAAGTTAGATATTACCTATAGCTTATTAGTATTAGTGAATATTGACTATACTATTTTCTTGTTCTCTTCATGTTATGTAGGAAAATTACTAATAACTGTGAGTGAGTGTGAGGTCAAATTTATAATAAGTAGGTAGGGTAGGTTTGTTGAACAAGAACTTTTAATATTTTTAGCCATATAATTTTAATAACATTTCTTCTTTTGGATTAATAATAATATTTAAGTATTTATATGTATGTTATTCATTGACAGCCTCCTCTACAGTAAAGGCATTCCGCAAGGAAGAGTATTTTATTGTGATGGATGGTGAACTATACAAAAAGTATATTAATATGCCATATGCCTAGATGCCCAACTACTAATACTGCATTACACATCACCCTAATAAATTATAATAATCTTTTTATAAACAGGTTTTCTTTTATGTGGTGTATTGTCATCACAAGAATTTTAATAAATTATTAAGTAGTTGTTCAAAATGTTCCCCTTATAGTAATAGGTACTTAGGTATGTGTTTTGTGAGGATCAGTTACTGGGTGTGAATTGTGTTTTCAGAATCAGTCATGCCTCCTACCACAAGAAGAGCTACTGTGGTAGAATTAGAACAAAAACTAAAAACTGCTCTGGTTGAACTAAAAAAATCAAAGTTACTGTGTGACCAACTTTTGAAAGAGCGAGATGATGGTGAGGCTGAGTTATTGGACATCAATGGCAAAGTTAAGGAGTTGAAAAAAGAGCTGAGTGAACTCCACACCCAGTATAGTGACGTATGTAGTGAACGGGACCAGGTACAGGAGCAGCTCTCCGCTGTTGGCCTGTACAGTGACTACTATGTGCAGGCATTAGATCGGATCCGGCATTTAGAGTTGCAGCTCAATGAAGCTCTAAGGACTATTGAAAAGTTAGAAGAGGAGAAGGAGAGGTGCCAGTGTGAACAAACATTATGTTTATATGATGAGTTGGTTGACAAAGACTTAAAAGTGAATAATGTAGTTTCAATCAATGGTGGTTATTTTAGCAATAGGAAATACATTAAGCTTTTAAAATTTATTAAAAAATATAAAAATAAGTTAAATAACAGTTATATTAGGTCCAGGAATATATCTTTAAAAGCAGACTGTCGTAGGCTCATGTTGGAAGCTAGACAAAATAGTGAATATATAAATAATTTACAGCATCAATATGATAGTGATTCAATTAAGTCAAAAACTGAAATAAAAAACTTGCATTTATGTCTCTCTGACTTGACAGAAAAATACCAATTGTCACAGAATGATCTTACAGAACAGATTAAGAATATGGATGAGATTCTTCAATTAAGCAAATATAATGCAGAGAGATTTGACTCATTTGTGAATAAAAATTGTTGCTCCTGCGAAAACCGAGTTAATTTATCAGATACAGGATCTTCAATATCATATTCCAGTGTGGTTCATCCAAAGGCCATCACTAACAATACCCTACTCCTCACAGACAGTATTGGTATTGGAATGGGCCAAATTTTTAATTATCATTTAAATCATTCTGTGACTAACTATTGTATGCCAAATAATAGTTTTAAGAATATAGTAAAGTCTATTTCCTCCAAATTCTACAATTCATATAGTAATGTGGTTATTATGGTAGGAAATGGATTGAACACAAGCAAAGGTGACTTGTTGGACAGTGTGGATATTTTGTCACAACTTGGAGTAAGGAATGTTACATTATGTACATTCCTTTATTCAAACAAATATTCCACCTCACAAAATAAACATATTCATTATTTAAATAACTGTATCTATAATATGACATGTTATAATGATTTGTTTACTTTATTTGATATTAACAAATTTGTTAAAAATATTTATATGACCCAGGATAGCTTTAAACTACCTATGAAGGTACAAAAAACTATTGCTACATTGGTAGCTAATAATATATTATTAAGTATTGACTCCACATCATCATTTAGTAGTAGTACTAATAATGTTGTGGTACAACCATGTTTAAACTTTTAGATGTGACAATAGAGAAGGACAATTGTAAGCTTACCTTAATACATCAAAATATTCAAAGCCTCTCTAGCAAAGTTCTCAATATTGAATTATTAATTGAAAAATATAATTTAGATTTGATGTGTTTTACAGAATCCTGGCTAAAAGCAGAGAAAATGTGTTTCAATATAAATAACTTTGTAGTTGCTAGTTTTTTCAATAGAAACTCCTGTGAGGGAGGTGGATCTATTATCCTAATTAAAGATACACTAAAATGCAAAGAGCGGAAGGATATTGTAAAACTATCACTTGAACGTGTTTGTGAGATCTCATGCGCAGAGATGGATACCTACATTATTCTATGCATATACAGACCCCCCGCCTCTGCTTTACATACTTTTATTAATATAATGGAGGATGTTTTGTCAAAAATATATGACTCAAATAAACAAATTTTTATATGTGGGGATTTTAATATAGATATCTTAATAAATAACAGCGACAAACAAAAACTTATTTCATTGTTTAATTCTTTTAATTTAAATAATGTATTCATGGAGCCGACTAGGATTACTTCAACTAGCCGGACTTGTATTGATAATATATTTACTAACTGTTCTCTCTTAAGTAACTCTATTATTACCGGGGTGCCCTCCGACCATAAAGGTTTGTTAGTTAGCTTTCAGTCTCAAATTAAACCTATAAATAAAATTATTAGGTATAGACCCTTAACAGATAATAAACTTAATAATTTTAATGAAAATTTAATGAGTGAAATGTCCAGATTCATATATAATATTAATCAACCAAATGTTACATACTCCAATCTACATAAAATTATAAATCAAGAATTCAATAAAGTATGTAAAATTAAAACAAAGAAAATTATTGACAGATTAAATTTTGCTACTTGGGCCACTAAAGGTATTAGAATAAGTAGGGATACACTATATGATCTATATGACAAAAGATCATATACATCTGACCAAAATTTCCATAATTATGTTAGGAATTATTCAAAATTATTCAAGAAAGTTTGTATCATAGCTAAATCTATTCACATTGGATCCAAAATCAAACAGTCAGATAATAAATCCAAGTGTGTATGGAAAATCATTAATACTGAAACCGGTAAAAATATTATCAGACAAAATATCATTTCAATTAGACAAAACGGAGTTATGTTATCAGATAAAAAGCAAGTTGCGGAGTTATTCGAGGAATTCTTTACTAATATTCCATTACAAATCACGAACTGTATTAAATCATCAGCTAGTACTGCTAAAGAATTTTTAAAACGATATATAAAAATACCAATTACATCTAATTTTAATTTTAAACATGTCACAAATGAGGATATACTAAAACACTTTAAAATGTTAAATAAAAAAAAAACTGAAGATTTATGGGGGCTATCTGTAAAAGCTATCGAATCAATTATTCCTACTATAGGACC
This sequence comes from Monopis laevigella, assembly GCA_947458855.1. Lineage (NCBI taxonomy): Eukaryota > Metazoa > Arthropoda > Insecta > Lepidoptera > Tineidae > Monopis > Monopis laevigella. The sequence continues at coordinate 15,809,434 of OX381583.1, read as the reverse complement.
GGTACTCGCTGATATTTTTAATGGTTGTGTTAATGAAGGAATTTTTCCCGACCTTATGAAAAATAGTAAAATAGTTCCCATATTCAAGTCCGGCTGTAAGACAGATCCAAATAATTATCGCCCTGTTTCTGTCCTGCCAGCCTTAAGTAAAATATTCGAAAAAATACTTCTTGGTCAGCTGCTAAGTCATTTTAATACTCATAAATTGTTACATGATCAACAATACGGGTTCACAAAAGGTAGAAACACAACAAATGCCGGTACAAGATTGATTACTGAAATAATTGACGCTTGGGAAAATTCTCAGGATCTCGTTGGCGTTTTCTGTGATCTGTCTAAAGCGTTTGATTGTGTTGACCATCAAACTTTGTTAGATAAGCTGGAATTTTATGGCATTCGCGATTTAGCTTTAAATCTAATAAAGTCCTACCTTTCTAATAGAACTCAAGGTGTTAATATTGATGGTTGTGTATCAGACGGAACCCTTGTAAAGATGGGTGTCCCCCAGGGATCAATTTTAGGCCCATTCCTGTTCCTAGTATACATCAATGATCTTCCACATATGGTACAGGAGATGGCACAGATAGTGCTATTTGCTGATGATACATCCCTACTTTTTAAAGTTAGTAGGAAGGATAATATATTATCGGCAGCAAATGACACTCTGGAAATGGTTTCAAAATGGTTCACGGCAAATAATTTAGTTTTAAATGCAAAGAAGACTAAGTGCCTGAAATTTACTTTGCCTAATGTATCTAATATCAATGCCACAGTGAAGATAGGTGGTACTGACCTGGAATTTGTTGACTCCACTGTGTTTTTAGGGATCACAGTCGATTCCAAACTACAGTGGAAAGCTCACCTTACTTCTTTATCCAATAGACTGAGCTCTGCTGCATATGCAGTCAGAAAAATCAGAAAGTTAACTGATGTTGCAACAGCCAGACTAGTATACTTCGCCTATTTTCACAGTATAATGACATATGGTCTTATAATGTGGGGATCTGCGGCAGATATTGATACTATATTTATTCTACAGAAAAGGGCCATTCGGGCAATATATAACATGAAAGCTCGTGATTCTCTTCGAGAAATCTTTCCTATGATTGATGTACTGACACTACCATCTCAATATATTTATGAAAATTTATTGTACGTTAGGAAAAACTTAAATATGTTTAGTAAAAATGGCGATAGACATAATTTAAACTTAAGAAACATAGATAAACTCGATATACCAAAGTTTAGACTGCAAAAAACTAATAAATGTTTCGTCATTAACAGTATAAGGTTATTTAATAAATTACCTAAAAGCATTATAGATCTGAGTGAAATAAAGTTTAAAAATTGTATAAAACACATATTAATCAATAAGGCTTACTATAGTGTAAAAGACTATCTTAACGATAAAGACGTCTGGATCCGTCCTGATATGCAACTGAGGTCTCGCAACTAGTAAACAAATTGCTTATGTAGAATCTACCCTAGTTTAGTAGGTATATAATGTCCGATATTGTAATAATTTTATATTACATAATTTATTTTCATTACATTATGTAAATTTTGTCTTTGGATAAGGTAATCATTGATGATTACCTACTTATTTATACTTAATTTATACTAATAGTATACTGTGTAGTTATGTACATTGGTACCGTAACAAATAATCTGCCATAGGGTGTTCTACGCATGCTGATCAGTGGGGTGCATTTTGAGTATGTTACTATATATATATTATATATATGTATGCTATATAGCATAAGTCAATCAATAGCTGTACCCCTCTTTTAGTTTGTGTGAAGCACTAGAGTTTTTTACTTGCTGGTTTCTTTTTCTCCGGGGTGTCTCTGAGGGGATCGACTTTACAGTTAGTGTTTATGCCCTTAAAAATACCGATCCTTATACCTTTACTTATATGTGATTGGTTATTTAGCTTTTATTTACAACAAATATTTAAGGCATGGATATGGTCGGTGAAGTTGGTCGCCTTGGTGGCTCTCTTGTATGGCAGATAATGATTGACAGGTCAATGGAATCAGCTAACCACCTAGTCTTACACTAGTTGGTTATGTAGTGTGTGTTCGGTTCGGTAGTAATTTTCATATTAAGATTTCCATTCCATCGTGTCTAAGTTCAATTAATATTTGTCGTTATTTTGTTAATGAATAGCTGCCTAACCAAACGCACTCTAAGACCTCATTGTTAAACTTTTTTTTTTTTTTTTTTGACTATTCATAAATATCTGTAAAGATTTACATGAAATAAATGATTTTGACTTTTGACTTTGACTTTTGATGTCCTAGTTTAGTCTTAGTTTTAGTAAAAATTGGATGCATGTAAATAAACGGTCACCACAAAATATAATTTGGTCTTTTATTTAGGGGAAGACCTCGGCAATCGCCCACACACACGCTTCCACTGCGCCTTTGTGCTATATTCCCCTACATCTGTTAAGGCCCTAATAGTCGAATACGACCTTTGACAAACCAAATGCCTATCCGAGATGTAAGCAACCATCCAACAGATAAAATGTTGTTTTAGAGCATGAGTTTTTTTTAAAGTACACGTAACATCACACGTGAATTACGGTGCCTGAGACTGCCCAGACGGCCTACCGGGTACTCAATCGTCGGTTTTATTTTACAGTACATGTGGAACATCAGAGTTTTTTACTTGCTGGTACCTTTTTCTCCAGGGTGTCTCTGAGGCGATCGACTTGCGATCAGTGTTAGCGCCCTAATATATCCCCATCTATCTACTTGTAGTACATATAATACTTATATTATACATTACATTTGGGGCGTATATATGGTCTGTTTGGTTGGTCGCCTTGGTGGCACTTTTGCAGGGCATTCAACGATTGACAGGTCAATGGAAGCAGCTAACCACCTATTCTTAAACTGGTTTTTTATGTAGCGTGTGTTCGGTTGGGTTGTTTTTATTTCTTCCGCAAGGATAATAGTTCTCTACAGCAGACAGTAGTCGAGGAATATTGGAAGTGCGAAAGCTCATTTTGTATGGGGAACGCGGACTTCGCGATTGCGTATGCAGTGTCCTTAAAAAGTCACGTAACTACGAAATATGGTACGCTGTTGTTATAATAACTTACGACCCACTTTAACAATTTACACTTTAATCCTTAATTCTAATTATGGGTTGTTAGTGTATAATTATATAAAGGAATGATTATACATAAGGGAGAGGAACATTATAATAATATGTTAAATCTTGTTGAGTTGCTACGGGCTACGGGCTGAGTACGGCATCTAAATTTATATCTACCTGAAGGTAAGCAGACCTACAAAGTCCATGAATAGGATCGATTAATACAAAGTCGTTTAACATCATTGATCGCTCCCAGCTACTCCGGAAAATGGATGCGGTTTCGAAATGGGCGGCAAAAAGACGAATTTACGTTACGATATTATATTTTAATATACTCGTACTCGCTCTGATGCTGTCAACTTCGTTTGCGTAATTTTAACCGTTTACGCAGCGTCACAACGCAAGCCTTCTCCGTTTTTGGGGAAAATTATTCCTTTTGAGAGCATTTAACATTTGTTTAATAATGCTCCGCTCCTATATTAATCGTATCGTGATGTCTTATAGCCTTCCTCAATAAATATGTTATCCAACACTAAAATAATTTTTCAATACGAACAAGTAGTTCCTGAGATTAGCACGTTCAAACAAACAAACAAACAAACTCAAGTTCAATTCCAACCCTTGGCATAAAAGTATTATGTCGTTTTTCGTTTCGTTTATCATGGTCTAGTTTATATTAAAATATGATATGTACCTATTACTATTTACCCTTTAGTTTGTGACCAGAGCAATTTGTGTAAATTGTCTTACATAAAAATATATATATATATTAATATCATTGTTTCTGAACACATAGTACAAGTCTAAAGCTTAGTTTATGACAAGGGCAATATGTTTGTAAAGTCCTATATACATATATATATATATATATTATTTTAATGTTTCTTAACAGCATCCTGAAAAGATAAGTACCTATTATTTGACAAGAAATCCATGCAATCCCAGAGATACTACAACTCACTTGGTTACTTGACGGTTTTTGCATCTGTATGGGTGGTGACGAAACCGATCGGTAGGTCTAGCAAAGTTATATAGAGACCTTCCTCCCTTCTAAAATAGTTATGCTAGTTGACACATAGCACAAGCCAAGAGCTTAGTTTGTGACCAGAGCAATATGTGTAAATTGTCCTACATATTATTATTTTTAGTTATATTATATTGGAACTATATAACTCACTTTAATTTGCTTTATTTACATATTTTAGGGAAATTATAATAAAGTCATTTACACATATACTATACTACATTGCAAACGAGGATTCGGGAAAATATGAGTATCTACCATGATTTCTTTGCTGTCGCATTACGTGACTTTAATACACGAGGAACCGCCAATGCTATATTTTTGAAAAACTTATATCACTACATATACGTGGTGGCCGAGTTGGTTAGACCTTGGACATAAAATCACTTAGGTTCCTGGTTCGAATCCCGGTGTGTAAAACACTTATGTACATTTGTTTGACAACACCGCTACAGTGCTTTGGAGAGCACCGTAAGCTGTCAGTCCCAGTTTGACTATACCAACTTGTGAAACTGTTTATGGATGGGTTGATTCTATCCAAACATCGCAACCCCTCCGCTGGGTACCCTGGGACCGTCTAGGCGGCCTCGGGCGCCATAAGACACGCGTGATGATATATGTATATATACGTTAGATACTAACATTATGTTAGGTGTTGCCTCCGAATACCATCAGCGAAATGAGGATGGGTTAATCCCTCCGCTGGTTACCCTGAGGCTGTTTAAACGGTTCTCGGGAGCCAAAAAGGCACCTTTGCATTATATCTTTAAAATTTTACACTGGTGTTCATAAAAAAAAACTTATTGAAGGTTTTGTCCCTTTTACACTTATACATTTTTGTTGCTAAAAAAAGAGACAAAACCTTCAATAACTAAAGTGTTCTTCAAGGGCTCAATAAGTTTGGTAAATAAGGCTATTAAAAATATAAGAAAATCCTCATAAGGAATTTATAAAAATATGTTTCCCATTGGTAGAACCTAACAATTCTAACGTATTAACGTTACGTTAATACTGTAGCGCTACGTTAAAACTCCGAGCCCCTGATTTATGCGTGATGATTTGTCAACGTCAAGTTTCTGACGGGGGATGTAACCACAAGCAAGAGTAATACTACTAACTATAATTTGAAATAAAGAAATGCATACTACATGTAACAAAAACAAGTACTACATATGAAAAAAGCGATCTCAGCCTAGTTGTTAAGTCACTGCGCAAGTGATAACAAGGTTTAGCAGATGTCAACAAGGCCGGACCTGGGATGGGTGAGCGCTTTATACAACGAGGCTACACCGTCATAAATACCCCAACAAGCTAGCTAATTGTTAAGTGTTGCCCCTAAATACCACCATCGGCAAAATGGGGACTGGCTAATCACTCCGCAGGGTACCCTGAGGCCGTTTAAAACGGTTATCGGGAGCATCAAAAAGGCATCCGTGATGTGTAACAAAAACGCTTATGGCTTCATTTTCTATTTCGCCAACACGCCAACTCTATCAGTGTAAATAAAAATCACCTGTTCTCTTTTCTATTTCATAAACGGAAAGTAGAACTATAGTACATTGTATTCAAATTAAAACTGTGTTTGATTTTAAACTTCAAAACGGCTGAACATTCATTGATTTTATGCGTACAGGTACTACCAGAATTAAAAAAAAAACATAATAATATGTGTACACTAACTATAGAGCTGGCCACTTTTTCGGTATAGATATAAAATAATATTGGCTGCGACGAGGTAGAAATAAAACTTCTGGGCCGTTTAAATGGTACACAATTACATAAAAACAAATACAATATTTATTATTATTATTTAATGCTAGTATGAAATAATTTAATGCAACATAGTAATGATAAGTATCAACTTCTGAAGATCTGTCTTTCAGGTCCAAATGCATTGGGTTGAACCATAAACTATTTTAATTACAACAGATTTAAACTATACAACAAAAGCTATCATATGTGCATGACATATGATTACAAGGTATTCACAGGTAGATAATAATATACAAAAAAGGGAAGGTAAATGCCACAGAAGTATTTAAAGGAAAATGCCACAGAAGTATTTAAAGGAAAATGCCACAGAAGTATTTAAATAGGTAACAAAAAATAAATTATAATAATATCATATAATTACACTACAAATATATTTTGTATAGAAATAAATATATCTATTACAACAATAATATATTTGCTTAGCATTACTTTAGTACCCATACAAATAATAATAATTATAATGATGGATTTGTATAGAAATAGAAAAGAGATTTAAGTAGACTATCTCAACCGAACAAAATCGTATTAGGTGCTTTGTTATGGGTGAACATCTGTTTTCCCTCTAGATTACCTCGAGATATGTGTGCGGTGAATTATATTGACAAACGCTCTGTCTGATCGGTGTACGTAATTGCGTGTAACGCATGATCGGTCCCCAAAGGACAAAGGTTATTATACTACAGTCCTTGTTAATATTAATATTATTTGATCTTAAATATAATAACAATAACAAATAGGGCATTGGACCACACATAACTGGTCACAACTTACAAGCTTAACTCTAGAAACAACTATACTATACATATTATGGTATGGATATATGGATAAATGTTGTATAAAAAAGAGGTAAAGTTTGTGAGTTTTTGTGAGGTTGTAGGAGGTAATCTCTGGATCTACTGAACCGATTTTGAAGATACTTTTAGTGTTTTTTTTTTAGGACAAATTACACATTGCTCTGGTCACAAACTAAGCTCTAGGCTTGTACTATTTGTACCAGAAGCAACGATATAAAATATATTATATTTTATAAACACCCAGACCATGACAAACTGTACAGAAAAAACGTACTATGTTTTTTGCCATGGGTGGAAATCGAACCCACGACTTCCGGATACAAGCCAAAGGCGCAACTACTAGTCTACGGAGGCTGTAGTGTTGGATATCTCATTTATCTAGGAAGGTTATAGGCTATATAACATCACGCTACGACCAATAGGAGCGGAGTATCAATGAAAAATGTTGGGAAAACGGGGAAAATTTGTTCCTTTCGAGAGCTCCGTTGCGTGCGCAGACGTTGACGAGTTGTGCGGGTCAGCTAGTATATAAATATATTATGACTAGCTGACCAGCGCAACTTCGTCTGCGTATATAAGAATAAGAAAGTCAATAGCTATGCTCCTCGGTTGGTTTCTGAGAAGCAGCAGAGTTTTTTATTTGCTGGTACCTTTTTTCTCCAAAGTGTCTCCGAGGGTATCGACTTTACAGTTAGTATTTTCACAAAACCTTAGTTTGGTTACTTACCTTATATTTAGAATAAATATTTAAGCCGTAGATCGGTGAATTTAAGTTGGTCGACTCGTTGGCTCCCTTGTTTAGTAGACAATGATTGGTAGGTCAATGGAATCAGCTAACCGCCTAGTCTTACACTATAGTTGGTCATGTAGCGTGTGTTCGGTTCTGTAGTTTCATGATATATATTCCATTGCGTGTTTAATTTCTAAATATGATATGGAGCTAATAAAAAATATTCGTTATTTTGGAAATGAATGGCAGCCTATCCAAACGCATTCTAAATCCTCATTGCTATGTCTTTTTTTTACTATTCATAAATATCTGTAAAGATTTACATGCAATAATTTTGAATTTTGGAATTATACAACGTACTAATATATATATATATATATATTATCATCACGGGTGCCTTACGGCGCCCGAGACCGCCTAGACGGCCCCAGGGTACCCAGCGGAGGGGTTTTTAATCCCACCTCGTTGTAGCCGATGGTATGAGTCTACACCGAACAAGTGGCTAGCTCGTCGCGATGTTTTGAATCTCAATAACCCATCTATAATCAGTTTCACAAGTTGGTATAGTGAAACCGGGACCGACAGCTTAACGTGCTCTCCGAGGCACTATAGTGGTGTTGTCAAACAAATGTACATATTTTTTTTAAATGAAAAACTCATTGGTACACACCGGGATTCGAACCAGTGACTTAAGCGTTTTTAAGTCCAAGGTCTAACCAACTCGGCCACCACGTATATAACCACATACTAATATTGTTTTACGTTAAGTGGAAATCGAAACTACGACCTTCGGATACTAGGTGAAAGGTGTAATCACTAGACCACGGTTAATTAGATATTAAAAAATAAAAGTACTTTTTGTTGTATACCTAAGTGGCAATTAAAGAAGGTGTGGAGCACGTTTAGTCGCTTTTGGCTTGTATCACAGATGAGATAATAGTACCTTGTAGGTAGTATGCAACCTACCAGAAATAATAATAACATACCGTCGTAGTCTAACACCGGTATTCATGAAAACTTTTTGAGTCCTTGAAGAACACTTTAGTTATGGAAGGTTTTGTCTCTTTTTATTAGCAACAAAAATCATTATGCGTAAAAGAGAGAAAACCTCTATAATTAAAGTGTTCTTCAAGGCCTCAATAAGTTTTTATAAATAAGGCCATTATTCAATAAACATTGTTTTGGTTCAAGTGGAAATAAAACTTCTGCAAAAAAAAAACAACGGCGTAATCACTAAGTACGGAGTTGGTGTTCAAATGAAATAACAAAATAAAAACTACAGGAATACCTGAGGCTGTACCATGGGTTTACACATTGTAGCAACGTAACGTATACGTAAACGTGAGCAACAACCAATGGGATCGCTTTATTCAATCCTGAGGCTCTACCATGGGTTTGCGCATTGTAGCATCGCGGCATCGTCACGTATTTGTATACGTATACGTGATCAACAACCAATATAGCTGCTTTATTTTTGGTAACAGGATTGAATAAAGCGATCCTATTGGTTGTTGCTCACGTAAACGAATACAAATACGTTACGTTGCTACAATGTACAAACCCATGGTAGAGCCTCTTTTACCAAAAATAGAGCGGCCCTATTGGTTGTTGCTCACCTATACGTAAACGTTACGTTGCTACAAAGCGCAAACACATAGACCCTCTGGACATTATTGCGATTGAAACAATTAGACCATTCAGAATATTTATTTATTTATTGATTATTTATTTTTACATAAGAATGTCTGTAGGAATTACCAAAACCGAAAAACTGCTTTCCATTCGTTTTGGAACTAGACAGGGGTGCTGGGTTCATCGCGTGGTTAGTTGGCCACTACACGCTCCTATCAGAGGTTTAATTGCAGCAATGGAAACGTGTTCCATAAAAGTTCCGCCAGCCGATCTTAGAAGGCCAAAATCCGTCAAAAGACGATGCAACGACTTTGCTTGAATTTATCTTGCACCGACTTCCTCTGCATAAAGCATTTGAGGTTTAAAACTAATTTTCTAGGTTCTAGTTATTTCATTCGTGAAATCAAAGTATTTGTTCTTATTTTTATTACTTTCTTCAAGCTCAAAAAGTATGTCTAGTCTATAGGCTGAAACTGTTAGTTTCAGTCTGTAGTTCTTTCGTTTTCCAGTCCCATACATTTGCCAGGATACAAAGAAACTTACGTTGAGTGTATCTTGAGTTGTCCTTCCTTTAAAGTGCCTCCCTAGTTAATCTTTAACTCGACATGATAAGATAAAATCTATTTTTGTCTCTAGCAATACCGAGACTTCACGAATAATTTCAAAAACTTTATACCGTCGGAATAATAATTGCATTTTTCGAGCACCCTACAAGTATATGTTGGCAGACCCTACGACAAAACTACACAATTACTACATACTTAAATGTTGTAGTTTAAAAACTATTCCAATATGAATATCTACGATACTTACCTAACTTTATTAAAGTCAATATTAAAACAATTAAAACATTAAATTGTATAATCAATTTTAACCTTGAACCAAAGACATATAGTTCGTGTCTATAAATATTTATCTTGACGCCCACAAACACACATATGCCCTTTAACATATGAAAAATAATAATCTTCTTTTGGTGATGAAGAACACCACTATACCTAGTGCCTCGGAAAGCACGTTAAGCTGTCAGTCCCAGTTTTACTATACGACCTTGTGAAATTGTATATAGATGGACTATCCAAACATCGCGACGAACTAGCCATTCGGTGTATACCATCGGCTACGACGAGGTGGGATTAAAAACCCCTCCACTACCTTGTACGGGTACCTTGAGGGCGTTTAGCCGGCAAGGCACCGTGATGTGTTCTTTTGGAGATGAATAGCAGCCTAATCCAACGCACTCTAAGAGTTCATTGTTAAAACTATTTTTTTACTCTTTATAAAGATCTTTTTATTATCTGTAAAGATTTATATGAAATAATTAACTTGAATATTAAATTTAACTTCTCGGTGGGAAAACCTTATTATCGATTATAATTTGAAATTTTATTTAACCCCATTAGGTGTTTTTACACTGATATCGCCTAATGAAACATTTAATAAGTTTATAAAACTTTTAAAAAAAAATTACAAGATAACATTTAAATATTATTTAAAAAAATAAAACTTAAAATAAATACTTATTAAAAATATATGAAAAAACAAGACCTGCCTAAAGAAAAATATATTTAAAAAATGAAAACAAAATAACAAAAAAAAAAGAAAACCCTAAATAAACCCTACATGTATACTCAAAAGTTATAAAAATCGTCCAAATCACTGTCCATGGACGGCATGGTTCCCAATATGCTGGCAGCGTTTCCTCTCTGAATTAAGATACTCAATTTTTGAGCGAAAAAGCTGCCAGCTCTTTTGTCTCCTGAGATGTCAATGAGCTTTGGGGCTATCTCTCTACAAAAATTTGAAATTAACACTGCTCTAGGCGGATCCTTTGATAAAACCTAGCGTAGGTGCTACTAGTAAAATTATTCATAAAAAAGCCATTAGGTATAGCTAAAAAAACCTAATGAAGTAAGTAATTATAATTGAAAAATAACAAAATGGTTTCTTTCATAATTAAACCTAATTTATGAATATTAATACAAATTTTCCTTTATTAATTTATTGCTTTACTGCCTAAATAAGTCAGAGTACCTACCCAGCGGAGAGGTTTTTATTCCTACCATGTCGTAGCCGATGGTATTCTGAGTCTACATCGAACAAGTGAGACTTGTAACCTCGTCGCGGTCTTAATAAGTCTCATAAACAGTTTCATATACTGGAACTGGTTGATATACTGGAACTGTTACCGACGACAGCGCGGCACTTGTGATTTAGTGATGTCAAACAAATTCAACGAAAACCTTTTATATAATGTAGGAGCCTAGGAGACTGTTCCGAATAAAGTACTTAATAATTACCCGGATGATAATCGCATCACTGAAAAGCGTTTCAGAATAGGCCTTTTAATTATATAGGAATTTCTAAGAAATTGAAAGTAAATGATTTCAATTTAATTTATATAGTTTTTAGGTCACGACTTCAAACCCAAAAAAAAATGTATATCTATTTGTTTGACAAGATCAATATTTTGCCTCGGAGAGTCCATTTTCTATAAATCATCTTGGATGTTAACACCGGTATTCATAAAACTTATTGAGTCCTTAATAAAGATGGTTTTGTCTCTTTTTTTAGCAAACAAACTTAATATGCGTAAAAGAGCCAAAACCTATTTTAACTAAAGTGTTCTTTAAAAACTCAACTAATTTTTATGAATAAGTCTATGCAAATACAATGACGAACTGGCCACTTCTTCTGTGTAGACTCAGAATACGGCTCGGCTACGATGAGGTGGAAACACCCCGCTGGTTACGAGTCTGTAAGGATCTCGTGATGGTAAAAAATATTGAACACATTAAATTGTCCCCAAGCATGAATATCGAAGGCTTAATACTAAGAGGGTACTGAAATCAAATAATTTGTCAAGCAATTTACCACATTTTGCGAAAATCCAGGTAGAGTATAGGTAGGTAAACTCTGCCTAGATATATTTTATTCATTAGGCCGCGATTCCGAAAGAGTAGTAACGGTTAAATCGCTCGTCAAAGTCTCAGCGAAGTATATAAGAGAAATGAGTGGCTAAACAAATTCGAATAATTAATAAATAATATGTTGGACAATTTACACATATTGCTTTAGTCACAAACTAAGCTCTAGTAAATGAATATCGAAGTGGCGTCGAATTTTGGAATTTTGTCGCCGACAACTTAATGTAGTTTTCGTGGCACTACAGCAGTGTTGTCAAACAAATATAATTATTTATTTTAATTATAAACTGATTGGAACCCAGTTTGAACCCGTGTCCTAAGTATTTTGAAGTCTACGCTCTACTAATATATTAACATTGAAAAGTTTTTATTCAATAGCTTGCTGAACATCAAACTTTGTACTTTTTTGCCACTCGTACTTTTTGCACCGCATAAAGTAAACGACAACAGTGGTTCTCCTTTCATTCTTTTTTAGTTATAAGTAAATTTACGTAAAAAATTCTACATTATATATGTATTATTATATATACATAGTGTATTTAATTGTTTACGCAGCGTACGCTCTACGGTACGGTACGGTACTTAAAAGGAAAAAAAATCTTTCCGTTTTTGCAATATTTTCATTGTTACTCCTCTCCTATTAGTTGTAGCGAGATGTTATGTAGCCTATAAGCCTTCCCCGATAAATGGGCTATCCAACACTAAAATAATTTTTCAATTCGAACCAGTAGATCCTTAGCTTTGCGCGTTCAACTAAACAAACAAACTCTTCAGCTTTATAATATTAATAGGTATAGAGTATAGATATGAACACAATGAAGGGGAGATTTAAAAAGCCTTTCCCAGCCTCCCATCCACGCGATGGACCTTGCACCAACACGTAGAATCCATGGATAGCTAATAACTTTTGACAATTCCCTATGCAATTACATAGAAAAAGCACCACAAATAAAATTGCAACTAGTCAAAAAAAAAGAAATGGAACTAGTGGGAATGAGCTTATTTCTTTTGTTTCAGCTGGGTGTTCGGCGACTTCTTGTGCAAGATGTATCAGTTCGTGCTGTAACGTTCGCCCCCCACCCCACTTAATACTCGAGCCTGTAAAGACTGAAGACCTCCGCCGTCGCTGTGAGATAATCATAGAACCTTATATCTAATAAATTTCAGCCATGTGATCGTCTAGTTTAACCCTTTTACGCTGTGTATTTTATCCGTTTCAGTAACCCATAGTTCTTTTAGAGGTAGAATTAATATTACGATTGGTAAACTTTATAAAGTATGTTTGTGTGACATAAATACACTGTATACAATAATCAACATATGCAATATCAGAGTCCGGCAAGCAAGGCATTGAACTACAGTGTTCCCGGACTTGAGACCGCGAAGTGGGTTTCAGGGGCCCCTTTACAGTACAGACTCTCACCCTCACTGTGTTCAGTGCCCTCTCTACCGAATCAAATACTATATAATTATACTAACATGATACTATACGTCGGCCGACTGTATAAATAAATATGAATCTAGCCTAGGTTTTAAATCCCTAGGAAATATAACTTAAAACAAAAATATAACGAAAAACAATACATGTAAATCAAAATGATAATAACCCATATAACAACAAATAAGTATAAAATGAAATAATATGACCTACCTGTGCCTCGTTGACCTGGTAACACGTTTTACACAAATAAAATGAAGATTAATTTACATGTCTAAAATAAGTTATAATAACTGCGAAAGTATTAAGAATAGATAATTTGAAAAACTTACCTAAGCGCCGGATACCTACCATCTTGTCTTAAATTGACACTATATTAAACTAGACACCAGCATTGCACAACGACTAATTAACGACTGACCTTGCCCCGACTTCCCTGTGTTTAGTTACTCCTGCGCTTTTTCCTATCCCCTCCCTCTACAGCGGGCGAGACGAACCGCGTAGTAATTTACTTTAGGCAATTTGTATCGTATTTGTATATATATAACAAATTTGTATATATAAAACAATAACAAATCTCAGGGAAACGAGATGAGCATTATTAACTCGTGGTGTTTCTTACGTGATTTTTTTGTATACTATGTTCAAATATATACATCTTCATGAAATACATTTTATAATGAAAAGTTTCATTAATATAAATACAGGAGGTGTATGGACGAACCGTTACAGTGCATTCGCTGAGCTACACGGTCTCTATATTTATACTCGTAGTAATATGTACAGAAAGGTATTTTGCTATTATATATCTCATAACTTGTAAGCAAATATTAACATCTACATGATTAAGGGTAAGTGAATACTCGTTATTTATATTAAATTATACTTAGGGGGCCCACGTTAGTATAATTTGAGGCCTTCCTCCCACCGTTGGAGGAAGGCCTCTATAACTTAGAAACTAACGGACTCGTTACCACAGCCTATACAGAAGCAAATACCTGCTTCTGTATAGGCTGTGGTAACGAGTCCGTTCAGCTAAGTTATATATCAAGTCACCTAGTCATGTTTTGGTTTTAGTCTCTGGAAAACTACGTTCACCAGTTTCCCACCAGGGTTCAATACTGCATCGATTTCTTGCCAACTCATCATTTCGTAGCATTTGGGGTCGAAACTTCTGGAAACTTGGGAACCGCTTGTGGATTTCTCCGAGACCTCGGAAAAAGAGTGTTCTGGGAATGTGGAGATCCCAAATGCCCATTTAAAACAAAAAATGAGTATTGCCATACAAAGAGGCAATGCTGCTAGCGTATTAGGTAGGGTCAAGGAGGCAACGGTGACTCGGTCGATAAGAGTGACTAATTAAAAAAACGAAACGCACTATATAGCTATTCTTGTTATACAATTCGAGCGCGTGATTTCCAAACGCGTTCAAACCAATCGACCGGTCTCACCGCGATTTTTTTGTTTTCGTGCCAACCAAATTATATTTTGAGGCGAGTTTTTTCTGTTCATACGTTTGTAAAAAAATGTGATGCCCATTATCCTTGCGGTCCGATTCGCGACAAAATCGATGTCAGCGCTTTCAGCGCCGGTCGGATTGAGCGTAAGCGCGCTAACGATAGATGATTTGACATTAATAGTGACGTCATTACAGACGCCATATTGGACTTACAGTGATTTTGCTTCTGGGTGAAATCGCTGTGAGCTCTGTCAAAATGACATTTATCTAGAGACATGTTTTTGAGGAAAGTATTATAATTTCTAAAATAATTATTGAGTAGATAGTTAAAAGTGTTGTGTTCTCATTTATTTTGATATTTATGTAAACAAAAATACAAAATACACTAAAATTCAATATTTTTTATGGCGTTTTATTTGACATTTAAACAGAGTGAGAGGAGCATATGTTTTAGTTACGAGATAGAGGGAGATACTAGTGATGTTCTTGTGAGCGCGCTTAATCACTGGTCCGATTCATTAGCACGCTAATAGCGCAGTGAGTGGTCTCATCGCGCTTTTTGAATCGGACCGGTGATTATGAACGTCAGCGCTGATAGCGGTGTTATCGCCATTCGGACCGTGAGGTATGTTTACCGATTAGTAGGTATTATGGTATTCTCATTCATTTAATTAATAAACGTAATTCTTATTTGGTTTGATTTCAAAATGGCGTAGTGGTGCACAGTGCAAAATGGCGTAGTGGTGTGCATTGCTGTTTTGAAAAAATACACAGTGACTCCTTTTTTATTATTTGTATTTTTTTAAATTATAAACGTATTTATTAGTAATTTTAAATAAACTTAAAACTATTTATATATAAAACTACTTAATGTTGATTTTGTAGAATTTTATGTAAAATTTTGTAAAAAATCTTGCATAGCGGTACTTTTTAAATGTATTTATCTAGCTAAATATACTTATCAGTTAAAAGAATTATGGCTTTGATTAAGTCTGTAAACGAATTTAGAGAGTAAATGCAATTACAAAGTGTTACGGTTCTCAAAGACAGCTTCACCCCCAGTTAAACTAGAACGTTGATCAAAGCATTCTATGATTAAAACTACGTAACAAAGCACATTATTGCTCAAAAATTATGTGACGTGACATTCTACTAATCATATCTCTTGTTAACTAGATTATAGAATAATTTTGATTATCATTTTAGAAACTAGACGTCAGACTCACATTAATAAAACTAAAAAAAAATGTTAACATTACATCGTTGATTATAATAAATTATATAGAATATAATTTATTATAAAGAATTGCCTAGTTTCTGAGTAGAGTTAGTTATTAGGATGTTGGTTAATATCATCAGAAGCTGCCACAATAAATATCGTGCAAATATTTACAAATTAATCTTATTTTATACAAAAATATATTATATTTCCTACTATTATAATTACAGCATTACCACCGATTGACAATATAAAACTCAACTTTATGCAGTGGAAGTTGGTGCAAGAGGAATTCCAGCAAAGAGCACCGTCTATTTAAGGATCTTGGCCTTCCGAGAACAGCCGTCGGAACTTTTATGGAGCGTGTTTCCAGGATGGCGCTAACGGGATCATATAGTATTTGGTTGAGTAGAGAGGGTAGTGAACACAGTGCAGATGAGAGTTCAAAAGGCCTTTAAACCTACTTCGCGGTCTCAAGTCCGGGAACGCTGCAGTTCATTCCCTTGCCTTTCAACCACGCGATGGACCCGGCACCCGCACGGTGAATCCATGGTTTGCTAAGAACATTGTCTCTCTCTATAATTATTAACTAAAAAAAAGAAAGAAAGTATATACTATCTATCTAATATAATAAATAATTAATAAATTAAGACTCAGTAACAAAAACAGTATTAGGATAAAAATAACGCAAACATAATAGTAAAAATGTCGTCTCATTTTTACATTTGTCATATTTTCTTAGGAAAATAAAAGGAAAGTACACAATAAATTACAAAAAGTAATTATTTATTATATTTTACCCGCCGAAAGAACATTCTATTTTCCTACTTATAATATAATAATAAATGTTTAACCATTATTATGATTTTAAAATAACGCATGAAATTAGTTTAAGAAAAATGGCGTGTGACACGGGGACGGTAACAAATTTTGTATGATCTTTGTAACTACTGAAGCGATTGTAAAAAATCTTTCACTATATGTCAAAATGGGCTTTCAGGATGTATATAAAATATACTATTATGTACAAACCAAAAGCTTAGTTTGTTACTAGAAAATATTTGTAAAATATACTATTTATTATTAATATTGATAAATATATAACATATATGGCCTTGTTCATAAAAACTTATTGGGGCCTTAAAGAACGCTTTAGTTAAAATAGGGTTTTTCTCTTTCACACATATTCATTTTGTTGCTAAAAAGGAGACAAATGGTGTTCTTTAAGGACTCAATAAGTCTTTATGGAACGTATTTTACCTCTTTTAAGCATTTTTTTTATGCCAAATACACAGACAAATCTTAATCAAAGTATTCTTCTAGGACTCAATGACTTTTTATCGATAAGGCCAATAATCCCCAAGCTGCATTAAACCGTCTTTATAATTCTCACGAAATTACTTTGTAAGATAAATGTCAGTTGTTTCATTTCGCAACAAAAACTTTGTCATATTAATGACGCACAATGGCTATTTTTAAGAAGATTAAAGGAAATTGTAACCTTTTTTGAAATTTTCGCCCAAATGATGTCTGTAGGATAATTTTCAAGGTGAGCATGTTTCATGGATTGGTCACAGTATTCTGTCGACTTTGGATATTAGCATTCTTTCTTTTATGCTACTTTGATTGCAAAAAAGATAATACTTTAACCATACTTTTTATATTATTATCTACTAACTGTACTCCGCGTCCGCTTTTTAATTTAAAATTAATCGGATCTACAATAAAATACAGTCCATCTTACTCGCTGATAATAGAGCTTTCTATTGGTAAAAATAATTAAAAAATCGGGTCAGTATTTTTTGAGTTTATCCAGAACAACAAATAAACATTCAAAACTAAAAAAAAAAAAGTAATTATAGAAGATCTTCTGTTTCCAAGCCTGGAAAGGCGTTAGGACACCTTCCTACCGTATATACCTCCATGAGTGGTGCCAAGATAAAAAATATATAATAATGAACAATTAAAAAAAAAAACAATTGTCCTCCTAAACTATAAAGGTACGCGAAAATAAATACATTAACTAAGAAAGGATTTTTGAAAAGTCTGTCCACAATGCTTGTGTTATAAATTCAGTTCATGAATGCCATTATCCAGTTATCAAAGAAGAAAATTATTTATTATACAATGTTTTATTTATATCTGTCTATCTAATCCCATCTTGTTTTATTTGTTATTTGCGTTCAAGTTTTGTGAAGGTAAGGTGAAAAAATACCTAATCAAAATAAACAAGAAATCTGGACAAATAAAGCTCGGGTTCATTTACTGTTAGGTATTAGTTAGGTTCGGCAACAAAGTCGAGTTAACACGTTTGAGACATAATGAAGCAAAACTTAATTAAAAAGGAGTATTTAATGTGACATTTCGGCTTACTACAATATGCGAAACGAAATTTTGACCTATAACACACTCATTTGACAAAATAGGACCTGACAAAAGTAATAATTTGTCACAATTTTTTTGCGAAACTTCGTCTGCGTAACTTTAACCGTTTACGCAGCGCACGCAATGGAAGTTCTCAAAAGGAATAAATTTCCCAGTTTTCCCAACATGTTTCATTGATGATCCGCTCCTCTTCGTAGCGTGATGTAATATGCCTATAGCCTTCCTCAATAAATAGGCTAAAATAATTTTCTAAATCGGTTCAGTAGATTCAGAGATTACTCTCTACAACCTCACAAACTATACCTCTTTATAATATTAGTATAGATAAAGTATAGATACGCGGTAGCCGAGTTGGTTAGACTTAAAACATTACTTCTTGTACTATTATTCCTTCTGTGACACTATTACATTTGGTGTTTTTCCCGATGTGTATTAGTAGGCAGAAAGCTGGTGGGAATATCTACCTTAATGTACCCAGGGTTTTATGCTCACCTAGTAACCGATGTTAAAAAAAAAAAAAAAAATTATTGGAGCATGATATGTAACTTTATATCTACCTGATGTTAAGCAGACCTTGTATGATCGTCCATGAATGGGCTCGATCAATAGATTGTGTAAACAACATTGATCGCTCCCACTATGTGGTCTAAATGTAGCGGTTACGAAATGGGCGATAGTGACGAAATTGAATTACGAAACTAATTTTAAATATCGTCGTTGCTTTATCGTTATATATATTTATATATATATATATATATTATTTGAGCACGACATGTGATTTTGTATCTGAGCAGACCTACAAATTCCATGAATGGGGTCAATCGATAATTGTTCTTAAACAATATTGATCCATCCCACTATGGCGGCTAAATGATGCGAATACGAAATGGGGGGGACAATGACGAATTGCATTACGAGTTTATTTTAATATACTCGCTGCCTTATCGTCAATTCAACTGCCCATTTCGTAACCGCTCCCTGAAAGGAGACTTATGCCCGATTTCACCAACTCTAAGGGAGAACCTAACTAAGTTAAGGAACAATTACAATATATTACAAATAAGGTTTCATAGCAAATATATCAAAATTCTTATTTAGAGGCTCCTTTAGAGTTAGGGATCGTTGGTGAAATCGGGCAGACCTCGACCTGAAATAGATGCAATAGTCCCCTGAAAGGCCGGTGAACCCAAAGACTAAAACCAAAACACGACTTTGGTCGAACACGACTTGACGATTTTTGTCGGACGGCCTAGAGAACCCTGCCATCTAAATATTATTAGTCTACACCGAACTAGTTGCCAGCTAGTCGCAGTAATCAAGTATAGGCTTTGTATATTAGAAATATAAATGAGAATAATTAGTTTCGGGAATGTCCACAACATTGGTATTCTTCATGAAGGTAAAAACCGTGCCCGTCCGCGCGCCGCTACTGTAAGCATCATTCAATTTGCAGGGTGCCGCGCGAGTGACAAATTTGTTACTCACACACACTTTTACATTTTTTACATCCTCAGTCTGATTTGTGCGTTCGGCGGAGAAAGTGGAAAAGAGCTCCGCTTTTATTGTCGGAAAAATGGTTAATTGTGCATTAAAGCTGTGTAGAAACTACTATTAAAAAAAAGTACCTTGTGTCACGTTTTTCAAGTATGTATTTAACATGTTTTTCTTATATTAAACCTTAATAAAAAATAATAATAAAACCAATAACTAAAATATCAATCTGACGGTAACTGTCAAACTATGTTCGTCAGTTAGAAGAACTAGTGATGTGTTTTTATTTTTAATGAGAATTTCGATACTTTAAAATAATTTATAATCATTTTAATTTAATTTAATCAAAAGGTATGGCGACAACAGAACCGTCCAACGAGGTTTGTCAGTTACTATTTAGTGATGTGATTTTATAGTTGATAAACTCGATTTTTGTAAATACTTTCATGGTTATGAGATATTATACAATTATTGATTTTTTTTATATAATACTAATTATATTTTCTATACATGACATACAGTTTCCCGAAAGATCCGGCATTAAAACGTAAATGGGTAGAGGCAATTAAAAGAGGAGAAAATTAGTTACCAACAAGCATATACGTGTGTGTTCAGTACATTTTGACGAATCAAGCTACGATTTAATTGTTTTTCGCCTTTGGTAGTTTGCATCGATTTTTATAACTTCCTCTTGGAGGTCGGTCATAAATGTTGAGATTGCGTTTAGTAGGTAACATGTAGTTAGTTGTGCATGTGTTTTAATTTAATAAAAAAAAAAAATGTAGGTATTTTAATTTATTGTTATCTATACCTACATATTTTAAATCCACTAGTATTATAAATGCGAAAGTGTCTATCAGGGTGAATTTGAAAGGATGTACTTTGGGCTAATATGAGGTTCTGCTGATAAAATCTAACAACTTTTCCTATGGAACCATATGTCGTAAATGAAAAAAAAAATGACTTCCCCATACAAATTGGTCATTTTAACGCTACTAGTTTGTATGGAGAACGCCTTTTTTTTCTTTTGCGATACATGGTTCCATGGGAGAGTTGTTTGATTTAATCATATTAGCCCAACGTATATTCTTCTAAAGTTATTGAGTCTATTTAAAACATCGCGATGAGCTAGCCACTTGTTCGGTGTAGACGCATACCATCGACTACGACGAGGTGGGATTAAAACCACTCCGCTGGTTACCTTGGGGTTTGTGATGATATGTGTGTGTATTACAATTGTATATCGATAAATAATTATTAATCTTTGATGATCTCTATAAATCCCAAAATATTTGGTTTTTATCGATAAGTAATAATATTTGTTGTCGGTGGCAACACTATCGAAACTATTAAGTATGCAATTTAATATTTAGCTTTTTACATGAAGGTAAAAACCGTGCCCGTCCGCGCGCCCCTACTGGAGTAAGCATCATTCAATTTGCAGGGTGCCGCGCGAGTGACAAATTTGTCACTCACACACACTTTTGCGTTCGGCGGAGAAAGAGCTCCGCTTTTATTGTCGGAAAAATGGTTAGTTTTGCATTAAATCTGTGTAGAAACAACTCTTAAAAAAAAGTACCTAGTGTCACGTTTTTCAAGTATGTATTTAACATGTTTTTCTTATATCAAACCTTGATAAGAAATAATAATAAAACCCATAATTAAAATATAAAAATTTTACGGTAACTGTCAAACTATGTTAGAATATAAAGAACTAGTGATGTGTTTTTATTTTTAATGAGAATTTCGATACTTTATAAGCATTTAAATTTAATTTAATCAAAAGGTATAGCGACAACAGAACCTTCCAACGAGGTTTGTCAGTTACCTTCTAGTGATGTGATTTTATAGTTGATAAACACGATATTTCTAAATACTTTCATGGTTATGAGATATTATACAATTATTGTTTTTTTTTTTATATAATACTAATTATATTTTCTATACATACAGTTTCCCGATAGACCCGGCATTAAAACGTAAATGGGTAGAGGCAATTAAAAGAGAAGAAAATTGGTTACCAACAAGCATACCCGTGTATGTTCAGTACATTTTGAGGAATCAAGTTACGATTTAATTGTTTTTCGCCTTTTGTAGTTTGCATCGACTTTTATAACTTCCTCTTTGAGGTCGGTCCAAAAATGTTGAGATTGCGTTTAGTAGATAACATGTAGTTAGTTGTGCATGTATTTTAATTTAATAAATAATTTAATTTAATAAAGTAGGTATTTTAATTTAATGTTATATATACCTACATATTTTAAAACCACTAGTATTATAAATGCGAAAGTGTCTATCAGGGTGAATTTGAAAGGATGTACTTTGGGCTAATATGAGGTTCTACTGATAAAATCTAACAACTTTTCCTGGAACCATATGTCGCAAATGAAAAAAAAAATGACTTCCCCATACAACTTGAACTTTATTCGTTCTAAATTTGAACTTATTATTCGAGTGCGCCGACTCGAAAGTGATGTTTTTACGTTGCTCTGCGAAACTAATTCATAACAATTGGAAAAAGTTATCAGTCATTGGTTTACTATATACAGAAAGAATCAGTGTATCAAAAACTATCAATAGATATATAATGCAGAACTAATTAAAAGTGAATAAAGTAGTTAATTTGTGAAAAAGAGTGGACGCTTATTATAAAATAATTTGATTTTGTGCGGTGATCGTGTAAAACTATAATGATTATTGAATGATTCATAAACCGACGTGCACGATTATGCACCAAGAAATGACTAGACTCTAAATTTCACAGCGACTCACAATTCGTTCGCAGCTGTATCGAGTTATTTAACGAAGCCTGATTGTGTAGTGACTGGACTCGAGCCTCAACATTGAAACACTTTTTTTTATTTTTTTTTTTATTTTATTTTTTTTACTTCTTTTTCATCATTTTTATTTTGTGTTTTTTTTTTTTCCTGTTATTGTATATAAAATGAAATATAGATAAATGTTTATATATATTTATGGTATAGGTATATAAAAGTTAATCATATATATTAAAGATTATTTGTGACTTAAATAATGGATACAACAAAATTGACCAGAGCTGAAGATTTGAACATTACAATTAGACGGCCACAAAGAAGATCAACTTCAGAAACTGATATTGCAAACACTTCTATATTAGATAGCACGATGTTGAGTATGCCGAATTCTTCATTTAGTGATACATGTGATAATGATGTACAAGAAAAGCTACAAAAAATAACGACAGAAATACTTACGGCAAATAATGAAATAGAAGAATTACATTTAGAAAATAGAAGTCTTAAAGAAGAATTGGAAAGGTGCAATAGAATTATTGATATTTATAAAAAAGTGACTATTACTGAGACACCACAGTCCAAGAAGAAAAGAAATGGATCACGCAAAAATATAAAGAATAGTGATTATTTACCGAGCACTATGCCTAATACAATAACTGTGAGAAATCCTAATATTACAAAAGAAGCGATAAGTACTAGCACTAAAAATCAAACATGTGAAGCGATAAGTACTAGCACTAGCAATCAAACATGTGCAGCAGAGGTGATAGATGAAGTAAAAAGCGAGGAAATAAAATCAACAGTAAAGAGGAAGAAAATAATTATAATAGCAGATCAGCAGGGTAGAAAAATTCGTGAAATTCTACAAAAACTATTGGGCTACGACTTTGAGATAACATGCTTTTGGAAATCAAATGCCACTATACGACATTTAATTAATTCAGAAAAAAGGGAAATCTTAAGTCTTACAAACAATGATTATGTAATACTTATAGGTGGTTGTAATGACTCAAATCCAATAGAAATTCAGTCCTATTTGTACACTTGGCTTAAAAGAATTAATCATACGAATGTAATAATTTGTGAAGTCCCATATAATAACTATTTAAATGAATGTAAACTCAACTATGAATTAAGATTTTTATGTAACAAATTTAATAATGTTTTCTTTGTCGATATGAATCATACAGTATGTTATCCATATAAATATAATTTATATGGATACGCTACAAATATATGTCGCTATTTGACTAGAGAAGTACTACGCTTAGAATACAAAATGAAAAAGTACTTAGCAATTAATTGTAATAATAAAATTTTCGCAAGCAAAAGTACGCAAACAGATATAAATAATATAGCTATTGAGTCAGTAGGTGGGCAAGATGAAATTAAACAGTGTTTATATACCCAAGGCAATATTTCTGAATTTTTTCGTGCTTAATAATGTATATGTTTTACATCAAAACATTAACGGCCTTCTAAACAAAGCGGATTTATTATTGGTGTCATTAGAGGAACTAGAAAGTTTAGGTAAACGAGTGGACGTTTTATGCATCTCTGAACCCAATTTAATATGCGGCGATGAGGTGCATTTACTGATTCCAAACTTTAATCTTGCAGCTAGGTATACTAGAAATAAGCGTAAAGGTGGAGCTTGTATACTTGTTCGAAATAATTATAAATTTAAAAACCTAACAAAAATTTGTGAATTGTCTGAATGTAATCTAATCGAATGCTGTGGAGTTGAATTGATTGAACACAATGTTATTATAATTTGTATTTATAGACCACCTAAAAATAATAATAATGTGTTAAATGCATATTTTGACAAACTTACTGAT
Source organism: Monopis laevigella (assembly GCA_947458855.1). Lineage (NCBI taxonomy): Eukaryota > Metazoa > Arthropoda > Insecta > Lepidoptera > Tineidae > Monopis > Monopis laevigella. Next base: position 15,784,839 of record OX381583.1, on the reverse strand, counting down.
ATATTAAATAAAGTATGCTTCCAAAACAACAAAAAAATCATAATATGCGGAGATTTTAATATTGATTTACTAAATAAAAATAAGATTACATGTCAATTTGAACAAATCTTGTTGAGTTTTAACTTAAAACTAGATATCAATAGGGCAACAAGATTATGTAGCGGCAAGTGCATAGATAATATAATTCATAATAATATCAAAGGCAGTAAAAGTGAAATTTATGAATTTGCACTTTCTGACCATACAGCGCAGCTTTTTAAATGTCCTGTAAAAAAGACATGCCTTATAGCGCACTGGTATTCAACAAAACGGGACTACGGCATAGATAATATGAAACAATTTAGGGAATGTTTAAACAGTCTTAGCTTTAGTGATGTTTTTAGAAACTCCGACCCTGATATGGCTTTTAATGAATTTCATGAAATATATAAATTATTTTATGATTTATGTTTTCCGTTTATAAGAATTAAGCACTATACAAATAAAAGATTAAAATGGATAACGAAAGGTATTAAATTGTGTAGCAAAAGTAACCGAGAACTATTATGGAAATTTAGAAATAAACCTAATAAAAATAATAAACTTAAATTTAAAACATACTCTAATAGACTTAAACGCATAATACAACTAACACAAAAGGCACAGAATAATTATAATATTGAAACAGCAAAAAGTAAATCTAAAGCTACATGGAAGATTATAAATGCAAGTAAAATTGACTTACCTAGGGAAACTATTCAAAGGTTAAAAGTCGATGGGCAAATTATAACTAATCCTAAATTAATTGCTGAATCTTTTAATAATTTTTATGTGGACCAGGTAAAACCGAATGTAAATAAGACACAATCAAAATATAATTTGGCTAAATTTAATAAACTTAATTCCTTTTTTATGTTTCCGGCTACACCAGATGAAATATTTAAGATTATTAAATCATTAAAAAATAGCAACAGTACGGGTTATGACAATAAATACCAAAGTTATAAAATTTACCTCTGAAATTATTGCCCCTGTTTTATGTCATATTGTTAACTTATGTATTGAAAAAGGAGTTTTTCCAAGTAAATTAAAATGCTCAATAATTAAGCCAATTTATAAAAAAGACGATAAAGAGGATATTAATTTTTACAGACCAGTGGCTCTAGTTCCTGTTTTGTCAAAAGTTTTCGAAAAGATAATTTATAATAAGCTATACTCCTGTTTAGAACAAAACAATATACTAATTGATGAACAAAAGGGTTTTTAACGGGGGAAGTCTATTAATTTGGCAATTTATGATCTACTTGAGAAGATTATTAATAGCGTAAACAATAGAATACCTGTGATAGCTATTTATATGGATCTAACTAAGGCGTTTGATTATGTAGATCATAAAATATTACTACACAAGTTAGAAATTTACGGAATTAGGGGAAACATTAATCAGTTATTTAAATCATACCTAAAAGATCGACAACAACAAACACAAATAAATAAAATATGTCATAAATCTAAATGTGAAGAGGTGTTTATCTCCAGCACAAGAACAGTTCGCTATGGGATCCCTCAGGGTAGTGTCCTGGGTCCTCTGTTGTTTTTATTGTACCTGAATGACTTTAATCGTGTTACTAATTATCCAATGGTACTTTTCGCTGATGATAGTAATATTATATGCACATGCGAAAATAATTTAAGTATATTCGAAAGTAAGGTGAATAATACATTGGAGAATGTGTCAAAATGGCTTGAATATAATAACTTACTACTAAATTTAAATAAAACTAAAGTGATGAACTTTAGGCAGAGAATAAATGATTTTCATATAGATGTTAAGTGTAGAAATAAATTAATAGAAGAAGTTGAAACAACCAAATTTTTAGGCATTATAATTGATAGTAAAATAACATGGAAGGAACAAATAAAACAAATATGTAAAAAACTTAGCAAATTCTCATATGCCTTATATAAATTATCCAAGGTGTCAAGTAAAGCCACACTAATAACTGCATATTATGGGTATGTTGCATCTACTCTGAGATATGGCATAATATTTTGGGGAAACTCCACAGATAAGGAACTTGTGTTTAAAGCTCAGAAAAAGTGTATTAGGGCAATGTGCAATTTGCGAAAAATTGACAGCTGTAAACAATATTTTAAATCATTAAAAATACTCACATTTCCTTCTCTCTATATATTAGAACTATCAATGTTTGTAAAATGTAACTTGAATTTGTTTGGAAAATATAACAGTGTTCGCTTAAAAAACAAAATTTGTCCGGGTCAGTCTAAATCGGTATTATATAATAAAAATATTTTTGGAATGGCCCACAAAGTTTACAACAAACTGCCTGGGGAAATAAGAGAGATTAATATTATAAAAAACTTTAAAAGGAAACTGACTGAGATGCTATTGGAAAAGTGTTATTACAGTATTAATGAATATTTAGATAATATAATATTTTAATAATAATTGTAAATAATAATTATAATTGCAAATAATATAAATAACTATAATAATTAAAATAATGATAATGATAACATAATGATAATGGAACGACGGATAATAATAATTATTTAGAAAACATAAAAATGTCTTTGTTTGTAAATAACATAATCTAAATTATTTTATTGTTATTAATATAATTAATGCATAATGTATAATATGTGTATTTTAATAGTTTCTAATGATTTATTTTAATTTTAAATTTGTTCAATATTTCTGTTGTATATACGAGTATTTATGGGATTGTTGTGTACTTCCTATAACTCTGTGTACCTATATTTGCGAGCCTATAACGGACAAATTCTGTACTAAATAATTACATTCAACACCTTGTTATCAGAATTGCAAATAAATGAATTTTCTTTCTTTCTTTCTTACAAATTGGTCATTTTAACGTTACTATTTGTATGGAGAAGGCCATTTTTTTTTCTTTTGTGATACATGGTTTCTTGGGAAAGTTGTTTGATTTGATCATATTAGCCCAAAGAATATCCTTTCATTGTGTCTATTCAAAACATCGCGACGAGCTAGCCACTTGTTCGGTGTAGACTCATACCATCGGCTACGACGATTATTAAAACCCCTTCGAAATTATTAAAACCTTGACGACGATTATTAAAACCTTGGGGCCCGTCTAGGTGGTCTCGGGCGCCGTAAGGCAACCGTGATGATATGTGTGTGTATTACAATTGTATATCGATAAATAATTATTAATCTTTGATGATCTCTATAAATCCCAAAATATTTGGTTTATATCGATAAGTAATAATATTTGTTGTCGGTGGCAACACTATCGAAACTATTAAGTATGCAATTTAATATTTAGCTTTTTATAATAATAAACAATATACTTCATAGACACGTGCACACATTCATGTTTGACAATAGCTAACTTGTATCTCTTTTTTTCTCAAGCAGTTTTTTAAGTGTCAGACGCGTTGAGCTGCCATTTGAAGCCACACCTTTTTTTCCGTTCTTCATTTATTTGCCTCGGAAATTGGCGTCACCGGTATCGCACTATTATAAAACAAATTTATGTATCATGCTTACTCCATTAGCGCGGGTTTTTAGCTTCATGGCTTTTTATAATAAAAAAACTATACACTTCATAGACATGCGCACACATTCATGTTTGCTGGTATCTCTTTTTTTCTCAAGCAGTTTTTTAAGTGTCAGACGCGTTGAGCTGCCATTTAAAGCCACACCTTTTTCCCCGTTTTTCATTTGTTCGCCTCAGAAATTGGCGACACCGGTATCGTACTATTATGAAACAATTTATGTATCATGCTTACTCCATTGGGCGCGTTTTTTTAGCTTCATGGTATTCTTAGAACAAACCGATTTCAGTCGGTTTGTTAGCGGAATGTTAATCGCAGTTTAAATTAAGACCAAAGACTGAATAATTTTAGGGCTGAAGTGTGGCTGAAATACATTGACCTTTTGTTTTCATCGTTTGCTTCTGAAAAAAAATGAGACAGAAATCGTGAAAGTTCGGTATATTCTGTTTTTTTAATTGAAACCTCAAGTTAGTTATATAACAAGTATATCTGGAATTTCACGTAACGTAAAATCAAATATTACAAAAAATATTATATATTATGTATTAAATACAATAATTAGTAAGTACTTACTTAGGTACTTGTGCTTTAAATTATAAAGCTGAACTCGGTTATTATTTTATTACAATAATTTTCTATATAATATATTATTTATAAAATAAATTTATTATTTACTTAAAAAAAAGTAATAAATATAATATTATATTTATATAGATAAACGTTTTAAAATATACCAATAAGTCTAAAATTATACCCTTAAGGGGTTTAATATAAGTTGTTTTAAGATATAACTTAAGTTGGTGTTTTAAATTATTGGCAACGTTGGCAGCAGGGCGAGCCACAATAAATATATTTACTTTAGTACTTCAAATAGTTCATTTTTAATTAAAAAATATCAAGCAATCGAAGTTGGGTTATACGGGCGGCACTGAAAATTTCGGGAATCAAGGAAGTGACACAACATTACTATTTAAAAATGTATTTATTGCTTTTCGAAGTATTCTCCGCGAAATTTGACACATTTTTCCATACGATGGAACCAATCATTGAAGCAACCATTCCATTCGGAAGTTGAGGTCTCCAAAATGGCCGTTTTGTAGGCGTCCACAGCTTCTTCAGGTGATAAAAATCTTTGACCACGCAATTTATTCTTTATTTTAGGGAAAGTTACATTAGGGCTTAGGTCAGGGCTGTACGGCGGATGGTCTAATAATTCTAAGTTTTCTTGCTCCAAAAACTCTTTTGTTCTGTGCGCGGTGTGAGAACTCGCATTGTCGTGATGGAGGATGATGCGGCGATTGCAGTTCTCTTTACGGAGTTCAGAAACGACCTGTGGCAAACAAATGCTAGCATACCATTCTGCATTAACCGTTCTTTGTCCCTCAAGAGGAATAGTCGCAACATGGCCGGTTTTGGACACAAACGTGGCCACCATTTTTTTTGCAACACTCCGTGAACGCATAATTTTTGTTGGCTTTAACTCATTTCGAACACCCAAACTCGTGACTGATTTTTTGTTTCGGGTTCGTACGCGTATATCCAGGATTCGTCACCTGATACGATGTTGTATACATCATTTGAGGATCCTGCGTGGAATCTTTCGAGAGTTCTGACGCACCAAGTAACGCGAGCCGCTTTTTGCTCTTCACAGAGCGAATGCGGTATCCATCGGGAAAACAACTTATTTACACCTAATTGTTCATGCAAGATTATTTGTATTTGACTCATGCCAATGCCTAAAGTTGCCTGAATTTCCCGGTATGTCACATGTCGATCTTCCACAATCACCTTACGCACACCATCAACGTTTTCTTGGGTGACTGCAGTTTTTGGACGATCTTGACGGGGATCATCACTGAGCTTGACACGTCCACGTTGAAATTCAGCAAACCAGCGATAAATTGTGGTTTTGGATGGGGCTTCATCACCAAATGCAGAAAGCATCCGATCAACACACTGTTTTTGTGTTAAACCACTTCGAAAGTCATAATAAATCATCGCTCTTGAATTTTCTCGAGTCAATTCCATTTTCTCAACGACTAAACAAGTTTGACAAGTCCTTGTGACAAGACCATGAATCTTTTTTTAAATAAATAAATGGTATTCGATTTTTAAAACCAAGGAGTTTTCAATTAAAAAGATTTTAATATGACAGGAACAGTGGAAATATTCCATTCCCGATATTTTCAGTGCCGACTACGTATAATAAATACGAAAAATACGAAATCCAAAACAAAAACAAAAATGTTTTTTTGATAACATAAATTTTATTTTTGTTACACCAAATAAATTTACTTAATATTCTTTTACAATCTACATACCTAATAATAAATATACTGTTCCAATTTGAATAAAATTAGACATAAATTATGCCCACAGATAAAAGAAAAGGCAATATTGCACTAGGTTCGGCTCGCAAGAATTGATGTACCTGAGGCTCTACCATGGGTTTGTTCATTGTAGCAACGTAACGTAGTAGTAGTAGTAGCGGGGCATTCGACCCCTCTGGGACCGAGGGTCGACGTGGGGAAACCCCTGTTGCCGAGGCATGGATCGCGGTGACGCACGGCTCTTATTTTATACTAAGGGCCGAACAGTGGAGGCACTGGCGCGCTGCAGGCGACAACGCGTCATGAAGAGGGGCAACGTAACGTATTCGTATACATATACGTGAGCGAAAACCAATTGGGCCGCTTTATTTTTGGTAACAGCATTGAATAAAGCGATCCTATTAGTTGTTGGTCACGTATACGTTGTAGCGGGGGGGTTTTAAGATAATTTTAAATGAAAAGATTAGATTGGGTAAATACAAGTTTATTTAAAATAGATATATACAAGTAAAGTTGGTTTTGAGTACAGTAACTATATGTATAAGAGAACTACCCAATAAATGTTGCCCTGCCTACAATGCAATGGATATGTCTATTATAAACTAAAACTCTGACCGTATATTATGGGAAGATTGGAGGGAGTGACGAGGGACAGGCTCGAGGACTGGCGCGTCGACTGGCACGCAGACTGGCACGTAGACAGGCGACGGCAGCAGATGTAGTCAGGCAAGCAGAAAGGCGGCGGCACGATGGCAGCAGCAGCAAGCACGCATGACTGTAGCAGCCGCACACGATGAGGCGAGGCCTCGTCTCTCAGGCTGACGCCTGAGACGAGGACTCAGATGGCCTCAACTTTTAAGGCTCTAGGCCTGAGGTCCGTGAAGCAAAGGCTTGCGGCACGATGACGGCAGCAAGGGGAAGGCGGCGGCACGACGGCAGCACGCAGACAGCGAGCGGCACGGCTGTAGAGGCAGCCGTTTACGAAGAGGTGAATTCCCGTCTCTCAGGCCAGAGAAGTCAGATGGCCTCGTCACTCAAGGCTCGAACCCCGAGGCGAGGTCCTGCAACACAAAGGAGTTCCCCAACCCTCAGAGCAGACGCCCGAGCGAAGTGGAGGTTAGGCAAATCCCGGAGGCCGCAACTCCAGGATCCGGAGTCTTCAAGGAAGTGTGACAGGATCGGGCCTGGTTCTCGACGTAGCAGGTTCAAGGTTTCAAGGATGAGAACCAGTCGATCACTGCTTCTGTAGCAAGACTTCTTCTTCTTTCTTAAGCTTCCTCGAGACTCACGAAAAATCGCCGGTCCGAGATATTTATAGACGATTTTAGAGCTCTACGATTAAAATTCATTTTTAGTTTTAATTTATAAACTTCCAGTGTATTTTGGAATAGTATGGGAACGTTTGAAGCTACCTAGCGGTCAGAGGAGACGCTAAGATTTAGTGTTTTAAGTGTCTAAAAATGTGAAAATACTTAAAGAATATGTTTTAATTTACAATATTACCTAATACATAGTTTATATAATTAAAATTTTAATTTAAAATGTTTGGAATCTGATTTGATAAGCAAAGCCTAACTTTTCGTGAAAACTTAATAAAAAATTTAGAACGTTCACAGAAGGGAAATTACTAGCTGTCAAAATTCTGGAGTATTACATACAACTTAACCATGTTTTTACTACCTGGAATTTTCCCAGAAAACGGTGTATGATGATACATTTGTTGGTCATTTTAAAAATATGTATGAAATGATATGAAGATAAATAAAATAAAATACATAAATATAACATGAAGCGGGTGTAACGTGACAACGTATACAAATACGTTACGTTTCTAAAATGCGCAAACCCATGGTAGAGCCTCTGCCATCGAGAACTTGTGAGTAACGATCAGGATTATACGAAAAGCTTTACGAACAACTAATAAAATACTTCTTTGTAAACACTTTTCATAATCTGTTTAGCTTTTCCTAAGGCTTTATGGCTTTCCTATGTTATACCCAACGTTATTATAAAAAAAACTTTTCCTCTACAAGTTTTTCATATTCTGGATAAAATTAAAAATAATTAATATTCAGCCAAGCCGGCTTTTTTTTTCATGAATAACTTTTATGAAATTATTAGATAGTTTTAATTAATTTACCTGCCTCTATTGTTAGGGATATTTTTTTATTTAGGTTATACGCTTGGCCACCCATATATATAGTATAGGGCGCGTTGTTAATTGTATTTATTATACAATTAATATAGTATAAAAGTTTCCTTCGAAAAAAAACATAAATTTTTTTTCCAACTAACTGTGAAACAAATACTTGAGTTAATAAATTGAGGTGTATTTCTTATTACACTACTTATATTATATTTAAAAAAAAATGTATATACTAACAAAAGATATATTTAAAACTGCTGAAACGTAGCCGTACTGAAACGTAGCGAAATCGGATCGAAAATATAATATTTATAATATATCTATAGTCTGCTTGATATATAAAAAAATAACACGTGTTATCGGGAATTATTAAATAATAATAAATAGTCTACGAAGAAAATTTATTATATAATTCATATATTTGACATAGTGACCAAGCTTTTCGGTTTATTAATGCTAGAGCCTTGTTAAACCGCTGGGACGATTTGTCAGTAAAATAATGAATAATGTTTTGGAGAGATATGTTAAGTTTGGTTTATTTTAGATGACAAGTAGTATTTTAATTTGGATATAGATTAAATAACAATTAATACATTGTTATTTAACTTAACACATTGGTTGCTCTCACTATTGCCTTCTAATCCATTGTGTATGTATTAACTTTCTCGAAGATTATGTTTTTACCCCTTAGACTTCGTTATTTTAAACACTAAATATCTACAATACAAAAAGATAGCTACTGTCCAAATGTTATATCAAATTCCCAGTTTGTTTTGTGGACATTCAGGCCCCAGTCTTATATGACATTTTGTTACTTATATTTTCTTTGTTTAATTATAAGTTTTATAAGAAAATAAATTATTATTATTATTGTTTATATTATTATAAACTTTAGTAGTTTTGACTGGACGATGATGAAATAGAGTGTCAATCAGTCAGGATAAGCATAAATTGTATTATTTTAGTTTTATAATATCTTCTTTAGTTTATAAATAAAATTGAATTATACAAAATTGCTCCGAAACTTGTAATCATGAAATCTTCAGTTACCTAAGTATTTACTCTGCCTAAATTATAAATTAGATAAGACCTTTTTCGCTTTAATTACAATAAATTAACAATGTTTCCGCGATTTCGGTTGTTTTAAGACAAAGTCGTTTATTTTGCGCCACTAAGTTTCAATGTAATTTATTTATCGTGTTTAAAATATTATTAAGTAATAAGACTGAATAAATAATCTGACTTTAAAAGCTATTGAATTAGTTCCTTAAACAATGTTTTTATAAATAACTTTAGCATGTTCTCTTTCAAACTTATATTCACAAAATAATGTACATATAACTAGGGGGGTGTTTAGGATCAATCTTGCCCGGGCCACTTAATACATATAGGCATTTTTTTTTTCATTATAGACAATAAGTAATTGAATTGATATGTGACAGGCAAATAAACCACCTTTAGGAGCCGTTAAATGTTTATTATAAGAGAAATATATAAAAGCTGAAGTATTATTTTTTATGAAAGAAAATAAAGAAAGAAATACTTTATCTGTCAATAAATGAAAAAGAATAAAAATAAAATACACTAAAAAATAAAATAATTAATAAACAGCATTACCTAATTCACTGAGACGAACACACACGGAAGCTTATTTTGTATGGAGAACGCGGCGTTCGTGATTACGAATGCAGTGCTCCAGGCACAGATTAAATAGAGTATTACGTATCCAGGTTTTTTTATAAACTATAATTTTGTTGTGCGGCGACAAATAGGGATACAGCTCAGCACAAGCTATAGTTTTTAGGCCGTAGCGCTGATTTTCAGCTGATGCCCTTCTAGGACAAGAGATACGGCAGGCGCTATCCATTACCGTAGCTAGTACGTACATATATATATATTTTAAGAGATTCATGTTAATTTTTACATATTTAGTGGTAAGCATACCTACAAGATCCATACAAACAACATTTCCGCTCTCACTATACCTTCTAAACGATGCGATTACGAAATGGGCGGCGACAGAGACGAATTGCATTAAGAGTAAATTTTAATATCATCGCTGCCTAATCGCGAATTCAAACACCTGTTTATAAGGAATAATACTGTTGACAAGGAATCGATCCAGAAGTCTCTGGAAAATCGGTGAACCTTCAGACTAAAACTGAAACATGACTTTTGGCTTTTTGCATATGTATGGGTGACTTACTTACTACTTAACGAAGTTATAAAGACCTTTCTCCCTAGGGATTAAAAACCCCTCCGCTGGGTACCCTGGGGCCGTCTAGGCGGATATGTATGGATGTACTAATTGCATTTTTAGTAATATTGGTATCATCATAGCTACATAGTACCTATTGATAGAATATGATTGATGTCATACAATATACTGGTAATATACCTTATATCTAGGTATGTCTAAAAGTGTTGTCTTGTTGTCAGTCACACACAGGTTACGCCAAATTAGTATTTCTTCATACACTTTCTTCCTACTATAATATTATAATACAGTAAGAATGGATTTTCGTTACTCTTTCATGCAAAAACAACTGAACGAATTTTTGTGAAAAAAATATCATTATCACGGGAGCCTTACGGGCCGAGCCAGTACCAAAATCATTGGAGGTGTTTTAATCCCACCTCATCATAGACGATGATATGAGTCTAAATCGAAGAAGTGGCTAGTCGCCATGTTCGAATAAAGTGAATAACCCATCGATAAACAGTATCACAAGTTGGTATAGTGAAACTGGCACAGCTTAATGTGCTCTCGTAAAATGTTATCCGGCCTGCTCACCATCAGGTAAATACAAAGTCACATGCCGTAATCCATTTAAAAAACAGTAAGTGGGAGTTATAGTACAATTCGGCAAGCAACGTCATCAGTTTATTAATAAATATAATTAGGTATATTTAACTAATCTGACGATTTCCTTGCCAATGTTTAAATGTTAAAACACTTTGTAATTTTCTGAAAACTTTATAAATAAATTCAATACAATAGCCCATTAGTAAAATATATTGGTACTTGTGAAAAATCTTTGCCAGTTTCACGATAAATTTAATATTATGAACACTTTTACTTCAATCATTTAAGAAATGATGTTTTAAAAAAATATTTATTTTAAGAAATTAAATATTTAGCATTTTACTTTATCTTTCCTTAAACCTTCATGTAAAAATAAATTCTTGTAACGCTCAACTAAATACGTGACGTGGAAAAAACTTCCTTGAACTGACGTCATTAATAAATAACATACATACATAATTAAAGCAAAAAGCCCACGACTTTTGTTCCCATGTGATTTTTGAAAAAATATATAGGTAGTTGACTTGCTAAAAATATATACTTCTGCCCGCGATTTCGGCGTGGCATACATCATCCTACCACAACTTGTACACTATGAAATACCGCTTTTATTTTAATACAAAATTTAACACACCGTTTCACCCCCTTATGGATTGAGAAAAACCCTATCTTAGTAGATACCTACACTTCACAAAGAACGCACTCTATTTGTTCATGTATCTAGGACCAACGGTTTAGGTTGGGTTGATATACTATCAGTCAGTCAGTCAGGATTTTGATTTTTATATGTATAGATGTATTGTTCTGTGTATAAGCTATATTATTGTAAAGTTGTCAAAATTGACTCTCGCTAATGAGACGGGTTAATCCCTCCGCTGCGCTGGGTGCCCTGAGGCCGTTTAAACTGTTCTCGAGAGCCAAATAGGCACCCGTAATGGTATTTCATTAAAATTCGTTTGTAGTTTTTGCACGAAAGAGTATATTTGAAAATAACTCCGTTAAGTAGTTTTTGCGTATTTTAGTAATTAACCTAAATATACCCAGAACTTAGATCTGCTTAGGTTTTTATAAAATTTTGATATGTATAAGCACAAATGCTAATAACTGTAATAGTAGCAATAAGCTGTTTTTCAGTTAATTTTACAGTAAGTCGATAACGACCCCCTGGGATTCATAAAGCCAATAAAAACAGTTTGTTAAACCAATCATAACTTTAATAATTATGAATGTATAAAACGTCGTAACATTTATCGTGGAATTGCATCCTCTTACATACATACACTCACACATTATCATAATACACAAAAAGAGGAACACCTTCACACATTTTAATAATAAGCTTATTTTGGTAAACTCTGCTAGTTTGCATTTTCAGTAACTAACCGTAGGGATGGGCGCTTTATCTATGCCGAAATACAGGTGTTTACCTAGTTCGGCGGCAGATACCATTCGGTCTAATTTTGCAACATTTACCTAGCTGTAAGATTTATAAGATCTTTGTAATGTAAAGTTAATGGGAATAAATATATTTTTATTATTATTAATGTTGTAGTCTTTGTTAGTGTTTTAACAATAATATTTTGATAGCTTTTTAATATTTAGTGTTTTATTTGTCTTTGTATATGGGGCTCGGAACCGGGTGAAACGTTGGGCAAATTTAGTACTGGTCTGTGGATATTTCCATATGTCAAGTCTTTTCTGTCTAGTTGAGTCTCCCGACTCTGACCCAGAGGTCAGGGATGTGAGGGAAGAAAAATGGAATCGAAGTATTGTGTGAAACAAACTTATATCCTGAGATATAGGTTTGTTTCACTGACAGTAATTGTAATGTATGGCTTTGAATAACCAAACTGTACTTATGAAGTGAAGCGAGTCACATTATGTTAGGGGAGCATGCAATGCCAAACATTTTGAGATACAGACTTTTCAAAGTAAACCAAATCATAATCTAGAAAGCCATACATTGCTGACGTCTCTTTTGGCTCGGCCAGCACGCAGTTAACATCGTTGGATATAAGTTAAAATACTAATACTAATATTGTGAGTCTATTCTTTAATAAATACATAAAACTGTTCATGCCTTTGTTTTAATACAATACAGTAATTTCGTGTCTTGGTAAAGTTGGTAAGGGTAGCGAAAGGGTTTAGAGAAAGACATTTTTAGAACAGCTCGTTGGCTCCTCTCTAGAGCTATCAAGGCTGTTTTACGCTCCACCCCACGCTGTAATTGAGTTTGACTAAAGTGATTGGCACAATGAGTAGTAAACTGATTTAAGTAAGAAATCGTCGGCAATATAACGTAGTCTCTTAAGTGACTACGTTATATCGCAAATGTAAGGATCTTGGCCTGTGCTGCCAACAGACAGAGGTCGTTAATGTAAGGAAGAAATAGCGTCGGCCCTAGAACAATTACGGAATGACAAAAGAACAAATTTCGGAATCATTTTGTATTGTATACTACCACTCACCATTCTGTGAGAATGAATCCTTTTGTTTATTTTTTATATTAGGTAGTATGTTAACAATGCAAGCGACTATACATATACATTCGTGTCTACATAACGCTAAACTTATTTTATATTTTAGTCTTATATACCTACTTAACACTATTTCATTTTGTTCTCAGGTCCTCATAGCACAGAAACCTCTTCCAGTAACCAAGAATACCTTAATCACTCCCCTTACATTTCTCGTCACATATTTCAATTCCGGTATCATTCCTTGACTCTACGTATTTCTATCCAAAAACTTTCGAAAAGGACTTTTGAAAGAACTCTTATTCCGTAGCTGTCCAAGTTCTAAAAGGAAGAATGAAAATTTGATTCTGTTAAATCCTGTCGGTAGAGGCGGGTTAAGGCGCAGTTCCACCAGGTCGACTAAAGCTAACTGCAGCATGGTGACCATGGTTCCTAATGGAGAGTCATGGAATTTGCGTCATAGAAGGTTCATATTCACGACTGCAGGGATTTCCTGATTAACAGAGAGCACGGATGAGGTGACTGACAGCAGTGGCATATACGAGTACACGGTCTCTACGATTTCCAAGAAATACCTTTACGACTAGCATCCGCCTCGTCCGTGTCGAAGCATGCATCGATTTGAATCTTCTATAGACTTTAAAACAAAATCTAGTCATTTATATTGAATGAGATTCTTATAAATTGTGATGTAAATATATATTATCATGTTGTAAATTTGGATTAGAAAAGTTCTATATTTAAAAAAAATATGATAAGGTATAAAAAGATATAGATTTACATATTTGTAGAAAAGATTTTTGAATTTTATATTTTAAATAAATATTACTGTTATTGTTAATAAGTAAGTATAGAAAATACTATTTGTTGTGTATGTCTATATGTAGTGTACTTGTATACCTATATTGTACAGTATATATAATAAATCAGTTGTGTCATGGACTCGGACTTTCATTGACGTGTAACCGCGCACCCTACAGATATTACTGGCGACGAGGCAAACCTACCCACGTAACAAATAATTTTGCAAATAAAAATAAATAGTAGTTAATAGTGCTATAATATTTAAACATTTAAAATGCCTATTGGTAAAGTGGAACAATTCGATTTGTCTAGTAAAAAGTGGGTGTAAGCTGCCCACTTTTTACTAGCCAAATCGAATTGTTTGAGCCAATTTGAATTGTAGGAGGGTGGATCAATTTATTAAGTTAAATGAGATCAAAGCGGAACTTCACGTGGCTACTTTGGTGACCTTGGTGAGGCAACCGACGTACGATCTGATGAGTGATCTGTGTGCGCCGGATAACCCGGAAGAGAAATCCTATAAGGATCTAGTCAAAGTAGTCGGCGACCATCTCGAGCCACAGCTGTCCGAGATAGCTGAGCATCACGTTTTTTGCCACCGACCACAACGTCGGAGAGCCTATGAGTGAATACCTGCAGACTCTTAAGCACTTGGCGTCTATGTGCAATTTCGGCGACCAACTCGAAATCAACCTTCGGGACCAGTTCGTTTCCGGGCTAGCAAACGAGGAGATGAAATCTCGACTTTATGCCGAGCCGTTCTTGACATATAAGCGAGCTGTAGAGCTATCGTTTGCTTTGGAGGCGGCAGAGCGCCACGCGCATACAGGATGCGCGGCGGCGACAGCAGAACCCTTGCATCGCGCGGAAGTGCGCGTGTGGCGTGTGGGCGCAGCTAGCGGGGGCGCGGGCGCAGCTGGTGGGGGCGCAGGCGCGGCGACCGGGGGCGCGGGCGCAGCGGTTGGGAGCGCAGGGGACGGCGCTGGCTGGACGGCCGGGCGCTCCTCGTGGGCCTGTTGGCGCTGTGGCCGTAATCATCGAGCGGAGACATGTCGGTTTCGAAATTATTCATGTGATATTTGAAAAAAAAAGGCCATCTTAAAGGGGTAAATAAAAAAAAAAGTGATTCTAAAAGTTTCAATTATATTATGCACAGTGACGAAGATGATTCGGAGTGTGATCTTTATAGTTTGAAAGTGTGTGGCAAAAATGACACTCCTTATTTAGTCAAAGTACAAATTGGTGGTAAACAGTTAAGTTTCGAGTTGGACACTGGCAGTAAGTTATCCACTTGTTGCGGATAGTTTTTAGTTTATGGTTTTTTATATTTTATTTTTATACTAGCTGAATACATATTTAAATTCAGAATCTTTTTACCTACTTGTTTTTGAAATATGTGTTCAGACAAGTGTCATTGTAAAATGTCGTACCGAGTGTATGTGAAAAATATAAGTTAAATATTGAATATTATCCTTTTGCGCTTTTATTTGGTTCAATCTGCAAAACACGCACATCTCAACCGTTACATATTGGCGACCGTGATCAAAAAATATACAAAAATGCAAAAGTTACAAAAGGAGAGGGCAGTGTTCAGAAGAATATTCACCAAATCATTTAAAACACTGCAGGAGTTCATCGACGCTTCAGATATCCTGTTAAGTAATGTCGAAACAGCTTATTTATTAATAAAATCTAATGCTGAGCGACTTTTTGAAGTGGACAGGCGAGTGCAGGAACTGCGGCTGGCAGATGATACCTCAACTGAGGATGAGATCATTAATGATCATGAAACAGCCGAAGAGTACTACGCCAAATGGATTACCTTAAAATGCAGGTACGACTATCAATTATTGAATTAATAAAATTTGATGGTAATGTCAAAAATTGGCTATTGTTTTGGGGCCAGTTCAAAAAAATCCATGAGGACCCAAACATAGATGATGATGACAAATATCAATATTTGATTCAGGCCACCGAACCTGGCAGTCATGCCAGAGAATTAGTGGAAAGTTTTCCGCCGAGTGGTCCAAATTATTATAAAGCCATAGAGCATATGAAGATGAGATTTGCGAAGGATGAATTCATGATTATAAATTATGTACGTGAAATTTTGAATTTAGTTCTGTTGCAGTCTAAACAAGAAACTCTATGCCTACGATCGTTATACGACAAACTGTCGACGCAGCTACGAGCTTTGGAGTCACTTGGTGTGACATCCGACAAATATGCAGCTATGTTATATCCCTTGATAGAGTCGGCGATTCCTGTGGATATTCTGAGAGCACGGACACGCCAATAAAGAATACGATGAAAATAAAGAATACGTTGAATAAAAATAAAGGTAACGATGATTTGGATGCTTTATTAGATTTTATTCGGAACGAAGTCGAAAGTGAGGAACGTGTCAAAATTTCAAAAAATCTAGAGACGTCATGTGTCACGCTAACAGCTGATAATTGTTTCCTAGCAACGAAAAATCAAAATAAACAAAAGTCAGAATCGGAATATAAATTAAATAAAAATATTTGTATTTGATGTGATAAGGATACCCATAATAGCTCTCAATGTTATAAAGCAGCAAAAATGTCTTTGGAAGAAAAAATAAATTATATTAAAAAGAAGCATGGATGTACAATTTGCCTAAAAGTTGGTCATTATGCAAAGATTTGCAAAAGTTTTACCAAGTGCATTCACTGCGCGAAGCGGCACAATATTATAATGTGTCCCGATCTCGGTATAAAAACGTGTGATACAGTGTCTGTGAGTGACCCTAAAGTGTTGTGTAATAAAAATAATACTACTAAAAGTGATTCTAAAAGTTTAAATTATATTATGCACAGTGACGAAGATGATTCGGAGTGTGATCTTTATAGTTTGAAAGTGTGTGGCAAAAATGACACTCCTTATTTAGTCAAAGTACAAATTGGTGGTAAACAGTTAAGTTTCGAGTTGGACACTGGCAGTAAGTTATCCACTTGTTGCGGATAGTTTTTAGTTTATGGTTTTTTATATTTTATTTTTACACTAGCTGAATACATATTTAAATTCAGAATCTTTTTACCTACTTGTTTTTGAAATATGTGTTCAGACAAGTGTCATTGTAAAATGTCGTACCGAGTGTATGTGAAAAATATAAGTTAAATATTGAATATTATCCTTTTGCGCTTTTATTTGGTTCAATCTGCAAAACACGCACATCTCAACCGTTACATATTGGCGACCGTGATCAAAAAATATACAAAAATGCAAAAGTTACAAAAGGAGAGGGCAGTGTTCAGAAGAATATTCACCAAATCATTTAAAACACTGCAGGAGTTCATCGACGCTTCAGATATCCTGTTAAGTAATGTCAAAACAGCTTATTTATTAATAAAATCTAATGCTGAGTGACTTTTTGAAGTGGACAGGCGAGTGCAGGAACTGCGGCTGGCAGATGATACCTCAACTGAGGATGAGATCATTAATGATCATGAAACAGCCGAAGAGTACTACGCCAAATGGATTACCTTAAAATGCAGGTACGACTATCAATTATTGAATTAATAAAATTTGATGGTAATGTCAAAAATTGGCTATTGTTTTGGGGCCAGTTCAAAAAAATCCATGAGGACCCAAACATAGATGATGATGACAAATATCAATATTTGATTCAGGCCACCGAACCTGGCAGTCATGCCAGAGAATTAGTGGAAAGTTTTCCGCCGAGTGGTCCAAATTATTATAAAGCCATAGAGCATATGAAGATGAGATTTGCGAAGGATGAATTCATGATTATAAATTATGTACGTGAAATTTTGAATTTAGTTCTGTTGCAGTCTAAACAAGAAACTCTATGCCTACGATCGTTATACGACAAACTGTCGACGCAGCTACGAGCTTTGGAGTCACTTGGTGTGACATCCGACAAATATGCAGCTATGTTATATCCCTTGATAGAGTCGGCGATTCCTGTGGATATTCTGAGAGCACGGACACGCCAATAAAGAATACGATGAAAATAAAGAATACGTTGAATAAAAATAAAGGTAACGATGATTTGGATGCTTTATTAGATTTTATTCGGAACGAAGTCGAAAGTGAGGAACGTGTCAAAATTTCAAAAAATCTAGAGACGTCATGTGTCACGCCAACAGCTGATAATTGTTTCCTAGCAACGAAAAATCAAAATAAACAAAAGTCAGAATCGGAATATAAATTAAATAAAAATATTTGTATTTGATGTGATAAGGATACCCATAATAGCTCTCAATGTTATAAAGCAGCAAAAATGTCTTTGGAAGAAAAAATAAATTATATTAAAAAGAAGCATGGATGTACAATTTGCCTAAAAGTTGGTCATTATGCAAAGATTTGCAAAAGTTTTACCAAGTGCATTCACTGCGCGAAGCGGCATAATATTATAATGTGTCCCGATCTCGGTATAAAAAAGTGTGATACAGTGTCTGTGAGTGACCCTAAAGTGTTGTGTAATAAAAATAATACTACTTATTTACAGACTCTGTTAATTTATATTGTACACAATAATTGTAGATATGTAACTAGATTATTACTCGATAGCGGATCCCAAAGGTCTTATGTTAGAGCAGATATTGCTGAAAAATTAGGCTTGCCGCATACGGGAACTGCCCGCCGAAAAGACAGTTACCTACTACTTAGTAGGTAACTGTCTTTTCGGCGGGATCCAAACTAAGGTTGAAAGTCGCAAAATATATGAATTTACTATAGCAAACGTTAGTAATTGCGATTTATCAATAAAATTAACCGCCTTAAGTACTCCAAAAATATGTGGTAAGATACCTTTTATTAATAACTCTGATTTATTACCATTACTTTCCCAATATAACATTACCTTGTCAGATGTACATATAAACGACAATGACTCTGATATAGGTATACTTTTAGGTGCTGATTTTTTGGGTTGTATATTATGTAATAAGTTTTATAAATTAAATAATAACACTGTAATTATTCAAACTAAACTAGGCTGGACTTTCCAAGGACCTTTATCAAATAAGTGCATTTCCATGACTAATACCGACATGTTGACAAGTTTACTGTCTACAAATAATATTGACCTTTCTGACTTATGGAATTTAGAATCCTTGGGCATAAAGGATCCGTCTTTAGTAAAGTCACAGCACGAAATTAATTCCGAAACAATGTTGAATTTCAGAAAATCCATAATTATAAATAGTGTAGGCCGATATGAAGTTGGATTACCATGGAAAGAAGGTTATCCTGTTTAACTTAATAATTTTGAGTTGGCGAAAAGGAGATTAGCGTCTAGTACTAAACGTCTTATAACTACATGTAACTTAACTGAATATAATAATATTTTTAAAGAATGGCTAAAATTTAATATAATTGAAGAAGCGCCTGATCAAAATTTAATAAGTGGACATTATATTCCACATCATGCGGTTATTAAAAAAGCTAGTCTAACTACCAAAATACGTCCTGTTTTTGACGCTTCTTGTAAAGATTATAATCGTGTGTCTTTGAATATGTGTTTACAAAAAGGCAATAATTTTTTAGAACTTATTCCTAAATTGTTAATTAATTTTAGAAAAGGTTTTATTGGGGTTACTAGCGATATTAAAAAGGCGTTTTTACAAATTTCGTTAAATAAAATAGATCGCGAATATTTAAAGTTTTTGTGGTGGAGAGACATCGAGAACCAGGAAGAATTAATAACTTACCGACATCGTCGTGTAGTTTTTGGTGTCACATCAAGTCCGTTTCTGCTCGCAGCAACTTTACATCATTTAAACAATATAATATCTAGCCCCGGTACATTAAAATGTACAGCTCAAAAACTATTATCATCATTTTATGTTGATAATTGTGTGACTAGTGTTAATAGTGAAGAAGAACTATTGACATTTATAGATGAATACAAAGAAGTCATGAATAAAGGTAATTTTGAACTACGGGGATGGATTTCGTCGCCTATAAAAGTAGATGAAACTGAAATTATTTCTGTTTTGGGTGTTATGTGGTGCACTAAAACTGATGATATGTATTGTAATATAAACATGAAATCCCATAAAGATATAATTACAAAAAGAAGTTTACTATCAATCGCTCAAGCTATTTTTGACCCTATTGGTTTTACTGCACCTACTACTTTAATTCCAAAATTATTACTACAAAAATTATGTAATTTGAAAATTAGTTGAGATGATAGAGTTCCTGATAATATACAAAATGATTTTTTAAATTGGTTTTCAAAATTACAATATTTAAAAGAATGTCGTACACCTAGAAGAATTACGTTGTTTAAAATTAGCGATTGCGATGTTAGTATCCATGTATTTTCTGATGCTTGTAAATATGCTTATGTTGGGTGTGTATATATTAGAACTGTGTATAATAGCTGTGTCAATGTACAGTTATTATTAGCTAAGAGTCGCATAGCTCCTTTAAAACAATTAACTATATCTAGTCCAATCTAGGCGCTAATAGCGGCATTGATTGCAGTAAGATTATTTTCTCAGGTAAAGGAATCTGAATTATTAATAAATATACCAAACTATAACCTTTTCTGTTGGACTGATTCTAGTGTTGTCATGGCGTGGATAAAAGATCCAGATCGGTGAAAGACATTCGTTAGCAATAGAGTGAAGGAGATACGTGAACATACCACAAGTAAAAATTAGTTTCACTTGCCTGGGAAGATGAATCCAGCTGATTTTCCATCAAAAGGATGTGATCCGAAAATTCTTCTTGATAGTCGATAGTGGCTTGGGCCTGAATGGCTAAAATTGCCACAACATAATTGGCCAAAATCAGAACTTAATGTCGATGAGAATGAAGTAAAGATGGAACAAAAAAGTTCAAATAATGTAAATACTGTTGTAAATAATATATTTTCTACTAATTTATGATATTTTTCTAAATATAATAAAATAATACGTATGATAGCATGGTTATATAGATTTCATAATAATATTAATAAAAAATGTATAAAGAATAATGATGGCAGTCTTAATTTAAAAGAAATTAATGATGCTGAATTGAAATTATTTTCTTTAATACAGAGAGAAAACTATGGTCAAGGTTATGAAGTAAAGCCTAATAAATTAAATTACTATAAAGATGAAAATGGGTTATTACGGATAAAAAGTAGACTTACCTTGAGCGAAGAAGATGAATATTTTATATCTCCGATAGTCTTACCTGGTTCTTATGATATAATAAAATGTATGGTAAGAGATTTGCATTTTAATAAAAATCACGCCGGCACACAAATGCTGATGAGTATATTGAGGGAGAGATTTTGGATTCTTGGTGTAAGGAAACTAGTGAAGAAGACTGTAAGAGAATGTGTAATATGCAGAAGATATAAAGCGAAGAGTGGACAGACATCTTTTGCGCCCTTACCATTGAGCCGAATAACATGTGGTAAGGCATTCGAAATAACAGGCGTTGATCTAGCAGGTCCATTGATATTACGTTCTAAAGAAAAATGCTGGATTATTATATTTACTTGCGCCGTCTATCGTGCTGTTCATTTAGAGCTTGCCAACTCTATATTGACTGAATGTTTCTTAATGGCCTTTCGTCGCTTCATATCAAGAAGAGGTCGCGTTAATGAAATATTTTCCGATAATGGTCGAAACTTTGTTGGCGCAAATAATTATTTTAAAAATGTTGATTGGGATGAAGTTACGAACCAATCTTCAATTAAACGAATAAAATGGAACTTTATTCCACCTGCTGCTCCTTGGTGGGGAGGCTGGTGGGAACGTATGCTTCGTGTAGTCAAAGATTTACTGCGCAGAACTCTTGGCAAATCATGTGTAAACTACGTCGAGCTAGAGACAATACTTTGTGACTGTGAATCTGTAATCAACTCACGACCATTAACTTACATTTCCGATAATACTGAAAATTTAATTCCACTGACTCCGACTATGTTCATACAGCCATTACCTTGTAACGACGTAACTGATTTAAATTTTATTGACTGTAATAGTTTCAATGTACGTCTCAAGTATTTACAAAAATTACGAATGGATTTTAGACATTAGATCGGATTAGATCGGAATACTTATCTACTCTTTTACAGAAAGGTAATGTGCGTAAAGTTCCTATAAAAGTAGGTGACATAGTATTAATAGAATGCGAGTCTAAACGAATAAATTGGCCTTTAGGTTTAGTTTTAGAGATTTTTAAGGGTATCGATGGTCATGCTCGTGTAGCTAAAGTTAAAACCGCTAGCGGCGAACGTATAAGACCATTTCAAAAACTCTATCCCCTTGAATTAAGTTCTTTAGATTCTTCCAATATAATTTCTAAAACTAACAACATAACACCTTTGGCATCAACAAAACTTTTGGCATCTCCTCCTTTACAAGTGCCTTTCATTTCTCGTTCGGGCCGTTTCATAAAAGTACCTGAAAGGCTTAACCTGTAAATGGTTATGTGATGTTTTTATTATTATAATTTTTCGAAAATAATTTATAATAATACAAATATTTTATATTCTTTCTCTTGTTGGCGCGGAGGATGTTGCGGATAGTTTTTAGTTTATGGTTTTTTATATTTTATTTTTACACTAGCTGAATACATATTTAAATTCAGAATCTTTTTACCTACTTGTTTTTGAAATATGTGTTCAGACAAGTGTCATTGTAAAATGTCGTACCGAGTGTATGTGAAAAATATAAGTTAAATATTGAAGCTTTTATTTGGTTCAATCTGCAAAACACGCACATCTCAACAGTAACCGTTACACCACTATTTACCTAGACTGTTATAAACTATATTTTAAAGACTCCATTGATTAATAGTAAGGTTTGTTTACGTTCTTATACGGGGTCATTGATCGAGCCCGTAGGGTATTTTGAAACCGATGTTGTTTTAGGAGAGAATAAGGCTGAAAATCTTAAGTTATTTGTTATAAAAAACGCCGGACCACCTTTGTTAGGTAGGTCATGGCCATTAAATATTGAAAATGTTTTAATAAAACATTTTGCTGTAAATAACCTTCAAGAAACAAATATTATTAATGAATTAAAATGTGAATTTTCGACCGTATTCTCCCCCGGTTTAGGAAGTTGTATTAAAAAAATTACATTACATTTAATGGACAAAACACCGATTTTCTTTAAAGCTAGATCATTACCCCTGGCGCTAAGAGGTCCTGTGGAGAAAATTGCAACGACTCGAGGCAGAGGGCACTATTTATAAAGTAGAATACTCAGATTACGTACGCCTATTGTTCCGATTATTAAGAAATCCGGTGATATACGCATTTGCGGAGACTATAAAGTAACAATAAATCCAAAATTAGTGAGGTGTTATATTTTCTAAAATTGACCTGAACAATGCTTACCAACAATTGTTTCTGTCAGATGAATCACAGGCATGTACAGCTATAACAACACACGTGGGAACTTTTGTTTATAAACGTACACCTTTTGGATTAACCTGTATACCCGAAAAATTTCAAAAGTTCATGGAAGAAACACTGCGGGGTCTTCGAGGGGTCACATGCTTCTTAGACGATATAGCTGTTACAGGGTCCAATATAGAAGATCATATTGCTAATTTAAGATCAGTTTTTGAAAGATTGCGTCAGGTTGGTTTAAGAATAAAGTTTGAAAAATGTTCATTTTTACATGATAGTATAACTTATGTGGGATTTATTATTGATAAAACCGATTTGCGCCCAGACCCAAATAAAGTAAACGCAATAGTTAGCGCTCCTGCACCCAGTGATATTACTCAATTACGTTCATTTTTAGGCTTAGTAAATTATTACGCTAAATTTATACCTTATTTAAGCACAACACTGCATCCATTGCATAAACTATTGCGTAAAAATGTTGATTGGGTCTGGACGGCAGATTGTGAGGAAGCTTTTAAATGCATTAAAAAGCATATTTTAGGTAAAAATGTATTGGTGCATGACGATCCGAATTTGCCTTTAGTAGTATCTGTAGATAGTAGTTCGTACGGCATCGCGAGTGTTTTATCACATCGTTTCCCAAACGGTGGAGAACGGCCGATTTGTTTCGCGTCCCAAACACTAAACTCTGCAGAAGGGGTACAGTCAGCTCGACAAAGAAGCTTTAGCTATTTTTAGGGGTGTTGTAAAACACCACCAATATTTGTATGGCCTGCATTTTACTATTAAGTCGGACCATAAACCGCTTACATTTATATTCGGCCCCAAAGTAAGTACCACAAACTGCTGCCAGTCAGTTACAAAGCTATGCCACAAGGCTGGCTGCATACAGCTTCGATATCGAGTTTGTAAAATCAAAAGATAATGGCAACGTCGATGCGTTAGCTCGATTGCCTTTGCCATTCGAACCTAATAAAACGGGTGCAATTTCTTATATTTATTATGTAGAAGAGGCTTTCCCGGTCAGTGCACGTTACAGACTCAAAAGGACCTAACTTTGCATAATATTTATAAATATATATTAAATGGCTGGCTTTAGAAAGTGAAAACATTAAACCATTTTGGTATAGAATAAATAACTTGTCTCTAGATAATGGGTGTATTTTATATAATCATAGAGTGGTAATTCCAGAGGTATTAAGAAAGGCTATATTAAAAGAACTACATGAAGGTCATTTAGGCATTGTTAAAATGAAAAATATCGCAAGGGGCTATGTATATTGGCCGAGGCTGGACCAAGAGCTGGAAGTGTTGTGCGGGGAATGTGTCGCATGTTGTCAGCAACGCGACGCGCCGCCACGCGCAACTTTACACCCTTGGGCTTTTCCGGCCCGTCCATGGCAGCGTCTCCACATCGATTTTGGAGAATTTCAAGGTAAGCATTATTTGGTTACTGTAGATGCCCATACCAAGTGGATTGAGGTCCAGAAGATGGCTGGCACGACGGCCGCGGCCGTAATACTAAAACTTCGTGAACTTTTTGCAAGATTTGGTTTGCCAGCACAGATCGTGAGCGACGGCGGACCATCGTTCTCGTCACGAGAGTTCTCTAATTATATGAGTAAAAATCTTATTTCTCATACTATTACGAGTCCTTATCGACCGGCCGAGAACGGAGCCGCCGAAAACGCTGTCAAGAGCGTCAAACGTGCGATGAAAAAAAGGTACTTATGAGGCGGTAGACGTGGAAACAGCGCTCGCTAAATTTTTATTTCAATATCGCAACTGCGAACATACAACCACAGGGGTCGCGCCGGCCGTCACGATGTTTGGTCGATCGTTGCGGGGAAGGTTGGATGCTTTACGCCCGGGTGTTGAACGACGCGTGGAAGCCGCCCAAGAACGTTCAAGTCGAGCGCGCCCAGGTTTTGAGCGTAGCGCACAAGTCGGGGAGCAGGTTCTCGCGCGGCATTATCGGCCAGGCACTCCAAAGTGGGCGCCCGCCACGGTCATGGACCGGCAAGGACCGCTCACATATCGGGTAAGGCTCACCGATGGTGAAACGTCGTCACAATGGCAACGCCACATTGATCAAATTCTTTCTAGGCCGCCAAGAAAGAGTTAATCACTTTCTATGATAGAAGATCCGACTTCGTCATCGTCAAATGGAGCCAAGACAGTAGAAAATAGTAAGTTAGAAAGTAACAGTGACACCAATGCCAATATGTTATCAGCGCCTCCTATAACGCCACCAGGTAGGGATGAACAACAAGAGTTTGATATGCACGACTCAAGTTTTCACGATTGCATTGCGTCGGTGATGGAAGAGGACGAGGATAGCAATTGTGTAAAAACTTTTAAAACTCCCCGTAAATAGATATATAAAGGCAGATATGGAAAGTGATTGCTATAAGTACCCTATTTTTTTTTTGTGTGTTTTTTTTTTAATAGCGTTAATATTTTTTTATAACCTATGCTAAATAAGGTCGTAACTAAGTAAATAGACCTATATATTTCCTTATCTTAATATTTTTTGTTTTTGGTGGGTGGTTATTTTATTATTTGTAATGTATTTTTTATTCATTTAATAAAAAGCATATTGTTGAAATGGATACCTAACTAGTTACTATAGATGTTTATATTAGTTTTAAGTCTTAAACTTTTTTTGAATTAAGAAGGGAGGTGTAGTATACTTGTATACCTATATTGTACAGTATATATAATAAATCAGTTGTGTCATGGACTCGGACTTTCATTGTCGTGTAACCGCGCACCCTACAGATATTACTACTACTTATATGTGTTAATAAAGTCATCAAAATCAAGGTCTAAATTACTAGAAGCTTATAGAAATTAATTTAAATATTTTTGTGAATATCATAGTTCATACAATCATTTTGAGGAAGATATAAAATATTTCTAAATAATATTTAGTTATAGAAAATCTATTATTATAAATTAAGTACGTAATAATTATTTAAAGGTGAATCTTTAATAAATAAATTTTAAAAAACAATCATAGTGCTCTTAAAATATAAACAGTTTATTTTCACCTTGTCGTAGGTGGAACAACGCCGGTGTTTTGAGCCTACATCAACAAGAGGCTAGCTTAGCGCGGTGTTCATATACGAGTACCTACATGGTAGTTTAGGTAAACAGGTATTTGTTTTATATAGTAAAATTTGGCCCTACCAGGGTTCATGTGGGGTGTACATGAACCCTGGTAGGGCCAAATTTTTACCAATAATAATTATATTGTTAATATGTGTATATGAAATGCAAATTAATGAAATCTATAGTTCTATACTAATATTATAAAGAGGTACGAGTATATATATAAGACAAAGTTTGTGAGGTTGTAGGGGGTAATCTCTGGATCTATATTACACCGATTTTGAAAATTCTTTTAGTGTTGGATAGCCCATTTAACGAGGAAGCCTATAAGCTATAACATCACGCTACGACCAATAGAAGCGGAGCATCAATAAAAAATGTTGGGAAAACGAAAAAAAATTGTTCCTTTTAGGAGCTTCCGTTGCGTGAGCTGCAAAATTGGTCTGCGTAACTATAACCGTTTGGTTATAGTTACGCAGACCAATTTTTAATGGAAGCACATGTCGCAAAAGAAAGAAGAAAAGTTTACTTGTCCATAGAAATTGCTTATTTTAACATTACTATTTGTATAGAGAAACCAATTTGATTTCTTAATCAAAGTACAACCTCCCAAAGTCGCTACGTCAAGGCAAAGCAGCGAGCCGGCGATTTAGCGATTTAGCCGGCAGGGTGGGAGCGATAAATATTATTAAACAACAATATATTGATCGACCTAATTCATGGACTTTGTAAGACTGCTTACTATCAGATAGATACAAAGTCACTTGACGTGCAACAGTAAACAAAAATCTATTTATTGAGTATGTATACTCAATAAATAGATTTAAAGGTTGACTAGTGAATCTAATACTCGGCATAAAAAATATACTATCCATAATATTCTTTCGTCTTTCACCATATAAACATATGGATATGCTGGTGTAACATAGCAGATGGACCATGGGCAATGGATGAGTATAGTGGTGTTGTCAAAAAAATCAACTTACAGTTTTAACGTTCACGTTTTAAAGTTCTAACGATATCGGTATTGCTTCATACATTAAAAAGACATATGTGTGTGCTAAATAATACTCAAATAATTTGTAGAAAAACATTCCAAGAAAGCTTTGTAAATTTTATTGTTTGCACAATTCCAAAAACTTTCTAAGAAAAAAGAATATTGAATAAATAATATTCTGTACCCAAATTCATAGGTATAAAAACACAAGTGGACGCAAGTAGGTATTATCTCTCTCTGCCTTCTCTATATTATTAAAAAAGTTTTTTTTGGGAAAATATTTTATAAAATAGGATTGAGCTCATTGAGCCTATAATACCACCTGTTGATTACCTACTTGCTTATGTTGAAAAATATTGTCTGAAAGAATTGCTACAATATCTAAATGAAAATTTGTATCTGAACCATAAAATATTTTTAATATAGTTTTACCTCAAATTTTAAGGCTTTTTTATATATTTTTATTAAAGCACGGCATGTAACTTTGTATCTATATGATGGTAAGCAGACCCCAAAGTCCAAGAATGGGGTCGATCAATTTAATTGTTGTTTTAGAAAATTTATCGCTCCCACTATGCCGGCTAAATGGTGCGGTTACGAAATGGCTTTACGAGTATATATAATTTTAATTATATCCTCGCTCAAATCAACCGCCCGTTTCTTAACCGCACCCTGAAAGAAGAATATGATGCAGAGTATCCTGAAAACCAGTGACCCCAAAGACTGTAGTACTGTTGACGATTTTGAATCTGTATGGTCGGTGGTAACGAGACCGGCTCTACCATAGATTTGCGGATTGTAGCAACGTAACGTATAGGTGACCAATAACCAATAGGGCCTCTTTATTTTTAGTAACAGGATTTATTCAATCCTGTTACCATTACGTTACGTTGCTACAATGCGCAAACCCATGGTAGAGCCTCTGGTCGACCTAGCGAAGTTATAGAGGCCTTCCTTCCATTTAAAATTACCACCTTATGGTTCCGAAAAAGAAAAAAAAACTATAAAGGAAACTTTATGGTGAGATGAGGTGTCCGCCCGTCCATTTGTTCGCCTGTGTGTCTGCATAATAAAAGAACCAATTTTATTGAAGCACGTTATGTGACTTTGTATCTATATCATGATAAGCGGCCTTACATTCCTAATTAAAAAGCTGCCAAATCACATTACACATTTATTTACGACTAGTTTATATAAATGGCTGTTTGATAAAATATTAAGTTATATTATAACTTGGGTAATGGTTTTATAAATATCAACATTTTATTAAAAAACAAAAGGAAATGGCTAAATGTAGAGAGATAAACTGATAAAATATTTTGTAACCTACAAATTATTTTTAATTTGAATTTTAAATTACAAAGTCCATGAATGAGGTCGATCAATACATTGTTGTTTAACAACATTGATCGCTCCCACTAGGCCGGCTAAATACGGTTAGGAAACGGTAGGTTATAATATAAATTGCATTGAGAGTTACTTTAATATCCTGCTGCTTTATCGTCAAAAGAACTTCCCCTTTCGTAACCGCACTATAAAGGGATACTATAATACCACCCCGAGAAACCGAAGCATGACTAGGTCACTGAGATCGGTCGGCCGGCCTAGCGTAGAAAGACTATCTCCCAAACGATGATCCTTAACGATGCTACTGTGATCACACTAACATTATTATTGACCCGAGTGAGAAACGATACCTACTACCTCAAAAATACTCGATACGAAAGCGTTGGGCAATATTTTATATAGGCAATATTATATATTGTTATCTAAAAAAAATCTTTATATACCTAAGAGAGCAACAAAATATAAATATTTGTAATTTGTTCCTAATAATTAAACCCAAACAAAAAAATAATTGAGCTTCCTAAAACCAAATAATATATAAAAAAGAGGTCAAAAAACAAAGGTATTCAGTATCCACCAGTGTTGCCAGATATTTTTTCGGGGATTTTTTTTTGTCGAAAACGGGGCATAATAAAAAAACGTAAGTCAAATAAAAGGATATGAAGTTAACTATAGAAAATGAATTTTAATGAACAAGCTCATTTACAGCTACAACTATTTTAGGCTTCATTTGTAATAACTATTGTAATTACGAAGACTGTTCTTTGCCTAAAAACTTTAATTAACCAAGTACCTTTAGATACCGTTAAAGTATGATAACCTTAAAAGCTAATTTTGTAATTGATTAGGCTGAGAAGTCTTATAGATCCTTAATTTTTGTATTTAACAATAAATTAATGACTGTCTGTTTTACCCTGTAAGGCAGTAAAGTCTTTAGAGGAATATAATATAAATAAGTAAGACGTATTTTAGTATTTACAATTGTTTAATTATTTACTAATACGTATTTATATTTCTCCGAAGGTTTAACTTCTGTTATATTTTCAGTTTTTTTTCCTCATCCACTTTTCATTCGCTTCGACCGACGACCGACCGGCTTGCCTGTCTTGCCCCGTTTCTGCCGCGCGTCGAGGTAGTAGGTAATCTCCGAAAAGCCTCCTGCTCGGGGTAGGTATATTATTTTGCCCTAAAACCGGGACGTCTGGCAACACTGCCATCCATCCATCGCTGACACACCTGTCACCAACCGGTGTAATATTAATGCTAATACCAGTTTCACCCTTTCGAAAACATTTCAGGTAAACCACTCAACAATTTATATAACAAATGAAAGCCCTTTGGATCCGATAAGGCGTAATATGAATTCGGGACATGAATTTTTATTTCAAGCCGCGTACAGTTGTCTACATATAACTACAGTGACCTGTATTTAACCCTTAAGATGACATGAAATAATTATGATCAATTATAACCTCATAGTCTCTCCTCGACGATGGAAGTTCACAATGTAGTATCGATTCGATGCTAGCGGCGTCACATAAGTTTTAAGTAAATTAAAAAGCAATAAAGGTTTTGGAACGCATCCTCCGCTGTCGCTCAGCCCCCGTAGCACGGCCACATCCAAGACAAGACATGAGAGCGTGTCCGTTGACAATCTTTCACATCAGTCTTATCCTACAGTCGCAACACGGCCACTTCAAGACAAGACTAATGTCTTGTCATGAGTTTTATCTTGCTAGGTATTGGGTGTAATAAATCTTTAGTAATGTTTAACTTTTTTTAATCCTTTAATGTCTAGTAAAAAAAAAGTGGGAATTACGGGAAAATAAGCATTATGATAATGAGGGAATTTTGGGAACATGGGAACAATATTTTAAAAAGTAGTGTAAAGGTGGGAAAATGCTTATAAGAGAAAGTATGCTATGACGTGGGAATTTTGAAAAAGTAGTCATGTAGAAATTGAAAATTCCAACTTTAAAAGTAGGAAAAAGTCCCACTCGACGAAGAAATGATTTTTAGTGGGCTTTTTCAGGTCACACTTTTTTAAAAAGTAGGAATAAGTCCCACTTGACAAAAAAAATATTTTTAGTGGGACAAAAATCTCATTTTATGAAAAGTGGAAAAAAGTCCCACACACTTTTTTTAAAAGTAATAAAAAGTCCCACTTGACGAAAAAATGATTTTTAGTGAGAAAATAATCCCATTTTATGAAAAGTGGAAAAAAATCTCACATAATGAATAAGCGGAAAAAAAAAAAATAATAAAAAAAATCCTAACTTTTTTATAAAAAAAAAGTGGGACTATAAAAAATTCCCACAAAAAAATCATTTTTTCGTCAAGTGGGACTTTTTCCTACTTTTTAAAAAAGTGGGACTTTAAAAAAAAATCCCCACTTTTTATTAATGACATCTTTCCCCAATACCCATGTTCCTATAATTCCCACTTTCCCATAATACAATTATTCCCTAATTACTACTTTTCCAAAATAATCAAACAATTTCACGCAAGATTTCTATGTCACCACATAAAGCAGAACGTGATAAAAACCCGCCATAATAGTCTTTATCGATGTGACAAATCTTTAAGTCTTGGGCTCCCATGCTGAGAAGAGTGAATGAAAACAAGACTTATACTTCATAGCAAGATTTTGAAGTCTTGTCTTGGGAACCCGTGCTAGCATAAAGTCACGCCACACCGTTTTGACGTTTGCTCGCGACTTGTATCGCGTCTTGGGTTGGCCGTGCTAAGGCTGCTGCACTCCCGCGCATTGAAGTGTCATTCGTTTCTTATGTCAAGTTGGCGTCGCATCTAACAAAAAATAATTTAATTTTATTTCTAGTTGATTTAGTTATTTTAAGTTGTGTTTCAGCATTAAAAATGGGAAAAAGAAAATATGAGAATAGTTTCAAATACAAGAAAATTAAAAATTAAGGAAACTCTTTAAAAAGGTGAAGAAATGGTTCGCTCAAAGCGATCATGAAACCAAAGGTGAATTTCTATTTGTCTTATTAAAATCCTATCGAAAATACATAACGCTCAACTATTAATGTAATCAACTTTGTGCTGTTGAGAAATACATATTGTTACCTTGTACACTCATTGGGAATGTATATGGTTTGATATCTCGCCACTGCTTTAGAATGTTATATATCATTGAAAGAAAAGAAAGAAAGAAAAACTTTATTTCATTGCGATACTAAATCTGAGTATTGAATGATTTTTGTAACCTGGGACATTCTTTGGGAATGTATATGGTTAGATATTTCGCCATTGCTTTACTGTTAAGAGTTAAGAATGGTTTTTTACATTAAAAGTGTATTTTTATATATCATTGCGATACTGAATGAGAGTATTGAATTACTTTTGTAACCTGGGACATTCTTTGGGAATGTATAAGGTTAGATATTTCGCCATTGCTTCACTGTTAAGAGGTAAGAATAATTTTCACATTAAAAGTTCATTTTTATATATCATTGCGATACTGAATCAGAGTATTGAATGATTTCTGTAACGAGTCCAGTACTGTAAGACTCATACCATCGGCTACGACAAGGTGGGAATAAAAAACCGTCCCTGGGTACCCTGGGGCCGTCTAGGCGGTAAGGCACCCGTAATGCTATGTAAGTATCTTCATGATCAATTGAGTCCAAAAATATTTTGCAACACAGTCAGAATTTTATATAGCTAAATATGTTAAAAATAATAATAACAATTTCATTGCAATACTGTTGAGAGTATTGAATGACTTTTATAATCAGCCTGGTGCTGTAAATTATAAAAAATAAAAATAAATAAATGTATGTAAGTAATTCATAAAAATAATTTTATGTAATTGAAAAAAGAACTTATACCTGCATCTTCAGGATCAATTAAGTCCAAGAATATTTTACAACAAATAATTTTATATAGCAGAATTTGTGAAAAATACAATCTCGTTGCAATACTGTCAAGAGTATTGAATGACAATGATTTATAATAAACCTAGTAGTGTAATTCAGAATACCTACAAATTCATAAAAATAATTTTATGTAATTGATAAAAACAATTTGTACCTGCATCTTCAGGATCAATTAAATCCAAGAATATTTTACAATACAGAATTTTATATAGCAGATTTTTGGGAAAAATACAATCTCTTTGCAATACTGTTAAGAGTATTGAATGATAATGATTCATAATAAACCTAGTAGTGTAATTCAGAATACCTACAAAATTTTTATTCATTTTAAATTTTAAATGAACCAAAAATATTTTACAATATAATCACAATTTTATATAGCAGATTCTGTGAAAACTTAACAGTCTTTACTAGAAACTCATATACATGAGAATACACATACTTTAACCCAAAAAGATGTAGAATATTTGCTGTACTGGGGCCAACCAAAACAGACCAGGAGACATCCTTTGTACATTCCCCTGTACAAAGTAGTAATATAAGACCAGCAAAGTAGCACTAAGTAAGGTCCTACATTTTCACTTGCAAAAGAAAATAAATAATATATATTCATTTAATAAATTACAATTTAGTTATTAAATGTCTTCATGAGGCAGTCAAACTGCTGTGCAATATTCTAAGAGGTTTTTTGATATCTGCTTTAATAAAAACTCGAATGTCTTCACGGAAATCCAGATGCTCTTGTGTTTAGAAGTGACCTATTAGAAATAATAAAAACAGCTAGGACTGTTCAAAGATCCAGCCAGGAGCTGTGTACTACCAACCAAAAATGGACAAATAACCATACTAAATCTCCCTGAGACCCCTTAATCATCCAACTTCAAACTGGTGGGCCCCTCCTTGCTTTAACAGGAATGCATAGGGCAGACAGAACCGTGAAAACTCAAAAAAATTTAAACCTGCAATATATTTAAACATTATATAATGTAGGAGCCATAAAACCTGTCCAATAAATTCAAATTATTGTTGCTCCCCGATTTCAATAATAATATGAATACTAGTCATTTTTAATTAGATGCTACCTTACTGAATGTAAGTTAATAAATAGTAATGGGGTTTTTTGGCTACTAATCCTAATATGCCAATTTATGTGATAAAAATATCATGGTAGAATTGGAATCCTTTTTAGTTTTCACAAACTTTAACAGTTTTTCTGTTTTATTCTTATAAACTATAAGGTTTTTCCTTTGTGTACACAATATATTTTTTCAAAACTATTGAATCTGATAATGACTAAGCTTTCAATGCTGTTCAATATCTAGATGACTACCTTATATAAGTGATTCTTATTACGGCTGTATATAATGCATAAAATATATAAATATAGCTGTAATTTAATAGATATCTCATACTCATACTCGTTTATATATAATACCCAAAAAGGAAATATTAATTCCTTATGGAGATACACACACATGTGCTTCAAGGCTAGGTTGGGGCGCAACTTGTGGTACAAATAGGGCCGTCCGGTTCATGGACCAATAAACACGGATTACTTATAAAAACACTAGAACATTAAGACAACCTGTTTTGGTTTGCACTGCTTTGCTATAAATAAGTGTAACTGTAAGACACTTTTACATATTAACAATACATCTCCATTTCACAATTGATTAGGGGTTCAATCCCCTCCTACACAGAATAGCAAAGAATATTTGGCAAAGGTGTGAAAGCCATAACATTTACATCAAGAAATATTTACAAAATCATATCAAGAAATAATTACAAATTTTAAACAACCAGAGATATACCTGTTTGTTCAACAATTACTACCAATGGTAAAAAAAAAAAAAAAAAAACAATATATGCTTTTACCTAACCCTTGAAATGATACAGACAGTACAAATATAATAGTTCTTGTACTATATTGGTAGACTCAACCTTGGGATCCATTATTTACGAAACCTGGTGATAGAGTTTTTATCACCGTCAATAATTCTCCCGGATACAAAACCTTGTGCATTTCCAGATAACCGCACCTATCCCTGTTAGTCAGCTTGGTTGGTAGCCTGGAATAAATATATATAAATAGGGGTTTGAATGCCAAGGCAGTTAATATTAGGTAAAGGTCTTTGTCAGATAATACTTTCCATATATTGCGGTGTATATAAGTAAGAAATATAATGCTGAAATAAGCAATATAATTAATATAATTACTTATTTACCAGAAAAATACCAACCAAGGTACATCTCTATTCTAGATTTATCAATAGCAGATCTGCTTTTTCATTGTATGTAGGACCCAAACTGGGTGTTTACAATAAAATCAAATAATTAAGAGTTTCTTCCAAAATATACTTGGGTGGGATTTGTTCTTAAAAAAATTTCTAAGAAAACTTTTATTTTTTTAGCCTCACCGGATAAAAGGGCTTAATTTTGGGGTTAATAAATATTAATTAATGACATTAAAATTTATCGGAGTATTAATATTTTTAAAATTACTAAACTCATCTGGGCCTAAATTGGCGTCTGCCTTTTATAACTCTGTCTTGCTTTAATTCTTGACCTAATGTATGCAGGTACTGCTCAGGTGTAATCAATTATTAAAAATGTAGCAAAAAGTTTAAAAAAGAAAGACAAACTAATTAAATTGAACAACCTCACATGTTGTAACTCTCAGTAATTGTACTAAGGATAAAAAAAAGAAAAATCTTCGAGATAATCATCAACATCAACATCAACATAACTAAATTTACAGACCATTCCACCAGACATGCTGCCACAGCAGCAGTTTTGAGGAGTTGAGCAACTAAACTAATGATAAAATAAGAAGAACGACTGGTTGGGCTAGCCAGTTCAAAATGTTTTTGGTGGTTTAGTAACTGCCCAATTCTTACATTGGTCATAACTCTTTTAGCTTTGTGGAATCAGTTTTTTCTTAAGCAGTAATTTTAATAATACCTAAATAGTTTTTTCTTAAGACTTTTCACATTTTTTATAAACTTTAGTCTAGTGTACGAGTATTTAGAATAATACTTGTTAATTAGTAAAACAAAGACTGATTCTACAACTTGACTTTGAACATCTACATTGTGAACTTCCATCGTCGAGGAGAGACTATGAGGTTATAATTTAATAATCAAACGAACTTACCTGTAAGTGAAGTTCGATTGAAATTATACCTCGTAGTCTCTCCGAAGACGATGGAACCCACCCTCCCTTAACCATTTTCTTTACCCCATAAGCGTTGTAGAATCTGGAGCAGCATCCGAAACGAATGACACTTCAAAACCTTTCTTCCAAAACCTTTATTGCTTTTTAATTTACTTAAAACTTATGTGACGCCGCTAGCATCGAATCGATACTACATTGTGAACTTCCATCGTCTTCGGAGAGACTACGAGGTATAATTTCAATCGAACTTCACTTACAGGTAAGTTCGTTTGATTATTAAATTAACTTTTATGATTTGGTTTGTTTTATCAGATTCAATTGAAAAAAATACATCCCCGGAGGAGAAGAGGGAGCGCCGCGAACGCCATCCCGCGGCCCCCGCTCTCCCTGCCGACCCCGACATCCAGCCGACTCCGCGCCGCCGCTCGGACCCGCGCCTGCACCGCAGACACTCCACCGGGGTGCTGCCGTCGCCGCGCCCTCCGAGTGGAAATGGAGGAGTCCACCCCGGACCTACCGGCACCACTCCCGCAGCGCGACCCAAGGCGCGCACGGGTTGTGGCGCCGAAACATGAGCAGCCGGACGCGAGCGCCGCTCGCCCCGCCACCGTCGCCCGTGCCGGCGCCGCTCGCCACAGCGATGCGGCCCGCACCGGACCCGCCCAGCCGACTGCGAGCGCTCCGCGCCCGGTCGCCTCTGCCCAACCCGGGGCTACCACCCGCCCCGGACTTGCCGCCCGCCTGACCACCGACGCCCAGCGCTACATACCGCTGGGCGCCCGATCAAGTGCCGCCGGCCCTGTGCAGAGCTCCACCCGCCCTGCAGCCACCGACGGCGCCCGCCCTGACACCACTGGCAGCCACTCTGCCGCTGCTGAGCCTACCTTCGGAGGGGCCCAACCGCGAAGTTTAGGCGGCATGGATATTGTAATCACACCAGGTACCTCCGTCTCATACGCCGCGGCCATAGGTTCGAAGCCCTCTGCTTCGAACGCGGTCGCCGGCGGGACGGCTTCCATCTCTATCCCCCCTGCGGCTGTAAAACGGGAATCCCAACCGCGCTTTCCGCCCTTCATTGTGGAAAGGCTGCCAAATTGGGCATTTCACTTCCGGGTGCTCAAAGCTAAGCTAGGGCACCCTGTCAACGCACGGCCGTTTGGGAACGGCATTCGATTTTTGCCGCGTAGTGACGCTGAATTCCGTGAGGTTCAGCGTTACTTAACCCACATCGAGAAAGAAGAGAACCTCTCGTGGTTCTCTTATTCACTCCCGGCAGAGCGCAGCCTGAAGGTTGCTATTCGAGGTCTGCCGGTCAACACAGAGGAGCCGCAAATACAAGAAGCACTCCGGGAGCTCGGATACGACCCTGAATTTGTTAAACAAATCCAGGGACGTTCCGGACGCCCCGGATGCATATTCTTCGCCCAGCTGCGACGAACCGCAGACCTCACTCCCGGAGTCTACAGCGTGACCGAGCTGCTGGACATGAAGGGAGTTGTTATTGAAGCCTGGATCGGAAAGAAGGGCCCCTCGCAATGTCACAGATGCCAGCAGTTTAGACACTCCTCCCATATGTGTCACAGACCGCAGGCCTGTGTCAGATGTGGAGAGGGGCATCCGGCAAAGGAGTGCCCCCGCTCCCGCGAGGACGCTCCCAGCTGCGCCAACTGCGGCGGTGACCACACCGCTAATAACACCTCCTGCCCCGTTTTTCGCCGTGAGCTGCGAAATAAAGCGGCGGGAACCATAGCCCTGTCGACCGCCGGCAGGGCCCCAGTTTCGGGCCCGGAGAGGACGGGACAGGTGGCGCGGGGCCCTTCTCTGCCCACCACGCTCCAACCCCAGGCTAACGACCCAACGCCGAGGAATACCGTTCCCAAGCGCAAAAAGCGAGGGGGCCGGAAAAGCAAAAGCCGTAAGGCCCGAGCCGGACCGGACTCCACCGCTCCAAGGGGGGGGCCCTCAGCTCCCCCGCCATCAGCGATACCATACGTGGCGCAAAGAGCACTGGAACTCATTCCAGTGAAGGCTGTAGCCACGCTCCTCCTCGATATATTACGAGCTATCGAGGCCGGGAAGGAACCTCAATCTGCAATAATGTCCGGACTCGCCGGACTTACTGTTAGCAGAGACGAGTAAGGCGCCTCACGCCTACTTGCGCGTGGTGCACTGGAATGCCCGCGGACTGCGAGAGCAACGTCGCACTTTGCAAATTTTTCTTAGAGACCAGAGAGTAGACGTGGCGCTGATTATCGAGACCCTCCTCTCCTCCTCGATTCCCTTTAAGATTCCCAATTACATCGCCTACCGGAAAGATGAGCTTACGGACCAAGGCCACGCCTATCGTGGGCTAATGGTCTTGGTACGTAGGAACATCATCCACCAACCCCTTCCAATCCTGTCACTCCAATCCCCCTATACGTTGGGTGTGGCACTGCATATAGGTGACAGAGAGCTGCACCTATATGCCGCTTATAAGCCGCCGCAGGCGAAGCTTGATACGAGGGGACTGCGTCAACTGCTGGATACGCAAGTCCCGATCCTCGTCGCCGGCGACTTCAACTGCAAGCACCCAGCTTGGAACTCCGGCCAAATTAATCCCGCGGGGAAACTCCTGCTACGGGAATCGGAGCGGGCGGGGTTCTGTGTGTCCGGCCCGGGCGGCCCGACGTACGTGCCAGCGCAGAGTACGCTCTCGCCGGACGTGCTGGACATACTGGTTCACCGTAACCTGCCCTGTTCCCCGGAGCAGGAAGTTCTCAATGACCTAGACTCCGACCACCTCCCGGTCCTAGTCACCCTGTCCACCCTCCCTACCAAGGCCTCTCTTCCAGTACCACGTAAACGCGTTAACTGGGAAAAATTTACAAGGTCGCTCGACGACTTCACGCCGACTTTCCCCATCTCGACGCCGGCGGACGTGGATAGGCTCGCGTCCGAACTGACTGTACAGTCCCGCAAGTCCCTAGAGGGGGCCTCCACGGAGTCCCCCCCGCAAAGGGGCTCACCACCCCTTCCCCAGAACATCAGGGACTTACTGAAAAGTAAGAGGGATCTGCGGAAACTGTGGCAGCGTACCCGCTGCCCGTCAGTGAAGACCGACCTAAACGCGCTCGCGGCTCGAGTGAGGAAGGCCCTCGACATGCTTTACGCCGACCGTTGGGAAGCTCGGATCCAGGACGCAACCGGTGACCTACAGGGAGTTCATCGGCTGTGCGCCTCGATGTCCGGTGCGCCACCACCGATTCATCCCCTCCTCGATAGCGACGGAGCCCCGAGATTTCGAACGGAAGATCGTGCCCGGATATTTGCCGAATGCCTAGAAGGACAATTTCGTCCTAACCCACCTGATTCCATAGATCATGTCGCAGAGGTAGATCGCGTAGTGGAGGCCGGCCTCCAAGACGCGATACCCGAGACGGAACCCTCAGTGATATTCTCCCCTGGTATGGTAGCGCGTGCCTTCAGCCGCGTAAAACCCAGGAAGGCCCCCGGGGCCGATGGCATTAACAATATGGCCATCAGGTGCATGCCACCGCGAACAATCGCAGCCTACACCCGCCTATTCAATGGCATCATGCGCACGGGTCACTTCCCAACAATGTGGAAGGAGGGGCGCATCATTATGATACCAAAACCTAGGAAGAATATCAAGCTCCCAGAAAGCTATCGTCCGATAACTTTATTACCGGCGATTTCCAAAGTCTTTGAGAAGCTACTTTTGCGACATATCGTACCTCATTTCTCTCCTCGCGACGAACAATTTGGTTTTCGTAGCGAGCACTCGACGACTCTCCAGTTGACGAGAATCCTGCACAGGATGACGATGGCGTCTGATAGGCGAATCTTCTCCTGTGCGGTTCTCCTAGACATGGAAAAAGCATTCGACAAAGTCTGGCATAACGGGCTTTTGTTCAAAATCTTGCAAACCGAAATACCTCGTCGCGTAGTACGAGTTGTAGCCTCTTTCTTAGAGGGCCGTAGCTACCACGTCACTGTTGAAGGTCTTTGCTCACAAACTTACCCCATCGCAGCGGGCGTACCGCAGGGAAGCTGTCTTTCCCCGGTTCTCTACTGCTGTTACACTGACGATATTCCGCTGGCTGAGAAGGACGTGGAGCTGGCTCTGTACGCGGACGACGCCGCCTATTTCTCGTTCTCTATGAACGCGAAAATGGCGGCAGTCTACATGCAGAGACAGCTCGATTTACTTCCAGACTGGCTCTCGAAATGGCGCCTACGTGTAAACGTAAAAAAGACCCAGGCGATTATCATCCGCAGAGAGGACCGGGGAGTAGGCCGTACCCCCCCGCCCCCGCTCCAGCTTTGTGGACAGTCCGTTGACTGGTCCAAAACTGTGATGTACCTCGGAGTCAAAATTGACCACAAACTCAAAATGAAGCCGCACGTCACAATGACGCGAGCTAAAGCGGCGGTCGC
The DNA here is from genome assembly GCA_947458855.1 of Monopis laevigella. Classification (NCBI taxonomy): domain Eukaryota; kingdom Metazoa; phylum Arthropoda; class Insecta; order Lepidoptera; family Tineidae; genus Monopis; species Monopis laevigella. Next base: position 15,744,410 of record OX381583.1, on the reverse strand, counting down.
ACGCTGTAGGCTGCGTCCAGTGTGTTCATCCTGATTACCATTAAAAACAAAAGTGGCCATTTATAAACTATATGTTCGGCCTATTCTCACCTACGCGTCACCAGCTTGGTACGCGTTGTGTGGGAATAAACAAAGGGCGCAAATAGAGGCGCAACAAAATAGAAGCCTGCGCGCAATAACTGGCGCACCAATTTATATGCGCAATGACTCGCTGCGACGAGACCTCCGGATGGAAACACTGCACGACTTCATCGTTCGTCTGACCACCCGTATGTTCTCGCGTGCAGATGCATCAGGCCACCCGCACATTCGGGACCTGACGCCCCTGAAGCCCCTCGAATCCGTCGACCAGTAAAAAGGTCACGCAAAGACCTATCCGTAGTCACGGGTAGCGAACAGCTGTTATTGAAAGAGGTCACGACCTCGTAACAATTTCCCGTCTCCTGCAAGGGGGTATAGAGATGACTAGACGCGACCACGTCTCTGATCCGTAAGTCATCACTGGCAACACACTGCTCGAACACCTTGGTTTTTAAACACTGCGGTATTTGGGGCGAGAAGATATTACGTAGCCTCCCGATGTAATGTTTACTTCGACATGTTTCGCTTCTCCACGAAGCATCTTCAAAATTCATCTTCAAGAGCATCTTGAAGATGAATTTTGATTCGTTGATTCGTTTATGGAGAAGCGAAACATGTCGACGTCGCACAGACAGGTATTTTAACCTAAAACGTGCTCATAAATCAAATTTATCAACATTCACTTCTAAGAATGAGATTATGTTCCAAAGCAGGTAGATAAACTGACCACGTGTTAAAGAACCCGCTACCTGAATAGATCGTTCCAATTCCCTGTGCCATCAGTCGTAACTCAGCACTCGTTATTTACGCGCGTATTTGTTTGCGACATTTCTCAAAAGCCTTATTTCTGTGTTGTATTTGTATATGTTAAAAGTGATTTTAGTGAAAGAAGTTAATATGGATATCGTCAGTCAAGGTATGTACAATATTTTGAGTATAAATTTGTTTTTGTTTTAAAGTTTATTTAGTCTTATCTAGTAGTATAACTAATTACCTAAAATACTTTACCCTTTTCGTCTTTTTGAACCAACATTGGTGTTTTTGAATATATACAACAGGCCGCAACAACATCAAACCCACTTGGTATTATAGTTTAGGGTATCTACTATAAATGTAGCTAAGAAAATCATTCACAACTATTCACATCCTGGAAAAAAAAATCCTTGAATACACACCCTTTGGTGCAATTTCAAACACATTTTTAATTTGTTCTAGATATTGGTCGTTCTGTCATGTCTATGACCAGAAAACAACTGCATGAGTTGGTTAGAGGAAGCTCCCGACGATTGCTTAATGAAAAACTTGAAGATTTAGAGGAAAAAATTGTAGTGATAACAAAGTGCCCTCCTGAGAAAATAAATGAACTTAAAAAAATTATCAAAGTTTTTAAAGTTGTTTATAAACGAAAATGGATCTCTTGTAATAGTACCGAAACTCGTTTCTTAGAAAACAACAAAGAATGGCTTAGCGAAGATATTGTACTACCTTCTGGTCCGATTCGCAGAAATTCCAAAGGTCGCCCAAGTAAAGAATTCGGAGAATCAAGTGACCAAACAAAGCGCCGCAAAACAATGGATCTTAGAAGAAATGTGCCCGTTAATGAACTTACATATGCCGCACAAATGAGTCAAAGGGCCGCAGGTAATATTGATGCTGCTAAAGTGATACAAGAAGTGACCAAATCTCCAACGAGCGCTATGAAATTTCGGAATGCGGCTGCGATTGGTAGTAAAACCACAACTACTAATAAACATACCGCAGAAGAAGCTTTAAGCATATACGTCGAAGCTAATTTGACTGTTAATCAATATGAGGTGATCTATCAGGCCAACAAAGAGGTATATCCCTGCTATACCTACGTTCAAAGGGCTAAACAAGATTGTTATCCATCAAAACAAGTCAGTGAGACAGTTGCAGAGGTGAAACTTCAAGATTTAGTGGATCACACATCATCGCGATTGTGCAAATATTTGAAACCGGTTCTCGAGCAGTGTTTTGAGAATACAAACACAGTTTTAACTCTTATATATAAGTGGGGATGTGATGGATCTGCTCAAACCCAATATAAGCAAAAGTTTGAAGAAGACGGTAATAGCGATGCTAACATATTTGTGAGTTCTCTTGTGCCCCTTCGTCTGATGTGTTCTGATAAAATTATATGGCAGAATATGCAACCTTCTTCGCCAAGATATTGCAGACCAATACGCTTCCGTTATGTGAAAGAAGACAAAGACATCACTAACGAAGAAATCAAATATATTGAAAACCAAGCATGCAATCTACAAGAAACGAATGTAAGTGATCTCATAAAAGTGAACCATGTACTGCTGCCAACAATGGTCGATGGAAAGGTGTGCAACGCTGCCACGAATACTGCATCAACAATGCGTTGCTATATTTGCGGTAAAACTTCAAAGACTTTTAACGATTTGTCTTCCACAAACCTGGAGAATCCTGAGACATTTAAATTTGGGCTGTCAATATTGCACGCCAGAATCAGGTTTTTTGAATTTTTGCTGCATCTTTCATATAAAATAAAAGCAGGAGTGTATGAGAGTCGCATAACAGCGAAAAGTGATAAAGAAAAAATCCAAGCGGCCAAAGTCAGTATTCAAAAAGAATTCCGCAATAAAATGGGTTTACTTGTGGATATTCCGAAAGCTGGGTATGGCACACCAATGATGGTAATACATCACGGAGGTTTTTTAATAACGAAGAAGACGCGGCTTCTATTACTGGTGTGGACCTATCTTTAATAAAGAGATTTAAAGTTATTCTAGAAGTGTTGTCTTCAGGATATGACATAAATTTAAATACATTTTCAAAATTCACAATGGATACAGCGAAATATTATGTAGATTTATATCCATGGCAACCTATGTCGCCCACAGTACATAAAATTTTAATACATTCTGCGAGTGTCATGACCCATGCATTATTGCCGATTGGCCAATTGTCAGAGGAAGCTTCAGAAGCCAGAAACAAGCACTTTCGCCAATATAGAGAGAGTTTTTCACGAAAATTTTCTAGGACGGCATGCAATGAGGATGTGCTTAACCGGCTTCTACTAACATCTGATCCTTATTTAAGTAGTATTCGGCCGAGAAACAAGAAAAATAAAAATATGTTTTCAAAAGAAGCTCTTGATTTTTTCATAGTAGAGAATAAAACAACTAGTGATGAAGAATGAGCTTATTCCAATATAATATTAATTAGTTTAATTTAGTAGTTTATTATTATGTTTATTATTTATAATATATATTTTATTATATTTATTTAAATAACCTACTTGTGTCATTTGTATATATTTAAAAGATTGTGTATTTTGTAATAAAAATGTTTTTGACTAACTTTTATATTTCTATTTATTTAATTACTAAACTTGCACTTCTATATCTTCCAAAATATGTTTTTAGTCATTTGATACCTTTTTGCAAAAAAAAAAACTGTAAAAATATTTTTGAGCACGTTTTAGGTCAAAATACCGGTCTGTGCGTCGTTTGAATACTAGCGGAAGAATTTGCAATAAAATATTATAAATCTTATATAGAAAGGGTTTTGTCGTGATGCGAACCAAGAAATGTGAATCTGTCTATTAGACATTTGAGGGTAACAGGTTCGTTTAATACTGTGTACATAACGCAAAGAACTCTTCAGTTTCTACGGCTACGGTTCTTTAAGAGGATGGTCTGATCAAAAATTTACAATACAACCACGATCTTTTGGTCCTAAACATTTATAGTTTTTGGAGGCGTTTAAATATGAACGATATCTAGGCTCGTACGTTTTCCTTTTTTTTAAGTTTGGTATAGGAGAAAAAATATCAACCGCTAAAATCCGAAAAAAAAACTCAACAAAATCACTCATATTAAAATAATTCTTATAAAATATTAACACAGAAATTTAAAAAAATTCAAACGGGTATAAAACAGTTTTGGCCCGAAAGTCATTTTGCTGCCTAAATTGTAGGTACAATCTCATACGTGCTGTTTCTCTTATTGAGGGTTATTATCGGGGGAAGGTTTACATACATATTATGTAATAGCGTTAGCGACTCCCCATGCGGAGAGGTAATACTTTGAAGTTTAATCTTCATGAACATTGAAAAGCCCCATTAGACGCTCCTCTTAACCATTTATCACTAAAACTTAGGTTTGTTTATTAAATTACACTAAAAGTTGTATTTAAGTAATACTATGATATATTATACCTATATAAAAAAAAAGTTAAGTACTAACTTGTTATTTTACCCTTTTTCGGAAGCGGGGACACATACGGCCCTTGTTCCGTCTGAGTGTTTTATTAGGTATCCAATTTTAGGTTCAGAACAATAAAGTAAACCCTAGGATGTCATACAAGACCCTACTCCTGAAAAATCCGATAAATAAATATCTATGAGTGAACAAAATGCCATAAGCGTGTACGAAATTTTTTCTCTGAAAAAATTGACTTCAAAGAAAAATAAAATGAAACCCTTATCAATACCAACTTGTGGCCATGTCAGATGGAATCCAAAACATTTTTCTACTATACGATCAAAGTTCTTAACGTACGCAGGTATAGGTATACAAATTTAACTATAATGTTTCTAAGTATTAGTAAACCGCCTTTAATGCTAGTGGTTTCGCTGTTGGCCTTGTATCCATAGATCGTAGGTTCTATTCCCACTTATGGCAAATAATATAAGTCTGTTATTATTTACAGCTTCCAATGATATGGGTGATTAGTAATCCATACTACCATACTAATATATAATAACTCTCTTTGTTTATATGTTTGTTTCTTTATCTGTTTGTAACGTTTTCATACACCGCTGAACCGATTTAGATTAAATTTGGTATGGAGATAGTTAAAGGCCGATATCATCGAAGGCGATAGTTTTACCGATCTGCTTGACAATCTTGAAGACTTGAAGGCAAAAATAATTGAAGAAGTCAACTGTATCCCAAGCTAGGAGTATTTATTGCATCTTGACGATGTTATTTTTCATAATTATAATCCCAATTTATGAACTTTCTTTTAACGCTATTAAAATTACTATAAGTACATACACCTGCTACTTTTTAAATAAGTTTAAAATCTGAAATGAGTCACTTTGTATAATATATTGGTATCGTTGTTCCTGTGTACATAGTTGGAGACCAAGCAATATATGAATTAAATGTCATGTTGTGTAAATGTCCTAATTTTTTTATAAAACAGCACATAAAATATTTAATTAACCCTAAGGTCTAGAGTTATACCTTTTGTATACAGAAACAAGGGTACTAATACATATTATATTTTATAAAGACCCAGACCATTGCAAGTTGTTCTGAAAAACGTAGGTACTAATATTGTTTGCCATGAATGAGGAATTGAACCCACGACATCCGGATACAACGCCAACGGCGCAACTACTAGACCACGAAGGCCGATGAAGTAGGTATACCAGAATTCATCTAAATTAAATTATTATATTTATTAAGTTACAATATTTATTAAGTTATACATGTTGGCAAAGGATACCGAGCCGGGTATTCGTCATCAGACATTTTCAGCTTTATGCAATAAAACACGCATGCAACAATAAACGAAGTATCTAATTAAACTACACTTTAAGAACAAAGACAGTTTCACGCGCACGTGTTCACCGATACTTCACAACCGCACTGACACCCTACTTGGACTTGCCGTACCTATGACTTTCCGACATACATATATTATACATACATATATTCTGGTGGATGAATTCCCATCCACGAGTATTTTTTTTATTACATTTTATCTTAAAAAATTTCATTGCTGTAGCGACAAGGTACTCAACCACTGAGCCTAGCAGGTCCCAGTCACCTCTTACGAAATTTGTTATTGACGTCTACTTATACACAGACGCCCTCTACGTGTTTTATTCTAATTACTCTATATTAGAGTGAATTTAGAAGCCCTAGTTTCTAATACTAGATGGCAGAGAAGTCTGTTTTTTATATTTTTAGGATATTCTTCAGAATAATCTTATATTGAAAATGTATAAGGAATTTATAAAATGTAAAAAATAAAATACTGTAAAAATTAAAAAAAATTAAAAGATTTTTTTTTGGTTTTTATGTTCGAATTTCGTGAAGAACAAACATTTTCCGAGTTAATTGAGTGTAGGTATATCAACCTAATTAAGTCTGTTTTAGAAATTCCTTATAAGGATAAATATACGTGGTGGCCGAGTTGGTTAGGCCTTAGACCTTAAAAACACTTAGGTCCCTGGTACAAACCCCAGTCTGTACCAATGAGGTTTTAATCTAAAATTCTATGTACATTTGTTTAACAACGCCATTATAGTGCCTCGGAGAGAACGTTATGCTGGTCGGTCCCAGTTTCACTATACCAACTTGTGAAACTGTTTATAGATGGGTTATTGAGACTATGCAAACATCGCGACGAGCTAGCCACTTTTTCGGTGTAGTAGACTCATACGGCGAGGTGGTATTAAAAGCCCTCCGCTGGGTACCCCTAAGGCCGTCTCGGGCGCCTATGATGATATTTATTTCTCAGGATAATCTTATATTGAATTTTTTAGATAATTTTTTTTATAACTTTTTACAGTATTTTATTTTTTTACATTTTTATAAATTCTCTATCAAAACTACTACAGAATGCATAAAATTATTCCTGTGAATAATTGTGAGTAATTATGATAAATGTCACACCATAGATTGTGAAATCTTTAGTATGGTTATTACGTAGTTTTTATAGTCCAGCATCAATGACGATGACGATTGTCATGTATTATATGATTTCAGTCACACAATAGAATGTTAATTTGATGTTATTTATATAGAAAATATTATTAGTTAATTTTTTTACTAGAGCCGGGCCCACTGGTTTTATAAATTGTATGCCAAATACAGTTTTCAGGGTGTTGTTAATTTTTAATATAGAATATACATTCTTAGTATCCACATAAATATGATTATAAATTTTACGTAAATTCCAGTATTTCTTGAAAATTTTCCGCCATTTTAGCTGGTGGTAATACTGCGGAAACTAAATCATTGGAACAACGCCTTTTAAGTAAACTTTCCATCACTGAATCATGAAAATTATAAAAAGCGGAAAAATAACTATTTCTGTAACAATAACTAATTATTTCAAATTAATTTGTAACTTTACAACTATCCAATTCAAAGATCCCGCCAAAAAAAAGCAGACACACAACACAACAGTTATCTTTTTTAAATACTACCATTTTACTTTTGCTATTTGTGAAAGGCAAAGTAATCAAAGCCCAAACAGCCAAACCGAACAATCCTCATCTGCAAAATCGATGTAGTTATTTATTTTGATTGGTAAACAAAGTTATTTATTTACTAAAATCAAAACATACATTTAATTTTCTTTCTTCTATTGAAGTCTAATTTTTATTAAAATAATATTATTGGAAAAATATGAAGGATAAATGAATGATTCATACTCATTACCCTCTCGTTTGTGTACTTTAACTAGTATGGGTGGGTTGGGATTTTGTTACACATTATCCGAAAATTGGTGTATTAAACAGCAAGGTGGGATAATATAATACCTATATTTAGGGCGCAGTTGCACAAAATAAACAACTGTAAATGTAAATGGTGTAAGTTTTGTAATGAAAGTAAATGCAGTATCTTGATATTTTTTTTATTTTCAAGCTTTGTTTGTTTCACTTCGCGGTAACCAATAGAAACGATTGCTTGCTTGTGACATTGACTTGTCAACAAATCATTTCTTTTTCTTTGCACAAGGGATACGAAGGATAAATTAGCCATTACAAAAAAGTATGATATACGTATATTATATACATATATTATATGATATACATCTATTATATGTATATCATCACGGGTGCCTTACGGCGCCCGAGACCGCCTAGACGGCCCCAGGGTACCCAGCGGAGGGGTTTAAAACGATGTTTTAAATAGACTATAATACGAGTATATATATAATATATATATAATATAGACCCATCTAAAAAAAGTTTCACAAGCCGGGACCGACAGCTTAACGTGCTTTCCGAGGCACTATACTGGTGTTGTCAAACAAATGTACATATTTTGTACTTATTAATTAAAAACTCATTGGTACACACCGGGATTCGAACCAGGGATCTAAGTGTTTTTTTAAGTCCAAGGTCTAACCAACTCGGCCACCACGTATAATTAAAATAAAAAATGAAATTGATTGTAACTTTAACGGACACTTTGGTGTAACTCACCCTTAATAAATCAGATGGTTGCATAAACCTACCTGAAGATGCACCAGCTCGAATCGCTCTGTCATCAATGCAGAATAAAGAAATACAGTCAACTTGGGTCAACGGCTTTTTTATTTGAGATACTACCTACAAGCTTTAACAATATTATTTATATCTAGTTTTATATTCTAAAGTACATTTACTTTTTTATTTTTTTATTGGAGCACGGCATGTGACTTTGTATCTACCTGGTGGTGAGTAGAGAGTACAAAGTCCATGAATGGGATCGATCAATAATTGTTCTTAAACAAAAATTCCACTGTGCCGGCTAAATTATGCGATTACGAAATGGTTGGCGACCAATTGCATTACGAGTATATTTTAATATATTCGCTGCCTTATCGTCAATTCAACCACCCATTTCGTAACTGCACCCTGAAAGGAGACTACCACCTCGACAATAAATCGATGCAGTAATTTTCCGAAAACCGTTATCGTTACGGTCACTTTCTGACACATCCGATTTAATTATATTAAATATACTTATTTATTTATTTATTTTAAATTCTTTATTGCACAAAATTATACATAGGCGAGCTTAATGCCTTAGGCATTTTCTACCAGCTAACCTTTGAGAGAGTGAAATATGCTTAGGGTCCGGAACTTTCGATAGAAGGATATACATATAATTTTAACAATGATGCATAACAATACTTAAACTACTTAAATACTGTATATAATATAATACAAATAAAAATACAAATCATTTATTTACCAAAAATAATATTAGTCTTACATTAACAATGGTCCCCACACTAGGCCAAGCCTGTCCTGTGAGGCCTTACGAGTTATAACAAATTGATTTAGCATTTGACACAAGGAAAGTTAAAACATAATAAATGTAATACATAAACATACATACCATACCAAACAAAAATTGTCACGAGGATCTGGTTTAAGCGTTCAGATAATGAGCAGTGAGCAAGCGTTTAAACACCCCGATGGAAGTCTTACACTATTTTAATAAATATTAGACTTACAAAAATCTTCAGGGAATTTACAAATCTTTATAAGAGAGCTGAAACTGAAACCGACGTATATTAGAAACATAAACATAATTGAAACAGTTGCATGCACTCCGAAAGTAAGCTAGCTTAGTTGATTCACTAGAGAAATAAACAGTTAAGTTTATTCTACAGCTAAGTTGAAATGGTTGGATATGTTCAGGATAGTAAAGTCCGATTTAACTCTATTTTCAGTTTTACAATGTAAATATGTGAATTTTAGGTGGGAGGAAGGTGTCTATAACTCCGCTAGGCCGATCGACCAGACTCGTTTCTGTTCCGGAGACTACTGCTTCGATTTCTTGTCGAGATGGTAGTCTCTTGATGCGGTTACAAAACGGGCAATTGATTTGACGATAAAGCAGCGAGGATATTATAATACTCTTTCGTAACCGCATAATTTATATCTGCTCTTCTGCTTACCTTCAATTAGATACAAAGTCACATGCCGTGCTCATATACAGGGTAAATTTTTCAAGTGTGCCTTCAAGGCTAAATACTAAACTACAAGGTATAGCGAAAAGTGCTCAAAGGAGTTCGGGGCCGATTTTGATAAAAACTAAAACTGCATCATAAGATTTTTGAAAAAAATATTCTCCTAGCTGGGAATCGAACCGGTTGATTTTGAAAAAAAACTCACCTTTATTGTTGGACTAGCTGATAGTGTCGATTATAAAGATCAAATTCTGGTAAGTAATATCTAGCGGCAAACTAAAGGAAAGTGCTCATTTTAATAAAAAAATATTTAAATTAAAAAAATCATACTTTACCACCTACTTAATAACTAATCAATATTGAGATATTAACATTGACGTAACCGTCAATGTTTATATCTCAATATTATGTAATTTTAGGTAGGTAAAAATAAAAAAATATGCAAATAATAAATATCTTCCAGATCGCTGGTAGTGTGCAAAATGCACCTCATATTTGTGATCGGCTTGCTGAAAAACCTATAAAACAAGTTCCATATCAATTTTTAAAACTAAAGTTAAGCCGGATTGTTTGTTGTTCCATTTTTTTTTTTCTAGCTTTTGCATGAGAAACTTTAGGTTCACTAGAGACAAACGTGCAAGATTAAACTTTTAACAACGCATTGAATAGCTTTATTTGGACACTAAAACAGCATCGCACCACTCTAAATGTTTTTTTAATTGAAATTAGTAGATTGTTCTTTTATTATTATTATTAGACTTAAAAAATACGTAAATTTTATTAAACAAAATTGCGTGAAGATGAAAATGATTGCGTTAAAGAAATTGAATAATAAAATAACGAATCTGTTATGAAAAATCGATGTGTCGAAAATGAATGTGTATGAAAAATCCGCGGGTGGTTTGGCTTGTAAAATCGTATACGCTACGGTCTACACTGAGCACGGGATCAAAATATTAGTCGCGTCACTGCGTATTTTGATGCCGACTGTTTAACATAAAAACATTGTTTAGGAATAATTTGGGTCTATTCATACAAGGAAAATGAAACCTGTAAAAATATTAGATTTTTTTCGAGTATTTCATTTCGTATTTCGTTAAGAAGTATATGTTAACGAATACACAATATTCCATACATATAGTAAAATTTAAAATTGAAATAAAACTGTACATAAAGAAAGAAATATACAATTATTTAAATAATAATAATATGTAGGGCAATTTTTACAAATATATTGCTCTGGCTACAACTAAGCTTTTCTAACTAGCCACTTGTTCGATGTAGACTCATACCATTGGCTACAACGAGGTGGGGTTATCTCCAGTACTGGTTATACTTATTCCCCCAATTTTGGCAGCCTCCGTAGACTAGTAGTTGCGCCTTTGGCGTTGTATCCGGAGGTCAAGGGTTCGATTCCGACCCATGGCAAAAAATAACAATAATAGTACGTTTTTCCTGTACAATTTGTCATGGTCTGGGTGTTTATAAAATATTGTAAGTATTATATCGTTGCTTCTGTAATATGATTTCTAATATGTGTAAATTATCCTACATATTATTATTATTATTTAATACATTTTACTTGTTCCGATATATGTCGGTATCCGATACCGATATTATTTCGGATAATACGAAAATTCTCCGCGGTTTGAAATAAAAATTCATGTCCCGCAGTCATATTACGCCATATCGGATCCAAAAGGCTTTCATTTATTAGATAAATTGCTGAGTGGTTTACCTGAAATGTTTTCGAAAGGGTGAAACTGGTATTAGCATATTACACCGGTTGTGGTGACAGTGGATATCAGTGTTACCAGACGTCCCGATTTTTAGGCCGAAATTAAATATCCCGTCCAGAAGAGACTTAGTCCTCCACTTACACGACGGAGACGCGGGAAAGACAGGCAAGAATCGTGCGGTTTCGCTTCATGCGGCTTGCCTGTGAAAAAGCGTGGACGAAAAAAAAACAGAAAATAAAATATAATTGATTGAATCAGGCGTTATTTTGCGGAATTCCATTATTCTATATAATAATATTGATGTACTTTATTGAAAATCCTTGTGCGAAAATAAAATGTTTATATAAATATAAATATTATTAATAAATTTAAGTTAAACATTTAGAGAAATATAAATAAGTATTAGTAAAAATTATATTAGTAAGTACTAAAGTATTACTTATCTATTTATATTATATTCCTCTTTTTATTGTTTATTATTAACTATAGGATCCATACGACCGCTTAACCTAGTAAATAACAAAATTCAAATACGCTTTTAAAGTTTATCATACTTTAACGTTTTTCTGCAAACAACAAGCAAAACCTAATATAGTTATAGCTGTAATTGAGCTTGTTCATTACAAAATAATAGGTATTTTGTAATGACGAAGGCTTGTTGTACAAACGAAATCTAATATAGTTGTAGCTGTAAATGAGCTTGTTCATTAAAATAAGTGAAGTATTTTCAAGATGGACCGACGATCTTATTAAAACCTCAGGAACTCGTTGGATGCAAGCCGCTTCCAACCGGTCTTTTTGGAAATCTATAGGAGAGGCTTATGTCCAACAGTGGACGTCCTATGGCTGATTATGATGATGAAGTATTTTCATTAAAATACATTTTCTATGGCTTTCGCCAGCGGAATTCTATCGTCGAAAGCGGGGCATTATATAATAAATAATCAGTAGTTTTTTACTAAGTTCTTATCGCTTTATTTTATTTTTTTTTTTTTTGATTACGTATTCGACGAAAGAATTCAGCTTTTTTTACTTAAAAGGTTTCAAAATCCCACTCTACCTGAAAAAATATCTGGCAACACTGGTGGATACCGAATACTTTTTTTTTTTTACTTATTTGGTTTTACAAAGCTCAATTATTTTTTGTTTGGGTTTAATTATAAGGAACAAATTACAAACATTTACGAATATATTTTATTGCTCTCTTACGTAAGGATTTTTTTGAGATAACAATATTATATTGCCATATAATATTGCCGAATGCTACCATATCGAGTATTTATGAGAAGTAAATACTTCATACTGCTTTCCATCAGGTAGATGTGAGGTCACATGCCGTGCTCCCATAAAAAAAAAGTAGGTATCGTTTCTCACTCAGTGCAATAATACTCGTAATACTCGTGTGATTCAGTATACTAGTAATCTATGGTGTGATCACAGTAGCACATTTAGCTGGGAGACCTTTCTGCGCTAGGTCGGCTGAGGGGCCTTATTCTAAGTTTGCAACCGCTAAACACGACAAGACCTTGCGTAAACTATAAATTTGGAAATATAAGTTCTATTCCAATGGTTATTGCATCGGCTACGACGAGGTGGGATTAAACCCCCTCCGCTGGATACCCTGAGGCCGTCTAGGCGGTCACGGGCGCCGTAAGGCACTCTTGATGATATTTGTTTATTCATTTGTACGAAATGACGTCATTTTTGATCTCAACTCGAGCGAGAACTCACGGTACCGGAGTCGGTGGTTACCCCCCAGGGGTAAGTCTAAGTGATTTAGTCATATTTCGGTTTGTTGACGAGATGTTAGTATCCTTTTATGGTGCGTACAATTTTGTGCAATAAAGAATTTAAAATAATAAATAAATAAATAAATGTATTGATCGACCACTTTTATGGACTTTGAAGGTCTGCCTATCATCAGATAGATACAAAGTCTTGTGACTTAATAAAATAATAAAAAAACTCTTGTTTAGATATATGATGCGGGCAAACATAAAGACGGACGGAGATCTCATTTCAGGTTCATTCTCACCTACGTTTAATTTTTTTTTTTTTCTTTTTCGGAACCATAAAAAAGGTTTCAAAGGAGAGTTAGGAATTTGTGGTAATACAATATTGATTATATTTTAAGGTTCAGATAAAAAAAAATCATTTAGATATTGAAACAATTCTTTCAAAGAATATTCTTCAAATAATAAAAGTATATCTAATAAGCATGGCGCTCGTATTATAGGCTTAATGGGCCCAATCCTATTTTATAAAATATTTTCCCCAAAAAAAAACTTTTTCAATTAATATAGGAAAGACAGATTACGTACTTGCGTCCACTTGTGTTTTTTGTACCTATGAATTTGGGTACGGTATATATTAAATATTTTTTTTTGTAAGAAAATTCTCGGAATTGTGCAAACAAAACAATTTACAAAGCTTTTTTATTTAATTTATTTTAAAATCTTTATTGCACAAAATTGTACATAGGCGAGCTTAATGCCTTAGGCATTTTCTACCAGCTAACCTTTGAGAGAGTGAAATATGCTTAGGGTGCGGAACTTTCGATAGAAGGATATACATATAATTTTAACAATATGCATAACAATACTTAAATACTGTATATAATATAATAAATGTAATACATAAACATACCAAACAAAAATTGTCACGAGGATCTGGTTTAAGCGTTCAGATAATGAGCAGTGAGCAAGCGTTTAAACACCCCGATGGAAGGGCCTGATCTTATAGTCAGAGGAAGCAAATTCCACTGGCGAGCGGCTGACACCGTAAACGAATCTGAATATTTGGAAGAGACGTGTGACGGGATTTTTAGAAGGTTATTGACAGAGGAACGCAGGGGACGATCATGCGAATCACCAAGGAAAAGAAAACGAGTCTTCAGGTAAGAGGGAGTATTAGGGTTATATAGTATATTATATAAAAAGGATAGCAGATGTACTGATCTACGCGACCGGATATAAAGCCATCTTAACTGTTTGCGGTATTCGGTAACGTGTTCAAAGTTACGCAGGCCGAAGACAAAACGTATGCACATATTAAGGAGGCGGTCAAGTTTGTTAAGTAGATCTTCTGTAACATCCGGGTAGGAGACATCAGCGTAATCAATGATAGGGAGAAGCAGTGAATTGACCAACATGAGCTTTGACTTAAAAGGGATAAGATACTGAGACCGCTTTAGCGAATGTATACTGGAGAAAATACGTTTACTGACATCAGCGACGTGATAATTCCAGGAAAGATTTCTTTGAATACATTGCTACAATTTAGTTAAGTAAACTTTTTTAATGTATGAAGCAAGCGTAAACATCCGAGTTGGTTAGAGCTTAGTTAAAAAAAAAGTTATTTATTTGACAACACCACTATACTATACTCATCCAATGCAATAGCCATAATATATCGTAAAAGTACGAAAGAATATTACGGATAGTATTTTTTATTACGGAACCTATTTTTGAGTATAGGTACATAGTGACTTTGGGCCTTCTGATTAAATAGAAAAGCATTTTCCATGGAGCAGAAAAAAAATGGTGGCCTGTGCAAACAAATTGGTTATTTTAACTTTACTAGTTTGTATGGAGAAAGTTTTTTTTATTTCATCAGTAGAACCTCATATTAGCTGAAAATAACCTTCCAAATTGACAATATAATATATGAACTAGGGATATTACGGAGGTGGTTTTATTGGAATCGAATTCGTAGTCGTAGTTTTCTAAATTTAGTTCGGAATCGGATATCTGCTGAATTTCCTGAGAATTTTGAATTTATATCTATTATATATCATCACGTGTGCCTTACGGCGGCGCCCCAGACCTTCTAGACGACTTCAGAGTACCGGAGGACGGGGTTCTAATCCCACCTCGTCGTAGCCGATTGTATGAGTCTACCGAACAAGTGGCGATTGCTTGTCGCGATGTTTGGTTACCCTCGATTTTTTTTCATATATTTTTTTATTGCACATTTGCATACCATAAATATAGTCAGTAAAAGTCGTCAAAATACAATACCTTTTTTTATTTATTTATTGGAGCACGGCATATGACTTTGTATCTACCTGGTGGTAAGCAGATCTACTAATTCTATAAATGCGGTCGATCAATAAGTTGTTAAACACATTGATTGCTTTTACTATTCCGGCTAAATGATGCGATTACGAATTGGGCGCGACAAAGACGTATTGCATTACGAGAATGTAAATTTTAATATTCTCGCTGCCTTATAGTCATCCACCCATTTTGTAACCGCACTCTGAAAGGTTTAAATCTCTTTAAACCCGGTGAACCTACAGACTAAAATTGATACATGACGGTTTTGTATCTGTATTTGACAGTTGATAGTATGGAAAGACGTGAGCTGTCAACTTTCAAAATTTGTATTCTTTCGACTGAAGGACGCGACACGTCGTTTCGCCTGTATTTTCTCTGGCCCCCCCTTGTATTATTGCACCATCCGACTATATGCTTAGTATTAGTGGTAACGAGACCGGTCGGTAACAAAGTTATAGAGACCTTCCTCCTACAAAATTGAAAGGAAGATCTTGCAAAGCTATCATTTCAGAAATCAATCTATCTATTTCCATTGATTAAGTATGCTTCTACCTCCAATTTAATAGTGTCGGAACAGGAACGGAGTTAAGGTGTAAAATAATTCAGAACTCCGACCACGACGAGCTAGCTATAATACTTGTCGATCTAGACTTAAAACCCGGCGTCGGCGACGATAAGGAGGAAATAAAACTTACACGCTGGGTTTGAAACCGTCTTGGCTCCTAGCCGGAAATCAAATGATGCGTTTAATTTTAAAAAAGAACACACTCTTAGTCCCAGAGAAAATGCAGCCGAGGTGACATGTCAAAAACGTATGGATTTTGACAGTTGATAGTATGGACTAAAGGCGTGAGGTATGCTCCGGTATCAATCAATAAGTGTTGTTAAACAACATTGATCGCTTCAACTATGCTATAATCGCTTCAACTGGCTAATTGATGCGATTACAATATGGGTAGCGACAAAGACGTATTTCATTACAAGTATATTTTAATATAGGTAGTGCAGCGAGTCATTATCGTCAACCAACCACTCATTGCGGAACCCCACTCTGAAAGGAGATTACCACCACGACAAAATACAGTTGCCGTAATCTTTAGAAAACCGGTGAACCCACAGACTAAAATAGAAACATGACTAGGTCACTTGACAGTTTTATACAGTGACAGACAGTATTTGACAGTTGATAGTATGGACTACAGAAGTGAGATATGCTGTCACTTTTAAAAAAATGTATTCTTTCGACTGTAGGACGCGACACGTCGCTTCGCCTGTATTTTCTCTAGGCCCCTCTTGTATATTGCACCATCCGACTGTATAGTTACGGTATATTTTTTTTATAAACTAAAGGAAATTTCACTCCAAATACCTACTCAAAGGTTGACTTACATTGAATAAATCTTAAATTATTATTATTTTATATTTTATATGTAGAACAATTTACTCATATTGTTTGGGTCACAAACTAAGCTCCAGGCTTATACTATGTGTACCAAAAACAACGATATAATAGATATTATATTTTATAAACACCCAGACCATGACAAATTGTACAGAAAAAAAACGTACTAATATATTTTTGCTATGGGTGGGAATCGAACCTACGTCCTCCGGATACAACGCCAAAGGCGCAACCACTAGTCTATACCATTAGGTATTGGATGGAGGCGGTCGAATTCAAATCTAAAATCTGAAATTCCAATCTATGTTATAAAAAGTTGTTCTTTAGTTTTAGTTGGCCTACTCGCTTTTTGTATCGGTCGTCCCCAGGACAATGTGTGCTTTCCATCAGATAGACGCAGAGTCAAATGCCTTACTATAATTAAAAACAAAAACTGCAACAAGATTTCCCCTATATGGTAGATTAAATATTAAATGATAAAAAAAGACCACATTCTATTTTATTTAATAATGTTTTATTTACATTATATACAACTATACATTATTATGAATAATCTTATATTAATAATAATACATACATACATATTTACATTATGATTTTTAGTATATTTTAAGAGTTAGACTATGATTGTTCATTTTTATTTATTTATTAAAGATTCAGCTGTAAATAATTATTAGGTATTAAATTTATAATAATAGATTATCTACTTAACTAATATAATTAAGAAACATTTAATATTTTCCTACAAAATGATTATTCACGAAAATATTTAAATTAATTTCTATAAGCTTCTATTGACAGTTTCCTAGTAATTTAGACCTTGTTTTTTATGACTTTATTAACAGATATATATATATAATCTCAAAAAATAGAATTTCCTATACTAGGTTACTTACTTATTAACAATAACAGTAGTATTTAAAATAAATAAAAAATTCGACTCAACAATATTTTTTTACAAATACGGAAAATATGTAAATCTATATCTAATATTTTTATTAATCTCATTATAATTTTTAAAAATAGATCTGGTTCAAATAATATTTACATCACAATTTATAAGAATCTCATTCAATATATTAAAACGAACTTTGAACACTGGTTCAAATTACACTTCTAAGGGCCAATTTCACCGTTCTCTATATAAACTGAGTTTAGTAAAACTAAGTTCAGCTTAAACGAGTTCAAATTTTGAAATTGATCTCAGTTTACATCAATCCGATTTCACCAGCTAAATTTTGATCGAGTTTACGAAAACGGGTTTAGTACATTAAACGCACAGATTAAATTAAATAAACGGGATGCGTTTAGTATTTGCAACAGTTGAAAACGACAATACGGTTTTATAACATATACTTAATAAATAATATTATAAGTATATAATATAATACTATAATATTTTCTTATATACTTAATAAATAATTAATAAATAAATAAATATATCAACATAATCTACTTATCTAATTTCGAAACAAAAGAAACGAAACGCATTGCTTTTGTTAAAAAAAAACTATACTGTTTGTTTTTTCTGTATATATTAATTATACTCTATGACTTGAACGCGTTTAACCAAGCTAAACGACGAAAATCGGGCGTTCAGGAAAGTAAACTGAGTTCAACTTGAACTTAGTTTAATTTGTATGGTGAAACGTAAACAAGAGCTCTAAACTTGGTTAGACACTTGAACTCGGTTTAGCTAGAACTGATCGCGTTCAGTGTGAATGGTGAAATTGGACCTAAATGACTAGATTTTGGTTTAAAGTCTATAGAAGATTCAAATCGATGCATGCTTGGACACGGACGAGGCGAAGGCTAGTCGTAAAGGTCTTTCTTGGAAATCGTAGAGACCGTGTACTCGTACATGCCACTGCTGTCAGTCACCTCATCCGTGCTCTCTGTTAATCAGGAAATCTCTGCAGTCGTAAATATGAACCTTCTATGACGCAAATTTCATGACTCTCCATTAGGAGCCATGGTCACCGTGCTGCAGTTAGCTTTAGTCGACCTGGTGGAACTGCGCCTTAACCCGCCTCCACCGACAGGATTTAACAGAATCAAATTTTCATTCTTCCTTTTAGAACTTGGACAACTACAGAATAAGAGTTCTTTCATTCCTTTTCGAAAGTTTTTGGATAGAAATGCGTAGAGTAAAGGATTGATACCGGAGTTGAAATATGTGACGAGGAATGTAAGGGGAGTGAGTAAGGCGCTGAAGTCGCTGCTGCCTTGATAGCCGGTAGACCAGTATTGCCACATTTTTCTAGCATGAAAGGGTAGGTTGCATATGGCGAATGTGAGCACAACCACGATGAGCATTCTAACAACTCCTCGCCGAGCTCTCAGCACGTTTCTTGATAGGTGGCTGAGGTGATGGCAATTTCTTGTATGTTCTCGATTCCGGTTTAGTTTTTTTACATTAGTATTGTTTGCTACTGGTAGAGGTTTTTGTGCTATGAAGACCTGAGAACAAAATCAAATAGTGTTAAGTATATAAGACTAAAATTAAAAATAGGTTAGCGTGATGTAGCTACGAACGTAGGTAGTGTATAGTCGGCTGCATGGTAAACATACTCGTACTACCTAATATTCACCGACAACCTACTTAGAGACACGAGGGATAGAGTCATCTACTCTATCCCTCCACTATCCAGTTGTTAAAGAGTCTTTTGACTCACTGAAAAACTTGAGTACAACCAATAATAATAAAAATCTTATCCGGAAGTTTACTGCAGTAATTTGTTAGAATCTCAAGGCTTGCCAACGATGCCTGGTCGAGCCTCAGACAGATCCAGAAGTGTTATATTAGGCACAGACCACCAGAGAATCACCCATAGGTACAACTGTAAAAACGACAGATGACCTAGTCATGTTTAGACTTTTGGCTGTGGGTTCACTGGTTAAGGAGCCTACTGCATCAATTCGTGTTGAGGCGGTAGTCTGTCTCTTTAGCAGGACGCCCCACATGCTGCGCCTCTACTATGATGGTTTTAGGGCTGACATCATAATCTTCGATCATACATACAACAGATCATGTTGTATGTTTGCATTATTTAACGTGGAAGCCGAGCACGCGCTACAATCGATACGGTAAATATGGATGTATGTCTACAGAGCTATCGCGACCACGCCATATCACGATATATATACTACTTAATTTGACGTGAACTTTTATCGAAAACTGCAGCATGGTGGTTATACACGTCAAAACCAAACTGTCAGATAGTAGACAACAATCGACAAATATCCTATTTTCACCGCGTTTCTATTATGTGCTGATAAATATAAAAATTACTTTCTGCTTTGCTATTTTATTAATTTAATACCGAAGAAACAGAACAAAAATTGGTAAATTTGTAGTATGCCACGCGCTGGTTTTTGGGGTATTTAGGGTGTACCTATGATTATATAGATTTACTACGGTATAATTTATATATTTATACCTAGTTATTAGGACTTCATGATTAATCTATTATTCATTATATTTTTTTGTGCTTTTTAACCATTTTCTGATCAATTTTCAAGAATGTATTTAGAAAATTCTAGATTTCATATATACTCGTAGATAGCTATATATAAATTTAGAAATTTTAAATCCCGGTGTGTACCAATGAGTTTTTAATTAAAAAAATTATGTACATTTGTTTGACAACATCACTATAGTGCCTCGGAGAGCACGTTAAGCTGTCGGTCCCGGTTTCACTATACCAACTTGTGAAACTGTTTATAGGTGGGTTATTGAGTCTATTCAAAACATCGCGACGAGCTAGCCACTTGTTCGGTGTAGCCTCATACCATCGGCTACGACGAGGTGGGATTAAAAACCCCTCCGCTGGGTACCCTGAGGCCGTCTAGGCGGTCTCGGGCGCCGTAAGGCACCCGTGATGATATATATATATATATATATATATATATAATAAAATAAAATAAAAAATGGGCTTTCGACAAAAAGAAAAAAAATATAACTGCATTATTTAATTATTTATTAAATCTGTGTGACATCACTAGCACCCTATATATAATGGACCAAAAGACATTAAAACCAATAGAAACGCTTGCTTGTGATATCATGATATCACTTGCTTGTTGTATCAACTTCGCATTATATATGTTTTAAAGCAGCCAAACACAAAAATAATGGAATAAAATTTTCAAACATAAATATGTTAAAAACCAGTTTTTTTTAAACAAAAAATATAGTTTCTTATTTTAGGCTATATTTTATAAATCAAAAATAGAATTAACTTTTTTTCATTTATGTCGAAAACCCATTTATCGATGTCGGTTTGCGTGCTCGCACTTATTCGATATTTTTTTCCACAGCAGTCGATATAATTCGAGTCGAAAAGTTTATTATCATCGCCCGCGTGCTTAGCTCCTAAGTATGTTTAACAACATACTTATAAAATTAATATGAACAAACATTAAGAAAGCTAATAAATATTCAAGCAAATTGTTTTAGTTCATTAAAGCACATTGTACAAAGTACTTAATTTCTCTTGTGGGCATGATTCTGCGGGTAAATACGTTCTAGAGACTTGAAGGTTCACTAAATAGTTTGCAGGTTCCAGTTAGTTCCACTACAATACCGTAATAAAGAACTTACATTTAACTTAGAAGTTCTACGAAAGACATTATTTCTATAGTGTGTGAACCCTATAGACTCCTGACAGTATTAAAATAAGTTTCTAATGAACATTAACTGTCAAATGACACCGAGTGTATTTCTATATTAAATTTGTTAAAGATAAAATGAAATGAAAAAATTCCTGGTGGATCGGACTTGGACCCACGGCCCTCGCTTTAATGACAAGGTACTTATTAGTACTCAACCACTGAGCCAATCATATACAAATCTTTATTACCTGCCGCGGGCCGCAGTTTGATGACCACGAGTCTAGGCGGTATCGGGCGCCGTAAGGCACTCGTGATTGTTGTCAAGTGTTTGAATGTTGTACATTTAATGTAACTTTTATAGGGTTTCATTATTTTAACCGGCACCAGTCTAGTGGTTCAGTCATTGTGCAACTGATAACAAGTTTAAGCAGATGACAACAAGGCCGGACCTGGGATGGGTAACCGCTTTTTACAACGAGGCCACCCATCCCATAATAAACATCACCATTGGCGAAATGAGGACGGGTTAATTTCTTTGCTGGGTACCTTAAGGCCGTTTTGAACGGTTCGGGATCCCAAATGGCAACCGTGATGTATGGTAGGTATTATTATGACAAGCTAACTTTGCCGTTTTTGAAACAGAATATAGCCGCAAGGAGTCTATAGGGTATTTGTTATTATAGATTATAATGAGAAGGTTCTTGTGTCGAGACGTGAAGTGCCAAGACAAACAACATGCGACGCGATCAACATACGAACACTCTGTTTGCATATACGTTCGCGAGAAAACATGAATACGTTCTTAAATACTTGGATACTTATTTAAATAAATTAGAATGCCTAAAAGTATTTTGCAAGGATTTATTTTCATGCGGGTTTTCTGTCTACTTTAGAATTTTACACGAATTAACAGTGTCTTTTAACATACATACATATCATCACGGGTGCCTTACAGCGCCCGAGACCGCCTAGACGGCCCCAGGGTACCCAGCGGAGGGGTTTTAATCCCACCTCGTCGTAGCCGATGGTATGAGTCTTCACTGAACAAGTGGCTAGCTCGTCGCGATGTTTTGACTCTTTAGACTCAATAACCCATCTATAAACAGTTTTACAAGTTGGTATAGTGAAACAGGGACCGACAGCTTAACGTGCTCTCCGAGACACTATTGTCAGTTAGAAAGGGTAGATTAAGCGTATGTATGTTAACGAAGGGAATTCCAGTTTTAAATGTGAAAACTTTGTTGTGTTTACTATTTAAAAGGTAACTTTTAAATAGTAAACAAAATATATGTCATAGAAGACCGTTTTATTGGTTTGTGTTGGACTCCAAACGTAATGTTAATCTTCGCCCGATCGAAAAATAATTAAAACAGTGCTATTTAACTATTTTTTAAAGTTTGTATAAATCTTAGACCAAATAAAATACAAATCTTTTACTAAAAAAATGTGGGATTCGGTATTTTGGATTCGGTATATTGTTATATAATGACTCCAAATGCTTTTAAATGAAATAAACAGTGAGATATTGAGCCGCAGCGGCCTCCTTGAGCCCGTTTATGAACATTATTTGTTAGCACAAATTCGGACCGAAATACCTGCCATTAACAGTAATAATAATACAATAACATGGATAAAAATAAATACATGTATTCAAACTATTCATGAATAGGTATATATTGCTTCATATATAGCAGAAACAATTAGGTATATTCTTGAATTAAGAGAGAAGAGTGTCCGATGAGGCTCTTCGATGCTCATGCTGATTCAACTGCAAAGTATTACCTCTCCCGGCGCATGACGGTGAGTCAGTAACGCTACCATACTTTTATGTAAACCTTCCCCCCGACCCTCAATAAAGAAAGAGCACGTATGAGATTATACCAAAAATTTAGGCAGCAAAACGACTTTCGGGCCAAAACTGTTTTCTACCCGAAAAATTTAATGGATTTGAAAAAAAAATATTTCATTTTATTAAAAAGAAAATAAACGATGTCTGTAGGTTTTTTTCATTTTGTCTTAATATTTTATAGGAATTATTTTAATGTGAGGGATTTTTTCGCGATTTTTATCGAATTTCAGGGGTTGATTTTATTTTTCCTACATCAAACTTAAAAAAAAGGAAAACGTACGAGCCTAGATACAGGTCTTATTTATAACGCCTCCAAAACTCATAAAAATCTATGAATGTTTAGTGGGCGGTAACAGTTAGGACCAAAAGGTCGTGAATGTATGGGAAATGTTTGATCAGACTCTGCTCTTAAGCAAGTATTAATTTAGTTTTTGGGTTATTAAAATTACCGCTGTGAGGTTACCGGCCGAAATGTTACCGGTCGTCATAACCCGACCAATATGAGAAGTCTTATAAAGTGTGAATTTATATTACGAAACCAAGAGACCCTTAATTTACTTAATTAAAAAATATACTTGTATAGAAATGTTTCTAAGAATACTTACAGTGTTGTTGATGAAAAAAATCTTTTTATCTTTGTAAGCTCTAGGTTTGTACTTTTGTGTACCAGAAACAACTGTATATTTTACTAAAACCATTACAAATTGTATAGAAAAATGTACTAATATTGTTTTGCTAAAAGTGTGAATCGAATCCACGATCTCCTGATTTAACGCCAACGGGGCAACTACTAGACCACTACTAGACCTGCGGTCATTATTGGCAACATTGACATGTCATTGCAACATTTTATTTGTATGAATTAAAGCCCTGTTTATAAGCAATAGGGTGGTTATTTTCAGAATGAGCTAGCGTATTGTCGTAATGGTACTACGTATAAATTTTAATTAACAAGGGTCACGCGCCGCAACGCTTACAGCAAATACTTTTACAAGTTTTAAATAAATTGTAACAGGCATTTTTTGGATGGCGCATCCCTAGCGAGGCGGAGCAGCGGTGGCGTACGGAACTATCTGGCGGCGCGGGACAGGTCTATAATCTGTGCTCATTATGGCGATCGTGGCGTAGTACTGCGATGTGTTGAGGCGATTTAATTCATAATAAAATTATAATAAAGGCGTTATAAAAAGTTTTATGGTTTTATCTTAGAAGTGGGATAAATCCGAGTTAACCCACAAGTGGATTGTGTAATCAGTGGCGTATATGATTGTATAATATGCAAACAAGTTTTAACAGGCTTGCGGCGGCAGCCATTAGTGTGCGAAAAAAGTGAATTTTGGTGCGCGAGAGTTTTTGCTTTTTTGTGTGATGGCGTGCAATAACTCGGGCGATGAATTAGACTATGAACCCGAGGAGGCGGTGGGTGGTCTAGAATCGACGACGGCGATGTCCGTCGATCACCTTTTGCAGGCGTTGCTTAATGGTGGTTTGGCGGAAGTCGCTTGTGGCGATTGAGGCTGCGAGGGTGTTTAAGCGGTCCAAGGCGAGTTCACCCAAGGCGAGTGTGGTGCAGGCTGACATCAGTGTCTTCGAGGCGTCTGGAGATACGGTGACTGCCAAGGACTCTGTGTGCGGTGCCAGCGGCTGTGGTCCGTCGAAGGTTCGGGCGGGTGCCGAAATTTTGGAGCCATTTGACCCGGAGAGTAAGGACTGCAACGTGGTAAGGTGGTTGAGTAAGATTGACCAGTTGGGCGCTATTCATGGTCTGAATATGAGAGGGCGTATTTCATGCAGGCCAAATTGCAAGGCGGTGCAAGGGCCTGGTATGACAGGCTTGATAACTATGACAAGACCTGGCCTGAATGGCATAATTCGGTCATGCAGGCGTTCCCTAGGGAGCATGATTATGCTCAACTGCTCAGGGAGATGTTGTCTCGCACCAAGGCGCAGGGTGAGATAATGACACATTATTATCACGACAAGGTGGGGCTCATGGAGAGGTGTGGTATCACAGGCACAAAGGCGTTCTTGTGTCTGATTGATGGCCCCATCTGAGCTGGTGGCGACAGCTCGGGCTTTTCAGTGTAGTACAGTAGGCGACTTGTACACTGGATTTCTGGCGTCGTGTGATAGATATCAGGTCCCACAAGGTGTTAGTGCTGGATCTGACGCTCCCAAGAGTCAAGGCGAGACTCTAAAAAGGCGAATAGCAGGGCGCGATATTGCACAGGGTGCTAAAATTTCCAGGCAGGCGAACACCATGGCGGTAGGTGGCATCCGGTGTTACAATTGCCAGAAGTTGGGGGACCACATCAGCAGAAACTGCCCCCAGGCCAAAGTGGACAGGTGCATGAGGTGCGGCTAGGGGGGACACAGCCGGTTCCAGTGCCCCCGACCTGCTGGAGCAAGCGGATCACAAGGTGTTGTGACACAAGGCGCTGTGTCACATAAAAAGGTGATTGAAGCTAGCCAGGTGCGGTTAGTAAATGAGGTTAATAATGCCTACAAAAAGATGGCGACCCTTAATAATAGGCGTATTAAGGTGTATATTGACACTGGAAGCGAGCGGAATATCATACAGAAAGAGTATGTTGACTCTATGGCGGAGTGTGATGTTCGGCCCTCTTCTGTGTTATTGCGAGGCTTTGGCGGTAGCTCTTGCATGGCGAAAGGCGAAGTTGATTTGACAATCACGGTCGATGGGGTTGCTCTCAATATCATGGCGTTGATATCTGATTGTGATCTCTCTGGCGCTGACCTGTTGCTAGGACAGCCGGCGTTGGCTACTGCTGGTGTTACTTTAACGGTCTGTGATGGTAAGGCGCAACTATCACGTACTGCTGGAGTTGATGAGGCGGAACAGCTCCTTAAGAGCATTACTTTAGAAGGCGATGATGTAGTAGGGTGTAAGACCAGGCGAGCTTTGTTGAAGCACCCAATTATACTCCTTCCAGGTGAAGCGACCGAAGTCCACCTCCAGGTTGAAGGACTGAAGACTGGCGAGGTGTGTGTCGTACCGTCGAGGCGCTATAAGGCGAATGGCGTTATAGTCGCTATCCAACGTTCCCTGATCCAAGACGATGGTGACCAGGTGCAGGCGAACATCTGGAACCTCGGGCAGCAGCCAGTCAGTTGAGAGGCTGGTCATGTTCTGGCGAGGGTGCAATTGCTCCAGGATGATGTAAATGTACATCAAGTAAATGTTAGTACTGAACCTTCTTTAATACAGGGTAGGATTGATTTGACTGACATACAGGCGGGCGTTATGAGTGATGATAAACAGAAGAATTTGTATGAATTAATACAAAAAATGGCGGTGTGTTTCTCATCGAATGACAGTGATATAGGTGTAACTCAGTTAGGTACAATGCACATAAAGCTGAACTCTGATAGACCTGTGGCGTACAGGCCTTATCGTTTGTCAGTTGTTGAAAGAGAAAGGGTGAAAGTGCAGAGTATGTTGAAGGCTGGTATTATCCGTGAGAGTGACTCTGAATATGCTAGTCCTATTGTGCTGATACCGAAAAAGAATGGCGATGTGCGAATGTGTGTAGACTATAGGGCGTTGAATGCTATCACAGTGAAGGATAAATATCCCTTACCATTGGTAGAGGATCAGTTAGACAAATTGGCGGGAAAAAAGGTGTATACAATTTTGGATATGGTTCAGGGCTACCATCAGGTACCGGTGCACGAAGACTCAATTTCAAAGACAGCTTTTGTTACTCCGGATGGTCACTATGAGTATCTCAGGGTACCATTTGGGTTGGCAAATGCCCCGGCGGTATTTCAAAGGGTGGTGAATAAGATGTTAAGCGGAATGCAGTATGATCATGTATTGGCGTTCATGGATGATCTTCTCATTCCTTCAGAATCTATTTCTGAAGGTATGATTTTATTAGAAAAGGTGTTGACATTGGTAGCTAATGCAGGGTTGAAGCTCAACCTAAGCAAGTGTGTATTTTTGTCTGATCGACTAGAGTATTTAGGGCATGAAGTAGATGCGAATGGTGTTCGCCCAGGTACGAGAAAGGTGCAGGCGGTAAGTGACTTCCCAATACGATGTAATGTCCATGGCGCTAGACAGTTCATGGGGTTGGCGAGTTACTTCAGAAAGTTTGTGTATGACTTTGCTGTTAAGGCGAGACCATTAACAGATCTTACTAAGAAGAATGTTGTATGGCATTGGGGTGAAAAGGAACAAGAGGCGTTTGAGTGTCTTAAGAGGGCGTTGGTGGATAGACCTGTTTTGTGTTTGTATAACAGTAAGGCGGAAACTGAACTGCATACAGATGCTAGTAAATTAGGCGTGGCTGGCATTTTGTTACAAAAACAGCCAAATGGTGATTTGAAACCTGTTATGTATTATAGTAGGGCAACAGCGATAGCAGAGCAACAGTGGCACAGCTATGAATTGGAAACTTCGTTGTTGAGTCAGTCAAACGTTTCCGGGTGTGCTTGGTAGGTATACCATTTAAGGTGGTGACCGACTGTGCAGCTGTTAGGGCGACTATGGTAAAGAAGGACCTAGTTCCTCGAATTGCCAGATGGTGGATGGCGTTACAGGAATATAATATGACTGTTGAATATCGAGCAGGTTCAAAGATGCAACATGTTGATGCACTTAGCCGAAATCCAATAATGGTGAATGTGATCAGTATGACCGAGGCAGATTGGTTTTTGACTGTGCAATTACAAAATGATAAGGCGCAACAGCTAGTGACAAATTTGGTGAATGGTACAGCACATAAAGGTGTGACTTCTGTGTATAAGGTGGTGCAAGGGCGTTTGTATAGAAAAACTCTTTTAGGCGATAGATTGTATGTACCGTCTATGGCGAAGTTTATGTTATTACGGAAGCATCATGATGATATTGGGCATCCTGGGTTTGACAGGTGTTTAAGTTTGATCAAGCAAACTTATTGGTTTCCTAGGATGGGGCGTTTTGTTAAAAAGTACATAATGGCGTGTTTAGGCTGTGCATATAATAAAGGCGAATATGGCAAGGCAACAGGGTTGTTGCATCCTATTGAGAAGGTGGCTATACCTTTTCATACGGTGCATATAGATCACTTAGGCCATTTTGTAAGAGTAGGCGTGGCAATCAGTATTTGCTCATGGTGGTAGATGCATTTACTAAGAATACTCTGGCGAAACCTACTAGAACTCTAAGATCTTCAGAGGCGATACAAAAGCTTAGAGAGGTATTTGGCGAATTCGGGTACCCCAGGCGAATTATTTCTGACCGCGGGTTGGCGTTTACCAGCAAGGCGTTCGCTGAACTTTTGGCGGAGAAAGGGGTGAAACACGTGTTAAATGCTATTGCTACCCCAAGGGCGAATGGTCAGGTTAAGAGGCAGAACCGTACCATACTGAGTGCATTAGCAACGAGTGCTCGTGCGGAGGTTGATTGGGATGATGCTTTGTTTGATATAATATGGGGGATGAATCATACCAACAGCCAAAGTACTGGGTGTTCTCCAGCTCAGCTGATGTTCGCTCACAATGATGGTGTAAATGCGGAACTGTCGGGTGCAGTACAACAGGGAATGCACCCGGAGCTGAAGGCGAGACATATGGCGATATTAAATCAGCTCTTCTCAAAAGGCGTGGTAAGGCGAGTACCAACCTGGCAAAGGCGAGGCGTAAAATGAAAGATGTGTTCGATCGAAGGCGAAAAGTTGCAACTGCTGGCGTATCTT
Source organism: Monopis laevigella (assembly GCA_947458855.1). Lineage (NCBI taxonomy): Eukaryota > Metazoa > Arthropoda > Insecta > Lepidoptera > Tineidae > Monopis > Monopis laevigella. The sequence continues at coordinate 15,715,263 of OX381583.1, read as the reverse complement.
TTAAGGTCGGAGACTTAGTTTTGTGGCGAAAGGCCACATTTGCTGTTGAAAAGGGCGTGAACAAAAAGATGAATAACAGGTATGACGGTCCTTATTGCATAGGTAAGGTGTTGCCTAACGATAGATATGTAATAAGAACTGTCAAAGGTGTGCGAGGTTATAAATTTTCAGGCTGTAGTGGCTGTGGACTCATTAAGGCGTTATATGAGTACAGCAGCTGGTGATGATGATCAAGAGAAGACTGACAGTGATGGTGAAATCACCGATCGTCAGGATCTCATTGATCTGTTTGAGAGTTGAATTAATGAGGCCATTAATTATTGCAGGATGGCCGACTGTAACAGGCATTTTTTGGATGGCGCATCCCTAGCGAGGCGGAGCAGCGGTGGCGTACGGAACTATCTGGCGGCGCGGGACAGGACTATAATCTGTGCTCATTATGGCGATCGTGGCGTAGTACTGCGATGTATTGAGGCGATTTAATTAATAATAAAATTATAATAAAGGCGTTATAAAAAGTTTTATGGTGTTTTAAAATTACTTGAAATTCCTACTCACAGCTATCATTTGAAGTCATAAAGTTCTGATGAAGTATTGCAAATACAATGGCAACAAAACAGTACTTTAATAAATTGTAGCGTTGTTTTTTTTTTTTTTATCGACACCGATTCTTGAACTCTTGTCTTATTGTTAAGGTACGCGGGACTGAATACTTTTACAAGTTTTAAATAAATTACTTGAAATTCCTACTCACAGCTATCATTTGAAGTCATAAAGTTCTGATGAAGTATTGCATCTAGGATCTCACATACAGCCCTAAACTTAAAATAACTAAATCTTATAAGACTACATTTAATAAATGCAAATAAAACTTATAATATGAAAATAATTTTAACCTTTCTAAAATAGTCATTATTATTTGTGCAAGTTTAAAAAAAATCAATAATAGGTACTTTTAAAAAAAATATTTTTAAACAGATAACATAGGTATTTATATATATATACATATCATCACGGGTGCCTATCGGCACCCGAGACCGCCTAGACAGCCTCAGGGTACCCAGCGGAGGGGTTTTTAATCCCACCTCGTTGTAACTGATGGTATGAGTATACACCGAACAAGTATCTAGCTTCTCGCGATGTATTGAATAGACCCAATAACCCATCTATAAACAGTTTCACAAGTTGGTATAGTGACTGACAGCTTAACGTGCTCTCCGAGGCACTATAGTGGTGTTGTCAAACAAATGTATATACATTTTTTAATTAAAAACTTATTGGTACACACCGGGATTCGAACCAGGGACCTAAGTGTTTTTAAGTCCAAGGTCTAACCAACTCGGCCACCACGATAAAGAAGGTATTTATATATTATTATAATATTAAATACGTACTTATTTTGGGCTTATTTCCATTGCCAAAAGAGTGTTTGTCAAACAAACTACCGCCTGCCTACCTTCAAGCCTCTAAAACACAAAGAATGGATAGTAAAGATTACGATATACCTTAGATTCTGTAGTGCCTATAAAGGTTCTCTGCGGTTCGTATGGGCGCTTTTCTATGGGTATTGTGACAGTCCGAGGGCATTGGGCAGCACAGCATGGAGTTTTTCCCAGCTGGTGAATGCCGTGGGAACTTTTCCATAATCCAACTGCTATCCTTGTGTATAGGACCTATTAACAATAGAAATAAAAACAAATAGGTAAAATATACATGGTGGACTTTGAAAGGTTATTAATCGTACATAAGAGTTTCGGAATATACATTATATACATATATTTCTAGCCGACCCCTACTTGGGTAAGTTATGAATATAACCTCAAAACCTCATGGTTAATCTTATGCACCATCGCTGCAGTCACATTCCTGCTTAGTATTCTACCTAGGTGCTGACTGAGGTGATGGTGTATATTCCAACTGAAATGTAACACCTGCCCAGTCCATTCCAGAGTTCTAGTTTAGCCGTTAAAAGCACAGAGCCTCACAAGATTGCAATCTCTCCTGGACACTCAAAACGAGTACCGAAGAGATGCTGGACTGAACCTCTTGGAATTCGACATGGCATTCGGGAACGTACCCTACGGCAATCGTGGAGTGCAGACTAGATAGTCTCAAGTTTTTAAACTCACACTATTCTTTTAATATATCTAAGTTTTGCTCTGTAGTTTGTAGTATAATTACATTTAAAAACGTAACACGCTTAAAGCCTTTTGGGCTGTGTTAAGACTTGAGGTATGAGAAAATACTTCCAGCAGTGCGTGCCTGCGCTGGTCGAGGTCCGGGAGATGGGGACATCCGGAACCTTGACTTAAATTCGATAACTATAACCAGGCTATTTGGGGCATCACTAAGAATTGATCATTCATTCAATCATTTTCATGCCCAACAGGCGGTTTCTTTACCAGTAAGTAAATCATATGGGCAGCTCTCTAACTACACACACCGGCAGAATTAGCGGAACACAAAAAAAGGAAGAATTAATATATCTTTTTCGTAGCACTGGCCGGTTACATTACTTTTTTATATTTTTTAGAAACGTCTAATTTGAAAATGTCAACAGTCATTTTTTTCATTCGTTTGTTTTAATTTTTCATTCATACATCCATGAAGGTAAAAACCGTGCCCGTCCGCGCGCCGCGGACGGGCACGGTTTTTAGCTTCATGCATACATCTCTATCGACTGCTTTGGAGTAGATTTTCCGTTTCTGTAAAGTTCATAAATTCTATTTGAAAAACATTATATTGCAGTTTTATGAGACTTTTGTGTTTTCTTGCTAATTGATAAGTTACGAATATCTTAGTATGCCTGGTTTAACGCTATCAGAAATCATCAGGGCAGATGAAATGAGAAGAAATATCAATCCTACAGATCGATTCATTTCATTTCATATTTCATCATTTCATTTCATTTCATATGGCGGCGGCTCAATTATGGTCTGGGGAGAGATATGTTTTGAAGCTCGCACGGAGTTAGTGGTAGTCGACGGCGGGAATCTGAATGCTGATCGGTATATCAGGGAGATTTTAGAGGAACATGTTGTGCCATTTGCCCCATTTATTGGTAACAACTTCATTTTAATGCAGGATAATGCTCAGGCTCCCAGTGCTTACTCAGTACAGACATACCTAAACCATGTTGGTGTTACAGTGATGAAGTGGCCAGCACGGTCCCCGGATGTGAATCCGATTGATTGGGACTTGCTAAAGAGGAGTGTCAAATCAATAATGCCACCTCCTAACAATCTGGGCGAGCTGAAAAACACATTAGTTGAAGAATGGCAGAGGTTGCCCCAAGAAATCATTGATAACATAATTCGCAGCATGCCCAGACGGATGGAAACCTTAATCAGGGCACGGGGGGAAACACTCGTTATTAAACATTCATTTAATTAATTTTAAACAGTCATAAAATCCAAAATGTTTCTCTGTCACTACGAAATCTAAGAAAAATGCATTTTGTTTAGTTAAGTTTTTTTTTCATTAAACTTTAAGTATGGTGTTGCAAATTAATGTCAAAACATATTAATTTAATTGTTGTTTCATGTTTAATTATTATTTGTTTAAAAATAAAGCTAACTATTTTATACTCTCCCTTTTTTTTCTATTCCGTTAATTCTGCCGGTGTGTGTATTATGGTTGTATTCGTCAGTATGCCTTATCAAATATCTCAGTAATTTACTCTTCGGATTGAGTTAAAAAAAAATCCTACTGTCCCAAGTTAGCGTATCAATTAACAAAAAAGTATTACATTTTATTTTCTGGTGGGCCGAGGTTACGTTGTAGACTTTAAAATAATACATATTTGTTCATGTGAGGGTTAAACCCCGGTTTTTAATTAAAAAACTATGTACATTACTTTGTGAGCGCAACTATAGTGCACGTAACTTGACATGGTCCCAGTATCACTATATGCCATGTAACAAATTGTTTTTTGAGTTTTTTTTATTTTTGTTGTTCAGTTTTTAGGTTAGAATCCGGTGTGTTTCAATGAGTTTTTAATTAAAAAAAACATACTTTCCCTGAAATGTATATAAATTTAAATTTGTGGGGTAGTGAGGTAGTAGACACGGGGTGGCAAGGCCCAACAAGTGATGATGGTGTTTTTCATTACTGGTCACCAAAAATCGAATCATGAGTAGTGCACACAAATTCAGCTGTAAAGTTTTATGATGATGAAGGGGGTTTTTTTTTTTGCTCATTAAAAATATGTGGAACCCAAAATTTTTAAAATGTATGAGGCTCATTTAAATCTTGCCAGCAAAAGATTTTGCGTATATACAAATCCTGAAGCTGTAAACTTTTATGATGATGATGGGGTTTTTTTTTTTTTGCTCATTAAAACAATTTGTACCCAAAAAACATTGCAAAATTTACGAGGCTTATTTAAATCTTGCTAGGGGCGCTCGTGACTCTAGCTACGACGCTGGCCGTGATAATATTTATTTTTGTGTTTGACTGTGAAAATGCCATAGATAATTTAGCTACACGTAGTAGGTATGTTTATATTTGACCTAAATCCGAAATAAAATACAAATAAATTTCATTGTTGGCAGCGCCGCGCCTCGCGTCTATAGATTCAATCCAACCATGGATATAAATTTAAATAAACCTAAATCATTAAAATAAATGTTCCTTGACAGTAATATAGTCCCTGTATCAATTTTAATATTAAATAGTATTGAATTATTTAAACACAGTTTAAGCCACAGTATGTACCAATGAGTTTTAATTAAAAAACTTATGTATATTACGTGGTGGCCGAATTGGAATCCCGGTGTGTACCAATGAGTTTTTAATTAAAAAAATTATGTACATTTGTTTGACAACACCACTATAGTGCCTCGGAGAGCACGTTAAGCTGTCGGTCCCGGTTTCACTATACCAACTTGTGAAACTGTTTATAGATGGGTTATTTAGTCTATTCAAAACATCGCGACGAGCTAGCCACTTGTTCGGTGTAGACTCATACCATCGGCTACGACGAGGTGGGATTAAAACCCCACCCGCAGGGTACCCTGCAACCGTCTGGGTGGTCTCAAGCGCCATAAGGATTTTTATCATTACTAGTACTTTTTATTTATCATTTGTTTCTTATATTGATGAATTCTTTGTATTGAATGCATTCATTATATGGATTGTATTGGATTCATTTTTGTCCACTGACAAATGATCGTTACGACATTATAGAAGGGTCTTTTCAGAACTGTAAAATCTGACTCGCGAAGGTTTTTTTTAATACAACATTTTTATTTTTCGTAAAATATAATCTGCTAATAACCGGCGCATAATAAGTAATTTTACACGTGTACGTTAGGTAAACATACACCTTAGAAAGCATGTTAGAAACAATATATCTAACAAACAAATGTAATTATTTTATTTTGTTGCAAAAAGTTTTGCGCGAACTTACCCGCGTTACGCCAGCCTGTTAAAGTTATTTGCTGCTATCTATACCATCACAGTTGCTTTTATTATATTTTATTGTCAATCTATACCGAACAAGTGTTATGTTTGTGCGGTGTTGTTAGGGTACGTTTATTTTATAAAACTTTAACATAAGCTCTATTAAAATTTGTGCCTGTGAAAGCACCGACGACGGTCCCGGATTCAACTTAGCTTTTAGTTACATTTAAATTAAATCTCAAAGTTTGTAAGGAAGGACGTATGGATGTTTGTTCTAATTTATTTTTATTTATTTAAGGAAATAGAATCAGTGCTGTAGGTGTCATATATAATATAACTTAAAATAAAAACACTTAGAAGTTGTCTGGTTTAAACCCCGGTGTGTACCAATATTTTTTTAATAAAAAAAATTACGTACCTACATTTTGTTTTAACAGCATCACTATAGTACCTCGGAGAGCACGTTAAGCTGTCGGTCCCAGTTTCACTATACCAACTTGTAAAACTGTTTATAGATGGGTTATTGAATCTATCCAAACATCGCGACGAGCTGTCTAGCACTTGTTCGTAGTAGCCGATGGTATGAGTCTACACCGAACAAGTGGCTAGCTCGTCACGATGTTTAGAATAGGCTCAATAACCCATCTATAAACAGTTTCCCAAGTTGGTATAGTGAAACAAAGGCACTGCCTACCCCAGAAATTTGGTAATAAAATTATATTAAAAACCTATTATATTTTGTTGTTTGGCAATGATATTGCTTGTTTATTCCGTGATTTTGTATTTCAAATAGCGCCATCTATAGTTATTTTTGTGGTACTATCTTCATAACGTACTAGCGCCATCTATCGCTATTTTTTTGTACTATTCACTCATTATTTTTGGTTGCCTAAGTTTTCCTTCCAATTTTTCAATTATTATTATTATTGGATTTATGCTAAATGTATGACAGAGTTAGGTTACACTGCCTTTGTACCTCAAACAATCAAATATTTGTGATAAACTTAAATCTAATAGGACTAGGAGCGCATAAACTGTAGGTAGCAAATCGGTAGGCACATAGAATCAATGAAAGAACGAGAACTTCTCTATACAAAACTGTTGAGAAGTACCAGGAGCGCAGGAGTCCTTAGCGGTATAAATATGAAATTATACATATTGTGTCCTGCTCACATGACGCGTGCAGAGCGAGATCGCATGCATGTGGGTGGAACTTGAGTCGAGAGTTATTAATCTTATCCTACTAATTTGCAATGTTACGTAATTCTAATAAAATTTACCCATAGTTGTGTATTTTTTTCTTTTGTCATTTATTAACTTTTAAGGAATGGTTTTTTTTCGTCACTTTCGCATTCTTAGTCGCGTTACTTGTCTAGTATATTTCTTCTGTTGTCGCGTGCTAGACGTTTATTGTGATAATTTTAACTTGTTTGTGTAGTGCAAAACCTTTTAATAATAATAAGCACCTTTAATGCTGTTTCAACTATTCGCAAATTTACTATGTCGCGGAATATAAAAATTTCATTGTAGACTACATTGTGATTTTGTAGACATTTAAAATTGCTAATTTCAAAAATTAATTTCTTTGGTATATACATGAACGTAGTAAAAACAACGGACGGAGTGCTGTCACTGTACAGATTGAAGCACCGTAATGGCGGCGGGTTTTAATGTGTGCGTGTTTTCAGAGTTGCTAACTGAAGAAACTTTCCCTAAATTTTTATATTGATATTGAAATATAAATAAATACGAACAAAAAAATAAATTATTTATAAATAATAGAAGTAGTAAGTTAGGTTTTATAAGTAAAAATAAAACGAAATTAGTTATTTGCCAAAATGTTTTATTACACATAGGAACTTATAATTTGATGAAATAAAAATACACAATGGTCTTCTTTAATATTTGTTTTTATACGTATACACCACTATTTTTTAAGTATATCTAAAAAAAAATAGGAGCATCAGAATTCGTCGCTAAACAAATATAAGCATTTAAAATTAAAAAAACAACATCTTGAAATTATCCACAAAAAGTCATAACTTACACAAACCCATTATTTCTAAGGTTCTAAGCTAAGGTAAAGTATGAATTGGAGGTTAGAATCTCTAAATAATGTACTTATTTATTACATTTTATTTTTTATTTAACGTATTTTTGTACGTGAATTCCACATATATACAACTACGTATTTACACACTATACTATTTATACTATTTATATACTGATATACACATTTATATACATAGGTACAACTTGAACACATACTTGTAAATAATAGTACATTATGATACAAATGAATCAGATTAGGCAAAATTTTAAAAACACGGATATCGATTTTGGCAGTTCTCATCAGTCAGGGTTAACATGGGTATATATGATACCAATGAGTTCAGTATGACCTAACACAAATTACATATAAAATTCAAATATAAAAAATAATTTTAAAAAGACAGATACCGATTTTGGCAGGAATATCAGTCAGCTGCTCTTCAATTAAAATTATGATTATAACAATGCTTAAAATCCCTTAAAGTCCATTTGTCTTCTACACTCTCTAATTATTCGAATCCAATCTTTTCTCCATTCATTTTCGTTCGGGAACCTAAAAAAATGTGAAACAACGCTGTTCAGTACTTCGGTGATAAGGAATATTTATTTTGACACGTTAGGAACACTGGTAACACTGGTATACTGAGCCGCCGAGAGATTTCCATAATAAAGTTAAAAAAAAAAAAATCATTGCACGCTGAAAAAGATGTCAATAATATTTATGTAACTATGACATCGGATCCTGTTTTGTGACCCCAGGGCGCTGTAGATATCGATTTTGAAAGCAATCGGACCAATAATTAAAAAGTTCAAAATGGCGGTCACATTTTTTAACATTTTTGCAATTTTGACATCGGAATCCTGTTTTGAGACCAGAGAGCGCCCTAGATATCGATTTTGAAAGCAATCGGACCAGTAACTAAAAAGTTCAAAATGGCGGCCACATTTTTGATATATTTGTAACTTTGACATCGGAATCCTGTTTTGAGATCACGGGGCGCTCTAGATATTGATTTTGAAAGCAATCGGACTAATAATTTTAAAATTCAAAATGGCGGGCACATTTTTGACATTTTTGCAATTTTGATATCGGAATCCTGTTTTGAGACTATGAGGTGCTCTAGATATCGATTTTGAAAGCAATCAGACCAGTAACTAAAATGTAACTACCTACCTATTATTAATACCGTTGTCACAGGTATTTCAGGATACTGATTTAGTCACATCTTTAGTTACGTTAGTCTGTCATATGGCAAATCCGTAATCTCTCGGTGGCTCTACTATAATCTATTAATTAAGTTAATTTAATCTCATATTAACTTATTTTTTGTATAAAGTTGGAGAAACATTCCGAAAGTTGGCAACATTTTGTCAAAGAAAAATTTGTTTACTAAATTACCAAAAGTTATAGTTAGAAATTAATCAAAATAAAGCGTTAGAGAGTGTACTTACCTGTGGAATGTGATTCCTTGTTCTTTTTTATCACGTAAAGTGCTACGGGAACAACATTTTACGACGCAGGTTGGCATAATTAAATATTTATTTTAACTAATTATTTCGTGTGCTCTTCATCAACGCTAGCAGCGTAATGGCGGGCGCCGAGCTTACTATGATTTGTATGTGTGGGTGTTAACGTGTATATATACGTTGCCGAGCTTACTATGGGTGCTTCAATGTAATCGTATACGGGACTCCGTCCGTTGTTTTTACTACGTTCATGGGTATATACTATAAATTCTGCCTACCTTATACTAAAACCCTGTGCACGCCACTGATACATACATATCTTAACGGGTGCCTTACGGCGCCCGAGACCGCCTAGACGGCCCCAGGGTACCCAGCGGAGGGGTTTTAATCCCACCTCGTCGTAGCCGATGGTATGAGTCTACACCGAACAAGTGGCTAGCTCGTCGCGATGTTTTGAATAAACTCAATAACCCATCTATAAACAGTTTCACAAGTCGGTATAGTGAAACCAGGGCCGACAGCTTAACGTGCTCTCCGAGGCACTATAGTGGTGTTGTCAAACAAATGTTCATATTTTATTCAATTAAAAACTCATTAGTACACACCGGCATTCGAACCAGGGACCTAAGTGTTTTTAATTCCAAGGTCTAACCAACTCGACCACCACGTATATTATACACAAGTATAGGTACTTGTACTATTATTTCTTCTGTGGTATAGGTGAATATATATCATGTCAAGTTAAGCGATTATAATGCCATTATACGAGATAAAAATTGGCGCGCTGTCAAATTTTTTTTCCACATTGTGAAAGGAAAAGATCTTTTGACCATACAGCCTTTGTTAAAGTATTTAATTAAATGACTTGTAATGAAAATACTTACCGTCATAACACAAAGCGGGGCGACGTACAGCAGTCCAAAGTTGACCATGTCAAATATCTCCGAGTTGTACTTCATCCGATGCTGAATGCATATTGTTTCCATCTCACCATTGCCTAAGTTGTTCGTGATTGTCTCCACCCAGATGAACTTGGGTGCGCTGTACACTGCGCTAGTTATCCAAACACCCAATATCACTAACTGAAATAAAAAAAAAATACTCTGTAGCTCCTAAAAAGTAAATACAAGCTAAATTAAATGTGGCTACAAAATTAGGTAGTTACGAAAAACATACATTTAGCTACACTGCATAAAACTACACTGTAGCTAAAAAAAGTATACGGTAGCCACTAAAGTATACATAGATGCGATAACATTTTACTTTTTCTACGCTACTATTTATTTTATCGTAGCTACTAATTTATATATGTATATAATATATATATATATATATATATATATATATATATATATATATATATATATATATCTATTGTGTAATTTTATCTTATCGTAGCTATAGTATATTTTTATCGTAACTAAGGGGCTTAGCACGCGGACAACGGTAAGATGTATACCGACTCGACTTATACCTGCTGTCGAAAAATATATCGAATTGGTGAGCACGCAAACCGACATCGATAAGTTTCTCGAGCTTTGTCTACTAGTTAAAACAAGTGTGTTTTCGTTGACAATTTCAAAAACATTTATGTAATAAATAAATAATTATTACCTTATACGATGCATTTATTTTATATTATTCTTAATAATCGTTACAGAAATATATATTTTAATTTAAAAAGATTTAAAAATACATATATTTAACAAAATTAAAATAAAGCCGAAGAAAACTCGTTACCTTGGCCTAAAAAAATATTTTGTTTTTTGGTGAGTTTTTTTATTTATTAAGGCATTGGATAGGATTTAAAAAATGTATTGGAGAGTACGCATAGATACGAAAGTGGTCTAAGACCTAAAAACGCTATTCAAACGAATTATCAGACATATTTTCTTGAGCATTGATTGGTTATGATGGCATTTGTGTCACTTTTTATTTTGGTTTGTATTGCGGGCGGCTACCTTTTGTTATTATGACTGGTAAGGCGATTAAGCCTTAAAGTACTTTCCTATAATAATATACTTCAATGATATAAATCAAATATTTTATTTTATGGATGTTTTGAATTTTAAGCATACGGCGACGTGTGAATGATTTATTTTAATTATCAACCTGAATTAGTCGCCTGCTGAATAATTAAATTACATTACGTAATCAATACATTCCGCATTCAAGTCCTATCTGAACTTGAAAACCTCTGAATTTCGGGAGTTACCGAAGTAGTGAGTCTGGTAGTGATCGTCCCCTCTAGGATTTGTTCGAAAATATTAAGACTAACCTACTGCCACTTCATAATAATAATACATAAAATTAAATAAAAAAAATACACGATAATAAAATAAGACAAGAATTTTAATTATAGACGTAAAAAATGCTTTTAATTCTATTAATAGAGAATGTTGTTTAAAGCAGGTTTTAAATCACATACCCCATCTTTATCCTTATTTATTTCAATGTTATAACCAAAATATAAATTTATCATACAATTCAAATATTATACATTCGTCTATTGGTTGCCAGCAAGGAGATCCGCTGGGACCAGCAATTTTCAGCCTCGCCATCCATCCAATCATATCAACACTTGTTTCCTCTTTTAATGTTTGGTATCTTGATGATGGCACCCTAGGAGATGAACACAATTCAGTCTTATCTGATTTGGTCCAAATTATAACCGAGTTCCAAAAGATTGGCTTAGAATTGAATTTTTCAAAATGCGAGTTGTTTATTTCCAACAAAGTTTCGAATAATATTAAAGCGGAAATTTCTTCTAAATTTGCCTCAATAGCACCAAATATTAAAATTTTAACCCAGAACAATTTTAACCTTCTAGGGCCACCAATATTTGAAGACTCAATACCTTCATTATTACAAGAAAAATTTGAACATTTCACAAATATTTCGGAACAGATACAAAAGTTAAATTGTCATGTAGCCTATACAATTTCAAAATATTGCTTATTCGTCCCAAAATTGACACACCTACTTCGTACATGTCCCATGTGGAAATTTTTAGACTTACTAGACTTTCTTGACGCCACCATAAAAGGCATATTACAAAAAAAAATGAATTTAAATTTAGAAGAAAATTCTTGGACACAGTTAAGTTTACCAATCCGATATGGTGGTATAGGTATCAGGAAAATCACAAGTATAGCTATTCCGGCTTTTTTGTCCTCAGTATACAGTGTTTCGGGAATAATTTCAAAAATTTTGAAAAAAACTGGAATGATGTAAAAATACCATATTTAGATAACAGTCTTATTGCCTGGTCGGAGGCTTGTCCGAGCGGAGATATCCCGTTGGAGCGTCATATACAAAAACATTGGGATGCTCCTCTCGTACAAGCCACCTATGCAAGTTTGCTTCAAAATTCTACAGAAATAAATCGTGCACGCCTTTTAGCAGTTGCAACCAAAGAGTCTGGGCAATGGTTGCATGTAATACCAAATCGAAATTTAGGAACTCTTTTAGATAACCAGACCTTTCAAATCGCCATAGGGCTGAGATTGGGAGTAGCTATTTGTGAACCTCACAGATGTCCGTGCGGATGTGACGTCGACCGATTTGGGCACCATGGTCTATCTTGTTCGAAGAGCGCGGGGCGGTTTTCACGGCACAACCTGTTAAACGATTTGATTCGTAGGTCTCTTGCCGTTATTAATATTCCATCAATTACCTTGTGGTCTATCACGCGATGACGGCAAGAGACCTGACGGATTAAGTTTGGTCCCTTGGAAGATGGGTCGCTGCTTAGTGTGGGATGCAACATGTGTCGATACTTTGGCAGCTTCACATCTTTCAAGGACTAAAGAGGAGGCTGGTGCCTGAAAACCTCAAACGGCGAAAATATTGTCAAGTTATTAATAACTATATATTTGTGCCGTTTGGGGTAGAAACAATGGGACCTTGGGGTCCTGAAGCAAAAACTTTTTTCAAAGAGATTGCATTAAAATTGGTGGACGTCACAGGTGACAGAGGGCTGGCGCATTCCTCTCACAAAGAATAAGCCTTACCATACAGAGAGGAAATGTAGCCAGCGTTTTGGGCACGATGCCGCGCGAACACTGTGAGGATTTATTTAATGTTTAAGTGTTTTTATTATTTTAATTTTAAATAGTTTATATTAATATTCATGTTTTTTTAAGTTTTATTGAAATAAACTTATTTCAGTATTTTAATGAGATTAAATTATTTTTTCTAAATAGCATAACTCTAGAAACATAAATACTTATTTTTTGATAGGTAATCTTATTTTCATAATCTATTTCTTGGTTTGGGCATCCAGGTTTTTTTTTCAAAATCATTGTTTTTTGAGGTTCCAGTTGTTTCAGCAACTTTTCTATAACACGCACATTTATAGTCACTTAAGTATAACAGTTTTTCTAACGAGAATAAAACAATTTTGGTTCTGTTTTTCGCTATTAAATCATTAAAATATCAAAGCAAAAGCAATTTCGACACTTATCAGCACCTAAAAGAAACGTGATAAAAATTGTATATATATCGACTTTTGTCTACAATCTGACAGTTTAGTTTTGATGTTAATAAGCTGTGTGCTACCGTTTTCGATAAAAGTCGATATATATCTTCCAATGCGTCAAATTAGTCTATTCGGTATATATCGTGGTCGCGCGTGTTAGCTTTGTAGATATATGTCTTAACGATCGATATGTATCGAACCAAATGACGCGCGTGCTCGGCCCCTAAATGTAGATATTTTTATCGTAGCCACTGTGTTCTCTAATCGTAGATGCAGAATATTTTTATTGTAGCTACAGCAACGACTAATATGTATTCACTAGACATGAATATTTAAGAAAACTATTTGTTCTAATACAGGTAAAAGTTAAAACTAAAAGTCGCTGCAGCGCAAACATTAGTTGTATCGTTTAATTAAACTATTGAAACATGCAGGGCTATATCGCAAATAGAGTATTGTTTTCTCTGACCAAAACGTTGTAGGCGTCATGAATTTTGTGGAGTTTACGCGTTTTGTTCAACGTACTCGTAGTGTAATAATATTTAATCTGTATAGATTTAATACGGCATAAGTGACACAGTTTTTGTATCTACAAAATTTTTATAGATAAATAAATAAAAATAGCAAAATCTTAGTTCCGTTCGGCTTGTCTAGTAAATACATAGAAATCATTGAGCTACAGTGTAGATTTCGTAGCAATTGTGAATTGTATCTAAGCTGCTGTTTAAGTACTACTGTAGCTTCGTGTATAACAGCACATATGTACGATAAAATAAATAGTAGCTTAGATTAAATACACAATACCTACGAAAAATACACTGTAGCCACGATAAGTGTATATTTTATACAATGTAGCTATGATGATAATAGTATAATCTAGTAGCTACGAAATAATTTCTTGTTGGCGTTACTACGAAACAATGCAATTAGTATTCTGGGCTCATATCAATACGTTTTAAATTAATTTATTTGGAGTATACAGAGTCAACTTATTCCTGAGGCTCTGCCATGGGCTTTTGCTTCGTAGCAACGTAACATTAAAACGTTAGTAGCAACAAATAGTGTCGCTTTATTTTTGGTTATATGATTAAATAAAGCGATCCTATTGGTTGTACTCACGTTTCAACGTTACGCTGCTACGAAGCAAAAACCCATGGTAGAGCCTCTGAAAACTATTACCTAGTAAAAAGTATTTTATATGATTAAAAAGTATTTACTTAAAATTCGTAACAGTTTTTTTGTTTTAATGTTTTTAATATGCCCACCATATTCATAAAAGCAATAATAAATGCAAAATTTCATTACAATAGAGTCCAATGAAATTAATTTTGTTTTTGTCACGTCTGCTGCGTAGGCTTATTGAGCGCCGCGGAGTTTATCTTCCTAGTACTTTTTTAATTTTCATTTTTAAGTAGGATATTTTTTAATTTTTTTTTTTTTTAGATATTGACATGTTCTTTAAATTAATATTATTATGGTTACATATATAGTTATGGTTATCAAAAATAATATTTTTGCACTTGTAGTTTTTTTTAATTCATGATATCTTTGGAATGGAATGTCCGATTTAAATAATTTAAAGAGTAATATATAGGTACTGAAACAACCTTGAATATAAAGTAATTTATTTGGAAAAATATTAATACCAAGGTATTAATAACGTGGTCTAGTTTCTACTGGCATTTCTATTAACTTTTTTATTATGACATAACTAAAATAGTTAGACATATGGTACCGTGAACTTTTTTGTAGATCTTAATGTGTTCTCTAAAGTTGTAGTACATTATTTTGTTTTATCATCAACAATTTTTGCAGCGCCCGCGATATACAGAAATGTATAGGTATTTTTACACCTTGGGTTACATGTTTGAAGTTTTCGTACGGATCCCTAATATTTTTGAGAATAAACCATAGCCTATGTTACTCAGCGATAATGTAGCATTCCATTAGTGAAAGGATTTTTTTAATCGGTTCAGTAATTTTTGAATCTATTCGTTACAAACAAATATTCTCAATTTATAATATTGGTATAGATAGAAAACGCTCATTTTTTATATCTGTTTTTTTTATTATAGATGAACAGTATTTGTATTTTGTATTTTCCTGAAACGACAAAAGTGCACGCATGGGAAATATATTTTTCACCAAAATGTCGGATATAAAGAAATTGATATTGTAATTTCGCTGAAGTATTAAGTATTAAGTCACTGCGCAACTGATAACAAGGTTAAGCAGATGACAACAAGGCCGCTCCTGGGATGGGTGACCGTTTTATACAACGACGCTATTTCATCATAAACCCCGCAACAATCTTGCCACTTGTTAGGTGTTGCCTCCGAATACTATCGGCGAAATGAGGACGGTTTATAACCGTCCACTGGGTACCCTGAGGGCGTTTAAATGGTATTCGGGAGCCAAATAGGTACCCTTGATGATATTTATTTTATTAAAATAAAATATTTTATAGACTTGAAGGATATTTTAAGAAAAACAAATTTTAGAGGTGAAATAAATCACTGTAACTAAAAAATATATGATATTACAAGTGGGGTACCTAAATCCGATCATACCAGTAACTATTACATTTATATATTACATTATAGTACGTTGACAGCCTCCGTAGACTAGTGGTTGCGCCTTTGGCATTGTATCCGGAGGTTGTGGGTTCTATTCCCACCCATGGCAAAAAAATATTAGTACATTTTTTTGTACAGTTTGTCATGGTCTGGGTGTTTATAAAATAGTATGTATTATATCGTTGCTTCTGGTACACAAGCGTAGAGCTCAGTTTGTGACCAGAGCAATATGTGTAATTTGTCCTTCATATTATTATTATTACTTTGCTAGTCTCTACTCGTATATAGGTATTTTTATATTGATACGATAGTTTATATCCCAAAATGATTAACAGGGATCTTACTCTACATACATATCATCACGGGTGCCTTACGGTGCCCGAGACCGCCTAGACGGCCCCAGGGTACCCAGCGGAGGGGGTTTAATACCACCTCGTCGTAGCCGATGTATGAGTCTACACCGAACAAGTGGCTAGCTCGTCGCGATGTTTTGAATAGACTCAATCACCCATCTATAAACAGTTTCACAACTTGGTATAGTGAAACCGGGACCGACAGCTTAACGTGCTCTCCGAGGCACTATAGTGGTGTTGTCAAACAAATGTACATATTTTTTTTTAATTAAAAACTCATTGGTACACACCGGGATTCGAACCAGGGACCTAAGTGTTTTTAAGCCCAAGGTCTAACCAACTCGGCCACCACGTATATACTCGTATATATCTTACTCTACTTTACTGTAATTAGTTAATCATTCTGGGGTTAAACTTGTAAAATAACTTAGTCAATTTAACAGTATTAACTTTCATCCTAAATATGAACGAAAACTTTTATACTTGAATTCTCAAACGTTTCAGGGGCCTAACAATTGTGTATCAACGTCAAATGAAAGTTAAAATTTGACACATTTTGTATGGGAAAATATAAAATTTTTTAACTTTGACGTACAGTTAATCACCAATTCATTTAACAGAATAGGCCCCCAGGATTTTAAGAATAATATGGTGTTGTCACAAAAGTTACAATTATAGTAATTATGAAAACTTCCTATATTAACGCTCCTTATTTTATAAACGCTAAAGTTTGTGAGGATGGAGATTTGTTACTTAAATACTACTGAAACTTTACAGTATTATATGTAACTTATACATCAATACTATAAAGTCATATAATTTTTCGAATTTTTTACGGAATTTTCAAGTTGAAAGTAGAGGGTGGTCTCTAAAATTTCGTAAAGCCGCCCGAGCGGTCTCGTTACCACATCAGATTTATAAGCCAGGGTAAAATCTGATGATTATATTATTTAGTGCAATTAAATTATCTGAACGCTTAAACCAGATCGTCGTGTCAATTTTTGTATGGGGTAGTACACATGGGGCTGGAACCCCCCCCCCCCCCCCCCCGAATAGATGACGATGTTGATTTATTATGATTGCTGACCAGCAGATTGATTACGCGCCTTAAGTTCGCTTGCACGTCCGCTAAGATTTTTTGGAGCCATTTCCGATATCAAATGCTGGCTACGTCCATGATTGTTATGCATTGTTAAAGTTCTGCACCCTAAGCATATTTCACTCTCTCAAAGGTTAGCTGGTAGAAAATGCCTGAGGCATTAAGCTCGCAATAAAGAATTTTAAATAAGATTAATAGAAAAATAGTTATAGGACTCGATTATTTTGTGAATATAATTTAAAAAATATTAATATGAAGCAAGAACGTGCTAAAGTTATTAATAAATACTTTGTTTAACAAAATAATTCAACAGCTTTTAAAGTAAGATTATTTATTCTATTTTAATACTTACAATGATATTTTAAACACGATAAATAAATTTCATTGAAACTTAGTGGCGCAGAATAAACGACTTTGTCTTAAAACAACAGAAATCGCGGAAACATTGTTAATGTATTGTAATTAAAGAGAAAAAGGTCTTATCTAATTTAGAATTTAGGCAGAGGAAATAGGTAACTGAAGATTTCATGATTACAAGTTTTGGAGCAATGTTTTATAATTCAATTTCATTTATTAACTAAAGAGACATAAACTAAAATAATACAAATTAATAACCAAAAGTATTATACCAATTTTTGGTCATTCATTTGTTTGGTTATTGTTTTATCGTTAATATAAAAGAGGTTGCCCTGACTGACTGACTGACTGACTGAATTTTAATAATAATTTTAATTCATCATCGTCCAAAACCACTGAAGCTCATAATAATAATAATAGTTTTTTAAGTGAGAGGAAGGTCTCTATAAATTCGTTAAGCCGACCAACCGGTCTCGTTTCCAACGCACATACAGATGCAAAAACCGTCAAGTGACTTAGTCATGTTTCGGTTTTAGGCTGTGGGTTCATCGGTTTTCAGGAGACTACTGCATCGATTCTTATCGAGGTGGTAGTCTCCTATAGGGTGCGGTTACGAACAGTTGACGATAAAGCAGCGAGTTTATAAAATAATACTCGTAATGCAATTCGTCATTGTCGCCCCCATTTCGTAATCGCATCATTTAGCCGCCATATTGGGAGCGATCAATATTTGATTGACTCCATTCATGGACTTTGTAGGTCTTCTCACCACCAGGTAGATACAAAGTCACATGTCGTGGTCCATAAAAAAAAGTAATATAAGTAACAAAATTTCATATGAGACTGGGGAGTGAATTAGGCAAAAATAGCCTGTAACTCTGGTCCACGCAACAAGCTGAGAATTTCATATAAAATTTGGATATCTATCTATCTTTTCGTAGTTTTCTTTTTGTATTGTAGATATTTAAGGATTAAAATAACGAAGTCTAAGGGGTAAAAACATAAACGAATTTTCGAGAAAGTTAAATACATTGATAATGGATTAGAAGATTAGCTATAGTGAGAACGGCCAATGTGTTAACTTAAATAACAATGTATTAATCAATCCAAATCATAGACTTTTAAATCTGCTTACCATTAGGTAAACTGTGTATTAGTACAAAGTCACATGCGTGCTCCAAAAAAAAAACAGTATTAGCGATTATCACTAGGGACTGGGGTTTGAAATATACGCAAGATTGTATTGTCTTCCACTGTACTTATCTATCATCCCCACCTACACATTAAAATACTTGTTATGTAAAATAAACCGAACTTAATCTCTTCAAAATATTATTCATTATTTTACTGACAAATCGTCCCAGCGGTTTAACAAGGCTCTCGCGGTCTATTTTGCATAAACCGCAAAGCTTGGTCACTATGTCAAATATCTGAATAATATAAAACAGTTTCTTAACAAGTATATATACGCGGTTTTACTTGCGTTAAATATCAACGTCAAACATTAAGTTTGATATCTGTACCTTTAAAGGTACCCTTATAGTGACACTCCGGTGTTTGTAAAGCTGTCTGTCCACATCAAATATCTCGAAAAAAACTACTACTGGTCTAATTTATATGTGTAGATCTTGTTGACCCTAACTAATAGGGTATTATAGTTTCTTATTTCTCAGAAGTTATTGAACTGATTTTATTGAAAAATAAAGGTTTGTAGGACGTAGGTATTATCTCAAACATTGAAACTAAATTAATATAAGTAGGTACAGTCAACGGCAAGGTAATGGTATACCCCCATGCACTCTATGCCTTTGTATTAAGGGTATCAATTTACTTTAAAAGCGTATACTTTACCTCGACGTTGACTGTACCAAAACGTTTAAAAAAATTAAAACAACTGAAAATCCTTCGCAAGCGAGTTTTTGCACTTGTCGTTTTTTTTAACTCAACTTGAATGAAAAACATCGCGACGAGCTAGCCACTGTTCGGCGTAGACTTATACCATCGACTACGACGAGGTGGGATTGAAACCCTTCCGCTGGGTATCCTGGGGCCGTCTAGGCGGTCTCGGGCGCCGTAAGGCACCCGTGATGATATGTATGTATGTAACTTGAATGAAATGTCCGATTTGAATAATTTAAAAAGTGATCTATATATAGGCACTGAAGCAACCTCGAATACAAAGTTATTTATTTGGATGAGAATTAATACCAAGATACTAATAACGTGGTCTTGTTTCTACTAGCATTTCTATTAACTTTTCATACATAAATACATATATATAAATACATATAATATTTGGACATAATATGGTACCGCGAACTTATTCGTAGATATTAACGTTTTCTATAATACTGCATTACATTATTTTGTTCTATCATCAAAAGTTATCGCAGCGCACACGCACACCGCACAGCGATGTAAAGAAATTTATAGATATCTTTAACACCTTGGGTTACATTTTCGTAGTTTCCGTATGGATCCATAACATTTTTGAAAATAAAACATAGCCTATGTCACTCAGTGATAATGTAGCATTCAATTAGTGAAATATTTTTTTAATCAGTCCAGTAGATCCAGAGATTACCCCCTACAACATCACAAACTCATAAATTTAACCTTTATAATATTAGTATTTATTAATTTATCTTCACGCCAGGTTCCTTACGGGGTGGGGTAGGCAGAGACAACCGAGCACCACTTGTCTCTATCTCTACATACTTCTTTTGCCTCCTCCTCCAGTACTACTCTTCGCATACATACACGCCTATTTCGAAAAAAAATAATTACACCGTTTTATTAAACCTTTTCAATTTGATCATGGTAAGTGTGTCCGGTCTCCTACCGCCACGTTTAACCTTCACTTTACTTTTATACCGTCTAGGCGGTCTCGGGCGCCGTAAGGCACCCGTGATGATATATATATATATATTTACTTTTATATATCTGAATCATCAGTCTTTCATCACTCATTCTTTCTACATGCCCAAACCAGCGCAGTACGCCCTTACTCATTTTCATGCCTATACTTTACGATAAAAAAATATTATAACATTAGTATATATAATATAATACAACTTACTTTATAATCCGTTTTACAGTTACATATATATCATCACGGGTGCCTTACGGCGCCTTACGACGGCCCCAGGGTACCCAGCGGAGGGGTTTTAATCCCACCTCGTCGTAGCCGATGGTATGAGTCTACACCAAACAAGTGGCTAGCTCGTCGCGATGTTTTGAATAGACTCAATAACCCATCTATAAACAGTTTCACAAGTTGGTATAGCGAGACCCGGACCGACAGCTTAACGTGCTCTCCGAGGCACTATAGTGGTGTTGTCAAACAAACGTACATATTTTTTTTAATTAAAAACTCATTGGTACACACCGGGATTCGAACCAGGGGCCTAAGTGTTTTTAAGTCCAAGTTCTAACCAACTCGGCCACCACGTATATATATCTCATATCATGTATGTTTTATAGTTAGTTCGAAATAATTTTAACTTTTTAATTTTTCGAATGAAACTTGTAGGAATAAAAAATAAGTAAACAGAGTGTGATCTTATCATCACCCTCTGGTACCTGGCCCACCTTATTATAAATCGCATTTTTTTTTTTTTTTTTTTTAAATATAACTCTTTGTTGCACCGTAATTAATATAATAATATAAACAAAAAAATGGTACTAGATAAAGCCCGGATTGTTTTAAGGCCCAAGCGTTTTATTTTACTTTTCGAAAAAACATAAAACGAATATAAATAATTTATTGGATGCATTTAAATGTAAACACTTATCAATTTATTTTTATATTAGGTATATTATATAATTTATTATGCGCTGTATGCCGTGTTGATGTTGATGTGTGATAATTACAGTGCCAGTGTAAATATAATTATAGCGTAATTACAGTATTAGTGTAAGTTTAATTTTAATATTATAAAGATAAAAAAATCTTTATATATTTTGCACGCCATCGTGTGGTAGAATATGTAGGATCAAGCAAACAACATGTACGCATATTCTGGCAAATAAATGATTTATTATTATTATTCGCGCGTTTTAATGTTATTAATATAATAGAAAATATTATGGATTATACTGGATTGGTCATCGCTGTAGGCATGTACCTAATACGTTTCTCTTAATAATCAATAATATTACACTACCGTAAATCACTATTTTTTAAATGGGCCTTACTAACTCTTGGCCTTATTACCCTCTGATATCTTAGAAAAAATTGCCGATTAAAATCACGCGAAATTACGCCATGTACATGTACATGTAATATACATACTTGTACATATAAATAATTAAAAATATCCCTAACACTGGCAGGTAAATTAATTACAATTATCTAATAATTTCATAAAAGTTCTCTATGAAATAAAAAAGCCCGTTTGGTTTAATATTAATTATTTTTAATTTTATCCAGAAAAAGAAAAACTTTGTAGGTAGTAAGTAGGAGTAGCTCCCACTTTAATATAAAAAAATTGGGAAAACTTTGTTTTATAATAACGTTGGGTATTACGTAAGCCATAAAGCGGCCTTAGGAAAAGCTAAAAGATAATGAAAAGCGTAATTCTACAATTGCTTTATTTGTTGCTCATAAAGCTGCTGCTCGGTTACGCGCAAGTTCTTGTTGTAGGTACCTCCATTCTTGGGAGTGAAGCTTTGTGCCCGAACTTACTCATATTGCCTTTCTTTTATCTTTGGGCATAATTTATGCCTAAATTTATTCAAATTGAAACATCATTTTTATTATTAGGTATGTAGATTGTAAAAGAATATTATATTTATTTGGTGTAACAAAATATAAATACATTTTTGTTTTGTATTTGTTATTGATCTGCATTTTAATTTTATTCTATAACGCAACTTCGAGAGCTTGATATTTTTAAAATAAAAAATATACCTACTTAAATATTAAAAATATAAAATAAAATATTTAGGTGGGAAAAAGGCGTCCATAACTTTACTAGGTCGACCTAGACCGTCCGGTCGCCATTATCAGCGCCCATACAGACGCAAAAACCGTCAAGTCACTACTAAATAGTCATGTTTTGGATTTAGTTTGTGTGTTTACCGGTTTGCGGACTATTGCATCGATTTCTTGTTAAGGTGGTAGTCTCATTTTTACAGAGTAAGCGTGCTATCTCTTCAAACTTATCGTTGCTTACCATCAGGTAAAATTAAGGACAATCATATTATGCCCTGCTGCCCAACGTTTTCTGCCATAATATAAAGTTGCCAATAATTTAAAACACCGTTGGATATAACTTTAAACATTTATAAATTAGAAAATACTTTAATAAAATAAAAACCGAGTTCAACTTTATTATTTAAGCAACAACTAAGTAACTACTAAGTTTTTGAAATATACTATACTTTACGTTACGTGACATTCTAGTTAGGTATCAGCTAAGTTGAGGTTTCATTCAAAAAAAGAATACACCGAATTTCCACAATTTCTAAGTTTTATTTTTTTCAGAAGCAAATGATGAAAAGAAAAGGTCAATGTATTTCAGCCCTAAAATTATTCAGTCTTAATTTAAACTACGATTAACATTCCGCTAACAAACCGACTGAAATCGGTTGTTCTATGAATACAAATGTCCACAACCAAAACTGTAATTATTCTCACTTATATTTCTACTTTACAAAGCCTATAGTTGATTACTGTGACTAGCTGGTCACTTGTTCGGTGTAGACTAAGAATATTTAGGTGGGAGGTAAGACCCCCGACTCTTTTATAACTTCACTATCACATCATCATCATCATACCAGCCTTTCACGCGTCCACTGCTGGACATAGGCCTCCCCCAAGGATCGCCACAACGACCGGTTCTGCGCTGCCTATAGCCATCGGTTTTCCGCGACCTTTTTCAGGTCGTGAGTCCATCTTATAGGGGGCCTGCCTCTGCTGCGTCCTCCAGCACGCGGTCGCCACTCGAGAACCCGCACTATCCCATACAGTTAAAAACCACCCAAGTTTCGGTTTTAGTATGTGAGGTAAAGCAGCGAGGATATTAAAACACGTAGGTAATTCATAACCGCATCATTTAGCCTACATAGTGGGAGCGATCAATGTTATTAAACAACAATGTATTGATTGTTCATGTACTTTGTAGGTCTACTTACTATTAGGTAGATACAGACCCAGATTAAGAGGAGCGCCTGAGGAGGCTCTTCGATGCTCATGCTGATTCAACTACAACTTATAACATTAGCTTAACCTTTTATTAACATTTTTTTTCCGCGCATGACGGTGGTAAAGCTTTTATACATGTATACTTGTATGTAAACCTTCCCCCCGCCTCCAATAAGAGAAAAGCATGTATTATATTATACCTAGAATGTAGGCACCAAAACGACTTTCTTGCGATAACTTTTTGCTACGTCTAAACTTTAATGGGTATCCGTCATATTTATAACGCCCCCAAAAATAAAAATAAAATAAGAATGTTTATTGGTAACAGTAACGACTTGTTATGCCCAAATATATGTATTATAGAACCTTTTAGAAAGAAGCTCTGACGTCATATCAATTAGCTATAAATACCGTCCTCGCGATGGCACATTTGTAGGTATTCGTAACTAATAATTAGTCTGTAGTTTATTATAATAAAAGTTGTTAAATAAAGTGTTGCGTGTTTTTTTTAAGGACTAACAGGGCCGGCTCTTAACAAATTGGTGTCAGAAGTGGGATGCTGCAAAAGCCTGTTCATTCGTGAGATCGCGCAGCAACTCGAGCCTCTCTGTGTTATAAAGTTCCTAAAACCACTAAGTAAACAACTGAGAAAACCACTAAGTAAACCACTTACTTGTTGTTTTCTAAGTGGTTTACTTAGTGGTTTACTAAGTAGTTTACTAAGTGGTTTGCTTAGTGGTTTAATACGTAGTTTACTAAGTGGTTTGCTTAGTGGTTTACTATGTATGTCGTTTACTAAATAGTTTACTAAGTGGATTACAAAATCGTTTACTAAGTAGTTTTTTTAGTGGTCTACTAAGTCGTTTACTAATTAGTTTACTTAGTGGTCAACCAAGTTGTTTGCCAAATGGTTTACTAAGTTGTTTACTGAATGGTTTACTTAGTGGTTTACTAAGTCGTTTGACTTAGTAAACGACTAACTGAACGACTTAATATACTATTAAGTAAACTCAGTAAACCACTAAGTAAACTACTAAGTGGGTTACTAAGTGGTTTACTTTGAAGTTTACTTAGTGGTTTACTAATTTGTTTTCACTACTGTCTAGTTTACTTAGTAAATCACTAAGTAAACGACTTAGAAAACCACTAAGTGAACAACTTAAAAAACCACTAAGTAAACCACTTACTTGTCGTTTACTAAGTAAACTACACAGTAATCAGAACAACTTAGTAAACCACTAAGTTAACCACTTTCTTGTCGTAAATGACATTGTAAACAACTAAGTGAACGACTTAATAAACCACTAAGTAAACCACATAAATGTCCTCGCGATCCGTCCGAGGCACAGTGCACATTTGTATTCGTAGCTAATAAGTAGTCTGTAGTTTATATAATAAAGGTGTTAAATAAAGTGTTGCGTGTTTATTTTTAAAAAGAACTAACAGGCTCGGCTTCCAACAGACCGAAAGGTTGTAACTGTACCTATGGGAAATCTTTGATCAGACGCTCCTCTTAAGACGTGGAAATAAAAGTACCGCTGGGTAATCTGAGGCGGTTATTCCCAGTCGTCACTTCACTACCTGCTTTCTCCCTACCAGCGACACATCGGGAAAAAATACCAATTGTGTGTTTTAAGTCTAAGGTCTAACCAACTATGCTACCACGTATTAAGTAAATTATGTTTACTGATGGTTACTTTTGTCAGATGCTATTTAATGTAAATGTCAGTGTTATACGGTAGGTCAGAATTTCGTTCCGCACATTGTAGTAAGGCGAAATGTCATAATAAATTCTTCTTTTTAATTAAGTTTTACTTCATTATGTCTCAAACGTATTAACTATACTTTGTTGCCGAACCTAACTAATTCCTAACAATAAATGAACCCGAGCTTTATTTGTCCAGATTTCTTGTTTATTTTGGGTATTTTTTCACCTTTTACCTTCACGAAAATTGACGTGAAATAGAAAAAGGGATTAGATAGGTATAAATAAAACATTAAATAATAAAGAATTTCTTTGACTGCAATGCATAATGGTATTCATGACCTGAATTTATAACACAAGCATTGTGGACAGACTTTTAATAATGCCTTTCTTATTATATTCCTATTTAATTTCGCGTACCTTTAAAGTTTAGGATCACATTTTTTTTTTACCTTGACTTATGTAGTTATATTGGGAGCCGCCTTAAGACCTGAAATCGCCTTTTCATACATGAGAACAAGATGGCCGTCTCTTCAATACTAATATTATATAAAAAAATATTTTTTTGTTATAGATAAACTCAAAATATAGGTACTGACTCGATTTAAATTAAGAAGCGGCCCCAGCCTAGTGGTTAAGTCACTGCGCAACTGATAACAAGGTTAATTTAAGCAGATGACAATAAGGTCGGACCTGGGATGGGCCGCTTTATACAACGAGGCTATACGATCATAAACACCGCTAATACCTCGCCACTTGTTAGGTGTTGTCTCAGAATACCATCGGCGAAATAAGGACGTGTTAATCTCTCCGCTGTGAACCCTGAGGCCGTTTCAATAGTTTTCGAGAGCCATAAAGGCACCAGTGATGGTATTTATTATTTAAAATAAATATTTCACCAATAGAAAGCTCTATTATTCTATTATCAGCGAGTAACATGTACCAATTACTAACCTTAAGGAACAGCTACCTAGTGAGTAATAAAGTAATAATATAATACGTAAGCTAAAGTATTAGGGTTTTCTTCAATCAAAGTGGAATAAAAGAAAGAATTTATATTTAGATAGAATTGGCCGATATCCAAAGTCGGCGGAATAGTGACCAATCCATGAAACGTGCTCACCTTGAAATTTCAAAAAAAGGTTTTCAATTTCCTTTAACCATCCGTCTTAAAAAATAGCCTTTGTGCTGTATTAATTTGACGAAGTTTTTGATGTGGAATGACAACTGAACTTTATTTTATAAAATAATTTCGTGAGAATTATAAAGACAGTTTAATGCAGTTTGTAAATTAGTGGGATTATTCATAAAAGCTTATGTCCTTGAAAAATATTTTAGTAAATTTTTATTGTTTTTTTTAGCAACAATTTATTTATTTATTCAACACTTTATTTATTACAAAAGGGCAGACTTAATGCCTCTAGGCATACAATATCCTTATAGAAGGTATTTTTAGCAACAAAATTAAAATATATGTATTCAAAGTACAAAATTTTACAGGTTCTGGGGACTCCTATTAAGTATTTTAATACTTATTTCGGGAATCACCGCTCTTCACTCATACAAAGCAATTTTAGCTTCTGTGATACATATCTAATTAGGCTAGTTAATTTGAATAGTTATATATATATATATAGCATCAATAGTATACATACGAGGTGGGATTAAAAAAACCCCTCCGCTAGGTACCGCGTGGGGCCGTCTAAGCAGTCTCGGACGCCGTAAGGCACCCGTGATGATAATATGTATGTATGTATCAATAGTATATGTAAAAATTATAAAACATTAGGTAATAGGTACCGCTTATGCTTATAATAATACAGTATATGTGTGTGTTAATATTTGTCATCTGTACATAATAGTAGGAAATAAAATTATATAATCTATATTTAGGGATATCTAGTAAGTAAATAAAAAATAACAAATTATTAATGGTTTTAGAGTTTATCTTAAAAGGTAGTACTTATATGCAAGGTTTGTTTAAATAAGTATATAAAGTAGGATAGTTATATACATATGTGTATAAATATGTAGGATATTTCACTCATATTGCCACAAACTAAGCTTTTGCTTTTTACTTGTGTACCAGAAACAACCATTAAAACATCTAGAGGGCGTCTGTGTATAAGTAGATAACAAGCAATGACAAATTTCATGAGGGGTGACTGGAACCTGGTTGGCCGAGTGGTTGAGTATCTTGTCGCGAAAGAGGGTTCGATTTTCACCCACCAGGAATTGTATCATTGCATTTTATAAAAAAAAATAACATAAAACAACTATAGTAATACATTTTATATCCACTCTAAAAGTCCATTCTGATATTGAACACATTTTGACACAGTGAAATAATTTATGTCATTTGCCATTTTTTCGTAACATAATTACACTCGTTATTTTAAGCTCGGTAATAAGGTTAAATATTACCTAATTATATAATTTATTAAAGAGGTTAACACAATATTCTTTCTAGTAAAATATAATAAACTAGCGGCCCGTCCCGGCTTCGCACGGGTTTGTAATTTATTAAAGAGGTTAACACAATATTCTTTCTAGTAAAATATAATAAACTAGCGGCCCGTCCCGGCTTCGCACGGGTTTGTATAACTTTAACTATATGCTCAGCGCACGCCACGGAAGGCCTCAGAAACGATACTTTTCCCCCGTTTTTAAAACATTTTTGGTTACTGCTCCACAACTATAGGACCTAGCGTGATATTATATAGCCTATGTTACTTCTGAATAATGCAGCTTTCTAATGGTGAAAAAATTATTGCAATTGGTCCAGTAGTTTTTGAGTTTATTCATTACAAACATACAAAAATACAAATCTTTCCTCTTTATAATATTAGTATAGAAGTATAGATATTAGTATAGATAGTATAGATTAGTATAGATAAATACTTCTCGTAGTTTATTGTGTAGGTACTTTCCTTTTATATTTCCAAGAAAATAAAAGATATGAAAATGGGACGAAATTTTTTACTATTAGACGTGTTTTTTATCCTACTGGTTTTGTTACTGAGTCTACATTATATTATATACATTATTCTTTCTCGCTTTAAAATAATACCTTACTTGTTTGTACTTGTTTTGTAAAAATAACACTTCTAATTGCTTACAATTAATTTGAATGATTCCTCGTACGGCCCACTTTTTCGTCAAACTTTTATATTTACCTAATTTCGTTCCTTGTACGGCCCACTTTATTTACCTATTCCTACGTCCCACATTTTTGTTTCAATAAAGTACAGACGAGAGCAAAAGTTATAATTTTGAGTAGTGTAACGTTCGCCCCCCCCTGCACCCCTTAAGCCCACTGCATACTCTGAATATACTGAATATACCGAATACTACCCCTTCTGCACCTGTACTACCCTTACTTATTACTACGTACTACGAACTACGTCGTAGATGTGAGATAATCATAGAACCTTATATCTAACAATATTTCAGCCATGTAATCGTCTAGTTTAACCCTTTTACGTTGTGTATTTTTTTTCTCAGTTTCAGTAACCCTTAGTTCTTTTAGAGGTAGAATTGATATTACGATTGGTAAAGTTATAGTTAATGAGTCAAACATACTCGTAGTAGAGTTAATCGTATCATATAGTAGAGTTTAATGTATCATAAATATTAGTTTCTCTTTCCCGATATATTTATTTATATGGGAGTGAAAAAGGGGGAAGAGGGAAATAGGCCCCATCCAAACGCCCTTTCCTGTGAGAACCCACACATCTTAGATGTTCCCTCCGTATCTCTTCGTCTTTTTTCTTTATTCTTTTCATTATTATTTTATTTTAATTATTACTGTTTAATAAACATCAAGTAAATTCATTTAAGAATATATTGTATATACTTTATTTTGTAATTTGTAGTATATATTTAATTGATAATACATTGAATGTATATTACATAAAATTTATGTATTGAGTATAATTTCTCATAACCCAAAGGTTAAATAAACTTTATCATTTATAAAATCATTTATTCACATAAAAATATACTTAAGTATATACATCAGTAAGCATTGTTTTCATAATATTATTAAATGCTACTCCACTGTGTATCACTAGAAATAGGTATATTGAATAATATAGAATGTGATTAATGAAGATAATAAGGTAATGTAGTTATTCATTATATTATATATTAATAATATATAAGGTGAAGTTTAATTAAATCCATCATAAAGCGAGAACTAAAAAACCAATGCCAAAAGACCCAAGTAAAATGTATTGAACATTAATAATCACATTAGATACCAATAAAGTAAACATGGAATCGATGGTATTTTATAGTAGATATGACTTGTTAACTGTTAAATTAAATCGATGAGGTATGTAGGTATTCAGGATAGTTATGCACTTGCTAGTATAAAAAATATATAATTAGAACATCAAAAGGCGATTACTACTCCTGTACATAAAGTATTCAATATAGTGTAGGCAGTATAGAGTACAAGAATGTAGAATCCAAAATGGCCAGATGTCTAAAATAACAGCCGATACTAGTCAAGGCCACCAGTCCGTGAATCCTTAACTTGGTAGAACATAAAATAACTATAATAGTCAACTCGTCAGATAATCAATTAATGATTTATTATAATAAAAGTCATAATTAAATGACAACCATCACAATCCTATAAAAGAGTAGGCAAATTGGTGATATAAAATTAATGTAGCAATTGATTGGTGAATCTTATCATATGGCAATATTATTGGTAAATTCTCTAGAAGGATAATAATAATATAGTAGGGTTTAAATTTCAATAACAAAGAGTTACATAGGTAAATTGTTGACAAACGTCAAATAAATTCTGTAATAAGTAATATGCCAATAATATAGCAATACTGTAGGTATTGAGATAATTTAATAAATGACTAGTTATAAAGTCAATAATTTCAGTAGTAGAATAATATGTAATAGTATACCCATATTAAAGTAAGTAGTCTAGTATTCAGGAATAATGTGTGATTGCTATAGTAAAAGGCTCATAGGTGAACATTGACGATGAAAGCAATTTCTGTACAACACAGTACGAATATTAGTACAATCAAAAGGTATCAGAAAAGCATAAAATCCCAAAGGATAAAATAAAGTTCAACAGCCAAGTCTAGCCCAACTCACACCTTCATAATCCAGATATTTAAAGGTTTTAATAATATTATTTATAGGAAGAATCACAAGAATAACAATAATCAACCAGTTATTCTATAATAGATTGATCAACTAGACAATTGTCATAGATGTATTTTATTTTAACACCTTCAAAGGTGAATTATGTTAAGATAAATAAGTAGAAGTAAGTATTAGATAATTCATAGCATGTTAAGTAGTTATTGGTAAACATTTAACGGTGAGTTATAAAAATGTAATTATAAGTGAATATTATTAAGTTAATTCTAGTTGTTTTAATAAAATATCCATGTATGAGAAATATTCCCTATAATATTAAGTTGCTTAAGAAAATAAATGTGCCTATTTTTCAAACCAACCTAGAAAATCTTACTCTATTAAAATATTGAATAACGATAGTCTGTAAGAAGAGCCCTATTAAAACATTTAACCTGGAAACTTAATAAATAATACAACATAAGTATAATATAGGAGAAGTTTAAATAAATGCATAATAAAACCTACCTTTGCACGATGACCTATAAAACACGTTAAACACACAATAAAACAGGAGATACAATCAATTTCAAAACTACAATATGTTATAAAATAAATTGTGAAGAAATAAATTTATAATATAAAACGTAGAATTATCACGCCGTGTGTACAAAAACTTAGTTATATCAAAGTAAAACTAAAATCACTCACCCAAGTCTAACAGCGACCACTAAATTTACAGCTTCCACTGAATTTAAAATTATCTATCATTAATTCCTTTTAGTTAGTAGTGTACTCATTGAATTTCAATATGCAAGTCCCTAATTTGTCGCCCGCTTTAGTTTTAATACCTGCCTCTGCGCTTGTATCCGCCCTTCTCCCCTAAACGCCCCAAGAAATACGAAAAGTTCCGATTGTTCCCGAAGCCCGGCGAAGTCCTCCCTAACTAATCCGATCTCTTTTTTCTCTTTCGCTACATACTTCTTGAAATAAATTTTATAAAGAAAAGTTTCATTAATAAAAATACGAGGGGTATGTGGACGAACCGTTACAGCCTCCCCCAAACTTTTATGAATAAAATACACTTTCGAGAAGTCTTCTCAAAGAACCATTTACTTGAACCATTATTTTATGAAAATAAAATACAAAATGTATAACAATACCCAGTAACCAAAACCTTAATAATAATAATAACTTAACAAAACCACCCAAAACAAAGTGGTATCCTTTTAAGATCCTTTATTCAGAAAATGTTCTTCTTGTCAATAAAGTTAAAACTGTCCGACACTACAAACCCTTTATTAAATCCAATGAAACGGTCATAAGTTGCAAACCGAGAAGGAAAAGTTCAAGTCATTCTTTAATAACATAGACAATTAGTTTACCAACAATGGAATAAATTATTTTAAAACCCTTACGTTAAAGTACAAAAGATATTGTAAAGGTTAAGCCTTAGAAATTAACCAAACAAATATAAAATTTGAGTCTACATACTTTTATATCATAACTACTAACCTATCATGTTATTAAAGGCAAAACTAAACTGTATAAAATTATAAAAGGTGCTTGATAGAAATGCCTGTATAAAAGGTGCTTGATAGAAATGCCTGTATAAAAGGTGCTAGATAGAAATGCCTATATAAAAGGTGCTAGATAGAAATGCCTGTATAAAAGGTGCTAAATAGAATGTATCAACAAGATGCAACAATTATGATATTTTTTCTAATTAGTTTGGTCCAATTAGATTATTACCAAATCTGTGATTCTATGATCAATAACAAGAATCCAATAGGAATATATAAAGATCAAATTAACTTTCTATTTATAAAATTAAAAGTTTCATCTTCACTAAATCTGAGAAGTTATCAAGAGGTAATCTTTTAAATTTGCATTTTCTCTCTTGTCTGACTGATACCTACGTATAAGTTGTAAAAAGAATAACGTTATCTGTTTAATGTTATCGGATAACATCCCATAACTAAACAATTACATACTTTATTGTATTTTGTAAATAGTAACAATCTACCCAACAACTATACATCCCTCAACTACTAGCGAATAATTTAATAATTTATACAACATTTAATTATGTAGGAAAGAGAAATAAATCTAGGTATAACTATGTTTTACCTTAAGTTGTTTAATAATTAAGATAAAAATACTTTATATTTAAGATTTGATATTCGACTCATGGCTAAATTTAATATGTTAACACGTTACACAAAAACAAAAAAGCTAAGTGCAACTTCAGATATAACTTACTGAAATATCTTTAGCGCAACCAAACGTTGGTGACAGGATTGTGGGTCCGGAAACGTTTTGTGAAATAATTGAATTAATAAGTTAATAATAAAAAACCAATAATAATAATAGTTGGTTCGAAAAACTAAAGTTAATGTGATGAAAAGTATATTTTTCATCATAGTTTATGATAAAAAATATATATTATTGTATTTTAATATATAATTAGAATTGATAAAACCGAACAAAACATTTAATAAAATTAATTCAGTTCATAATACGCATCCCCCAGAAGCTACTCGACGTATTACTCCTGGCTGGCCAATGTCCGGAGTTCGAAGCTTTAATAAAGAACCACATCATTTCCTTTTATGTAGTTCTATACTACTTAATTTACGAAATAATACATGTTAACATATAACAAAACAGCATTATCTTATTCCTCAAAACTTTACGTGCTTACGTTTAAACTATAACAGCAAAGCCTTTCCTCAAGTCAATCAGTGTAGTACTGACTAATTTCTAGTACAACATGTAACATAAGATTGTCATGATGGTACGAATCCATCAGAATTCCAACCACTGTTGCTTGAAGTAAAGCTGCACTGTAAAAATAAATGTGGTAACTCATGAAGTTGCAAAATATCCATTATGTGTAGAATCAGCAACGTAAAAATATATAAAATTGAAATAGTATAAATTTTGCAATCCAAAAGTACCACTATCACTTATTCTAATCGACGTTTCAAGGCATTGTTTAGGGATTAAGTCATAGTCAGTAAGGTCATAATTGGATCAGTCCGTTTAATAAGTATTGTGATCCGTTAAGTCATAGTAAATTCCTAATAATTACCTTGAACCATCTAACAGCATAACTATATTTATAGTATAACCACTATATATAGTAAACGCTGAACTCGCTTTGCCTTAACTATGTACGCTGATTGCAACCATGCAACGTAATTCATAAAGCTTTCAGGAACAAGTTTATTAAAGAAAATATATTTTATAATAAATTTTAGCACGAGTCAAACTAAAATACTATAACAATATCACATTAGATTATAATAATATTCATTATTATATTCCAACATTAATATAGTTAGGTACGTAAGCCCGCCCCACTGGTTAAAATAAGAACTTAACATTCCATTACAAAAACAAATACATTTATGACGCTGAATTTATGGTTACCTACTTGAAGATAAAAAGGAAACTGAAGTGTTTCTGTGTAAAATTATTACACTTCGACATGTTTGGGCCGTCATTAATTATTTAAAATTATGACGAAGTTAAAAAAAAAAGGTTATCGTAATATTTTTGAGTGTGAACAAAAGTTTGTTATTTAATACAAGGGCAAAAAAAGATACCCTTTGAAGTGCCTATTCCACTTATTTGACCGAGAATAATAGACCACATGTTTGAGGTTGTTGGTGACAGTTTTCGGGCTATTATTTATTTTTTTTCGATTGCACAAATGACTTGTGTTACATGTGTGAAAGAACAAAGTCTAAGAACCCAAGCAAAATAATGACAATATATGGAAGCTATTTAAATTGTGATTTAATGTTTTTTTTTTCTTTTATTTTAGAGAAAATAACACGTTCATGTAGCCATTCGTGATTAATGGTTCTTTATTTTTTTCTAAGGATTGCAACCCGAAACTTTTCGAAAAGAAAACAGCTCTATAAAGCCAATTGATTATTGCCACTTAAACAAAAAGGGACTAGGTAGTAAATTTGTAAATTTATGAGCTAATACTTAAAAATATATCTTGAAATTGTGTCGGGTGTCGTGTGAAAAGATTTAAATAACAGACATGTGCTATGACCGCTATTATTTGTTTGTGGCAAAAGTTACTTATTAGTGACACTACAAGGCCCAAAATGAATTTAATTTCAATTATACTTGCCATCAGACAATTGTTATTGTGGAAGGCACTATAAAATTATTACTAATTTAATAAAAGTAATTGATTAAATTACATAAAATAATATAGTTATTTCGTATTATAAAATAATATAGTTATTTCGTATAATAAAATAATATAGTTATTTCGTATTATAAAATAATATAGTTATTTCGTATAATAAAATAATATAGTTATTTCGTATTATAAAATAATATAGTTATTTCGTATAATAAAATAATATAGTTATTATTTCGTATATAGATAATCATAAAAGTAATTTTACTCTTATCTATAATTTAGTATTAGTTTACCATCAGGTGTTTGAAGCTTGATTTCAAGATTAAAAAGCTCTATCTAAAACTAATAATACTAGTTTACTATCAGGTGATTAGAATCTTGATCAGGGGATTATTATATTTATTTATTTCAATCTTTATTGCATACAAAATACAAAGGCGGATTTAATGCCGCTAGGTATTCTCTACCAGTCAAACCTTCGTATATTATCAAAAATAATAATGTAATATTATCTCTATATAACCTCTTATACAGTTAATATAAGTTGCAGGTAATACACAACAGTTTTATTTAATCGTCTGATTAGTTTTATCGGTGGATCCCGCTATAAAAGGACAGACAGACCGATAGACTAATTTTACCATTTATACTTCAGACTTAATGAATACAACAATGGTTAAATAATTTTAGTTAAAAGTAAAACAGGTCAGATAGACAAGCTCCCTTTAATAATAATATTATTATAAACTATAGAAGAAGATAAAACTTATTCAATAAATATAATATAGCTTACTAGTCGGATCATACTACTCGTATATGAAACCAGGTAGGTATTGTAATTCGATTCCCAGCTTACTTGTATTATGTAAAAGTACATTGTATATTAATAATTAATTTATTATTACGCTAGTTTCACAAGATAGGTATATATATATAGATACTATAATGCCTCTTTTCCTTCGACGCCTTCTCATAGGAGGTTAACCAATTATTATTTTAAGTTCTATTCCACTTCTTCTGTTTTTACTGTTAGAGACGTAATGTTATGCGAAATGAGCATGATAATTAAAAAAAACATCAATAATCCGTAATGTAGGATCACGTTACTGCAACAGTCCTCTAGTGTTAATAGTAATATGTTTTGCAATAAAACAAATAATGTTTTAATTAAATACACCAATCAAGAACTTTACAATGAATACTATTTACCTTAAGGAGGTTTCGTATAGCTATACCAATTATAATAATATTTAGGACATTTCACACTTTTTTTCTGTTCACTAAGCACTAGGCTTGTTTTATGTGTACCAATGAAAACGATACTAATACATATTATATTTTATAAAAACCCGGACCATGATAAACTGTACAGAAAAGTATAAATAATTATATTTCATGGTGGGAATCGAACCCATGAGCGCCAGATACATCGCCCAAGGCGTAACCACTACAACCACAAAGTCGTTTATTATAAACCTGTTCAGATTGAGTAATGTCAGTTCCAATAACTACTCCATAACAAACCGAAACCCCTAATTTTAGGCGTTTAGAATAACCTTAAGTCACCAGTCCATAATAAGTACTTTATACAAATATTGTCCTAGTCAAAACCTAAGCTCTAAGACTTGTACCATGTGTACCAGAAATAACGATACTAATACATATTTTATTTTATACACACCTAGACAAAGACCAACAGTTCATAAAATATGTCTACTTATATTTCCATGGTGGGAATCGAACCCACTACTTTCGGGTACATCGCCAAAGACGTAACCAATACGTCTACGGAGGCAATGACTACTCATACAACTCATATAGTTGTAGTGTAAGAAATAAATATATCAACAATGCTATTACCGGTTCAGTGTGAGTTATAAAGATGTTTAAGCATGTTTAGCCTTCTGCAGGCTTCCTCTTACAGGTGTGAGTTCCTTTGACTGCATAATTTTAAATCTCGCCCCCATGATTTTAAATACCAATGTAATAATCAATTCTTTTAACACCTCTCTCCATTTTTCACGAGCAACAATTGTAGGCAATAGTGCCTAATTAGATATATTTTTGATTATATGAATTATCTCAATAAAAGGTTCCTTTAGCCAATAACCCTAACACTATGTATAATCTATTAATAATAATCATATCCTGGTCACTATGTCAGTAATAAAAATATTATAAAGATCATATTAAATCTGAATCCTGCTATTAATTAAAATATAACTTTCTGCAATGACCATAATTTTTATCCTGGTCACGCTATTAATTTATGTAGATATCCTAGGCACTCTATTAATTTATCTATGATTTTCGGCAATGACCAATAATCATATCCTGGTCACGGCACCAATTGTAACGTTCGCCCCCCCTGCACCCCTTAAGCCCACTGCATACTCTGAATATACTGAATATACCGAATACTACCCCTTCTGCACCTGTACTACCCTTACTTATTACTACGTACTACGAACTACGTCGTAGATGTGAGATAATCATAGAACCTTATATCTAACAATATTTCAGCCATGTAATCGTCTAGTTTAACCCTTTTACGTTGTGTATTTTTTTTCTCAGTTTCAGTAACCCTTAGTTCTTTTAGAGGTAGAATTGATATTACGATTGGTAAAGTTATAGTTAATGAGTCAAACATACTCGTAGTAGAGTTAATCGTATTATATAGTAGAGTTTAATGTATCATAAATATTAGTTTCTCTTTCCCGATATATTTATTTATATGGGAGTGAAAAAGGGGGAAGAGGGAAATAGGCCCCATCCAAACGCCCTTTCCTGTGAGAACCCACACATCTTAGATGTTCCCTCCGTATCTCTTCCTCTTTTTTCTTTATTCTTTTCATTATTATTTTATTTTAATTATTACTGTTTAATAAACATCAAGTAAATTCATTTAAGAATATATTGTATATACTTTATTTTGTAATTTGTAGTATATATTTAATTGATCATACATTGAATGTATATTACATAAAATTTATGTATTGAGTATAATTTCTCATAACCCAAAGGTTAAATAAACTTTATCATTTATAAAATCATTTATTCACATAAAAATATACTTAAGTATATACATCAGTAAGCATTGTTTTCATAATATTATTAAATGCTACTCCACTGTGTATCACTAGAAATAGGTATATTGAATAATATAGAATGTGATTAATGAAGATAATAAGGTAATGTAGTTATTCATTATATTATATATTAATAATATATAAGGTAAAGTTTAATTAAATCCATCATAAAGCGAGAACTAAAAAACCAATGCCAAAAGACCCAAGTAAAATGTATTGAACATTAATAATCACATTAGATACCAATAAAGTAAACATGGAATCGATGGTATTTTATAGTAGATATGACTTGTTAACTGTTAAATTAAATCGATGAGGTATGTAGGTATTCAGGATAGTTATGCACTTGCTAGTATAGAAAATATATAATTAGAACATCAAAAGGCGATTACTACTCCTGTACATAAAGTATTCAATATAGTGTAGGCAGTATAGAGTACAAGAATGTAGAATCCAAAATGGCCAGATGTCTAAAATAACAGCCGATACTAGTCAAGGCCACCAGTCCGTGAATCCTTAACTTGGTAGAACATAAAATAACTAGTCAACTCGTCAGATAATCAATTAATGATTTATTATAATAAAAGTCATAATTAAATGACAACCATCTCAATCCTATAAAAGAGTAGGCAAATTGGTGATATAAAATTAATGTAGCAATTGATTGGTGAATCTTATCATATGGCAATATTATTGGTAAATTCTCTAGAAGGATAATAATAATATAGTAGGGTTTAAATTTCAATAACAAAGAGTTACATAGGTAAATTGTTGACAAACGTCAAATAAATTCTGTAATAAGTAATATGCCAATAATATAGCAATACTGTAGGTATTGAGATAATTTAATAAATGACTAGTTATAAAGTCAATAATTTCAGTAGTAGAATAATATGTAATAGTATACCCATATTAAAGTAAGTAGTCTGGTATTCAGGAATAATGTGTGATTGCTAGAGTAAAAGGCTCATAGGTGAACATTGACGATGAAAGCAATTTCTGTACAACACAGTACGAATATTAGTACAATCAAAAGGTATCAGAAAAGCATAAAATCCCAAAGGATAAAATAAAGTTCAACAGCCAAGTCTAGCCCAACTCACACCTTCATAATCCAGATATTTAAAGGTTTTAATAATATTATTTATAGGAAGAATCACAAGAATAACAATAATCAACCAGTTATTCTATAATAGATTGATCAACTAGACAATTGTCATAGATGTATTTTATTTTAACACCTTCAAAGGTGAATTATGTTAAGATAAATAAGTAGAAGTAAGTATTAGATAATTCATAGCATGTTAAGTAGTTATTGGTAAACATTTAACGGTGAGTTATAAACATGTAATTATAAGTGAATATTATTAAGTTAATTCTAGTTGTTTTAATAAAATATCCATGTATGAGAAATATTCCCTATAATATTAAGTTGCTTAAGAAAATAAATGTGCCTATTTTTCAAACCAACCTAGAAAATCTTACTCTATTAAAATATTGAATAACGATAGTCTGTAAGAAGAGCCCTATTAAAACATTTAACCTGGAAACTTAATAAATAATACAACATAAGTATAATATAGGAGAAGTTTAAATAAATGCATAATAAAACCTACCTTTGCACGATGACCTATAAAACACGTTAAACACACAATAAAACAGGAGATACAATCAATTTCAAAACTACAATATGTTATAAAATAAATTGTGAAGAAATAAATTTATAATATAAAACGTAGAATTATCACGCCGTGTGTACAAAAACTTAGTTATATCAAAGTAAAACTAAAATCACTCACCCAAGTCTAACAGCGACCACTAAATTTACAGCTTCCACTGAATTTAAAATTATCTATCATTAATTCCTTTCGCCCGCTTTAGTTTTAATACCTGCCTCTGCGCTTGTATCCGCCCTTCTCCCCTAAACGCCCCAAGAAATACGAAAAGTTCCGATTGTTCCCGAAGCCCGGCGAAGTCCTTCCTAACTAATCCGATCTCTTTTTCCTCTTTCGCTACATACTTCTTGAAATAAATTTTATATAGAAAAGTTTCATTAATAAAAATACGAGGGGTATGTGGACGAACCGTTACAGTAGATATTAATTAACTAAGTATTAATTAAA
The DNA here is from genome assembly GCA_947458855.1 of Monopis laevigella. Lineage (NCBI taxonomy): Eukaryota > Metazoa > Arthropoda > Insecta > Lepidoptera > Tineidae > Monopis > Monopis laevigella. The sequence continues at coordinate 15,675,128 of OX381583.1, read as the reverse complement.
AACAGTTGATCTAACTGTTGCCGCAACTTTTTCGTGTGATATTTAAAAAAAAATCGTGGTAAATAGATTAAAATATTATTTTTTTTTGATTCTGTCTGTAGGTCGATTTAGATAAAATATATGATAAATGTTACTCACAATAAAACTTTGTATCTTTAGGTATTTTTTTTAAATCCAATGATTGGCTTTTGATGTGAAATTTTACATTTCATTACTTATTTATCCACTTTTCTTCCAGTACTTTTTTTGCCATATCTATACCAATATTATAAAGAGAGAAGATTTATATTTTTATATTTTTGTTTGTAACAAATACACCCAAAACTACTGGACCGATTTTTAAAAATCTGTCACTAATATAATGCTACTTTATCAGCGAGTAACATTGGCTATGTTTAATTTTTTTTAAATATTAGGGCGATATTACGCGATTTAAAGACATTTTTAGGTACTTTTTTTACGCCGCAATTTTGAAGTTTTCGTACGGATAACTTCGAATGTGTAACCCAAGGCGTAAAAAAAGTACCTAAAAATGTCTTTAAATCGCGTGCGCTACGAAAACTGTTAATGATAGAACAAAATAATGTTCTATAAATTTAGAGAACACATTAATGTCTACAAAACAGTTCGCGGTACCATATATCGAACTATTATAGTTATGTTACTATAACAACTTCTTTATGTATGAAAAGTTAATAGAAATGCCAGTATAAACTATTCCACGTAATTAGTACCTTGGTACAAATCACTTTGTATTCGAGGTTCGAGGTTGCTTCAGTACATAGGGATTACTTTTTTGAATTATTCAAATCGGATATTCCACACACTCCACACTCTCTCGCGAAAAGTTTCGTTTGTTTTTATTTTCTCAAAAACTATGTTTTGGTACTTACTTATATTAATTAATTCAGTTTCAATGTTTGAGTGATTCTAATGACTCTCCGTCATTAGAATAAAACTGATTAATGTGACAAATGCTTACGTTGTTTTTTTTTACAACTCTGAAAAATCATTGTATTTTCGTCAACTTCAATCTAAATTCGTCTTCGAGCTTGACAATGTTTAGTTTTTAAGTTTGTCATTGCAGAAAATCCGCACTCGCAAAGGTTTGACTTGCAAAATGGCAGTAAATATTTTATTACTGCCACGATAATTGTCTTTAAGGCCTGCTGCGCGTACTCCTTGATGCAACAGACAGCTTTACCACCGGAGTTTCACTATAAGGGTTCCTCTGAAGATATGTCAAACTTAATGTTTTAGTTAGGGACGAAAAAGGATCGCGATACCGGAATCACGCCAGAACGGTTGAAATTAACGTAAGTGAAACCGTGGGGCACAGGACACGGAAAGTCTACAAATTTATTATAATATAATAAATAAATAAATAAATACCATCACGGGTGCTTATTTGGCTCCCGAGAACCGTTTAAACGGCATCAGGGTACCCAGCGGAGGGATTAACCCATCCTCATTTCGCCGATGGTATTCGGAGGCAACACCTAACAAGTGGCGAGCTTGTTGCGGTGTTTATGATGAAATAGCCTCGTTGTATAAAGCGGTCACCCATCCCAGGCCGGGCATAATATGTATTTATGTAAAATTTATTATACCTATTTATTTTATTGAATTATATATTAAATCATATATTTAATTAATAAAACCACATAATATCTTGCCGCCTGAAAAGAGCAACAGAGTGTGCGAGTGAGAGCATGCGATAAAGCAGAATACCGTGTGCTAGAATGAGAAAGAAAATAAAACAAAACATCAATCGATCATTTCGCACCCTGAAAGGAGACTACTACCTCGACAAGAAATAGATGCACTAATCTCTTGAAAACCGGTAAACCCACAGACTAAAACCGGAACATGACTAGGTCACTTGACGGTTTTTGCATCTGTATGGGCGGTGGTAACGGCCGGGTGGGTCGGCCTAACGAAGTTATAGAGACCTTACTACCACCTAGAATTTTATGTATAATTGAGGTCTTGCAACTAGTAAATAATTATTACTAGTTGGAATGTAATATGTAAAATCTGATACTGTATTATTTCAGGGTATTTCGGTGTATACCAGTAATATTCTGCAATCATTCATTTGACAGCCTCCGTAGACTAGTGGTTGCGCCTTTGGCGTTGTATCCGGAGGTCGTAAGTTCGATTCCCACCCATGGCAAAAAAAATATTAATTACCTAGTACGTTTTTTCTGTACAGTTTGTCATGGTCTGGGTGTTTATAAAAATATAATATGTATTATATCGTTGTTTCTGGTACACATACTACAAGCCTAGAGCTTAGTTTGTGACCAAAGCAATATGTGTAAATTGACTAACATATTATATTATTATTCATACATTTTAATGTCATGATGTGCCAAAAAATATTTTCACATTTCAGACATAGTAAGTAAATCTTTGACCCAAAATTATCAGTTTGTGGCTTTTGGTGTCGAAACTTCAGGAACTCTCGGTCCCGATCCCGAGGCCCAAGGACTTTCTCCGTGACCTCGGTAAACTTGTAGTTTCTGAATGCGGAGACCCCAAATACCACAACTACTTAAAACAAAAAGTCAGCATTACCACGTTAAATGGCAATGCTGACTGCCAGTGTTATAGATAGGTACTCTGCCAAGTGGTATCCCATTCAAAGACTTTTCTATTTATTATGATTAGTAGTAGGTTTTGCACTTGATACGGAAAGAGGCTTATCTAAAAACAATAATACAAGAAAAGATAAAAGAAAGAAGGGGAAGAGGAAGGTTTAGAAGAAGATACATAGATCAAGTAAAAGATAAATTAAGTGTCACTTCGTACAGGGAAGTGAAGAAGTTGGCCGAGAATAGGTAGGAGTGGCGATTGCTCCACCGACTAGACTTAAATTTAAGAAGAAGAAGAGTAGGTTTTTTTATTTTAGTTTCGTTTTGTAAGTTTTTGTTTTATGAATATACATTATTTTCAAATAAGTGTTAAGACCTAGTAAATCAATTACATCTTACAAAGAGCGCACTAAAAGGCCATTTTTTTTTTATATTAAAGCTTTTAAATATTTAAAGAGTGACTTGTTATTTCATATGAAGAATTACATAAAAAAATAACTTAAATTGATTTGAGTTAACATAATAATATTATTTAAATAAATATATAAATAATTACACCATTTTAAACTTTATATACTCGTAATAATGTGTAATTACATACATTATATACACCGACATACACATTCAAACTTGAATACATTTACTTTCTTTTGTAATATTAATTAATGGGTTCGCAAATGAAAAAAAAGATAATCATTGAATATCTTGTAATTACCTAAATTCTTATGTTTATTTTAAGCGCTTAAATTATGTGTTATTATTATTATTATTAATGTTGATTTTTCCGTGTTTTTATACCAATTTAATAATTTTAATCTGATAATTTGCAATTTGTTGTGTTAAGTAATTAATTTTAAAATGTTTGTCTTAATTGTTATAATAATTTATTTTTAGATAGTTTTATTTTTAAGTAGCTACTTAATTATTTTGGACCTAACAATCATTTTCGTGAATTATAATCATTAATATATTTAGGTATCCTTTGTAAATATTTATGTTAATTGAATTGGGGCCCGCGATACAAGTTTTTTTTTCCTAGTTCAGGACCTGCTGTATGTATAATGATGTAAACTGTGTAAAAATTATCTGAATAAATTAATGAACTGAACTATACGAGTATATTTTAGATATTTTTAAAAAGACTTTAAAAAAGGAGAAGCAACTCATTTTGACGCGTAAGTTTTTTTTTAATGTCTCTAATCCCTTTTGTACCTTAATTTTAAAGACGATTCTTCTAATCTACTGTAACAGTAATTTGTTATTCCCATATAAAAATAATAGATGAAGCTACAGACGTTAATATTTTTGTATGAAAATAACGGCTTGATTATAGAAATTGGGTAAAAGTTGTATGTTTCTAAATCCAAATAAATTTTATTTGAAACTACTTAGAATAAAGTTATAGTTGTGGTTCAGTTTTTAAAGTTATCATTTAATTTCCAATAAAATATCTATATATTTGTCCACGTTATGTCATTTAGCATGGTGTATTTATATGATATGATAATATTTTGAATTGTAGTATAGAAAATCCGCCATTACTCAACTTTTACACAAAAGGCTACAAATACTGTCGGTTATACTACCAGTCTGCTCTTTACCGGTAGTTCAGGTCATCTCAAATAATCTGTTGTAACTCGTTTAGCAATTTTCTTGTATCTATGGCCTTGTACTATTATTTCTTCTGTGTCTATGGGTAAAACTAATAAATATAATAAGGATGATTTGTGTCCCTAAATAGGGGTGACAAACGTGCGAGCAAGTACGCGTACTTGTGACTCGACAACCTTACTCGCCTGTGTGTCATCTCGCCGGTTTTTACGTAATCGAGCCACAAGTATCTACGCGTAACCATAAAACCGCTAAGTTCATCGGCGATCCAACATGTTAGAAATTTTTCTCGTCATCATTTTGTTTCGGTAGTCGTAGTATTTCATGGTAGGTATTTAGCATTTATTTATAATTTTTAACGGACGGATTGTTTTTATGAGAAATTCACGTTACCAAGTGAGTAAGCTTGCGCGTGTATCACCGCGTCGAACCTTGTAAGTACGCGAACGAACTTTAATGGGAATGTTCCATCTAAACCCCCTGGTTCGACCCCCCGGGGGTTTCAACCAGAATTATGTTTCTCGTTTGACCCCCTAGAAGTTGTTGGGAGTTTATCTAGAATTCCAATAATATATGAACCCTCACGAGTAATGTATTCTAAAACTACACCGGACAAGTGGCTATCACGAAATTGGTCCTATTTTCACTATGCCAACTAAGGTATAGTCAAAATAGGACCGACAGCTTAACGTCCTCTGCGATTAACGTTGTGTAGTCAAACTATAGCACTATACCTTAGTTGGTATAATTTCGTGATAGCCACTTGTCCGGTGTAGTTTTAGAATACATTACTTGTGAGGGTTCATGAAGAATTGAAATTCTAAATAAACCCCCAACAACTTCTAGGGGGTCCAACGAGAAACGTAATTCTTGTTGAACCGCCCAGGGGTCGAAGTAGGGGGTTCAGATGGAACCTTCCAGCCCCTTAATATTTACTTGACTTTGTCTATAAATCAATTATTATTTTCTATGCAAAAAGATTTAATGTCAAATAACTTATGATATTATTATCTCTCTGGATAGACTGGTTAATAAATTATTGGTTCTGTTGTTTTTAATACCGAAACCCTAAAACGTTTGTAAACATCGTCGTCATTACTATAAAAATATTTTTCATGGCTGAAAAATTAAATACTGCAAACAAACTGTAAAAGTCACCTACATTTTCATACGAATCTGCAAAGAAAGACTTGAAAGCTTTTCACAATTTCCTTCTACTCTAATCGGTTGTCCGCAAAATACTTTTAAATGCATTTTTAAACATGCATGAATGATGATCATTATATTCATTTTTTTCTGAAATAGTTCGATAATCTATTTTGTAAAAGTGCAATAGTGTTAAAACACTACCATGCATCTCAATATAATATAAATGTAGAATTTATTATCTATAAACTATTTATATACTGATCAATGCGTATACATTTATGAATTTCACTACATGTAATATATAAAATTCGCGTTTCACAGTATTTGTAACCAAACTCCTCCGAAACGGCCGATTTGATTGAATTTTGACCGATTTTTTTGTGTATATTCGGTAGGTCGTAAACTATTTTTTATACCCCTAAGTTTAAACTATTTTTTATACCCCCAAAAATTTTTTATTTTAACTATTAGACAATATTAATATTTTATTTTAAGGATTTGGCATTAAATACATATAACCCTTAATTTTCACCCTTCTACCACTAACCCCCATTTTTTAATAACGATATTAGTACTCTAATAATCTTCAACTGTCAGTGGTCGATATCTAACTAAAATAAATTTATATTTAAAAAATAATTACCTACTCACTATCTTCTCTATAAATAAAAATCAATGTTTGTACTCTATGCATTCCGAAATAATAGAAAAGTAAAACATTTGGGTTAAAAAATCTTCATATATAAAAAAGTGAATGAGTGCAAAGTGAGACAGAAACCCGTGCAAAGCCAGGACGGGCAGCAAGTATAAATATATAAATTAGTAATGATAATCTATAATTTTGTTTATTTGTTAAAATCTTATAATAAAAATACTACAATAAAACATCCTACATAAATAAAAACGCCGAAAAATATTATAAATAACAACTAAATAATCCTAAAAAAACAATAAATAATATTTACAAAAAACAGTATCTAATCCGCTTGGGTTTTTAAACCCAACTTATAAAACAAATTTTTAAATACTTTTGATGTTAATAATTTTTTTAATAAGTTTTTGCAAACAGTTTCATTTCAACCAATGGGATCGCTATATTTTTAAAATAAACCTCTCTTATTGGTTGATTCCTGTCTATAGTTACTAGCGACTATAGCAGAATCGTTTGTAAAAACTTGTGATAGAGCTACTGTAGTTGGAAAACGATAAGAAAGTTTAAGTGAGAGCGACTTATAAAATAGCCCGCCGCGCTCTTTAATTTCATTAGAAACGTCTTCGCTGTAAGACCCGAAGAGACTAGTTTGAAAATAAAAGTTCACTTACCCTTAATCGTGTAGATGTTAATATTTGCTTACAAGTTATAGGATGTATAATAGCAAAATATCTTTCTGTACATATTACTACGAGTATAAATATAGAGGCCGTGTAGCTCAGCGAATGCACGAACTGATACATCTTGCACAAGAAGTCGCCGAACACCCAGCTGAAACAAAAGAAATAAGCTCATTCCCACTAGTTTTACTGCTTAGTATAACCGTTCAACTACTGGGACCTTTTTCCCACTAGTTCAACTATGAAACTAGTAATAATAGGGAACTGTTACAAATTGTCTTATAAAGTAAAAAGTCACGTACATGTATCTATCTCGCTCGCACTCATTTAAATCTACATATGGCAAAGAGATAAATAGCTATTTTTTGTTTCTTAAAATTTTGATTGAAATGTCAAAACTGTTCGTTTGCGCCATATTCTGTTCTCACGTTTTTTTTTAAATGTGACTGTTCTCAGCATGGATCATAAAATCATGGGCTATGTTCTCATTTTAATAATTGATTTAGTGATGTTCGTACTATTCTTTATTTTTAACGAATACATATTTATATATTTTTTTTGATTACACATACTTATTCGCGCGGGAATATATTTGTCCTAAGTATTCTAAAATAAATGTCAGACAAATAAATATATTTAAAGTGATGACTCGCGACTCGTGGTGATGACAGAAGGCGGGCTATGAGCAAATATCAAACATTTTGGATCGCCGATGGACCTCCTCTAACAATATGGCGGCACGAAAACGTTTGACATTTTGTTTTATATGCGATTAACATAGGCGGTTCCATATGCGATTAACATAGGCGGTTCCATATATTATTCTTAGTTCCAATGGCAATTTGAATTCTCGTCGCTCTTAATGCCAATGCAATAAATGCTATGATAGAGATCTATCCAAGAAATCATTTTAAAATTAGACCAATGGGTGGTAATTGCCATATAAAGATTTTATTATTATAATAAATATAAGTTATTATTGTGTTTGGTGATAGTTACAAATTTGTAATAAAAAAGTAGAAGAATTACATATCATAAAAAAATTCATATTATAATAAAATTATTTTAAAATTTACATTCTCAAATTTCCAATATGCCAAAGAATACGTGTAATAATAAATTTGTCAAACTAATACAAATAGTCTGATGATCGCAATAGAGATGATATTCCTAAGGCTGTGATGCATGGATATATATATATATATATAGAGAGCCGCCCTAATGGCTAAAATTGCCTTTCCAAATATGAGAACTTAAGATATCCTCCACCATACAATCTCAAAACAAAAATTAATAATTTTTGCTGTCACTTTTTGTTTTGAGTGTTCAACCAATCATTGAGCGTTGATTTGTTGAAGTGAGCTCACAATATAGCGACAACGAATACGTTTGACATTTTGTTGTAAAGGCCTTTTTATACATTTATTGGAACCGCCTTGGTTCCATATGTTTCATGCTATATAGTGAGAGCCCAATAATATTATGTACAAACCTAGGTATATAATGTAACAACTATTAAAGATTTACTTCTTTTAGACCAGATAGATATTAGGTTACTAATACAGGTCAACCTACAGTACATGGAGTGTATGTTGACCCGTATTAGTTTCCCTCCCAACAATAATTACAAAATGCTAATAAACATTTTCAACTAACGACGATGATCGCTTTCATTTTGTAATGGCGCTTTATTTTAATTTTCTTAACGTTGAAAACGACCGCATTATAAGATGAAGTTAAAAGTGAATTTTTACCTAGAAATTAAACTGTTTATATTTTAATAAAATAGTACAAAATTTATTAAAGAAACTTACAAAACATAAATAAGTAATACTAATAAAATTAAAACTATATCTAAATTAAAACATAAAAATAATAATTTAAAAAAACCTATATAACAAAGATTCTATTAAAGAATATAAAAAAACTGTTGATATAATATTATTTTAAAGTTGTAATTTCCATTCATTGGACAAATTCACACAAAGATTAAGAATTCGTGTTTTCAAGTTGACGGCATTTTTATAGTATGAGAATTTCAATTAAAAAGTATAAAACTATCTGTAAGTAATGGTTCTAAAATATAATTTAATATTAATATTAGCAAAAGAAAAAATTCCAAAAATAATCGATTATTGAAATTTCAATTAGGTAAAATTATTCATCAACAAGTGTCCCACCTCTAGTTGTGTGTCCGCCATCTTCTGTTCTCACTGGAGAGGCTATTTAAGGCCAAAGGGCGCCTCCCTATTATATTATATACCTCCATGAGTTCAACTGACTGCTATTTTAATTGATCAATTTAATAGACTCACTTTCACACACTCATGCAGGGGCCGTATTTAGGTTGGCTAGCCCCGGGCCATTTACATCTTGTTTTATACTCCATATTTTTTTTATCGAGCTAGATTTTTGACACTGGTAAGAGCCGCCCTCATACGTAAGTATGCCACTATATACGTGGTGGCCGAGTTGGTTAGACCTTGGACTTAAAAACACTTAGGTAGGTACCTGGTTCGAATCCCGGCGTGTACCAATGAGTTTTTAATAAAAAAAAATATGTGCATTTGTTTGACAACACCACTATAGTGCCTCGGAGAGCACGTTAAGCTGTCGGTCCCGGTTTCACTATACCAACTTGTGAAACTGTTTATAGATGGGTTATTGAGTCTATTCAAAACATCGCGACGAACTAGCCACTTGTTCGGTGTAGACTCATACCATCGGATACGACGAGGTGGGATTAAAAACCCCTCCGCTGGGTACACCGTCTAGGCGGTCTCGGGCGCTGTAAGGCACCCTTGATGATATGTATGTATATGTATATATAAAAAAATATAAGGACGGTTTAAGCTTTCCATTACTAAGAAAAGCCTATCCAAATATGTTCACACTTTTGAACACCTTTTTGGTAAAATGGGGTAAATGGTTGACAAGCCATTTGATTTTAGTACCTAGTTAATATTGGCCTTCAATATTCATCCTTGGAAACTTTATTAAGAATTTATAATAAAATGCCTTTTAACACGTTTTCATTATATTTTCTTTTAATCACAATGGCGCGATATTTTGAGATTATATAAAAAAAAATACGTATTTTTTTTAACTTAAAATTTTATAGGTACCTACCATAATTATACTTGTGCTTAGTCCGAGATATTCTTCTTTATATTCACTATGTAGTATCACTTTTTCTGCTATAAGTTCCGCAATATAAAACAGCAACCCCATAAAATAAATTTCCTACTGGCAATACTGCATCTGTCAATCATTCACTTTTTTTGCGTCAAGTTAAAAGCGTTTGTGTTATAAATTTTTTAAGTTTTTTAATTATATTACAATGCCAAAAAGGCCTAGTGGTGGTAGTGATGAAGAAAATATTAAAAGAAAGATTCGAAAGTTGAAAAAGAAGTTAAAACGTAGGCGACGTAGTAGTTCTTGTTCAACAAATACATCGGATAATTCGGTAACGCTTGCGACCCCGCCGCCATTTTCGGATCAATGTTTAGATCAAGATAATATTGGTAAGTTTTATGATAGGTATAATCAGTCTACTAAATATTAAATATTATTTTAGTAACAATGTGCATATAATATGCAATTAATAAATTAGATTTTTTTTTTTTTTTTTTTTGTCGTAAGATGTAAGAGTTTATGTTGACAAAATATATATATATATATATTTTAATAGCTTAACAGTAATATTGGGGCTATTTATAATTAGGTATGATGCATAACATATTCCGGTGGAATATTGTATCTAAGTTTTTGGTCGGTGACCAAGAAAATACATATACTTAGGTTAGTAACATATTCTGGTTTAATATTGTATCTAATATTTTGGTCGGTGACCTACAGAATACATCTACTTAGGTCAGTAACATATTCCGGTGGAATATTGTACTTTTATTTTGGTCGGTGACCAACATGATACCCTCACCTATTTTTAAAATAAATTCCAGTGGAATTTGCATATAATATATCAATATGTAATATTTTATTTATTAAGCTGGTAGCTTATTTTTATTATTTCTTTAGATTTTACGGAGGATCTGGCAGAGGGGCCTGGAGTATCAGGCATTCTTGATGCAGTAACAGAACCATCAATAGATGAAGGGTTATTGCTTGCTCTGGGAGAAACGCAGACGAAAGAATATAAATATGGTCCAGAGGTCCATACTGAGATTATTAAGAGGGTTGAAGACATTGTATTTAATGGTATTGCTGAAGGTCAAAGGGAGTCTATTATCAAGAGACACCAGATCCCTCTAAATGCAAAATTTTTTGAAGCTCCTTCACTTAATAGGGAAATTGAAGGTTTGGTCAGCGAGGCTGTTCGGAGCCGTGATCGACGGTTTTTTGTATACAAAATCTCTAGAGAGACAAAAATATCTTAGTCTAAAGAAATCATGTAATTATTTTGATGGTGATATCATTATTAACAAGGAATGTAAGGAACACTTACTATGGTGGAAAAGAAATATCTTTATTATAAGCAATAAGATAAGACAATGCAAATTTGATTTAGAATTTTTTTCTGATGCTTCACGAACAGGTTGGGGCATCTATTGTAATAATGAAAATACAAGTGGTTTTTGGACAGAAGAAGAATTAATTAATCACATAAATTATCTAGAGTTGTTGGCAGCATTCTATGGGTTAAGATGTTTTGCAAAGGACTTAAGATCAATACAGGTTTTGCTACGAATTGATAATACAACGGTCATCTCCTACATTAATCGTATGGGGGGCATACAATTTCCACACTTAAATTCATTAGCTAGGGAGATATGGCAGTGGTGTGAAAGACGGGATATATGGTTATTTGCATCATATATAAAATCAAGAGAAAATGTTGAGGCGGATGAGGGATCTAGATCAATGAATATAGACACAGAATGGGCATTGTCAGACTTTATATTTGAAAGAGTAGTGACATTATGGGGCAAACCTTGTATTGACTTATTTGCTACTAGAATTAATAGTAAATGTAAAAGATATATTTCTTGGCATAGAGATCCTTTTGCCGAGAACATAGATGCATTCACAGTAGATTGGTCAAAATATAATTTGTTCTACGCTTTTCCACCATTCTCGTTAATATTAAGAGTTTTACAGAAGGTTCAAACTGACCAGGCTACAGGTATTTTAATATTTCCAATATGGGTTTCACAGCCTTGGTATCCACTGTTAAAAAGATTGACAATAACAGAAACATTAATTTTTCACCCTTCTAAACAATTACTTAAATCACCTTTCAGAAGTCTACATCCATTGCACAAGAGTCTTACCCTGGGTGCTTGTCTATTGTCCGGACGTCAATAGTTAAGAGATTGATAAATGAAGAGACAGCTGATGTTATGTTAGCTTCACTGTCACAGAATACAATGAAACAATATAATGTAGCCCTTAGGAAATGGTGGCTTTTTTGTAATGGAAAGGACATTTATGAGATATGTATACCTAGAATATTAAGTTTCCTTATGCAGAATTATAAAGATGGGGCATCCTATCAGACTTTAAATTCTTTTAGATCAGCATTATCGCTGATAATTAGTCCAACATTAGGTTCAAATGTGGAAATTAAAAGATTCTTTAAGGGAGTGTTTAGGTTAAGACCAATTAAGCCTAGATATAGACAGATGTGGGACCCGGCCATGGTATTAGATTATATTAAGGAGTGGTTCCCATTAGAAGATTTAAGTTTAGAATTGTTAACCAAGAAATTGGTAATTTTATTGGCTCTTACGACTGCCCAGAGAGTACAGACTCTGTCATTAATAAGATTAAGTAATATTAAGTTTGTAGATATAGGAGTAGAGATAATTATAACTGATTTTTTAAAGACCACAGCTGTCACAAGACGACAGCAAGAGATAATACTACCCTATTTTAATTCAAAACCTGAATTATGCCCTGTGAAGACATTACAGTACTATCTAAAGATAACAAAAGCTATTAGATCTGTTGATCTAGATAGATTATTACTAACATTTAAAAAACCTCATATATGTGCCTCTTCTCAGACCATCAGTAGATGGATAAGACAGATTTTAAAAGTCAGTGGTATAGATGTTGAGATCTTCACTTCCCATTCAACCCGCCATGCTTCAACTTCACAGGCAAAGAGGGAGGGGGTATCATTAGATGTTATTCTTAAGACAGCTGGATGGTCTTCAAAGTCTAACATGTTTGCTAGGCATTATAATAGGCCATTGGTAATCATTTAAGTTTGCTAGAGCTGTATGCAATATCAAGGGTGACTAATACTAGGTGTATAGAATATAAAAAGTTAATTATAATCATATGTTATTTTTTTATTATTAATGTTAATTTCTAACTGCTGTACTGGGTTTTATTTTTATATTATATGAATGTGATTCATTAATATTATGATTTTTTATTTTATTATTCACAACCTGTGCTCTTAAAGTCTACATAGTGAATATAAAGAAGAATATCTCGGACTAAGCACAAGTATAATTATACAATTAAACGAACTTACCTGAAGTGAAGTTCGATTGTAATTATACGAGGTGCTTAGTCCGAGATATTAATTACCCACCCTCCCGTGAATTATTAAATTTTCACCCAATGTTTATAGGTTGTGAATAATGTTTTTGTGCTCTAAAGTGAATGATTGACAGATGCAGTATTGCCAGTAGGAAATTTATTTTATGGGGTTGCTGTTTTATATTGCGGAACTTATAGCAGAAAAAGTGATACTACATAGTGAATATAAAGAAGAATATCTCGGACTAAGCACCTCGTATAATTACAATCGAACTTCACTTCAGGTAAGTTCGTTTAATTGTATAATAATATAACACGGGCCTAGACAGCCTCAAGATTTCCAGCGGAGGGGCGAGCCGTATTCTGAGCCTACACGATACAAGTGGCGAGGTCGTTGCGGTATTTGAATAGATTCAATAATATTCTAATATGATGCAATTGTCACCCGGTAATTATTAAATATTCGAAACGGAGGTTGTCGTTGAATTTATTTGACATCACCAGTATAAAAGGACATGTTACCAGAGCCGTAAAATAAATTAATAAAAAAAAAAAAAAATCACCAGTATTAAACCTCTTTCTTCTAGTCAACTGAAGACGGCGGACGTGTTTTTGATTTTTATTATTAACAAGAGAAGCGTACAAAGTATTATAAAGCCTATTGAAGTGTAATAAAAGTTAATTTTGCTGTGTCTAAATCTTAAAGTACTTATAACCTTAACGCATTGATTTTGTCTCGCGCCTGTGAACATCGCGGAGAAACAGCGACAAACAGCAACTACATTGCGGGCAGCGGAGAGGCGCACGCCAAGTGTGTTGTTTTATATAAGGTAACTAATAAGGATCTCATAAACAATAATAATACCCGCAAACTAAAAAACTATTTAGAATTTGTATATTTTTTTATTTTTGAAGTATACTTATACAATGAATACAAACATAAATCTGCAACGAACACCCCCATCTGGAAGTTCTGCATCAAACCCGGATCTCACTACTACAATACCAGATATCAATATTATACAACGTAATAAGAGAGCTCGTATTATAAACCTTTCTGAGGACTCGTTTAACACTTTTAAGGACGAAATGAGACTTATGTTTCAAAAAATGTTAGAACAACAGAATTCGCGCCTTAATATATTAGAGCAACACATTGGCGATGTTATATTTCAAAATAAAGAGATACAAAAAACCAACAACGGTATTGATAAATCCTTATGTAACCTATTAGAGCAGTTTAAAGAGTGCCAAACAAAAGTAACTAATTTAGAGAATGAAGTGGGAAACGTGAAATTAGAGCTAAATACAATGAATGAACAAATGGAATCTTTTACACGCAAGACAAACATAGAAATTAGATGTGTTCCTCGAAAGAATACATGGAGTGAAACCAAAAATGATCTAATCCGTATCCTGGATAATCTCAAAGAAAAAATGGGTATGAAGTTCTTATCCTCGCAAGCTATCCGAGACATTTATCGTATTCCTAATACCAAGGACAGCACAACATCGACGGTTATTGTTGAGTTTGCAAATACTCTAATGAAGAAAAACATTTTAGAAGCTACCAAAAAATATAACTCTTGTAATCCCACGAAACATCTCAACGCGGGGGATTTAGGGCTGGAGCCCTCTAATAATATAAAATACATATCAGATAATTACATTACTGAATGTATATAAACAAATATTATATATAATTTATTGTTATGTGTATATACCTACTTATCTAAGTACCTATATTGCTTATTTATATTATATAAGAATAAGAACAGTCCTGTCACACTTCTTTTTATTTTGTATAACTTTCTGTGAATACGCTGTTGTCACATATGTAAGTATTTTGTTAAAAATCTGTTTCTGTTAATATCTGTATGTGTCGTTTGTATTTAATAAATCTTTAAAATAAAATAAAATAAATAAATGTTGCATACATAAACTAACTACTTTGAACACTGAAACTATATCTTTTTGTTATAAGGCAATATTAGATTGTAATATGCAAAATTATTCATCTGTCATTACACTTATCATTACCTGCATTATACTTACACTGTTTGCTATATTGAAAATGCTTTACATACGCGTTTGTGCACACATAAATATCTTTATACCCAAACATACTTTTTTACGTGTATTTTTCCACACACACATACATACTAATAAACACATACGTACCCAAATACACTCAACTACACATACTTATGTGGAAAAAAATACACATATTTCACCGAAATACACATGCATATACAACATATACAATATAAAACACTTACCTTAAAAAATATGCATGTATATATGAAAGCACGCAGTCACACACCCACACACCACCTGACTGACACACACTTTCAGTTACCAAAATTGCGCAGCAATATATACACGCTTGCCTTTAATCAAAATGCATACATGCATTTCTTCATGCATACTTATAATCACCTACATAATAAATGCACGCATATTGATACATACACCTATATTTACCGCGTAGGTCAGTACAGAAACACGAAAACTTTTTCGCACTATCGCAATATTTTACACACACACTTTCATTTATACACACATAATTTTATACAAACATATATTTATATACAAAAAAAATCTCATTTAACCATACAAAGAGAGTTTATACAACTTAATATTGTGTCATTATATTTACCTTGTTTCTACAAACTCAAATCAATCAAAATGACGGCGTAATTGTCCTAGTCAAGTCATCGCTAGATGCTACAGTTGTTGAACAATATTTTAAAGAAGGAACCTGTCTTCTTATACACATCGGTCATTATATGTCTATTGCGGCAATCTATAGGTCTCCGTCATTTAGGAAAATTGATATAATTTGTGAATCGCTAGAGAATATACTCAACCTATTAAAGGGAACAACGTGTGTTATTGCTGGTGATTTAAATATCGATATAAAACCCGACAACGATGATATCAATTCAGAACAATATCTAAACCTTACTAGTTATCATGGTTTCTTTCCCAGACATGTACTTCCAACACGTGGTCCAAATTCATTAGATCACTATCTACTTAGAACTAAACTTAAAGCATGTACTGTAGTGTGTACCTAAACTGTAAAAACCCAGCATCAAATTGGCCCACAATTTAAAAAAACGCAAATAAACATCCCTCAAGTAATAACAGAGTTGAAGGAGGTCGATTGGAATGAACTTTATAAGATAAATGAAGTAACCAAGGCCGTAAACAAATTTAGTAAAATCCTAAACTATTGTATAGAAGCTAATAAAAAGGATCATACAATATGTAGCTCAAAAAGAATAACTAAGCCCTGGATAACCCCAAATCTACTACGGTGTCTACGGAAGAGGCATAAACTACATATTAAAACTAAAAATAAACCTACAGATCCAGATCTATACAAACAGTATAAAAACTATAGAAACACTTGTAACAACATTATTCAGAATTTAAGAAATACCTATGAAAGAAATCTACTACAAAAAAATAAAAGCGACAGTAAAAAGACTTGGGCCAATATAAAAAATATTTGCAATATAGATGTCAAAAAATATACTAACACTCAGCTCCTACAACTAAAACCTGACAAAACAAAAGCCCTAAATGAAATAAATACATATTTCTCTACTATTGGTAAAAAATAAGCAAATAATATACTACATAATAATAACAAAACAGAAGAACAACTAAGCAAAATTTTAACTAAATCAATATTAATATCACCAGCAGATTCCTTTTTTATTACACCTGTAGACAAATTTGAAATATATAAACTTATTAATAATTCTAAAACAAATTCAGCCACTGGACATGATAATGTCAGTAATTACATTTTAAAACACTGTAAACACATTCTCTCTGAACCAATTGCTCACATCTGTAATTTAAGCATAAATAGTGGGGTGGTCCCGTACTCATTAAAAATTGCTGAGGTGTGCCCGATATATAAGGACGGAGACCCTCTCCAGGCATCAAATTATAGACCTATCTCTTTACTCAGTACATTAGGAAAAATTCTAGAAAAGGTAGTAAATAAACGGCTTTTGCATTTTCTCGAACATAACAAAATCTTATCGAAGTGTCAATTTGGGTTCCGCAACAACAAATCTACTCAAGATGCAGTAATAACTTTAAATGACGTTGTAAGAGAACATCTAGACAAAGGCAAAAAGTGCATCGGTGTATTCTTGGACTTGGCAAAGGCCTTTGATACGGTATCAAGGGTCATTCTGGTTAGAAAATTGGAACTGTTAGGTTATACGTGGAACGTCACTTGAATGGTTCACATCCTACCTTTCAAATAGGCATCAAAGAGTTAGGATAGGCGATGATACAAGTGACCTTACGAATATTGAATTTTTGTTTTAATTATTTGAAAAACCACAGGGTAGTGTGCTAGGACCTACTCTTTTTACTATTTATGTGAATGATCTGTGCACACTAGAGCTACCCCAAGCAACTACACTTGCCTATGCTGATGATACCGCTATTATTTTTCACGGTGACTCATGGGATGATGTGGTTGGCATGACGGAAAGTGGGCTTCACATTGTATCACAATGGTTAAATGATAATTTGCTCACGCTGAACACAAGTAAGACCAAATATATGGCTTTTACTATCACAGCGCGTTCAGTTCCCAAAGAGTTATTTGTTAAAATTCATAGCTGCCACACACCGGGTAACTGTAGCTGTCCAACTCTCGATCAAGTAGAATGTATCAAGTACCTAGGAGTATTTATAGATAGGCTTTTGACATGGAAGAAACAACTGAATGCTTTGTGTGCTCGCACCAGGAAGTTAATGTTTATCTTCAAGAGGCTACGCCGGGTTGCTGATGAACCAACTCTGAAAATGGTTTACAGTGCCCTAGCGGAATCAATTTTAACATACTGCAATATCACTTGGGGAGCAGCTAGTAAATCCCATCTAATATCACTGGAGCGAGCACAGAGAGTTCTTTTAAAAGTGGCCTATCATAAATCTTTTTGTTATCCGACCGATTTGCTTTATATGGAGTGCAAAGTTTTGAGAGTTGGGCAATTGTTTCTGGAGGCAACTATTTTAAGATTTCACTCTCAAGCATTATTAACATGTAAGGAGCATAAAACAAGACTAAATACCTAGAAATCTCGAACATCCCGTACTACTTTTGGACAGAAATAATTTCAATTCTTAGGTCCATATATATATACTAAAGTAAACAGCAACCTTAAAATATTATATTTAACAAAAAGAGCTACCAAGAAAATCCTTAAAACTTGGTTTAACAAATTAAATTATACTGACACAGAAAATATTTTAAATATATTGAGTTAAATGGAAGAGGTTTTGAATATTTTTAACATAAGTATATAAATATTTAAAGCTCACCATATTATTATACTTTCATACACACAGTTACTCACACATACATTAACTCACACACTATATTACACTAATATACACATTACTCATCTCACAAAAGCATAGTCACTCATATACATGCATAAAATACTCAACATTTTTATATAGGCATTTTATAACATAATATTATATAACCTAACACGAAACAAACAAACACCCCAGTCTAATCTAATATATTATTATATACACACACACACTATATTACAATAATATACACATTACTCATCTCACAAAAGCATAGCCACACATATACACGCATAAAAATGCTCAGCATTTTTATATAGGCATTCTATCACATAATATTATGTAACCTAACACGAAACAAACAAACACCCCAATCTAATCTAATATATTATTATATACACACACACACTATATTACACTAATATACACATTACTCATCTCACAAAAGCATAGCCACACATACAAACACATAAAAATACTCAGCATTATTATATAGGCATTCTATCACATAATATTATATAATCTAACACGAAACAAACAAGCACCCCAATCTAATCTAATATATTATTATATACACACACACATACACACATTTTCATATACATCATAATCTAATATGATGCACTTACATTCGCTCACACTCTTTTTTATACTTAAACCTAGTATCTACAAAAATAATTCATATAAACTGTACGCACACACTCACACATTAGTAAACTGTAATCAAATGCTTAAACACACTACATATATAATGTACATACTCATATAGGTTCACTTAGATCTATTTAACGAACACAACATGTGTGTACATAGCGCCAAAAGAGAAGAAAAAGCAATATACAATAATAAGTATCTAAAGACACACAACTTTAAACTTATATATATGAAGAAATGTAAACATCCTTAATATAACACATCACATAAATACACACATAACTACAACACTACCACATTTTGCTCACTCAGTTACTATTATATACTCAAATACATACATAGTGTTCCATACAAATTTAGATGTCCCCAACAAACAGACAGACGGACAGTCTATAAATATTAGCTAATAGGTACGAGTATATAGTACTCATAATATATTTACAATAGTCATGTTTACATAAGGATAAATAAAAAGTATAATTATTAAGTCCGTTGTTACATTGAATATTTTATTATTTTTGTTTTTCTCTTACATTTTTTTTTTTTTTTCTTCTTTCATTTTATATTTATTAACTTGCATCAATTCTTGTGGCTCCTACTGAGCCAGTAGTTTTAAATTTATATTGTATCTTAAATGGATTGTGTGCCTGATTATATGTGTATATTTAAGTAACTACAAGGAAGAGACTAATCACCACGACACAGGGAATCCTAGTGTGGTGAATAGTGAAATATATACCTTTGTAAATCTTAATATTTATATAACTAGCAAGCAATATTTTTTGCTTGTATTGTACTGTTATTTTTGTGACTTCGAATAAATACTTTAAAAATTAAAAAGTATAACCACATCACAAGTGCCGTGCTGTCGGTTCTAGTTTCACTCTACCTCTCAATACCATCGGCTGTGAAACTGTTTTAGATTGAGGTATTATATTTATAATAACCGCGTCTAGCTGGCCCTTTGTTCGATGTAGACTCAGAATACCATCGGCTACGACATGGAAGGAATAACAACTTCTCCGCTGGGTAAATACCCAGAGGCCGTCTGGAACGTTTTCAGCGCATAAAGTAAAAATAAAATGATAAAAGAAAAAAAAAAATTAATATTCATAAAATATTGGGTTTTAATTATGAAAGAAGCTAATTTGTTATTTTTCAATTATAATTACTTACTTCATTAAGTTTTGTTAAGTATATACTTATTGAATTTCTTAGGATTTTTTTTGTGAAAAAAGATTCTAAGCTAGTTTTTTCAAAAAAGATTCGCCTAGTGTTCATTTAAATTAACAATGGAAATAATGGTTTTCCCAACGAGTAGTTAATCTCAATATTCACACATTAAACATTTTATGTAGATCTTTGCATATGAAGAGTAAAAAATATCCTACATATAAAAAAAAATCATAAAAAAAAGTTTTTTTTACTCTTCCTTAAATGAAGATGAGATTAAATGAGGTCTTTTAGTGTGTTTGGTTAGAATGCTATTTAACACCAAAAAACATGATTTTTGATACCTTGTGTGAATGGAATGTAGATGGTTGTGGGCGTCAAGATAAATATTAATGTAGACGAATTCTTTGCCTTTGGTTCAAGTTCCAATTAATTATACAATTTATTGTTTGAATTGTCTAATAACGACTTTAATAAAGTTAGGTAAGTATCGAAGAGATTCAAATTCGAATAGTTATCAAACTACAAAATTACAAGATTTAAGTATTTCATATATATAATTAATATATCGTGATATTGACGTAAATATCAATTGTGTGGTTTTGCCGTAGGGACTGCCAGACATATACTTGTTGGAAGCAACACTCGAAAAAGCCTATTATTTGCACCGACATCAAATCAAATCAAATCAAATATTATTTATTTCATGTAAATCTTTACAGATATTTATGAATAGTCAAAAAAAAAAAAAGAGTGTTAACAATAAGGTCTAGAGTGCGCTTGGTTAGGCTGCTATATATATATTAATTAATAAAAGGTGTCATAAAATAAAAATATTAAAAAAGAAAAGAAAAAAAACAACCAACCGAACGCACGCTACATAACCAACTAGTGTAAGACTAGGTGGTTAGCTGATTCCATTGACCATCCGATTATCATCCGCCATACAAGAGTGCCACCGAGGCGACCAACCTCACCAACCGTATCCACGCTTTAAATATTAGTTTTTATATTATATTATTGTCATTATATTGGCTGTATATATTTTTGAATGACCATCAATCGCATTAACATATTATATGATATATTGATATGGATCGGTATCTTCAAGGGCGTAAACACTAGTTGTAAGTCGATCCCCCCGGAGACACCCCGGAGAAAAAGGTACCAGCAAGTAAAAAACTCTGGTGCTTCACACACACTAACAGAGGAACACAGCCATTGAGTTACCGATATGCAAACAGCATATGGTAGCATACTTAAAATGCTCCAATCCTACTAAAAGCGTGCACAAAACACCCTATGGCAGATTATTTAACAGTATAGCAATTGGTTACTGTACCAATGTACAGACCTGAAAATACTAAATAGTACAGGCAATTTACTAAATAATAATATATAATAACAGAGTACCTGTATAACGTAAATATAAATAAGTAATCATAAGATATACCTTATCCAAAGATAAAAAGTTAAATATAATAAAAAATAAATTAAGTAATAATAAATTATTACAATATCAGATTTAACATACCTTATAGGGTACTAGTACAATTTAAAACTACAATTGAAAAGGCAATACTAGTTGTGAGACCTCAATTGCAGATCAGAACGGGTCCAGACTTCTTTATCATTAATATAGTCATGATAAAGTTTTAGGAATTATTGGTGAAGCCGTAAGTCAATATTGCTGACAGTACTGCAGTAGAGATAGAAAATGATTATCTTCTCATGTCGAGTTAAAGATTAACTACTTTTGTAAAGGAGGGATAACTACAAAAAACTTAAAGTATGTTAAAAGTTTTATCCTGGCCAATATGTATTAAAACAAATACTTTAATCACGGACGAAATAACTAGAACCGGTTTTATAACTTCATGAAACCAAATTATTATCCTACTATCAATAATACTGTTTTTTTTTGTATTAAAATGCATTGTTCTCTTCTTTACCATATTGAATTTAAAAAAAATTTAAGTAATAAAGAAAAATGTTAAATTTCTAAACAATGTTTCATTTTGATAATATTTAGATGATGGTTGTTACTTAGTATTAGTGTTATTAAAAAAAAACCTTTTACTAGGTATTGCTTTTATTGTAAAAAACCTTATATATACCTAATAGCTACTTATTATCGACAAGTGAATATATTGACCATGGCTACCATGCCTTGCTGCCCATCGTATCACTACCATAATAGACCTACCTCTCCATAATACCTAAATCATAACATGCTTGATATACCTGCACACAAAACCACTCTATATAAAGGACCATTTAAGTACGCAAGCTCAAAAAATTCAAATAATATACCTCCCCCTCTAAGAATAATGAAACATCATAATACCTTCAAAAAAAAAAGAAGAAATTTATGCTGTTAACTGCACAAAAAAAAATAACGAATATAGAATATAATAATGTCCGTCAGGATTGAGGGGCCACATTTTTATAGTACGAAATTGGTAATAATGTTGATGCCAGCAGTTAGTAAAAATCGATCTAAAGTTTGTAAAAAACGTCTCAAGTTTGTAAAACTTAAAATAAAAAGCTATATGGGGTTTTAGATGGGCCCTCTTTGCTGACGTTTTCATTAAAGTAAACTTCAATATGTCCAAATCTATACTAGTTGCAAACTATGTGTAGGACATTTATTAAAAAAAAAACACAAAACCTAAATATAAATTAATAAACCTACTGTTGTATATCAGATTGTTAATCTTGTATTTAAATTTACACCAGAATATAATGCCAGTTTCGAGATGCCACACCTACTTTATGTCATTTTAATATATAATATAACGTGTCTACTATATATTTTTTGCGCTTTTAATTTAATGCTAAGGCTTCAATTATATCGAAGAAAAATGACTTGATTTCACGTTGGTCGTGGCCTTAAATCTTTTTTTTATTTATATTAATCTGTCTATCTAATTATACTAAAGCAGGCTTTGTTTATCTGTATCTGTGTATTATGGGTACAGAAGCAAGCAAATCTATACTACAAAGCTGAATAGCTTGTTTGTTTGGATGAATGCGCTAATTTTAGTAACTACTGGTTCAGATTGAAAAATGATTTTAGTGTTGGATAGCTCATTTATCGAGGAAGGCTATAGACTATATAACATCCCGCTACGACCAGTAACATAGAAAAATGTTGCAAAAAAAGGGGGAAAAAAATCTTTTGAAAGCGTACGCTTGCCTAAATCTGCGTAAACGGTTAAAGCATGCAGATGAAATTGCGCGGATCATATATTATATTATTGTAATGGATGAATGTATTTTTATACTAAGTATACTTGTAGTGTAAATTTTTGACATTATTATCATTCTTTTTTGTTACTTATTTAAATACCTCTGTCATACTTCTCATCCCTTTGTAACCAACTTCAAAAAAGACTGAGATTCTCAATTCGTGCGTATGTTATTTTTTAGGGGCCTCAAATCTTAACTGATTTTGATTTTTTTTTTAATAAAAGATTTAGTTACCTAGCTGGTCCCATAAAATTTTGATGAAGATGAAGAAGTTTGTCGAAACTGAAGACTGGAAACTCTTAAAATGTAAGAGAATTTCTAGAGGTTTTCTCAATATTACACCATATCTTCGCCAAATGTGAACGGATGTCTATTATTGTTACTTTATTTATAATCGTGGATCACCAGGTTGGGTTTCATATATATTTGGTTAAGATTGGAAGTAGGCTTTCAGAACTGGATGGTGAAACACCTCTAAATTAAAGAGTTAATGTTTTCTACAAATATCTGTGAAATCTGAACGGATTCTTGTTTTATTTTCAAGAATATATTAGGATTTTTTTTTATAGGAGCTCAGCATGTCACCCCACATCTACCTGATCCAAAGCAGTATGCAGGTCCAAGAATGAATACAACCAGCTCTTAGAACTGTATTGTAAGAGCTGGTTTCATCCATTATGCCGGCTTAAGATACCTATTCACGCTTCGTTTAAAGGACTCATGGTTATAGGATGAAGGAATCACGCAAGCAGGCAGAGCAGAGAATTTAGTTTACTATCTCAAGAAAAACTGAGAACTTAAAAAATAATTTAAAAAATTAATAATTTAAAAACTTAATGTGATGTTTATCACAATAATTTTAATTATAATTTTCAATAAATATCATGCCATATATAGCCATTTTATGTCAGTATTGGATTATTGGATTAAGTTTTTGACAGCTAACAGTCTAAGTGCGGTATGGTGGCAAAAACTTTATTATATATTAAAACCATGTCATCTTATCTCACTAAAAAATGTGAAACAAATAATAACTTTAAAAAAAAATCCGACTTAAAAAAAAATATCAAGTATTATTCCTACTGGATTTTACTTTTGAAGTTGGTAGCGCTTAATAAAATAATTGTCATTTAAAAAAAAGTCTTGTGCCATCATAATGTATCATATGGATGGCACACAAACACTCCTATTATTGATAATTTTGTGCCGACTTCATAAATTAGAATCCAGTAGGACTAAATAACACTTGTAATTTTTTTTTTATACTTCTAAGAGGTTAAATTTTGAAGTCGGTTTATTTTTTACGTAAGTTTTAATTTGATTTGTATTCCAGACGAACTAGCAGTTTCAGCTTCAGCCTATAGACCAGACATACTCGTGTACTCTCGGTGCTTGAAGAAAGTAATACTTATAGAACTCACCGTTCCGTAGGAAACAAACATACCTAAGGACCACAACATCAAGTCGAACAAATATTTTGATCTCACAAACGAAATTACTAGAAACGGATTTAAAACTCAACTTTATGCAGCGGAAGTTGGTGCAAGAGGAATTCCAGCAAAGTCTTTGCACCGTCTATTGCAGGATCTTGGCCTTCCGAGAACAGCCGTCGAAACTTTTATGGAGCGTGTTTCCAGGAAGGCGCTAACAGGATCATATAGTATTTGGTTGAGTAGAGAGGGTAGTGAACACAGTGCAGGTGAGAGTTCAAAAGGCCTTTAAACCTACTTCGCGGTCTCAAGTCCGGGAACGCTGCAGTTCATTCCCCTACCTTTCAACCACGCGATGGACCCGGCACCCGCGCGGTGAATCCATGGTTTGCTAAGAACATTGTCTCTCTGGTATTATTATCTGTCTATGAATACGCTGTTGTCATATGTGTAAGTATGTTTAGTTTGTGTACAACTTTGATCAACAATTGTTGATCAAAGGTGTACAATAAATCTTTAAAATAAAATAATTTATGGTTCAAACCAATTCACCTGGACCTGAAAGACAGATCTTTAGAACCTGACACCTATCATTACAATATAGCGTTAATTGATTTCATACTATAACTTCTGCTAGAATTTTCACATTGAGTCATAGTACTGTGTACCATCTAGCTAGACAGCCTCAGGGTACCTAGCGGTAAAGTTTTATTTCCACCAAGTCGCAGCCAATAGTATTGTCTCCAACGAACAAGTGGCCAGTGTTAGCGGACACGGACTTATTATTGTGGATTTTATGTCATGGTCGTAGCTGTATGCAAAAAAAAATATACGAATCGGTTTAGCCATTTTAAAGATCGAAAATCTTTTAGATTTATAATATCTATACTAATATTATAAATCTATTATGGATAGATACAGTTTTAATTTGATTATAATGTAGTATATAGTTCTACTCTACGTTTATGAAATAGACAGGAGAACAACTGATTTTGATTTAGAAGGCCAAAGCGTATTTGTTACATGTTACCACACGGGTGCCTTTTTGGTTCCCGAGAACCATTTTAATTGCCTCACAGTTTTAACAGGTGATTCTTCATTTCGTCGATAGTATTCGGAGGTAACGCCTAACCAGTGGCGAGCATATTGTGGTGTTTATGATGCTTTGTTGCATAAAGCGGTCACCCATCCCAGGTCCGGCCTTGTTGTCATCTGTTGAACCTTGTTAACGGTTGTGAACTGACTTAACCACTTAGCTGGTATTTGTTACATGTAATAAGTAATTTGGCATTTCTTTATTTCAAATTATAGTTATCTAGTAGTATTACTCTTGCTTGTGGTTACATCGGGTGCCAGAAACTTGACGTTGACAAATCATCACGCATATCAGTTGCTCGGATTTTTGATAGAGTATTTTACGGTAGCGTTAATATGATAGAAATGCTAAGTTCTACCAATAAGAAAAGTATATTTATGCTGTTTTCAAAAATAAAGCCATCCTATTGGTGGTGCTCATGTACCTATTAAAGTCGCGTAGTACGACAGAAAAAAAAATCATGGTAGAGAAATCATTTTTCTTTATTCCAAACGACGACGTTTGCAATACAGGTAATAGTATTTATGTAAATGAGTTCATTTTAATTTCCACAAAATATTTTGAAAATAAAGCAATTAAAGCTGGGTTGCACTAAAATAAACTCTATAAATGTAAAGTTAAAAATGGCGTCGAATGTACCAGTTTTATTTTTAAAGTTCAATGAGAGCTGGTACATTCGACGCCATTTTCGTTACAAATACTATACGCTTTGGTGCCTTAAAGTAATATAGTTTGAATAAATTTCATAAACACCCTGTTTATGAAACATAGAACAGAAAGACATACTTTGCAAAAACCGTCAAGCGACGTTATGTTTCGGTTTTAGTCTCTGGGTTTACCTGGTTTCAAGAGACTATTTTATCGATTGTCTTGTCGAAATAGTAGTTTTATTTCAGGGTGCTGTTACAAAACTTTTTTTTAAAATAATATGTAGGACAAAAATATTACCCTTGTCACAAACTAAGCTTTAGGCTTGTACTATGTGTACCAGAAATAACTATATTAATACATATTATATTTTATAAACACTCAGACCATCATAATACGAAACGAAAAACATGCTAACATTTTTAGTCCATGGATGGAAATCGAACCCACGACCTCAAGATACAATGCTAAAGGCGCAACCACTAGCCTACGGATGCCTTCTACCCTGTTCAATCTACAGGTACTACTAATTAATAAAGCTGAAGAGTTATAGAACTACCTACTGGTTCGAATTGAAAATTTATTTAGGTGTTGAATAGAATATTTATCGAGGAAGGCTATAGGCTAAATAACATTACGCTACGGTCAATAGGAATTTAAGCATCAATACAAAATGTTGCAAAAACAAGGAATATTATACCTTTTGAGAGCTTCCGTTGCGTGCGCTGCGTAAACGGCAAAGCAGCGAGTACGAGTATATTAAAATATAATCCTAATGTAAATTCGTCTTTATCTCCGCCCATTTCGTAACCGCATCAATTTGCCGGAGTAGTGGAAGCGATCAATGATGTTAAACTACTATGTCTAAATTCACCCTATTCATTGACTTTGTAGGTCTGCTTACTAGCAGATACATACAAAGTTAGATGTCGTACTGTAAAGAATTAACTACACTCAGTCGTAGCCCGTAGCTCGTAGCAACTCAGATTTAACATAATTTTATAGAAATGACCCCTTCCCATAATTCCTTTTATTATACAATAATAAACTATAATTAGAATTAAGGATTAACGTATAAATTGTTAAAGTGGGTCGTACGTTATTATAACAACAACATTCTTAGTTACGTGACGTTATTAAGGACAACGTCATACATATTATTATTACACAAACATATCATCACGGGTGCCTTACGGCACCCGAGACCACCTAGACGGCCTCAGGGTACTCAGCGGAGGGATTTTTAATCCCACCTCGTCGTAGAACCAGGGACCTAAGTGTTTTTAAGTCCAAGGTCTAACCAACTCGGCCACCACGTATATTTCGCGAAGTCTGCGTTCACCATACAAAATGAGCTTTCGCACTTCCAATAATACTCCATTAATGTTTGTCGCAGAATTAAAATAATATTTTTGTCGGTCATTATATTAATTAATCTTTCTGTGTTGGATTTTTTTTTAATACAAAATATTTTTTTGACGTCGTATTACAACTTATTAAGTATCCTTTTATGTTGCTTTTTTTTAAATTTTATAATACAAAAATTGTTGAATTAGCAATCGCGTCCTATATTTATGGTATGAATTCAGGACTTCAGGTAAAGTTTTATGAAAAAGTAATATTATTTATTTATATTTTTTTATTTACGATTTATTCGTACTAGGATTATAGTTATATAATAATATAAATAAAACACAATTTTATTTGGTTACGATATATTTCGCCTTACATGGCGTCTTCAGTCACATTAAAATTAAGAAAATATAATAAATTTACTTATTTTTTTTTTTTTCTTAATTAGATAGAATCACATTTCAATCAATCCTTCATCTCGAACCATTAAAACCACTCATTTGGAAAAGATTTATTGATGACAATTTCATGATTTGGCTTCATAGTTACTCATCACTACTGACTTCCTTAGACAGACTTAATACATGTAGTGCATTGCAGTTCACATATGACATATCATCCAAAGACACTTCTTTTCTTGATGTTGACTTAACTCTAACAAATGATAATAAAATCAACTTCTGTCCATTTTAAACCAACTAATAAATTCCAATATCTCCATTATAATAGTTGTCATCCACATCACGTAAAAAAATCCATACCATACTCACTATCGATACGCGGACGAAGAATCTGTAATGACGCTGACAAACTACAATTATATGACAACACAATTACTCAAGCGCTTACTAACCGACAATACCCTGATAACTTTTTACAGAAACATTATTATCATCGAACCCATTACCATAGACCAACCAATGCACATGACAGATTACGTTTAACTACTGATTATTTCTTTGGCGCAAAAAAACTTATAAATTTAATTAAAGACAATGCTCATATATTAAGACACAAAAGATCTATTAATTACTTTGCCACAAATAACATACAGACAAAACTTTAACTTACGTACAATAACAACCAAAACTAACCCTCGACTTAACTTAATAAGACATGTCATATCATCCGCAGAAACCATTCCATGTTCACACTCCCGATGCAAAACTTGTCCCATTATTAATTTAGACACTTCCATCTCCGCGCAAAACTTCACAAGCATATTGAAATCTCAACCAAATTGCAATTGCAAAACGAAATTTGTCATCTACATTTTGGAATGCCGCCATTGTCCATCATTCTACATAGGTGAAACAATAAACCCATTGCACATCCGTATGAATCATCATCGCCATACCACAGATTCCATCATAAATAGCATACTACCAATACCATCTCACGCTCGAATTCATAATTCCAAATTCAATGACTGTTACACCGTTAGAATCATAAACTAATTTCTTAAAATTGACAATATTCAACTACGCACCTGGGAACTATCATATATCTGGACATTAGGAGCTCATTACAGACCAGTTACAACAAGTGCACAAAACGAACCATTTTTATTATTTTATGAACCGAAGGCGAGGGCTAATAGTAATGTCGAGGATAAAATGGTTTTGTGGACGAGATATAAACTCTGCTTTTCACTTCGATTGCGAGGAAATAAAACAGTAGTATAACATAACATTTCTTTAATTAAAATAGTACAGTTTTGATTACTGAAGGAAATTGTTTTTATGTCTTAAAAAAACATAAGGCAAATAAATTTAAGTAAATATTATAAAATAACAAATTCTATCTATGAACTTCTTATTGTGTTTGGCTGTATGGCTCATTTTCTTTGCCTTAATATAGGTACATTTATGAGTAGATACGTTAATGCATTTGTGCACAAAATTCGATTTTGTGCAGCCATTCCTGCACAAATAAGCACTTTCAGAGCATGAGAAGTGAAAAAATATTTATTACCCACAACAGAAAGAATTTTGCGTACCAACTTAAAAATTATAATTGAACTACGACCAACAGCCAAGTCCGATATTGGAGGTACGTTTGTATGGGCATCAAGTCCATTGCAGAGAAAGAGAAGAAATAAGTTTAAGGGGTAAATTATGGACCATCGCGGGTGCCTCATTGCCTAACTAGATTTTTAATATGGTAGACATTTTTATTACACATATTGTCCTAACGTCACAAACTAAGCTAAGCTTGTCCTATGTGTACCAAAAACAATGTTGCTAATACATATTATATTTTTATAAACACCCAGACTGAACGGGGGAATCGAACCAAACCTCCGGTAAAACCCCGAAAGCATACTATTTTTGTGTAATGCCTAATATGTCAATAACTCCGGTAGGCCGACCGATCCTGGTTTTATTACAACCGCCCATGCAGATGTAAAAACCGTCAAGCGACTGTGTTTCAATTTTAGTCTCTGGGTTCAGGAGACTATTTCATCGATGTCTTGTCGAAATAATAGTCTTCTTTCAGGGTGCTGTTATGATATGTAGGACTTAACAAACATATTGCCCTGGTCACAAACTAAGCTCTAGGCTTGTACTATGTATACCAGAAACGACGATATTAAATCATAATATATTTTATAAACATTCAGACCATGATAAACGAACGAAACACGTACTAATATTATTTTTCCATGAGTGGGAATCGAATCCACAACCTCCGTATAAAACGCTATAGATTTCTTCTATAACGTTTTATACGGAGGTTGTGGAAAGAAAGAAAAAACGTTTATTTGGTCTAAAAAACATATCACAAAGAATTTAAAAAAAATCATTTGAATTTTTAGACACAAAAAGGGCTTTAGCTCAGCATAAGCTGCAACTAAGTCACAGCGCTGATTTTCAGCCAAAGTCCTGATGATTATGGGTGTATATAGTGCGTCAGTCAACATACCCACTTTGATGTTAATTTAATACATATACCTATATCCATATATATATGTAGGTTGTCTTAGCCTATAAGAGCAGAGTAACAATTAAAAATCTTGCAAAAAGCGGGGGAAAAAATATTTCTTTCGAGAGAGTACGCAGCGTAAACGGTTATAGGTACGTAGACGAAGTTACTGGGATCAGCTTGCCATTTATAATATCAATTCAGTATTTTTTTCTGGAAACAAACAATACTTTACTTTTCTCTTTATAATACTAGCATAATATTGCTATAATATAGATAATAGTTGATTTCCCACATTACATCTAAGGCCTAACTTTAGACTTAATGTGTGAATATAACCACGACTGTAGGCGGTCTAGGCGGTCTCGGGCACCGTAATTCACCCGACACCCGTGATGGTACTAAAAAGAACTCTTGCTATAAAACAACCTTTTATGTGACGATGATTGCTTACATCTCGAACAGGCATTTGGTTTGTCAAAGGTCATACTCGACTATTAGGGCCTTAACAGATAATGGCGTAGTTAGGTACGTGACAAATATCACGACATAAGGGAACGAGACTTAACAAAGAGGATATAAATTCTGTTAACAGCTTCTTAATGTGTTTTATTGAGAGCCTCACGCCTGAAACCCCCATTTAGTTTTACATAATGATCATTTAACAGAATAAATATATTTATATAATGGGTATTTATAATTATAAATGTTTGGGGTGAAAGCTAATTTTAATTAAAATGACTAAGTACCGAAATATTTTACCGAGTAATTTATTTAGTCCCGATTTATTAAGAGGGCGTATAAAGGCAAATAAAATAAGTGAAATCATGCACAGTAGAACCTCATGTACAACCTTTCAAAGTCACCATGAAAGTCATATAAAGTCATATATATGACAGTCATATAAAGCGGTCACACATCCTAGGTCCGGCCTTGTTGTCATCTGCCTAACCTTGTTATCAGCGCAGTGAATTAACCGAGCGATCATATCTTTTTTGTTTCCTAATTTTGATCATATACCTAAGTGATAATAAAATATGATCTACTTATGTATTAAAAACTGGGTGTATTGCTAAACAACATATATTTTTTTAATTATAATATTTAGGACATTTTATTGTCAAATATAATGCCTTGGTCACGATCTAAGCTGTACTATGTGTGCTAGACACAACGATTCCAAACTAATACACATAATTATAAACACCCACACCATGACAGACTGTAACTGAAAAACGTACTACCTAATATTTTTTCACGTGAGTGGGAATAAAATATATATCGAACTCACGACCCCCGGTTATTATGCCAAAGGCGTAAACTAGTCCACAGAGCCGGTTAAACTAAACCAATTAAACCGTGCATTAAAAAAAACAACAATCAATGTTGACTTTGAAAAATAAATAACAACATTTACAGGATATTCCTTTTGTAATCTTTGTTTTGTAATTGGTAATTGTCTGTTTACAAAAGGTGATATAAAACATAAATTTTATTTTTCTGATTTATCAGAAAAATTAAAATTTATAGACGCCTAAGATATAATTAGGCAATTAAAAATGTATACAATATTTTATTAATCTAAAAGGTTGCTGAAGCACCAATTATAATGTACCTTAATTACACAATAATAGCGCACATTTTAATACCTACATAGTATAAAATAGTAAGTAGATAACATAATTACATCTTCATACAAAATAGCCAAAAGTACACCCTTTGACATCTCATTATACTTCAGTACACAACAGTCGCGATTACGGATTAGGGATTGCAATCCCGCAGCTCATTCAATCACGCGGGGTTTGGGATTCGTGTATTACTATAGAAATTATTAGAAGAAGGTAAGAAGGCATTATTGTCCCCTCCGTTCCTCTGTCAATAACCTTCTAAAAATCCCCTCACACGTCTCTTCCAAATATTCAGATTCGTTTACGGTGTCAGCTGCTCGCCAGTGGAATTTGCTTCCTCTGACTATAAGATCAGCCCCTTCCATCGGGGTGTTTAAACGCTTGCTCACTGCTCATTATCTGAACGCTTAAACCATGTTTATGTATTACATTTATTATATTATATACAGTATTTAAGTAGTTTAAGTAATGTTATGCATCTAACGCATCATTGTTAAAATTATATGTATATCCTTCTATCGAAAGTTCCGCACCCTAAGCATATTTCACTCTCTTAAAGGTTAGCTGGTAGAAAATGCCTAAGGCATTAAGCTCGCCTATGTAATATTTTGTGCAATAAAGAATTTAAAATAAATAAATAAATAAAGGTCTAAAAATAACGCTATTATTTAATAATATTCTGTATTCAAGATAATTCCAAATTTAGGTACTAGTTTTTTTCTTTATTTATTTACAGAAAGGATATAAAATAATAAATATAAGCAATATAATTTAATAACGACGAGTGCTATGAACATACTTAGATTATTTTATTGGAGTAGAACAAGTAGTTAATTTTAAAATCTAATAATGGCCAAAGTTTGGTCTGTGATGTAAATTTTACTACTGTGTGTAATGTGCTGTAGATTTGTGTAATGATAAATAAATAAATATTTTTTGAATACATAGGAATTTAGTTATTTGGCGTTCCTAAGCCCACTGACTGGTCTCGTTACAAAAACTGTCAATAGACCTAATCACGTTTTAGTTTTAGTATGTGGGTCCACCGGTTTTAAACAAACTACTGAACCGGTTTTTTGTCGAGGTAGTAGCCTCCTTTCCGGGTGCGTTATATGGGCAGTTGATTTGACGAATCCCACATAAACAAATCTCGACTTACTTCCTATTCATCTTTGCACCCATTCAAATAGGTGGCTAATTTTAAAGACTTCCTTCACGTTAGATAAATATGTATACTTCTCTAAATATATATTTTTTAATGTTAGTCATATATTAAAAATAGATTAAATACT
Organism: Monopis laevigella; assembly: GCA_947458855.1. Taxonomy (NCBI): domain Eukaryota; kingdom Metazoa; phylum Arthropoda; class Insecta; order Lepidoptera; family Tineidae; genus Monopis; species Monopis laevigella. The sequence continues at coordinate 15,641,114 of OX381583.1, read as the reverse complement.
TATGGCCTTAGTCATTTTTGAGTCATGAAGAACACTTTAGTTATATTTTAACTAAAGTCTTATTTTACCCCTTTACGCAAATTCATTTTTGTTGCTAAAAAAGAGTCAAAACCTACGATAACTAGTGTTCTTCAAGGCTTTAAGGTACCAGAAATGTATTTGCTTCATGTTTGTAACATAGGTACACATGTAGATTTTTTTACATAAAAGATGAAAAGAATACTAATGTATTTTTAAAGATTTCGAGTCTAGACAAATGAAATTATATTTAAATTTATATACGGTCTCCATTACTATTTCAAGTCACGTATATCCTGTAATATATGACAGAATGGGACAGGTAATAGGTTAAAGTCCTTACTTTAACCTATTACCTGGCGCATTCTGTTTTGGTAAATGCATCATCATAATAATAATAATAGTTTTACTATAAATAACGCATTTTTTTTACATATTTTATTGGTTTTTATTTATTGGTTCATACGCTCTGTGCATACGCTATCCATACGCTCATACACTCACACACTAATACCCACAAACGCACACGCACAAACAAAAGCAAAACGAAATGTTAGTGACCTTGTTTTAGAATATTTTTTATTACTGAAAATTCGCTAATTGTCACCTACCTAAGTTATAGAAAAGCAGGGCCTCCTGCACAAGTATACCACAAGTATTTTTACTTAAAAGGAGACTCTAGCGTAAATCATTTCTTAATGAAAATAAACATTTTGTATTTGTATTTTCGAGCACGGCATGTGCCTTTATATCAACCTGGTGGTAAGATCTACATAGTCGCTGCTTTATCGTTAAATCACTAATAGTTTCGTAACCGACCGGTAAAAGAAAAAGATTACCACCTTGATAATAAATAAAACCGGTAGTCTCTTGAAAACCACGGATTAAATTAGAAACATGACTCGGTTTCTTAACGCTTTTGACGTCGAACTTTTTTATTTGACGACTTTATCTGAATTAGCCTCATGATTATTAACTAAACTCATAGGTAATTTTTATTCATCATTCATTATGTTATTACTTTTCACTTTTTACGTAATTATTTTTATTTTTATGATTATTGTGTAGTTGGTAGTATTATGCAATCACATTAATGGTCGGATTAATAGTCTTTGCTTAACCTAAGCCGCTGCTTGGAACTGTCAAAATTTAGTTTTTTCATATGCAGTTTGACAGTCCGAAGCATCGGCTAAGCATGAGCAATTGCTTAGGAATGACTATTAATCCGACCATAAGAACTTGGATTAAAAATTTTTTTTTTTCTATACATAGTGACTTTAAAAGGATATACTTTGGGCTAATATGAGGTTCTACTGATCAATACGAAAAACTTTTCCCATGGAACCATGTGCCGCAAATGAAAAAAAAATGCCCTCTCCATACAAACTAGTAATGCTGAAATGACCAATTTGTATGGGGAAGCCAAATTTTTTTTACATTTGCGACACATGGTTCCATGGGAAAAGTTGTTCGATTTGATCAGCAGAACATTATATTAGCCCAAAGTACATCCATTCAAATTTACCCTGTATAGTACCTGCCTATGAATGGAGGTAATGGAGGTAGTGATGACATTGATACTTGAAACAAAATATTGGTTAAATGGCCACCGTTGCTCTGTTGGCAGGTGTGTACTCTTTTGACCACTTTTTTGAAAATGGTGAAGGTGCCGCCGTGACTGTCGACGGCAATCGTTACCGGGCCATGTTGACTTTTTTTGGCAACCTTTTTTTATTTAATTATGTCTAATTCTTGCCAAATTCAATACTTAAGTTAATTTTATTAATTACAATTAATTGGCTTAAATAATTTATTTATGTCAATTTGGCATTCTCGGACCAAGAGCCCGTCTCTATAGCAAATGATATAAAAATGTATCTTTTAATTATTAGAATATAATTATTTGCGAATAATCCGCCTACAATTATTGATTAAAAGCGTGCAAAGTTGTGCCAAAAAGCTACCGATAAAGCTAATCGGTAACTTTTTGGCACAACGTGTCATTATTACATCACTTAGTAGCAATATAGTCTCAATAATGAATAATAATAACAATAATTTTACATTATACAAACGCATGTGTATTAATAATGAAGATTAGTTTAGTTACATTATACAAACGCATGTGTATTAATAATGAAGATTACACTATGTTTAGAGGCGCAATGACATAGATATTTTATGAAAAAATAACACAAATAAGTATACACAGGTAAATATACTTATATAGAGATTACTTTCTGACTTACTTTCAGACTCAATAACCCAACTATAAACGGCTTAAAGCACCATAATAGTGTTCTCTAATAAATGCACATATTATTTTATAATTTTGGATAAAAAACAACTAATATTTATGCACATACGTTTTTAGGACATAAGTTTATCCTTAAAATCCCTGGAAAATACTAATATAAAAAAAAAATCTTGCGCACAAACGCACAACTTTTTTCACAATTATTTTTTCTCTCAAAAACTAGTGAGAGTAAGGTGAAAATTTATACACGGTAGGTTTATACTAGTTGGAAGTTTAGTTTTTGAGATATGGTTGTGAATATAATACGAAGTAACCCAAGAATAACTTTTTCTACGAATGATATATAACTGTCATACACGCGCCGCGCGAGCTTGTAGCGTTTTTAGATTAACCTTATATTATTATAGACTTGGATAGAAAATATTTGGACCTATAGGTATATTGTAGTGTTAAGTATTTGGTATTGTGGCGTATCGACATTGTGAACAATACATATTACAATGCAATTAAATATATTGTTCACAATTTCAACAAGTCTTTATCAGTTAAATAAATAGGTATATGATTATTGCTTTACCGATAATATTTTAATAATAAGAATAAAGTTTTGTGTAAGTCAACTTTCGTTATAATCAATTGGGCTTTGTTTATTCATAACAAACTTATCTTTAGTTAAAATTAAAATTACAGAAAAACTTTTTAATATATTTTCTTTGAGTTAATTAACTATTAGGTATTTTGAAATAAGTTAAAACATTTTAAAAGGTTTATTTATATACAGCTTAATTAACGTATATATACCTTGAATGATTATAATATACAATACAGTTTATAAAAGCTGCTTAACTTTTACGCAATTATTCCAAGAAATTTTATTAATGAGTTAATACTAAATATAAACTGATTATATTTAGTTTATTATTAGTATAAAACTCAGTATTTTACCTCAAATAATTTATTCCATTATCTTAAAAATATACAATTTTGAGATAATGGAAATGATAAGAAAATTTTAATGAAATTTTCCTGGAGGGTAAGAGTGTAGTGAAACTGCAATGGGACCGATACGACAGCTTAACGTGCTTTTGAAGTACTTTATTGGTGGTGTAAAACAAAGTATTTTTTTTTATTAAAAGCTCTTACCTAAAAAAACTTAATGTAATAAATTGGGTTAAATAAATAAATAAAAAGCAATGATCAATTTCGTCAAGAGTCACTTAAAACTGCCTCAGCCGTCGTACCTTGAAGCGAAACTGAGGGTCGTGGGTTCGAGTCCCACCTCCAGGTTATCAATATTCAAATATAAATTAAATTCTAATATTCTTCCTTGCTTTAATCTTGGAAAAAAAAAGTAAAGGCAGAAAAGAATAATATATATTTATATATATATAATTTAATAACTAACATTTTAAATAACATAAATATTTTCACCCGTTGTATACCTAACAAATTATATACTGCATATCTGCGTAACGGCGCGGCGTTTGCTAGTGCAGAATGCATAGTTATGTAAAAAAAAGTGTAGGTAATTTTTTTTTTTTAATACCTACTACCAACTACACAATGATCTAAAAATGCAGTTAGAAAACTCTTGATTATTAAAAAAATCGATAAACGAACTTTTGCAAGCAAGCGTAACTTTTTAACTAACACTCCTGTCTGTGGCATGTATATTTGGGTAAAACCGAGAGTTTTAAATTGAAAACTCTTACTGTTTTGATCAAGTTAGTATTATAATAACAAACGTTAATATCCACCCAGCACCAAAATATGTCACCCAAATAAATAATCAATATACCCTTGTCAATTACCTCCAGGAAAAGTCCTGAATAGGTAGTAGGTACCTACCACAATTATCTTAATTTGCTTTTCAACTCGTTCCATTTTCATGGAAAATTATGTTTTGTAAACAAATTAATAACTTAGATAGAAAATAATTTAAACTTACTTAACAACAAAAGTAAAATTAATAACTTTGTTCTCAAATTCTAAATCAAAGTTGATTGTATTTCACTAGACATACAATCAATTTTTATTATACATAGATTGAAAAGTTGAAAAAATGCCCCGAGAGTAAAAATATCATCATATCATGGAAGTATGAATAATATGGAAGCGTTATATATAACGTACCATTGTAAAATAGAAATCGTTTGTCACGCTCGTACTAATTCAAATTTACATATGGAAGAAAGATGCAAATAAATCAAAACAAAAGGTGTACTACTTTGTAAAATTTAAACGTGTCCGAGTTCATCGAATTCTATTCTCACTTATTGAGCATTGATTAGTTTATTAAAATTTTGGTTTTAGGCTTGTGTGGCGCTTTTCTGTTTAGACAGGCCTAAAAGCCTTTCCATGCATAATATTAAGGAAACGTCCGCCTTTAGATTTTAGGCTTCCGGTCAAGATTTGGGGATAACCAACATTCAAGATTCATGTTTAACAGTATTAGTAATACCTAAGGCTAATGTTGTCAAATATTACCCAAAAAATCTGCTAAAAACGAAAAAAAAATCGAAAATATAAACAGTTGATAAGAGTCAATCTAATCAGTCAATTAAAAAAAAACAGTTTAAGAGAAATATTATAAAACAAATCAGAAATCTAGATCTCCGATTATTATAATACGTCAAACCCAACAAATATATATTAAAACATAAGTATTAATACAAAATATTTAGAAGTAACTACGTAATAGCATAAAGTTGCCTCGATAGAAAAATTAAACGCAAAGTTTTCCATCTCGATTTGTAATAGGCATCTTTCATTTCGCCTGTTTTATTTGCCTTTATACGCCCTAATAGGTATACGTAGTAGAAGACTTCGACAGACTACTTAGTATTTTTAAAATACCTTTAAGATTTAGGAGTCTGTGACTTTTCAGTCGCAGTATACATTCACCGACTTCGTATGTCTCAGATTTATTTTCATGAAAGCCAAAGGCAGGCACAGAGTGAATACAAAGGTCAAAGAGTATAAATAGTCTAGCAAAGGCGCATTCATGACTCGCGCTATTCAAAAATATACCTAATGCAATCCCCTATACTAAAATATCTAGGTACAATATCGTGACGATTTTTTTTTTTTAATTTTTGCATTGTTTACAATATATCATAAAAAATATATTAGGGCAACTTATTTTAAATAAGTAGTGGGTTCGATTCCATGACAAAAAAAAAATCTGAATTAAATATATATTTTTCCCACTCATGTTTAAAATTATTAGGTAGTATTTTTTCAGTAGGTACAGGCGTGCGATTTTTGAATGTCAGCGGATGACTAAATATCACTGATATGACAAATTAGTTACCTATTTATTTTTTAAGTTCGTATTTATGAATCTCATCGAGTGACTAAAATATCAAACCCACTCACGAGTGCCTCCTACTACTCGTAAATAAAGTCACCGATGACAGATTATAAACAAAAAAAATAGGTAAGTTCCTTCCACCATTTAGTTTTTATGTTTAAGCATAGAAATGTATTTATTATTAAAAAAAACGAACATTTTTTTTCTTTTAAAACCCAATATAGCCCTTGTCTATGAGAGATTATATTATATGTAGGTTGGTTTCGCACGTTGACATTCAAAAATAGGACATTTGATAAATTGTGATTTCCTAGTCATCGGTGATATATTACATTATAGTCACTGGTGATACCAAGCTCATCGCTGACATTCAAAAATCACACGCCAGTTTGTCATGATCTGGGTTTTTAAAATATAATATGTATTGATATCGTTTCTGGTACACATGGTACAAGCCTAGAGCTTAGTTTTTATCGATTATCGATACAAATCTCACAGTCCTTTCTCCGGCAACGAATATTCAAGACCGAAAGACAAAATTGTTGTTATCCAAGTCATTACATACATACATACATATCATCACGGGTGCCTTACGGCGCCCGAGACCGCCTAGACAGCCCCAGGGTACCCATCGGAGGGGTTTTAATCCCACCTCGTCGTAGCCGATGATATGAGTCTACACCGAACAAATAGCTAGCTCGTCGCGATGTTTTGAATAGACTCAATAAGTTGGTATAGTGAAACCGGGACCGACAGCTTAACGTGCTCTCCGAGGCACTATTAGTGGTGTTATTAAAACAATGTACATTTTTTTTAAATTAAAAACTCATTGGTACACACCGGGATTCGAACCAGGGACCTAAATGTTTTTAAGTCCAAGGTCTAACCAACTCGGCCACCACGTATATAACACAAGTCAGTGCCGCATTGAAAACAATTTTCATTAAAAGTTCCGGTGGCAGATTCTCGGAAGAGTGAGCTTCTAAAGACGATGAAAGGACTGCATAGGCTTAACTTATTAATAACTTGAATAAGTAATATTTTTTCTTACCTGGGTATAAGATATATGGTAAGGTTTTGGAAGACACAGAATACACCAACACATAAGTCTGCCACTGCTAAGTTAGCCAAGAAAAAGTTTGTTATAGACCGCAGCCTCCGGGATAGAGTCACCACCACGATTACTAGCAGGTTACCTGAAAAGATATAAAATAGATTATTAATAATTACGAGGATAAAGCTCTATTAATGAGGATAAGGCTCAATTAATGAGGATAAAGCTCTATTAATGAGGATAAAGCTCTATTAATGAGGATAAAGCTCTATTAATGATGATAAAGCTCTATTAATGAGGATAAAGCTCTATTAATCATATAATAAAACTTGCGAACCACTCATAAGAGTCAGTTTACATATTTAGTCAAAGGCATATTTTTATTTATTTAAATGTAAAAAATATTTATACATTGTATTTATTTATTTTTAAAAATTTATTGCTTAATACAAAGGCGGACGTAATGGGCATTATCTGACAGCCAAACTTTTATTAAGTTTAGGTAGGTGTATGAAACCACGGAGCACATTTAGTTAATAATGTAAGGTTCTTTGTTGTATTAGGTATCATAAGAAAAAAAAACTTATTTAAATATTATTTTATACAAATAATAACATTTTATTTAAATATAATAATATTTTACTTAATCAATAAGTGAATTTTAATACAACAAAAATACAAACAAAACATTAGCTGTATTTTTAAACTAAATAATTGATCAAAATCGCTGTCTATTTCGGCATAGCGCCCTATACGCTAGCAGCATTTTCTCTTTATATAAGAATGCTCAGTTTCTGGAAGAAAATGCTGCCCTCTCGTTGACAATCAACAGATATGTTTACGAGCATCTAAGCTTTTGGCGAAATTTCTTTGTAAAAATATTACTTTACTAGTTTTATTTTCGCTTTTTATTTATTTGACCGCCTCCGTCGATTATGGTTGCGCATTTGGCGTGGTATCTGGAAGTCGTGGGTTCGATTCCCACTAATAGCAAAAAAATGTTAGTACGTTTTTCTTTAGAGTTTGTTATAATCTGGGATTTTATAAAATATAATATGTATTATATCGTTTTTTCTGGTATCGTCACAGAACAGGCCTAGAGCATACTTTGTGACCAGAGCAATATGTGTAAATTTACCAACATATATTATTATATTTAATTATTTAAAAACAATTAATCAATAACACTAATAATAATAATATTAGCGTTATAACCAGATATATAAAAGCGAGGTGAAGATTAAACATGGCCGAGGGAGATCAAGATAATGACCAAATTAAAAAGGTTTTAAAAGACGAGGTGCAATTAAAATCTCTGAAATCGGCATGCATGATGAAAGAGGCGAAAGGAGTATGTAGGGAAGTGGCGCTCGGTTGTGTCTGCCTACTCCGTAAGGGACCTGGTGTGAAGATAAATAAATAATTATAATAATAACAAAGAAATAAATGATCTAATAATAATATTATGAAAACTAGTTTAGTTTGTTGAAACCAGATATGTTCCTACTGCCGAGCTTCGTGCATAAAAACGAGCTAGCCCAGTGTTATTTTTGAAGCTTGATTTAATGACCAATTTGGTTCTTTAACTGCTTCGTGTCTTCATAGTCCAAGGATATCTACGGTAAAAGCCGAAAACAATCTTCTATGTCCCTTTTTTTTTGGTTTTCAGTTTTTGCAGCAGCAGGGCTAGCGTATAGATAATCTGATGATGGGATAGCTAAAGTGCCAACACATGGTTATCCATACTAGATACATAGGGACTGATCCAATCTCCTAGGTACTTAGTATAGGTTCGATAAGTATATTTTTATTACTGTTTTTCGCAAAAATAATATAAGTATATTATTTATTATAAAATATAATGTCAAACGACTGATGAAGCTAACGCGAAATATATCGTTTATACAATATTTTATTTCAATACCTATCTCTAAGGTACCAAAGATATAATCAGGATTTCTTTGAGGACAAAAAGTAGCCATAGCTATCCAACGTGGAAACGCAGCTAGTAGAAGAAATCCATAATTCTTCTTGATCAATCCTTTAATGATTTTTGCCAATAGTTATTAAAGGATAGTTATTAATTATATAATTTGGAATAAAAAAAAACATTAGACTATTACAAGTTGTACATAAACTAAGTTATCCCTGAATTTAAGGGTTAATGTATTGTACTGTATTTTACAGTAGAATGTATCTTTTTTAATTAATTTTATTGACTACACTAGAGATTATATTCGGATTAGTTATTAACAAACATTATTAGTTTTAAGCAAAATTTCATTTCAGAGCTGAGAATTCGACTCCCACGCGCCTTTGCTCTTTGTTTATATAATACACAGAAAAAAACTTAATAATACCCTTAAATAGTTTCTTTGCGAAAAATGTTTATTAGTTTTCTTTGGAATTGCAAAATTATTTCTAGTTAGACGAGACATATTATAAGATAAGTACCTCAATAATAACGAAAAAAAATATATTTAAAATAATTTATGAAAAATGTTATAATTGGTTTATTTGTGTTTATTATTATAAAAGCCAGCTAAAGGTAGATGTTAATAAAATGAAAAAACGTACTTTTGTTTACTTTATTTATTATCTAGCTTGCAATTTTGTATGCGTGTCTATTTTAAAATAATATATATATATATATATATCTTCACGGGTGCCTTACGGCGCCCGAGACCGTCTAGACGGCCCCAGGGTACCCAGCGGAGGGGTTTTAATCCCACCTCGTCGTAGCCGATGGTATGCGTCTACACCGAACAAGTGGCTAGCTCGTCGCGATGTTTTGAATAGACTCAATAACCCATCTATAAACAGTTTCACAAGTTGGTATAATGAAACCGGGACCGACAGCTTAACGTGCTCTCCGAGGCACTATAGTGGTGTTGTCAAACAAATGTACATAAATTTTTTAATTAAAAACTCATTGGTACACACCGGGATTCGAACCAGGGACCTTAGTGTTTTTAAGTCCAAGGTCTAACCAACTCGGCCACCACGTATATTCGGCCACCACGTATATATAATTAAAATAATAGAAACTATTTTATATTGTTTTTTAATATATACTATTTACTATTATTTATTGACTATTTTTTTAAGTGTGCCTTCAAGGCCAAATCCTAAACTACAAGTGTTCGGTATTCTATTATTATTTATTAGTAAAAGTCTTGAGATTAATAACTCTGATGGACTGTAGTCAAGGCCAGCTACCGGTGTTTTTCGATAATGCAGCATTGCCAAGTAAAAGTTGTGTGTTGGCATTTTTTCATCATATTTTTTACGATGCCCACTGCTTTTTCACTTAGTCCATTAGATTGCGTATACCGAGGGCTTGAATGGACAACTTTGCTTAAACATGTAACTAGCGAATGGCATGTTATCACAGATTATAGTTTTAGGTATACCATGTGAAGCAAAACTTGTTTTCAATTTATTAATAACAGTCTCTGTTGTTTTTGTTTTTATTTGCTTTACCTCTATCCACTTTGAAAAATAGTCTACAACTACAACTAAATCCCTTTGTCTAAAACTACAAATATCTTTACCTATTTTATTGAATGGTAACCAAGGATTTCATGAGAAATAAGTGGCTCCTTTGCATTTCAAGATCTATACTGCTCACAGGTCTTGCATAATAGTATAAACTTCTCTATATCTTGTGACATTCCTGGCCAATACATTATGTTCCTAGCTCTCTTCTTACATTTAACTATTCCTGCATGACCGGTATGGACACTCATAAATAGTTCTTGCCTCATACTAGCTGGTATGACTATCCTATCTTTAAAATATATTATCTTGTCCTTTACATACATGTAAAGGACAAGATAATATATTTTAAATCATGCCTTAACTTATTTTTTTTTTTTTTAATTTACACTACTAAATCACTATACCATTCTATTACTTGTAAGAAATCTACATCCTTAACCGTCTCCTTTTGTAACAAATCTAACCTTCTATCAGTCACTGATAAGTCTGTTTCAAAACTATGATCTCTCTCATGCAATGTCAGTTCAACCTTGCCATTATCTTTTATGTAGTTCCTTAATAAATAGTCTGCAATATACATTGAACAGCCTTTACCAGCACATATTTTAACTCAAAATCATATTTTATCAACTTTAAAACCATACGTTGCAATCTAGTACTATTTTTATTTATATTTTTATTTACAATAACCACAAGAGGCTTATGGTCAGTTTCTACAATAATCCTACGACCATAGACAAATTGATGATATTTTTCCATCGCAGCAGTTATAGCAAACAACTCCTTCTTTATTGGGGCCGATCTACTTTGACACTCAGTATAAACACGTGAATAAAAAGATATTGGTTTGCCCTTCTGCAACAAACATGCACCCATGCCTATTTTTGAACTAAATGTTTGTAATGTAACAGTTCCATCATTACTTAATATACTTAAGGTGGGAGTACAACTTTTTAACTCACTAAAAGCTTGCATGTGTGCATCACTCCAAACCCATTCATTTCCCTTTTTCAACAACTGCCTTAATGGTTCTGTTTTAGAGTAATTAGGAATAAACTTACTCAAATAATTTATCATCCCTAAAAACATTTGTTGTTTAATATTTATTGGAGCTTCTAATTGAACTATGGCTTTCACATGATCAGGTTCCCTTTTTTGATACCTTCTTTAGAAATATACATTTCTACATATTTTACATGATCACACCTATACTGTATTTTTTTAGCATTAACTTTTACATTATACTCTCTGGCTCTTTTTATTACCTTATTCATAATACTATCATGCTCTTCTATACTCTTTCCTGAAATAATAATATCATCATAATACAACTCTACTCCTTCTATGTCCCCAAAGATACTATTCATTATTCTTTGCATAACCTCCGGAGCTGAGGAAATACCAAAGGGCTTTCTTTTGAACTTATACCTGCCTAACGGTGTACCAAAAGTACACCGTTTCTCGTCGTCCTCAAGCTCTACCTGAAAAACCCCATATTTTAAGTCTAACACACTAAATACTACCTTACCTGCTAAGCTGTATATTTAATTTGGTGATGGAATTTGATAGTCTTCCCTAATTATTCATTTATTCAGTTCCTTAAGATCTAAACATAGCCTTAACGATTTATCTGGTTTTTCTACTATAAATAATTTTTTGCACCACAAAGTTGGGCATTCTACTTTCTGTATGATTCCTCGACTTTCATAGCTATCCAAAGTCTCTTTTAACTTGTCCTTATTAGTCTGTGGAATGCGCCTTATAGGCTTTACTGCTGGTTGTGCATCTTCTTTAATTTTTATCTTATATTTACCAATTAAGCCTAATCCTGTAAATATATCTTTATTTCTTTGTAAAAATAACTCATTTTCATTATTTAAAGATAAGTTATGTACTCTTTTTACTAAATTCAAATTAACACAATCAGGTAACCCAAAAACAGGCTGCACAGGTAAATCAATTACATTAAAACTTAAATTTCTTTCCTCTCACTAGACAACTTAAACAAATAGTTCCTCTGTTTTAATTTTCTCCCCATTGTACACCACTAGAACTGATTTGGTGCCACTTAACTTTAAATGCTTATGTTTAGTAATATTGCTAAATACAGATAATGGCAATGTATTTGCAGTCTGCACCCGTATCCAACTTAAATGTGACATAAGTACCTGTAATATTTATCTCTCCATTCCACTGTAACTTATTTAAACTGTTAACACACATTACACTATCTAACTGAAAGTCTGAATCACTGTCACTTTTTTTCTCTATTAGACTAGCTTTGTTCTTCATTTTCCTTTGGTCAGTAGGTTGCTGTCCCCCCTGAGACATCTCCCTATAAAAACATTGATCAGCAAAATGATTGAACTTTCCACAGCGGACACACCTCTTTCTCATAGCTGGACAGCTTCTGCGATAATGTTCCCTGCCACACCTTGAACATTTTTGTTTTTCCATGTTTGACTTGTATGTTGACATCGGCCTCTTATTAAACTGCCTGTTTATTACATTTACATTTTCTTCCTTGCACTACAGCTTTTAGCTGCTTTTTTCCTGCTTCTGCTGCTCTGCAAATATTTATTGCTTTCTCTAGTGTTATATCCTCTTCTTTTAATAAACATTCCTTAAGTCCATTATCAGCAATTCCTATAATGACCATCATTGTGATCAACCTTTCTTCAATTTCACAAAATTCACAAACTTTACTTTTATTTTTTATTCTTGTCACAAAGTGATCAAATGACTCTCCTTCTTCCTGTTTTAAGTTCATAAATTCATACGTATTTATCAAAATATTTTTCCTCGGTTGAGTGTACTTATTAAACTCCTCTAACACATCTGATAACGTGGCTGTTTTTGCTAATTTAAAAGTATTGTTTGCTAATTTAAAAGTATTGTATACTTCCACAGCTTCTTCTCTAATTAATCTTCTAGCCCGTAATTGAACTGGTTGATTTTGAAAAAATAAACTCACTTGTATTATGGTACTACCTGATAGTGTCGCTTATAAAGATCAAATTCTGGTAAGTGTTAATTTTTAAGAAAATATGTTTTTAAGCCTAACTAATTGTTCGAAATGATTGCTATTATTTTCAATACATGGCAGAATTCGTTTTTTTCTTACTTATATTTGAAAATATTTGATAGTGTGTTTTTTTTACTGGGGTACGGCATGTGATTTTAGATACAAAGTCAGTATCTAAAGTCACATGCCTACAAAATCCGTGAATGGGGTCGATCAATTCATTGTTGTTGTCGGCTAAAAGATGCGGTTACGAAAACGAATTCGCATTACGAGTCTACTTTAGGAACCTCACTGCTTCATCGTCAAATTAACCGCCCGATCCTTATAACCGATACTAACAGCTGGTGAAATAAATACAGGAGAGTTTTTTTTTCAAAATCAACCGGTTCGATTGAGGCTAGGATTTTTTTTTTCAACTCAACAAACTCATAGAAATCGATTCAGTAGTTTTTAAGTGAAGTTACAGTTTTTTATTTTATTTTCAATTTTACATATGTATAGATAACTTCTTGCTTCACTTTTTTATTAAACTTTTTATATACTTAATTACACTTTACTTTTTTTTTTCTCTAGTACAATAACTTTTTTTACAGCTTATTATGTGCTATTTTTCGGTTAAATTGTTTTATTCGTTATATTATTTTTCTTAGTTGTTTAATATTTAAAATGATATATAATACCCAAATAAATAGAACTACAAGTTGTAAGCCGTACTTAAAACAAAAAAGAGACTACGACTATTAACTATTTATTAATCTGTGTTACGACGCAGGAAATCCTAGTGTATTTCTACACAATATTGTTTTCATGATTTTCTGGAACTTCGAATAAATTTCAATTTCGATATCAAAACTCCAGACTTATAAAAATATTTACTTAAATTTTAAATTAGATTTTTCTTGATATAAACGTCGAATATTACACAAACTTCATTCAATTTTCCTTCAATACTTCACATTCCAATTTTGAATATTTAAAATAAGAATGATAAATCTTTAGATATTTCCTACATTGATTTATTAATCTCGGACTAACATCGGAAGTCAAATAGAATGCTTCAATCTACTGTTGAATATATTTAACGTGGGTATATATTTGCTTTGTTACTGCCAGGTAGTGCATACGTATCTATAAAATACCTATGTGATATATCTCTCGTAGTTTATATACTTGCTAAACTATCCCTATTTAAAGTTTCTTAATTAAGTCATTAAGGATAATTGATTACATCATAAAAAGCTTTAGATCACACTGACTAAGTTGGAACTTCGCCTTTATGTCATATATCTTTAAAGATATTTTTTCTTTGTGTTAAAATCTACGTATTCATTAAGGTATTTATAAAGTTTGTATGTGGGAACAAATAAAACTTTAGGCTGTTTGTCGAAGTAGAGATTTTGATGGTCCTATGTTTAAAATGTAAAGTACCTATGTAATAGATATATACCGCCTCCGTAGACTAGTGGATGCGCCTTTGGCGTTGTATCTGAAGGTGAGGTCGTGGGTTCGTTTTTTGTGTGCAGTTTTCCATGGTCTGGGTGTTTATAAAATATAATATGTATTATAACGTAACGTTGTTTTTGGTACACATAGTACAAGCCTAGTAGAGCTTAGTTTGTGACCATGACATTATTTGTAAATTGTCCTACATATTATTATTATATATATGGTGACTTATATATATGGTGACTTATGGTGGCTAATATGAGGTTCTACTGATCAATAATACGTGGCCGAGTTCGTTAGACCTTAGATTTGAAAACACTTAGGTCCCTGGTTCAAACTCCGGTGTGTACTAATGCAATGAGTTTTTACTCTAAAAAAACATGTACCTACATTTGTTTAACATCAGCCTCGGAGAGCACGTTAACCTGTCGGTCCCAGTTTTACTATACCAACTTGTGAAACTGTTTATATATGGGTTATTGAGTCTATCCAAACATCGCAACAAGCTATAGCCACTTGTTTCGTTCCAGACTCTTCCCATCGGCTACGACGAGGTGGGACAAAAACCCCTCCGCTGGGTACCCTGAGGTAGTAAGGGACCCGTGACACACGTTGAAAATCGTTTTTATTTTATTTTATGTGACCAATATTTGATTTAAATATGTATAAATTAGTTATTACTAAAACATAAATACAATATCACGTAAGTAAGTAATTTACATATTATTTAGGCCTCTTATATATACTATATGTTAGACCGACCGACCGATCTCGGGGACTATTGCATCGATTACTTGTCGAGGTGGAGCCTACTTTCAGGGTGCGGTTGCGAAACGGGCGGTGGATCAAACGATAAAGCAGGATATTATAGACTAGTAATTGGAATTCATCTTTGTACCCGCATCATTTAGCCGGCATAGTGGAAACGATCAATGCTGTTAAATAACAATGTATTGATTGAACCTATGGATGGATTTTTAGGTCTGCTTACCATCAGGTAGACACTGTAACTTAGTGCTCCAGGAAAAAAAAACATAATAAATAATACAAATGTGCCTAATTATTATTATATCAAAAAACCAGGTAGATACAAAGTCACATGCCGCGCTCCAGTAAAAAAAAACATACTTTATACGAGAAAGACTTAGGTTAAAAAAATGGGAAAATTAAATTTAATATATGTATACCTATATATAAAAAATGCAAAAAATGTAAATGGATGTTAAGGGTTGTATAGTCGACTGGTTACGACTACAAAAAATGTAAATGGATGTTAAGGGTTGTATAGTGGCTGTTAGTGGATTTCAATTATTATTTTTATGTAATATTTTTATATTATAATATTAAAAGTGTTTTTTTCAGATTTCGAAAAAATATAAATAATGACCCAACACAAAAAACTTAATAAATACAATGACCGACAAATATATTATTTTAATTCTGCGACAGCACTGTGCTAACGGCACCGCTGTGATACGTTTTTGGCGGTCTAAAAAGAAAAATGTTCAAAAGTTTAATACAAAAGAAATGCAGCAGGGTAACCACCGACTCCGATACCGTGAGATCTCGTTCGAGATTGACATCGAGAACGATGTTTTTGGTACCACGAAAAGTTAAACATCGTTATTTGAATTGCCCAATGCATAACTAGTTCGAGTACCTAATTAACTACAAAAAAAATTATATAATATTATAAAGTTTGTAAATATGATTTGTATAAAATGACGTCATTTTTGATCTTAACTCGAACGAGAACTCACGGGATCGGAGTCGGTGGTTACCCCACAGTTCTGATAAGGTTTATACGCCACGCTTGATTTTTTTTTTTTAATTTATATGTCATACCTACTTAACAAAAATCGAAGTACCTAAATACTTCATTATAAACGGTCACCCAGGCGCCGACTTAAATGGGCGTAGAAACTTCGCATAAAATTTTGAAAATACATTTCTGAATCATTATACATATATGTATGTATATATAAATCCCTCCCTTGGTCACGCCATAGCTTAAGGATGACTAACCGATTTCATTGATATTTTATTTATGTTTTCTAGTAGAAGTTTCTTACGGAACGAAAAATTAAGAAAATTGCTGAGAAAATTGGAAAATTTCAGAAAACTTAATGACTTTAAACTTCGCGCGTTTGCCTGTTTATGCATTTGATGAATGCGCATTTAGAAGACAGCTGTTTTTTCATTTATTATCATTAAAAATATAAAAAGATATACAGGGTAACTTTGAAAGGACGTACTTTGGAACCATGTGTCGCAAATGAAAAAAAAAATTTACTTGTCCATACAAACTAGTAGAATAAAATGACCAATTTGTATAGGAAAGGATTTTTTTATTTCCAAGGGAAAAGTTGTTAGATTTGATCACCAGAACCTCATTTTAGCCCAAAGTACATCCTTTCAAATTATTCATAAATAAAAAATAATAGTTTAACAATACTAATATAATTCCACAGAGAGCACGTTGGACGGGTTAATCCCAGTGGAGGGATTAACCCGTCCTCATTTCGCCGATGGTATTCGGAGGCAACACCTTACAAGTGGCGTGCTTGTTGCGGTGCTTATGATGAAATAGCCTCGTTGTATAAACCAACACAACGTTGTATAAAACAACAAGGCCGGCCTGGGATGGGTGACCCATCCCAGGCCGGCCTTGTAGTCATCTGCTTAACCTTGTTATAAGTTGCGCAGTGACTTAACCACTAGGCTGGCTTAACCACCTTTAAAGTGTTATTAAATCAAATTAGCTATGAGTTAGTTAATCCTAACTCTACGATGAGTTGACACATTCACAA
Source organism: Monopis laevigella (assembly GCA_947458855.1). Taxonomy (NCBI): domain Eukaryota; kingdom Metazoa; phylum Arthropoda; class Insecta; order Lepidoptera; family Tineidae; genus Monopis; species Monopis laevigella. The sequence continues at coordinate 15,623,690 of OX381583.1, read as the reverse complement.
ATTAAGTTTTAGGCTTGTTTACAAAACAACGATAAGGTCACAATAGTGCGTTAACCTATAAGTATACAGGGTGAATTTGAAAGGATGCACTTTGGGCTAATATGAGGTTCTGCGGATCAAATCGAACAACTTTTCCCATGAAACCATGTGCCGCAAATGAAAGAAAAATTTGGCTTTCCCATACAAATTGGTCATTTTAACATACTAGTTTATATGGAGAAGGCATTAGTTGCTCGTATTGATCAGTATAACCTCATATTTGCCCAAAGTACATCCTTTCAAAGTCATGTATACCTATATTCACTATTGTCATGAAGACTTATTGAGGCCTTGAAGAACACTTTAGTTATAGAAGGTTTTCTCTCTTTTACGCATAATCATTTTTGTTTCTAATAAAAAGAGACAAAGCCTTCCATAACTAAAGTGTTATTGGGACTCAATAAGTTTTTTATGAATACCGGTGTAAACCTATAACAAAAATAACTACAATAGAAAGGTTATAATAAAATTATATTTTAAATAAAAATCTATTCTTAAAAAACATTCGATGATAAAATAGAATTAAAATGCGCATTTGAAAAGATAAGACAAATCTGTCCCTAAATTAAAAACCACGTCACGCTGCCTCTGAAAGAAGAGGAGCCAGCCAATAGAGTTATGCTGCCCGGCCGGAACGTGCTTAAAAAAATATTTCGCGAATGTGCCACTATTTTTTGGGAGTTGAGGGCATTGGGTTTGTACACTTTATCATCATGCACCAGGGCCTGGAATGGACCAGGAAAGTTGCTAATGTAATTTTTTATAAGGATCGTTTGTCCGTAAATTTCATATCAATATATTATATATTATAATATATAGATTACTATCCAATAGGGGTGTTCTTTTTTATTCCAGTATAGACTGTAGAAGAATAACAGGCGTAGATTTAGATTTTATTGCACCTTTTTATATTCAAATCATTAACAGAAACGATGAATGCTGTTGTTTTTAATATGATTTATTTGAGTATCTGGGTACAAATAAAGATAATTTACAAATATTATAAATTATTATTATAGGTTCAGCTTATAGACCAGTTATACTAGTACTCTCGATGCTTGAAGAAAGTAATACTTGTTGAACTCACCTTTCCGCAGAAAACAATAATTTCTAAGGACCACACCATCAAGTCAAACAAATACGTTGATCTCACGAATGAAATTACTAGAGACGGTTTTTAATTCAACTTTATGCAGTGGAAGTTGGTGCAACAGGAATTCCAGTAAGGTTGCATCGTCTATTGAAGGATCTTAGCTTTCCAAGATCGGCCGTCAGAACTTTTATGGAACGTGTTTCCAAGATAGCGCTGATGGGATCATATAGTATTTGGTTGGGTACAGAGAATAGTGAACACAGTGAAGGGTGAAATTCGGAAAGACCTTTAACCCTGCTTTGCGATCTCAAGTCCGGGAACACTGCAGTACACTGCCCTGCCTCTTAACCACACGATGAAACCGGCCGCATTGCCTCTCTTTATATAACATTTATCCCCAGATTCTAGAACGATAATCAAAATTAGTTTTATAGCACATATTTATTGACGTGCCAGGCGATGTAAATTTTCTGCACTAATTTTATTACAGGCAAAACAGGTCATACATTTTCATTGACAAGAAAAGTGATTCACAGAATTTCTTAGTTCATAGCGTTAAAACTGACTAAGTAGTTTAACAACTTTTAAAGCTGTTGAGTAAGAATAATTAAGGTCGTGTCTAAGTTCTATGTCTGTCTCACTTTTGAATTGATTTAAATTTTACAGTGATAAATTTGAAAATTTGAATAATTTCCTAAGCTAAAACTTTTATGAATAAGTAGCTTTTGCCCACGTTAACTTAATAAATAAATGGTCTTCCAATAAAAAGTTTTATTTTGAATAGCCCGCGATTTTAACAGATGTTTGTTTTCAACCAGACGGTGTTACGTGCCACACAAGTAACGATACCATCGCTCTTTTACCTGAAAAGTTTCCTGAGCGTTTGATTTCTCGAAGAGGAGATCAATTGGCCACTGAGATCTTGTGATTTAAGACCTGTAGATTTTTTCCTTTGGGGCTATGTAAAACATAAGGTTTATTTCAATGGCCCACAATCGATTCAACACCTCAAAGATAGAACTCGTGAAGTTATCGAGGACATACAGCCGCAAATATGCGAATCGGTGATGTAAAATTTCAAGAATATGGTCCTGCGTAGCCGAGGCGGCCATTTTGCTGATATTGTTTTCCATTTTTAATGGCATAGCCTCCTCCAATGAAATAAACATCTGATGTCATCCATTAAACAATACTTCTGTTGTTATAATATCAACATAAAATCGGTTATTGGTAGGCCCCTTTTGTATAATAAATATTTACTAATAAAATTATAGGATTTTTTTACAGCATTAAAACAATACTTGTATATATATACCTAAACGTACCATCTGTGCTATACAGTATTCGTAACCGCCTAGACAGCATCAGCAGAGGGTCTTTTTTCACAACTCGCCGTGGTCGATGGTATGTACACCGAAAAAGTGTCTGTTATGTCGAAACTGTTTCACAAGTTGGTATATCGAAATTGGGAACGATAGCTTAACGTGCTCTCCGAAGCACTATACAGGGTGAATTTGAAATTACGCACTTTGGGCTAATATCAACTTCTGCTGATCAAATCGTAAAACTTTACCAATGGAACATGGATAAAAATGTTTGGCTTCCCCATACAAACTGATAATTTTAACATTACTAGTTTGTATGGAGAAGGCATTTTTTTTTTTCATTTCGAACACATGGTTCCATAGGAAAAGTTATTCGATTTGATCAGCAGAACCTCAAATTAGCCCATAGTACATATTTTTAAAGTATTGTGGTGTTATCAACAAATAAGTATTATTATTTTTACTAAAACAAGGATGCTCTATCCTTGGCATTTATGACTCGACATATTCCGCAGGTCATCAGTCCATCGATCTACAAGATGCGTACGACATACGAACTGCTACTATACACGCGAATATCACCTGACCTTTTTTGATTCCTTCAGCAAAAAAATACCAAGCAAGTAGCAACTATGACTCTCGGGAAATTTCCATTGTCCCAGTAGCAAGTCTGAGCACAACAAAATCAGAATTATTTCCGAGGGAGATCTTGAAAGAAATACTGGGACTCTATTGATGATAATCGTACAATAGCAACCCTTTGTGCTTTACCAGAAACCCATAACCAACCCACCCGCTAGAATGTAGAAGGTTAGCTAGAGTCTGCTAGACGAAGGGGTACTAAGCATTACGCCCCTACCCTAGGTCAAAGAATTTTATTTGTTATATAAAACTAACAATAGCTTTAATTTCTTAATCATTTCTCTGCCGCTAAGTTTGCAACTTTATAGGGATAATGTCTAACTTTTTATTTTAAAGTTAAAAAATATCGTCTTATCTTTCATCAAATGATAAAACTCTTTCTGCTTATAATGGCTTTAGTTGTTCATTTAAATTGTTTTTGCCAGCTTTAGTAAAATTCTAAAGTGTTTCAATATCTATAAGTCCATTGTACGGTTTAGTGTGTAATTAATTACCTTGGCTAGTAGTGACGCCATTGCTGCTATATTCGTGGGCTCGATTTCCTTTCTTTTCCAAACTATATTTAGAACCTTTTTCTGAACTGTTTGCTATAAATTGTTTGGACAAAGGATATAATATATATGAAGAAGAGACTAACTTTGAAAGGTTGTACTTAGGGCTAGTATAAGGTTATACTAATCAAATAGAACAACTTTTCCCATGGAACCATGTGTCGCAAATGAAAAAAGTATATGCCCTCTACACAAACTTTAAGTTAAAATTACCAACTTGTATAGGTATTTTTTTGTCATTTGCGACACATGCTTTCATGGAGAAAGTTGTTTGATTTGATCAGTCTCATATTAGCCCAAAAAAAACATCCCTTCTCCTATCTATACATACTCGTATTAGTATGGCAGAGTAAACCCATAATAATCGGCTGATAAACTTGCACCCAATGCTACAAATATATTTAAAAAAAACTTTATTAATGAGGAATCTATCCATTTATAAATTTTCATATATACACTATAAATGCGAAAGTGAGTATATCTGACTGTTTATTTGTGGAACTTCACGTATAAAACATTAAACCGATTTTTATGAAATTTGATAAGGAAGTCAACATTATAATCTTATATATTTGATATAAAAGTAGAATATCGGTTCTTTTTAGCCAATTATTTTTCTAAAAACTTCTGATTTTAACTTCTCCAATCTTCTCCTTCGTAAATTGTTTACGATATATATTAAAGTATAGTCTATTTCAGGTGACTAATCAACTGCGTCCCATTTCTATTCTTCCTTTTCTATCTAAAGTCCTTGAACACGTTGTCCACAGGTAATTTACTGACTTTCTAAACAAAAACTCTTTGCTGAACCCGCGGCTGTCCGGCTTTCGATCGTCTCATAGCACCAACACTGTTCTCGTAAATATTACTGACGATATACGCCATGCTGTAGATGAGTAGAAGCTAACATTGCTTGTTATTTTAGACTTCAGTAACGCTTTTAACTGTGTAGATCATGATATCCTTATTGCTATTCTTCTCTCACTAAATTTTTCTCCTAATGCGGCACAGTGGTTCGACTCATATCTTCGCGGACGCAGGCAGCGCATACGGGTAGACGATGTCTTTTCGGACTGGTGCTCACTGTCTGCAGGTGTCCCGCAGGGTGGCGTATTATCTCCTTTACTCTTCTCGGTTTTCATAAATGCCATGGTCCAAGTAATAAACTTCGGTTCTTACCATCTGTATGCCGATGACTTGCAACTGTCGCTGCACTTTGAAATGAGCGACGTAAATGGCGCGATTTCCAAAGTGAATAGCGATTTGGAAGCTATTCGAGTACGCTCGCAAAATCTCGGTATCCTAGTCAACCCTTGCAAGACGCAGGTCATGATCCTTGGCTCCAAACACATGTTGAGCAGACTGGATTTGGGAGCCGTTTCTCCAGTATTATTTAATAATTTACCACTTCCTTTTTGCCAACATGCTAAGAACCTTGGTGTGCACCTGTCCTCCGATCTTTCCTGGAATTATCACGTCGCTGATGTCAGTAAACGAATTTTCTCCAGTATGCATTCGCTAAAGCGGTCTCAGTATCTTATCCCTTTTAAGTCAAAGCTCATGTTGGTCAATTCACTGCTTCTCCCTCTCATTGATTACGCTGATGTCTCCTACCCGGATGTTACTGAAGATCTACTTAACAAACTTGACCGTCTCCTTAATATGTGCATACGTTTTGTCTTCGGCCTGCGTAAATTTGATCATGTTACCGAATACCGCAAACAGTTAAGGTGGCTTAATATCCGGTCTCGTAGATTAGTACATCTCCTATCCTTTTTATATAATATACTATATAACCCTAATACTCCCTCTTACCTTAAGACTCGTTTTCTTTTCCTTGGTGATTCGCATGATCGTCCCCTCCGTTCCTCTGTCAATAACCTTCTAAAAATCCCGTCACACGTCTCTTCCAAATATTCAGATTCGTTTACGGTGTCAGCAGCTCGCCGGTGGAATTTTCTTCCTCTGACTATAAGATCAGCCCCTTCCATCGGGGTGTTTAAACGCTTGCTCACTGCTCATTATCTGAACTCTTAAACCAGATCCTCGTGACAATTTTTGTTTGGTATGGTATGTATGTTTATGTATTACATTTATTATAGTATATACAGTATTTAAGTAGTTTAAGTATTGTTATGCATATAATGCATCATTGTTAAAATTATATGTATAAACTTCAATCGAAAATTCCGCACCCTAAGCATATTTCACTCTCTTAAAGGTTAGCTGGTAGAAAATGCCTAAGGCATTAAGCTCGCCTATGTACAATTTTGTGCAATAAAGAATTTAAAATAAATAAATAAATAATGAATGGCCTAATGGCGAAATATCATATGAAATTTATTTGGTTTTTACCTAAAGTGCGAAAAAACAAAATTATTATTCGTATGTACTCGTATATTTAATATTGTAGTATTTACTTACCAAATTTAATTTTCAAAGTTTTATTTTTATATTACAATAAATTTAAATAATTTTGTAATTTAGAGAAATTAAAATTAATAATGTAAATAAATTAGGTAGGATCAAGTAAATAAGGTACAAAGGTCAAATTACTTACTGATTAAAATACATACTTACTTATACAACCCACTTTTGCGTAATATACATAGTGAATATGAAAAGTACTCTGGGCCAATATAAAGTTCTACTGGTCAAGTCGAACAACTTTTCCCACGGAACCATCTTAAAATATCACAAATGAAAAAAAAACGCTTTCTCCATACAAACTAGTAATGTTAAAATGACCAATTTGCGACACATGGTTCCATGGGAAAAGTCATTCGATTTGATCAGTAAAGCTGTCATATTCAAATTCTTCCTGTATCTCACATTATATGAACCTATCACATAGATATCTTCAATCAAGTAAATGGGTACCTATAAATTATTATTTTTAAACTGGGACGTAATATAGAGTAGTAATGCTACCCTGTGAAATCCCGGGATTCAAAAAATTACAAATTATTGCACTTTGTACACATTCGTAAATTAATATTAATTCGAAGAGCCTTATTAGGTTTTTAGGGTTCGTTTTATGTATAGGAAAATAATACGAAGTTGGCAGGTTTTTGTCTTTTTGTTTTATTTATGTTTAATTACAAAACTTATATTATTTAAATACGTCACAAAGTAACCAAACAATATAGAACAAAATATAATCCTGTCTTTTCTATCGCGTAGTTAAGTTTAATTACAATTACTCGTAATATTTACTCGGCTAAAATCACGGCAGAAACTCTCGACTCTATTCCTTCTTATCATTTTACCTTTGTCTCAAAATCTTTTGCAGTTGCCACTGCAAGACTCTGGAATGATTTACGGGTGAACATTAGACAAGCGCCAACATCTTTAAGAGACTGGTGTATATAATAAATATTTTCTGATGTGTAGATGTGACTTCTTCTTTATATTTTTTTATATTATTTACAAGGATTTACCTACCTTTACGCATTCATTTAAGTATATTTTATACTAGCTAACCCGCGGAATTTCGTCTTCGTAACTTTAACCGTTTACCCAGTGCACGCAACGGAAGCTCTCAAAAGGATCATTTTTTTCCTGTTTTTCCAACATTTTTCATTGATGATCCGCTCCTATTCATCGTGATGGCTTACTCGATAAATGGGCTATTTCACACTAAAAGAATTTTCGAAATCAGTTCAGTAGGTCCAGATATTACTTTCTACAACCTTACTAACTTTTTTTATCTCTTTATAAAATTAATTATTAGCATAGATTTAGATTCGAACACAAATTATTACTCTACAAATAAATATTTAATTGACAATTTATTGTAATCGTGGTTGTCACGGTTTTTTTTTTATATTGTGTTCTATCCTTGTATAACTCTGTGGTTCTATCATGAAAATAATGAAACGCATATTTTTTCCTTTTAGTGCCCATACAAAAAGATTAAGATAAAATTATTTAAAGTAGGTACAAAAAAGCTACACTAATCATTCTACATTTTATAAATAACTCACGATTGAGACCCCACCACTTGTCTAAAGGTATTGTATTTGCTTGATACGAAAACAATATGTATTTGTTGGAGTAATTTTAATCATATAAATATAATTTATTTTTTGTAATGTTTTTATGTATACAAGAATACTTAGGTACTTATCCTTTTTATTAAAAAATGGGTCTTATTTTCAAATCTTTAAGTTATACTTAAGGCATAAAAAAATCTACTGTAAGAAAAAAACACTCAGTATATAATGATTACATGGCTGGATATAGAGAATATATTATATATATCATCACGGGTGCCTTACGTCGACCGAGACCGCCTAGACGGCCACGGGGTACCCAGCGAAGGGGTTTTTAATCCCACCTCGTCGTAGCCGATGGTGTGAGTGTACACCGAACAAGCGGCTAACTCGTCGCGGTGTTTGAATAGACTCAATAATCCATCTATAAACAGTGTCACAAGTTAGTATAGTGAAACTGAGACCGACAGCTTAACGTGCTCTCCGAGGCACTAATTTGCTAAACAAATGTACATATTATTTTAGATTAAAAATTCACTGGTACACACCGGGGTTTGAACCAGGGACCTCTAACCAACTAGGCCACCACGTATTTAAAGATATACCTATATAGAACTTCTCATAAATTTAACCTATATTCCTGTAAATAAATAATTTCGTGTGTTTTATAATTTGCTTTGGTTTCAGACTCCGTTGTTGACAAAATGTGTATCCTCTAATCTCTGAGACACAGACTGATTTGCGTTATAATTACAGCTGAGAGTTTCGTAAATGTGGTAGAAGTGGGACTACGAAGAAAATAATTTGACGGTGTTTTATCATTTTGTACATTATAATAATATACAACAAGAGAAACAGAAATACTTAAGGAAAATGGATTCGCGTCTCAAACGTCTAAACCAGCGGTCGTCACACTTTTCCGGCTGTAACGGTTCGTCCATACACCTTCTGTTTTTATATTAATGAAACTTTTCAATATAAAATTTATTTCATAAAGATGTATATATTTGAACATAGTATCACAAAAAAAACACGAATGAAACACCACGAGTTAATAATGCTTATCTCGTTTCCCTGAGATTTGTATTATAAACTTTACATATATACAAATATGATGTAAAATTGCCTAAAGTAAATTACTACACAACACGTTCCCGCCCGCTGTAGAGGGGATAGGAAGCTGCGCAGGAGCAGCTACACGTAGGCCCAGGTCAGTCGTTAACAAGGGGTATCAACTACGGTATGTGCATTTGCGCCACCTCTGGGCAAAATATGCGAGAAAGAGACTATATACAACAATACGGAAACAAGAGAGACAGAATGATATACAACAACACGGACACAAGACGATACAAAACGGATACTTTTTTTTTTTTTTACTCGGAAAGCAAATGAATTTATTATTTCTGCATTATTTTTAATCTAATAAAACATGGTTTTTATTTTATTAATATTAAATAAAGAAGTACTTTTTGGTATAAATATACGAATAAAACGCTTTCTTCATTAAACTACGGCGTAATTACAGTGTAAATTAATTTCTTGTTAACTAAACATGGCAGAATCACGCGCAAAGCGAGAAGCCATTCAACAAGAAAAAGAAAGATATTTATTTATTTTACGAAAGAGCGGCATATTGTTTATAAATGTTTATTTAATTATTGTGATGTGTTCTTAAATTAAAATTTTGCAAATGTTTACACTTGAAATTGTCTTGCATTAATAATTTATTAAGTGACTATGAACTTGTGTCGTTTAAGGAAATCCTATGTTTTTGTGTTATTAATTTCTGTGTAATGGAAACAGGAAAGTGTAGTAAATGCAGAGTGCGGATTAATATCCTCGTATACTGAACCTTTCATAGGTTTCCCGCAGCTACTAAGCCTAACTCGGTTACATTTTCTATTACAATATGCTTAATTAATTTAATTAAAAACGTATTATGAAATGATGTTTTATTCAACTGTACCTACTTAATTTACCCTTAAATATTTTTCTTTGAAGTGAATTTTAATTGAGTACGTTATTTGATTGATGAAAATCAGATATCTACTCAATTAAATTTCACTTCAAAAAACTTTAAATATTTATTATCAGGAGGCCATTTTGAATTTTTTAAATTTTAGTTCCCAGGGTTAACGCTGTGGCGCTTAAAACTTGTCGGCATTTATTTACTATGAAGTTGGCTTTCTTCTCTCGTAGAGAGTATTAAGTTCCTTGGTCGTTAATTAGTCGTGTTGTAGTGCAGGTGTTAAAGGGTGAGTGTGATTTTAAGGCGAGATGGCGTATCCGGCGCTTTGGTAAGTTTTTATTTTATTTAAATACAATTATTTTTTTAACGTTGGCCGACGTTTAGTATTTTGTTAGCATGATTATATAGTATATGATTCGGTAGAGAGGGTACTGAACACAGTGGGGGTGAGAGTTTGCGCTCTAAAAGGATCCTGTAAACCCACTCCGCGGTCTCAAGTCCGGGAACACTGCAGTTCAATCCCCTGCTTGCCGGACTCTGATATTGCATGTGTGGATTATTGTATACAGTGGGTTTAAGTCACACAAACAGACTTTATAAAGTTTACCAATCTTAATATTAATTCTACCTCTAAAAGAACTATGGGTTACTGAAGCGGTTTAAAATACACAACGTAAAAGGGTTAAACTAGACGATTACATGGCTTAAATTTATTTATTTTTATTAGATATATGGTTCTATGATTATCTCACAACGGCGATGGAATTCTTCAGTCGTTTACAGGCTTGAGTTATCGAGATGGGTGGGGCGAACATTACAATTGGTGCAGTGACCAGGATTAATGTATTATTATTATTAACAAATTATACATATCATTGGGATTATTGGTTTTAGGAACTTTTATTGAGATAATTCATATAATCAAATAAATATCTAATTAGGCACATTTGCCTACAATTGTTGCTCGAGAAAAATGGAAAGAGGTTTTTAAAGAATTAATTATTACATTGGTAATTCAAATTATGGGTGCGTAAAGATTTAAAAACATGGGGGCGAGGAGTTTATGTAGTTGTCAGTATGAATCATTATGTAGAAAATAGGGTAACTAAATTTTGTTTTATAGTATATATAGTAAAGCAGATTTGGCGATGATGATTAAAGGAATATATACTGATTGGTTAATTTCCTATTTTCCTAGCAGTCTTTTTACTTACTACTTTATAATAGTTAGAATATAGTTTAGAACAATTGACACGCCCTGAGTTTTGATTGGTGTAGTTAGTTATTCAACATTTACTGGTTATTGTTAGTAAATTATTTTAATAGGGGTATGTAGATTAGTGGATTCTAGGCTGGTGTTCAAACGTACTCTTTTATTAGAGAATATTTGGCACTTAATATTTTGTAAGACTGTTTGAGTGGAAGTTTGTATAGCATGATCTTTATGACAAGGAATAATGGTAAGGTTTATATATTTCTCTATCTTGCATTTTATCAAATTACAAATTTACCTATAATATAATTTCTGGATTTCGACTCGATGTTTGTGTACGTGACTAAAAGGTACTATTTCTTTCTTGGAATCTCTGCCAAATTTCAATAACAAAGTCATAAAACTTTGCTAAAAAAATGATTTGCTTGTGTCGGTACCCTTTGACATACAACATTTTAAAAGCAAGCTAATAAAACTTTGAAAAAAAATGTACTTATAAAGCCTGTGCGAGCGTGGGAACGGATTGGGGTTTTCCATAGTGCAAAGTTTTTTTTTACACCTAAAGTATTTGAAAGCGCTCTTACCTACCTATTTTGCAGATAAAACATGTTTCGACGAGTTATTGTAGGGATCATAAAGTTGGCCGTTGTGCTAGGTAGGTAAGTAGTTTCGACAAATATTTGTAAAAATATAAATTTTAGTATTAGAGACTTATTATTTTGCTGATATCTAACGAACTTATTATTCAAAACAAAACTTTTTCGTGCTCAACTTTTATTTTATTGTTAATGACTGGATTCACACTCGAAGTAGATACCTATAGGTAGAAAATACTTTAAATTATTTTCTGCCTCCTTAACATATTTTCTATATATCTTTACGATATGGAATGTAGTAAATTAAAATGTTTTGATTGTAGTAATTATTTCGTATTTTACACCTAGGCTGAAACCTAGACCACCTATTTATTCAATGAGTGAGATGTAAGATGTAATGATGTGTGTGTCATGGTAATACGGGCTAGTGCCGAGCTAGTACAGAAAAGACCGAGGGCCCTGACGCGACGCGATGAGCAGTAAGACTAGATCATTGAGTGAGACTGGAATGCAAGATGTATTGGTTGGTATGATATGATAACGATGATGTTTAGGGTTCCACTGTAATATGTATTTTTATAGAAATTATTAGTGAATAGATAATAGTGAAGTACCACTTAATATTCCTATTTACCCTGCAATGGAATTAGTGTGATGATACATTTATAAATAGTACACTATATATAAGCTGGGATCGAACCTGCAAAAACGTTTTATATTTAAATAGGATTGTCTAACTACTAGGATAAATATAAAGTCTAGAAATAGACATGTCTGTATGAATAGATGTTGTGGAAACTTGAGAAGTATTATAGATATCGTGCAAAGTGGCCTACGTTTCACTTTACTTCATTTTACTGGCGTGATAGTGTGTGTATGTGATCTAACTACTAAGTCACATAATACCCATAAGTTTTTTTTATTTTGTAGTCATTTCTTATGTTATACATATTTAAGTAATCGAGTCTATTTTACTAAATATTATATTATATTTTATATTATATTTTACTTAATATTTATTGTCTGATGCCTGTTATGTATATGTGTCTAAACTATTTATCCATCCGATTTGTTTTATTTTCCTGTTACATAATAAAATTATAAACTACTAAGCGACTTTATATTTATAGCACAAAATGTTATACCTTATACGTGTTTCTAAAATTCTTAAAAGGAAAATGGGCCTGGCTGACTGTTTACAAATTTATTTATCGATATACCAGTCGGTATGTCCTGTTAATTTATCACTGGTTATCCAAACTGTCTAACTGTTAATGGTTAGTTTATATAAAAGTATTATGTATTCTTCTGCAACATAAATCAAGTATATGAGGTTATTGGAAATAATATAATCTTGAAATGAAGATCACCTAGTAAACTATATGTTTGTATCTACGTAATCTTGTAATAAAGATTTTAATCACCTGATTAATAACTAATATACCTATTGGACGAAATATACTTAAATCTTGTTAAATAAAGATCACCTGCTAATAAATAGTAGAGAGAACTACTTAATTTTGTACCAGTCGGTATGTCCTGTTAATTTATCACTGGTTATCCAAACTGTCTAACTGTTAATGGTTAGTTTACATAAAAGTATTATGTATTCTTCTGCAACATAAATCAAGTACCTTTATGAGGTTATTGGAAATAATATAATCTTGAAATGAAGATCACCCAGTAAACTATATGTTTGTATCTACGTAATCTTGTAATAAAGATTTTAATCACCTAATTATTAACTAGTATATTGGACGAAATATACTTAAATCTTGTTAAATCAAGATCACCTGCTAATAAATAGTAGAGAAAACTACTTAATTTTGTAATCAAGATTTTAATATCTTAATGATAAACAATTATTATATATAGATTTATATCTATACTAATATAATAAAGAGGAAAGATTTGTATTTTTGTATGTATGTAATGAATAAACTCAAAAACTACTGGACCGATTGCAATAATTTTTTCACCATTAGAAAGCTGCATTATTCAGAAGTAACATAGGCTATATAATATCACGCTAGGTCCTATAGGTGTGGAGCAGTAACCAAAAATGTTTTAAAAACGGGGGAAAAGTATCGTTTCTGAGGCCTTCCGTGGCGTGCGCTGAGCATATAGTTAAAGTTATACAAACCTGTGCGAAGCCGGGACGGGCCGCTAGTAATCTATAATAAAAAAAAAAATCTAATGGTATTGGAGAGAACAACTTGATTTTATCACTTGATGGTAAAAAATAATAAAACTATTGATAATAGTAAAATGAAATTATGTTTATAGTAGATTGACCTACTACGAAATAAATATATTTATTTCACTACAACTTAATCAATAAAATGCAGACAAGATCCAGACATGTCAACATTTATGTATTCTTACATATTAACTTAAACATCTTCGTTTCTTCTTGATACTCAAGTATCCGTAAGGAATTACAATGTCACCGTTTTAACAGTATTTAATTTTGTGATTTAAATGTTGTTTTTATGCAAGTGGGGTGGGCTTATTTATATACTTAATAATATTAATTTTGTATTACAACAATAAGTATCAATGTAATCTACTGTAATGTTGTTATATTTTAGGTTGATTCATGCTAAAATTTATTGTAAAATATTATTCTCTTTTATTTCTAAACTTATTCCTGGGAATTTTATGGATTACGTTGCATGCTTAGCATTCAGCGTAGGTATATAATTAAGGCAAAGCGAATATGACATTTACTATGTATATGGCTTCGATGTATGCTATAAATATAGTTATGTTATTAGATGGTTCAAGTTATTATTGGGAATTTACTTTGACTTGACGGATCACAATGCTTATTAAACTGACTGATCCCATTATGACCTGAATGACTATGACTTAGTTCCTTAGCAATACCTTGAAATATCGATTAGGATAAGTAATGTTGGTGCCAATGTTATTGCAAAACTTATACTATCTACATTATTATTATTATCTACGTGCCTGTTTACATAATGAATATTTTGCAATTATATAGTTGCCACATTTTTTATTTGGGTTTTACAGCATAGCTTTGCTTCAAGCAGCAGCGTTTGGAATACTGATGGATTCGTACAACCATACCTTTTTATTGGAATGTCATGTTGTACTAGAAATCAGTCAGTACCACATTGATTAACTTGAGGCAAGGTTACGCTGTTATATTTTAAACGTAAGCACTCGTAAAACTTCGAGGAATAAGATAACTATTTTTGTTATATGTTAACATGTTTTAATGCGTAAATTAAGTAGTATAGAACTACATGACTATGTCTGTTGTTCTTTATTAAAGCTTCGAATTCCAAATCTTGGCCAGCCGGGAGTGCATATTCCCCTTTGGGGTCACTTCAACGGGGGATACATTTTATGAACTGAATTTATTAAATTTCTTATTGGTTTTTTATCAATTCTAAATAGATATTATATATTAAAATATTATAGATAAGATATATTTTTCATCATTAAATATGATCAAAAATATTTTATTTTTTTTCATCACATTAACATTATTTTCTTTACAACCAACTATTATTATTGTTTATTATTAACTTATTAAATCAATTATATTCACAAAACGTTTCCCGACCCACAATCCTGATCACCAAGGTTTGGTTGCGCTAAAGAACTTCTGAATCAAGAATGGAAGCAAGGAAGAAAATCACAAACACACTACAAGTTGAGTCTGAAGTTGCACTTAGCTTTTTGGTTTTTGTAATGTGTTAACATATCAATTTTATGCATGAGTCGAATCTAAAACCATAATTAGGTAATAATTTAATATAAACTCATAAGAAAAAATATTTTCTTTGATTTAAAAAACATTTGGGGTTAATTATATATTCGGTTGTTCCCTCTGTCTAACATGTTATAATAATTAAACAATTATTCACTAATATGTTAAGAGATGTATAGGTTGTTACTATTAACGAATATTTTATTATCAAAATACAATTGACTATTAATTATAAAACTTGTCGAATTTCTTATACGAAGTTATCAGTCAAAAAGAAGATAAAAGAGAGGCAATTAAAAGGATATTTTATGATGGCTTCTCAGATTTGGTAATGTTGAAACCCTAATTTTATGATAGTTATTTTTCCTCTATAATATTCTAATTAGAAATAGTACTTAGAAATGAATGGATGAAATTTACTTGTAATCTAGTTGGACCATTCTAATCAGAAATAATGATACACGTAATTACAAACAATAAAATAACTTCTTTTGTATTTACACAGAGAAAAACAAAATCATTCCAGCGAATATTATCATTTTCGGTATTTTAATGGGGTTTCAAACACGGAAAAAATACAAAAAGAAAAATACACCGTGTTGAATATAATTATTTTTCCGTGGTTTTTAGCGGTCGGAATCGGGTTATTCAGCTGTTATGCGCTTTGTCACACAGCTCTAGACGTCTAAAGGTGGCGAAATAAGGTTTAATTTATCCCTTAAAGAAACCACTAGTAGTTAGATTGCACATTATGTAGTCATATTTTATATTAGCTTGGCTAATGCCTAAGGCAATCAATTAATCAATATAAAATCATTTTAAGCTTTTAAACAAAAATATATTTCTGTTTAAGCTCGAAATACCTTTCTATTAGTCTTGTGAACAGCAATTTTAAGTATTACTTTAATCTATTTAATATTTATACTTTATTTGTGATGAAATTTTGGTTTTAGATGTGATTTTATTATGCTGGCATTAAACAAATATATATATATCAAATTTGAACGTTATAACTGTTTTATTGGATTTGTATTTAAAAGGTGGTTTTATTGAATGTTGACTTTATGAAAGAATGACTTCTGAATAAATGCTTTCGTAAGATGCTGGATCGTTTTAGGTTTAAACTGATTGTGTGAGGCTAATATTGTTAATAGAAATTTCGTAATTGTGTGGTTATACATTTTATCGTTAATTTTATAACAAGGTTAAGCAGATGACAACAAGGCCGGCCTGGGATGGGTGACCGCTTTATACAACGAGGATATTTCATCATAAACACCGCAACAAGCTCGCCACTTGTTAAGTGTTGCCTCCGAATACCATCGGCGAAATGAGGATGGATTAATACCTCCGCTGGGACCCTGAGGCCGTTAAAAACGATTCTCGAGAAACGGTTCTCGGGAGCCAAATAGGCACCCGTGATGGTATTTATTTTTTATTTTAAGATTTGAATGAATGAATTATCCAAGTAAATGACTTCCCGAAATTGTATTTTATACATAAAAGTTTGGGGGCGGCTGTAACGGTTCGTCCATACACCTTCTGTTTTTATATTAATGAAACTTTTCAATATAAAATTTATTTCATGAAGATGTATATATTTGAACATAGTATCACAAAAAAAACACGAATGAAACACCACGAGTTAATAATGCTTATCTCGTTTCCCTGAGATTTGTATTATAAACTTTACATATATACAAATATGATGTAAAATTGCCTAAAGTAAATTACTACACAACACGTTCCCGCCCGCTGTAGAGGGGATAGGAAGCTGCGCAGGAGCAGCTACACGTAGGCCCAGGTCAGTCGTTAATTAGTCGTGTTGTAGTGCAGGTGTTAAAGGGTGAGTGTGATTTTAAGGCGAGATGGCGTATCCGGCGCTTTGGTAAGTTTTTATTTTATTTAAATACAATTATTTTTTTAACGTTGGCCGACGTTTAGTATTTTGTTAGCATGATTATATAGTATATGATTCGGTAGAGAGGGTACTGAACACAGTGGGGGTGAGAGTTTGCGCTCTAAAAGGATCCTGTAAACCCACTTCGCGGTCTCAAGTCCGGGAACACTGCAGTTCAATCCCCTGCTTGCCGGACTCTGATATTGCATGTGTGGATTATTGTATACAGTGGGTTTAAGTCACACAAACAGACTTTATAAAGTTTACCAATCTTAATATTAATTCTACCTCTAAAAGAACTATGGGTTACTGAAGCGGTTTAAAATACACAACGTAAAAGGGTTAAACTAGACGATTACATGGCTTAAATTTATTTATTTTTATTAGATATATGGTTCTATGATTATCTCACAACGGCGATGGAATTCTTCAGTCGTTTACAGGCTTGAGTTATCGAGATGGGTGGGGCGAACATTACACGGCTAAGGGCCACATAAGGCAATGTAGGTGTCACTGTCGGGCCGCACACTAAGGGTGTTGTCCACTTATATACCACCTATTATGTTCATTTTTTTTGTAGCACGGCATATTACTTTGTATCCACCGGATGGTAAGCAGATCTACAAAATCCATAAATGGGGTCGACCAATACATGGTTGTTTAACAGCATTGATCGCTCCCAGTATGATTAATATATTTGCCGGTTAATGATGCGGTTACGAAATAGGCAATGACATACAAATTTGCATTACGATAGACTAAAACCGAAATATATGACTAGATCACTTGTCGGTTTGTGGTAATGAAATCAGTCGGTCGGTCTAATACCGAAATCATAGAGACCTTTTCCTCCCACCTAAAAAAAAAACTTAGTCGGCTGGGAAGCCATATCAGGTGAATACGGTGGCTGTTCGTTAAGATTTGTTGAGGTTTGGCGACAAATTCGTTCACAACGATAGCCTTGTAAGATGGCGCGTTATCATGGTGAAAAATCCATGACTTTCTACAAATCGGTCTTTTTCGACAAATTTTGTCTCAAACGCCACGTAACGCTGTGAACATCGTCTTCACTTTTTTTTTTACTTTGACAATGCATATTTTGGTTTCGGCACAGTCAGACGTCCTTGTTCCGAGTTGACTGGTTTACATGGAAAACCTATGTATTTTCACCAGTTATGTTTTATGAATGTGGGCTCGGAATGAATAGGGCCGCAGTTTGACGACCACGGGTCTAAACGTTGCTTTCAGTATTATTAAAGTTTTTTTTTTTGAAAAAAAAACCGTGGAGGTGCAAATATTACTTACTCAATCTTAATTACATAGTGTCTTTATAAAAAAAATCTATTAACTTTTGATAAGGCAACTATAGTATTTTTTTTATTTTAAAATATATACCTAGTTGTTTTTTCAAAGGTTCAGAGATGTTTTCTAAATAGACGATTTTGAAGAATATAATTTTATTTTATTCGATATAAAAAAAATATATACCTACCTATACATGGTGATGTTGAAAGGATGTACATTGGGCTACTATGGGGTTCTACTTATCAATACGAACAACTTTTCCCATGGAACCATGTGCCAAAAATTAAAAAAGAAATTGCATTCTCCATACAAACTAGTAAATAGGAATGGGAAAAGTTGTTCGATTTGATCAGCATAACCTCATATTAGCCCAAAGTACATCCTTTCAAATTCACTCTGTAAAAATCACATAATCACTGAAAACAACGTTAAAAGCAGCGTCTGATCAAACATTTCCCATACTTTCACGACCCTAACTGTTACTGTGTTTTATTTTTTAGTTTTGGCTCGAACGTCGTTTGGCTGCCTAAATTCTAAGTATAATCTCATACGTGCTCTTTCACTTATTAAGGGTCGGGGGGAAAGTTTACATAAATGTATGGTAGCGTTACCGATTCACCGTTATGCGCGGGGAGAGGTAATACTTTGCAGTTGAATTAGCATGAGCATCGAAGAGCCTCATCAGACACTCCTCTTAAGATGTTTTTGAAGTTCGAGTTCGGCGATCGCGAACAAAATTAGCTTTCGCACTTTCAGTATTTCTCCACTATTGTTTGTTGCATTAACATAATATTATTGTCGGTCATGTGTTGGATATCATTTTTTTTTTTCATAAGTAGGTCTACTTGTAAAAATAACTAGGTATTCGAATGAACTTTTATAAGGTCAACCGTAATTGCGTTATAATCTTAAAATTTTAGTTTAGGTACATATAAAGTAGTGTAATACAAAACCTACTGTGTTATACTCTTTGCTTGGTTATTTTTGTTTTATTTAAAATGTTAGACGCATTTCCCCTAATTAGGGCAAAAAAGCATCTACACATATAATAAAATCGTAAACTTGCTGTGTACATTAAATATTTTTGCAAACAAAATACTAGAAGAAATAGGAATAAAACATTTTTTTTATTATTTTGCTTTGTTTGTTTGATCGTATGTATTATTTCACAGAATCAAGACATATAATTAAAAAAAAAAAACGTAAGAGTTACGTGATACGTGCCCGGTGAACCCTCACTACGTTTTTTTAACATTGATAATATTTTTTTGGTGCCTCCAGTATCACTTTTAGAACCCATTTTTTAAATAAAAAGGGTAGGTAAGTATTTTTTTCTTAAAGATAAAGTCCAAAAAATATATTATTATATAAACAAATATATCTATATGCCTACAAATACATAATAAGAAGTCTTCGTATCTTACAAGTAAAACACCATTAGACAAGCGATAGGCTTTAATTCTTGGGTTGAGTATGAAAGTTAACGTGATTTGTAGATCTTTTTTTGTATTTTAAGTTATTTATCTTTATGTTTTTGTATAGGAGACACTAAAAGAAAAAAATACGTGTTTCATTATTTTAACCATAGAACACAATATAAAATTTTATCACCGTGACAAAAAACATCCAGTATATTAAAAAAAGGGAATATAGAAAATTTATTTCTAAAATTGAATACTGTATAATTTTTTTTTGGGGAAATAACTCTACATTGATATTAATGAGAATGGAAACACTTGATATTACTTTCTTTTTCGAAAAGCTATCAAATCGATCAATTGAGAACGTTTCAATGTTATACTTAGGCTCAATTTCGAAAAATAGAATCGTTCCTTATATGCTTTATTATAATAAAACCATTATATACATGGTGTTCCTAAATTAATTATTTATCGCAAACATTAATAGTAGAATCGATTACTATTTTAGCCGTGATGGCTATGGTCCCCGACTAGCACCGAGACAACTTTTTTTTAATATTTTTTTTATTATATATATTTTAATTTATTTAATAAATTAGGATTTAAAAAACCTATTTTAGTTATTTTGTGACTATTTATTTTATAACCTATGTGTTCTTTTTTTTTTTTTTTTCTTTTTCCCTTGGCTTTTTCAATATGTGTTCTTATTATTAACAATAAACCAAAACATCATATCTCGACTATAAATTATGACATTGAGGATGTCATAGAGCGTGGAATTGTTTTTTTTTTTTTAATATAAGGTGGCATCGGATCACGGCAGTTACGACCCAGTGCCATGATCCGTATCTTCACTTAATTTAAGTGCCGCTTTATCTGGATTTGAAAACAACCTTTATCAATTCTGGCTGTATACAATGAATCGATTTTATTTCTCCTTGACGGAAGTAAGAGCATCATCATATCATCATCCTCCATCAGCCTCTTCAAGTTTTTGTTATTCTATATTTTAGTGTCAGACATAGTTTAGCATCAGTACTCAAATACGACCCTCTTCGTAGTAAGCATAGTGTAGCGCCACATAGTATTAAGAAACATGAAATAACATGGATCAATATAGAGCAACTAGATAACACAACACTAGCATTTCATTTCTAGCATTTCACTGGCAAGAGACAGATTTGATGTTACAAAAACGAAAACCAACTTTATTATGTGATTATATCTTTCCCTTATCTCTATTGTTAAGTATAGCCTTGTCTCGCTTTCGAAAAGGTCGCAGATAATTGGTTCCCTCCATAGAGATAAAATAGGGAGGTGCCCATTGGTCTTAAATCGCCTTAAAACTGAGAACAAAAGCAATCACTGAGCAGTAATTTGTTAAAGTGAGAATGGAATATACCGGCAACGAACTCGTTTGGTATTTCGTTTTATAGGCTATTTAAGGCACTATGGCAGTTCCATATATTATTATTAGTTTCATGATTCCCTCATATTGGTCGTCTGTTTAGTTTTTTAGATAATGGACCAGCTTATTAATTAAGTTAGTTAGTTTAAATATATTTTACCATGAATTTTTGCATCGTTTTAACGTAACGTTCATATGAACGTGAGTAACCACAAATGTGATTGTTAGATCTGTTAGGAAGCTTAAGATTTTAATTAAATAAATAGTTTTACTGCCTCTGTAGACTGATGGTTGTGCCTTTGTCATTATATCCGGAGCTGGTGGGTTCGATTCCCACCCACAAAAAAAACGTTTTTCTGTGCAGTTTGTCATGGTTAGGCTAATTATAAAATATAATAATATGTTTTATATCGTTGTTTATGATACACATAGTACAAGCCTTGAGCTTTGTTTGTAACTAGAGCATTATGTGTAATTTTTCGTACATATTATTATTTTTATTATATCGTTGTCCACATTATCACATAATAAAGTTGATTTTCGTTTTTGTAAAAAAATAAATAATCATTTGTCTTTTTTTCGTTATGAACTCATGATAGTAATAAAAGCACTAGCACTAAAACCTTATCCATTGCCAGCTAATACTGTTGAACTAAATTAATAAGGTATAAATGTATTGACTAGTTGCTCTATCATATATATATAGTTGATCCATGTTCCTTAATAAAATGTGCATGGAGCAAAATCGCTGATATTTCGTATTGCAGTAATTTGCTTGATTTGGTCGCGATGTCATAATGGACTAATAGATATTGCTTAGAATTAAGAAATTTCAGTTGCCTGCGTAATTTCTTCCTATGTCTGTCTTATATTTTATTTTTAGTTACTTGCGAATAGGCTTAAATTTAATCTTATTAGAGCTTTGCCTTTATTAGGCACGATTGAATTCAAATTCATTTTATTTTTATTTTATTTTACAACGTTGAGATAAATTACGACTAAATATTTATAAAAACATTACTTGTTTTTATAAATATTTAGCCGTAATTTATAAAACTAAAAACCATCAATATGTAAGCAAATAGAACATTATTTTTACACAAATATAAAAAAATACCAACATAATTTAATATTAAATAATAAACTCTATTACATACTTTCTAATTTGTGTTTTCTTGACACCGTTAACAGTACTATTAAATTTATCAAAACGTGTCATCGCAGTTATGCAATACATAACTGATTGACCGCTTTACTTGCTCTAATGAGGACACTATTTTGCCTAAATTGGCATTAAATATGTGGGTAATAAGGTATTATGTTACAAAAACTATGTACTGACCGTACTTTAAAGTAAATTGTATTAAGCAGGGCAATCAAATTTGCCACAAATAATTTTCATAAAGAATGTAATAAATGTGAAAATAATCGGCGCTGTAATAAATTTTACAGCGCCGATTATTTTCACATATACAGCAATTTGTAATTTTAATAAACATAGTAATGTCACAATTACTACTATACACATGTTTATTAAAATTACAAATTATCGTAAATTTCAACTCGTATATGACATGTTACATAATCCGTGGTTTACGATGGTACCCCAAAAGTTTGACCAAAGTAATTTTCAAGATAAATTTGATACTACCCCAATAAAAATTGTACATGCATGAAATATTTTCCATAAGCTTTCTTATCTAGGAAAATACTTCAATAAAGTTTTTATGAAGTGTGACTCGATTTAGATGTCGGCAATATACCTAAACATATTTTTTCAGTCAAGTCAAAAAGCCAAAATTTTTTATTTCATGTAAATCTTTACAGATATTTATGAATAGTCAAAAAAAAAAGTTTAACAAAAATGAGGCCTTAGAGTGCGTTTAGTTAGGCAGCTATTCATTAACAAAAGAACGACAAATATTTATAATATCTCGATATCAGATTTAAAACTTAATCGCGATGAACGGAAATCTTAATATGAAAAATCCTACCGAACCGAACACACACTACATAACCAACTAATGTAAGACTAGGTGGTTAGCTGATTCCATGGACCTGTCAACTGTCAGTACCTTGCAATACTATAAATTTTTTTTTTTTTTTTTAACTAGCTAGTACCTGTAACTTTGTGTGCGTGTGATTAAAAACAATAATACCGCACCACAACCTTCACCGGGCTTGCGTCACTTGTTAATAGTCAATAGTGCTTCTAATAAAATAAAAATTAAAAAAAACATTGGTTTCTGTATGTCGATTTTGGTGAAATAAACGCTAAATTTTAATGTTACTTCCAATAAAACTTCTTATCTTTTAGTAATTCAATTTGGAATCTAATGAGCTTCTACGTGATGGCGACGAACTAATGAATATACAAGCGAGGTTCTACTGATCCAATCGAACAACTATTTCCATGGAACCATGTGTCGCAAGTGTGAAAAAAAATGTCTTCTCTATACAAACTTGTAATATTAAAATGACCAATTTATATGTGGAAGCCAAATTTTTTTTTTTCATTTGCGATACATGGTTCTTTGGGAAAAGTTTTTCGAGAGTCTCATATTAGCCCAATGTACAACCTTTCAAATTCATTATGTATAATATCTTCTCCGTTCATGAGGCTTCTACTGATTTTATTTAAAAAAAAAACTATTTACTGTATAAAAAAGTCTTCAGCAGTTATTCACTGAAGAATTTTAATACCGTTAATATTTATTTTTGCAGTGAATACCCAATAGAATTTCAATAAATAGTAAAAAAAAGTTTTACAGCTGAATTAATTTTACTGTGATACCTTTTTAACAATACGTACCAAAGTTACAGGTACCAATCCCGGGTTATCAAAAGGTTTTGTAAACTCTCTCAAATATTTTTGTTACATAATTCACAGTTTTATTACAAGTACTTTGATAAACTTTTTTATTATTAATTTACAAGTAAAATAAATTGAACAGATTTAATAATAATTTGTTAGCAAAAAATCCATTTATTAACATAGTAAAACTTTTAGGGATAATTTTTTTCGTCCGTTTCAAGATTAATAAGAAAATTTAGTTAAGAGGCTATTAGAAGTATAAAGTCTGAGTTCGAACAAAGTAATTGAAGCTGTTCAAGAAAGCAAAAAATCCATTTTTTATTTTGATGATTGAAATGACAAATCAGTTGCTTTAAACTAACTACACTACGAAGGTCCAGTTAAATTAATAAGGTCAAAGATGATTTTTATTTATGTGAAACATTCGAAATTTGACCTAAAATAAACTTGTTTAAAGAATATTATAAGATTTTCACTCAGATAAAAAAAATACATAAACATTTAAATACCTAACTATTTTTCGTTCATATTGGTTCAAGAGTAATTTCAGCAAAGTCTGCATCGTCTATTGAAGGATCTTAGCCTTCCAAGATCGGCCGTCGGAACTTTTATGGAACGTGTTTTCAAGATGCTGTCGACAGGATTATATAGTATTTGGTTGGGTTACCCAAAGAAAGAGCGTAGTGAACACAGTGAAGGAAAGAGTTGAATTCTGAAAGGCCTTTAACCCTGCTTCGTAGTATCAAGTCTAGGAACACTGCAGTTTACTCATGCCTCCCATCTACGTAATGGACCCGAGCGGAAAATCCATGGAACATTCTCTTTCTCTCTTACTTACGTCCCAAATAACATTTCGAATCTCCAAGAAACTTTATAAACAAATAGTTTAACATAGGTAACCTAGGTAATCCTTGTTTTTACTAGCATTGCTTCTGCTAAAATCAATTGTATATCAACGACATATCAAAGTTAAAATTTGTCTTATTACCCTTACGAAATATGCCATATTTTGTTTTTGATTTGCATAGTTTATTTAAATAAGAATAAGGCCCCTGACATACAACCTTGAAAGATAGACAATCAAGCTAACTAACTATTTGTTGTTCTTTAAATATAATGTTATAAAGGAAATGTAAGACAAAGACTTAGGTTCATCTGGGTAAAAACTATTGTAACACCTACATTTTTTTTTTGTAATTAGGTATAAACAAAAAAAACACAACTATGCCGTGCGGCATAGTTGTGTTATTTTTACAATTCTAGATAATATTTTTAATTTATAGGTCAAATACATAGGTTTTTAGGTAAGTATTTTAATTAAGTTGTTTTATTTTTAAGTAATATTATAATATAAATTGTTCACTAACCTGTTATTAAATAGTTTGTACACAACCTATAAAAGTTTAATGGTGATTATCTATAAATTGTGCGTGTCTCAAACCAAAGAATATTTTGCTGAGATGAACGAAAAATAAGATATATTTTTTTTATAACAGGCGCAACGATTTGCCTCTGTAATTGGTTGATATAGTACCTTTTACCAAAGTAAAAGGAAAGGCCTCAATTCTCCTAAATTAACTTAAGTTCAAGCATCGTAATAGAATTACAATCGCTTAATTTGTCACATAAAATATTCTGCTAACCAACCGTCCATAGAATGACGCAAGTTAATTTAAGAGGAGCGTCTGATGATGCTCTTCGATGCTCATGCTAATTTAACTGCAAAGTATAATACATCTCCCCGCGCATGACTGTGAGTCGGTAACGCTACTATAAATATATATGTAAACTAGCGATGAAGAAATGTTGCAAAAAAAAAATATCGATTGAATCGAAAATTGTGATTTTATTTTTCTAATAGAGCAGGACATGTGACCACCACTGTGATCCACCTGATGGTAAGTGACAATGTAACGTCCAAAAATGTTCTCAACCAATAGTAGTAATGATATATTTATATATATATATATATCTTCACTGGTGCTTTACGGCGCCCGAGACCGCCTAGACAGCCCCAGGGTACCCAGTATGAGTCTACACCGAATAAGTGGCTAGCTGGTCGCGATGTTTTGGATAGACTCAATGACCCATCTATAAACAGTTTCACAAGTTAGTATAGTGAAACCGGGACCGACAGCTTAAAGTGCTCTCCGAGGCACTATAGTGGTAATGATGCTTGCTTCAATTGGTTGATTCTACTATGTCTGCTTGAGAAACTTATTCACGCCTCGCTTAAACGACTCTGGATTAAAGGAAGAAGGGAAAACGCACGCAGTCAAGGCATTCCATTTTTTTATTGTGCGACATATATTATAAGAGTCACCATACCTTTTTGTTCTGGTGGGCCTGTCTTCCACTGTACGTGTATGCATTTTAATGCAAGTGCGTGTAGTAGGGTAACGAAATGGGGAAGAAGGGATGACTTCAAACTGTTCTTAGTGATATATGCGCTAGAATACTCTCAACGATGCAACCTCTCTATGCAGGTGAAAAGGATTTAATTCTCGATTAAGTAGTTCCCTTCCATGATTATTCGAATAACAATCGACAAACTACTGACTGAACTACTAATTTACGTTCCGCCACAGGCAAATATGCGTGCCCTTGTAAATTAATTATTATTAATTAATTAATTAAAATTATTATATATATATATATTAAAAAATTGCCTCCCGCCGCATACCGCAGACAAGGGCACGTATATTTGCCTAGCGAATGGCAGCGGTACATATATATATATATATATATATATATATATTAAAAGATTAGACGTAAGAAAATTATTGTTTTTTATTTCCTTGTTCATAAGAATTATTTTTGGTTTTGTTTTCAAATCAACTAGCTAATAGTTGATTTGAAAAGACATTTTATAATTTTGTTTCAATTAATATAAATACCTTTCTCGTTAAGTAAGAAGATAGAATAGAATTAGACACATTACCTATTTGATCTCTTTTAAACCTTATGACTAATTAAATCAACTTACAATACGAATGGACGTTCCCCTTTTTACTAGACAGACAATTTAATAATATATTATCTCAAAATAACTGCAGTCGTAAGTTGTAACTGTAAAGCGCGGCGAGCGAGCGCACGCAATCACTAGTCTTTTGTAATTACTGATTTAGTACTACGAGTAAGTAATACGAAGCGCACTAGCGTTATAACTAATAATTAATCGTGTCAGTCATTTGTAGCGCGGCCGGCCAGGGGCCTGAGAGAAAAAGTAGGCGAGTCGACATGTCGCGTCGCCTCAGTCAAAAACGTATGGATTTTGACAGTGACAGTAGGCGTGAGGTACGCTGTCACCTGCCAAAGTCTATACAATTTTTATTGAAGGCGACACGACACGTCGTCTCACCCGATTGTTCTCTAAGGCCTCTGGCGACAAATGACACGACGCGCGGTCCTACAAATTTGTTATACTTATTTAAATCAGTAATTACAAAAGACTATTGATTGCGTGCGCTCGCTCGCCGCGCGGTTTTAGTTACAACTTACGACTGCAGTTATTATGCGATCGGCGCTGTGTATTATATACTATAGTCGTAAAACTAAATCAGTAATTACAAAAGAAGATAAGTGCGTACGCTCGTCCGCCGAGCGGTTTTTATTCGATAATAATCGACTAACTTTAAAAATAATCTACTAAATTCGATCATAATCGACTTCGATTGTTATCGACTATATTGAACAATCGATTGATTCGATTAGTTTTAGTAATAATCGCTCATCGCTAATGTAAACCTTCCCCCTGACTCTCAATAAGAAGAACAGCACATATGAGATTATAGCTACAATTTAGGCAGCAAAGCAACAGCCAAAACTGTTCTCTACCCCTAAACTTTAAAGGATTTGAAAAAAATGGTCTCATTTTATTAAAAAGAAAATATACGATCTGTCTTGATATTTTATAGAAATTATTTTAATATGATGGATTTTTTTATTGTTTCGGATTTCAGGGGTTGATTTTTTTTTCCTATACCAAACTTAAAAAAAAGTAAAACGTACAAGCCTAGCTATCGATTATATTTATAACGCCTCCAAAAATCCATGAATGTTTAAATTGGGGGTAACAATTAAGACCAAAAAGTCGTTAATGCATGGGAAATGTTTGATCAGACGCCCCTCTTAAGAGAATTATGGCCAGAACCCTAAAAAGTTTGCAATAAGATTTACAAATCTACAATTTAATGGGATCTTTCAATCGAATCGTCCGTTCGAGCAGATGGCAACTACCCATTTATTTAGTCGTTAATCTCAAAAGCTAGATTTGAATAAAAAACTTTGAAATGTCTTCAGTAGTTTAGAATAAATGAATAAAATAGAAAGCGGAATACTTTTCCGACCGCAAGAAAATACATAAGCTTTGTGCATAATTTACAATGCTAAGTAGGGGTAGATTGAGGGGGCAGGAATTAAATCGCCGCTAATTATATTTTATTTATTCAAAGTTTCAGAAAAACATGACAAAAAAATATTCTGTTGAATACATAGTATTAGTTTTGTTGACATAGATCCCTAGTCACATTACCTGTGTCGCGGTGACTAGTCCCTTTCTAGTTTCTAGTACACGGTCTACAACTTAATAATTTTGTATTTAGGTATGTATTAAAATTTCGATATTAAACAACTAAGAAAAATAAAATAATACAAACGAAAATGAACACACAGTAAGCAATAACAAAAAGTATTTGTAAAATACCCAGAGCCTATAGAAAATACAAAGTAAAGTGTAATAAGTTTAATAAAAAAGTGAACCAACAAATTATTAATAAGGAAAACAACAAAAAATATATAAAACAAATATTGGTATATTTATATACCATAATGACAATATAATTAATTAGGTACCTAAATATAATAAAAAAAAACTTTAAGGTGGAAGGTCCTATAACTTCGCTAGACGGAACCGACCCATACAGATGCAAAAACCGTCAAGTGACCCAGTCATGATTCGATTTTAGTACGTGGGTTTTAAGGAGACAATTGCATAGTTTTTTTGTAAAGATGGTAATCTACTTTCAGAGTTAGGAAAATATTTCATTGAACGGGTATTTATCATTAAAACTATTTTATAAATATGACCCGTTGGGAAAAAGGCTTTTTTAGACAAATTTTTCTACAGTAGAATTATCCTGGGAAGTCAAATACTAAATACTTAGCTAAGTACTATTAACAAATTTACTGCTTATTTTATCTTAATAAATAAAAAAAGCATATGAATTGCATTTTCGATATTAAACTATACCTAATGTAAAAATTGATGAATTTATTTAAGGACGAAGGGTGACTTTTGTGTGAATAAATAATATCTTTTGGGTAAAAACGCTATTATAAAGGTATACCTATTATTAGGTATACCTATTATTAGGTATACCTTTATAATAGCGATTTTACCTAAATATAAAATACTGTAGAATACGGAATTATATGTTTCAAATAATTCTTTAATACAATTAGGATTCAAAAATTAACTAATAAATTGTATTATTTATAATGCTTAGTTTATAATTTAGGTTTCTTCAGTGTTTAACATAGTAGACCCAAATTAATTCTTTATAAATCTCTTTAATCCTAAATAAATTTAGCAGTCCCTACGTACAGATATACGTGGTGGCTGAGTTAGTTAGACCTTGGACTTAAAAACACTTAGGTCCCTGGTTCGAATCCCGGTGTGTACCAATAAGTTTTTAATTTAAAAAAACAAATACATTTGTTTGACAACACCACTATAGTGCCTCGGAGAGCACGTTAAGCTATTGGTCCCGGTTTCACTATGCCAACTTGTGAAACTGTTTATAGATGGGTTATTGAGTCTATTCAAAACATCGCGACGAGCTAGCCACTTGTTTGGTGTAGAATCATACCAGGCTACGACGAGGTGGGATTAAAACCCCTCCATGCTCCCGGGCGCCGTAAGGCACCCGTGATGATATGTATATGTATGTATGTACGTACAGATAAAAAAAATCGTTTTTAATTTATTTCCTGTATATTATAACAACACAGTTTTTTTGGTTTCTATAATTATAAAACATTTCTTAATAATTATAAAGCAAATAGACTCGGCAGTTGTTACAACCTCAAAACAAAGACAAGTAAATATAGAACCATATTTTACCTAGCGGCCCCAGCCTAGTGGTTAAGTCACTGCGCAACTGATAACAAGGTTAAGCAGATGACAATAAGACCTGCCTGGGATGGGTGACCGCTTTATACAACGAGGCTATTTCACCATAAACACCGCAACAAGCTCGTCACTTGTTAGGTGTTGCCTCCGAATACCATCGGCGAAATGAGGATGGGTTAATCCCTTCGTTGGACCCTGAGGCCATTTAAACGGTTCTCGGGAGGCAAATTGGCACCCGTGATGCTATTAATTTAATAAAAAAATTACCTAGCTGTTGATTGTACTAGAATAATTAGAGAAAAAAACTTACCGAAAAAACAACAGCAAAACACTAAAGTGTATAATGTAATAAATATAGCGCGAACATCAGTTCTGTCAAATATGTACTCGTCATCCTGTATCGAGTATTGAGAATGATTGTAATCGGAACTGTTTAAAATATTCACTTTTGCCACTTCACTATTTCCGCTGATCCACGAACTGTTGTGGGTGTCTTCTCCCTTGGTGTATTTGAGGCTCGAAGTGATTGAAAACCCTGATATGATCATATTTACAGTTTTGGCACTTCGTTCTGTAAAAGTTTGTGCTTCATTTTATCTTGTCAATTGTTGACATTGGTAATGTGTCTGAAACAAAAAAGAAAGAAAAAAATTAGACAACGTGGTAATTCTAGCGTATATTGCCTACTCTACCAAGAGGCGCCCCCTCAGGGATTTTATGTCTTTAATTTAATTTGTTTATTTCCAAAGTTAATGTATAGTTCTCAAATTTGTTTTTTATTTTTTAAATTATAAAAATACATACAATTGATAAATACAAATAAATCTATAAGTACATTTTTTTTATTGGAGCACGGCATGTGACTACCTTGTGGTGAGCAGACCTACAAAGTCCATGAATGATGGGGTCAATCAATAATTGTTGTTAAACAGCATTGATTGCTTCCACTATGCCGGCTAAATGATGCGATTACGAAATGGGCGGCGACAAAGACGAATTGCATTACGAGTACTTATATTTTAATATAAGTACTCGTACTCGCTGCCTTATCGTCAATTAAACCATCCATTTCGTAACCGCACCATTAAAGGAGACTACCACACGACAAGAAATCGATTCAGTAATCTCCTGAAAGCCGGTGAACCCAAAGACTAAAATCGAAACATGACTAAGTCACGGTTTTTGCATCTGTATGTAACGTAAAATAAAAATGTATAGAGTTTGATAAAAGTAATTTAGGTTTTTAAATGCATTCAGACAGATATTAGAAAACCATTTCAGATTTTAATTAATGTAACAAAAATCTATATTTTTTTAATGTGTTACAATTTAACCAAGTGCCTTGTGACCCGGGAACTGAAGTGTGGACTGATGGGGATAACAGCACTATTGTGCTGTTATCCCCATCAGTAAACTCAATTTATTAATTGAGTTAAATAATTTGTAACCCACCCAGGGGCGTAGCTACTGCCGTATTTGCCGTATCAGTTATACGGGGTCCCCGGGCCACAGAGGCCCCCAACGTGCGTAAGCACAAATTAATAAAAACTTCCCAAATATTGTTTTAATTCAAAAATGACAAAAGTCCCCATGGCCCGCCAAGGCACGCTACGCCACTGAACCCACCCATGTGTTGCTTCATTGCACCGGGGTGGCTTTACAACGGGCGAAAATCCTCGGAACACCGAGGTCGCTCCTTGATGCCTGTGGAAGACCTAGACTTCTTGCCGCCTTCTGGAAGGAGCTGGGCTGCCTAGAATAGTCAGCCTACTTACGCAAAAAGGCCTAATCTCTTGGCTTTTTGCGGAAAACGAGCCTGCCATGAACATGAAAAGGCTGAAAATATAGATGAAGGAGAGGTCTGTGGTTATAGAGACCACAGACCTCTCCTTCATCTATATTTTCAGCCTTCTTCATCGATTTCTTGCCAACCCATTAGTGTGCGGTTACGAAACGGGCAGTTGTTTTAATAATAAAGCGGAGTATTAAAAATTCGTCATTATCGCCGCACAATTTAGTCGACATACTTATTTAGTATGATCGATTAATGCTGTTAAATAATGTACCTATTAATCGACCCGATTCATGGACTTTGTATGTCTGCTTAACATTAGTTAGATAGAAAGTCCCCATGCTCGAATAACAAAAATATAAACACCTTAGTTTATAGGTATAAATCATCAAATATGATAGTTTTATTCACGTTAATAAAAATGTCTGAAGTCAGATTTATATGTTCATCACGTATAAAATATAGAGGAGCAAATAGTAAAAGAAATTTCTTTTACTATTATACGTAGGTATAAAGATACACAGTGAATTTTTAAAGTACCTCAGTTTGCATTTATCAGCGAGGCGACGTAAATTTAGAAGTGGATTGAAATTTTATTCAAACCTAAGTTACTGAAATCTTTTTTAGTTTATACATATATTTATCGTCACAATTTCTTCGTTTATTGTAATTATGTAATTATTATATTAATACACAAAAATAAAACACGTTTTTATTTATAGACTTCGTATCACCGAATGAAATGAGAATGGGTTAAAAACTAAATAAAGTGTAAGATGACAGATATTCAAAGATCACTAAAATTATGTTTGTACGGTCGAAAGAATCACAAAGGGTATACCGTCGTTATACATACAAAATAACTTAATTTTAATTTGTAGCTTTTATTTAGAATTTTTCCTATTATTTTCCTTTCCAACCACCCCTGTATATAAGCAAAAAAAAAAATTTGAAAGTCTAAGGAATGGGGCGTTTCAATAATATTAAAATCCATAGCTTGATCTGTTGTAATAACCAACTACGGACGGAAAGGCGCGAATGAATCATTACCGTAAGTAGATTATTAAAGTAAACCACCTTTAATAATTTAATTTAATATTAAATTATAAATTAAATTGTAAACCACATTATTTTGCAAGCCTAGTAGGCTAATTCTGTAGACACAACTTATATTCTACCATCTTGTAAACTCGGAATTATTGCAAATAAATAATTTCATTTCATGGAAATTTCTTATTCATAAAAACTTATTGAAGCCTTGAAGAACACTTTAGTTATCGATTGTTTTGTCACTTTTACACATCTTCATTTTTGTTGCTAAATAAAAGAGACAAAACCTTCTATAAGTAAAGTGCTCTTGAAGGACTCAATAAGATTTTATGAATAAGACTCAACGCTCCCAACCAAAAAATATAATTATAGTTGTAAAGGCATTTACGAGTAAGTATAAAAGCTTTACTACTTGTGTGCCTGTTACGTATCGCCGTAAACGTGAGCAACAACCAATAGGATCGCGTTATTCAATCCTGTTACCAAAATTAAAGCGGCGCTATTGGTTGTTGCTTACGTATACGAATACATAAACGTATACGCATACCTATGGTAGAGCCTCTGGTCACACCTACATTCTAAAATAAGTTGACGATTTTTATTTATTATCTTGTTTTACTGAGATATTTCCTGACATGTTATAAAAAAACAGCAGTCTAGCATTTCAAGGTAAACCTCACAAACCCACGTGAATAAATATAATTTAAAAATAAATAAAGATTACCCTGTACCTACTGTAACGTTCCTTGAGAGATTTCCAACGTTTTCATGTACAAAATATCGTTTGAGAGGATTTAATCTCAGTGAAATTGTAAACGAACTGTAATATTTTAAGCCTACAATATTATTTTTGTAAAGAATTTCGCTTTTGTGGTTATTAGAAGGTTTAAAATAGGTATGTAGGAATAATTTTAGGTTAAGTATTTTTGGCATTAAGTAGATATTATTAAAGGGCTCCCGAGAAAAATTAAAAAAAGAAAATATTGTTTATATATATATATATTTCTGAAGCCCGTATTTTTAAATCTCATTGGGAGACTAAAGTATCATACCGCGAGTTACCCGCAAAGCTAAGTGAAAATTTGTTGGGAAAAAATAAATTAAAGAAAAACAATTTTTTGTTTGTTTTAACACGCTAATCTCTTGGGACTAGCTGTCAAATTAAAAAAAACATTTGATTTCTAATTAATGAGGAAGACTATATAGATAAAGCAATGGTACATAAAATGTATGTCGGGGAGGCAATCGGATTACGAGTGGTAATCTGGGCATTGGAGTGGTACAGAGCCTCCTCGTATCGGCCGAATTGACCTCAAGTGGACTGGGGGCTGTGATGTTAGTGGTGGGACATTTTTTTTTTAACGAAGCAACCGGATAAAAATGCGGTTGCTTGAAATACTATGACAATACCTTATTTTTTTTGCTAGCCGAAACACGCAAACAGTTAGCGTTAGCGATAAAAAAAAAGTTGTGAGGCAACCGCTGCAAAATTGGTGAACATACTTATTGACGCCAATCAAACGTTGACAAAAATTTCCATCCTATCCTGATGAGAAGTTTCGGAGAAGCAACCCTTCAAAGTCGTCGAATAATGATATTTTCAACTATAATTCAAAAAAACATAGTAAAATTGGTTTAAATCGGATGTGATTAGAAATTTAAACTGTTATAAGTACAAATCATTCATTAATGACAAATTCAACAAAACATAAAATGTCGACAAATAATAAATCTAGAAATACGAAGAAGCTGAGACAGATAGTATAACAATATTTATTACATAAACAACCTCGATGTTTTATTTCATAATAATAATAAATAAACATATCTAATTTATAGTTTAAATATTTGAATTAATTATTGATGCTATGCCAAACCAATAAAAAAAAAACAGATTCTTCAGTTCGCATATAGCATTTAATTTCTGAATTAAAAGAAGAGGAATCAATTGAAGTATACCCTCGCTGTTTACACGAGTATTTAATTAAAAAGTGCAAAGCTAAATTAAATACAATGGGTTTCCGACGATAATAAAAAAATCTTAATTTTATTTATTATTTCAAATATATAGTCTAAAATAAGAAACTAATTTCGTTTATTTTTTAAATACAAACATGGTTTTTGAGATATTAATATTTGAAATCTAAAAAATCTGTGTGACTTCACAAGCACCCTAAGAGACATTGAAAATAGTACTATTGGATAAAAGTGGTGCGATATGCACTTTTATAAAATAAATGACAAATATATCTATCTAATAAAAAACTGCGTGACTTCACAAGTAATAGACTAATAGACCTATATTAGACTAATAGACGTTGAAAACAGATAAAGGTGCTATATGATCTATACTAATATTATAAAGCTGAAGAGTTTGTTTGTTTGTTTGTTTGTTTGAACGCGCTAATCTCAGGAACTACTGATTCGAATTGAAAAAATATTTTCGTGTTGGATAATCCATTTATCGAGAAAGGCTATAGGCTATATTACATCACGCTACGACTAATAGGAGCGGAGTAACAAAGAAAAATGTTGCAAAAACGGGGAAAAATTATTCCTTTTAAGAGCGTACGCTGCGTAAACGGTTTAATTTAAACGCGCAGACAAAGTTGCGCGGGTCAGCTAGTATAAAATAAATGACTAATATAGTCTAATATATTTTTATGTACCTATCTAGCCGCATGGTAATTGCTATTCCTATAGGTAATAATAAAAAAAAAAGTTCACAAGATTTCTTGTAAAGAAGATGAGTTTCAAGAAACACGTATACCACTCATAAACTGTAGAGTAGGTATTACGGGTCCAAATTTTCACTTCGCTTCGCGGCAACTTATTGTGACATTGACATGTCAACTTCTCAATTGATTTTTATTTCTAAAAAACGCCTGTTTCCTTTGCCAACGTGATAATGACGTATCACAAAAATAATAGATACAAATTTTTAAAGATGAAAATTTAAAAACCTGTTTTAAATAATTGATAATAACCAAATTAGTTACTTATTTAAGGCAATATTTTATAATTTTGCTTTGAAAAAAATAATTTTATTAGTAACCAAGTAAGATAGAATGATAAAAATCTATTCTTGCTAAAGGATATTTGATCCTGTCAGCGCTATATCATATTTTAGGGAAGTCCCACTGACAGAACCAAAGCATTCAAAGCCGAAAAATGATGTATACCTATATTATGTGGTCTAAAGTCCAGTGAATAAGTTTAAAATCCCTTAAAATATTGACATTAAGGTTAAGAATATTTTATCGAATATTAACTCAAAAAAGAACTACATAACATTCACTTACATTGAGTTAACACAAAATAATATTACAAAAATTACAAACTATCATAGTCGTCAT
Organism: Monopis laevigella; assembly: GCA_947458855.1. Lineage (NCBI taxonomy): Eukaryota > Metazoa > Arthropoda > Insecta > Lepidoptera > Tineidae > Monopis > Monopis laevigella. Next base: position 15,587,339 of record OX381583.1, on the reverse strand, counting down.
TTAATCACATATTTAAACATAAAAAAATAAAATATATGTACTTAAGTAAATTAAAATGATTATTTATAATGTACATATAATTTTTATTAATTATTACATATTTATAGAATAATTGTGTATATTATATAGACTCTTAATGCAAATTCTTCTTTATCGCCGCTTATTTCGTAACCGCATCATTTAGCCGGCATAGTGGGAACATTAGCGCAACCACTAGTCTACAGAGGCTGCCATATAACGTAGTACGTACTAGTAGTAGTAGTTGCGCCTTTGGCGTGATATCTGAGGTCGTTGGTTCGATTCCTACCCACTGCATAAAATTGTGAACAGTTTGTCATTGCCTAGGGGTCCCCATCATTATTTATTATACATGCCTCCTTTCTGTAAAAATATAAATAAATAAATGCGTTTACACCTAAATACGAAATATCTTTTTAAAACATATTTTACAAAAATATGTACTTACTTCTTAGTAAAACACTATTATAGTAATTTGTATTGTTTAGCATTTATTTATCTATTTATTTAATGATTTCTTTAGAAACACATATCATCATTTTATTTATTTGTATTTTTGACGCTTAGGTTAGATAACCGCAGCGTAACCAGAGGAGGGGTTTTTATATAATAAATATCACCAAGGATGCCTTAGACGGCCCCATGATACCCAGGGGATGGGGTTTAAACCCACCTCGTTGTAGCCGATGTACACCGAACACGTTTTTATGTAGTTGGAAGCCCTAAAAGCATGGTTGGAGTTCGTCACTCCATTGAGCGGAGCCTACTCTTGCCATGATAAAGGCTTTGAGAGTATGCCATCGCTCAACTTTGCCATTTGGGTGTGGATGATAGGGTGTTGTTAATGATATAAAAGTTTGGATGATGTAAGCCAGCAGGGGAAAGAATCGTTGCTGGACTGATCACTGATAAATCAGTCGAACAAGGATCGCTTGAGGATGCGGAATAGCCTACAATGAAAACATTTTATTAATTTAGGAGACCAAAATTTTAAAAATAAAATATATAAAAAAAATAGATACGGCGAAATACGGCGAATGCTGAAATCTCTGCGTTGAAGACTCGGTGAATGGTCTTAGCATGCTTGAGTAGTGTTACGTCTGACTGGCATGATGGACAGCAACACAGTCAGGAATCGGCGCGATTGGGTAGCAACATGGTCAGGCAACGGCGCACTTGGTCAGCACTGCGCTCAAGCAGCGGCGCGCTTGTCCGCAGCTGTTCGAAATTTTGGTACCTCATTCCAATGTAGTGCTGCGGCAGTGTTCACAAAAACACGGAAGAGTGACGTGATGGAGATGACGTCGGGCATGTTAATTTATTTTGTATAAAGTATGATCTTATATAGTAAATTTGATTTTAAATAAAGAACATAATTATAAAAATGTGACATGTGCAGATGATCATTAAATTGATTTAATTAATTTATTTTTAAATAGCATTGGATGCAAGTCCATTAGCCGTTAAATTGATTTGAACATGGAATGATTAAAAAATGTAATAATTTAGTTGCATGTAGCAAAGGCTAAACTAATATTTTATTTCAAGTAAATCGCAGTTGTTCTCGAGATTTTCATTCAAGCAAACAACTGACAAAATATTAATAAAAACAGGAACATCTTAAAAATTGCAAATATATTACGAGTATTACGACTCATTTAAAACAAAATTAATTTAGCAGAATAAATTTAATAGCATGATCTTCGAACAAATTATATACTTATCTATTGTAAATGTAATGACATAAAAATTACTTTTGTTTGACGGAAGAAAATAAATATAATTAAGTTACTAAGAAAGCTTTCAGAAAAATGTTAAGTTTAAATTGATTTAGTGGAAAAAGGAAAAGAGATTTACTGTTCTCTAGTATTTGGAGACAACTCTGTTCAAATTGGTTTCACGCGAGAGTCCGCGAGACCCTTTTTTATTGCCTTAGCCAATAGTTATTACAGAACATTCATTCTTTCCGTTTTTATTAACGATTGTCCTTCGAAATAAATAGGTCACAATACACGTGCTGTCAAGTAGGTACGTGAAGTAATCTCGATATTAGGGTTCCATTTAATATAGAGTACTACTTACTCTATATTAAATGGACTTACTCTTACTCTATATAATATAGAGTACTACTTACTCTATATTATATATTATATTTATGGAGTATATTTGTTTGACAACACTACTATAGTGCCTCGGAGATCACGTTAAGTAGGGTAAGTCTTATTTAACTAATGCAAAATAAAGTAAATTTCTATGAAAAAGGTCGCAGGAAACCGATGGTTACAGGCAGCGCAAAACCGGTCGTTGTGACGATCCTTGGAGGGGGCCTATGTCCAGCAGTGGTGGCGTAAAAGGCTGGTATGATGATGATGATATCACTCGTCGCTATTAAATTCTATTGTAAATAAATAATAAAAAGAACTAGTGTTTTATCTAAATATGAAATTCTTTTCAATATGGAATATTTGTATTTAACCATTCTTTCACACAAATCTATATTAGGAAATAAATGACTAGTATTTTGTATTGTTGAAAATATTTAATTTTAAATTTAGAGAGAGCGACAATGTTCTTAGCTATCCATTCACCGTGCGGGTGCCGGGTCCATCGCGTGGTTGGAAGGCAGGGGAATAAACTAAAGCGTTCCCGTGGCTTGAGACCGCGAAGTAGGTTTAAAGTTTTTGAACTCTCACCTGCACTGTGTTCACTACCCTCTCTACTCAGCCAAATACTATATAAAGTTATTTAAACAAAAGCGTAATTTTTAAACCTTTTTAAAATTATGTATTATATTATTTCCATAGAAATACACATTGGAAGCTGTTCAAGCCTTAAGCTGTCGGTCCCCATTTCACTATACCAACTTGTGAAACTATTTACAGATGGATTATTGTGTCTATCCAAACATCGCAACGAGCTAGCCACTTGTTGGGTAAAGACTCATACCATCGGCTACGACGAGATGGGATTAAAACCCTTTCGTCTAGGTGATCTTGGGCATCGTAAGGCAACCGCAATGACATTTATTTAAGTACCTATATAATATATAATAAAATCCCTGCCTAGTGGTTAAGTCACTGCGCAACTGATAACAAGGTTAAGCAGATGACAATAAGGCCGGACCTGGTATGGGTGACCGCTTTATACAACGAGGCTATACCATCATAAACACCGCAACAAACTCGCCATTTATTAGGTGTTGCCTCCGAATACCATTGGCGAAATGAGGACGGGTTAATCCCTCTGCTGGGTACCTTGAGGCCGCTTAAACGGTTCTCGGGAGCCAAAAAAGGCACCCGTGATGGTACCTATATAATAATATATTGATCATGCCATACATATTAGACAAACTAAGCTCTAGCACCGAAGAAATAATAGTACAAGTAGCTCTAGGCTTTTACTTACTGTATCATACCATACCAAAAGCAACGATGGTAATTTTATTTTTATTTCTTATTGGACCACGGCATGAGACATTTGTATATAATGTCTCTATTTTGTAAAATTCTTAAATTTACCAACACATGTTGGTAAATGCTAAGACTAACTAGTAAAACCTAGGATTCACCAACGAACGGTAACATATACATGGTGAATTTGAAAGGATGTGCTTTGGGCTAATATGAGGTTCTGTGTTGATAAGTTTAAGAATTTTACAAAACAGAGACATTATTTCGGGCTTTTACCATTAAATTATGGTACATGCTAGGTTTTACCGATGACGGTTGGTATATGTTGTTTTTTTAAATAAAACAATGTATTCATAAACTTAATTTAACGATGTATAATAATAATTAAAACTATGTAAGGTTTTTATTGATAGATAGGTAATTGAAATACCTATCAATAAAGATGTGTCTCTTTCTTCTTCGAATGTTAAATATGTAAGTCGTTATAACAAACGTAATGCCTAATTTCTGCTTTCTCTTTTTCATCGGCATTTTTTTTTTAATGAACACGGCATGTGACTTTTGTCTACCTGATGTTAAGCAGACCTACAAACTCCATGAATGATAGCTTTATAATCATATCGATTCTATTAAAGTGCGCGATAACGAGTAAAACGATCAACTGCGACCACGACCTCCTGATACAACACCAACTGCCTACCCACTAAACCACCGGATATACTTTTAAAAACATGGTAAGTAAGTACGGACAACGTTCACTGCTATTTTTTTCATTTAAGTACCTACAGAATCCCAAGAAAATGTAAGGCGCCGTTTACACGAACGATTAAATTAAGCGAAAAAATCGTTCGTGATTTTTTACCTACCTTTTAGATTTTAAATGTCTGTGTACTAAGTGTTTTCTCACTGATTAATTAAATTATTTTTTTAGAGTTGTCAAATTCAGATTGTCATTTCTCATCTTTTGTTTGCATAAAACATTTGTCATTTTATTCATATATACTTTTTCTGAATGAATCTGTCTGTTCAGAATGTAATGTACGGGAGATTGAATTCTTATACGCAGCTGGTTTCTACAATTAATAACTTTTCTCGTACGTCACATCCCATCTGTTTCAAATTAGTTACATAATACTATGCAGCGTGTTCAATACACGCAAAATGAGAAACTATTTAATTTTTATATCGATAGTAAAATCGTTTATTTTTTTAAATAATGACTCACTTATTAAACATAGAGGTGCAATCAATAAGTTGAACTGGAGTCTTACAGAAAAACAACTCTATTCCATCGATGGAATCTCCTTTAGTCAAAAGGGTATGGATTTTGACAGTTGATAGCAAACGTCACGCCTAGGGAACCGACTGAAAACAGTCAAAATCTGTATTAATTTAACTGATGGTGATTGATATAATCATCAATTTCTCTAAGGCCCCAAGATTAAACTTTGCCTTTTTTTACTAGAGCTCGGTATTTGGCCTGTGTGGCCACACTTCTATCTGATAACTTATACGACACAGACTATTAAATATCCGTAATTGAGATAAAAATAAAATAATTAAATTAATGAATATACTTCCATTAATTCCTCTGCAGCCGTATTACCTCTTTGAATTTCTAGCCCTATGCGTTGGAAAAAGTAGGCTCTAGCACGTCGGTCACCTGATTACTATTAATAATTATCCCAACAGATAGAAAATGCTAGAGGTGACCAAGGGCCAAAAGTTTCCACTGCAGGCCAAAAAAAAAAAAAATCAAAAAATCAAAATATTATTTATTTCATGTAAATCTTTACAGATATTTATGAATAGTCAAAAAAAAAAAAAAAAGTTTTAACAATAAGGTCTAGAGTGCGTTTGGTTAGGCTGCTATATATATATATATATATATAACCATTATAGATTAATTAATAAAAGGTGTCATAAATAAAAGTATTGAAAAAACCAACCAACCGAACGCACGCTACATAACCAACTAGTGTAAGACTAGGTGGTTAGCTGATTCCATTGACCTTCCGATTATCATCTGCCATACAAGGGTGCTACCGAGGCGACCGACCTCACCAACCGTATCCACGCCTTAAATATTAGTTCTTATATTATCATTATATTGGCTGTAGATATTTTTAAATGACCATCAATCGCATTAACATAGTTATATGGATCGGTATCTTTAAGGGCGTAAACACTAGTTGTAAAGTCGATCCCTCCGGAGACACCCCGGAGAAAAAGGTACCAGCAAGTAAAAAACTCTGGTGCTTCACACAAACTAACAGAGGAATATAGCCATTGAGTTACCGATATGCATATCGCAGCATACATTAAATGCTCTAACCCTACTAAAAGCATGCGCAAAACACCCTATGGCAGATTATTTAACAGTTTAGCAATTGGTTGCTGTACCAATGTACAGAACTGCAAATACTAAAGAGTACAGGCACTTTACTAAATAATAATATATAATAACAGAGTACCTGCATAATGTAAATATTAATAAGTAATCATAAGATATACCTTATCCAAAGATAAAATTTAAATATAATAAAAAATAAATTAAGTAATAATAAGTTATTACAATATCAGATTTAACATACCTACTAGGGTACTCATTTGAAAAGGCAATACTAGTTGTGAGACCTCAATTGCAGATCAGAACGGGTCCAGACATCTTTATCATTAATATAGTCATTAACTCTATAGTAAGCCCTATGGATTAATGTTTGTTTAATACAATTTTTAAACTTTATTTCACTTAAATCTATAATACTTTTAGGTAATTTATTAAATAACCTTATACTGTTAATGACAAAACATTTATTAGTTTTTTGCAGTCTAAACTTTGGAATATCAATTTTATCTATATTTCTTAAGTTTAAATTATGCCTGTCGCCATTTTTACTAAACATACTTAAGTTTTTCTTGACGTACAATAAATTCTCATAAATATATTGAGATGGTAGTGTCAGTACATCAATCATAGGAAATGTTTCCCGGAGAGAATCACGAGCTTTCATGCCATATATTGCCCGAATAGCCCTCTTTTGTAAAATAAATATACTATCAAAATCTGCCGCGGATCCCCACATTATAAGACCATACGTCATTATACTGTGAAAATAGGCGAAGTACACTAGTCTGGCTGTTGCAACATCAGTTAATTGTCTGATTTTTCTGACTGCATATGCAGCAGAGCTCAATCTATTTGATAGAGTATTTATGTGAGCTTTCCACTGTAGTTTGGAATCGACTGTGATCCCTAAAAACACAGTGGAGTCAACAAATTCCAGATCAGTACCACCTAACTTCACTGTGGAATTAATACCAGTTACGTTGGGGAGCGTAAATTTTAGACACTTAGTTTTCTTAGCATTTAAAACTAAATTATTCGCGGTGAACCACTTCGAAACCATTTCCAGAGTGTCATTTGCTGATGATAATATATTATCTTTTCTACTAACTTTAAACAGTAGAGATGTATCATCAGCAAATAGCACTATCTGCGCCATCTCCTGAACCATATGTGGAAGGTCATTGATGTATACTAGGAAGAGGAATGGTCCTAAAATTGAGCCTTGCGGAACACCCATCTTTACAAGGGCCCCTTCGGATAGACAGCCATCAATATTAACACCTTGAGTTCTATTGGAAAGGTAAGATTTTAATAGATTTAAAGCTAAGTCGCGAATACCATAAAATTCTAACTTATCTAACAAAGTTTGATGATCAACACAATCAAACGCCTTAGATAGATCACAGAAAACACCAACGAGGTCCTGAGAATTTTCCCATGCATCGGTTATTTCCGCAATCAAACTTGTACCGGCATTTGTTGTGTTTCTTCCTTTTGTAAACCCGTATTGTTGATCATGTAACAATTTATTTCTATTAAAATGACTTAAAAGTTGACCGAGAATTATTTTTTCGAATATTTTACTTAAGGCTGGCAGGACAGAAACAGGACGATAATTATTTGGATCTGTCTTACAGCCGGACTTGAATATGGGAACTATTTTACTATTCTTCATAAGATCGGGAAAAATTCCTTCATTAACACACCCATTAAAAATATCAGCAAGTACCGGTCCTATAGTATTAATGATTGGTTCTATAGCTTTGACCGACAACCCCCATACATCTTCAGTTTGCTTCTTTTTCAACATTTTAAAGTGTTTAAGAATATCCTCATTTGTGACATGTTTAAAAGTAAAATTAGGTATTTTTGGTATTTTAATATATTGTTTTAAAAATTCCTTAGCAGTACTAGCTGATGATTCAATACTGTTCGTGATTTGTAATGGAATATTAGTAAAAAATTCTTCGAATAACTCAGCAACTTGTTTATTGTCCGATATCATAACTCCATTATGTCTAATTGAAATATTATTTTGCCTAATTAGATTTTTTCCAGTTTCAGTGTTTATCATTTTCCATACACACTTGGATTTATTATCTGACTGTTTGATTTTAGATCCAATATAAATAGATTTTGCTATGATACAAACTTTTTTAAATAATTTTGAATAATTCCTAACATAATTGTGGAAACTTTGGTCAGATGTGTATGATCTTTTGTCATATAGATCATAAAGTGTATCCCTACTTATTCTAATGCCCTTTGTGGCCCAAATAGCAAAATTTAATTTCTCATTAATTTTTTTTGTTTTTATTTGACATACTTTATTAAATTCTTGATCTATTATTTTATGTAGATTCGCGTATGTAATATCTGGCTGATTAATATTATATATGAAGCTGGACATTTGCTTTATTATGTTGTCATTAAAATAATTGAGTCTATTAACTGTTAACGGCCTGTATTTAATAATTTTATTTATGGGTTTAATTTGAGACTGAAAGCTAACCAACAAACATTTATGGTCAGAACGCACACCTGTAATAACAGAATTACTTAAGAGTGAACAATTGGTAAATATATTATCTATGCAAGACCGACTAGTTGAAGTGATCCTAGTTGGCTCCATGAATACATTATTTAAATTAAAGGAATTAAACAATGATATTAGTTTACATTTGTCGCTGTTATTTATTAAAATATCTATATTGAAATCCCCACATATAAAAATTTGTTTATTTAAGTCAAATACTTTTGACAGGACATCCTCCATTATAGTAATAAAATTAGATAATGCAGAGGCGGGGGGTCTGTATATGCATAGAATAATATAAGTATCCATCTCCGCACATGAGATCTCACAAACACGTTCGACTGATAGTTTTACAATATCCTTCCGCTCTTTGCATTTTAGTGATTCTTTAATTAAGATAATAGATCCACCTCCCTCACCGGAGTTTCTATTGAAAAAACTAGCAACTACAAAGTTATTTATACTGAAACACATTTTCTCTGCTTTTAGCCAGGATTCTGTAAAACACATCAAATCTAAATCATATTTTTCAATTAATAATTCAATGTCAAGAACCTTGCTAGAGAAGCTTTGTATATTTTGGTGTATTAAGGTAAGTTTACAATTGACCTTCTCTGTTGTCACATCTATAAGTTTAAAATAGGTTGTACCACAACATTATTAGTACTAGTACTAAATGATGAAGTGGAGTCAATACTTAATAATATATTATTGGCTACCAATGTAGCAATACTTTTTTGTACCTTCATAGGTAGTTTAAAGCTATCCTGGGTCATATTAATATTCTTAACAAATTTGTTAATATCAAATAAAGTAAACAAATTATTGTAACATGTCAAATTATACATGCAATTATTTAAATAATGTATATGTTTATTCTGTGTGGTGGAATATTGGTTTGAATAAAGAAATGTACATATTGTAACATTCCTTACTCCAATTTCAGACAAAAGATCCACACTGTCCAACAAGTCTTTTTTGCTAGTGTTCAATCCATTTCCTACCATAATAACTATATTACTATAAGAATTGTAAAATTTGGAGGAAATGGATTTTACAATATTCTTAAAACTATTACCTGGCATACAATAGTTTGTCACAGAATGATCTAAATTATAATTAAAATATTGTCCTATTCCTGTACCAATACTGTCTGTGAGTAGCAAGGTGTTGTTGGTTATGTCCCTTGACGGAGTCACACTGGAATAGGATAAGGATGATCCGGGCTCTGATAAATTTGCTTGATTTTCGCAGGAGCAACAATTCTTATTTACAAATGAGTCAAATCTATCAGCATTATATTTGCTCAATTGAAGAATCTCATCCATGTTTTTTATTTGCTCAGCGAGGTCATTCTGTGACAACTGGTATTTTTCTGTTAAGTCAGCGAGACATAAAGGCCAGAAATTCAAAGTGGTCTGCGAGCTGCGAATATTTACCATTTATAATTAATTATAATCAAAGGAAATAACTTATGTAATAAATATTATATTTTAAGAAATATCCTTATCGAATATATTAAAACATCGTTAATAGCTTACCCATATGTACATAAAAGGTGCGAAATCTAGGTAAAACGCTAAGCTTTCCTCTACAGATAAATGACGCCTGCGAATAAAAAAAAAATGCAAAAACATTATGATTAATATATTTTCTAACCTAAGATTGCCTAAGAATATACTTTTATATACGAGTAGCTAGTTATAATAAAACATATGTTTACCATTCAGAGGGGAAACGCCGCTAGATGCAACACGTATGGTACTCGTACAAGTTTCAGTTGTATAGTTATATTTAAATATTTAAGTTTATTATAATAGGTATATTTTATTGCTTTTTAATATTTTTAATTATTTTGCTATCTTAATAAATTATGTCCTTTAAATTAATAATTATTATTTTCACTATTATTCTCTTTTAATTCCAAAGTTATGTAGGCGCCATTAATTTTCATAACAATAGCACAATAACGTCTTTTTATTGGATTTGCACGTCATGTCACTTTATATTTACTTGGTATAAAGGCCTACACAGTATGAATGCGGGTGAATATTCGTTTAACAGAATTGTTTATCAATTGGATCGCTTTACAATTAAATTTTTTTAAACGATACAAATAAACATTTTCTGGTAAGTAATTACTAGCTAGTCCTGAAACATCCTGTATAAAATCACGAGTAGCGACTCCTACAGCTGATTTCACAACACTTTTCCGCCTGTATTCATTATGTTGCCTGAAAGCCTCCAAATGATACAACATTGCTCGGAAGTGTTATTTATCTTACTTTCGTACCTTTTGTTTTGGGTGTACAATATTCAGCGCTCCCTGACTTTTAATGTTATGCTCATGTTATGAAGTCATTTTAGACGTACTAATAATAACATTTTTTTTTATACGAATATCAGCAACAATACATAATAAGAATTTAACTTTGAGCGATTTTAAAGTGAAAATAAAACTGCAATTTTTTTTTCACACAAAGTGAGGAGAAGATTGAAAGTAAAATTAATGCAGTAAAAATACGCTCTTTGCGATGAATATCACAAACAACGGACCAAACCCTCAATGACATATTATGAGAAAAAGTGGGATTGAAAGAAGGTATAGGAATAAAAACACAGACCTAGAGGATCTTGCTTGACAGGCGGCATGATTGCCAGTCTGTGCATAAAAATTAGAAAGGACATGGTCTGCTGGTTTGAGGTTGCATTTGAAAGAATAACGAACCAGAAATATACAAGCGAGGTGAAGGGTGACAAAAATGCACACGAATCATGATCACATTGGAAAAGTTGATGATCAAATTAGGCGGCATTAATGAGAAGGGCGAGGCAAAAGGAATAAATATGTAGAGATAGACAAATGGCGCTCGCTTAAATGGTCTCTGCCTACCCCGTAAGGGACCTAGCGTGTAGATAAATATATTAGCGCGTAAGACATTCATGATAAGTTATTTATTTCATGTAAATGTAGATGATTAGATATATACCCTAAAACCCATGAAGGTAAAAACCCGTGCCCGTCCGCCCGCCGGGGCGCGTTTTTTTAGCTTCATGCTAAAACCCTAAACAAATAATACATTGTAAAATAAATTAAAGAAATCTTGTCCCTCATTCTGTAATTTCGGAATTCCAAGTATGTCAAAAAATAGTGCATACTCAAAGGAATAACTTCGGAAATCGTAACTTTAAATATTAGTTTTTTTTTCTATCTTACATATTAACACACTTTAATAATATAAACATTTCCAAAAAAATCCATTTCCAAATTGTTTTTTTTTTTCCTACTAGTAATGTTAACTACTAGTTTGTATGGAGATGCGTAATTTTTTATGTAAAATATTTTTCTTGTTTTCTTGATTTTCCTTTTCCTTCACTTTGTCCGTTTCTTAAAACATCACGATGTTATCAGTAAAAAGCGATGTCAGCTACGTCAATCAATTTCTTGGCCGGAGGTCATCAATAGGTAGAGGTTGGGACGGAATTGTCAGGGTATGGAATTTTTTGCCATTTATTTTGGGAATGACGTATAAAATATTTTTATTCTCTCTTTACATATATTTAAGCTTCTTCTATAGATATTTTATAAAGAGAGATTTTGTATAATAATATGCTAGCTAACTAATAGTTTGTGAGTTCACCGGTTTTCAGGAGATTACTGCATCGATATCTTGTCGAGGTGGTGGTCTCCTTTCAGGGTTGCGTTTACGAAATGGGTGGTTGAATTGAAAAAACAAAACTTATTTGAATTATTTTCTACCACCAACCGATTAGCTCTTTGTTAAATTGTTAACCTATACCTAGTACAATATTAAAATACCTACTTTTTTGATGAGTGTCATGTTTTGGATGGAGGAGCCACATTTTCATAATGCGAATTTGCTAATAATTCCTATGTCAGTATTTTGAAAAATCAACCTCAAGGTAAAATATTTCCGTTAATTCTAAACGGATTGAAGTGTGAGTTTATTTTTTTTAAACTAACTAGACCTAATTTCTAAGTTTAGTTACAGTGTAGATTTAAAGATATTGAAGTGAACTTTAATAAAATCGTCAGCACGGAGCGGAGGGGCCAACTATAATCCCATGTAACTTTTTTATTTTAAGTTAAACTTTTTTTTTACAAATTATAACTCGATTTTTGCTAAGTGCTGGAATACTAATTGTTAGCAAATTCTTTTTATAAAAAAAATATGTGGTCCCTCAATCCTGATGCTCATACTTTTTTTGATACATTTTGCCTTGCGAGAGCCTATTTTGACAAAGTCTTGAACACCAAAAATACTTATGACAAAATTTATTATATTATAATAATATTAAACAAAAATATATAGCTCAAATTAAAATTGTTTATTTCATATAAATCACATATTTATAAAAGGACAAATATAAAGAAAAGTTTATAACCTGAATATATAACTATACCTAAATAAGGCCTTATTTATGAACTGATTTGAATTACTTTAACGGACACTGACTCATTTTTGAAAGTATGATTGTCGTGGACCGTCCTGCGTGGCCATCATATTTATATTGTATTTAAAGACTTCATGTGTTGAAGTCAATGACGAAATTAAACGAAAAAAAAGTGGCCCCAGCCTAGTGGTTAAGTCATTGCGCAACTGATAACAAGGTTAAGCAGATGACAACAACGCCGGAGCTGGGATGGGTGACCGCTTTACACAACGAGGCTATACCATCATAAACGCCGTAATAAGCTCGCCACTTGCTAGGTTTTGCCTCCGAATACTATCGGCGAAATGAGAACGGGTTAATCCCTCCGCTCTGGGTACCCTGAGGCCGTTTATACGGTTCTCGGGAGCCAAAAAAAGGCACCCGTAATACAATACAATGAACGAAAAAAAAATGTCAGTAAATAATAATACTATTGTGCTAAATTGTAATTTTATGCTTTAAACTATATATCTGAACTGTGGAGTAAAGTTGGTGCAAGCTATTGCCAATAAATCCTGGAGATGTTCATCGGTACTTGAAACGGTAATCTTTAGTTTATATCATCACGGGTGCCTTACGGCGCCCGAGACCGCCTAGAGGGCCCCAGGGTACCCAGCGGAGGGGTTTTAATCCCACCTCGTCGTAGCCAATGGTGTGAGTCTACACCGAACAAGTGGCTAGCTCGTCGCGATGTTTTGAATAGACTCAATAACCCATCTATAAACAGTTTCACATGTCGATATAGTGAAACCAGGACCGACATTTTAACGTGCTCTCCGGGGCACTATATTGGTGTTGTCAAACAAATGTAGATATTTTTTTTACTTAAATACTCATTGGTACACACTGGGACTCGAACCAGGGACCTAAAAGCTTTTTTTTTTGTTTTTTTAAGTCCAAGGTCTAACCAACTCGGCCACCATCTATATAGTTTCTTGTACAATTTACCTAAGGTCCGCACAAAATAGGTCGGCGGTCCGCCATTTGGTGACGCCTGCTAAAGACGATCGATTATCGATTTTGTTTATACGGTCCTAACATCTGATCCAAGTAAGTAATTGCAAGCGAGAGTATACTGGCTATGTTACAACCACCAACCGATTATCAGATGCTTTAGTCTCACCGCAAATGATTTACAGTGAGATTAGATTGGCCGTTATAGTGAAGCCTTTTACACTGGGTTTAGTGAAAGTAGTTCCAGAGATTTAAAGCTAAGGTTCTTGACACTGAATTCGTAAACTTTATAAAAAGTTAGTAAATTATAGGCCGGTTTCTTAAAAATGGCGAATACTACTTATACGACCATCAATAATATTTTTTAAAGATCTATAAAATCCTCAATTTTAAAGTATTTGATAGTTAATTAATACTTAATTTAAAAAAAATATGTACATTTGTTTGACAACACCAATTTAGTGCTTCGGAGAGCACGTTAAAATGTCGGTCCCGGTTTCACTATACCAACTTGTGAAACTGTTTATAGATGGGTTATTGAGTCTATTCAAAATATCGCGACGAGCTAGCCACTTGTTCGGTGTAGACTCATACCATCGGCTACGATGAAGTGGGATTAAAACCCCTCTGCTGGGTACCCTGAGGCCGTCTAGGCGGTCTCGGGCGCCGTAAGGCACCCGTGACAATATGTATGTGTAGTGTTAATACTAAATTTTTATTACGAAGTAAATTGGTCGCAGACAGACGTGTTTAAAGTTATAATATTTTTTGTTAATTGCCTGAGTTACATAACTGGACGTTATTACAAAACCTATAAAGTGCAAAGTGTTAAAATAGTGTAATACATATCTTACGCTGTTTTTAGTGCATAGTGTATTGTCTTACGAACGGACACCGCGATCGAGCTGTATGCCGCGCCCCTCACCTCCTCGAGTAAAGAGCTAAGAAACTATTTTGCGTCCCTCTTTCAGACTCAACAACCTAGCAGACTCAACAACAACCGGTTAGTCGATTCATTCATTACAAACACTTACTATTTGAACCCAAGAAATGAGTGTACAAAGATCTCCTAAGAGGCTAAATACAGGATGTTCGACATCGAGCTCGCAACCTGATCTCACTAAATTAAAAGATAACGAATCTATAACGTTTAGAAAACGCAAATTACCTGACTTTGAATTGGAATTTAAATGTTTCCGAGATGAAATAATGAATTTCCTAAACGAGTTTGGCGCAAAACAAAATGATAAGTTAGCAATGCTTTGTGAAGATGTCAATATGATAAAAAATAAAATCGACGAGGTAAAAATGGCAAATGACAATCTAACCAAAGAACATATTAAACTAAAAAAAGAGGTAGAAAACATGTCAACAAACTTTGGAAAAACTGGTAATACAGTAAAATACTTGGAGACCGAAATTAAAAATATTAAAAACCAAATTGATACCGTACCACATGTAGAACTAGATAATAATACGCCATCTTGCAATGATATAATACGCGAAGTGGAAGAAAGATTTATAAGAGCAAAAAACATTATTATTCGAGGCATACATGAACCAAATAACACGAATACTGAAGAAAGAACGAGTTATGATAAAGATGAGGTACTTAAAATAATTGAAACTATAATCAAGGATTGCCCTGAACCAAATAAAATTACACGCTTGGGAAAATATGATGAGCAGAAATCACGCCCGATAAAAGTATATTTCAGCTCTCAAGAAATTGTAACAAATATTCTGCGTTTGAAATCGAAGGAAAGAATGGAATATACAATTACATCTGACCAAACTCCACTACACCTAAGGAACCTACAAAATCTTCGCACTCAACTTACAAAACGTCAACAAGAAGGAGAAAATAACATTTCAATAAAATATATAAAGGGTGTCCCTAAAATTATATCAACATTAAAAAACTAATACATTATCCAATTGCTAATGCTACTTACAAAATAGATTCCGAAAAAAATATAACCTACCAAATAACTAATGACTATAAAGAGCTGCCTACAATTTCTTCAACATTAAATTTTCTGTATATAAATATTCGGAGTTTGGTAAAACGAGGTAAACTGGATGAAATAAATTGTATCTTAAAATCTACAGACGGAACTATTCACTTCCTACTTCTAACCGAAACATGGATTAAAACAGAACACGAAGCTAAAACCCTAAATATACATAATTATACCCATTACTACTGCTACAGAACAGATCGAATTGGAGGGGGAGTATCAATATATGCGCACAATAGCATAAGTCATCAGATGTCTGAAAGCAGATATGTAGACAGTAACAATTTTCTTTGGATTCGAATCGATAAATTGGCTTTGAATATTGGAGTTGTGTATAAACCCGACTACACAAATATTGACGAGTTTCTAAACATATATGAACCACAATTAGAAAAATATCGAAGAGCAGTAATTTTTGGTGACTTTAATTTAGATCTACTAGAAACAAATTTAAAAATAGAGAAATATAAAACTTTACTTTCTGAAAATAACTACATAATATTAAATAAATTACATGAAGATTACTATACACGATTTGACAAAGGGACAAGGAAGTCTATTATAGACCATGTTTATACAAATTTAGAAAATCAAAAATTCCATATTTCAGTTATAAATTCTTCTTTATCTGACCATCAACAAATATTTTTAAGCCTAAACAGTATTAAACCTAAAGCTAAAGAAAGATCTTATTACAAAGCAATAGACTATAAAAGAATATATAAGCAAATAGAAAATGAGCCTTTTAACAAAGACATTAATAACTATAAACAATTTGAGCAATATTTACAATCAAAAATTACATTGAGTGAAATAACTAAAATTAAAATATTAAATCGTCCACGAGAAGACTGGATCACAAAAGAAATTATTAATGAAATAAGAAACAGAAACAGAATATGGAAAAAACTGAAGCAAAATAGATTAGATGAAGGTATTAAAAAAACATTTATCCAGCAAAGAAATAAAGTTACGAAAATGATAAGATTAAGAAAAATAGCTTATTATGAAAATGAATTTAAGGACAGATTAAAAAAACCTAAAAAGATGTGGGCACTTATTAATGAATTGGCCACCAACAAGACTAAAATAAATACGGCGCCATCAAAGCTTATTGTGGACAATAAAACAGTCACTAATATAAACCAAATCTGTGAATCTTTTAATAGTTTTTTTGCCACAATTGGTACTAAACTAGCAAATAAGTTAACACCTATTAACATATCCCAGACTACATACTTACAAAACTTACAGAAACCACACCTTTCAGAATTTCTACATACCGAACCGACTGAAATAAATAACATAATTCAAAGTCTTAATACCAACGCTAGTAAGGGTTACGATAACATTACCACTAAAATTATTAAATCAATAGGTAATCTAATAGCAAACAACCTCTCTGATTGCATAAATAATTGTATAATTAAAAACACTTTCCCTGATAACCTAAAGATAGCAAAAGTTAGTCCAATCTATAAAACAGGTAGTAAACTGGAGCCGGGGAACTACCGACCTATATCAGTATTACCAGTAATTTCAAAAGTTTTCGAGAGAGTAATTTTTAAACAACTTCATGATTTTATAACATCTATAAATTTTTTAAATGCTAATCAATACGGGTTTAGGCCAAAGTCTAACACCCTAACCGCAACTACAGATTTAATCACAGACATACAGCATAATATTGATAAGCGTGGTATTGTTTTGGGCATTTTTATCGATCTAAAAAAGGCGTTCGACACAATCAGTCATAATATATTGTTACATAAACTATACAAATTAGGAATAATAAATTCAGCACACAAATTAATTAAATCTTATCTCACAAATAGACAGCAATTTGTACAAATAGGCAATAATAAAAGTAGCATGCATCCAATAACTTATGGGATACCTCAAGGCTCCATTTTGGGCCCATTGCTCTTTATCATATATATGAATGACGTGAATGAAATTGGATTACATGGAAAAATAACACTCTATGCAGACGACACTTGTCTGTTCTATTACGGCTCTTCTATTGAAAGTATTATTACACAGGCACAAGATGATTTAAACATATTATCTACCTGGTTTAAGCAAAATCTTTTAACAATTAATACATCCAAAACTAACTACATGATATTTACAAATAAGAATAAAAATATTGGTACATTTAATAATCTTACAATAAATGGAGAAATTATAAAATTAAGCAATAAAGAAAAGTACCTTGGATTAATCTTAGATAAAAATCTTATTTGGCAAGAACATATTTCCTATATTAAATCTAAAATAACACCCTTAACTGGTTCTCTACGTAGAATATCAGATTACCTACCCCACCAAATTAAATATATCATATTCAATTCTCTCGTTAAACCTCATCTCGATTATTTAGTAACCATCTGGGGTAACGCCGCAAATCGTAATATAAAAGCACTTCAAATTTCTCAAAATAAAATTATCAAAGCACTCTTTAACTTTAATTTTTGGACTCCGACTGCAACCTTATATAAAAAAACTAAACTCATGAACATAAAACAACTGCACAAATATCAAACATGTCTGCTAATAAAAAAAATCCTAGATAAAAACACTCATTCAAAAATCACACTATTAACAAATCAACAGACACGAAAGTTTAATCTAAGGAGAGCATCACACATATCAACATTTAATATTAACCCAAAAACTAACCAAGGCAAAAAAACTATTAACTATCAGGGAGCAAAATTGTATAATTCTTTACCGAAACAAATTAGACAGATAACATCTATTATTACTTTCAGCAGATGTCTTAGAAGTCATATACTTAATTCTATTTAAAAGTAATACCTAACTTTTTTTACTTACTAATTATATGTTATACTAACATTATTATGTTATATAACAGTTATTTTTATATATGTGTTGCATATATGGGATAAATCTTAATCTTTTTGTGATACATAATATTTGTTTTATGGTATTTTTTTTTTGAACATACTGTATATGGGACTTTGCTTTTGTGTACTTATAACGTCGTCGCCAAACAATACAAACCGGTTAGCTCGGTAGCGCACAGCACCCATTCATCGAGCGACAATCTATTAATGTATTGATAATTTGTATGCTTTTTTATATTTACCCACTACTTATACTTATTTATTTTTTTACTATTATTTTTTAAATAGTTTGAATTATTGTTATTATTTTTTGTCATTATTATTAAGTACTTTATTTTGTTTTCTAAATTAGTTTAATATTAAACAAAATAGATTTGTGTTCTTGTTGTAATCATGTCTTGTTTGTTTGCCGATTTTCTATATATTTACGTGTATAATTTATGTTTATAATTGTTTCCATATAAAGTGAATTTTGTGATTCTTTTGGAAATAAAGTTCTTTAAACCTAACCTAAATTTACCTAAAAATACTAAATTTATCTTTGAAGTTTCTACATGAGTAAATTTACAATAAAAAATTGCGTTGAATTTACACTTGATTGAACTTTAAGGATCGCGTTTTTCTGAAATATTTCCTGTAGGGTTACAATAGAATTAATCGTATTTTAACCATATATCTACTGGTACCTACTAGTATTACATCTATTTAAATGCATTTTTAAATAGTAAGTATAAGTTCTTAAGAGGGGTATAAAGGCAAATAAAACAGGAATGAAAGATGCCTGTTATATAACATGGTGTTTGTTTTATGACCATTGGGACCCAAATGTTATTATTTATTTTATAGTTGAGCTTTTTTATTTCTTCTTTCTTTTTTTTTTCTATTTCATTTTATTGAACTTTGACAGCTCATTACTTAATATTATTATTTTGGTATAAAATTGCATTAATTAGATGAATGAACATTTATTAAACAATAAAAAAATAATATATGTATTTACTAGAAACATGTAGAAGAAATAATGTAGGAGTTTAAAGGCTAAAATCCAAAAAAATAAAAATGACTTTAAAAAAAATATGGGTTCCATAATTCTAAATTTGCATTTTCTATATAGGTTTAAAAATGTTGTAAAAAACGATGAACAAATATTCCTTTTGAGAGCGTACGCTGCGTAATCGGTTAAAGTTACGCAGACGAAGTTGCGCGGATCAGCTGGTAAGTTATAAAAAAATGGCTATACAATGTTCTCCATATTAAAGTATTAGGAAATAACGATACAAAATGGAGATAACTATGCGTTTTTTTTCTGACTAAATAACTATTATTGGGGACAGGTGTACTATTACGGTAAACTATTTCGAGTTAGCGTTTTTAAAAAAATGCCAGTAGCAACTCTATAGATATCTTATATTATTTATATATTTTTGCACCGTATGCATGTTTCACTCTCTCAAAGGTTAGCTGGTACAAAATTCCTAAGGCATTAAGCTCTCCTATGTACAATTTGGTGCAATATTTGTTTTAAAATAAATATATCTTGGTCCGTTATTCTCATAATCGGAAATCTAGATTGCTGATCGGACCATTTTTTTTATATATAAGTAAGTGTATTACTTACTTATATATAAAAAAAAATGGTTGGTTATGCTGAGTTGCTCAAAAGTGTCTGTTAAAGTAATTGTAACGATTAAAGTTTAAAATGCACCACTGTCATTCGACTTTCAAAATAAATTGGTACATGCGACGCCATTTTTAACTTTTATCGTTACATTTACTTTAACGGACACTTTGGTGCAGCTGGAGCTTACTTTGTGTTTGCACTCCTCAAATAATAACAGCGATGACGTAGTAATATTATAAAGTCGCTGGGTTCATACCCTTAGTCGGCGGATTCATACCCTTAGGAAAAAAAAGTCTATTTATGAAATATATACATACATATCTTATATGTTCCGGAATCTAATTAATAGTTCTCTCATTTGAAATATTTAATTATGTAAAACTTGACATAATAAATCGTAGAAAATATTACAAAATAAAATTCAAATTTAAAACAGGATATTATACGGACAATAATATTTTTGAACATTTAATTAGTAATAGCATTTACTTTGTTTATAGTTTTCAAATGTTTATAAAATAATTAGATTACAAATCTGTCCCGCTTGAACTCCAAATCCCCGCTGATCTACAAACAAAAGGATCAGATTTTTTTCCAAATTTGGGACGTAATCAACCGTATCTGTATTCGCCAGTTTCTCTGCTTAGTTTTTTTCTGGGTTTCTCTGGCATTCTCAAACAAGAATATCGAAAATGCTATTTTGAGACTCAACCGAAGAAGTGACGTGCTCGTCGCCATCAATCCATCAAGTACTAAATATCATCACGGGTGCCTTACGACGCCCGAGACCACCTAGTCGGCTTCAGAGTATCCAGCGGAGGGGTTTTAATCCCACCTCGTCGTAGCAGATGGTATGAGTCTACCTTCACCGAACAAGTGGCTAGTCGTCGCGATATTTGGATATACTCAATATATAAACAGTTTCACAAGTTGATAGAGTGAAACGGGGACCGACAGGTTAACGTGCTCTTCGAGGCACTAGGTATATGTTGTTGATAATCAAAATTTGATTTATATATGAATTTTTTTATTTATTCAAAAATATATTTTGAATAAAATAAAAAAAAAATTTTTTTTCAATATTTTTTTTTATTAAAAATTCATTGGTACACACCGGGGTTTGAACCCGGGACCTAAAAACTATAGTGTTTTTAAGTCTAAGGTCTAACCATCTCGGCAAGCACGTATATGTCCATCAAGTATCTCGGGCTTATTTTAGGCAGAGGACTAACATGGAATGCTCACATTGTTCAAATAATATCAAAGTTAATCCATCTAACTGGAGTATTGAGAAAAATATCACCCTTATTCCCCTCAAAACTCGGCAAACTATATATTACTCTCTTATGTATCCTCATCTCGAATATCTTTCAGCAGTATATGGCAATGCAGGAGCAACAAATATAAAAAGACTGAAAATAGCTCAAAATAAAGTTGTTAAAGTATTGTTTCATTATAATTACCTCACACATACAGTGGTTTTATACAGAGATACAAAACTTATGAACATATCAATAATTTACAGATATAACACATGCATATTCATTAAAAAAGTTATGGATAGTAACATTCATTCATCCATAACTTTTAAACGCAACGATGAAGTGATCACAACGTATTCCACAGGAAGTGCTCAAAATTTGTATATACCTATGCCACGAACCAACTTTGGAAAGAAAAATATAACTTTCGAGGGTGCACAAATTTATAACTCGCTACCAACTCCAATAAAGGGTGCTAAATCATATGCATTTTTTTAAAAGCTGTTGAAGAATTATTTTAGGGATGTTGAATGTTGATACAAAATAAATGGGTACCTACTCAAGCTAGATTGCATATTATTTACTTAGATGTCTTGTTTAAAATTTGATTTAATTTGGTTTTGTTTATCATATATATATATATATTGTTTCTTTTTAGTGCTTATGTAATATTTAATTTAAATTTGTGTTTTCATGGGGGGTCATTGCAGGATGTAGACGTAGTTGCGTTACAATAATTTCGTCTCATTGGATGAAAATCAGCCGTCAATTAATTTATTAGTATGAAGCCATATGGACCTTATGATAGGGATGATATTCCCAAAACAACTTTAAACCATAGACAAGGCAGAAAATGAAGTTTTGTCACGTAAATAATGCTATTATTCTCCTCAATAAAATGATGCTATTATTCTCCTCAATATAAAGATTCTTTAAACCTTACTAATAATTTCACAAGTTACAAAATACATATCAATTTGTAACAAAACCCTTCTTTTAAGTTGGTATTATTAAAACTGAAACTAACTGCTTAATGGATTCCCCGGAGGATAATAACTAGTCATTTAGTCAATAATTAAAAAAAAAACAACTTGTGAAACTGTTTATAGATGGGTTATTGAGTCTATTCAAAACATCGCGACGAGCTAGCCACTTGTTCGGTGTAGACTCATACCATCGGCTACGACGAGGTGGGATTAAAACCCCTCCGCTGGGTACCCTGGGGCCGTCTAGATGGTCTCGGGCACCGTAAGGCACCCGTGAAGATATATATACATATATAAATATATATATATTTAAAAAAATGCACTTGTACAATTACACCCAGGATTAACTACTAGGACTATACTATGATAGTCGCAAACTAACCAGCTTTGCCACTATGATTGTTTACCCGAATTTAAAACATTAGACGCAGAAAATTAATCTTTAAATGGGTACATAATATTATGTTCATTCTGTCTCTCTTAGATTTTCAAATACAAAATAAAATATTTAAAAGATCGTGAAACTACTCAAGGTCCAGATTAAAGCAAAAATCAATCAACCAGTTTCACAAAATAAATTACGCTAAAAATCTGAATAACCGACACGGATTTCAGAATTTTATCATGATAAGTAAAAAGAATTTTCTATTATACAAATTTTCTATTAATATCAGTCCCTACAAATTATTTTTGTAGGCATGTAGGATACGTAATACTCAAAATTGTCCCTCATTATCTTTTGCTCAAAAAATCTCAAATTCCACCTAAAAATAGAACTGGTGACTTTGACTACTTTTTTCATTTGCTATACATGGTTCTATGGGAAAACATGTTCGATTTGATCAGCAGAACCTCATATTAGCCCAAAGTACATCCTTTCAAACTCACCCTGTATGTATTTTTTTTATTATTAATTTTTGAACATACCCATCACAGGTGCCTATTTGGCTCCCGAGAACCGTTTAAATGGCCTCAGGGTACCCAGCGGAGGGATTAACACGTCCTCATTTCGCCGATGGTATTCGGAGGCAACATCTAACAAGTGGCGAGCTTGTTGCGGTGTTTATAACGTAATAGCCTCGTTGTATAAAGCGGTCACCCATCCCAGGCTGGCCTTGTTGTCATCCGCTTAACCTTGTTATCAGTTGCGCAGTGACTTAACCACTAGGCTGGGGCCACTTTCTTTCATTGTTGAACATAACAGTTATAAAAAGAAAAATCAAAGCTTTAAAATACGAACAATGGGAAAATACAAAAATCTAAAAGAAAAGCTTTCAAACAATCAACAAATAAGTTGGCTGGAATAAAGTTAGGCTATTTATTTAAAAAGAAAACTTTAAGTTTCAAAGGAATCATTCCATTTTTGAATAAACAAAACTTGTCAATGTTGTAAATCATAATAAATCTCGAAACAAAATTTTTAAATAAGTAGTCAAATTCTCAAACCTTTAACATGATTTTATAGATGATATTTGGCCTCATAATTTAGAAACTATTAATACATTCGAAATATTTGGAAATAAAATTTTATAGCTTCATTTATATATTTTACCTAATAAGAAAAACACCTAACACGCTTTATTTGTTTCAGGTAAATCATATAAAGGAGTTTGCACTGACTTTCTCAATCATCATCCAGCCGTAACTACTAATGTTAGGAATATGAAATTTGGAACGTAGATTATTTTTATGTCGTATTAGGGGCCCACTATTTTTTTTAAGAAAAGTTAATATAATAATAACTCGAAAACATACTCTTTTTTAAAAATAAATTAATAGTGGTTTCACCTTTTTTTTATTTCTATTAGGAACGTGTGAGGAGTATTATAACATTATTTCTGGTACAAATAGTACAAGCCTAGAGCTTAGTTTGTGACCAAAGCAATATGTGCAATTTGTCCTACATATTATTATACAAAAAATTACAGTAAAGTCTAACCGGAATTCTAAATTATAAAAAAAATATAACATGCAATTTGACTTCTACATTATGGTAAAAATAGGAAATATTTTAATTAAAATTTAATTATATTTACAAAGCGATAGAGAGAACTGACGATTTGTTTTGCAGGCAATAATGCAATAATTACACTTGATGCCATATTTCGCAATATTCCGGTTAGACAAAAAAAAAGTTTACAGTTTGGAGTTTAAAATAACATATAATTCAGCTTTTATGTGAGATATAGATAGCAGATATCCAATCCATTTAGTAGAATAACACTGGATTAAAAATATCGGAAAAAGTATGAAAATATGCAAAATATCCTGGTGATCCCGTTTTATATTAAGTAATTACATAATACAACAGCAACTTACAGCTGAATAAAATTGACAAAAGCTTATTTTTTTTGTATGTAAAAATATTTAAAGCCTTCAAAACAATAAAACTCAATTTAAATGTAATAGAGATCAGCCACCACATATATATAATGATATATTCTGTCACGGTGATAAAAAAAATTTGTGTTCTATGATGAAAATAAAGAAACACGTATTTTTTCCTTTTAGTGTCGCCTATACCAAAACAAAGATAAATAACAAAAAAGATCTACAAATCACGTTAACTTTCATACTAAACTCACAAATTAAAGCCTATCACTTGTCTAATTGTGTTTTACTTGTTGGATGCGAAGACTTATTATGTATTTGTAGGAGTAATTTTAAGCATATAGACGTTTGTACATATAATAATTTATTTATCGGACTTTTTTTTTGAAAAAAAAAATACTTAGGTACAGTACCTTTTTTATTTAAAAAATGGCTTCTAAAAGTGATACTGGAGGCATCAAAAAATTATTATCATTGTTAAAAAAACACCCAGTATAATATGAAAATATATATCAGGGTGAATTTGAAAGTATGTATTTTGGGCTTTGGATGTACTTGACAACTTTTCCCGTGAAACCATGTGTCGCAAATGAAAAATAAAATTGCCTTCACCATACAAACTAGTAATATCAAAATGACCACTTTGTATGGGGAAGCCAATTTTTCTTTTCATTTGCGACACATGTTTTCATGGGAAAAGTTGTTCGATTTAATCAGCAGAATCTCATATTAGCCCAAGGTACACCATTTCACCCTGTATAAGTTAACCTGTTAAGTTCAACTTAGGTAATCACATTTGTACTAACCGGCTATAATATTTTATGACCATCCGAGTAAAAGCACTTCTTACTGAAATTCATACTGTAAAAGGGAATATTATATAAGACAGCTCTTTAAAGTTCTGAAATTTAAAGCTAGAAGGTGTTCCAAATTTTTTTTTTCGGATTTTTTTTATCTATATCTATAAAATATTATAGGTATACCTACTAAAAATAGTAATACTTTGTTCTGAGCACCGACTGTGGATCTAGCCCTGAGCCTAAATAAATTATAGTGTAATATATATTATTTTAAGGTATATTTTGTAATCTTGTTGCTTGTAAGATTAATAAAGTTTTTCTTTCTTTCTTTCTTTCTTTCTAATATATACTACGTAAGTAGAATTAATTAAAATATTTAATCAACATACGCACAATAAATATTATATATTACTGGCGTCATGTAAATATAGTATTCGTTTATTTTCTTATTTCATTGGAGTTCGGCGTGTGACTTTGTTTCAACCTTATGGCAAGATCAATCATTAATGGCTATCTATCGGTAACGATTCGGTATTCTCATATAAAAATGACAGATCACGCTTCGGACGTTAACATTTTTGTATGGGGATAACGAACCGTTACTGTTGTTATTATAGGAATTAGCCATTTCGTAACGGTATCATTATACCGTTACGAAATGGCCAGCTTCCAAGACGAATTTACTTTAGAAGCCTACTTTAATATCCTCGCTGCGTCACGTCAACCGTTCGTTCAGCAACAACAACCTGAAATAGCGGAACTGCCACCTCCACAAAAAATCATGGAGTAATTATTCTCCTGAAAACCGGTGAACCAACAAACTAAAACCGAAATATAACTTACTCACTTTGTGCGGGGCTGGTGGTCACTAAACTATTGGTCATTTTAACATTACTAGTTTATATAAGGAAGGCAATTTTTTTTTTCATTTGCGACACATGGTTCCATGGGAAAAGTTGTTCGATTTGATCAGCAGAATCTCATATTAGCCAAAAGTACATCCTTTCAAAGTCACCATGTATAACAATCGATTTAATGGTGCCCGCAACTTTTGAATAGCTATTATCTGCTCCGTATAATCCTCTGTCTGAAGTGTTGCTCTCGGGTCACCTGTAGCTAGGGTTGCCAGCTCCCATTTTGTGTTTTAAAGAAATCTTATTCAATTATAGATCACTAGATCTAAATAAAATAAAAATAAATATAATCACGGGTGCCTTAAGGCGCCCGAGACCGCCTAAACGGCCTCTTAAGGTTTTTTTTTAATCCCACCTCGTCGTAGCCGATGGTATGACTCTACACCAAACAAGTGGCTAGCTCGTCGCGATGTTTTTTGAATAGACTCAATAACCCATCTACCTATATACAGTTTCACAAGTTGGTATAGTGAAACCAGGACCGAAATCTTAACGTGCTCTCTGAGGCACTATAGTGAGGTTGTTAAACAAATGTACATAATTTTTTTAATTAAAAACTCATTGGTACATACCGGGATTCGAACCAGGGACCTAAGTGTTTTAAGTCCAAGATCTAACCAACTCGGCCACCATGTATATTATAATAGTTATTATTGGTTTAAAATTCTGATGAAAAAGAACCTTACAATTTTTGGAAGTTCTGGTTATCGAATAAGTTTTTAAATTCATTGCAGAATAAATTATTCTAATATTAAAATTAAATAAGATCGTTAAGCGCTTTTATTGCCTTAAGCTAAATATTGACGACTCGTTATGTTCTAGACTTTTACTTTTTAAACGATTTTCAGCTGCAAACATTCTAATGGACGGCGAAATACTGTCGAGCGTTTATTTGACGGTTTCAAACTTAGCTTTTATTTGCTGAAATAAATACCGCATACAGTCTTTTATCGTAATATGTGTCGAAAATAGGTTTATTTTCAGTCACCAAAATTTAGAAACTCGTTTCAGTAGTTAATATGGTAGGTGTGAATAAATATATATCTTGAGTGTTATTTATACAGTGGCTATTTTTTTTATGCCTATAACCTATGGAACCCATTTTTATAATAAAATAGGTAGGATTTGTTTCCTTCAAAATAAAATACTTGAAAAATTAATTCATCATATCGCCTATATGGCTAAAATTACTGCAATCAATACATATTGTCTTCATATGTAGTGATTTGTAGACCTTTTTGTATATGTATATATACATGGTGACTTTTAAAGGATGTACTTTGGGCTAATATGAGATTCTGTGTCGCAAATGAAAAAAAATATTGCCTTCTCCATACAAACTAATAATGTTAAAATGACTAATTTGTATGGGGATTTTTTTTTATGGGGAGTTTTTTTTTTCATTTGCGACACATGGTTCCATGGGAAATGTTGTTCGATTTGATCAGCAGAATCTCATATTAGCCTAAAGTACATCCTTTAAAATTCACCCTGTATATGCAAAAAAGGTATATGCCTGCTTCCTTACTGTACCCGAGACCGCCTAAACGTCGTAGCCGATGGTATGAGTATACACCGTGGCTAGCTCGTCGCGATGCTTGGATAGACTCAATAACTTATCTATAAACAGTCTCATAAGTTGGTATGGTGAAACTGGGATCGACAGCTTAACGTGCTTTCAGAGGCACTATATTGGTGTTATTAAACAAATGTACATAGATTTTTATATTAAAAACTCAGGTTCAAAACACCGGTGCCTGTGTTTGAACCAGGGACCTAAGTGTTTTTAAGTCTAAGGGCTAACCAACTCGGCCACCACGTACCTTTTTTGTATTTTAAATAATTAGTAAAATGTTTTTGTGTGGATAACACTAAAAAGAAATAGATACGTGTTTCATTATTTTCATCATAGAACACAATATAAAAAAATGCCACTGTGACAAAAGTGTATAATTACCCACAAAAAAAAAAGTTTTAATAAAGTAATCTTCATTATATTTTGATATATTTTAACAATAATAACATTTTACTACATTTTACATTATATGACAAACTAGGCATTATGCGTCATCAGGAATAATTATAACAATAAATATTATATTTCATAAACACACAGACCATGGCAAGTCTAAAACGTACCTACTAAAATGTTGGAATGAACCCAAATGAAATAATTAAGGTAGTGGAAGTCGAACCCACTACCTCGAGATATAACTCTGCATAACTATAACTAGGCACTCCTTTTATTATTTATTATACATGCCTCCTTTCTGTAAAAATATAAATAAATAAATGCATTTTCACCTAAATATAAAATTCTTTCAAATACGAAATATCTTTTTAAAACATATTTTACACAAATATGTACTTATTAGTTAAACACTAGTAATTTTGTATTGTTTGGCATTCCTTTATCTATTTATTTAATGATTTTTATAGAAATATCGTCACATATCATCTTTCTGTTTATTTGTATTTATGACCGCATAGGAGGGGTTTTTATATAATAAATATTACCAAGGATGCCTTATGGTGCCTGAGACCTCCTAGACGGCCCCATGATACCCAGGGGAGGGGGTTTTAACCCCACCTCGTTGTAGCCGATGTACACCGAACGAGTTTTTATGTAGTTGAAAGCCCTAAAAACATGGTTGGAGTTCGTCACTCCATTAAGCGGAGGCTACTCTTGCCATGATGAAAGCTTTGAGAGTATGCCATCGCTCAACTTTGCCATTTGGGTGTGGATGTTAGGGTCTTGTTAATGATATGAAAGTTTGGATGATGTAAGCCAGCAGGGGAAAGAATAGTTGCTGGACTGATCACTGATAAATCAGTCGAACATGGATCGCTTGAGGATGCGAAATAGCCTACAATAAAAACATTTTATTAATTTAGTAGACTAAAATATTAAAAATAAAATATATTATATAAAAAAAAAAAGATACAGTGAAATTTGGCGAATGCTGAAATCTCTGCGTCGAAGACTCGGTGAATGGCCTCAGCAATCAGCATGCTTGAGCAGTGATACGTCTGAGTGGCATGATGGGCAGCAACGCGGTCAGGAATCGGCGCGATTGGGTAGCAGTATGGTCAGGCAACGGCGCACTTGGTCAGCAATGCACTCAATCAGCGGCACGCTTGTCCGCAGCCCTTAGTCCTATTTGGGTCGTGGGATGTGGACTTTAATAAAAAGATATCATAACTTACAAATGTAATTTATTTTCCAAAACGAAGCTATTCACAGTACGCCATGTTCTTCTTAAGAGAGAGACAAACTAGAGTGGGGTGGCCATCGACAATAAATCTATTTTTCATAAAACTAGTGTTGTCAATATTAAATATTACAATACCATAACATCCCCTTTTTTCAAGTTTAAATTATACAATTTAATTTTAATGATTTTTACAATATATATATATATATATATGTATACTAATGAATTTACACAAATCAAATTTTGATATATTATTGACATCTCAAATAATTCTGACAGAATTTGACATTACTGTGAATTTTATAGACATTAATGACATTTAGTAGACATTCTATATCCATTTCGAATATATTTTCTTTTGACTATTGACACCTTCATAAAGAAGTATAGGTATCGATTTCTCCTTAAAATATACCTATTATATAACTTTAATAATCTGACACAATAAGATTTTATTAAAGACATTGTTTTAACAATATTATTATAGACATACTATGTCCATATTTTTATTTTTGTTACCTAATGTTAATTGACTAAACTACTATGTACAAAGAAAAAACACTGTTACTTATGGTAAATACTTTTTTTTTTTTTTTAATTAAGTCTTATACTAATTAACTATAGTACCTATCTATTTAATATAAGTATTAACTATAGTACCTACCTATCTATTTAATTTAACTATAAAATAAACAACTAAATTAATTGACTTACAACTAAAAATACCTATTTGGTTTTATAACTACGCGTCCCGAACGTGTGACATACTGACTAGGAATTGCCAGTTCCTGTGTATCCGATATTGATACATCGGGTATATTAGGCAGAGTTGGAAATAGTTGACTTGAATCAGATTGACTTGGAACTGATTGAATGACATTTCCATCCGTTGACAGACTATTTGACTTATCCAACATGATATGACGACGATTCCTACGATATAATGAACCTTCTTCAGACTTCACTATATATGACCTAGGACAGTTTTCTACTATACTATGAATAATACCTGACAACCATTGACTTGATGGTAGTTTTTTAAACTTTATTAAATCTCCAACTGAAAGTGTTGATAAAGTTCTAGCACTTCTATCATGATAATATTTGTAATTTTGTTTATGTTGACTTTGACCTTCATTGACTTCTTTAAAAGTAACTACTTTTGGTTTTAATGATTTTTTCTTTATAGGAATATTATTTCTAATTTTTCTTGACATTAATAATTCTGCAGGGGACCTCATGTATTCTTTACTAGTTGAACGATAGTGTAGTAATGATAAATAAGGATCACTATTTTCTTTTAATGATTTGTATAAGATATTTTTTGCAAATTTAACTGCTGATTCTGATTGACCATTAGATTGTGGATAGTTAGGACTTGTGGTGACATGATTTATATCCCAATTATATATAAATTCTTTGAATTCAATTGAACTAAATGGTGGACCATTATCAGTGACTAATGTTAGTGGTATACCATGACGAGAAAAAATTGTTTTTAATTGTAAAATTACATTATTTGCTGTTGAATTGTTACCTAGGAAAGCTATTTCAATATATTTTGAGTAATAATCTATGACTACTATATATGTTTTATTATTAAAATAAAATAAGTCTGCACCAACTCGCTCCCATGGCAAGTCTGGCGTTGGTGTTACCAATAATTTTTCATGTGGATTATTTGGCTTAAATTGTGTACAAATGTCACATTGTTCAACTATATTCTTTATGTCACTATTTATGTTGGGCCAGAAAATACTTCCTCTAACTAAATTTTTACATCTGTTAATACCTAAGTGACCTGAATGTATTTTTTGTAACATTTCTTTTTGCATTGAAGTTGGTATAATTATTGAAATATTTTTAAATAACAATCCATTAATTTCTGTTATTTCATCATGAAAATTCCAATAAGGTTTTGCTAAGTTATTAATTTTATATTTTGACTTTGGCCATCCTTCTTTGCAATACTTTATGGGACATTGCAAAGTAGGATCATTTAATGTTGCATTTTTTATTTGATCCATTTTATTATTGGAAATTGACAGACTTGACATAAATAAGTTAATGTGAATATTAATATCTTTATCGATTTCATGCTCTTCCATGTGTGGTAAGGCAGCTCTTGACAATGTATCTGATATGTATAATTTTGTACCAGGCACATAAATTACATTTAAATCATAAATTTGTAAAGTTAACATCATACGTTGAAGTCTATTTGGTACTTGTGATAAAGGTTTATTAAAAAGTGTGATTAACGGTTTATGATCTGTTTCTACTGTTATTTTTTGACCATAGATATATTGATGAAATTTCTGACAGCCTATTAATATAGCAAAAAGTTCTTTTTCTATTTGAGCATATCTCTTTTGACACTCTGTTAATGTTCTAGAGCCATATGCTATGGGACGTTTATTTTGTAACAAGACTATACCTATCGTTGACTGACTTGAATCTACGCTTAATGTTAAAGGTTGACGACTATCATAGTGTACCAGAACAGGTGATGTTGATATAATATTTTTTAAATTTGTAAAAGCTTGATCATGATTTTGATCCCAGTTCCAAAAACTATTCTTTTTTAATAAATTTCTAAATATTTCTGTGTGTAAAGACAAGTTTTTTATGTAAGGACTTAAAAAATTTAACATTCCTAAGAATCTTTGCAAATCTTTAATACAATTTGGCTTAGGCAACTCAACTATTGCTTTAACTTTATCTCGATCTGGATGCATTCCATTTGAATTAAATATTTGACCTAAAAATTTTATATCCTTTTGCAAAAATTTACATTTTTCTTTATTGAATTTAAAATTTACTAATTTGGCTCTTTCAAAAACTTTATGTAAAGCTTCATTGTGTGATTTTTCATCTTCACCATGCACTAAAATATCATCTACATATATAACTACACCTTTAATATCTGAGAATGTATCTATTAATATTTTACTAAAAATTTCTGTTGAACAGTTTAAACCATAAGGTAGCCTTAAAAATTTATATCTTCCAAATGGAGTATTAAATGTACAAAGGTCTGAACTAGTTTCATTTAATTTTATCATCCAAAAACCTGAATATGCATCTAAATGTGAAAATATTTTTGAACCATGCAGTTTATACCTAATATCTTCAATTGTAGGTAAAGGATAATGAGAACGTTGTATAACTTTATTTAAGTTTCTAGGATCTAAGCAAATTCTTAACTTATTATTACCTTTTTCTACGATGACTATTGAACTAACCCATGCTGTTGGTTTTTCAACTTTAGAGATGACATTCAATCCTTCCATCCTTTCCAACTCATCCCTAAGTCTATTATGTAATTTGAAAGGTATTCTTCGTTGAGGATCTATTCTTCCAGGAACATTTGGCAATAACGTCAGATGGCACTCATTCGGTAAGCAACCCAGTCCCTGAAAAATGTCATTATACATACTTAATAAATTTATTCTATTTTTATTTTCATTTTGCAGCAATAAATTGCTGTTTATTCTCTGAACCAAACCCAAATCCTCGGAGCTTTTTGCACCGATTACAGATTGACATTCAGTGTCAGCGACATAAAACAAAACATTGTGATTAACATTGTTAATTTGACCGTTAATATTACAAACACCTTTAACAGGTATTTCATAACCACCATAAGCATGCAGTTTTAGATTATTATTTTGGACTAGACAATTTAATGGTAAGTTTAAGTTATTAAAAGTATAGTATGACATACAATTAGCCCTTGCTCCAGTATCTATTAAAAAAGTAATACATTTTTCATTAATTTTTGCATTTACATACCATTTACTGTAATCTGTAAAACTACACATGACACTGTTTTCATTAATTAATGTACCTATAAATAAATTTTGATCATTACCTTCTATGACTGACATTTCTCTCGACATGTTTGATCTGCAGAATTTCTCATAGTGCCCATAAATTTGACATTTATGACATTGGACATGCTTTGCAGGATATTTATAATGATGTATTTGTCCACATCGCCCACAGTTACGCTGTTGATTTTTCCACGACTGATTTCTTGACTTATTACTGTGATTTGACATATTTCTTTGACTATAAGTATTCCTTTGACTTGACATATTTCTTTGACTTGAAGTATTCCTTTGATTTGACATATTTCTTTGACTTGAAGTATTCCTTTGATTTGACATATTTCTTTGACTTGAAGTATTCCTTTGACTTGACATATTTTTATTTCCATTATAATTAATTTTAAAAAAGCTTCTTGACGGTCTTGAATTTATGTTATTTATCATTTGATTTGACTCTTGATTATATGTATTTATATTTAATAATGATGTATTTTCTTGTGAAATTTCCATTGATTTATATATTTTTATCATTTCTTCTAAACTTTGATCATCTTTTTGTTGTAATAATTTTTGTCTGATATTATTGTGCCTTTTGTCCATATTGGTTATAAAAATATTTTTAATTAAACTTTTCTGAAGAGATCCAAATTCACAGCTATTGCTTAAATTTTGTAGTTTTGTTAGAAAAATATCCAAACTTTCCGAATTTTGATGATAGGAAAAAAAATTAAATCTTTCAATAGTTAAGTTTTTTATTGGTATGAAGTAATTCTCAAATTTTGATATAACTTCTTCTAATGTTTGTTTTTTTTGAAGGTTAAATGAATTATAAATTTCAATGCCTTTTTGGCCAATGTTGTGAAGTAATAATGCTATCTTGCGTTCATCAGACGCCGTATGAAATCCACTTGCCAAAATATAAATGTTAAATTTCTGGATCCATTTTTCATAATTATTTTTTAAATTACCTTGAAAGGACATTGATTGAATTGGATTTCCAAAGAGCACATTTTCATTGTCTGAAGACGCCATCATAAAGTTACGTTTATTGTTTTACTTCAAACCTTTTGTTTTTCACTTTAAAAATATCACATCCATTACATCTGACACCATATTTGGGTCGTGGGATGTGGACTTTAATAAAAAGATATCATAACTTACAAATGTAATTTATTTTCCAAAACGAAGCTATTCACAGTACGCCATGTTCTTCTTAAGAGAGAGACAAACTAGAGTGGGGTGGCCATCGACAATAAATCTATTTTTCATAAAACTAGTGTTGTCAATATTAAATATTACAATACCATAACAAGTCCAAAGAAGTGCTGCAGCAGTGTTCACAAAAACACGGAAGAGTGACGTGACGGATCACGTCGGGCATGCTGATGTATTTTGTATAAAGTATGAGCCTATTTAGTAAATTTGATTTAAAAAAAAGAACATAATTATAAAAATGTGACATGTGCAGATGACAATCAAATTGATTTGAAAATGGAATGATTTTTTTTAAATAAAAATTGTAACTTTAAGGTTTTTATTAATTTTTTGTCAGTTGTTTGCTTGAATGAAAATCTCGAGAACAATTGCGATTTACTTGAAATAAAATATTAGTTTAGCCTTTGCCTCATGCAAAGCGGCCACTAAATAAGTTACTTTTAGTGGCCGCTTTGCATGAGGCAAAAAATTAATAAAAACCTTAAAATCATCTTAAAAATAGCAATTATATTACGAGTGTTAAGACTCATTTAAAACAAAATTAATTTAGCAGAATGAATTTAATAGCATGATCTTCGAACAAATTATATACTTATCTATTGTAAATGTAATAACATAAAAATAACTTTTGTTTGACGGAAGAAAATAAATATAATTAAGTTACTAAGAAAGCTTTCAGAAAAATGTTAAGTTTAAATTGATTTAGTGGAAAAAGGAAAAGAGATTTACTGTTCTCTAGTATTTGGAGACAACTGTGTTCAAATTGGTTTCACGCGAGAGACCCTTTTTTATTGCCTTAGCCAATAGTTATTACAGAACATTCATTCTTTCCGTTTTTATTAACGATTGTCCTTCGAAATAAATAGGTCACAATATACGTTCTGTCAAGTACGTGAAGTAATCTCGAGATTAGGGTTCCGTTTAATTTAGAGTAAGTAGTATATATTATATTTATGGAGTATATTTGTTTGACAACACTACTATAGTGCCTCGGAGATCACGTTAAGTAGAGAAGTCTTATTTAACTAATGCAAAATGAAGTAAATTTCTATGAAAAAGTTCGCGGGAAGCCGATGGTTACAGGCAGCACCAGAACCGGACGTGTGGCGATCCTTGGGGGAGGCCTATGTCCAGCAGTGGACGCGTGAAAGGCTGGTATGATGATGATGATCACGATATCACTCGTCGTTATTAAATTGTTTGTTTATATTTATTATTTTTATGCCTCCTTTCTGTAAATAAATATAGAAAAAACAAATAGTGTTTTACCTAAATTCTCTTCAATACGGAATATCTGTATTTTTAACAATTCTTTCACACGAATCTGTATTAGGAAATGACTAGTATTTTGTATTGTTAAAAATATTTAATTTTAAATTTATATTTAAGTTATTTAAACAAAAGCGTAATTTTTAGATCTTTCCTAAATTATATCTTCTATTATTTCTAAAGAAATACACATTGGGAGCTGGTCAAGCCTTAAGCTATTGGTCCCCGTTTCACTATACCAACTTGTGAAACTATTTACAGATAAATTATTGAGTCTATCCAAACATCGCAACGAGCTAGCCACTTGTTGGGTCATACGCAATTGATAACAAGGTTAAGCATATGACAACAAGGCCGGACCTGGGATGGGTGACCGCTTTATACAACAAGCCTATACCATCATAAACACCACAACAAGCTCGGCATTTGTTAGGTGTTGCCTCCGAATACCATCGGCGAATTGAGGACGGGTTAATCCCTCTGTTGGGTACACTGAGGCCGCTTAAACGGACCACGGCATGAGACATTT
Source organism: Monopis laevigella (assembly GCA_947458855.1). Lineage (NCBI taxonomy): Eukaryota > Metazoa > Arthropoda > Insecta > Lepidoptera > Tineidae > Monopis > Monopis laevigella. The sequence continues at coordinate 15,550,750 of OX381583.1, read as the reverse complement.
GTAAATAATGTCTCTATTTTGTAAAATTCTTAAATTTACCAACACATGTCGGTAAATGCTAAGATTAACTAGTAAAACCTAGGATTTACCAACGTACGGTAACATATACATAGTGAATTTGAAAGGATGTGCTTTGGGCTAATATGAGGTTCTGCTGATCACTACGAACAACTTTTTCCATGGAACCAAGTGTCGCAAATAAAATAAAAAATTTGGCTTCCCCATACAAATTGGTCATTTTAACATTACAAGTTTGTATGGAGAAGGCATTTTTTTTTTCATTTTGCGTATTGATCAGTAGAACCTCATATTAGCCCAAATACATCCTTTCAAAGTCAGCATGTATATGTTACCGTACGTTGGTAAATCTTAGGTTTTACTAGTTAATCTTAGCATTTACCAACATGTGTCGGTAAGTTTAAGAATTTTACAAAACAGAGACATTATTTCGGGCTTTTACCATTAAATTATGGTACATGCTAGGTTTTACCGATGACGGTTGGTAAATATTGTTTTTTTAAATAAAACAATGTATTCATAAACTTAATTTAACGATGTATAATAATAATTAAAACTATATAAGGTTTTTATTGATAGATAGGTAATTGAAATACCTATCAATAAAGATGTGTCTTTTTCTTCTTCGAATATTAAATATGTAAGTCGTTATAACAAACGTAATGCCTAATTTCTGCTTTCTCTTTTTCATCGGCATTTTTTTTAATGAACACGGCGTGTGACTTTGTGTCTACCTGATGTTAAGCAGACCTACAAAGTCCATGAATGATAGCTTTATAATCATATCGATTCTATTAAAGTGCGCGATAACGAGTAAAACGATCAACTGCGGCCACGACCTCCTGATACAACACCAACTGCCTACCCACTAAACCACCGGATATACTTTTAAAAACATGGTAAGTAAGTATAGACAACGTTTACTGCTATTTTTTAATTTAAGTACCTACAGAATCCCAAGAAAATGTAATGCGCCGTTTACACGAACGATTAAATTAAGCGAGAAAATCATTCGTGATTTTTTACCTACCTTTTAGATTTTAAATGTCTGTGTACTAAGTGTTTTCTAACTGATTAATTAAATTATTTTTTTAGAGTTGTTAACTTCAGATTGTCATTTCTATCTTTTGTTTGCATAAAACATTTGTAATTTTATTCATATATACCTTTTCTGAATGAATCTGTCTGTTCAGAATGTAATGTACGGGAGATTGAATTCTTATACGCAGCTGGTTTCTACAATTAATAACTTTTCTCGTACGTCACATCCCATCTGTTTCAAATTAGTTACATAATACTATACAGCGTGTACAATACACGCAAAATGAGAAACTATTTTATTTTTATATCGATAGTAAAGAATCGTTTTTTTTTTTTAAATAATGACTCACTTATTAAACAGAGAGGTGCAATCAATAAGTTGAACTGGAGTCTTACAGAAAAACAACTCTATTCCATCGATGGAATCGCTTTCAGTCAAAAGGGTATGGATTTTGATAGTTGATAGCAAACGTCACGCCTAGGGAGCCGACTGAAAACAGTCAAAATCTGTATTAATTTAACTGATGGCGATTGATATAATCATCAATTTCTCTAAGGCCCCAAGATTAAACTTTGCTTTTTTTACTAGAGCGCGGTATTTGGCCAGTGTGGCCATACTTCTATCTGATAACTTATACGACACAGACTATTAAATATCCGTAATTGAGATAAAAATAAAATAATTAAATTAATGAATATAATAATGAATGTTATGCTATGTCTTAAAAATAATAACAGTTAATATAATGTGTAGTCTGGATTGTAAATAATAATTTATCATTAACAATTTGTACTGCTCTATGCAACGAGCCTAGGTTGACCTCAGTCGCCCTTCCAACCTCCAAAAACTTTCAACGTCCTTCTTCTATCACCCGGTGTCTCTTGCATATGTTGCGTTAAGTAAAATGAGTGAGATGACAATACATAAAAGTGTTTGAGTAATTATTATCTGTATGTAATTGGTGTCCTTTTTCTTATTCTCTCATATTTATTTTAATTGTTTTGATACCTACCTACTGTATCTAAAAGCCGCACGTCCTCTTCAAGGCATCAGCTGAAAATCAGCGTTACAGTAATCTATTGCTGTAGCATGTGCTGAGCTGATTTCCTGTTTGTCGCCGCGTAACAAACCTCTAACTTATTTTGTATGTGTAATTTTATTTGTGTGTATTCTGTGCGTGGTGTTCAAATAAAGTTTTTCTTTCTTTCTTTCTTTCTTTCTTTCAATATAATTCCATTAATTCCTCTGCAGCCGTATTACCTCTTTGAGCCCTATGCGTTGGAAAAAGTAGGCTCTAGCACGTCGGTCACCTGATTACTCTCTTAATAATTTTCCCAACAGATAGAAAATGGAAAATGGTGGAAAACAGATGGTAAAAAGCGGCCCTAGCCTAGTGGTTAAGTCACTGCGCAACTGATAACAAGGTTAAGCAGATGACAACAAGACCGGCCTGGGATGGGTGACCGCTTTATACAACGAGGCTATTTCATCATAAACACCGCAACAAGCTCGCCACTTGTTAGGTGTTGCCTCCGAATACCATCGGCGAAATGAGGATGGGTTAATCCCTCCGCTGGGACCCTGAGGCCGTTTAAACGGTTCTCGGGAGCCAAATTGGCACCCGTGATGGTATTTATTTATTTTATTTTATAGAAAATGGTAGAGGTGACCAAGGGCCTAAAGTTTCCACTGCAAAGGCCAGAAATTCAAAGTGGTCTGCGAGCTGCGAATATTTACCATTTATAATTTATTATAATCAAAGAAAATAACTTATGTAATAAATATTATATTTTAAGCAATATCCTTATCGAATATATTAAAACGTCGTTAATAGCTTACCCATATGTAAATAATGTAATAAAAGGTGCGAAATCTAGGTAAAACGCTATATAGGCTTTCTTCTACGGAAAATGAAGCCTGCGAATAAAAAAATATGCAAAAACATTATGATTAATTATAGTTAATATATTTTCTAACCTAAGATTGCCTAAGAATATACTTTTATATACGAGTAGCTAGTTATAATAAAACATATGTTTACCATTCAGAGGGGAAACGCCGCTAGATGCAACACGTATGGTACTTGTACAAGTTTTAATTGTATTTTAATTGTATGGTTATATTTAAATATTTAAGTTTATTATAATAGGTAGGTATATTTTATTGCTTTTTAATATTGTATTATATTTTTAACTACTCTCTGCTGTGCTCACGACTTCGTCCGCGTGGAATAGTCATTTTTTTATCATACAAATTTTATCCCCTATTTTATCCCCTTGGGGGTAGAATTTATCAAAATCCATTCTTAGCGGATGCCTACGTCATAACATCTACCTGCATGCCAAATTTCAGCCCAATCCGTGAAGTGGTTTGGGCTGTGCGTTTATAGATATATGTCAGTCAGTCAGTCAGTCACCTTTGAGTTATATATATTTAGATTAGTTTTATATTACGTCCTTTAAATTAATATTTTCACTATTATTCTCTTTTAAATCCTAAATACATAACTTGGGCGCCATTATTTTTTCCTAACAATAGCACAATTACATATTTTTTATTGGATTTGAATGTCATGTCACATTATATTTACTTGTTAAAAAGGCCTATATGGCCAGTATGGATGCGGGCGAAAATTCGTTTAACAACATTGTCATACGTTAGAATGTATTTATCAATTGGATCTTTTTACAGTTAAATGTTTTTAAACAATACAAATAAACATTTTCTGTTAAGTAGAGTTACTAGCTAGTCCTAAAACATCCTGTATAAAATAACGAGTAGCGACTTCTACGGGTGATTTCACAAAACATTTCCGCCTGTATTCATTATGTTGTCTGAAAGCCTCCAAATGATACAACATTGCTCGGAAGTGTTATTTATCTTACTTTCGTACCTTTTGTTTTGGATGTACAATATTCAGTGCTCCCTGACTTTTAATGTTATGCTCATGTTATGAAGTCATTTTAGACGTACTAATGATAACAATTTGATACGAGTATCGCAACAATAAATAATAAGAATTAAACTTTGAGCGATTTTAAAGTGAAAATAAAACTGCATTTTTTTTTTACACAATGTGAGAAGATTGAAAGTAAAATTAATGCAGTAAAAAATGCTCTTTGCGACGAATATCACAAACACGGACCAAATCCGCAATGACATATTATGAGAAAAAGTGGGATTGAAAAAAGGTATAGGAATAAAAACACAGACCTAAAGGATCTTGGTTGACAGGCGGCATGCTTGCCAGTCTGTGCATAAAAATTAGAAAGAACATGGTCTGCAGGTTTGAGGTTGCATTTGAAAGAATAACGAACCAGAAATATACAAGCGAGGTGAAGGGTGACAAAAATGCACACGAATCATGATCACATTGGAAAAGTTGATGATCAAATTAGGCGGCATTAATGAGAAGGGCGAGGCAAAAGGAATAAATATGTAGAGATAGACAAGTGGCGCTCGCTTAAATTGTCTCTGCCTACCCCGTAAGGGACCTTTCTTAGCGGATGCCTACGTCATAACATCTACCTGCATGCCAAATTTCAGCCCAATCCGTGGAGTGGTTTGGGCTGTGCGTTGATAGATCACTAAGTCAGTCACCTTTGAGTTATATATATTTAGATTAGTTTTATATTACGTCCTTTAAATTAATATTTTCACTATTATTCTCTTTTAAATCCTAAGTACATAACTTGGGCGCCATTATTTTTTCCTAACAATAGCACAATTACATATTTTTTATTGGATTTGCGTGTCTAGCGTGAAGATAAATATATTAACGCGTAAGACATTCAAGATAATAAATCCAAGTTATTTATTTCATGTAAATGTAGATGATCAGATATATACCCTAAAACCCTAAACAAATAATACATTGTAAAATAAAATAAAGAAATCTTGTCCCTCATTCTGTAATTTCGGAATTCCAAGTATGTCAAAAAATAGTGCCTACTCAAAGGAATAACTTCGGAAATCGTAACTTTAAATATTAGTTTTTTTCTATCTTACATATTAACACACTTTAATAATATAAACTTTTCCAAAAAAATCCATTTCTAAATAGATTTTTTTTTCCCTACTAGTAATGTTAACTACTAGTTTGTATGGAGAAGCGTAATTTTTTATGTAATATATTTTTCTTGTTTTCTTGATTTTCCCTTTCCTTCACTTTGTCCGTTTCTTAAGACATCACGATGTTTTCAGTAAAAAGCGATCTGGTCAGCTACGTCAATCAATCCATGCATTTCTTGGCCGGAGGTCATCAATAGGTAGAGGTTGGGACGGAATTGTTAGGGTATGGAATTTTTTGCCATTTATTTTGGGAATGACGTATAAAATGTTTTTATTCTCTCCTTACATACATTTAAGCTTCTTCTATAGATATTTTATAAAGAGAGATTTTGTATAATAATATGCTAGCTATAACTAATAGTTTGTGAGTTCACCGGTTTTCAGGAGATTACTTCATGTCGAGGTGGTAGTCTCCTTTCAGGGTTTCGTTTACGAAATGGGTGGTTGAATTGACGATAAAGCAGAGAGTATATTAAAATATACTCTTAATGCAATTCGTCTTTGTCGCCGCCTATTTCGTAATCTTATCATTTAGCCGGCATAGTGGGATCGATCAATGTTGTTTAAGAACAATTATTGATTGACCCCATTCATCGACTTTGTAAGTCTGCAAAGTTACATGCCGTGCTCCAATATAGGAAGTTTCGAGCGTCATAAGGCATCCGTGATGATACACATTATACATACATTTAAATAAGTAAATATATAGTTTTCAAGCAAATATATTGTCTTAGCTTGCATAGTGTATATTGTATGTATAGGTAATTATTAATAATAAAATAATAAATACCATCACGGGTGCCAATTTGGCTCCCGAGAACCGTTTAAACGGCCTCAGAGTCCCAGCGGAGGAATTAACCCATCCTCATTTCGCCGATGGTATTCGGAGGCAACACCTAACAAGTGGCGAGCTTGTTGCGGTGTTTATGATGAAATAGCCTCGTTTTATAAAGCGGTCACCCATCCCAGGCCGGTCTTGTTGTCATCTGCTTAACCTTGTAATTATTAATATATAGTTCTGTAAATACAGTTATGTATCTACAACTGGTTTTGTATTTGGAATAAACGGTCTTTATTATTATTTATTATTTTTAGTTTTCAAATTGACCCAAATAGGAAGTCATTTTCTGTCTCTAACCTGGACCCCTAATTACGTCCGAATTTTGGATAGTTTTGACATTTGTTTACCTGTCGCTGCAAACTTGAAATTACTTTGGCGTAAGTATCGTTATGTCGGCGTAGATGGAATCTAAAGTTAAGGTAATTAATGTAAAATTCACGGTAATATTAAGGGAAATTCTGGTAAATTGGTAACAAAACTTATTTGAATTATTTTAATTTGCATTTACAACTGATAACAAGGTTAAGCAGATGACAACAACGCCGGAGCTGGGATATGTGACCGCTTTATACAACTAGGCTATACCATCATAGACGCCGCAACAAGCTCGCCACTTGCTAGGTTTTGCATCCGAATACTATCGGCAAAATGAGAACGGTTAATCCCTCCGCTCTGGGTACCCTGAGGCCGTTTATACGGTTCTCGGGAGCCAAAAAAAGGCACCCGTTATTACGGGTGCAATACAATACAATACAATGAACAAAAAAAAATGTCAGTAATTAATAATACTATTGTGAAAATTGAATTTTATGCTTAAAACTATATATCTGAACTGTGGAGTAAAGGTGGTGCAAGCTATTGACATTAAATCCTGGAGATGTTCATCGTTACTTGAAACTTAATCTTTAGTTTATATTATCACGGGTGCCTTACGGCGCCCGAGACCGCCTAGAGGGCCCCAGGGTACCCAACGGAGGGGTTTTAATCCCACCTCGTCGTAGCCGATGGTATGTGTCTACACCGAACAAGTGGCTAGCTCGTCGCGATGTTTCGAATATACTCAATAACCCATCTATAAACAGTTTCACAAGTTGGTATAGTGAAACCGGGACCGACATTTTAACGTGCTCTCCGGTGCACTATATTGGTGTTGTCAAACAAATGTACATATTTTTTTAAATTAAAAACTCATTGGTACACACTGGGATTCGAACCAGGAACCTAAAAGCTTTTGTTTTTTGTTTTTTTTAAGTCCAAGGTCTAACCAACTCGGCCACCATCTATATAGTTTCTTGTACAATTTACCTAAGGTCCGCACAAAATAGGTCGGCGGTCCGCCATTTGGTGACGCCTGCTAAAGACGATCGATTATCGATTTTGTTTATACGGTCCTAACATCTGATCCAAGTAAGTAATTGCAAGCGAGAGTATACTGGCTATGTTACAACCACCAACCGATTATCAGATGCTTTAGTCTCACCGCAAATGATTTACAGTGAGATTAGATTGGCCGTTATAGTGAAGCCTTTTACACTGGGTTTAGTGAAAGTAGTTCCAGAGATTTAAAGCTAAGGTTCTTGACACTGAATTCGTAAACTTTATAAAAAGTTAGTAAATTATAGGCCGGTTTCTTAAAAATGGCGAATACTACTTATACGACCATCAATAATATTTTTTAAAGATCTATAAAATCCTCAATTTTAAAGTATTTGATAGTTAATTAATACTTAATTTAAAAAAAATATGTACATTTGTTTGACAACACCAATTTAGTGCTTCGGAGAGCACGTTAAAATGTCGGTCCCGGTTTCACTATACCAACTTGTGAAACTGTTTATAGATGGGTTATTGAGTCTATTCAAAATATCGCGACGAGCTAGCCACTTGTTCGGTGTAGACTCATACCATCGGCTACGATGAAAAATAAAATAAATACCATCACGGGTGCCTATTTGGCTCCCGAGAACCGTTTAAACGGCCTCAGGGTCCCAGCGGAGGGATTAACCCATCCTCATTTCGCCGATGGTATTCGGAGGCAACACCTAACAAGTGGCGAGCTTGTTGCGGTGTTTATGATGAAATAGCCTCGTTGTATAAAGCGGTCACCCATCCCAGGCCGGCTTTGTTGTCATCTGCTTAACCTTGTTATCAGTTGCGCAGTGACTTAACCACTAGGCTGGGACCGCTACGATGAAGTGGGATTAAAACCCCTCTGCTGGGTACCCTGAGGCCGTCTAGGCGGTCTCGGGCGCCGTAAGGCACCCGTGACAATATGTATGTGTAGTGTTAATACTTATTTTAAAATCTAACGCAATTATTTAAAATAAAATAAAAATAGCTAACACATGTAGCACGCTGGAGACAAAGCTTAGAAATATTATAATTATTAATAATTTATCATTGTTGTTAATTAACTTTTTTTTTTGTAGGTCGACTTACCATCAGGTAGATATAGAGTTACTTAAAAAAACGCTTCGATTTGCTATAAATATTAAATTGTATAAAATATGCTCGGGGCTTATTTTAATTGGTAAAACTAATTGATGGTAAAGTTTGTTTGTACGATCCAACTAACATCTGATCCAAGTATAAAGTAATTGCCCGCGAGAGTACTGGCTCCAGCCAATAACCGTTCAGCAGATGCTTAACCACAAATGATTTAGTCAGATCAGATAGAGCTGCCTTTTATTGTATACATACTAAACCTAGTGATAGTAGTTCTAAAGATATTGTTCTTGGAACTAAATTGGTAAACTTTTGCGTAATATTTCTTGCATTTATGAACACTTAGTAGATATTATTAAAACATCAAAACTTTGACAGAATATGAAACGTAGCTTGCTGGAGATAAAGATTAGAAAATATATTAAGATATCTGTGAGACAATTGTTGTGAAAAATAAAATTATTAAAATGAAATGATGGACAGACAGTATGGTGTTTAAAACGTTTTTTTTTAATTTTGAAAATTCTACTATGAATGAGTTGTAAAAAAAATGAAATTAAAATGATGCGCTTTTTATATACGAGAATTATTTTGGGACAGGAAATATTCTAATACAGATCCTTGATTACTTTTTCTTTGTCACTCCTTAATTATTTAAAAAATATAAGGTCTTCATTATCCCTAAACTGGGTGAAAGTAACGCTTATATTATTACATTTTAAAAAAAAAATTAAGTAATGATTTGTGTACTATATTTTGTTTAGGCATAATGGTGGCCCATTTCTCTAACTAATTTGGTAAATATCCTTTATTAATTTATAGTCATGCCAGGCTTCTTTTTCAATACCCTGTTAGTCTGCGTTTGATCTCAATCTTGCGTTGTTGAAAGCAACGATGAGGTAGAAGAGGTAGCGGCTTGCTCTGTAAATATGTATTCAATCTTGTCCTAAAGACATCCAAGGGACTCTAACTCTACTCCATGTTCCTTATCCAAAATCTCAATTTTGTTCAATCATGCTTCTTGATTTCCGAAACGTTTAATTGAATGGTCTTTTACAACCTTTTTACTCTAGTCATGATACGTGACTTGGGTTCCCGGTGCGACGTCACCTTTAGCTCTTTATCTCATTAGATATATCATATGTCGCATGGAAATGACGAATTCAGTGTATCACGAAATACTGGAAGATGTTGAACCTACTGATTGAAGGCATACATTTAGATATTTGATGAAATTACTAAACTAAAAAGGGATTTATTAAATAACACGAAATTAAATTTTGTGGAAGACTTAAAATAATACAACTTTTTACAGTGGCTAATTAATTAGGTCTCACCCTTCATAGTCAAAGTTAAACAAAATTATTAAATGATCTAGGTAGGTGTTTTTTTATAAGTATGTAATCCAAACTTTCGGATTATGTCGAAGGACGGAAAAAATCATTTATCGGAGTCCGCAAAGGTACTTTAGGAAAACGACCCATTAATTTTGGCGTTTTATTAATATCTTTCTAGTTGAACAATTTATTGCTTAAATTTTTGTCCTATTTTTTTAATAAGAAAATGCTGTGTATATGAACTGTGGAAGTGAAAAACGTAAATGATCTGTGCCATAGCAAACTCATATGGTATAACCGACTAATTAATTGTTATCTTTGCTTTCTATAACTCTGTGGAAAATGGTTAAATAAACAATAAATTTAAAAAAAAATAAGAAGGTATATCTTTTTTAAATTAAAAATATTTATTTGCCGTAGGCTTCATCAGTCTTATAATGACATTATATTTTATAATATAAATTATTTATATAAATAGGTAGTTACAATAATAATAACTAAGCTATTTTTAATTCAATACAAAAAAAACGAATCATAATTATTTCAAACATACAGGTCTTTATTAGTATTAATTTATTTTAATAAAGCAACAGTTAACATTTAAAATTTCCGGTATTATGTAACTGAGAGTACGAACATGAACATGTTTTCGGGTGGAGAGCTCCCGCTTTTAGCATCAACACGAATTTATATGAAAATTAATTGAAATCTGCGACGAAATAATGCGGTAAGTCTTACCGCATTGAAAATCAGTCTGATTTTCATGAATTTAAAATTATTATGTAATAAAATTGTAGCAATAAAATCGTATGAATTTACGAGGGCGGAGTAATAAATTGGGTAAAATTATGATTTATATGTTAAATTGCTATGTTTATAATTATTATAAAATATACTACACTGCACAACAAAAAAAAAGTTTCCTTTCACAAAAAAATTTGTATCACTCCATGAGACAAATCTAACTAATTATAGGGTGACAAATACAAAAGTGATAAAGAAAAAAATATATTAGCACTATTTTATGCAATATTACGGAAACATAAAAATTTATCAATTAGGATCAAGAGAAACGTATAAAATTATTTTATTATATTAATCGGTCGATAAATATATTCTTACTTTCAATAAAAATATTAAAACTATCTCTGTAAAAGCTCTCACAAATCATTCCATGGTTCATTCACGTAAATATTGTTCTGAACGAAAGCCTTCCATCCGGTGCAAGTTCGCGGCAAGTAACATTTACGGGCTTCGTCTACGGATGGAGACTCCGTAACCCGAAACTTCGTAATTTCGCTGTAGACCCAAAACAACTCTAGTGGCCTTAGACAAAGATGTGTGGTGAATGTTAAATTGTACGGTCTTTGTAAGGTATTATATTGAGATTCTGGCAAAGGCCATATTAAAGGTCCATTTAAATGTCCATATTATCTATATGTACCTTCTTACTAATGTTTTAAATTTTGTTGTTATTTAAAATTGTACGGAAGAGCGGGACACTCCTAATACAGGTGCACACACTTAAATGGAGTGTCCCAACCCTTGTAACTTTTATAATGAGAGTTATTAAATATTTTTGTATTTTGTATTTGTATAAAGGCGCAACCACTAGTCTACGAAGGCTGCCAATTTGACTGATTTAAATTTTTGTCAAATGATTTTTAAACTAAATAAAAATTATATTTGTTTGACAAAACCGTTCGCAACCAGTTCACTATACCAAATTGTGAAACTGTTTACTTGTACAATATATGGTAGAAATAAACAACGATAATCGTAGAAAGATGCTACGTAACACGTAGACAAGTACTACGTAATTCGTAGAAAGAGGCTCCGCAACAATATATGGTACCATATATGTGAATATGGTACCTAGAGCTTAGTGGACCAAGGGAGTATATATCTATGTTACGTCTCACATATTATTATCTATACCATACATATATGTAAAATAAAATATAACTAAGTATATTTTTTTATTTTATTACAGACAGTCGGCGAAATGAGGATGGGTTAATCCCTCCGCTGGGACCCTGAGGCCGTTTAAACGATTCTCGGGAGCCAAATAGGACCCGTGATGGTATGAAATTTTTTATTTTTAAATTTATTACAGACAATACTTTAAAACAATCGTGGAAAACCTAAAATTTTCCTAATATCACCATTTATTATTTATTTCCATACATTGGGTAGAATTTGGTTAACAAATGTGGACCGATTACTATTCTTTTCACTTTCCAATACCTGTGGATGGAGGATTGACAGCAAACATTTGTCCAGCTTGTATGCGCTAACATACCTGGTCTGCTATGCTTCAATGTACAAATGACCAATGCTTTACCAGGCATATCAATTGCATAACATTTCTGTTCCAAATTTTCAAATACCTGTTTATTAAAATAAAAAATGTGAAATATGTGTCTAATAGTTTTATAAGAAGAGTCAACATACATTCAAGGTTGTATAGGACTCGTCGTTCCAGAGATATGGGAAACTACCCCTGAAGTCTTCACCCAGCTCCTAGTATATTTCAGAAATCATAAAATATCATTTATATAGTTTTTTTTTCAATCAAACTAAATATTCCAATATTTAGAGTATGATTTATAATAAAGATGAATAGAAGGAACTGATTCAATGCTCTGTTAACCTTAAAATAAAAATTATTCTAAATTTCAAATCTCTAGCTAAATTTGGAACATACTAAAATCAACGGTTTTACTTATTTTTTATGGTGTATTTAAAACCAAAAGCATTGAATCGGTTCATTTTTATAAGGATTAAATATTTATTATAATAATTAAAGGACACCTTCTTAGCAATAAATATAGAAACAAATATTATGTACTACTGCCCATCTCATGTAGTCATCCAAAAAACAGTAGAAAGCCTAAAATTGTCCAAACTACTCCAGAGGCTCTACCATGGGTTTGCGCATTGTAGAAACATAACGTATTTGTATACGTATACGTGGGTAACAACCAATAGGGCCGCTTTATTTTTGGTAACAGGATTGAATAAAGCGATCCTATTGGTTGTTGTTTACGTATACGTGTATACAAATACGTTACGTTGCTGCAATGCGCAAACTCATGGTAGAGCCTCAGTTCTACATTATTTTTTTTTTTTTGACTTCAGTAAAATGGAAATACAGGATGGAAAAAAGCCAGGGGGGAAAGTACCCTAAATATTGATGATGCCAAAATTTACGGAAATAAAATATCCTTTATTTTCAAAAATAAGAAAAACTGCATTTTAAGATTATTGAAAATACGCTTGCTACACCCGAGAATCGAACCGACTGAAATCTGTAACACCTACCTACACCAAAAAAAAAGCAAAAGGATAAATTTCCATACAACATATATTCAATTAAAGAAAGTTCAAGAAATATAAAAAAAAATATTAGTTCATAAAAATGATACTGGCCACTTATAAAAATATTGTTAAAATTACAGGTAGTAATCCTTTCAGGGTGCGGTTATATTAAAATATACTCGTAATGCAATTGGCCTTTGTCCGCCCATTTCGTAATCGCATCATTTAGCCAGCATAGTGGAAGCGATCAATGTTGTTTAATAACAATTATTGAATTGACCCCATACATGGACTTTGTAGGTCTGCTCACCACCAGGAAGATATAAAGTCACATGCCGTGCTCCAATAATAATAAAGAAATACATTTTTATTTGTGTATTGGTACTTCTTATGAATGAAAATTTTAAAATTGGAACATTTACATTGGTTTCAATTCTTCGCTTTTCTTTTGTTATTTGTTTGTAGCAAGTTACATTTTATTCTCTGAACTTTTTTGCTTGTAATATGGTTTATTAATATCAGGAAAAGTTTGAATTAGTTCAAGTACTTTGACATGTATTTTTATGATTGCAATGGAAAGAGTGAATTGTATCTAAGAAAAGAAATATAAACGTTAAAAAACTTTAGATTTTTCAAATTATTTTTCAAAAATCTGTGAATCTAGTTATTTTTAAAATTTGAATGAAGTATTTTTTTATGTATTATGTATGGATATAGTTAAACTTGTAGGTAGGTAGGTAGATATAGCCACCGTTCCTCGGCTGCTGACATTCCAGAGCGGCCAAACATACAAACGGAAAGAATCTTTCGCATGGCTTAAAATAAAATATCTTAGACGTTACGTTGACGGTTAAATGTTTTTCATTAATTTCGAAGTTTTGCGCGTTGTAACAATATAAAATAAGATAAATCTTTACTTTAATATTATAAAGCTGAAGAATTTGTTTGGTTGAACGCGCTAATCTCAGGAGTTAACTGGTTCGAATAAAAAAGTAATGTTGGATAGCTTATTTATTGGGGAAGGATATAGGCTATATATATCATCACGCTACGACTAATAGGAGCGGAGCATCAACGAAAAATGTTGTAATAACAGGGAAAGTTTATTCCTTTTGAGAGCTTCAGTTGCGTGTGCTGCGTAAACGTAAGTTACGCAGATGAAGTAGTGCGGGTCTGCTATTATCATATACGTACTTAGTGGCCGAGTGAGTAAGACCTTCAGACTAACAATAGTTTTTTAAGTCATGGGTTCAAATCCCTGGTATGCACCAATAAGTTTTTAAAGTAAAATAGTGCCTCTGACAGCATGTTAAGCTGTCGACCATGCGCTGTCGTTTCACTATACCAACTTGTGAAACCGTTTATAGATGAGTTATAGAGTCTATCTAAACACCGCGATAGCTGACCACTTGTTTGGTGTACCATGTGTCCAAGTGTCCATGGTAAATCCTATCTAAAATAAATTATACAGAATAAAAGTCGAATGTTGTTTTGCTTTTAATTAGTGCACGGCATATGACTTTGCATCTACCTGGTTGAGAGCAGACCTACAAAGTCCATGAATAGGGTCGATCAATAATTGTTCTTAAATAAAATTGATCGCTCCGCTATAAAAATGCTTAAATATAAAATACTGAAAAAAGTAAAAACAAAAAGCAGACACCTCTGCCATCTAGTATTAGAAACTAGGACTTATAACTTTACTCATATAGAGTTATTAGAAGAAAGCTAATAGAGGGCATCTGTGTATAAGTAGATAAGATAACAAGCAATGACAATATTTGTGAGGGATGAATAGAACCTGGTTGGCTTAGCGGTAATTGGAGTGCCTGTCCGCGAAAGCGAGGATCGTGGGTTTGAGTACCGCGGACTCTCGCCCATCAGGAATTTTATTACTCAGACCTAGAAATGTCTAAAAAAACAAGGTATGAATATTTAGTAGCTAAAACTAAATGAATTAGACACACATCACTAAGCTTAGGCCTTGTATCAGGAGGACGTGGGTTCAATTCCCACCCATGCCATGGCAAAAAAATATTTGTACGTTTTTTCGTTTTAGTTTGTCATGGTCTGGGTCTTTATAAAATAAAATATGTATTATACTGTTGTTTCTGGTACACATAGTACAAGCCTAGAGCTTAGTTTGTGACCAGAGCAATATGTGTAGATTGTCCTACATTATTATTATTATATTACTTTTAATTATCTGTGTAGGGAAAAGATTCACTCAACAAATGACTTGTCGAGTTTGTGATGCAAATTGCCACATCCATTCACAATAGAAAGATAGGATGTTCCCATCTCTCACATGCATCTATAACTTTAATACCTACCCGGAATACCCGGAACCTTTTCCCGGAACAAATTGAATGAGAAAGATTTTGCAAATTCACCAAGTGATTATTTTTCATCGCAAAACGGGCGATCCTTCGCGAATGGATTCGTTTGACCGAATTATATGTATAAACGTTTTTATATTTATTGAGAGTAATCTCGTTTTCAGGAAAAGGTCTGTTAAAAGATCACTTTATTTGATTGAAGAACCTGACATAAGAAGTTTACTTTTATAACCTGATAATGCAAATGAAAAAGATCTTATGTGATATTTAATAATATTAAATAAAATAATATGTAAGACAATTTACACATTTTTACTTTGGTCACAAACTAAGCTCTAGGTTTGTACCTACTATGTCTACCGGAAACTACGATATAATCCATATTATATTTTATAAACATGACTATGACAAACTGTACAGAAAAACGTACAGATATGTATTGCCAAGGGCGGGAATCGAACCAACGACTTCCGGTTACAACGCCAAAGGCGCGACCTATTAAGGAATAATGGAATTTTTGACCGATTCTAAGGAGGTAGTAATTTATTTGACCTATATTTATTATTAATATTGTTGAATGGCTTCTACGCGTTACGCGTAATTTTGGCATTGTCTAGTGGGTAGTTTTAAATTATTATATTGACAGCCTCCGTAGACTAGTGGTTGCGCCCTTGGCGTTGAATCCGGAGGTCGTGGGTTCGATTCCCACCCATGGCAAATAAATATTAGTACGTTTTTCTGTACAGTTTGTCATGGTCTGGGTGTTTATAAAATATAATATGTATTATATCATTGTTTCTGGTACACATAGTACAAGCCTAGAGCTTAGTTTGTGACCTTAGCAATTTGTGTAATTTGTCCTACATATATTATATTATTAAATTATATATAATAATTGTGAAAGAGGGTTAATTAGTAAATGACTAGGGTAGAAAAAGGTATGGCGACATGACCATGTAAGCATACGGTATAGTCTTGCCAATATTGAAAATAGATATTTAACCAACAACGATTAAATTGGTAGTACCGTCATTTTATCGAAAGGACTATTTGAGACAAACATCGAGATCATGCGTTAATGCTACACTTCCCACACTAAAGATCACTACGAATGCTTATTTTATATTTTTTTTACACTTTTTGCACAATATATTAAATATGAAAAACATAACATAAACACGCGTTTATATTCTTCGGGCTACCCTCAAATAACGGACAAATAATAGACAGCCCCTGTATACTAGTGGTTGCGCCTTTGGCGTTGTATCCGCAGTGACTCAACCACTTGGCTGGGGCCGCTTTATTGCTCGATCAATAGACTTTCAACAGGGTATTGATTGACCCCATTCATGAACTCTAGATCTGCTTACCATCAGACAGATTAAAAATCACATGCTTCAATAAAAAACAAAAAAAAACAGACTAGAAAAATAAGTCCCTAAATAATAATAAGATAAAAGACAAGTTACTACAAAATTAATTCTTTGAATAGAATAAAACTTTACTTCAAAGGTTTTATACTGCAATAGCTTCGAGCGCCTAAATAGTGTTTTCTTTTATTATTACTAAAAGTCTTTGATCCTTTTTTTGCTTAGTCTGTCTGTGCCTTAGAAAAAGAAATACCTTATTCTATTTACCTTCAGCGTTTATCTGACTAAAATTAATACGAATTGTAAATCTCTACATACATAGACATACACGGGTGCCTTACGGCGCCCGAGGCCGCCTAGACGGCCCCAGGGTACCCAGCGGGGTTTTAATCCCACCTCGTCGTAGCCGATGGTATGAGTCTACACCGAACAAGTGGCTAGCTCATTGCGATGTTTTGAATAGACTCAATAACCCATCTATAAACAGTTTCACAAGTTGGTATAGTGAAACCGGGACCGACAGCTTAACGTCCTCTCCGAGGCACTATAGTGGTGTTGTCAAACATTTTTTTTTTTACAATTTACACATATTGCTCTGATCACAAACTAAGCTATAATACATATTATATTTTATAAACACCCAGACCATTACAAACTGTACATCACGGTAAGTATATATCATCACGGGCGCCGAAAGGCACATGTGCATCTGGATTGAGAGATCTAATCAAAACCAAGCAAAATGGCTATGCTGGCATTTCGTAGCATAATGTAGAAACTTATATATGAAATATTTTAATTTGTAAAGGCGAGGAAAAAAAGTTAGCGTCCAAAAATAGGAGCTCTCAGTCCTGACGTTTTTGAAAAAATATAAAAAAATATTTTTAGAAGTATTTACTCTATGTTATATTTTTTTGTACTAACATTCAGTACACACATCGTAAGAAATAATCAGAAGAATTCAAAATATTTGGAGGTAAAATGAAGAAGATATAAGGCAAAACATGGATCTCTCAATCCAGACGTTTTAGATTGAGTGATCCTTTGAAACACCATGTTAGGCTGAGTAGAAGCAAAAGTTGATTATCCCAGCATTTAATAGTACTTCTCGACATTATCGTAAAAAATAAATAAATATCCAAATGATAACCGTTAAAAAGTTATAGCAACTTCGTCATTTTTTAAACATCAGGACTGAGTGATCTATATTTTCACATATATCTACTTTTACTTTCATCGCACAGAAAATCTAAAATTCTACGAATAATTAAAAAATCATCTTCTAAATCCTGGCATTTAAACTATTTGTGTAAAGATTGCAATTTATTATATTTTTAGATTCCAATTTTACCCATACAGCAAGTCGTGTAGGGTGACCATGTTTTTTTTTTGTTGGCACTCGATATGAACACATGCCAAACCATACAAATTCAGATTGATTCCGAAACAAATTTTAGTGTTTACTAATACCAGTAAATCCATAGACTAATGTTAAAAAACGGTAAACCCACAGATTGATGCCTTAAAAATAAATCTGGATACCGTTATAATTACGACTCAAATTTTCGAGCTACCTGAAAAGCGGTACCTAAACTCAGACTAATCCCGTAACATAACCGTCGAATCTCCTGAAAACCCGTAAACACTAATAATGTGTTTAAAAAAAACTATTTTTAAACCACATACATTTAAAACCTAGTCATTTTAAATTTCTTTAAAACGGTAATGTTTAAAAAAAAAGATATTATAAATACCAGGAAGTACCCTAAGCCCCAAAATAGCCTGTCTAAAAATGAGAACACAATATAGCCACCCGCGACACAAAGTCAATACAAAAAAATTACAAGTGCGAAAACTCGCCCGCGGAGTGTTACGCGGTTTTATTTCCACCTCGTAGCAAATTGTGAGTCTACACTACACTGAACAAGTGGTAAACTCATAGCGGTATTTGTTTAGACTTAATCACCCATCGGTAAACAGTTTCACAAGTTTATATAGTGAAACTAGGACCGACAGCCTAACGTGCGCTTATCTTTGACTTGGACCCTTTTACACCTACACCTATTAGGAGATATTTTACTATATATATATATATATATATATAAGTACCACAAATTTCAAGTATATCCGACCAGCGGTTCTCGAGATATTCATGCCGACAAACAAACAGACACCTAAGAGTTCTTATTTTGAAAAAAAAAAAAAATTCGGAACCCTAATGAGAACACAAGTGATTATAACCATTCAATGCTCAAAAAGGTGATAATCCAAAATGGATGGACAGAGAAACGTTTAACAAGTAATTTGTACTTTGTGAAAATTATTACAGCATTTCCTTGATATTTATACTTCCATAGTACCTTCACACAATATAGTATTCCAGTATTCTGTGCTTAAATAAACGTCAAAACGAAATATATTAATATCTAAGTTACTTCGCCTCTCAGGGGAGCGGCGTCATCAGTGACAGTAATTTTTAGTGATGAAATCCACACACTTAAATCAATAGGCAAATCAAATGGTTTATTATGTATTTTTTTAGCATTGATTTACACACAACTTGTAATTTTACTGCATTAAAATGAAAGTTAAACTATACATATTTACAGAATAATATGCCATGCTTCATAAAAATTAAAAACAAAACATGGTCACCCTACACGACTGCTGTATGGGTAAATTTGGAATCTATAAATCTAATAAAGTGCAATCTTTACACAAATTGTTTAAATGCCAGGATTTAGAAGATGTTTTTTTAATAATTCGTAGAATTTTAGATTTTCCGTGCGATGAAAGTAAAAGTAGATATATGTGAAAATATAGATCACTCAGTCCTGATGCTTTAAAAATGACGAAGTTGCTATAACTTTTTAACGGTTATCATTTGGATATTTATTTATTTTTTACGATAATGTCGAGAAGTACTATTAAATGCTGGGATAATCAACTTTTGCTTCTACTCAGCCTAACATGGTGTTTCAAAGGATCACTCAATCTAAAACGTCTGGATTGAGAGATCCATGTTTTGCCTTATATCT
This sequence comes from Monopis laevigella, assembly GCA_947458855.1. Taxonomy (NCBI): domain Eukaryota; kingdom Metazoa; phylum Arthropoda; class Insecta; order Lepidoptera; family Tineidae; genus Monopis; species Monopis laevigella. The sequence goes on along the minus strand of OX381583.1, from coordinate 15,530,928 downwards.
TCTTCATTTTAACTCCAAATATTTTGAATTCTTCTGATTATTTCTTACGATGTGTGTACTGAATGTTAGTACAAAAAAATATAACATAGAGTAAATACTTCTAAAAATATTTTTTTATAATTTTTCAAAAACGTCAGGATTGAGAGCTCCTATTTTTGGACGCTAACTTTTTTTCCTCGCCTTTACAAATTAAAATATTTCATATATAAGTTTCTACATTATGCTACGAAATGCCAACATAGTCATTTTGTTTGGTTTTGATAAGATCTCTCAATCCAGATGCACATGAAAGGCACCCGTGATGATATATACTTAATGGTGATTGGACAGGTTGATTAGGATTGTATACATAAAAATAAATCTAAAAAAGCAGTCAGTGTTTGGACAGGTTGATTTGTACTGTATACAGAAATTAGGCTATCCTGTTAGTGAATCAGTACAGAATGTATAAGTGCCTCGGCTTCGTGGTCTAGTGGTTGCGCCTTTGGTTGTGTCGTGGTCTTGGGTTTCCCGCTGATGACAATACAATATTAGTACGCTTTTTTGTACAGTTTCCATGGTCTAGGTGATTATAAAATATGATATGTATTAGTATCTTTGTTTATGGTACACATACTACAAGCCTAGAGCTTAGTTTGTGACCAGGGCAATATGTGTAAAATGTCCTTCATCTTATAATTATGATTATTATTATATGTGCTACAGTCTAAAACTAAAAAAAGTTACCGACCGCATATTATAGTCTTAGATCGCTTGGCGGTTTTTACATCTGTATGGGATAGTATACAATATAAAAACTTTTTTTTATTCAGTAAAATTATACATTTCATACAATTTTCAATGGTACTAGGAGATCTAGTACGCGGACTAATATATCTTCAAAGCCAGCCGATCGGCCGCCCGGGCAAGAAGTTATAGAGAATTCCTTCGTCTCTAATAGTTACTTACTTTAAGTACTTAGTATGGTTTTCAGTGAAAATACCCACCCAAGATAAACTGTACATTTATTTAGGTGTCCCTGAACAAAGCAATTTTTCGCAGCAAACAATAATAAATATTTCAACGCTTTATTTTGTTTCCTAAGTTTTCAGTAAATACTGGGGATTTTATGAACGTCGTTATTAGGGTTTCAATCCAAGGAAAATCAGATAAATTGTGTTAGGGGTTTCCGAGGCGAATTGGTTGAATTAACAAAATTTATTAGGATTAAATTTTAAGTAAATTAGTTCGTGTTTTTATAACAAATGAAATTATGCCAAGTTTTACCTAGTGTTTGAATTAAGATTTAAAATTAAATATTTTTACTACTTCCGGTAGTATTTAATTAGGGTGGTTACCTTGTTTAAACCAATTTAAATAACTACGAATTATTTCCCAATAATAAAACAGTAAAATTTGCTTTAGGCTATTTGTTTACACTTTGTTAGTTATATTTTTTTGAGATAAAAGTTATTTATTAATCCAAAAAGATATAAAAAGAACACTTGACGGTTTTTGCATGTTAGTCATGTTTCGATTTTAGTCTGTGGGTTCACCGATTTTTAGGAGATAGACTACTTGGTTGTCTCCTTCCAGTGTGCGGTTACGACATGGGTGGTTGAATTGACGATAAGGCAGCGAGTATATTAAAATATACCCGTAATGCAATTTGTCTTTGGCGCATCATTTAGCTGGCATAGTGGGAGCGATCAATTTTATTTCAGAACAACTATTGATTGATCCCATTCATGGACTTTGTAGGTCTGCTCGCCACCACAAAGTCACATGCCGTGCTCTAATTGAAAAAGTAAGTTCTCTACCGAACGAAACAGGTACTTACTATAAAATGTCAGTCAGTGCAACCTCACAAAATTGCTCCAAATACGTTGGATTTTACAAGTTAATTAATATACTAAACACGCATGTAGAAAACTTTGTCTACAAATAATTTAAACTTTCCTAAAGCCTAACGATGTGAAAAATTGCAGGAAATTATTCATGAACTTATTATCACTGTATTTAAGGAAGAGAATTTATTTAGGATCCTAAATAAATTATTTTCCTTGAATACAGGGTGAATTTGAAAGGATGTACTTTGAGCTAATATGAGGTTGCTGATCAAATCGAACAAATTTTACCATGGTTATTTTAACTTTACTAGTTTGTATGGAGAAGATTTTTTTTTTTTCATTTGCAACACATGGTTCCATGGATTTTCCATTTGATCAGCAGAACCTCATATTAGCCCAAAGTACATCTTTTCAAAGTCACCTTGTATTCATTTCTAATCGAGTTAACCTTAGTAGATAGGATAAACTGTAAACGCGCGTGCCACATTTTAGCTTTTTTTATTGGAGCACGGCATGTGACTGTGACCTACAAAGTCCATGAATGGAGTCGATTAAGAGGATCGTCTGATCAAAAAATTTTCATATAGTCACGACCTTTTCGTGGCGACTCTTACACATTATGAATTTTGGAGGCGTTATAAATATTGCTGATATTTGGGCTCGTACGTTTTCCTTTTTTTTTATTTGGTATAGGAAAACAAATATTAAATCCAGCAATCTACAAAAAAAAATCGCTAAAATATTAAGACAGATAATTAAAAAAAACGTATAGTCATAGTTTATTTTCTCTTTAATAAAATTGAGGCATTTTTTTTTTAATCCATTAAAGTTTTGGCGTAGAAAACAGTTTTGGCCCAAAATTGTAGGTATAATCACATACACGCTCTTTTTCTTATTGAGAAGGAAGGGGAAGGTCGGGGGAAGGTTTACATACATACGGTAGCGTTACCGACTCACCGTCATGCGCGAGGAGAAGTAATACTTTGCAGTTGAATTAGCATGAGTATCGAAGCTCATCAGACTATAATGATAATAATATAATATAAGAACTAATATTTAAGGTGTGGATACGGTTGGTGAGGTTGATCGCCTCGGTGGCACTCTTGTATGGCAGATGATAATCGGATGGTCAATGGAATCAGCTAACCACCTAGTCTTACACTAGTTGGTTATGTAGCGTGCATTCGGTTGGTTGTTTTTTTAAATATTTTTATTTAATGACACCTTTTATTAATTAATATATATAAATAGCAGCCTAACCAAACGCACTCTAGACCATATTGTTAAAACTTTTTTTTTTTGACTATTCCTATATATCTGTAAAGATTAACATGAAATAAATAACATTTGATATTTGATTTGCTCCTTGTAATAGGTAGACTCGTTGATGTTTAACAAAATTAATTTGGTCGACACATCCGGTGACCCATGAGCTGGCTCGTTTTTAGCACATCGAATAAGCATAGCTATATAGCGAGGTAACGCGGCCAGCTTATTGGGAACACTACCAATAGGCAGATATGGATGGAATTTTAAATTATTTATTATAATTTTACTTAGGTATACAGGTTTTATTATATTATTAAAATATTCATGTTTTTTTAAAGTTTTGTCATCCGACGTTATTTTAAACTTATAATGATTAATCGCTGCCTATGCTGGCCAACTGATACGGCGCGTGTATTTTAAATAAACCATTTAAAACACCTTTTTTCGTATTAACCATTAATTATTTATACATGGTGACTTTGAAAGGTTGTACTTTGTTATGAGTTTCTACTGATCGAATCAAACAATTCTTCCCATGAAACCATGTGTCGCAAAAAATAAAAAAATACCTTCTACATACGAACTAGTAATGTTTGTAAAATGACCAATATCTATGGGAAAGCCTTCATGGAAAAAGTTATTCGATTGGATGAGTATATAGAGCCTCATATTAGCCCTTTTAAATTTACTCTGTTTATTAGTAATTATAGTAAATTAAAGAAAAAAGTACATGTTTTGATTATTTTATTGATGGGTCCCCCTTAGCAACTACATACACAACTACCAGCAATATAAAAAAGTGTGTTGTAGGTACACATTGGGCCTCTCTAGTTAGATTCATTATCTGTGGTCCTATAGGTTCAGTTATTACTGTATACATATATCTGTATAGGTAGATAGATATGTAATTATACCTTCGTAAGGGTCTGCCTGCAATTTGCTTAATTTTAAGGTTTCTGATGATAGAATCCTCATTTTTTTAACAAGTTTTATACAATTAAGTCTATAATATTCCTAAGCCGTATCTTTTTTACTCTTACTGTTGGAAATTAGATCTTCCAGAACGGAATATCTGGAAAAATGGTATACTATCACTTCAGATGCGATTTTTTTTAGTAGGTGTATACTTAGGGTACCCAGAGATTGTATGAGTCTACATTGAACAAGTGGCTATCTCTTACTATTGACGCCATTTTTAACTTTAATCGTTACAGTACCTACTAACTTTAATCGCCTCATTGGTGACCATAATACAGCAGGGTAGACCTGAAAAACAGCGTCCTTTGTCACCGGTCAGTCCTTTGACCTACATTTTTTTGTCATTTTGTCTCTGTTATTGTTATTATTTTAGGGACAAAACATTATTTATTTAATTATTTTTGCTTTTGAACTGAGCTTACTGCATCGATTTCTTATCGAGGTAGTAGTCTCCTTTCAGGGTGCAGTTGCGAAAGTAGTTGATCCTCGCTGTTTGCTAGAATTTTTTTTATTGATACACACCGAAAATTGAACCTACTTTTTAAGTAAATATCAGGCCAACCACGTATTATTTATGTATTTATTTAAATTATATAATGCACAAACAGTTTACACATATGCATATACTACACATAAAAATCTATATTAAATATTCAATATAGATTTTTAATATCGTCAAATTTAACATTAGGTATGTGATATGTTTAAAAATATTGGTTATAAGAATGTTGCTTATTATTTTATTATTAGTCGGCGTAGTATCTTATGCAATATTTTTTACGCTTCTTACCAAAGTAGGTTTCTATATATTTGCTAATAGCGAATCCTTACAATATTTAATAAGGGCATGACATGTGACTTTGTTTTTATCTGTTGATAAGTTTTCCAAGCCCATGAATTGATTTAGAGGAGGTGGGAAAACAGACGTGATTTGCTTATAACAATTTCATTTTAAGCCCGCTTCTTTATGATAAAAGCCACGCCTTTTCACCTCTAAAGATACTATATTATCGATTGATGTTTCATAAAAATAGACTGCAGTATACATAATATATGTGATGGCCGAATTGGTCAGAGCTTACACTTATAAATACTTCAGTCTTTAGGTCCCGGGTTCAAATCACGATTAAATCTACCAATACCTTTTTAATTCAAACACTAACACCACTACAGGCCACGACGAGCACGTTAAGCATCGTTCCTAGTTTCACTATACTAACTTGTGAAACTGTTTATATGGGTTATATATGAGTCTTCCAGTACTGTGAGTCTCTCCATTCACTTAGAATAAAACCTAACTGAGTGACGTTTGGGGTTTTATTCTCACCTCCTGACGACCTCAGGTTGCCTAGGACCTTTGATTATACACACATACGCATTGCCACAGAATAAATAGTATGTATAAATCTGTCACAAAAACAAGTTCCTAATCATTACTGAATTAAATATTTTCAGTTTTCGAAGCCGAACTAATGGAAAAGCTGGTTTTGGGGTCTGCAGTCTGCACAGATACTCATCTTGGGCATTGAGCCCTCCCATTATATACTCCGGAACCCTTAGCTAATGAGACGCGTTCAATCTTAACAGCTGTTAGTTGTTTTAATCATCACAATGCTGTCAGCCAGTCTATTCTATTTCAGTCTAACTGTCGAAATGTGAAAATAATTAGAATTATGTTTGCTTACATTAACATACTGAACGTTCAGAGCACTTCGTTTTAAAAATAAATGTATATGTGGTCCACATGTTGTTTTATGTATTTACTCATAAATTATATTCCTCTCGTGATTTCTGTGTTCTTTTGATGAAAACTTTACTGTGTTTATCTGTAGTTTTATCATCATTTTCATCAGCTTCTACATCAAACTGAGTTGGAGTAGGTTTTTCCGAAGTTTTCTATTGATCTCGGAGGTCTCTTTTAGAATCGAAATGTCAGCCACGTTCAGCAGATCGTCACTTCTGGTTTAAAGGCATACCTACATTATATTCTATTATTTTTTTAAAACTTAACTACGAAAAAATACCTACCGTTTCTGGTACCACGGTTTGTCGAATCTCTTTTTCTTAATTGCTCCACGTTTGACAGTTACTAATTAGTCGTGGTTTAGGCATGGAAGCGTGTGTTAGTGGTACGCTTTACAAATGTCGCCCCTAACCATCCTCTGTGACTGCTGCTCTCCTGGTAAATTTATAATGGGCCATCCATGGTTGCTTCAATTTTATTAGTTTATATCATTAGTGATTCAACGTTTTACAACTTTGCCCTGTATTACAAGACGCTCGATATAATAATATATCTTCCTTCATGATACGTATCCGAAGAAGGGTTGCGTGATTGAAATTAAATATTGCTTCATTTCCAACTTCTAATTATGGTATCTAACAATTTTATATATCATTTTTGGTATGTTAGTCTCTACTTTTTTTTTAATAAACCATTTCCAGTTATTTTCCCACGCCTTTTACCGTTTTTGTTACATTCAATTGTAACGGAACGTTACTTTTAATGTTCCAAAATGTATGGCAGTCCGCGAAATGGAACGGATAGTTTAGAATTTAAAATTACCCTTTGCAAAAGTGCAAAATGCAAAAGAGGCAGGTAGTTTAAATAAATGCATTTTACAAGTCGAAGTAACGTATTACTTAAAAGTCAGATAAATAGGCCGCGGTCAGAGTACCGCAGGCCATTTGATAAATTGCTAACATCGCGAGTGTGTGTTTGTAATAATTTGTTCGTTACAAAAACATATAATAGTGACGCACAAAGTTCGGAGTTCCAACATTAATTTGGTGAGTTAATTATACAGTACTTTCATAGGGACGTTTTTAGGGTTCAATAGAATTATATAAAGATTGTACTGTGTCCGTGCGTCTGTCTAGCACTGCACCCCAGCCTCCGTCCTGCAGTTTTACGCAATGCACAATTATTGTTGCTGCCCTGCCAAAAACTGGAGACAGCGAGAGCTGGAAGCAGTATGCTTAGGCTTCCCTTCAAATGTTTCCAGGAATCAATTCCGAGGTAGAAAAATCTCTACGGCAGAACCTGGCCTGGAACCTTTTTTTCCTGAAGCCCTGTCTGCTACCGTCTTCAGACATCCCAGCTGGTCATAGCCTGGATTCTTCTTCCGGAGCCTGGACACCGTCTGCTCGGCAGATCACGGCCTGCCATAGCCGGCCATAGCCGACCGCTGCCCGGAGCCTGGCCTGCCACTGAAGGACGTTGGATGCTGCCCTCCCCGATCGTCGCTTAATCAGGGCAGTAGCATTCTTCCCATGACATAATCTGGATGTTGATAGAACCCATTCTTTTATATCTCTTTCGCTCCTTATAAATTTTAAATAGTTAGGTTTCTTTTAATATATATTTATTTTTTATTGTATGTACGTTGTTTCATTACCTTACAGCCAATTTATACCTGTAGGTAGGACTTCGTCACACAATTTGGTAAAAACATAAATTGTATCGTCTGCAGTTTTGTTGTAGGCACGGAAAAGATGATTTTCTTTTAGGGTTCCTTTAATAATAACTAAACACGGAATATTTATATTGCTAAAGCTTAGGCAATATAAATATTCCGTGTTTTAAAATAAAAACATATTTTATGCTTGCTCTATATGTACCAGAAAGAACGATACTAATACGTATTATATTTTATATTATAAACACTCATACACTCAGACCATAGAAAACTGTTCAGAAAGACGTTCTAATATGGTTTTGCATTGATTGGGAATAGTATTTAATAATATTTTTTTAACTAATCATAAATCAGGCAAAAGATAAAATAAATTTGACAAATTGTTAAATAAATTTGTATAATTAATTTGCTTTTTTATAAAAATCTATTATTATTTTTCCTACGTATGGCTTTAAGGCCTATTATGGCGTAGGTTCGAAACAAGGGTTCATAAACTCTACTTCTGGTGCTCTGTATAGTGGATTCATGGAGGTATCCCATCCGGCGCTTGCACTTGCGACTTTGAATTTCTCAAACTCCTTCTTGTCGTGTAAATTTACTAATATATTCCATACAATTGCGGTTAGTAAACCTACTAACAGGATGCTGCCAATTGTAGCTCCAATTAAAACTGCAAAAAATATGTTAGTGCTAACAAGATCCATACTTATGATAAATTTATTAAATTCTAGGCTTATTTTACAATTTACAACTATTTCAAGTATACATACATATATACATATACATATCATCACGGGTGCATTACGACGCCCGAGACCGCCTAGACGGCCCCAAGGTACCCACCGGAGGGGTTTTAATCCCACCTCGTCGTAGCCGATGGTATGAGTCTACACCGAACAAGTGGCTAGCTCGTCGCGATGTTTTGAATAGACTCAATATAATCTATAATTTTTTTAATTAAAAACTCATTGGTACACACCGGGATTTGAACCAGGGACCGCCTAGATTGTTTTATATTTAGATAAATATTATAATACAATAATAAACATTGGGGCCTTATTTTTGAATACTTTATCTGGCGATTGACTTATCAAATTAATTTGATACCAACTGCATAACGAAAACAAAATTTCATAATGCGATTATATCGATTTCATTTAGTAAAATAAGGCCTCAGATCGCTTATAATTATTTTTCTCTGTATTCTTCGATTATTAAATGCTGTAAAGTCCTATTATTATTAGCATTTTTGTTATAGGTAACACTCACCCCACATATCAGTTTCCGGCGGACATTCTTTATCCTTCTGAACAATTAAAACAAGTTTTTGGTCAATACCTTCGTATTTATATTTGTAAACTATAGAACATTCGTCTTCCATAGTGCTTAAAATACACCATTTTGCATTCTCATAATTCACCAGATCATCCTTGTCTGCCATAATAATTGTGGTGGTATCAGTGCTATTATTACAGACTACGGATTTATCAATAGTTTTGCATATTTGTAGCATATGCTTGTTAAGCTCACATCTTTTCTCTAAGCAATTTTCACAGTAGTCACAGTATTCTCCTATGTAAGAATTTCCGTCGGTACTATTCTTATTGCAAATACATTTTCCACAATCGCACGTTCCTCTTCCAGAACATATCTGTTATGATAAATGTTTTTATTTAATTAATACTAACATTGTATTTATTATATTTTAAAGATTTATGGAATAGAAATGACAGAAAACAAATTTCAACTTAAATACATAGGTATGTAACAAAAGCTTATTCACGGGTATAATCTAAAAAAAATTTAAAGAAGTACGACAAAAGTGTTATTATTCTTATCTATACTAATATTAAAAAGCTGCTGTTTGTTTGTTTGTTTGGTTGGTTGAACGCCATAATTTCAGGAACTATGGTTCGAATTGAAAAATATATGTTACTGTTGGAAAGCTCATTTATCTAGGAAGACTATATAACATCACGCTACGACCAATAGGATTGGAGTAACAATGAAAAATGTTAAAAAAACGGGGAAAAATTATTCCTTTTGAGAGCGTACGCTGCATAAACGGTTAAAGTTACGCAGACGAAGTTGCGCGGATCAGGTAGTGAATATACAATACTTCTTTCGCATTTCTCTAAAATTAATACAAATGATTAACAGTACTTTCTTGTCTCTCATCTCATCACGTAAATTACCTATCTAAGGCCTGATTTTTCAATGGTCAGATAAAGTTATTCGACAGTTAACTTGTATGAAGAGCTGTAAATTGTATTAACTCTCTATACAAATTATCTGTTGAATAACTTTATCTGACTGAAAAATCAGCCCCAAATAAACTTGGAATACTTAAAAATAATGCTTACCTCTTCTGAATAGGGGGCAATGCATTTTTTTTCTTGACAATTACAATATTCTCCACTCCATCCACTGTTTTCGTTGCAACTACAAATGCCTTTAATGCATTCTCCATTGTTAGAACACATTTCATTTTTGGTGTTTAAACATCTCTTTTCATCATACTGACAAAAAGGTCCGGAGAACCCTTTATTGCAGTAAATACATACACCACAACTAAAATTTAATTTAAAGTTAATATTAGATTAATTAAACCTACCATCTCGAGTAGCTTACGGCGCGGCGGCGCCCGAAACCTCCTAAGCGGCCTCAAACCCAATGGAGGGGTTTTATTTCCACCTCGTCGTAGATGGTATTCTGAGACTACACCGAACAAGTGGTCAACACGTTGCGGTATTTGGATAGACTCAATGATCCATCCGTTAACAGTTTCACAAGTTGATATAGAACCCACGACGTCCAGATACAATGCTAAAGGCGCAACCACTAGTCCACGGAGGTGGTCTTTACTCTTTAGTGGATTTAATAAAATACATTTAATTCGCCAAATTATAATACAATCATCAATATATTAATAATTATATTAAAAATTTAGGTTTTTAGATTACTTCCTAAATTAAAATGTACCGCGTTCGGGGAAATTTACGGTACATCAAACCTTTCAGCAGGTGTAAGTACATAATCCTCAAAAATAATACTGGGTACGTATATCATATGCATATTATTATTGTTATCTTATCTATATACTATATTCTCTCTAAAACAAATTTTAAATCGTTTTTTTTTTTTCTAAAGTTGTAGCACAAAATATAGGTGAGAGGAAGGTCTCTATAACTTCGTTATATAAAAGTAGCGTGTCTGTGGGTTCACAGGTTTTCAGGAGACTACTGCATCGATTCCTCGTTGAGGTGGTAGTCTTCTTTCAGGGTGCGATTGAATTGACGATAAAGCAGCGACGATACTAAAATAGACGTTACTTGTAATGCAAATTCGCTATTGTCGCCGCTCATTTTGTAATTGCTTCATGTAGCTGGTATAGTGGAAGCGATCAATATTATTAAACAATGGATATAATGATCGTCCCAATCATTACTTGTAGGTCTGGTCTACCACCAGGTAGATACAAGGTAACACGCCGTGTTTCAATAAAAAAGAGTGAGAATTTTATCTTACTTATTTAAATCAAACGGTCACACTTAATCATAAAAGAAACGTCTACTTCACAAGTAAACTTAAAAAAAAAAACATATTGAAATAAATATTATCCAACTAGGTTTTGTTGAACTGCCTTCGTTCGTTATATCATTTGAATATTATTATTTTTTAACCTTCCTAACTGAATTTTGCATTGACCGCCTCCGCCAAATAATGTCATGAATGGGAATGGAACCAAATTGGCAGTGGGTAGGATACGTAGTACGCATAACTGATGGTCGATGGGGCGTAAAGCTTTCGAATGGAGACATGGTGGACGGACGACCTTATTAAGACCGTAGGAACTCGCTGGATATATACGTGGTGGCCGAGTTGGTTAGACCTTGGACTTAAAAAAAACACTTAGGTCCCTGGTTTGAATCCCCGTGTGTACCAATGAGTTTTTAATTTAAAAATGTGTGTACATTTGTTTGACAACACTACTATAATGCCACGGAGAGCACGTTAAGCTGTCGGTCCCGTTTTCACTATACCAACTAATGAAACTGTTTATAGATGGGTTATTGAGTCTATTCAAAACATCGCGACGAGCCACTTGTTTGGTGTAGACTTAAACCATCGGCTACGACGAGGTGGGATTAAAACCCCTCCGCTGGGTATCCTGGGGCCGTCTAGGCGGTCTCGGGCGCCGTAAGGTACCCGTGATGATATGTACATGTATGGAACTCGCTGGATGCAAGCCGCTTCTAACCGGTGTTTTTGGAAATCTATAGGAGAGGCTTATGTCCAGCAGTAGACGTCCTACGGCTGATGATGATGATAAGGTCTAATTATGCTACAAATAAAATACAAAATAAATATCATCACGGGTGCCTTACGGTGCTCGTGACCGTCTAGACAGCCTCAAGTTACCCAGCGGATGGCTTTTATTCCCACCTTGTCGTAGCCGATGAAACTACAACGAACAAGTAGTTAGCTCGTCACAATGTTTGGATGGACTACCGAATACCCCATTTATAAACAGTTTTACAATTTGATATAGTGAAACTGTGACCGGCTGCTAATCCTGTGCTCCGAGGCACTATAAAATTACTGACCTATATAAACTTTTTTTTTTGTTTATTTATGAACCTAAACATTTTTAATTATTATAAGCCAATTATCTACTAATAAACAATTTATCTTGTGCCTATTCATAAGATAATATTATTATTTCAAATACGGCATCCTCGGCGGAATAATCAAGTAACCAATTTTATGGCAGATAGGCAATTTGCATGGTTGCGAAAGCGCTCCGGTAGTAATATCAATGGAAGCAGAAAATTATCCGCTATAGTACCGCATCAATATGCACATACATACAACACCCTCATAAATACTTAGGTAAATGCCAGGCTAATTATAATAATAATAACAATAATAAGCATCAGGATTGAAGGATTTGCTTATAATTCTTATGTCCGCAGTTAGCAAAAATCTAGTTTAAGTTTGTAAAGCTTAAAATTGAAAAGTTACATGGGATTATAGTTGGCCCCTTCTTGCTGATTTTTTATTGAAGTGCACTTCAATACAAACTTAGAAAAAGGCCCAGTTTGTAAAAAAAAAAAACGAATCGAACCACGCAAACCCCACTTCAATCCGTTTAGTATTTTTAATATAAAGGAAATATTAAAAAAAAAACAGATCTAACTTTTTTTTAACTTTTACAAACTTGAAGTATTTTTTACAAACTTAAGTTCGATTTATACCAACTACTGGCATAAGAATTAATAGCAAGTTCGTATTATTAAAATTTGGCCCCTCAATCCTGAATACTCGTATAATACGTAGGACATTTCTCACCTGGTCATCAACTAGGTTTTTACTATCTGTACCATAAATAACGTTATCTACTTATTCACATTATATTTTATAAATAAAATTAGTTTAGAATTTGCACTTATTATAATAATTAATTAATATATTTATATATATATATATATATATATTTCCATCTATGTATGTATTGGTTTCAAGAGCAATACATCCTTGGTCAATATTCCTCGACGTTTTTCCTTGATGGCCTCCTTTAATTTTTCTAGTACCGTTGCGTAGTCCTTCACTTTCCTTTGGGGATAATACTGATTGATTATCAGTATTATCCCCTCACAATCCCAATCGAGGATCGACGCGCTGCTTTTTCTGAAGCGACGTGAGCATTCTCGGTACCCATCTTCCGCTATCTTTTGCCATACCGAGGTGGTCATGTAGGATTCGCAAAATGGTGGTATCTGATACTCCAACTAATGCAGATAACTGTTCTTCAAACGGGTGTCTGTGTCCAGTATTTTTTTTTTCTCCACTGGCCGACCTGAGCGGGTCTACAAAAGATCATGCCACTTATAAGTCATTGATTTACTAGGGCACTGTTTCCCATAAACGGTTTCCATTTAATTCAAAATGTTTTGAGCGTTCTTTTCTTGCTTGGTAAGGAATTTTATCACAACACGATGTTAAATTTTCTTCATAGTTTCAGGTTTCTTCCGGATTGATTTGTTTAGCAGGCGATTGTTTATAAACGAATGACGCAATATAACTGAAACTGAATGAAGTGAGCTTCCCTATCTCTATTCCATCCCCTTCATCCACGAAATTTTGCCCTCGCTCGTACTAAGAGTTCTGTATGACTATTTTTACCAAAGTGTATGATTATACTACTATTGTGTAAAAATAACCATAAATAAACTAGTATTTTTTATATACCTAAACTTACTTACTATATGTACTGTATGACTTTTTAAAGACAAATAAACCTTGGGCGCGCCGTAAGCACCTGGTACTTTAAAGACAATCTTTAAATTCGATATTCTTTTAAAATTGGTTGAAAACTAAAAAAATTTTGATTACAAAAAGGTCCAAAGAAACATAAAATACTCAAGCCGGTATTCAAGGAACGATTCTAGTATTTTATTTATTTAGGCTATTTTTATAAAAGATAAATAAATTCACTTTGCCAGATATAAAATCTTATTTCAATTCAAAAGGAATCTGATAATTTGGATAAGTAAAAGCCGATGAAAATGATTAAATATTCGGTACTTATATAGCAATATTTTTTTTTTAGGTATACCTTTTTTTATGTAACAAAAAATATTAAATTGGACTCTGTAATTGTTATTACGACTTGATATTTTTATTAATTTTATGATATTCTACATGACAGAATATTATATAACCGCTTTTTTATATCCTTATATAATATTCTGTGATATGGGTAGGTATACTATTATATATTTACCTTCACGCAAGGGACATGCTCTTTTTCGGGGTAGGCAGAGACAACCAAGCGCCACTATTCTTTATCGCTACATACTTATTTTGCCCAATCATTCCCATATGTCTTTATATTTTTATTAAATTTATGACTATGATAAAATATTATATAACGCTATTAGACATTTAAAAAAAAATATTCTCGGAACAATATTGGACTCAATAAAGATTCGAGGTCAAGGTAAAGTATTTTTAGGGTATTAAGTTATTTATTATCTTTCGGGGTAAGCAGAGACAACCGAGCGCCACTATTCTTTATGGCTGCATACTTCTTTTGCCCAATCATTCTCATAACTCTTTACATGCATGCACGCCGATTTCGTAGACTTTTAAAACTTTTCTAATTTAATTTTGATACGTGTCCTTTACCCTTTAACTCTCTCTTATATATATATCTGGTTCGCCATTCTTTCATCACGCATTCTTTCTATGTGGCCAAACCAGCCCTTCCTCATTGTCATTTTCATAGTTCCTTTAAGTAGAGAACGGATGGGTTCTCGTTTCTCGTTTTCGTTATTTTGTACCGGTTGCTTTCCATCAGGTCAAGGTCACTTGATGGTTTTTGCCATGACGCATGTATATTGTAAAAGGGAGGAAGGTCCCTATAACTGTACTTATAGACCGACAGACCGGTCTCGTTAATACCGCCCGTATAGATGCAAGAATCGTCAAGTTACCTAGTCATGTTTTGGCTTTAGTCTGTGAGTTCATTGGTTTTAGGAGACTACTGCATGACTTTTTTCTCCAGGTGGTAGTCTCCTTTCAGAAGGAGGTTACGGAACGAGCGATTTATATGATGATAAAACAGCTATAATATGGGGATACATAATGAAAATTAACTATAAATGCATTATTTAAGCGGCATAATGGGAGCGATCAATGCTGTTAAACAACAATGTATCGAACGACCCCATTCATGGATTTTGTAGGTCACGTAAAGACTACTGGACCGATTTATATGCGGCTTTTTGTTGATTAAAAACATAAGTCACACGCCCGTGCTCCAGTACAAAAAAAAAATGATGTATATGAATGTAAATGTTAAGAGCAATTTTAGTATAATACTACTATATGCTTTAGCATAATCATAGATAAGTCAAAAACCATGCATCTAATGGTACATGTGGAACGCCAGAATTTTTAATGCGCTGGATCAGTTTTGTCCTTATTTTACATTGACAATGAAAAAAAATAGTATGTCTACATTTGATAGGCATATTTAGAAACGTATATAAATAATGAAATTTATATAATTTTCTGCGTTGTTTACTTTGCAAAAGAAAGTTCATCAAATCATATAACGGCTGCTTTTCAATACAAATAATAATTGCAGTTTTGTTCGACTTTAATTAAATATTTGTGTATACACCGAGAGAGAACTTCAAATGTTTTCTCTTTTCTTGAACGCTATCATGAAAACTGAAGAATCTGTTTTTTTTTTGTAATTGCTTTGGCATAGCATCAACAATAAATTCAAATACAAAATAGCTTTGTTTTTTATTATTAATAAATAAAACATCAAGGTTGTTTATGTAATAAATATTTTTATACTATCTGTCGCTTCTTCGTATTTCAATATTTTTTATTTGTCGAGGTTTATGTTTTTTTTGAATATGATACTAATGAACAATCAACAAAAAACCGCTTATAAATCGGTCCAGTAGTTTTTATATGAAGCGTGTTCAAACAAACAATAAAGCTGGTTCCAATTCAAAAAATGTTGGATTATTGTTCTATAGCCTATTAAGTTAAAGTCCATCTAGTATTCAAAAAAACAAATTAATGCAGGTACCTACAGTTTTTTTTAATTTACATTTTTCTTATAGATACTAGTTATGCCCTGCGGTTTTACTCACCGTTTAATTTCTTGTTCGGCTTCCATAAAACTAAGAATAATATATGAAACCCTACACCAAAAAAAAAAGAAAATGTCAAATATGTCCATTGCCGCCATATTCTGTTCTCACTTCAACTAATCAATGCTCAATGATTGGTTGCTCACTTATTGTCTATGGTTTGTATGGCAGGCGACCATCTTCTGTTCTCATCTCACCCATGGAAAGGCATATTAGGACTTAGAGCGGCTCCCTATAATACATCTTCATATCGGCTCTTAAGGCTAAGTTGCATCAAAATTAAATCAAATTACCTTTCTCGTGAATTTGGAATCAAATTCTTTTTTTTTTAATTCGACTGAGAGTTTCAAGAGATTAGCGCATTCGAACAAACACACTTTTCAGATTTACTATATTTATATAAACCTAGATAATAAAAATATTTAGTAAAGGCTCCAATTAATAATACTTACAAAAATCTCAACCTAAAGTTGCCCTACATATTTAAAACCTTCTAATAACCACGAAAGCGAAATTCATCTCTTATGAAATAAAATGTTTATGACTCAAATTAAACCTAAAAGTTCGTTTATAATTTCACTGAGATAAAATCCTCTCAAACGATATTTTGTACATGAAAACGTTGGAAATCTCTCAAGGAAGGTTACAGGGTAATCGTTATTTAATTTTAAATTATGTTAGTCAAGTTTGTTAAATGACTTTACGACATATTTATTCATTTGGGTTTGTCCTTGAAACGGCTAGATCCGTGGTCGTCAAACTGCGGCCCGAGGGCCGCATGCGGCCCGTGGTCGATATTTGTGCGGCCCGCGACAAAGCAAATAATTTAAATAGTCAACCACCTACTAAAGCAAATTTTGCATACCTAATATTTTTGTTACAATTGCCATTAAACATTTATGGTTTTCCATTACTTAAATAATTTATTTTGAAAAACGTGCAATAGAAACTTATATAGGTATACATTCTGCCAAGAAAGTACTGAAATTCTATAAATTAAAAAGCTTTCATGTCGAAATTATTTTGTTGCTACGTTGGCACATTGCGATTTTTACAATGGAAAAAAAAAGTATTAATCTGTTTAAATTGCCATGTGCATTACAAATAGAATGTCTTTTACTGAAGCGCTGAAATTGTTACACAGTCTTATAGTCATTCGATTTTATTGAAAACCGGTCGCGATGTAGTGGAAGGCTTGCTTCAATATTGAAGCAAGCCTTCCACCACATCGTTAAAGTAAAAGAAATGGTGACTGAAAATGGTCGTATAAGTCTGAAAGAGATTTAAAATGTCTGTGTCTCACGAATCAATTTGCCCCTTTTTAACCCTTGGCATGCCTGGTGGCAAAAACTTACACGCTATGCCTGGTGGGTCTGTCAGACCCAGATATTTATTTAAATTTATATTGTATAAATTATATTAAGTTAACTGATTTAATACTTTTAATGTATGTTCAACAGGGTAAAGAAGATATAATAATAAAAATCGTATTAGAAATAAACAAACTTTATATACTTTCTTTAAATTAAACTAAACTCACACTTTTGTCACAAAATTTAAATAGATAAACATTGATAACATCTTATATGTAATAAAACTAAAGAGATCATATTTAAACTTTATGTAATGTAAGGCACTTATATAGACTTAGAGTTAACAATTAAATAATTAGTCTTCATCACTTGCATCATTACTTTGTAGAGCTTTGGTTTGGTAGCACTTTGCGCTTTGAAAAATTGAATGGTCAAGACAAATGTGACTACTACAGGTCTCACAAATGTATTGGCATTTGCGATCTTTTTTCACTGGACAAACGTAACACCTACGCTTTATCCCGGATTAGATTTTTTAATAGGTGGGCTATCTTCATCACCAATACGATTGGCTATTCTTTTGCGTAGATCTGTAGAAAGGCGGCTATTATTTTTTCTTGACTGCAAATGTGGTTCAACAAGAGCAAGAGCCAAAGTTTTTATAAAACTCCGTCGATTACTTTTATCTTCTGGACAATTCAGCATTTGAATAATTTTGGCATTTATTCCAGCAGTGTTGAGCATCCAAAAAAATAAAGTCAGCGGCCATCTCCTTGAGTTTCGCGATACATCATAAGATCGAATGAGCTTGTCGACATTGTCTACGCCACTCTTTGTTCTATTGTAGAAGCTTATGATCTCAGGTTTCTGCTTTGAGCCAGTAGCCAGATCGATTTCCATCTGGTGATGAAGAGATGAAAGCATAAACACGTTTTTTCTTGGTTTCGGAACATAAGACACCAAGGTCAAATTCTGTTGAAATCCGAACATGGACGAATATTCTTCGCGCTTTCCAGCTTTGAACTTTTCTGGTATACACGTTTTGTTAGATTTCATTGTACCAACAGCAGTTAGCTTATGATGGGTAAGCAAATGTTCATAAGTAGAATAACTTGTGAACCAATTGTCCATTGTGATATTTCGCCCTGATTGGGAAATCGGTCTCACAAGACGATCAACAACATCGTGTGGTTTGTTACTCACTTTATACTGTCCTTGTGGCTGATCTCCTGCGTAAATTTCTAAATTCAAGGAGTAATAAGTCGATGCATCTACAAGTGCGAAAATCTTAATACCATATTTGGCAGGTTTACTTGGTAAGTATTGACGAAATTTGCAACGTCCTCGAAATGCCAAAAGTTCTTCATCTATTGTCAAATTTTCGAATGGCGTATAATACAACTGGCAATTAGTAACGAAATCATCAAACATCTTTCTAAATGGTGCCAATCTATCTTGTGCTAATCTTTCATCACGTGAATTAACATCATCGAACCTCATATGATTGACAATAAAAGAAAATCTTCTTAGACTCATTGTCATGGCAAAAAGAGGGATACCCGTGCCATCATTGCTCCATAGATCCTGTAAATTTTGTCTAGCCGATTTGTATAACCCTGCTAAAAAAATTAAACCAATAGTGGCCCGTAGTTCTATCATGGAAATGTTACAATAAGAATATTCATTAGAAGTATTCAAGTTTTCTCTAGTTTTTCGTATCCTTTCATTTGTATGAAATAATATATCTAATAACATAGACTTATTCACAAATAGATCAAAACATTCTAAAGGAGTTTTTGCATGTTTTGCTTGAGCATTTACTCCTGGGGTGCCAGTTAAAATATTTTCACTGCGTGTCCGTACATTAGATCTACATGGATTTGCAAACCACATTGTACTGTCTTTACCTTTATATATTCTTCCTGAAGGCAGTGTCGCTAACGTGGATAAAGGTATTTCCATTTCAGAATCTGAAGAAGTTGAACCAGCATCATTAGAAACTAAAATGTCTTCTTCTGCTTTATAATTGGCTTCTTCGACCTCCTGAGAGACGTCATCAGACTCTTCTCCGCTTGAGTTAAATATAATATCATCTTCCCCATTCAATTCTTCTAATAATAATTTAGCTATATCGTCGTCACGCAGATATTTATCCATGTTGAACCTGAAAAATGTTAGAACTATTAGTAAATGAGGCGAGTAACTATTTTTTGACAAAATATACATATGAATTTAAAGCACAAATATCAATTATCACAAGAAAAAATATACATTAGTACTTACTTAATATAGTCACGCCGTATGCCTGGTGGGGTCTGTGGGACCCGCGCGCGCTTTACGCACGTCCTTCTATGTCGCTAGCTCACTGCGGACTGAGGAAGCGGGCGGAGAACGTTTCGCGGTTAGTAACGGTCAGCTATCGAAAACGGTTAAACGCCAAATTCAAATTTGAATGAACTATAACGGATCACGCGTTGGTGTGGGTCTGACAGACCCTACCAGGCATGCCGAGGGTTAAACAATTTTGGGCATAAAACGAGTATCAAAATACCTGAATTTTCTGCAAAAAAAATCGCGATAAGGCTATAAAGATTTGATAAAACAAATTAATTCCAAGCCCACATTCATAAAACAAATTGTAACTGGTGAAAATACACGAGTTTACGAGTTTTACATGTAAACCAGTCAACTCGGAACAAGGACGTCCGAATGTGCCGAAATTGAAAAATTCATTGTCAAAGTCGATTTGAGAGACAAAATTTGTCGAAAAAGACCGATTTGTAGAAAGAAAAGTCATGGATTTGCCATCTCATAAGGCTATCGTTGTAAACTAATTTCTGGACAAAACTCAAGAAAACTTAACGAACAGCCACCGTATATAGGTGGGAGGAAGGTCTTTATGACTTCTTTGCGGTTACGTAGCGGGCAGTTAATTTGACGATAAAGCATCTATTAAATAGACTCATAATGCAAATTTGTCTGTCGATGCTTTTTTCGTAACTGAAAATATATATTAAGAGGAGTGTCTGATGAGGCTCTTCGATGCTCATGCTGATTCAACTGCAAAGTATTACCTCTCCCCCCGCATGACGGTGAGTCGGTAACGCTACCATACATACATTAATGTAAACCTTCCCCCCGACCCCCAATAAGAGAAAGAGCACGTATTGAGATTATACCTAAAATTTAGACAGCAAAACGACTTTCGGGCAAAAACTGTTTTCTACCCCTAAACTTTAATAGATTTGAAAAAAAAAATGGTCTCATTTTTTAGAGAAAAAAAACCGATGACCGTTTTCCTTTTTTTAATTTTCTGCCTTGATATTTTATATGAATTATTTTAAAGTGAGGGATTTTTTGCGATTTTTTTCGCATTTCAAGGGATAATATTATTTTTCCTACACCAAACTTTAATAAAAGGAAAACGTATGAGCCTAGATATAGGTCTTGTTTATAACGCCTCCAAAACTTATAAAAATCTATGAATGTTTAGTGGGGGGTAACAGTTAGGACCAAAAGGTCGTGAATGTATGGGGAATGTTTGATCAGGCTTCGATCTTAAAAATAGTGGGAGCGATCAATGCTCAAACAACAATGTATTGGTCGACCCCATTCATGGATTTTGTAAATCTGCTTACCATCAGGTGTATACAAAGTATTGCCGAAAAAAAAAACGAACAGGTGTGCGGCCCGACAGTGATCGTGGTCACATGTGGCCCTTGGCCGGAAAAGTGTGACAACCGCTGGGCTAGATCATCGATTTTCTGTTAATATGTACCCAATTAATCTACCTACATTTATCTTAAGAGCAGCGTCCGATCAAACATTTTCCATACATTCATGACCTTTTGGTCCTAACTGTTACCTCCCCCTAAAAATTAATAGATTTTTATCTTTTGGAGGCGTTACATATATGGCCTATATCTGGGCTCGTACGTTTCCTTTTTTTAAAGTTTGGTATAGGAAAAAAAATCATTCACTGAAAATCGAAAAAAATCGCGAAAAAATCCCTCACATTAAAATAATTCCTATAAAATATCAAGACAGAAAATAAAAAAAAGGAAAACGTACAGTCATCGTTTTTAAATGAGACCATTTTTTTTTCAAATCCATGAAAGGTTAGGGGTAGAAAACAGTTTTGGCCCGAAAGTAGTTTTGCTGCCTAAATTGTAGGTATAATCTCATATGTGCTCTTTTTCTTATAAAGGGGTGGGGGGAAGGTTAACATAAATGTATTTTCCTCTGAACTACAAAAAGAACCAAGTAAGTTAAGTTAACTAGTAGTTTTTTTTTAAAACGTTCTTATTAATATAATTTGAAAAAATATTTCAGTTACTTAGATTTGAATAAAATTTCTATCCACTTCTAAATTCATGTCGCCTCACTGATATGCAAGCTGAAGTACTTTACAAATTCTATATGTATCTTTATACCGAAATCATTTCTTTTGCCATTTGCTCCTCTATATTTTATACGTGATGAACATATAAATCTGACTTCAGACAATTTTGTTACGTGAATAAAACTATAATATTTGATGATTTAGGTATACCTATAGTAAAACACCTAAGGTTTTTTTATTTTTATTATTAGAGCACGGGGACTTTGTATCTACCCAATGATAAGCAGATATACAATGTCCATGAATCGGGTCAATAATATTTAACAGCATTGATCGTTCCCACTATGTCAGCTAAATTAAATTTTCAATACTCTGCTTTATTATCTAACCAACTGTCCGTTTCGTAACCGCACCCTAATGGGTTAGCAAGAAATCGACGGAGAAGGCTGAAGATGTAGATGAAGCAGAGGTCTGTAGGCGGGTATAGAGACACCTATTCAGTTTTTATTTAACTTGTCTTTAGGCCAGAGGCTCTACCATGGGTAACATTTTTGGTAACAGGATTAAATAAAGCGATCCTATTGGTTGTTGCTCACGTATACGTATTCGAATACGTTACGGTCCTACAATGCGCAAACACATGGTAGAGCCTCTGCACAATAAATTGTGTTTAAATCACTTTGAGATATTAAGGGCTAGGTGTCGCTATCCGCCCACCCTTCAGTTCCCGGGTCACACGGCTTAGTTAAGTTGTAACACATTTAAAAAATATAGAAATTTGTTACATTAATTAAAATCTGGGATTGTTTTCTTGTATCTGTATGACCTTTCTAAATGCATTTAAAACCTAGCTGATAATAATAAAATATTATGGGTGTGTATCCAAACATCGCGACGAGCTTGCTACTTGTTCGGGGTAGACACCATTGGCTACGACGAGGTGGGATGGAATCACCTCTGCTGGGTACCCCGAGGCCGTCTAGACGGTTTAGGGCGCCGTTAGGCACCCAGATCATTATTTCTCAGATTGATTAGGTCTTAGTTAACTTTTTTTTTTGATAACTAAATTGCATTTTTTTAAATAATTATTAGGATACGATTTTTTTTTGTAGCAAAATTTTAAATATAAAAATATATATATATATATATATATATATATCATCACGGGTGCCTTACGGCGCCCGAGACCGCCTAGACGGCCCCAGGGTACCCAGCGGAGGGGTTTTAATCCCACCTCGTTGTAGCCGATGGTATGAGTCTACACCGAACAAGTGGCTAACTCGTCGCGGTGTTTTGGATAGACTCCATAACCCATCTATAAACAGTTTCACAAGTTGGTATAGTGAAACCGGGACCGACAGCTTAACGTGCTCTCCGAGGCACTATAGTGATGTTGTCAAACAAATGTACATAAAAACACTTAGGTCCCTGGTTCGAATCCCGGTGTGTACCAATGAGTTTTTAATTTTTAAAATTATGTACATTTGTTTGACAACACCACTATAGTGCCTCGGAGAGCACGTTAAGCTGTCGGTTCCGGTTTCACTATACCAACTTGTGAAACTGTTTATAGATAGGTTATTGAGTCTATTCAAAACATCGTGACGAGCTAGCCACTTGTTCGGTGTAGACTCATACCATCGGCTGGGTGGGATTCGCTGGGTAAGGCACCCGTGATGATATATATATAAATAAACTTTCGAAGTTAACAAATTAAATTAAAGACAAAAAAGCACTGAGGGGGCGCCACTTAATAAAGTATCTACCTATATACGCTAGCATATACCTACCACGTTGTATTGCTGTTTTTTTTTTGTTTTAAATAGCCATAATTTTTGGAGTCAATTTTTTTTTTCTTATTGTTTCAGGAACATTACCAATGTCAACAATGGACAAGATAAAATGAGACACAAACTGAACAGCTACAATGTGATTACAGAACCAAGTGCCATATCTGTAAATATGATCATATCAGGGTTTTCAATCACTTCGAGCCTCAAATACACCAAGGGAGAAGACACCCACAACAGTTAGTGGCCCAGCAGAATTAGTGAAGTGGTAAAAGTGAATATTTTAAACAGTTCCGATAACAATCATTCTCAATACTCGATACAGGATGACGAGTACATATTTGACAGAACTGATGTTCGCGCTATATTTATTACGTTATACACTTTAGTGTTTTGCTGTTGCTTTTTTTGTAAGATTTTTTTCTATATAACTTAAACTTAAATTATAAATTAAACATTATAAATAATACAATTTACTAGATATATATGTCGATACTTTGGCATCTTTCAAGGACTAAAGAGGAGGCTGGTGACGCTGCCGCCCACTGAAAACCTCAAACATCGAAAATATTGTCAAGTTATTAATAACTATATATTTGTGCCGTTTGGGGTAGAAACAATGGGACCGTGGGGTCCTGATGCAAAAACTTTTTTCAAAGAGATTGCATTAAAATTGGTGGACATCACAGGTGACCAGAGGGCTGGCGCATTCCTCTCACAAAGAATAAGCCTTACCATACAGAGAGGAAATGTAGCCAGCGTTTTAATTTGAAATAGTTTTTATTAATAATCATGTTTTTTAAGTTTTATTGAAACTTACTAGTGAATCTTAATTGTATTAAATAGCTATTGAAAACCTATACCTACTTATTCTGTATTCGAGAGAATTCTATGTTTAGATAAAAACGCTATTATACAGGGTGACTTTGAAAAGATGTAAAGTATGTATAATAATACCTATTAATACGAGTAAATATTTATTTTATTAGAAGGAGAACCCCTAAAAAGAAAGTATACAATAGCTTTAAATAACGAAAATGTAATTACATATAAGTATAAGTAATTACTTATTTTGTTATTGAAAAGTAAGATAAATAGCAGATTGCTGAATAATACGAAATTAGCTAAGTATTTGCTATTTGACTTCCCAGAATAAATTTACTGTAGAAAGATCGTGTAAAAAAATATTTCTTTTTCCCAACGGGTCACGATCTTCGTTAGCGTAAAATTATATTTTTAGTAAATACCTATTCTATGAAGTAGAATCTGCACCCTGAAAGGAGACTATCTTCTCTAAAAAAAAAATCGATGCAATAGTCTCCTGAAATTGGTGAACCCATGTACTAAAATTGAAATATAACCTTTATATTTTTTGAGCACGGCATAGGTATACCTTTGTATAATATCTACCAGATGGTAATACCTATAAAGTTCATTAATGGGGTCAATCAATACATTGTTGTTAAACAATATAGATCGCTCCCACTATACCGGCTAAATGACGCGGTTACAAAATGGGCGGCGACATGGACGTATTTTCATTACGAGTATATTTTAATATCCTCGCTGCTTTATCGTCAAATCAATCGTCCGTTTCATAATAATTCATAAATTACTGCCCCCTCAATCTCTCCTACATAGCATTTGTAAATTATGCCCCAAGCTTAAGTATTTTTTTGCTGTCGGTAAGTACTCGTATTCCGCTTTCGATTTTATTCATTTATTCGTCACTACTGAAGATTTCAGAGTTTTATTCAAATCTAGCTTTTGAGATAAATGAGTAAATAAGAGGGTTTGATCTGCTCGATCGGACGGTTAGATTGATCGATCCTATATAATTATAGATTCGTTGTAGCAAACTTTTTAGGACCCTTGCCACAATTATCTTACTTCATTCTATAGGCGGTTGGTTAGCTGAATATTTTATGTGGCAAATGAAGCGATTGTGATTCTTTTACGTTGCAATTTAAGAGAATTTAGGCTCTATATTTATACAATTGTTAAAGGATACTACGTCAGTCAATTACAGAGGCATATTATTGCGTCTGTTAATAAAAAAATATCTATTGTATTTAGCGTGCATCTTACTAAAATAGTTTTAGTTTGAGACACGCACAATTTTTAGATAATCACCATTTAACTTTTATAGGTTATGTTATAGTGTTCATAATTACAACAAAATATTAAAATTTATGCGTTACAATAGGTTTTATCCAGAACATTTTCGTTAAAAACGTAGATCTTTATCTTACATTTCCTTTATAACATTATATTTTTGCACATTTTATGACAACAAATAGTCAGTACGCTTGACAGTATGTCATTTAAGGTTGTATTTCGGGGCCTTATTCTTACTAAACCTTAAATTATGTCATATGTTTGGCAACTATAGTGATTGGAAGGTAAATACTTACTAAAACCCAAAAAATTTACATATTAATTGGGGTTTTATATAAAGGAGCACACCTTAGTACTAAAAGGTATCTGCGAAGGTGTCGCGAGGATAAAAGAGAAATACGTCTGTTCGTGTCGACACTCCTTTATTAACTCCAAAGAATAACTCCCTTATTTATACTCTACATTGCAATTTATTAAAAAATAATAGCGAATAGTTCATTTTGTTTTAAAATAAACACGCTTACGAAGCTAGTATATTTAATACATTTTATTCCGCTATTTAAAAATTAATAATTAACAAAGTTAAAAATAGACCTGATTAGAAATGGAATATTGAGAAAGAGAAGTAGAACGGACGACGATGTTGTATCAAAGTTTGAAATAGGTATGCTAAGGTGGTTGGGCCACGTTGAACGTATGAGTGATGAACTAATAACTAAAACAATACATAAAACAAAAATTGAGAATGTTAGTGGATTACATGGTCGACAAAGGCGCGTTTACCTCGATAAAATAGGTGATCTTCTCAGGAAGGGAAAAATTCGCAGTCTCCGAAATAGACGCACCTGTATGAGAAGATGTATGAATGTTGAGGATGCTAGTGAAGTATGTAAGGATCGTAAGATGTGGCGTACATTGCTCTCTGC
The DNA here is from genome assembly GCA_947458855.1 of Monopis laevigella. Taxonomy (NCBI): domain Eukaryota; kingdom Metazoa; phylum Arthropoda; class Insecta; order Lepidoptera; family Tineidae; genus Monopis; species Monopis laevigella. The sequence continues at coordinate 15,504,266 of OX381583.1, read as the reverse complement.
CTACCCCATAACTGGGATATAGGCGTGATGGTATATATGTATGTAAAATTAAAAATAATAAAATTAAAACAGGGTGAGTGTTTCTGAGGTCAGTCTCGCCGCTCCTGCATACCTATGAGTCCCGTGTAAATGAGACTATGCCAAGGTCTCGGTGTAGATTCATACCATCAGCGACGACGAGGTGGGATTAAAAACCCCTCCGCTGGGACCCTGGGGCCGTCTAGGTCTCGGGCGCCGTAGGGCACCCGTGATGATAGACATAGAGATAGATATGTAAATAAGCCGCCACTAATAATTGTATTTCGTAAATTCAGAAACTTTGTATGTTCATCAGTCAACACATATATATTAGGACTTGTCCCGGTATTTTATAAAATTGATCTTGGAGGGTTCTTTCACATTAAATTAAAATATACAATAGAAAATAGTCATAGTGGGATGTAGATTATTATTGGTATTACTGGTAGTTATATGTACCGTCTATTGATCTTCTTGATTTATTATATCGGATTGTATAATCGTAGCATTCAGTAAGTAGATCACTTATTATAATTATTCTCTCATACAAAGTAGGAACAAAGTAGGAACCTAATAATAATAATAATAATACGCGATGAGTAAAATAACCTTGTGCGAGAAGCCGGGAACCAAAACAAGATATTAAATATGTAGTGGTATAATAAGTTACTGATCAATCAATCATCTTAGGCACTTTGCTCGAGTTCAGAGCCTCTTAACTAAATTTTCTTATTAATCTTGATACGGACAAAAAACTTTGCTCCCAAAAAGTTTATTACCTATATGATTTTTTTGTTAATAAATTATAATTAAATCTGTTCAATTTATTTTACTTGTAAAATGTACAAAATAAAATTTAACAAAAAAAAAGCATCTAAGTACTTGTAATAAAACGGTGTATTATGTAACGTTTCTAGGGAGTTCTTGATACGTTCAACCCGGGATTGAATATGTAACTTTGGCACGTATTTGTACAGTACACTACAGTAAAATTAATTCAGCTGTTAAACTATTCTCTTTTACTATTTATTTTAATTTCTATATTATATAGATATACGTGGTGGCCGAGTTGGTTAGACCTTAGACTTAAAAACACTTAGGTCCCTGGTTAGTTCCAAAGGAAAAGGTGTTCGATTTGATAAGTAAAGCGCCATATTAGCCCATAGCCATAAAATCGTAAACTTTCCGTGTATGTACATTAAAGATTTTTGCAAAAAAAAATACTGGTAGACGCGAGAAATAAGTAATAAAAGTAAAAATATTTTTTGTTGAAATTTTTCACATCACGTAGAAGTCGCTCATTGGATTCAAAATTAAATTACTAAAAGATAAGAAGCTTTATTGAAAGCTGAAGCCAAACTTTTTATTTTCATTTTGGTAAGTCTTATTCATTATTAGCCACGTGACACGTGCCCGGTAAATGTTATGGCGCTGTTTATTGTTTATCACACGCGTACGAAGTCACGGGCAACCAGCAGTAAGTAATAAAATGATACACATATAGTATCGCAAGGTACCGAAAAAATATGTAGATAGATATTGCCGACATCAAAATCGGGTCACACTTCATAAATCTTTTTATTGAAGTATTTTCCTATATACGAAAGCTTATGGAAAATATTTCATGCATGTACAATTTTTATTAGGGTAGTATCAAATCTTCCTTGAAAATTACTTCCGGTCAAATTTATTTTGGGGTTCCTTCGTAGACCACGAATTATCGAATGTGTTCTGCATTATGCACATAGTGCAGAACACATTATATTAAAATTTCTTCTACTAGAGCGATATGCAGCTGGATATTCGGCAGCCGGATATCCAGCTGCATATCGCTCCGGCCTCGTAGCTTGCCGAATAACCGGTATCTGGTATCCGGCCAAACCACTATCCGTTTTATCACTGCTCTATATTGCTCCTTGTTACTCTTTGTTCCTCAATACTATCTGGCACTTCATGGAGCAATATCACAGTTATTTCGTATTGTAGTAAATTAGTTGATATGGTCGTGATGTCATAATAACGACTAATAGTGCTTAGAATTTAGCAATTTCAGTTTCCCGTGTAACCATTCCATTTAGAGTTTACTCAATACATTGCGCTACACTACGCCGACTACGAAGGAGGTCGTGTTTAAGTACTGAAACTAACTGTCTGATAACTTAAATAAAGAAAAACAAGAACTTGTGAAGCGTCTGATGGAGAATGATGATATATTGATGCTCTTACTTCCGTCAAGGAGAAATAAAAACGATTCATTGTATACAGCTAGAATTGATGAAGGTTGCTTTCAAATCCTAATAAAGCGGCACTTAAATTAAATGAAGATACAAATCGTGGCATCTGGGTCGCAATAGCCACGATCTGAATGCCACCTTTGTATTAAAAAAAAACAATTCCACTCTCTATGGCATCCTTAGAAACAAGTATAGTCGAGATATGATGTTCTGGTTTTTTATTAACCATAGCTGACCCGCGCAACGGAAGCTCTCAAAAGGAACAAATTTTCCCCGTTTTCCCAACATGATACATTGATGCTCCTATTGGTCGTAGCTTGAAGTTTTATAGCCCATAGCCTTCCTAGATTAATCTAACACTAAAAGAATTTTATAAATCAGTTCAATAGATCCAGAGATTACCCCCACTACCTCACAAACTTTACCTCTTTATTATAGTATAAATAATACGAACATATAGGTTATAAAAATAAATACAAAATAATAAAAATGAGTTTTTAATCCCTATTTATTAAATAAAAAAAAATAAAAAATGTAGACTGGATGCTTGTCGGGAAACAGTGCCATTAACCTTATATTATAATAGTAATAGTTTTTTTTTACTGGAGCACGGCATGTGACTTAAATTTCTATCAACCTGATGGTAAGCAAACGTACAAAAACCAAGAATATGGTCCATCAATATAATGTTGTTTAACAACATTCATCGTTCCTACTATTCTGGATAAACGATGCGGTTACGAAATAAGACGGGGACCATGACGAATTTAATTTCGCAAACGCACCCTGAAAGAAGACTACCATCTCGACAAGAAATCGATGCAATAGTCCCCTGAAAACCGGTGAACTCACCGAGAAAAACCGAAACATGACTTGACAATTTAGTTGCGAGAATACCTATATCAATAAAAATTGTAATCGATTTTACTATTGTTTTTATAGATAAGTAATTACTTCAGGAACACCATGTAGATAAACGTATTATTATTATAAAAAAAGAAGGAAATAAAGAACGATGTTTTATTCTAAAAACATCGAAACGTTCTCAATCAAACGATTTGATAGCTTTTCAAGAAAGAAAGTAATATCAAGTGTTTCCATCCTCATTAATATTAATAGTAGAGTTATTTCCCCAAAGAAATGTTTATACAGTATCCGTTGATAGAAATTATTATTTTATAGTCTATTGTTATTTTTTATATACATTTCAAGCGTATTACAACCAGAGAAGTATAGTGATATGACATTATAGCTGGTGCGTGTGATTTATTATAAACAAACGCTATAATAAATTATAAACTACGCCACAGCCGTCGATGGGCACGCGTTACGTGATTCTATGAGTTTTCTAAAAATTTTTTTATTATTATAATATTTTTATTTTATATATAAATTTATTCAACAAAGATGCTTTTTTGTCCCAATTAGGGGAAATTATGTTATTTTAACTTTTATAATTACAATTTATTTTATATTAAGTAGGTTTCTAAGTTAGTTTAGGAACCTATAAAAGGTTCCTAAACTACAGAAGAAATAATACCTACAAGTAACTCAGATTGTATTATAGTTATTGTAAAATTTAAAAACTATAACGTAATTACATCGGTTGACCTTATAAAAGTTCAATTGAATAGTTATTTTACAAGAAAACCTACTTTTGAAAGAAGAAAAATGTTTTAATGTCAAACGCAGAAAGATTAAAAATTGAACTTTTTAATCTTACCGATAAATAAAAAATAAAAAATCCGCTACACACAGTACTGGAAGTTTTCCTAGACTAATGGCCTTATTCATAAAAAACTATTGAAGCCTAGAAGAACACTTTAGTTATAGAAGGTTTTCTTTCTTTTACCCATAATCATCTTTGTTTGCTAATAAAAAGAGACAAAACATTCCATAACTAAAGCGTTCTTCAAGGACTCAATAAGTTTTTATGAATAAGGCCATTAGACTTGGCGAACGTCAAAAAATATCTTAACGTTGTTTTCAGTGATATGAATGTCTTTGAAATGAAATGAAATAAAATGAAATTATTTATTTGCTTCGTATCTGAGTAAAGGTAGATGTTAGTAAGGTAATATGTTCATCAGAAACTACCAAGACAACATGGCATGCAAATATGTGGTAGGTACAAAATATTTGATTATTATTATTATTCTATGTCAATCATTAAAAATATTATACAAATTAAACAACACATAATCAATAACAGAAATAACCAACTATTTAATAAAATAGTGAACAAATAAGTTTAATGACAAAATTATCTACAAATTAAAAAACCTAATGAACCAACAATGAAAGTTCAAGAATATAAGCAAAATAAAAACACGATAGACTTAATATAATAAACTTAATCAGACGTTGCTTTCCAAAAATTCCGTAAGACTATAGAAACTACGGTTCACTAACCATTTAGAGAGCGTAGACTTAAATATATTTGACGGCAGTTCCTTAAATTGTCCTGGTATATAATTGTAAATCTTAATGCTCATCATGTAAGAGTTAATTTGGTAAACTTTGGTCTTGGGCGTTATGTCATTGATTAGCATGGAGTACGGGATTTTGGGTACACATCTCCATGTTTCACGAAGAAGTCTCCATTCATTCTTACGAAATTTGACATATATATACATGCCTATAACTGTTTGTAGTTTAAGCTTCTTGAAGATAGGTCTGCATGACTCTTTTAATTTTCATTTTACTTACTTGAGACTAATTACATCGTCTCTTTATAAAAAATCTATGAACTTTTGAAATGGCAACTAAGATTATTAAAATGAAAAATCAAACTAATAAGACACTGTAATCGAAGTAAATCGAGTAAGTAATACAGGGGACAGCGAATTGCGTTTCGAGAAGCATATAACTGAGGCTGCTCGCAATTGTTTTTATAGGTTAAAACTCTTCTATATTATCCGGAGCTATCTGAATATTGAAAGTGAGAGAGAAGTAATGCGAAACAGTTATACTTTTAAGGCTGAACTACTCACCGTTTACGGTCCATGCCTACTGGCTAGGTCTGAAAAAAATATACAGCGTGTGCAGAATGCCTCCATGGACACATGTCTCTCCATACCTAAACGAAAACAGATGTCTCAGGATGGGCCACCGGCGGACTCTCCACTTCGCGATATTGCTTTTCGGTGTAATTAAGTTTAAAACGCCTAATTACCTTTTTGATAAGTTGACTTGGTCACGAAATATCCGCCTATAATACCCGCTCTTTTATTTTATTATGTATACCCCGAAAAGATAATATCTTATACCGAGTATAAGATATTATCTTTTTGGTTGTTTCAGATACGCGGCTGCAAAAAATTGGATAAACTTGCCCCCACCATTGCAGTCCTCAACTGCATTTAAAACTAAATTTAAAAAAAATCTGTTAATAAGTCAACTATATCCCGAGTAACAATAATAATAATAATAGATATTTATAATAATAATTGATGTTTATAATGAAGATTGATAATAATAATAATAATTGCTAATAATATTAATAATTGATAATGATATTAATTATTGATAATAATAGATAATGATATTAATTATTGATAATAATAATTGAAAATGATGATATTAATTGATAATGTTAATAATAATTGATAATAATAATAATTGATAATGATAATGAATAAAAATTATAATGATGGATAATAGTAATTTTGATCGATACTAGTAATTTTAATTGATAATAGTAATTTTAATTGTTAATGATAATAATAATTCATAATGATAATTTTTTATTAATAATTGATAATCATTATAATTACAATAATAATAATAGCAATAATAGTATTAAGTGATACAAATTCTTCACATTTTCATATTGTGTATGAATATGCTTGCGACCGTTGATGCTCATAGAATCTTGCGTTGTTAAATGTTGTTATATTATGATTTAAACCTGCCTACACTTGTATTGCACTACCTATATAATATATTACTTTAGTGTATAACCAATTTTGTCATTCTCGCGATGGTATTCTTTATTCTTCATTGTATTTAGCTAATGTTAGTTGTGAATCTGTATGTAAAATTTTGTGTCCCCTGTAAAATTGTATACATTTGTAAGTAAACATTGAGTTATTCTGTACAATTTTAACACAGGCGTCACTACTGTTATACTGTTCTATTGCAATTAAAAATTTTACTTAATTTTTATGTTATATGTTTGTAATTGTATTTGAATATATTCTATTAATTGTATACGTTTCTATTAATTGTGTTGTAAACGAAAGTAGTTTTCTTTCTTTTCTTTATTATTTACACCGCCACGTTTTTTTTTAAATAAATCTTGAATAGTACCTAAAGCAACGTTTAGACGTTTGAGGCGTGAATCCATTTCCTGACTTCACTCAAGCGCTACTACAATAATATTTCTATTAGGTATTTCTCTTTCTCTTGTTCTATATTATTATAACGAACAAAATGATAAAACGTCGTTAAATGATTTTCTCCCAACCACCACATTTATGAAACTCGTATCTGTAATTACAATGCAAATCCGTCTGGTTGTCTCAGAGACTAGAGGTTGCAGATTTAGTCACCAGTGGAGTCTGAAACCAAAGCTAGCACACAAATTACAAAACAAACAACATTGTAATGTAAATCACTCGTCATGACACAAGTTTTTACGTAGTGTGACGTTTAATGAGCTGACCCTTATGTACATTGTATTGCTAAAATAAATAAATATTATTATATTATTATTAAATGCATATGCCACACGAGTTTATACGACACTGTTTTAGAATCCGTATTTTTTTTATAGGTAGGTTTTTTTTTTTTTTACTAATTAAGTATTTATTTTATTTAAAGCTTTTCCGTTACGTTGAATGTGTTTTACAAAGTAGACGGACCTACTCGTGCTTGTTTTGTAATGGTTTACCATTTCTAATTTAATAGCTTTAAGCCAGGCACGTTTAAGTCCTTCTATAACAATTATTTATGTGACATGTTAACAAAAGTAAATATAAATATTTATTGAAATTCCTATTTTTATAATCTAAAATACGAATTCCTAGTTTTACGACTTATTAATATAATTGTGAATCTCAACTATTGGAGGTAACATAAACTACCTATTCCAATCTCTGAGTATTACATACCAGCTATTGCCCGCGGCTTCGCATACATTAATAAGCCTTTATGTCTGACCTAAAATTATTTTTAACACTGAACAAAATAATGCTATAGTATAAAATATATATATATATGTGTATTTTAAGCAGTACGAGTAATTTGACCTTATTTACTTATTAATTTTTGATCCTACGTAATTTATTTATGTTATTTATTTAAATTTTTCTAATTTACAAAATTATTTAAAGTTCTCAAGTTCTTATTATAAAACAAAATAAAAAAAAAAATAGTAAGTGCTAGAATATTAAATATACCTGCGAATAATAATTTTGTTTTTTATTTAAGTAAAAGCGAAATAAATTTCATACTTTATTTCGGCATTAGGCCATTCATTAGTCGCCTGAAAGCTATGGTGAAATATATTGTAAACAATTCATTATGTTTTCGTGAATAATAAATTCTTACACTATAGGCCGAGTTCCTAAAAGCCTGGTGGTTAAATTCGTTCGACGAAGTTAAAAAAAGTTGTTCGATTTGATTAGTAGAGCCATTACCCCAAAGTCGAACCTTCCAAAGTCACCATGTATTTATAGTACCTATAATATATTATTATAAAATATTCATTTTTTTTTATAACCAAACTGTAGGTACCTACAGTAAAAAGGACTAATATTATTTGGACAAAAGTGGGAATCGAATACAACGGCAAAACCACGGCATTTAAACCCGTATAATTATTATTAAAGCAACTGGACTTAGATGTAGTTTAAAATAAAACACTTTAGACATTTACGAAAGCTGGCAAAAACAATATTAAATCCATTGATAAAACTTGGCACCGAAAGAGTTTTATCTTGTAATGAAAGCCAAGAGGATATATTTTAACTTTCAAATAAAAAGTTAGACGTTGTCACTATAAAATTGCAAACTTAGCAGCAAAGAAATAATAAAGAAATTAAAGCATTTTTTTTAAATTGCAATTAAAGTTTTTTTTAACAAGTTAAATTCTTTGAACTGAGGGGTCGTTGTGCTTAATACGCTTTTCGTATAGCTGACTCTAGCCGCTAACCTGCTGAATTCTATGCGGCTGGGTTGGTTAGGGGTTGCTGGTGAAACACAAAAGGGCTCCTTTTGTATATACGAGCTATCAATAGAGTCCCTGTATTTCTTTAAAGGTCTCCTTCTGAAATAATTTTGATTTTGTTGCGCTCACACTTGATTCTGGGGCAATGGAAGTTTACCGAGAGTCATAGTTACTACTTGTTTGGTATTTTTTCCTGAAGGAACCAAAAGCGGCCAGGTGATTTTCGCCGGTGTATAGATACAGATCGTATGTTGTACATATTGTAGATAGGTGGACTGAAGACCCGCGGAATATGTAGAGCAGGTCATAAATGCCAAGAATCAAACATCCTTGTTTTAATAAAAATAATGTAGCACTTCGGAGGGCACGTTCAGCTGTCGTTCAACTTGTGAAACAGTTTATAAGTCTATACTTATAAATATCGCGATGAGATAGCCACTTTTTCGGTGTATACCATGTATAGTGAATACCATCAACTACAAAGGGGTGTGAATAACACCCTCTGCAGAGACCGTCTAGGCGTTTCAAATATGATACTGTTGGTACGTTTAAGTTTACGATGCTTTTCCTATAATTAATAATAAAAAAAAATATATGGTCTTCAAATAAGAGTTTTTTTTTTAAGGGATCATCAAATGTTTAGGAGGAGTTTATGCCATTAATAATGATACATAATATAAGCCAAATGGCCCCCACGACTACGCTTGCAAGACCATATGCTTTTCATAAAATGTTTCCATCACCAATTCGCACATCTGTCTGTCTTCGATAACTTCACGAATTTTATCTTTGAGGTCTTGAATCGATTGTGGGTAATTGGTATAGACCTTATCTTTTACACAGCCCCAAAGAAAAAAGTGTAAAGGTGTTAAATCACAAAATCTTGGCGGCCAATTGTGATTGTCGCCTCTTTGAGAAATTACACCGTCAGGAAACTTTTACCCAAAAGAGCGATGGTATCGTTGCTTGTAGCACGTAGCGCTACTTGTTAAAAATAAAGGTCGCCCACATCAATATTTTCCAATTTCAGCCATACAAAATCATTAAGTCTTGCTAATAGTTTAAATGGCGGGCTTTTCAAAATGAAACTTCTTATTGGAAGAATCTTTATTTATTATATAACGTGGGCAAAAGCTACTCATAAAACTTAGAGCTTCGGAAATTATTCATATTTTCATATTTATCACTGTAAAGTTTAATTCAATTCAAAAGTGAGACAGACCTTAATTATTCTTACTCAACAGCTTTTAAAGTAGTTAAACTACTAAGTCAGTTGTAACGTTATGAACTAAGAAATTCTGTATCTCACTTTTCTTGCCGATGAAAATTTATTCCCTCTTTTGCCTGTAATAAATTTGCTAATTTTTATTGCAGTATAGTTTGATTATCGCTCTAGAATCTGGGGATAAATGTAGGATAAATGTAATTTAATCATTATTATTATATTGGGAAGATGTTGGATACTATATATAACTCAGGGAAACCTAATTTAGTATCCAACGCACATTTTTATTTTACTATCTAAACATAATTTGTAATAGTTTGTAAGTAACCATTGTGTGTGATGTTTGTGTGAATAAACTTATTATTACATTATATTAAATTTTTAAAGATAAAAATGCAATGAAAAAAATTCTGGTGGGCGGGACTCAAACCCACAAACCTCGCTTTCGCGGCAAGGCGTTAAACCGCTGACCCAACCAGGTTCCAGTCACCCCTCACGAATTTTGTCATTGCTTGTTATCTACTTATACACAAACGCCATCTATTAGCTTTCTTCTATTAACTCTATACGAGTGAAGTTAGAAGTCCTAGTTTCTAATACTAGATGGCAGAGGAGTCTGTTTTTTATTTTTACTTTTTTCAGAATTTTACTTTATATTTTTCCATTTTATTTTTAAATCCTTATTAGGATAATCTTATATTATTTTTTTAAAGATAAAAATGCAATGAAAATAATCCTGGTGAGCGGGACTCGAACCCTCGAACGTCGCTTTCGCGGCAAGGCACTCAACCGCTAAGCCAACCATTTTTATCTTTAAAAAATAAATATAAGATTATCCTTATAAGGAATTTATAAAAAAATGCAATATGTTACTCAAATAAATAAATAACCTATACTTGAGGGATTATCTACTTCTCATAAGATAAATATAACATAATATACAACAAAATAACCAATAAGGCGATTTCTTATGTACCGAGCCATTTGGAGTTTTTAAAATCTATAATTGTAGAGATTTAAGATCCTATTTTAAAACATGAGTTTCCGTACAAAATATATTAAAAAAATAACATAAATAAATATACATAGTTAAATATTGTAAATTTTTATTTTATTTATAGTATAATCCATACTACTATTATAAATTTAATTGAATCAGGCGTTATTTTGCGGAAGTTCATTATTTAAATGATAGTATAATTATAATATTATAAAGCTAAAGAGTTTGTTTCTTTGTTTGGTTGAACGCGCTAATGTCAGGAACTACTGGTTCGAATTAAACAATTATTTTAGTGTTGGATAGCCCATTTATCGAGGAAGGCTAAAAGCTACATGACATCACTTTGCGACCAACAGGAGCGGAGTAACAATGAATAATGTTGCAAAAACCGGGGGAAAATTATATCTTCTGAGAGCGAACAAACTAGTAAATAAAAAAATAATACGCACGAAAATGGCGCTTAACTAAAAATAATACTTATTTCTTTCTTATTTAATAATGAAATACGATTAAATTTTTACAAAATAAAATCAGTAGACAATAAGATGTAGACAGATGCATGAAATTCTTAAATCATACTGCTATCAACTGTGAACACTGTGGTTCTATATTTCATTTGTTTTGTTTCATCCATAATTTCTACAAGAAACCAAAGGCTTATTAATATTTTATTGGAGAGTTCCATTAACATATTCTTATTTTATAAAGTACATTTGTTTGACAACACCACTATAGCGCCTCGGAGAGCACGTTAAGCTGTCGGTCCCGGTTTCACTATACCAACTTGTGAAACTGTTTATAGATGGGTTATTCAGTCTATTCAAAACATCGCGACGAGCTAGCCACTTGTTTGGTGTAGACTCATACCATCGGCTACGACGAGGTGGGATTAAAACCCCTGCGCTGGGTACCCTGGGGCCGTCTCGGGCGCCGTAAGGCACCCGTGATGATATGTATGTGTGTATTGCCTTATCATTCGGTAATAAAAAAATATATTATGGAGTTATAAAGATCAATAATAGATTTTAATATAAGTTAAATTTGGGCTAATATTTTCACAAATTCATTCAAATATTTTATCGATCCATTAAATAAAATCTTCAATCTAAAAATAATATTAAACGAAAATTAATAACATAGTTTTCACAAAAAAACCAAATTGGTTTACTAGACATGAAACATGTTTAAATTATATAAAAGTATCCAGGCGATTGAATTAGTGTTTACAAAGAAAACAATAATTTTAGACTCAGAAATTATGAGATTTATTAAATTTACTATGACACGAAAATACATATTAATTTCCCAGGATTGTTAAAGATCCTATGATCTTTAACAAGATTATTATACAAAATTAAGCAAGAATTGTTATACAAATAAGCTACTAGGTATGTTTTGTAAACATTTACCTACTAAAGTGTTCACCCATTACCGCAGATGATATGATAGATAGATAGATGATATTAATAGAAATATGAACCCACAACCGAGGTTGATTTTTTTTATTTTAACTTATTTATTCACAAAAAAAAACAAATAATTCTCTTTTACTAGACATTAAGCAAAATGTAATTAATTTAAAATAAAATATTTAAAATACTTTATTGCACAAAATTACAAAATTAAATTGTACATAGGCGAACTTAATGCCTTAGACATTTTCTACCAGCTAACCTTTGAGAGAGTAGAAAATTATGCATAGGGTGCAAAAGCAAATAAATAACAATTTAAAAGACATATAGCGAATAGTATATAAACTACTTAAATATTACATGTAAATACTTAAATATACACTCAATACATAATATACTACTTATATAAATCATACAATATAATACATAATATAGTACATATCAAAACAGAAAATGCTAAAGGAAAAATACTAAATAAGTTACTTATTCAGATAATGAGTGGTGAGTAGACGTTTAAATACACCGACGGTTGGAGCCTGTTTTATAAACAGAGGAAGCAAATTCTATTGACGAGCAGCTGACGCAGTAAAAGAATCGGAATATTTGGTGGAGGTGTGCGACGGGATCTTTAATTGGTTATTAACAGAGGAGCGAAGAGGACGATCATGAGAATCACAGAGGAAAATAAATCGAGATTTTAGGTAAGAAGGGGTATTTGGATTATAGCGGATGTTATAAAGGAAAGAAAGCATGTGCACTGATCTACGTGATCGTATATTAAGCTATCTTAACTGTTTGCGTTAAATAGATACATGGTCATATTTGCGCAGTCCGAAAACAAAGCGTATTATTATATTGTTAAGAAGGTGGTCGAGTTTATTGAGTAGGTCTTCAATCAGATCAGAGTAACATACATCAGCGTAGTCTAAAATAGGAAAAAGGAGTGAATTTACTAACATAATCTTTGTCTTAAATGAAATGAGGTTCTGGGACCGCTTGAGCGAGTGCATGCTGGCGAAAATACGTTTACTAACTTCCGAGATGTGATAGTTCCAAGAAAGATCGCAGGTCATATGTAAACCAAGTTCTTAGCATGCTGGCAAAAAGGAAAAGGTATGTTGTTAAATACTAATGGAGAGATAGATTCCAAATCCTATTTAGACGCAATTTAGTGGATTATTAATAAAATCTCTTATGTAAGCTTACTTCCGCTAATCTTTTACCGCTCCTGTTTTTCTTCTACAATCTTCACAGAAATCCAAAATGAACACCCCTAGTAGCGTACAGGATAGTAATCTATAATAAAGAATTTATACTGATACTATGATGATGATGGTTATAAAAAGTTACGTTACCCACTTTCCTGGTCCATCTTCAGAGCCTGGTGCATGATGATAAAATATACACACCCAATGCCCTCAACTCTTAAAAAATATAGCACTTTCGCAGAAAATTTTTTAAGCACATTCCAGCCAGGCTGCATAACTCTATTCGCTGGCACCTCTTCATTCATGATGTGGTTTTTAATATTGGAACAGGTTTGTCTTATCTGTTCAAATGCAAGGTTTAATTCTGTTTTATTCAACGAATGTTTTTTTAAGAATGATTTTATTTAAAATATAATTTTATGCATAACCTTTCTATTATAGTTATTTTTATTAAATAGTTTTTATGACAAAAATGAATAGGTATTTATTGACTAAAAAAATCTCTCTCTTTAACCTTATTGTTGGTGTGAGTTACACAAATGTGTTATGGCTTCAATAGCTCTATATCCTACTTCTATGATAGAATCTCAACTTCTCAATCTCCGTCAAAGCATCAAAGTTTTAGATAGATATGGATGTAGTGTAGCATTAATACTATATCTATTTAGATTCTTGCACAAAATAGGTATTTTCTTGATATAAATTACATTTGTATTTTAATGTTTATTTTTTTAAACGGCATTTGACTTTATGTCTACCTTATTAAGCAGACCTACAAATCCCATGAATTAGGTCTATGTTGTTTAACAGCAGATTTTTTTTTAATTTGCGACACATGGTTCTATGAGAAAAGTTTCGATTTGATCAGTAGAACTTCATTTTAGCCCAAAGTCAATATTTAAAGATAGTACCATCAAAATCGCTACTTCGGCAAACAGCCTACTAAAGTTTTATTTGTTCCCACATACAACTTTATAAATACCTACCTACTTTAATGAATACGTAGATGTTAACGCAAAGATAAATTGTCTTTAAAGATATATAACATAAAGGCGAAGTTCCAACTTAGTCAGTGTGATATAAAAGTTTTTATGATGTAATCAATCATACGTATTGACTTAATTAAGAAACTTCAAATAGGGATAGTTTAGTAAGTATATAAACTAGGCGAAATATATCACATAGGGATTTTATATGCTAGACACGTAGTAGGTAGGGTAGTAACTTATGCCAAAGCAAATATATACCCAAGGTAAAGATACTCGACAGTGAATCGGAACAAGAGGTCTATTTGACTTTGGATGTACGTTTTAAATGTTAAAGTTCGACGAGATTTATAAATCAATTTAGGAAGTTCATAAATAATTTATCATTCCTGTTTTAAATATTGTGATAATGCAATGAATAAAAAATATCTAAAACTAGCTTTTGCCCGCGTTTTTGCACGCATTAATAAGTTTGAAAAAATAAAGGTACTTAAGTAGTTTTAATGTTTAGTAAGTGCCTTCGAAATCATCTACGTAAGTAGCCAAATAGATTACATAAAATATCACCTTTTAGACAAAAAAAAAATGTATTCCTCAAAATATACATTTAAAAATATTTCAATGCAGTTTTATGTCATTTTAATATAATACCCTTAGAATAATAATACCCTTAACTTTGCTTCATATAACACTTCTCTATCTGGTGTATTTATTTATTTTTCATAAGAGACTGTTAAAACATAAACTTAGCATAGGGGGTTTATATATATCTGCACCCCCTAAAGCTATCTCAAAAAGTGATATACCGTATGTCCCAGGGTCTCAAACTTATTTATTATTATCTCCATACCAAAGCGAAATCTGACCCGGTCAGTAAAACACTCCGTACAAACTAGATGCTAATCGTTAAGTTGTAGCCCACTTTTCATTTTCTGTAATATATTTTTTTAAATCGTGTGTGTAAAATATAACCGAATAATGAAAAATCTATATTTTTGTTCAAAATTACACAATACCAATTATTTATTAAGTAAAATGCATGGAAGCATCCATGGCTTCACCGTGGGGGTGCCGGGTCCATCGCGTGGTTGAAATGCAGGGGAATGAACTGCAGCGTTCCCGGACTTGAGACCGCGAAGTAGGTTTAAATTAATAATATTTACAGCAAGGAAGCTGCCAGCCCGTGGGTCACCAGAGAGGTCGACTAGTTTTTTTTTAAATTTCCTAAAATAATATTTTTGCCTTGAGGTCCTACAGTCCCTTTGTTTCAACGGCAAAGGTCACAAATCTACAGGGTGAATTTTTCAAGTGTGCCTTCAAGGCCAAATCCTAAGCTACAAGGAATAGCGAAAAATGCTCAAAGGAGTCTCGGTGCCGATTTTGATAAAAACTAAAACTTTATGAAGTTGTAATCCGTATTTACAACAATAAAGAACTCCACTAGACACCACAATACAGAAAACCCTAGTGCGGCGACTAGGTTTTATGTTACTAAAACTAATACTATGGGCTCACAACAACATCGATATTCGATAGGCTTGATAAATCGACAAAATCGTTACATATCGATTTTAAGAATGAATGTTTATTCATAAACTTCATTTTATCGACTGTTATATCGATGTACATTATATCGATGTGGTTATGCTAAGCCCCTATGTATGTATTTCATTCAACACAATATTGTTTTCATATTTTTCTAGAATAAATACATTTTTACTTTAATTTACTTTTACTTTAATTTCGAAATCGAAACTCCAGGTTTATAAAAATATTTAATTAAATTTTAAATAAGTTTTTAACTCCATTCAATTTTCCTTTAATATTTCATCCACTTTCCATTCTACAGGGTGAATTTGAAAGGATGTACTTTTGGCTATTATGAGGTTCTGCTGATCAAATCGAACAAGTTTTCCTATGGAACATGTGTCACAAATGAAAAAAAAAAAATTGTACCCCATACAAATTAGTCATTTTAACATTACTAGTTTGTATGGAGATGGCAATTTTTTTTTTATTTGCGGCACATGGTTCCATGGGAAAAGTTGTTCGTATTGAGCAGTAGAACCTGCTCATTATCTGAACTCTTAAACCAGATCCTCGTGACAATTTTTGTTTGGTATGGTATGTATGTTTATGTATTACATTTATTATATTGTATACAGTATTTAAGTAGTTTAAGTATTGTTATGCATCTAATGCATCATTGTTAAAATTATATGTATAAACTTCTATCGTAAGTTCCGCACCCTAAGCATATTTCACTCTCTTAAAGGTTAGCTGGTAGAAAATGCCTAAGGCATTAAGCTCGCCTATGTACAATTTTGTGCAATAAAGAATTTAAAATAAATAAATAAACCTCATATTAGCCCAAAGTACATCCTTTTAAAGTCACCATGTATATTATAAAATATATTATAAATGCGAAAGACAGACAGTTCTGTCTGTGTTACGCAATCACGCCTAAACTACTTTAAATGAAATTTGGTACAGAGGTAGTATAGAGCCTGAGAAAGGACATAATGCCTTTTCTGTATATTTGTCCACATTATGCAGAAACAAATGCTTTATACATTAACAAAGATTATTTTTGGTTATCTGGATTGAGATTTAACAAAATAAAGAGAGATTTCACATTATTTTGAAAGAAAAAAGAAAAGGCCGTATAGTATTGAATGCCCTTTGCCCATTTATTACGCATGAACAGAATAAAAATTAAAAAAAATATATAGCGGCGATAGGTTGCATCCAGTGCTATGTTAAAATAAATAATTAAAAAAAAAGCGACGATATATCATCCACAGATAATTTTTTTTTTGTTCGGTTTGTAGAGAAGGCAAGGGTCTCTATGAACCATACGGCCTAGGTCAGATTATATAGTATTATTCTGTCAATGCTGCAGCACAAGAAAACACTACTAATACTTTTGCGGATTAATAATTCGAATTGTTCGCTATACTAATCTAATAACTAGTATAACATAACCTCAAATTGAAATTCAAATTAGAATAACTTTTTTCTCCCAACTTCTCGAACTTCAATGTGATTAACAATTTTATTATATGTATTTTCCTCTATCGAACTGGATAGGTTTCATTTTTGAACGCGGCTTCTAAGCCTGGGTCTGAAAATACATGGGTTATGACTGTTCTTCTTTACATATACAAAAATTCACCTAGGAAAAGAAACTAAATCTAAATAACAAATTAAATAAAAATAAAAATCGCCCTGAATAAAATATTTTTTATTATTAATCTGAGAAGCGGCTGGTGGGCGCTGTATGTGACAAGAAGGCTGATAGTTTTCTCGTGAATAAGTGAATATTTAGTTGAATTGACTATAAGGCAGAGAGTATATCAAAATATACTCATAATGCAATTCGTTATTGTCGTTCCCCATTTCGTAATCGTATCATTTAGCCGGCATAGTTGCGCGATCAATGTTGTTTAAGAACAATTATTGATTGACCCCATTCATGGACTTTGTAGATCAGCTCACCACCAGGATACAAAGTCACATGTCGTGCTTCAATGAAAAAAAACATTTCTATCTATTTAAAACATGAAGGTAAAAACCGTGCCCGTCCGCGCGCCGCTACTGGAGTAAGCATCATTCAATTTGCAGCATGCCCCGCGAGTGACAAATTTGTCACTCACATAACTTTCACATTTTTTACATCCTCAGTCTGATTTGTGCGTTCGGTGGAGAAAGTGGAAAAGAGCTCCGCTTTTATTGTCGGAAAAATGGTTAATTGTGGATTAAAGCTGTGTAGAAACTACTCTTAAAAAAAGTACCTAGTGTCATGTTTTTCAAGTATGTATTTAACATGTTTTTCTTATATTAAACCTTAATAAAAAATAATAAAACCCATAATTAAAATATCGAAATCTGTCGGTAACTGTCAAACTATGTGCATCAGTTAGAAGTTGAAGAACTAGAGATGTATTTTTATTTTTAATGAGAATTTCGATACTTTAAAATAATTAATAATCATTTAAATTTAATTCAATCAAAAGGTATGGCGACAACAGAACCGTCCAACGAGGTTTGTCAGTTACAATTTAGTGATGTGATATTATAGTTGATAAATTCGATTTTTGTAAATACTTTCATGGTTATGAGACATTATACAATTATTGTTTTTTTTATATAATACTAATCATATTTTCTATGCATACAGTTTCCCGAAAGATCCGGCATTAAAACGTAAATGGGTAGAGGCAATTAAAAGGGAAGAAAATTGGTTACCAACAATCATACCCGTGTATGTTCAGTACATTTTGAGGAATCAAGCTACGATTTAATTGTTTTTTGCCTTTTGTAGTTTGCATCGACTTTTATAACTTCCTCTTGGAGGTCGGTCAAAAATGTTGAGATTGCGTTTAGTAGGTAACATGTAGTTAGTTGTGCATGTGTTTTAATTTAATAAATAACTTAATTTAATAAAGTAGGTATTTTAATTTATTGTTATATACACCTATATATTTTAAATCCACTAGTTTTATAAATGCGAAAGTGTCTACCAGGGTAAATTTTAAAGGATATACTTTGGGCTAATGTGAGGTTCTGCTGATAAAATCTAACAACTTTTTCTATGGAACCATATGTCGCAAATGAAAAAAAAATTTGACTTCCCCATACAAATTGGTCATTTTAACGTTACTAGTTTGTATGGAGAAGGCCATTTTTTTTTCTTTTGCGATACATGGCTCCATGGGAAAGTTGTTTGATTTTATTATATTGAGTCTATTCAAAACATCGCGACGAGCTAGCCACTTGTTTGGTGTAGACTCATACCATCGGCTACGACGAGGTGGGATTAAAACCCCTCCGCTGGTTACCTTGGGGCCCGTGATGATATGTGTGTGTATTACAATTGTATATCAAAAAATAATTATTAATCTTTGATAATCTCTATAAATCCCAAAATATTTGGTTTATATCGATAAGTAATAATATTTGTTGTCGGTGGCAGCACTATCGAAACTATTAAGTATGAAATTTAATATTTAGCTTTTTATAATAAAAAAACAATTCACTTCATAGACACGCGCACACATTCATGTTTGACAATAGCTAACTTGTATCTCTTTTTTTCTTGTAGCTGCCATTTGAAAATCTTGGTTTATATTTGGTTTATATCGATAAGTAATAATATTTGTTGTCGGTGGCAGCACTATCGAAACTATTAAGTATGAAATTTAATATTTAGCTTTTTATAATAAAAATACAATTCACTTCATAGACACGCGCACACATTCATGTTTGACAATAGCTAACTTGTATCTCTTTTTTTCTTGTAGCTGCCATTTGAAGCCACACCTTTTCCCCGTTCTTCATTTGTTCGCCTCAGAAATTTGTCGACACCGGTATCGTCCTATTATGAAACAATTTATGTATCATGCTTACTCCATTGGCGTGGGGCGCGTTTTTTTAGCTTCATGATTTAAAATAATTTATTGTAAATCTGCTTTTTAAGGTGTATTTTAAAATAAAAGTACACCAATAAATTGACAAACACGATGTCATATTGTACCTATATATTTTAGCATTAGGTACATTTTTGAATAGCGCGAGTCATGAATGCGGAAATATTAGGAAATAAAAAATCTTAAATCTCTGTATCACCTTTATTTTTATTAAATTGGTATAGGTATACAACATTCTCTTAAAATATTTGCGGTTAAACGCTTGCTTTGGCTTGCGCGCATGACTCGGGCGCTTGACTGAGTACTATCAGGATAGCTGGATGATACCATTACCGAGAACGGTTCGGCAAATTGCACGAGTGTGTCAAGCTACAGGGTGGGTGTAAATACTCCCGGATTTCAGTTGTTATTTTTATATATTTTTTTTACATATTTTTATTGTCAAGTTACTTAGTTTTTCTTTGTGTTTTTGTTTTCTTTTTATGTTTTTATAGATTTAGCAAGTAGTTATACAGTTTTATTTAAGTACCTAGGTAGTGACCACTTTACTAACTTTTTTTTTTAAATGTTTTTTTACGATGTGTACCATTGTACCTATATGCAATGTAACTAGTTCATTTATAAATTTTTAAAGTATCTATATTATATATACAATTTACTTCTTCTTTTACCTAAATGGCCTTCTACGCTTTAAGCATAATTTTGCCAATGATTGTGGGTAGATTAAAAATGTTTAATATTGTACGCTAAAAGTGGGATATACGTGGTGGCCGAGTTGGTTAGACCTTGGACTTAAAAACACTTAGGTCCCTGGTTCGAATCCCGGTGTGTACCAATGAGTTTTTAATTTAAGAATTTATGTACATTTGTTTGACAACACCACTATAGTGCCTCGGAGAGCACGTTAAGATGTCGGTCCCGGTTTCACTACACCAACTTGTGAAACTGTTTATAGATGGGTTATTGAGTCTATTCAAAACATCGCGACGAGCTAGCCACTTGTTCGGTGTAGACTCATACCATCGGCTACGACGAGGTGGGATTAAAACCCTTCCGCTGGGTACCTTGGGGCCGTCTAAGCGGTTTAGGGCGCCGTAAGTCACCAGTGATGATGTATGTATGTAAAAGTGGGATAATAGGATGGAAAGGAATAGGGAAAGGACTAGGTTAGAATTAGGAATGGCCACATGACCGTATGCAAACATGCCAGAGTGATGCCAGATATACAATATAATATAGATACTTAAATATTTCTATTTATTTTAATAAAATTAAAATGGTTTGTAATAAAAATATTATAATACGGGTAACTGAATTTGCATGTCATGTCGGTAAATGGTTTACAAAATATATATATGTAGTATATTGTATGGTAGGTATATTAAGTAGTGTATTTAACAGGATTGAATAAAGGGATCCTATTGGTTGTTGCTCACGTATACGTACAAAAATACGTTACGTTGCTACAATGCGCAAACCCATGGTAGAGGCTACTCATGTCCATTTAAAAAATCAGTTAAGTATACGTATACAAATACGTTACGTTGCTACAATGCGCAAACCCATGGTAGAGCCTCTGGACTCTTATCAACTGGTTAACTTTTCAATTTTTCTTTTGTTTTTAGCGGAATTTTGAGTTATAGGGTATTTGACTGCATTAAAAATATACTATAAATTGTGGTCATCCTATCAGACAATGGCGTAAAATAACATATTTCACTTCACTTAACTAAATTATGTATATATTTTGTAGATTACACGAAATAAAATTGAATATTTTTTACAATTTTATTTATAACAAAAACATCTTTGATTGATTGATGACTGGTGACGTCACACGCAAGTAAACAATACAATACACAGTTTATAAATCATGTGGATGAAATAGAATAGAGTATAATATAGGAGATTATTTAATCTGTGCTTGTTTGTTTACTTGCGTGTGACGTCACACTTGACATAGACTGCGAAATAGCGTTTTTAGCGCCATTGTGGAAATTCAAACTTTAACATTGATTTTTATTAATAATAGAGTAGTCATCCCGGAAATATCACTGTAGTGTGCTTATTATGTAATGAAGAATCTTATAAAACGAGTTTCAAAAAGGAGTCAAATGCCCTATTATCCATATTACCCTTATTGATACTAATACTAATAAACATAAATCTTAATGTTGGAACGCTCTAAATCTTGACCGGAAGCTCAGAGTTCAAAATGGCGGACGTGTCCCTAATATTATGCATGGAAAGGCCATTAGGCCTGTCCAAATATGAGAACATAAGATCGCCACACAAACCCAATACTTATATAAACCAATCAATG
Source organism: Monopis laevigella (assembly GCA_947458855.1). Taxonomy (NCBI): domain Eukaryota; kingdom Metazoa; phylum Arthropoda; class Insecta; order Lepidoptera; family Tineidae; genus Monopis; species Monopis laevigella. The sequence goes on along the minus strand of OX381583.1, from coordinate 15,482,259 downwards.
CTCAATAAGTGTGATTAGAATATGGTGAACTCGGGCACGTTTAACATTCCGTTTATAAATTAAACAAAGCAAAAGTTAGTACTGTTTATCTTTTTTTCCATCTGTAAATTTGAATGAGTACGAGCGTGACAGATGATTTATATTTTACAAGGTGCGTAATAACGTTTCCATATTTTTCATACTTCCAAGATATGATGATATTTTCATTCTCGGGTATTTTTTTCGCATCTAAAGAACTTTTCAATATTTAATAAAATGTGTTGTATAGTTAAAATTGATTTAGAATTTAAAAACAAAGTTATTAATTTTGCTTTTGTGGTTAAGTTTAAATTATATTCTATCTAAAATATTAATTTGTTTACAAAACATAATTTTCCATGAAAATGGAACGAGTTGAAAAGCAAATTAAGATAATTACTACCTATTCAGGACTTTTTCTGAGGTTAATTGACAAAGGAATATTGATTATTTATTTGGGTGACACATTTTGATGCTGGGTGGATATTAACATTTGTTATTATAATACCACCGTGATCAAAACTTTTCAACTTAAAACTCTACTTGTCTTATATTAAACAATTTTGTTTTTTTATAACCCTTCAAAGTATTTTATCATTGTTATACCAAAATAAGCCTTTAAAAAAAAATTAAACTTATTTTAAATTACTTAAAATTAAATTAACTCAAAGAAAACTTATTTAAAGTTTATCGGTAATTTTAATTTTAACTTAAGAAAAGTTTGTTATGAATAAACAAAGACCAATTAATGATTGTAACGAAAGTTAACTCGCTAAAAACTTTATTATTATTATAAAATTATTATTGGCAAACAAATAATAATTTACACACCTACCTTATTTAACTGATATAGACACTGTGACGATTGACATTGTGAACAATACATCTTACCATGCAATAAAACCTATATTATATAATAACACTACAAAGTATACCTAGATCCAAATATTTTTGCATCTAAGTTTGTACAAAGTTTACCTATAAACGCGCGGCGCGGATAGATCAGTCATATATTATATGACGTACCCCGGTGTGTACCAATGAGATTTTAATCTAAAAAAAATATGTACATTTGTTTAACAACACCACTATATTATTATAGTGCCTCGGAGTGCACTTTAAGCACATTATACACATGCGTTTGACTAAATAGATAGCTTTATGAAAGCTTAAATGAAAACATTATTGTGACTATATTGCCACTTGGTGACGTAACAGTAACACGTTAAGCTTAACTGAAAACATTATTGTGACTATATTGCCACTTTGTGACGCAACAGTGACACGTTAAGCTTAACTGAAAACATTATTGTGACTATATTGCCACTTTGTGACGCAACAGTGACACGTTAAGCTTAACTGAAAACATTATTGTGACTATATTGCCACTTTGTGACGTAACAGTGACACGTTAAGCTTATCGATAACCTTTTGCCCAACTTTGCCTGCTTTTAATCAATAATTGCTAGGAAGATAGTCGTATTATACCATACCATCACGCACGGGTGCCTTTTTGGCCCCAAAAACCGTTTAACCGGCCTCAGGGTATCCAGCGGCCGATGGTATTCGGAGACAACACCCTAACAAGTGGCAAGCTTGTTGCAGTGTTTTATGATGGTATAGCCTCGTTGTATATAGCGGTCACCCATCCCAGGTCCGTCCGTGTTGTCATCTGCTTAACCTTGTTATTAGTTGCGTATTGACTTAACGACTAGGCTGTCGCTTTCGTAGGCGGATTAATCGCAAATAATTATATTCAAAAAACTTAATCGATACATTTTTATATTTATTTTATTAATTTTTATTTATATAACTTTATTGCATAATACAAAGGCGGACTTAATACCGTTTGCTATAGAGACGATGGGCCTGACCATGACAACAGGTGATTCAACGTGAGAGCAATTATTTAATCCAGAGTCCTTTAAGCGAGGCGTGAATAATTTTCTCAACCAGACATAGTGGAATCTACCAATTGAAGCAAGCATCATTACTACTATTGGTTGAGAACATTCTTAGACGTTACATTGCTACTTACCATCAGATGGATGTAGGGTCACATGCCCTGCTGTATTAAAAAAAAAGTACGCGTACTCGATCACCTTACTCGGCCGTGTGCCATCTCGGCGGTTTTCATGGTATTGAAAAGGTTCTACTGATCAAATCGAAAAAAATGGACTTCCCCACACAAAGTAGTAAAATTAAAATAACCATGTAACTCATTTGCGACACATGGTTCCCTGGAAAGCCTCATATTAGCCGAAAGTACATACAACATTTCAAATTCAGCCTGTATATAGTTTTTTTTTTGTATATAATATGTTATTATGAATAAATGTTCAGTAATTGTAATATAAATATTTTTAAGGATCTATCTATACTCAAAACTTTGGTAGGTTGACCGACCTCTCTTGCTATCACCGCCTATACAGATTGCGAGAACAAAAGCGACAAGAGATCATGTTTCTATTTTAGTCCGTGGTTTTCAAGAGACTACTAGATTGATTTCTTTTCAAGGTTTATCTCTTTTCGGGGATCGGTTACGAAACGATTAGTTGATTTGACGATAAAAACGAAGCTTGCTGCTCAGAACGAGAAGCAAGAAGCTTACAACCAGCTGTTACAGGAGTTATGTATTGTCAATTGAGGTATCTATGCGAGAGAATACAAAGGCGTTTTGGAAATTCGTTAAAAGCAGAAAAGGATCATCTACAATTCCCAATTTCATAACACTCAATGGTGTCACAGCATCTGACGGTGCCTCAATTTGCCAATTATTCTCAGACTGTTTTGGGTCTGTATTCGTGGGGTCTTCATCACCTGCAGCTGCTTCTAGTTTGTGTATTGGCGGCATCTATGGCGTTAGTGGTGATTCTTTTTCAACAATTCCTGTCGAAAGAAATGACATCATTCGTAAGCTAAAAAAGCTTGATACGGGTAAGGGGGCTAGTCCAGATGGAATGCCAACTTTGTTTATTAAGATGTGTGCGGAGGAACTTTGCACTCCCTTGCATATTTTATTTAACAGGTCACTAATGTCTGGGGTATTTCCTACAATATGGAAAAGGGCACATATCGTCCCAATTTTTAAAGCTGGTGACAGGTCAAAATGTGAAAATTATAGGCCTATTAGCATTTTATCTGGTGTGGCAAAACTTTTTGAATCCTTAGTCTATGTGCCCCTATATAATTACTTTAAAAGGTTTTTATCTGACAGACAGCATGGATTTGTTAAGGGTAAATCTACGCTTAGTAATCTGCTGGAGTACAAAAGTTATCTGTGTAGTGCGTTTGCCAGTCGTTGCCAAGCTGATGCATTATATACCGATTTTAGTAAGGCATTTGACAGAGTCAATCATCAACTTCTTTGCATGAAACTTTCTTCTATGGGAATACATGGAGTTCTATTGAGGTGGCTTGAATCTTACTTGGATAATCGGAGTCAAATTGTGGCACTTCGAGGGCACTATTCCAACCCAGTTTCTATACTGTCTGGGGTGCCTTAAGGATCCCACCTTGGTCCTTTGTTATTCGTGGTATTCATTAATGACCTTGTGGATCGCCTTGCCTGCCCGTGTCTTCTCTATGCGGATGATTTAAAGATTTTTAAAATGATAAGGTCAACAGAGGATTGTTTGCTTCTTCAGCGAGATCTCCAAGCCGTCGTGGAGTGGTGCTCACAAAACAAAATGTCACTGAATGCCGACAAGTGTCACGTGGTGTCGTTTTCCGGTAAAAGAAACAAGATCCACTACGGATATTCTATTAATGATAAAATATTGAATCGTAGTGCTGTTGTAAAAGACTTGGGAGTCTTATTTGACGATGGTCTCACTTTTCGACAGCAATATAATAATATTGTTGATAGATCGAATCAACTGCTGGGATTTGTTTTGAGATCAACCAAGGAATTCAGGAATCCAAACTCGGTAATACTCCTTTTCAACAGCCTTGTGCGTAGTGTGTTGGAGTATTGCTGCCCTGTCTGGGCTCCATATTACACGGTACACTCAGACAGGATTGACGGCGTTCAGGGTAGATGCCTCAGAGCACTCTCTTATAGATGTGGGTATGGACGTTCGCTGGTTGATTACTCTTCTAGGTTAAACGTATAAACAAAATCAAAATTTAAAAGCTATTTTGGCAAAAAATAAAAATACACGGAGCAATAACACATTGTTAGGTACACACAAGTGCAACCAATCTCGTTGCAAAACATGTCCCATAATAAATTCCGATATCAATATACAAACTCATCATAACCCTGTTGTCATCAAAATTCAAAATTTCGCACAATGTACTACTTCTCATTGCGTATATATGCTAAAGTGCAGATTTTGTAACAGTTTTTATGTGGGAGAAACTACGACACCCCTTCGTACTCGCATGAATGGACACAGACATTCAGTAGATTCTCAAATTAATAATATTTTACCTGTGCCCACCCATGCGCGTATACATAACACTACCTTTAACAATTGTTTCACAGTAAGAGTATTAAAGAGTTTTCCTAAAACTATTCGGTCTATTGATTTAAAAACATGGGAAAGCTCTTTTATATGGCAGCTTGGTGCATACTATAGCCCTGGTCTGAATGTAATGCATTAGGTTTTGTCTAACTTGTTTTGTAAATTTATTAATATCGAACCAACAATGGACATAACATGCTGATGATGTTTTCCATGATGGGCTAGGTGGTGCTGATATTTTTCTAAAAAATAAATACAAAACTGTATAGTGCATTGCCTTTACCATTGCTAAAAGACATAAAATTACTTCTTCAAAATTTATGACAAAGACCTTCAGTCACTGTCACTGATGACGCCGCTCCATAGAGAGGCGAAATATTTGGCAATAAAATTGTATAGCTTCAATTTATATATTTTACCAAGTAAGAAACACATCTAACACACTTTATTTGTTTCAGATCTTCTAGGTTAAATAAATTTGGGGTCCTTTCTCTTAAACGTCGTCGTATACGATATGACCTTTTGTGCCTGCACAAAATCCTGCACTCCGTCATTGACTCGGGCTTATTGCTGTCGTCCGTTAGTATCAATACTCGCTATAAAGCCAGAAATCCTAATACATTCTCCCTTCAAACTTACACTAACAACACATCCTTCTACAATCCGTTGGTAAGGATGTGTCGTACCTATAATGATATAGTCGGGTTGCGGGATGTAGAGATTGATATATTTGACAGTAGTTTTGCTCATTTTAAAAGGTCCATTACACCGGATGTCCTCAGCCGTATTTAGAATAATATGGCTTTTTAATTTAATTGGTTGAATGTCTTTGTAATTAATTGTGTTTATTAATATGTGTAATTTTTAATTAATTGTATTCTTTGTATTATTATTGTTATTATTTTTAAAGCATAGTATTCTTAATGCTTATTATTATTGATTTAATTTTTATTGTAAATTTAATTTGTTATTATTAATTTAATCCTAATTTTTATTATTATTAATTAAGTTCTGTATTTTACATTGTATTGTGTAAATCTGTAGGAAATAATGTAGCTTAGCATGTTGTGTGCACTGAATTGGATCCTAGCCTAGAAATTTGTTTTAACGCACGTATCTCAACTTGTAATGGACTAGGATCTGCTGGTGCACCAAACATTAAATAAATAAATAAATAAATAAAGCAGCGGCTTTGTAGCTTACCACCAGGTTGATATAAAGTCACATGCCGTGCTCCAATAAATATTTTTATTTTATTTTTTTATTGAAGCACGACATGTGATCTACCTGGTGGTATAAGTCACATGCCGTGCCCCAATAAATATTTTTATTTTATTTTATTTTTTTATTGGAGCACGAAATGTGATCTACCTGGTGGTAAGCAGACCTACAAAGTCCATGAATGGGGTTTGGAATTGTTCTTAAACAATATTGATCGCTCCCACTATGCCGGCTAAATGATGCGGTTACGAAATGGGGGGCGACAATAACGAATTGCATTACGAGCATATTTTAATATACTCGCTGCCTTATCGTCAATTCAACTAGCCATTTCGTAACCGCACCCTGAAAGGAGACTGCTACCTCGAATAATCGATGCAGTAGTCTCCTGAAAACCGGTGAACCCACATAAAATTAACATTTAAAAAATATTATTCATAGTAAAAATATTATTATTGTTATGATGCATTTACCAAAACAGAATGCGCCAGGTTATGGTGACATGAAATAGTAATAGAGACTGTATATAAATTCAAATATAATTTTAATAGTCTAGACTCGAAATCTTTAAAAATACATTATGATAACTAAACACGAAGCAAAAACATTTACATTACCTAGTTTTGTTTTTCAAGTATTTAATGTATGAGACTTTTATAATACGTGTATCTAAATATATATATTTTATTATATTTAGGTAGGTAGGTATACATATCATATATATAGTGGTCTCCGAATTAGCCGGCTGCTCGAATATGAATTATCTGTGTTTAACAAAAACGTTTCACACAGATCTGTACATAACGAACAGGAAATAACGAGTATTTTGTATTGTTTACAATATTAAATGTAGGTACAATTTATATTTAAGTTATTTAAACAAAACCGTATTTTTTCGACCTTTCATAATTTCTATAGTAATACACATTGGGAGCTTTCCAGCCTTAAGATCTTCCTCCAAACTAAATAAAGCTCTCCCATCCCACCTTAATAATAGGTATTTAAACAAAAATATTGACGTCAAATGGTTTTTGAGAAAAAAGGGACTTAATTCGGGAATAGACGTGCAGAAGAAAAACGACTGAACAAGAAAAAAGTGTTGAGTTAAAAAGAAAAAGATAGAATGTGTATAGATAGATACCTAAATATTAGAAAAGAGGGTCGCTTGACCTTCGACGGGTACCTAAAGGTAAAGATCTGGAAACTTACTTTTACGTAGTTATCGTACTGTAGCTATAGAATGCTCTGGGCACAGTATAGAAAATAAACAGTATGTTATGTCGGTTGTCCTTAAAAGGAGATCCGGCCGCCGCCATACAAATTTGGCCTAGTATATTGTACCGAATCATTTCGGTATGTAGGGTTGAAGATAATAATTTGAGATTAACGGCTCATTTAACGGTATTTGTATTTTTTTTAGCCGGGAAATAAGAAATTTTTATTTTCAAAATATTTACAGTAGCAATACTTGTGCATTGCTGGTATCACTAAATGTTTCGTTTCACAAACATTTCTCAAGCTTGTAAGTTATTGTCGCTATCGGTATATGAACTTATTATGTAATTTGTTAATAATAAATTAAGCCAGAAGTAGTATTTAAATAAAACTACTAATTAAAATAGGTATAACGAAAAAATTAAGTTGGTATATAATAATAATATAAATCACGAACTTTCATCTTTATGTAAATAGGAACGTGCTGGGATGTCAACTATATAGAGGTGGTAAAAAATAGGTAATATGTAAATATTCCTTAAAATAGGAGTTTGGTTAAACAATTATAATTCGGTAATAAATATTCATCAATTTAAATCGTTTTTTATTTTGATTTTTAGGTTACATAAATATTAAATATCGCTTTTGACATTTTTTTTTTCATAATATAGAAGCAAAGGCCTTCAACATCTTTTTTCTTTAGGCAAAAGTTGTTAAATTTTTCTTAATTATTAAAATTTTTTTCTTAAAAGCCCGTGAGTTTAAAATAATTTAATACTTAATTGTTATATAAATAGATTCTAATCAAGTATTTTTTTATTATAATTTAATCTCGGTACAATTGACTAGGCCAAAATGTAGGTGTTCTTTTTACCTACCTATTTGGTATTGTGATATATATAAAGGACATCAACATATATAGAAAAATCATTATTATTTTGCTTAGTTTAATAAATTACCTGCTACCTGCCATCGATACCATCGGGTGACACAGTATAGGATTAAATCGTTACATGTAACATAATATACACTTAGGTATATTGTCTTCATTTGTGTGTGTTAATTTTATATAAGAAAATAAATGTGCTCCCGTCCACATCGATAAACCCAAAGACTAAAACAGAAACATGAGTAGGAAGCACTTTGGTTCCGCCGTTTATTCTATACTGTGTATGTGCTGAGGCGAAATTTATATTCACATAACCCCTATTTCTCTTCTGACGAGCTATTATTGTGTAATTAAGATGGATTATTATTGATTCAGCAAACCTTCCAGATTAATAAAATATTATTTTAATAATTTTTCATTGTCTAATTATATCTTAGGTATCTATAAATTTTCCATTTTCTGATTTACCTCTCGGGAAAATTGTCTGATTACAAAATGGATGTTCTTAAGTTTAATTATTTATTTGTAAAAATCAACATTGGTTATTTGTTGAGATCTTGAGTTCGATATATTATTATATATACCTAGGTATATATATATTTCCACACATAGGAAAAAATATTGGGTAGGTGTACGTTTTTCAGTACCCTCAAGGTAGAACCTTTTTCAGTACAGTTCGTCATGGTGTGGGTGTTTATGTCATATAATATGTGTATAAGTATCGTTAAATCCGGTACACATAGTACAAGCTTAGTTTAGTTTGTGTAAAAAAAAGTCCTACATAATATTATATATATATATATATACAGGGTGAATTTTTCAAGTATGCCTTCAATCCTAAACTACAAGGAATAACGAAAAATGCTCAAAGAAGTCTCGGGGCTGATTTTGATAAAAACTAATACTGCATCATTAGATTTTTGAAAAAAATATTCTCTTAGCTGGGAATCGAACGGGTTGGTTTTGAAAAAAAAACTCATGGGTTTATCGATCACTATCAGCTGGTGCATATAACACATAAAATCATACAGGTTATTTTATATGTGTTATATGCACCAGCTGATAGTGTCGCTTATAAGGATCAAATGTAACTTCAAACGGCAAACTAAAGGAAAGTGCTCATTTTAAGAAAACAATGTTAAAATCTTTAAGCCCTAACTGCCCCTAACTAATAAATTGTTTGAAATTATAGCCAATATTTTCAATTTATACCTGAATTCGTTTTTTCTTACTTTTATTAAAAAAGATATGATGTTGGTTTTTTTACTGGAGTACGGCTTGTGACTACTATATATGATCTACCTGAAGGTAAGCGGACCTACAAAATCCATGAATAGGGTCGATCAATTTATTGTTGTTTAACAGCATAGATCGCTTTTACTATGCCGACTAAAAGATGCGGTTACGAAACGGGCGGCGATAAAGACGAATTCGCATTACGAGACTACTTTCATAAAAGTAAAAGGAGACTAATACCTCGAAAAGACATCGATGCAATAATCTCCTGAAAACAGGTAAACCCATAGACTAAAACCGAAACATGACTAGGTCACTTGAAGGTTTTTTCATCTGTATTTATTTAATATGTATGGGTTTTAAGATCAATATTTTAAACAATTTGATTACGTAGTTAGAAAAGTAGACGGTGGTAAAGTATGTTTTTTTTTAAATTAAAAATGAACACTTTCCTTTAGTTTGCCGCTAGATAATACTTACCCCCGTATTCTAAGACGTTTCCTTAACTCCACTCTTCACTCAAGGAGCGTCTGTCTCAACTTGCTTTTTATAGTTGACATTTGGTGGAAAGAGACAGACGTTCCTTGAGTGTAAAGTGGAGTTAAGGATACGTCTTAGAATACGGGGGTTAGAATTTGATCTTTATAAACGACACTATCAGCTAATGCAATAATATAGGTGAGTTATTTTATTTCTTCATAATCAACCGGTTCGATTCCCTGCTAGGAGAATATTTTTTTCACAAATCTAATGATGCAGTATTAGTTTTTTTCAAAATCGGCCCCGAGACTCCTTTGAGCATTTTTCGCTATGATTTGTAGTTTAGGTTTTGGCCTTTAAGGCACTTTTGAAAAATTCACCCTATACATACACACCGTTTCAAGAACATAGATAATATTATACTCAAATATATAGTAAAATTATCGATTAATGCATATTAAGTACTCACAAAATGGTTTTTTGGGAATAAGGTTCGCGAACGTCGAACGCAATTTTTTTTTTTATTAAAAAAAAAACATGGAGGTGTAGATTTTACTTACTCGATCCAAATTACAAAATGTATTTATAAGATATCTGTTAAGTTCTAAAATAACAATTAAAGTAAGTAATATTTTTAGAATCATAAATCAAACTTTGGTGGCCTTTTTAAAAGATAATGATTATTTTATAAAGAGGGTATCTAAGTAGAATCAAGTAAGTAGTATTTACACCTCCACGTTCTTTTTTTAATATTTTAAATCACTGAAAACAACCTTTAGACATTCGAGTTTGCGAATCCATTTCCTGGTTTCTCAAATAAACAAAGTTGACAGGGTGTGACTTTCTGCCAATCATAATACTGCCTTATCAAGTAAGTATATAATCATATATAATTACATCAAAGTTATGTATATGGGGTTAAGTCAGTAATTAATATATTGGGACTAAAGAAAATTACACGGTTAAATATCTCGGTACTTATATAAGTAATTTTAATAAAAATAAAGTTATTATTTATGAATACACCCGACTCATTTTTGTACACAATCTTAAAGGTTAGCCGGTAGATAATGCCTAAGGCATTAAGTTCGCCTTTGTCGTAACTTTTCTTTATTGTGCTTGCAATAAAGTATTTAAATAAATAAATACAGTTTCTAAAATATAAGTTAATCATATGATTCTTAAACATATGATTAAAATTAGCGATCAAAGCATATTATATAAATATACTTGACGGGGCGTGACTTTCTACCATTCTTGATTGTGCTTTGTTAGGTAATAAAAAATAAATACCATCACGGGTGCCTATATGGCTCCCGAGAACCGTTTTTTAAACGGCCTCAGGGTACCCAGCGGAGGGATTAACCCGTCCTCATTTCGCCGATGGTATTCGGAGGCAACACCTAACAAGTGGCGAGCTTGTTGCGGTGCTTATGATAAAATAGCCTCGTTGTATAAAGCGGTCACCCATCCCAGGCCGGCCTTGTTGTCATCTGCTTAACCTTGTTATCGGTTGCGCAGTGACTTAACCTAAACATTTATAAATATAAATATCCATTATAAATATATTTATTCTGTTAAATGATCATTATGTAAAACTAAATGGGGGTTTCAGGCTTGAGGCTCTCAATATAACACGATTAAGACGCTGTTAACAAAATGTATATCCTCATTGTTAAGTCTCGTTCCCTTATGTCGTGATATTTGTCACGTACCTAACTACGCCATTATGTGTTGTTTACATTTGGATCGCTCCGCCATGCAAGGCTGTATGGTGTGTATGGGCTTTGCCTCGGGGAGCTGTGTTAGGAGCGCCGCTGTATTATTATTGTAATTTCTATATCCATAGTGCATGTCCTAGTTTAGTCTTAGTTTTAGTAAAAATTGGATGCATGTAAATAAACGGTCACCACAAAATATAATTTGGTCTTTTATTTAGGGGAAGACCTTGGCAATCGCCCACACACACGCTTCCACTGCACCTTTGTGCTAGATTCCCCTACATGTGTTAAAGCCCTAATAGTCGAATACTACCTTTGACAAACCAAATGCCTATCCGATGTAAGCAACCATCCATCAGATAAAATGTTGTTTCATAGCAAGAGTTTTTTTAAAAGTAGTTACACGTAACATCACGGGTGAATTACGGTGCCTGAGACTGCCCAGACAGCCTACAGGGTACTCAATCGTCGGTTTTATTTTACAGTACATGTGGAACATCAGAGTTTTTTACTTGCTGGTACCTTTTTCTCCAGGGTGTCTCTAAGGCGATCGACTTGCGATCAGTGTTAGCGCCCTAAAATATCCCCATCTATCTACTTGTAGTACATATTATACTTATATTATACATTACATTTGGGGCGTTTATATGGTCTGTTTGGTTGATCGCCTTGGTGGCACTTTTGCAGGGCATTCAACGATTGACAGGTCAATGGAAGCAGCTAACCACCTAGTCTTAAACTGGTTGGTTATGTAACGTGTGTTCGGTTGGGTTGTTTTTATTTCTTCCGCGAGGACAATAGTTTAATAGTTCTCTGCGGCAAACAGTAGTTGAGGAATATTGGAAGTGCGAAAGCTCATTTTTGCATGAAGAACGCGGACTTCTCGATTGCGTATGCAGTGTCCTTAAAAAGTCACATAACTACGAAATATGGTACGTTGTTGTTATAATAACACACGACTCACTTTAACAGTTTACACATTAATCCTTAATTATAATTATGGGTTGTTAGTGTATAATTATATAAAGGAATTATTATACATAAGGGAGGGGATCATTATAATAATATGTTAAATCTTGTTGAGTTGCTACGGGCTGCGGGCTGAGTACGGCATCTAAATTTATATCTACCTGAAGGTAAGCAGACCTACAAAGTCCATGAATAGGATCGATTAATACATAATCGTTTAACATCATTGATCGCTCCCAATTACTCCAGAAAATGGATGCGGTTTCGAAATGGGCGGCAAAAACACGAATTTATATTACGATATTATATTTTAATATACTCGTACTCGCTCTGATGCTGTCAACTTCGTTTGCGTAAATTTAACCGTTTACGCAGCGTCACAACGCAAGCCTTCTGGTTCTTCCGTTTTTGGGGAAAATTATTCCTTTTGAGAGCTTTAGAGCATTTAACATTTTTTTATTAATGCTCCGCTACGATTAATATATACGAGTATATATTAATCGTAGCGTGATGTCTTATAGCCTTCCTCGATAAATATGTTATCCAACACTAAAATATTTTTTCAATACGAACAAGTAGTTCCTGAGATTAGCACGTCGTTTTTCGTTTCGTTTATTATGGTCTGAGTTTATATTGATATGTACCTATTAATATCATTGTTTCTGAACACATAGTACAAGTCTAAAGCTTAGTTTGTTACAAGGGCAATATGTTTGTAAAGTCCTATATACACATATATATATATATTATTTTAATGTTTCTTAACAGCATCCTGAAAAGATAAGTACCTACTATTTGACAAGAAATTCATGCAATCCTAGAGATGGTAAAACTCACTTGGTCACTTGACGGTTTTTGCATCTGTATGGGTGGTGACGAAACCGATCGGTAGGTCTAGCAAAGTTATATAGAGACCTTTCTCCCTTCTAAAATATTTATGCTAGTTGACACATAGCACAAGCCAAGAGCTTAGTTTGTGACCAGAGCAATATGTGTAAATGGTCCTACATATTATTATTTTTAGTTATATTATATTGGAACTATATAACTCACTTTAATTTGCTTTATTTACATATTTTAGAGAAATTATAATAAAGTCATTTACCTATATACTATACTATATTGCAAACGAGGGTTCGGGAAAATGTGAGTATCTACCATGATTTCTTTGCTGTCGCATTACGAGACTTTAATACACGAGGAACCGCCAATGCTATATTTTTGAAAAACTTATATCACTACATATACGTGGTGGCCAAATTGGTTAGACCTTGGACTTAAAATCACTTAGGTTCCTGGTTCAAATCCCTTGTGTACCAATGAGTTTTTAATTAAAACATTTATGTACATTTGTTTGACAATTGTCGGTCCCAGTTTGACTATACCAACTTGTGAAACTGTTTATGGCTGGGTTGATTCTATCCAAACATCGCGACGAGCTAGACACTTGTTCCGTGTAGACTCATACCATCGGCTACGACGAGGTGGGAATCAAACCCCTCCGCAGGGTACCCTGAGACCGTCTAGGCGGCCTCGGGCGCCTTAAGACACCCGTGATGATATATGTATATATACGTTAGATACTAACATTATGTTAGGTGTTGCCTCCGAATACCATCAGCGAAATGAGGATGGGTTAATCCCTCCGCTGGTTACCCTGAGGCTGTTAGAACGGTTCTCGGGAGCCAAAAAGGCACCTTTGCAATTTTCATTGCATTATATCTTTAAAATTTTACACTGGTGTTCATAAAAAAACTTATTGAAGGTTTTGTCCCTTTTACACTTATACATTTTTGTTGCTAAAAAAGAGACAAAACCTTCTACAACTAAAGTGTTCTTCAAGGGCTCAATAAGTTTTTGTAAATAAGGCTAAAAATATAAGAAAATCCTCATAAGGAATTTATAAAAATATGTTTCCCATTGGTAGAACCTAACAATTCTAACGTATTAACGCTACGTTAATACTGTAGCGCTACGTTAAAACTCCGAGCCCCTGATTTATGCGTGATGATTTGTCAACGTCAAGTTTCTGACGGGGGAAGTAACCACAAGCAAGAGTAATACTACTAACTATAATTTGAAATAAAGAAATGCATACTACATGTAACAAAAACAATTACTACATATGAAAAAAAACGATCTCAGCCAAGTGGTTAAGTCACTGCGCAACTGATAACAAGGTTAAGCAGATGTCAACAAGGCCGGACCTGGGATGGATGACCGCTTTATACAACGAGGCTACACCGTCATAAATACCCCAACGAGCTAGCTAATTGTTAAGTGTTGCCCCCGAATACCAACGGCGAAATGAGGACGGGCTAATCCCTTCGCTGGGTACCCTGAGGCCGTTTAAAACGGTTATCGGGAGCATCAAAAAGGCATCCGTGATGTGTAACAAAAACGCTTATGGCTTCATTTTCTATTTCGCCAACACGCCAACTCTATCAGTGTAAATAAAAATCACCTGTTCTCTTTTCTATTTCATAAACGGAAAGTAGAACTATAGTACATTGTATTCAAATTAAAACTGTGTTTGATTTTAAACTTCAAAACGGCTGAACATTCATTGATTTTATGCGTACAGGTACTACCAGAATTTAAAAAAAAACATAATAATATGTGTACACTAACTATAGAGCTGGCCACTTTTTCGGTATAGATATAAAAGAATATTGGCTGCGACGAGGTAGAAATAAAACTTCTGGGCCGTTTAAATGGTACACAATTACATAAAAACAAATACAATATTTATTATTATTATTTAATGCTAGTATGAAATAATTTAATGCAACATAGTAATGATAAGTATCAACTTCTGAAGATCTGTCTTTCAGGTCCAAATGCATTGGGTTGAACCATAAACTATTTTAATTACAACAAATTTAAACTATACAACAAAAGCTATCATATGTGCATGACATATGATTACAAGGTATTCACAGGTAGATAATAATATACAAAAAAGGGAAGGTAAATGCCACAGAAGTATTTAAAGGAAAATGCCACAGAAGTATTTAAAGGAAAATGCCACAGAAGTATTTAAAGGAAAATGCCACAGAAGTATTTAAATAGGTAACAAAAAATAAATTATAATAATATCATATAATTACACTACAAATATATTTTGTATAGAAATAAATATATCTATTACAACAATAATATATTTGCTTAGCATTACTTTAGTACCCATACAAATAATAATAATTATAATGATGGATTTAGAAGAGATGCCTAAACATATTTGTATAGAAATAGAAAAGAGATTTAAGTGGACTATCTCAACCGAACAAAATCGTATTAGGTGCTTTGTTATGGGTGAACATCTGTTTTCCCTCTAGATTACCTCGAGATATGTGTGCGGTGAATTATATTGACAAACGCTCACAGAAGGCTCTGTCTGATCGGTGTACCTAATTGCGTGTAACGCATGATCGGTCCCCAAAGGACAAAGGTTATTATACTACAGTCCTTGTTAATATTAATATTATTTGACCTTAACTATAATAACAATAACAAATAGGACATTGGACCACACATAACTGGTCACAACTCACAATCTTAACTCTAGAAACAACTATACTATACATATTATGGTATGGATATATGGATAAATGTTGTATAAAAAAGAGGTAAAGTTTGTGAGTTTTTGTGAGGTTGTACGTAATCTCTGGATCTACTGAACCGATTTTGAAGATACTTTTAGTGTTTTTTTTTAGGACAAATTACACATTGATCTGGTCACAAACAAAGCTCTAGGCTTGTACTATTTGTACCAGAAGCAACGATATAATACATATTATATTTTATAAACACACAGATGATGACAAACTGTACAGAAAAAACGTACTATGTTTTTTTGCCATGGGTGGTAATCGAACCCACGACCTCCGGATACAAGCCAAAGGCGCAACCACTAGTCTACGGAGGTTATTGAGTTGGCTATCTCATTTATCTAGGAAGGTTATAGGCTATATAACATCACGCTACGACCAATAGGAGCGGAGTATCAATGAAAAATTAATAATCAAAACTGTTAACATTTCTTTTTTTTTTACTGTAAGTATGCGAAATTATCTGTTTATGTATGTATATATATCTACTTATTTATGTATGTCAATATATTATTATTTATGTAAGTTTATGTATACATGTTATATGTTATAATACCAGTATGTATTGTTATATTACCTAACAATTTATCTATATACCTTGTATTTTATATTATATATTGCTTTAAATAGCACTCTGCCTGTTTTTTTGGTCAATCTCCCAAAGGTTAGCTGGTAGATAATGCCTAAGGCATTAAGGTCGCCTATGTACAATAGTGTTAAGCTTTTGTGCAATAAAGAATTTTTCATTCATTCATTCAAAAATGTTGGGAAAACGGGGAAACTTTTGAGAGCTTCCGTTGCGTGCGCAGACGTTGACGAGTTGTGCGGGTCAGCTAGTATATATATATATTATGACTAGCTGGCCAGCACAACTTCGTCTGCGTATATAAGAATAAGCAAGTCAATAGCTATGCTCCTCGGTTGGTTTCTGAGAAGCAGCAGAGTTTTTTATTTGCTGGTACCTTTTTTCTCCAGGGTGTCTCCGAGGGTATCGACTTTACAGTTAGTATTTTCACCCTTAAAATACCTTAGTTTGGTTACTTACCTTATATTTGGAATAAATATTTAAGCCGTAGATTGGTGTATTTAAGTTGGTCGCCTCGTTGGCTCCCTTGTATAGTAGATAATGATTGGTAGGTCAATGGAATCAGCTAACCACCTAGTCTTACACTATAGTTGGTCATGTAGCGTGTGTTCGGTTCTGTAGTATTTTTCATGATATTATATATTCCATTGCGTGTTTAATTTTTAAATATGATATGGAGCTAATAAAAAATATACGTTATTTTGGTAATAAATGGCAGCCTAACCAAACGCATTCTAAATCCTCATTGCTATGTCTTTTTTTTACTATTCATAAATATCTGTAAAGATTTACATGCAATAATTTTGAATTTTGGAATTATACAACGTACTAATATATATATATATTTTATCATCGCGGGTGCCTTACGGCGCCCGAGACCGCCTAGACGTCCCCAGGGTACCCAGCGGAGGGATTTTTAATCCCACCTCGTTGTAGCCGATGGTATGAGTCTACACCGAACAAGTGGCTAGCTCGTAGCGATGTTTTGAATCTCAATAACCCATCTATAATCAATTTCACAAGTTGGTATAGTGAAACCGGGACCGACAGCTTAACGTGCTCTTCGAGGCACTATAGTGGTGTTGTCAAACAAATGTACATATTTTTTTTAAATTAAAAACTCATTGGTACACACCGGGATTCGATACAGAGACCTAAGCGTTTTTAAGTCCAAGTTTTAACCAACTCGGCCACCACGTACTAATATTGTTTTACGTTAAGTGGAAATCGAAACTACGACCTTCGGATACTAGGTCAAAGGTGTAATCACTAGACCACGGTTAATTAGTTATTAAAAAATAAAAGTACTTTTTGTATACCTAAGTGGCAATTAGAGAAGGTGTGGAGCACGTTTAGTCGCTTTTGGCTTGTATCACAGATGAGATAATAGTAGGTAGTATGCAACCTACCAGAAATAATAATAACATACCGTCGTAGTCTAATACCGGTATTCATTAAAACTTATTGAGTTCTTGAAGAACACTTTAGTTATGGAAGTTTTTGTCTCTTTTTATTAGCAACAAAAATCATTATGCGTAAAAGAGAGAAAACCTCTATAATTAAAGTGTTCTTCAAGGCCTCAATAAGTTTTTATGAATAAGGCCATTATTCAATAAACATTGTTTTGGTTCAAGTGGAAATTCAATCCCGAGGCTCTACCATGGGTTTGCGCATTGTAGCAACGCGGCAACGTCACCTATTTGTATATGTATGCGTGAGCAAGAACCAATATAGCCGCTTTATTTTTGGTAACAGGATTGAATAAAGCGATCCTATTGGTTGTTGCTCACGTAAACGTATACAAATACGTTACGTTGCTACAATGCACAAACCCATGGTAGAGCCTCTGTTACCAAAAATTAAGCGGCCCCATTGGTTGTTGCTCACGTATACGTAAACGTTACGTTGCTACAATGCGCAAACACATAGACCCTCTGGACATTATTGCGGTTGAAACAATTAGACCATTCAAAAGATTTATTTATTTATTGATTATTTATTTTTAAATTAGAATGTCTATTACCATTTCCGAAAAACTGTGTTCCATTAGTTTTGGAACTAGACAGAGGTGCTGATGGGTTCATCGCGTGGTTAGTTGGCCACTATACGCTCCTATGTGGTTTATTTGCAGCAATGGAAACGTGTTCCTTAAAAGTTCCGCCAGCCGATCTTAGAAAGCCAAATCCGTCAAAAGACGGTGCAACAACTTTGCTTGAATTTATCTTGCACCGACTTCCTCTGCATAAAGCATTTGAGGTTTAAAACTAATTTTCTAGGTTCTAGTTATTTCATTCGTGAAATCAAAGTATTTGTTCTTATTTTTATTACTTTCTTCAAGCTCAAAAAGTATGTCTAGTCTATAGGCTGAAACTGTTAGTTTCAGTCTGTAGTTCTTTCGTTTTCCAGTCCCATACATTTGCCAGGATACAAAGAAACTTACGTTGAGTGTATCTTGAGTTGCCCTCCTTTAAAGTGCCTCCCTAGTTAATCTTTAACTCGACATGATGAGATAAAATCTATTTTTGTCTCTAGCAATACCGAGACTTCACGAATAATTTCAAAAACTTTATAACGTCGGAATAATAATTGCATTTTTTGAGCACCCTACAAGTATATGTTGGCAGACCCTACCACAAAACTACACAATTAATTATACATATATATTTATATATATATAAAATACTTAAATGTTGTATTTTGAAAACTATTCTAATATAAATATCTTCGATACTTAATTAACTTTATTAAAGTCAATATTAAAACAATTAAAACATTAAATTGTATAATCAATTTTAACCTTGAACCAAAGACATATAGTTCGTGTCTATAAATATTTATCTTGACGCCCACAAACACACATATGCCCTTCAAAATATGAAAAATAATAATCTTCTTTTGGTGATGAAGAACACCACTATACCTAGTGCCTCGGAAAGCACGTTAAGCTGTCAGTCCCAGTTTTACTATACGACCTTGTGAAATTGTATATAGATGGGTTATTGAGTCTATCCAAACATCGCGACGAACTAGCCATTCGGTGTATACCATCGGCTACGACGAGGTGGGATTAAAAACCCCTCCACTACCTTGTACGGGTACCTTGAGGGCGTTTAGCCGGCAAGGCACCGTGATGTATTCTTTTGGAGATGAATAGCAGCTCAATCAAACGCACTCTAAGAGTTCATTGTTAAAACTTTTTTTTTACTCTTTATAAAGTTCTTTTTATTATCTGTAAAGATTTATATGAAATAATTAACTTGAATATTAAATTTAACTACTCGGTGGGAAAACCTTATTATCGATTATAATTTGAAATTTTATTTAACCCCATTAGGTGTTTTTACACTGATATCGCCTAATGAAACATTTAATAAGTTTATAAAACTTAAAAAAAAAAATTACAAGGTAACATTTAAATATTATTTAAAAAAATAAAAATAAAAGTTAAAATAAATACTTATTAAAAATATATGAAAAAACAAGACCTGCATACCCTACATGTATACTCACAAGTTATAAAAATCGTCCAAATCACTGTCCATGGACGGCATGGTTCCCAATATGCTGGCAGCGTTTCCTCTCTGAATTAAGATACTCAATTTTTGAGCGAAAAAGCTGCTAGCTCTTTTGTCTCCTGAGATGTCAATGAGCTTTAGGGCTATTTCTTTATACAGAGATTTAAAATTAACACTGCTCTAGGCGGATCCTTTGATAAAACCTAGCGTAGGTGCTACTAGTAAAATTATTCATAAAAAAGCCATTAGTTATAGCTAAAAAAACCTAATGAAGTAAGTAATTATAATTGAAAAATAACAAAATGGTTTCTTTCATAATTAAACCTAATTTATGAATATTAATACAAATTTTCCTTTATTAATTTATTGCTTTACTGCCTAAAAAAGTCAGAGTACCTACCCAGCGGAGAGGTTTTTATTCCTACCATGTCGTAGCCGATGGTATTCTCAGTCTACATCGAACAAGTGAGACTTGTAACCTCGTCGCGGTCTCAATAAGTCTCATAAACAGTTTCACAAGTTGATATACTGTAACTGTTACCGACGACAGCGCGGCACTTGTGATTTAGTGATGTCAAACAAATTCAATGAAAACCTTTTATATAATGTAGGAGCCTAGGAGACTGTTCCGAATAAAGTACTTAATAATTACCCGGATGATAATCGCATCACTGAAAAGCGTTTCAGAATAGGCCCTTTAATTATGTAGGAATTTCTAAGAAATTGAAAGTAAATGAACCGATTACAATTTAATTTTGTGCCTGTTATAGTTTTTAGGTCACGACTTCAAACCCAAAAAAATAATTATATCTAATTGTTTGACAAGATCAATATTTTGCCTCGGAGAGTCCATTTTCTATAAAACATCTTGGATGTTAACACCGGTATTCATAAAAAACTTCTTGAGTCCTTAATGAAGATGGTTTTGTCTCTTTTTTTAGCAAACAAACTTAATATGCGTAAAAGAGCCAAAACCTATTTTAACTAAAGTGTTCTTTAACAACTCAACTAGTTTTTATGAATACCTAGCTACTGGTTTAACTTAAAAATTATTTTGAATGTTTGTGATGTGAAATTTAA
Organism: Monopis laevigella; assembly: GCA_947458855.1. Taxonomy (NCBI): domain Eukaryota; kingdom Metazoa; phylum Arthropoda; class Insecta; order Lepidoptera; family Tineidae; genus Monopis; species Monopis laevigella. The sequence goes on along the minus strand of OX381583.1, from coordinate 15,461,249 downwards.
AAACCTGTTTATTAACATTTGCATGCTGGACTACAGTTAAACACGAGAACTTTTTTTTTTAAGACCACCTAATTATATGTACCGTGTTTTTATGGCAAATAAATGATTTATGATTTAAAATAAGTCTATGCAAATACAATGACGAACTGGCCACTTCTTCTGTGTAGACTCAGAATACGGCTCGGCTACGATGAGGTGGAAACAAAACACCCCGCTGGGTACACCGAGTCTGTAAGCATCTCGTGATGGTAAAAAATAAAATAAAAATTGAACACATTAAATTGTCCCCAAGCATGAATATCGAAGGCCTAATACTAAGAGGGTACTGAAATCAAATGGTTTGGCAAGCAATTTACCACATTTTGCGAAAATCCAGGTAGAGTATAGGTAGGTAAACTCTGCCTAGATATATATTATTCATTAGGCCGCGATTCCGAAAGAGTAGTAACGGTTAAATCGCTCGTCAAAGTCTCAGCGAAGTATATAAAAAGTGGAAGGTGGAAGGTTTGCTTCCACCACATCGTGACTGAAAGAAATGGTGACTGAAAATGGTCGAATAAGTCTGAAAGATATTTAAAAAGTCTGTGTCTCACGAATCAATTTGTCACGTTTTCAACAATTTTGGGCATGAAACGAGTACCGAAATACCCGAATTTTCTTGCAAAAAATAATTGCGAAAAGGCTATAAAGATTTGATAAAACAAATTAATTCCAAGCCTACATTCATAAACCACATTGTAACTGGTGAAAATACATGAGTTTTTGAGTTTTACATGTAAACCAGTCAACTCGGAACAAGGACGTCCGACTGTACCGAAATCGAAAAATGCATTGTCAAAGTTGATCAAAAGTGCAGATGATGTTCACAGCGTTGCGTGGCATTTGAGAGACAAAATTTGTCGAAAAAGACCGATTTGTAGAAAGAAAGGCTTTTTTTTTTCGACTATTCATAAATATCTGTAAAGATTTACATGAAATAAATAATATTTGTTTGAAGGTCATGGATTTTCCACCACGATAACGTGCCATCTCACAAGGCTATCGTTTTGAACGAATTTCTGGACAAAACTCAAGAAATCTTAACGAACAGCCGCCGTTGTCACCTGATATGGCTCCAGCCGACTAAGTATTTTTTTAAGGTGGGAGGAAGGTCTCTATGTCTTCGTTGGACCGACCGACTGATTTTATTACCACAAACCGACGAGTGATCGGCTAGTGATCTAGTATATTTATATATTTCGGTTTAAGTCTGTGGGTTCATAGGTTTTTTGGAGGCTATTCCATCGATATTTACATTGTGGTTACGTAGCCTGCTACGTAACCACAATCTAAATATCTCGCTGCTTTATAGCAGCGAGGCTATTAAATAGACTCGTAATGCAAATTTGTCTGTCGATGCCTTTTTCGTAACCGCAAATATATACCTATTTATCATAGTGGGAGCGATCAATGCTGTTAAACAACAATGTATTGGTCGGCCCCATTCATGAATTTTGAAAATCTGCTTACCATCAGGTAAATACAAAGTATTGCCGCAAAAAAAAAAACACGAACAGGTGTGCGGCCCGACAGTGATACCCGCTGATATAATCGCATTGTCATCTGTGGCCCTTGGCCGGAAAAGTGTGACGACCGCTGGTATAGAGTATAGATATGAACACAATGAAGGGGAGATTTAAAAAGCCTTTCCCAGCCTCCCAACCACGCGATGGACCTTGCACCAACACGGAGAATCCATGGATAGCTAATAACTTTTGACAATTCCCTATGCAATTACATAGAAAAAGCACTACAAATAAAATTGCAAATAGTCAAAAAAAAGAAATTGAACTAGTGGGAATGAGCTTATTTCTTTTGTTTCAGTTGGGTGTTCGGCGACTTCTTGTGCAAGATGTATCAGTTCGTGCATTCGCTGAGCTACACGGCCTCTATATTTATACTCGTAGTAATATGTACAGAAAGTGATTTTGCTATTATACATCTCATAACTTGTAAGCAAATATAAACATTTACACGATTAAGGGTAAGTGAATATTCGTTATTAATATTAAATTATACTTAGGGGGCCCACGTTAGTATAAACACCGTTGTTATCCCACCGTTGGAGGAAGGCCTCTATAACTTAGCTGAACGGACTCGTTACCACAGCCTATACAGAAGCAAACACCATCAAGTCACCTAGTCATGTTTTGGTTTTAGTCTCTGGAAAACTGGTGAACGTGGGTTTAATACCGCATCGATTTCTTGCCAACTCATCATTTCGTAGCATTTGGGGTCGAAACTTCTGGAAACTTGGGAACCGCTTGTGGATTTCTCCGAGACCTCGGAAAAAGAGTGTTCTGGGAATGTGGAGATCCCAAATGCCCATTTAAAACAAAAAATCAGTATTACTATACAAAGAGGCAATGCTGCTAGTGTATTAGGTAGGGTCAAGGAGGCAACGGTGACTCGGTCGATAAGAGTGACTCATTAAATAAACGAAACGCACTATATACGCACTACTAGCTATCCTTGTTATACAATTCGAGCGCGTGATTTCCAAACGCGTTCAAACCAATCGGCCGGTCTCACCGCGATTTTTTTGTTTTCGCGCCAACCAAATTATATTTTGAGACTAGTTTTTTCTGTTCATACGTTTGTAAAAAAATGTGATGTCCATTATGTTTACCGATTAGTAGGTATTATGGTACTCTCATTAATTTAATTAATAAACTAATTCTTATTTGGTTTTATTTCTGTAATCAAATATTTTCAAAATGGCGTAGTGGTGCACAGTGCAAAATGGCGTAGTGGTGTGCATTGTTGTTTTGAAAAAATACACAGTGACTCCTTTTTTATTATTTGTATTTTTTTAAATTATAAATATACTTATTATCTGAAACAAATAAAGTGTGTTAGATGTGTTTCTTACTTGGTAAAATATATAAATTGAAGCTATAAAATTTTATTGCCAAATATTTCGCCTCTCTATGGAGCGGCGTCATCAGTGACAGTGACTGAAGGTCTTTGTCATAAATTTTGAAGAAGTAATTTTATGTCTTTTAGCAATGGTAAAGGTAATGCACTATACAGTTTTGTATTCATTTTTTAGAAAAATATCATCACCACCTAGCCCATTATGGAAAACATCATCAGCATGTTATGTCCATTGTTGGTTCGATATTAATAAATTTACAAAACAAGTTAGACAAAACCTAATGCATTACATTCAGACCAGGGCTATAGTATGCACCAAGCTGCCATATAAAAGAGCTTTCCCATGTTTTTAAATCAATAGACCGAATAGTTTTAGGAAAACTCTTTAATACTCTTACTGTGAAACAATTGTTAAAGGTAGTGTTATGTATACGCGCATGGGTGGGCACAGGTAAAATATTATTAATTTGAGAATCTACCGAATGTCTGTGTCCATTCATGCGAGTACGAAGGGGTGTCGTAGTTTCTCCCACATAAAAACTGTTACAAAATCTGCACTCCAGCATATATACGCAATGAGAAGTAGTACATTGTGCGAAATTTTGAATTTTGATGACAACAGGGTTATGATGAGTTTGTATATTGATATCGGAATTTATTATGGGACATGTTTTGCAACGAGATTGGTTGCACTTGTGTGTACCTAACAATGTGTTATTGCTCCGTGTATTTTTATTTTTTGCCAAAATAGCTTTTAAATTTTGATTTTGTTTATACGTTACACTAGGGCACGTTTCCAAAAGATTTCGTGTAATATTATTATTTTTAAGGATAGAGAAGCTATCCTTTAATAAATTTTGAATTTTGTGTGCCCCGTGGAAGTATGGTATTATAAGCCGAAGGGAATTTTGTTGTTGTGTGTGTATAGCGTTTGGAGTGTTAGAAGGCCTGTTCATGTGTTTGTGTAAAAAGTTTGGGGGATAATCGCGCCTACATAACCCATTGAAGATTTTGCCTTGATATTTAGCCAAAGATGTTGAATTATTACAAATTCTTTTACCGCGGATAGAAAGTGAATGTGGTATAGACCGTTTTGTGTGCGACGGGTGGCAACTACTGTAATGCAGATACTGTAACTTATTGGTTTCTTTAAAATGAACAGAAGTTGAGATATTATGATTATTATAAGTAATATCTACATCTAAAAATGTTATGTTAGTTTTAGAAATTTCATGAGTGAATCTTAGACTGCTAAATGAATTTAGTTGACTAAGGAATGTATTAAGAGTTTGTAAACTATGAGGCCAAATCATGAAAATATCATCTATGAATCTTAACCATGTTAAAGGTTTGAGAATTTGACTATTTAAAAATTTTGTTTCGAGAGAACCCATATATAAATTTGCATAAGAAGGTGCCATGCGCGTACCCATGGCAGTGCCTTTCTCTTGGTGATAGAATTTATTATCAAAAGTAAAATAGTTATTGGTTAAAACCATTTCTGCTAAATCTAGTAAAAATTTTGAAGAAGGCAGACGCGGGTTTGGGCGGCTATCGAAATACTCTTTTAGGGCATACAATCCTTCGTCATGTGGTATATTAGTATATAAGGACACAACATCTATAGTTACTAAGAAAATATCATTACAATTTGGAATATGAATATTTTTTATAATATTTAAAAAGTGGTAAGTATCTTTAATATGCGAATCTAAATTTTTTACTAAAGGTTGCGCATAAAAGTCTACAAATGATGATATTCTTTCGGTAGGACAATCATAAGAAGCTACAATTGGTCTACCTGGATTACCAGGTTTGTGTACTTTCGGCAACATGTAAAAATGTGGTGTCCTCGGATTAGAAGGAATTAAGGCCGAAATATCATTGTCAGAAAGTCCTTCATCGGACGCATTTATGTAAATATAATTTTGAATTTCAATAACTAACTGTTCACAGGGGTCAGCTGTAACAGTTGTATAAAATGACGCGTCATTTAGTTGTCTTAGACCCTCATTAATGTAGTCAGTTTTGTTAAGTATTACTGTAGTAGATCCCTTATCTGCTGGTAAAACCATTATTGATTCATCATTTTTTAATTTTGATAGAGCTATTTTTTCGCTAATGGATAAATTTTGATTACTACTTTGAAGGGAATTTATAAAGTTAGGATCCGAAATTTTATGTAAAATATGATTAATAAATGTGTCGATGGGATGACCAGCCGGTAATGGAGGTGGTTCATTTGCCGAAGGTAATTTAAATTTTTGCAATGCCTCATGCAAACCATTACTATTATTGCCAGATGGTACGCGATTATGCCAAAAATATTTCCATTTTAAGTTACGACCAAATGTTAATATATCTTTAGTAATTTCGAAAACATTAATTTTGTTAGTCGGGCAGAATGTCAGTCCCTTAGATAGCACTGACTTTTCTGCGGAGTTAAGAATTTTAGATGATAAATTTATTAAATTACTTTCGTTATTTGTGTTTGTCCGTACTAATCGTTGTTGTTGATTACACGTACGGATAGCTTGAGGCATACAAAATAATCTAGACAAGTTTGTTGGTTTAAGATTTAAAAAGGAAGGAGTTGAAATCTGATTATGAAATGGAATGGGAATATTTTCGTTTCGATACGATCTGATTAATTTGGAAAATTTTAAAAGTAATCTTTGTCTATCTTTGACTTGTATACCTCTAGCTCTATTTAAGATATCACTTATAATTTTATTTAGATGTGGAAAAGCTAGCAACGAAGCCTGTATAGTGTCATCTAAGTTGTTTTTGTGATGTATGGACAGATAGTAGTATTGTGTGTGTAATAATTGTGTGGTTTGTAAAGCATGTATGTATTGTAAGTCAGTAAATGGTTGTCTCACATCAGGAGGTATGGCATCCAGTGGCACACTATGTATAAGAGTTTTAGGAGCTATGCCATATTTAAGACATTCTCCCAAAAACTCATAATGACCAAAGAATTGTGCCAATTTGTGAGCATGAAAGTCGATTTTTTTAATAATCTCCCTCATGCACAATTCGGATCAATTCCCGGTGTAATGTAAAATATATCATATATAAATAAGCTAATCTTTGTAAAAAGAAAGGCGCACGGTGTCGGGAACAGCGTAGCCTCCCAGCCCTCGCTTGTGTCGGCTACGTAGCGCCAAGAGCGCGCCGACGACAGGTAGGCGAATCGTATGAACGATAAGAATTATCTGAAACAAATAAAGTGTGTTAGATGTGTTTCTTACTTGGTAAAATATATAAATTGAAGCTATAAAATTTTATTGCCAAATATTTCGCCTCTCTATGGAGCGGCGTCATCAGTGACAGTGACTGAAGGTCTTTGTCATAAATTTTGAAGAAGTAATTTTATGTCTTTTAGCAATGGTAAAGGTAATGCACTATACAGTTTTGTATTCATTTTTTAGAAAAATATCATCACCACCTAGCCCATTATGGAAAACATCACTCACTGATGACGCCGCTCCATAGAGAGGCGAAATATTTGGCAATAAAATTTTATAGCTTCAATTTATATATTTTACCAAGTATAAAATATACTTATTAGTAATTTTAAATAAACTAAAAAGTATTTATATATAGTAGTTTTATTTAATATTGATTTTGTAGAATTTTATATCAAATTTTGTAATAAGGACGGCTTGCATAGCGGTACTTTTTAAATGTATTTATCTAGCTAAATATACTTATCAGTTAAAAGAATTATGGCTTTAAGTCTGTAAACGAATTTAGAGAGTAAATGCAATTACAAAGTGTCACGGTTCTCAAAGACAGCTTCACCCCCAGTTAAACTAGAACGTTGATCAAAGCATTCTATGATTAAAATTACGTAACAAAGCACATTATTGCTCAAAAATTATGTGACGTGACATTCTACTAATCATATCTCTTGTTAACTAGATTATTTAATAATTTTGATTATCATTTTAGAAACTGGGCGTCAGACTCACATTAATAAAACTAAAAAAAAAATGTTATCATTATATCGTTGATTATAATAAATTATATATATATATATATATATATTAATTTATTATAATAAAATTATATAATATAATTTATTATAAAGGATTGGCTAGCTTCTGAGTAGAGTTAGTTGTTAGGATGTTGGTTAATATCATCAGAAGCTGCCACAATAAATAGCGTGCAAATATTTGCAAAATAATCTTATTTTATACAAAAATATATTATAATTACATACATAATCACGGGTGCCTTACGGCGCCCGAGACCGCCTAGACGGCCCCAGGGTACCCAGCGGAAGGCTTTTAATCCCACCTCGTCGTAGCCGATGGTATGAGTCTACACCGAACAAGTGGCTAGCTCGTCGCGATGTTTTGAATAGACTCAATAACCCATCTATAAACAGTTTCACAAGTTGGTGTTGTGAAACCGGGAGGTACATCTTAACGTGCTCTCCGAGGCACTATAGTGGTGTTGTCAAACAAATGTACATAAATTCTTAAATTAAAAACTCAGTGTTTTTAAGTCCAAGGTCTAACCAACTCGGCCACCACGTATATCATTATTCACCACGTATACATATATTATAATTCCTACTATTATAATAAAAGCATTACCACCAATTGACAATATTTGGGGGGTACCTATCGTTCTATTTAATATTATTATTAAAATATTATTTAAGTGAATAGAAACATTTGTCTAACAACCATAATTAGATATAATTAGATTTTGATAACAATTATAATTACTGTAGATTGATAAGGACAAAATATTGAGGCTGGTAAATTGTTAATTTAGAGACTTTGCCTTTTCATTTGTTTATACGAATTGTGTTTTTTATTTTATTTTAGTAATAATTAATTATGATATACAATATTAAAATAGAATAGTTTACAAATAATGTGTGTTTATTTTTCAAGTTAAGTGAACGATATTTAAAATTTATTTTTAGCCCTATGAAAAAATCTGAGTCACTGTTGCCTCCTTGACCCTACCCTACCAAGTGGTGCCTCATACAGTGATTTTTTTTCATTAACTTAGATATAATAGTTTATTTTATTTTTGTAATGTTTTATCAAGAATTAGATTATTAGAATATAATATCGTTTATTAAAAATATATATATATATATATATATAAGTACTAAATCTTAATATCATTTAACGAAGACTTAAATTAAATTTTAGAATTAAATTATTACACAAAATCTAACATTTATATTGCTTGTAGTCGACTTGACGCCCATACAAACGTACTTCCAATATTACAACTTGGCTGTTAGTCGAATTTAAATTATTATTTTCATGTTGGTAATGGTACGCTTTCTGTTGTGGCTATTAAATATTTTTGTATTATAATATTTAAAAAGTTTTTTTTCTGATTTCGAAAAAATATATAATAATAACCCATCACAGAAAAATAATAAATACGATTATGTACAGTGATCGACAAAAACATTATTTTAATTCTGCAACAAACAGTAATCCAGTATTACCAGGGCTATTCCACTGGGCGCTTAAGGAATGAAGCTAGCCGATGGATGGGTAATACTTTAGAGGGCTGTGCTGCTCACCGGCCGAGTCGCACTACTTATAATCTGTGAGGCGCACTTTCGTTCAATAGGTACTAACTCACGCGCCGCCGCGTCGCGATATTAATATCAACTAAAATGAGGTCTAAAACTTATTGTATCGCATTCGGCTGCTTAAATAATTAGTAAGAAGGATCCGGACCTCACGTTTTTCACACTTCCAAAGGACCTCAAAAGGTGCATAAATCCACGCCTACCTACTTATAGTTTAGAAAAACCTCATTGTCACAAGAGACGCGTTTTTTTTTTAATATAACGCACACACAAAGCGAGGTCTACAGGTAGTAAAAACTGTTAATATACAGTGGTACACTTAATAAACTAATTATAAGCTATTTTAAGTGTTATTATTACAAAATACTTACTTTGTTGCATAATAATATATATAATTATTAACTAAAAAAAAGAAAGAACGATCTATCTAATATAATAAATATATATACTATAATATTACATATACTATCTATCTAATATAATAAATAATAAATAAATTAAGACCCAGTAACAAAACCAGTATTAGGATAAAAAATAACGCGAACATAATAGTAAAAATGTCGTCTCATTTTTACATTTGTCATATTTTCTTGGGAAAATAAAAGGAAAGTACACAATAAATTACAAAAGGTAATTATTTATTATATTTTACCCGCCGAAAGAACATTATATTTTCCTTCTTATAATATAATAATAAATGTTTAACCATTATTATGATTTTAAAATAACGCATGTAATTAGTTTAAGAAAAATGGCGTGTGACACGGGGACGGTAACAAATTTTGTATGATCTTTGTAACTACTGAAGCGATTGTAAAAAATCTTTCACTATATGTCAGAATGGGCTTTCAGGATATATAAAAAAATATAATATTATGTATAAACCAAAAGCTTAGTTTGTTACTAGGAAATATGTGTAAAATATACTATTTATTATTAATATTGATAAATATATAACATATATGGCCTTGTTCATAAAAACTTATTGGGGCCAAAAAGAACACTTTAGTTAAAATAGGGTTTTTCTCTTTCACACATTTTTTTTTGTTGCTAAAAAGGAGACAAATGGTTTTCTTTAAGGACTCAATAAGTCTTTATGGAACGTATTTTACCTCTATTAAGATTTTTTTTAAGACCAAATACACAGACAAATCTTAATCAAAGTATTCTTCTAGGACTATAACTTTTTATGGTATCATCACGGGTGCCTTACGGCGCCCGAGACCGCCTAGACGGCCCCAGGGTACCCAGCGGAGGGGTTTTAATCCCACCTCGTCGTAGCCGATGGAATGAGTCTACACCGAACAAGTGGCTAGCTCGTTGCGATGTTTTGAATAGACTCAATAACCCATCTATAAACAGTTTCACAAGTTGGTATAGTGAAACCGGGACCGACAGCTTAACGTGCTCTCCGAGGCACTATAGTGGTGTTGTCAAACAAATGTACATAACCTTTTATGGATAAGGCCAATAATCCACAAGCTGCATTAAACCGTCTTTATAATTCTCACGAAATTATTTTGTAAGATAAATCTCAGTTGTTTCGTTTCGCAACAAAAACTTTGTCATATTAATGACGCACAATGGCTATTTTTTAAGATGGATGATTAAAAGAAATTGTAACCTTTTTTGAAATTTTCGCCCAAATGATGTCTGTAGGATAATTTTCAAGGTGAGCATGTTTCATGGATTGGTCACAGTATTCTGTCGACTTTGGATATTAGCATTCTTTCTTTTATGCCACTTTGATTGCAAAAAAGATAATACTTTAACCATACTTTTTATATTATTATCTACTAACTGTACTCCGCGTCCGCCTTTTAATTTAAAATAAATCGAATCTACAATAAAATACTACAGTCCATCTTACTCGCTGATAATAGAGCTTTCTATTGGTGAAAATAGTTCAAAAATCGGTTCAGTATTTTTTGAGTTTCTCCAGAACAACAAATAAACATTCAAAACTTTTTTTTATAATATAATTATAGAAGAGTCTCTAATATAAGTAATTATAAAAAAATATAAAATTATAAGAGATATAAGTAATTATAAAATTATAAATGATCTTCTGTTCCCAAGCCTGGAAAGGCGTTAGGACACCTTCCTACCGTATATACCTCCATGAGTGGTGCCAAGATAAAAAAATAATAATAATGAACAATTAAAAAAAAAACGATTGTCCTCCTAAACTATAAAGGCACGCGAAAATAAATACATTAACTAGGAAAGGATTTTTGAAAAGTCTGTGTTATAAATTCAGTTCATTATCCAGTTATCAAAGAAGAAAATTATTTATTATACAATGTTTTATTTATATCTATCTAATCCCATCTTGTTTTATTTGTTATTTGCGTTCAAGTTTTGTGAAGGTAAGGTGAAAAAATACCCAAAATAAACAAGAAATCTGGACAAATAAATCTCGGGTTCATTTATTGTTAGGTATTAGTTAGGTTCGGCAACAAAGTCGAGTTAACACGTTTGAGACATAATGAAGCAAAACTTAATTAAAAGGAGGATTTATTGTGACATTTCGACTTACTACAATATGCGGAACGAAATTTTGACCTATAACACTCTCATTTGACAAAATAGGACCTGACAAAATTAATAATTTGTCACAATTTATTTGCGAAACTTCGTCTGCGTAACTTTAACCGTTTACGCAGCGCACGCAATGGAAGCTCTCAAAAGGAATAAATTTCCCAGTTTCCCAACATGTTTCATTGATGACCCGCTCCTATTCGTAGCGTGATGTAATATGCCTATAGTCTTCCTCAATAAATGGGCTAAAATATTTTTCAAAATCGGTTAAGTAGATACAGAGATTACTCCCTACAACCTCACAAACTATACCTCTTTATAATATTAGTATAGATGTGGTCTAAATGTAGCGGTTACGAAATGAGCGATAGTGACGAAATTGCATTACGAAACTAATTTTAAATATCCTCGTTGCTTTATCGTTATATATTTTTTTATTATTTGAGCACGACATGTGATTTTGTATCTGAGCAGACCTACAAATTCCATGAATGGGGTCAATCGATAATTGTTCTTAAACAATATTGATCCATCCCACTATGGCGGCTAAATGATACGATTACGAAATGGAGGGGGGGACAGTGACGAATTGCATTACGAGTATATTTTAATATACTTGCAGCCTTATCGTCAATTCAACGGCCCATTTCGTAACCGCTTCCTGAAAGGAGACTTATGCCCGATTTCACCAACTCTAAGGGAGAACCTAACTAGGTTCAGGGACAATTTCAATATATTACAAATTAGTTTTCATAGCAAATATCTCAAAATTATTATTTAGAGGCTCCTTTGGAGTTAGGGATCGTTGGTAAAATCGGGCATAAGACCTCGACCTGAAATAGATGCAATAGTCCCCTGAAAGGCCGGTGGACCCAAAGACTAAAACCAAAACACGACTTTGGTCGAACACGACTTGACGATTTTTATCGGGCGGCCTAGAGAACCCTGCCATCTAAATATTTTTAGTCTACACCAAACAAGTTGCCAGCTAGTCGCAGTAATCAAGTATAGGCTTTGTATATTAGAAATATAAATGAGAATAATTAGTTTCGGTTGTGGACATTGGTATTCTTAGAACAAACCAATTTCAGTCGGTTTGTTAGCGGAATGTTAATCGCAGTTTAAATTAAGACCAAAGACTGAATAATTTTAAGGCTGAAGTGTGGCTGAAATACATTGACATAGTTTACATCATTTGCTTCTGAAAAAAAATGAGACAGAAATCGTGAAATTTCGGTGTATTCTTTTTTTTTTAATTGAAACCTCTAGTTAGTTATATAACAAGTATATCTGGAATTTCACGTAACGTAAAATCAAATATTCCAAAAAAATTATATATTATGTATTGAATACAATAATTAGTAAGTACTTACTTAGGTACTTGTGCTTTAAATTATAAAGCTGAACTCGGTTATTATTTTATTACAATAATTTTCTATTATATATTATAAATATATTATTTATAAAATAAATTTATTATTTACTTAAAAAAAAGTAATAAATAAAATATACCTATGTACATATATATAGGTATAAACGTTTTAAAATATACCAATAAGTCTAAAATTATACCCTTAAGGGTTTAATATAAGTTGTTTTAAGATATAACTTAAGTTGGTGTTTTAAATTATTGGCAACGTTGGCAGCAGGGCAAGCCACAGTAAACATATTTACTTTAGTACTTCAAATAGTTCATTTTTAATTAAAAAATATCAAGCAATCGAAGTTGGGTTATAGAATAAATACGAAAAATACGAAATCCAAAACAAAAACAAAAATGTATTTTTGATAACATAAATTTTATTTTTTGTAACAAAAATAAATTTACCTAATATTATTTAACAATCTACATACCTTATAATAAATATACTGTTTCAATTTGAATAAACTTAGACATAAATTATGCCCACAGATAAAAGAAAAGGCAATATTGCACTAGGTTCGGCTCGCAAGAATTGATGTACCTGAGGCTCTACCATGGGTTTGTTCATTGTAGCAACGTAGTAGTAGTAGTAGCGGGGCATTCGACCCCTCTGGGGCCGAGGGTCGACGTGGGGAAACCCCTGTTGCCGAGGCATGGATCGCGGTGACGCACGGCTCTTATTTTATACTAAGGGCCGAACAGTGGAGGCACTGGCGCGCTGCAGGCGACAACGCGTCATGGAGAGGGGCAACGTAACGTATTCGTATACATATACGTGAGCGAAAACCAATTGGGCCGCTTTATTTTTGGTAACAGCATTGAATAAAGCGATCCTATTAGTTGTTGGTCAAGTATACGTTGTAGCGGGGGGGGGGGGGGTTTAAGATAATTTTAAATGAAAAGATTAGATTGGGTAAATACAAGTGTATTTAAAATAGATATATACAAGTAAAGTTGGTCTACAATGCAATGGATATGTCTATTATAAACTAAAACTCTGACCGTATATTATGGGAAGATTGGAGGGAGTGACGAGGGACAGGCTTGAGGACTGGCGCGTCGACTGGCACGCAGACTGGCACGTAGACAGGCGACGGCAGCAGATGTAGGCAGGCAAGCAGAAAGGCGGCGGCACGATGGCAGCAGCAGCAAGCATGCATGACTGTAGCAGCCGCACACGATGAGGCGAGGCCTCGTCTCTCAGGCTGACGCCTGAGACGAGGACTCAGATGGCCTCAACTTTTAAGGCTCTAGGCCTGAGGTCCGTGAAGCAAAGGCTTGCGGCACGATGACGGCAGCAAGGGGAAGGCCTCGTCACTCAAGGCTCGAAGCCCGAGGCGAGGTCCTGCAACACAAAGGAGTTCCCCAACCCTCAGAGCAGACGCCCGAGCGAAGTGGAGGTTAGGCAAATCCCGGAGGCCGCAACTCCAGGATCCGGAGTCTTCAAGGAAGTGTGACAGGATCGGGCCTGGTTCTCGACGTAGCAGGTTCAAGGTTTCAAGGATGAGAACCAGTCGATCACTGCTTCTGTAGCAAGACTTCTTCTTCTTTCTTAAGCTTCCTCGAGACTCACGAAAAATCGCCGGTCCGAGATATTTATAGACAATTTTAGAGCTCTACGATTAAAATTCATTTTTAGTTTTAATTTATAAAAACTTCCAGTGTATTTTGGAATAGTATGGGAACGTTTGAAGCTATTTAGCGGTCAGAGGAGACGCTAAGGTTTAGTGTTTTAAGTGTCTAAAAATGTGAAAATACTTAAAGAATATGTTTTAATTTACAATATTACCTAATACATAGTTTATATAATTAAAATTTTAATTTAAAATGTTTGGAATCTGATTTGATAAGCAAAGCCTAACTTTTCGTGAAAACTTAATAAAAAATTTAGAACGTTCACAGAAGGGAAATTACTAGCTGTCAAACCATGTTTTTACTACCTGGAATTTTCCTAGAAAACGGTGTATGATGATACATTTGTTGGTCATTTTAAAAATATGTATGAAATGATATGAAGATAAATAAAATAAAATACATAAATATAACATGGAGCGGGTGTAACGTGACAACGTATACAAATACGTTACGTTTCTAAAATGCGCAAACCCATGGTAGAGCCTCTGCCATCGAGAACTTGTGCGTAACGAGCAGGATTATACGAAAAGCTTTACGAACAACTAATAAAATACTTCTTTGTAAACACTTTTCATAATCTGTTTAGCTTTTCCTAAGGCTGCTTTATGGCTTTCCTATGTTATACCCAACGTTATTATAAAAAAAACGTTTCCTAATTTTCCTATATTAAAGTGTAGCTTCTCTACAAGTTTTTCATATTCTGGATAAAATTAAAAATAATTAATATTCAGCCAAGCCGGTTTTTTTTTCATGAATAACTTTTATGAAATTATTAGATAATTTTAATTAATTTACCTGCCTCTATTAGGGATATTTTTTAATTTAGGTTATACGCTTGGCCACCCATATATATAGTATAGGGCGCGTTGTTAATTGTATTTATTATACAATTAATATAGTATAAAAGTTTCCTTCGAAAAAAAACATAACATTTATTTCCAACAAACTGTGAAACTTAAGATTATAAAGTGAGGTGTATTTCTTATTACACTACTTATATTATATAAAAGATAAAATAAAAATGTATATTCTAACAAAAGATATTTAAAACTGCTGAAACGTAGCCGTACTGAAACGTAGCGAAATCGGATCGAAAATATAATATTTATAATATATCTATAGTCTGCTTGATATATAAAAAAATAACAAGTGTTATCGGGAATTATTAAATAATAATAAATAGTCTACCAAGAAAATTTATTATATAATTCATATATTTGACATAGTGACCAAGCTTTTCGGTTTATTAATGCAAAATAGGCCGCTAGAGCCTTGTTAAACCGCTGGGACGATTTGTCAGTAAAATAATGAAAAATGTTTTGGAGAGATATGTTAAGTTTGGTTTATTTTAGATGACAAGTAGTATTTTAATTTGGATATAGGTGGGGATGATAGATAAGTACAGTGGAAGGAAATACAATCTTGCGTACACTGAGAACCCCTTTTATAATCGCGAATACTACATTAAGGCATTAAGTCCGCCCTTTTGTAAAGTGTTTGTTTAATACATTGTTATTTAACTTAACACATTTGTTGCTCTCACTATTGCCTTCTAATCCATTATGTATGTATTAACTTTTTCGAAGATTATGTTTTTACCCCTTAGACTTCGTTATTTTAAACACTAAATATCAACAATACAAAAAGATAGCTACTGTCCAAATGTTATATCAAATTCCCAGTTTGTTTTGTGAACATTCAGGCCCCAGTCTTATATGACATTTTGTTACTTATATTTTCTTTGTTTAATTATAAGTTTTATAAGAAAATAAATTATTATTATTATTGTTTATATTATTATAAACTTTAGTAGTTTTGACTGGACGATGATGAAATAGAGTGTCAATCAGTCAGGATAAGCATAAATTGTATTATTTTAGTTTTATAATGTCTTCTTTAGTTTATAAATAAAATTGAATTATAAAACATTGCTCCGAAACTTGTAATCATGAAATCTTTAGTTACCTAAGTATTTACTCTGTCTAAATTATAAATTAGATAAGACCTTTTTCGCTTTAATTACAATAAATTTACAATGTTTCCGCGATTTCCGTTGTTTTAAGACAAAGTCGTTTATTCTGCGCCACTAAGTTTCAATGTAAATTATTTATCGTGTTTAAAATATTATTAAGTATTAAGTTAGAATAAATAATCTGACTGTAAAAGCTATTGAATTAGTTCCTTAAACAATGTATTTATAAATAAATTTAGAATGTTCTCTTTCAAAGTTATATTCACAAAATAATGTACCTATAACTAGGGGTGTGTTTAGGATTAATCTCGCCCGGGCCACTTAATACATATAGGCATATATTTATAAGTCTCTGGAAAATCGGTGAACCTTCAGACTAAAACTGAAACATGACTTTTGGCTTTTTGCATACTTACTTACTACTTATCGAAGTTATAAAGACCTTTCTTCCTGCACTTAAAAATCCGTGAAAATTAAAAAAATATATATAATAAATGTTTTTGTTCTATAAGTTATATCACAGTAAATTTTAAGTAGTTTTTACGTGACAGAGTAACAAACATTTTATCCTTACACACTTTTGCGTTTTTAATATAACATACATACATATCATCACGGGTGCCTTACGGCGCCCACCTAGACGGCCCCAGGGTACCCATTGGAGGGGTTTTATTCCCACTTCGTCGTAGCCGATGGTATGAGTCTACACCGAAAAAGTGGCTAGCTAATCGCGATGTTTTGAATAGATTCAATAACCCATCTATAAACAGTTTCACAAGTTGGTATAGTGAAACCTGGACCGACAGCTTAACGTGCTCTCCGAGGCACTATAGTGGTGTTCTCAAACAAATGTACATAATGATTTTAATTAAAAACTCATTGGTACACACCGGGATTCGAACCAGGGACCTAAGTGTTTTTTAAGTCTAAGGTCTAACCAACTCGGCCACTACGTATATAAATACATACGTCTATAATATAAGTAGGTAGAATAGTAGGACTAGCAAGGTAATAGTACTATTAAGATACAATTACATTTACAATTAGGTATATCACATACTTTTCTTGTACCCTAGCTATCGGATTTAGCTACCTACCCCACTTGTACATTTTTTTTTAAATGTTATAGTGTTAGTGTAGATTACATACATACATATTATCATCACGGGTGCCTTACGGCGCCCGAGACCGCCTAGACGGCCTCAGGGTACCCAGCAAGGGTTTCCTTTTTTTTTAAATCCCACCTCGTCGTAGCCGATGGTATGAGTTTTTTTTTTAAATTTTTATGAGAGCTCAACATGTGACCTTGCATCCACCTGATGTTAAGCAGTATGCAATATCCATGAATGATAGCAACAAGTGGATGCATACAGGTGCACCGCTGGTTGCCATCATTATGCCGGCTTAAGATGCCAGTTCACGCTTCGTTTAAAGGACTCTAGGTTATAAGAGGAAGGAAACACGCAAGCTGGTAGAGCATTCCACATTTTAATAGTACGGCAGATGTATGAATCGCCAAAACGTTTAGTACGAGTTGGTACATCCGCCACGGTATTGTTACCAACATAAAATAAGAACATTATTTTGTACAATTTGTTTTCCTTAAATAGCAACACAGGCTCGAGCTAACTTAAATATTTGGGAAATTTTCCCTACTTTTTCAATCCACTGTCGTGCGACGAGTGTGTTTAAATATAACCTTAAAAAATAAAATCCGTGTTCATCTTATATTGCATTTTAATTAAATACAACATCAAACCCTAACATGGTGCCGAAAATCAAGCTCAACAAGAAAAAAGAACTATTTCAGTAATTGGCCGGATTTTAACAAAAAAGAAAAAAATAATAACACGAGGACCGCGCACAAAAAACAGCAGTGAGTCAATTTATTTTACATTACCCATCACGTACTGTGATAGCGAGTCATTTATTGTTACTAAAAGAAAATCGCCAGTTAAGAAATGTCTTCGGAAGAAGATTTTGCAATTACTGACGACGACGATACTCCTAACCCGAAGCGAATTGCCCTGGTTGAAAGAAAAAAGAAAAAGCTCAGGATACTTAGAGGTCATGCAAAAGGCGCAATAACCAGAATAGAAAATTTCATAAAAAATTTGGACGGCAGCCTCGACACAGACGAGGCGCACGTGCGAAAAATCGCCCTCGACGACCACTATAGAAAATTCCAAAAACATGAATCGAGTCTCTTACTACTCGGCGATGCAGAAGACGAGGATGACATCGAGGAGCGGTATCTTCAGCTCTGCATGAGGTTCCAGAAGCTGAAGAACCTTCAGCCATCTCAACCTACGGACACACAGGGTGCAAACGTCACAAAGCTGCCTCCGATAGACGTCCCAACCTTTGATGGCAGGGACATTGCTGACTACCGACCCTTCATCGAGCTGTTCCAGGCCGTGATCCATGGAGACCCCAAGCTGAGTGATGTGCAGAGACTATATTATCTGAAAAAATATGTCAAGGGTGAGCCACTGCAACTAATCAATAATTTGCCACTAATTAATCGTTCTTATATAGATGCTCTTAAAATACTGGATGAGAGATATAACAATTCTCCATTATTAATTAACAACCATTGTAATGTTTTGTTAGATTTGCCTAACATGCACCGTGGAACAGCACAGCAGCTCAGGGGACTGGTTGCTCGCGTTAAGCAACAGCTGACCGCACTAAAAAATCTAAATCAACCAGTTGAAGGCTGGGATGCCTTAGTTGTTTGCTTAATAACCCGCAAGCTGGATCCTCTGACTGTAAGGTTGTTCCACGCAGACAGGGACACAAAAGTAGTACCCACAACTAATAATCTTTTATTTTTTTTAGAAAAAAGGGCATGTTCTATGGAAGCAAGTCCTTCAAACTTTGAAAAATTCAATAAATCTAAAACAGTTTTATTTATTAAAAATGATCCAAATAATATAAATATTAAAAAATGCAAATTATGTAACGATAATCATAGATTATTTAAATGCCCTAAATTTTTATTAATTTCCACTACAAAAAGACTTGAGTTTGTAAATAAACAAAAAATGTGTAAAGTATGTCTAGGCCAACATCCCCAACATAAATGTCGTTACAGATTTAAATGCTCAGCTTGTGAAAGTCCAGATCACAATACCTTGTTGCATCCAGATGTAGTTCAACCAGTTCAGACCGCCCATCATAATATTGAAAAAACAACCAACAATGAACAGGTAAGTTTGTGTGGTACTGGAGCTGTCCAATCTAATATATTATTGCCAACTGTAAAGATTTTAGTGTCGGATAACCAAAATAATAAATATATAGTTCGAGCCTTACTTGACTGTGGTAGTCAGACTTCCTTTTGCACATTTAGTTTGTGTAATAAATTGGGCATTGAACCTTATAACCTACAAAAAAATATAATGACATTAGGTCAAAATTTTAATAAAACATCTAAAGGCATTGACTTAACTATCCATTCAATGACAGAAAACTTTAAATGTAATGTTACTTGTTCTTTAGTTAATCAAATAACTAATCTTTTACCACAAACTAAAATTAGCTTAAATAACTTTAAATTTCCTAATAATATTATGTTGGCCGATAATGAATTCAATATTCCAGGAGAAATATCAATCCTGCTTGCAGCCGACATATTCTTTAGAGTCATAAAGGATGGAAAGATACATGGAGGTCCAGCGGATCCCATTATGATCAACACTCACTTTGGATACATTGTCTCAGGTGACTCCTTTCCTATTTGTAACCTCTCCTCAATAACTATGCATACAGTAGCATGCCCTGATCTAGATTCTTATGTTAAAAGATTTTGGGAAACTGAGCAGGTCCCTGAAGTGTATCTCGAGACCCTGCCAGAACACGAGCATAGTGAAAAGGTTTTCAAGGAATCAGTTATACTAGAGCAAAATAAATTCTTTGTAAAAATGCCTACTAAAATGAGTGCAAATGAAATCAATACTTCTGACTCCTTTATGATCGCCTTGCAGCGTTTTTATAATTTGGAAAAGCGTTTTGCTAAGGAACCAATCTATCATACATTATACATTTCATTTATGAGAGACTACATGGCCTTAGGTCATGCTAAGGTCATTGACATTGACCAATGTTCACTCGACTGACCGATATTCTATGCAATGGACCCGTTGTCCAAAAACAATTATTTGATGTGTTGCTTTTGTTCCGCACTTATCGTTATACAATAATGTGTGATATACGTCACATGTATAGACAAATATTTATACAGGAGGATCAAAGAACATTACAAAATATATTATGGCGGGAGCAGTCATATATGCCCCTACAGTGCTTACAATTGCAAACCGTAACCTATGGGTTAACGAGTTCGGCATACTTAGCTACTCGCTGCCTGATAGAGCTTGCTGTTAGATATGAGAAAACCTTTCCACTAGCTAGCAAAGCATTGTTAAACAACTCTTATGTCGATGACATTTTGACTGGCTCTGATACACTTCAGGGGGCTGGTCAGCTAAAAGATCAACTAATATCTTTATTAAAACTTGGCAGCTTTCAACTGCACAAGTGGTGCTCTAACAACATCAGTTTACTTTCTAACATACCTGAAGACCAACTTGGATTTCATTCCAAAGAGCTGGATCGAGATATGATATTGATTAAAACCCTAGGGCTTTGTTTTGAACCTGAGACTGATGTATTCAAGATGAGTGGAAGTACTGTTCTATCATCTCAAATTCCTACCAAAAGAAGCATACTTAGCGCTGTAAGCAAATTCTTCGATCCAATGGGATTCGCTGCTCCTATTATTGTCAAGGCCAAACTCATTTTACAACAAATATGGCGCTGCAATTTAGATTGGGACAGTCCTTTACCTGCAGACTTACTTGCAATATGGAATGCATTTTATTCCAATATAATTAACATGCCTGATATATGCATTCCACGTTACATTCAATTTTCTGACAGTGGGGTGTTTGAATTGGTTGGATATTGTGATGCATCCAAGGAGGCGTATGGTTGTTCCATATATTTAAAATGTACCTTTGATAACTCATCTAAAACCTTTTTACTGTGTGCGAAATCGCGCATAGCACCTATAAATTCTAAATTAACAATACCTAAACTTGAGCTAAATGGAGCTCTTTTATTATCTAAACTAATTACTAAGGTTTATTTATTACTTAAGGTTTCTAAAATTACATTATTCTGTGACTCCAAAATAGTTTTAGGTTGGCTAAAGTCATCCCTACTTAAGCTTCCAGCCTATGTAGCTAACAGAATAAAAGAAATAAATAAATTAACAAATAATATGTGTTGGTTATACACACCCAGTTTACTTAACCCAGCTGATATCATATCCAGGGGTGCCAACCCTAGTGACATTATGAATAATCAGTTATGGTGGCATGGGCCTGATTATTTGATAGAAACTAATAATTATCATTTTAATTTAACCGAAATTGAATTACCTATTCTTTGTTATAATAATACAAATGAAAACAAGGAATTACAATTATTACCATTTTTTACCAAGTTTTCTAAATTATTTAAAATGCAATGTGTAATGTCTTTTATACTAAGATTCATAAACAAATGCAAAAAAAATAATATTGTATATGGACCTTTAACTGCCAGAGAACTTGATGATTCTTTAAATATAATTATAAGGTGCATTCAGCAGCATTACTTTAATGAAGAAATTTCTTGCATTAAAAACAAAAATAATATAAAATCCAATTTAAAATCATTAAATATATTTGTAGATAATAATAATATACTTAGGGCAGGTAGTAGGTTACAAAATGCAACCATGTCTTACCAAGCTAGACATCCTATGATATTGCCCAAAAAATGTCATTTTACCAAACTGATTATTACTAATGCACATTTAATCCTCATGCATGGATGGTTAAAAATAACTTCAAGTTACTTATTGCAAAAATATTTTATTGTAAATTCTACAAGAGAAATAAAAAGTGTTATTCATAAATGTGTTGTATGTTGTAGATACAAGGCAAGCTGTGCTCAGCAAATAATGGGGAACCTACCCAGTGAACGTGTAACTCCAACCAGGCCATTTGATAGTGTGGGTATAGATTACTTTGGACCGTGTCAAGTCAAACAGTCAACTCTAAGGAGAAGTGTCATTGCCAAAGGGTATGTAGCCGTATTTGTTTGCTTCACCACCAAGGCTGTACACCTGGAGGTAGTTTCAGACATGACCACTGAAACATTTCTGGCTGCTCTAAAGCGTTTCATATCACGCAGGGGGGTTCCTACCAATATTTTCTCAGATAATGCACCTACATTCAAAAAAGGTGACAAATTAATTAAAGAATATTACAATTCACAAAATACCTTGAATATTCAATCAGAAATTAATAACTTTGCCTTAATAAAAGGCATACAATTTCATTTTATCCCTAAATATAGCCCAAATCACGGAGGACTATGGGAATCTGCAGTAAGGTCAGCAAAATTTCATTTAAGGCGGGTTTTGAGTTCAAAAATTCTTACATATGAACAACTAAGTACTTTGATAATAGAAATAGAAGGTATTTTAAACTCAAGACCACTTACACCCATGACACACGACCCTACCGATTTTAACTACCTAACACCAGGTCATTTTTTAATTGGTGATGCCCCCACTGCCATTCCGCAGCCAGATATGACTGAAATACCTACAAACAGACTAAGGCTTTGGAGGTGCTGTGAACAGCTACGGCAGCATTTTTGGAGGGCATGGTCAAAGGACTATTTGACAACATTGCATAAGCGCAACAAATGGCAAAAAGAAATGCCTAATATAAAAGAAAACAACTTGGTTCTTCTCAAAAACCCAAATACTCCACCCTATCAATGGCCTTTGGGAAGAGTTCACAGGATCTTTTATGGATCAGACAACAAAGTAAGAGTAATTGAGATTAAAACAGCCAATGGTAAGCTGCATTCCCGTGCTGTACAAAAGGTTGTTGTCTTACCCATAGAATAAATATATTTTTACTTTTCACTATACTATAACATTTATAAACCATTAATTAACATGTTTATTAACTTAGCAGTAAGTGTCATTGTACTAGGAACAACTATAACCAGTTTTCCTTATATTATTACCATTGGTGAATATTTTGATTAACTTCCTTAATTTTGTATTAATTACATAATAATGTGTTAAAATAAGATAGTCATTAGGTACTTAATTCTTTATTACTAGTTTCATGTACATATAAACTTTAACTTGAAAACTGTATAATCCCATATATATAGGTAAATATTACATTACCTTACCTGTAATAACATTTTTTAATTATAATTTAATTTTATATAGGTAAGGATTACATTATATACCTAAAACTTAAAATTATTTCAACCTGTGTTGCATTATTGTTATATTAGGGTTCCTTCAGCTATTATATTATTATTGTTACATTAGGTTTGTTTACATTGTTAAATTCTTAAGGTGTGTTTATAACATTATTATCATATTTTGATAACATTCTTAGGATGTGTTTACATGATAACACTATTAGGGTGTGGTTACATGGTGACATTCTTAAGGTGTGTTTACATGATGACATTCTTAGGACGTGGTTACATGGTGACATTCTTAAGGTGTGTTTACATGATGACATTCTTAGGACGTGTTTACATGGTGACATGCTTAGGGCGTGCTTATATGTGGTATTCTTAGGTTCTGTTCAGATTAGGATTTTTTTAGCGTTTGCTTGTATTGTATAACTGATTGTTTGGTCTTTTACTAAAGTGTACTGACATTCATAGTCGCCGCAATTTATGTTACCAACATAAAATAAGAACATTATTTTGTACAATTTATTTTCCTTAAATAGCAACACAGGCTCGAGCTAACTTAAATATTTGGGAAATTTTCCCTACTTTTTCAATCCACTGTCGTGCGACGAGTGTGTTTAAATATAACCTTAAAAAATAAAATCCGTGTTCATCTTATATTGCATTTTAATTAAATACAACATCAAACCCTAACAGTATACATATGCATTTTGCAACCAGTGCGTGTTGTCCTGTAACGGAAAGGGGAAGGGGGAATAATGTTAAATAGCTCTTCAGAGCACTGTCCATAGTATAGGCGGTAAAATACGCTCAACGAACGATGCCACATCCCTGCGAAGCTGCAACGGCTCCAAGGTTTTATTGAGCTTTTCGTCTCCAATAATTCTAGTCGCTCGCTTCTGCAGGGTATTGAGAGCAGATAACAGATACTTGGCAGATCCATCCCAAAGATGCGAACAGTATTCCACACACGGTCGAATTTGAGCCTTATATAGCATTATTCTTAACCTGGGTGTGAAAAACCGACGCACCTTATTTATGATGCCAAGTTTTTTTGAAGCTGTTTTTGCAATGCTCTCGATATAATTACGGTGGTTAAGATCGAAACGTATATCTAAACCAAGGACATTGAGGGATGGTAAAAGCGATAGCTGGGTGCCTTGAAGAGAAGGAAAATGAGTAAAAGGGGATTTTTTCGCCGTCATTACACAACATTGTGTTTTGCTCGGATTGAATTGGACCAAGTTTCTCAAACCCCAAGTCGAAACCTTTAGCAGAGTTTGATCCAACTCACTTATTAAAACCTTTCTGAATTCCTCTGTTTGGACGCGGCTAGGTGGACGTTGAGCAAGGTACCGACCGTGGACAGTGCTATCATCTGCATAACAATGAATGTTGCCACATCACAATAGGTCATTGATATGCAAAAGAAAAAGACAAGGAGACAACACTGATCCTTGGGGTACGCCAGCATCAATAGACTCCCAGTCGGAGGCTACGCCATCTACTAGGACCCTAATGCCACGATCAGAGAGGAAACTGGATATCCAGTTGCATAGCCGCGTCGAAAATCCATTAGAAAACAGCTTGGAGAGCAAAGCCTTGTGCCAAACGCGGTCCCCACATTTGTCCACTGCCTCACCCGAAATATGCGTAATGAACGCGAGAAGGTCACCCGTTGATCTTGCTTGGCGAAAACCATACACCGAATGGCCCGATTTTTTAAAAGTGAAAATACTTATTTTTCGGTGTAAATTCAAATTATATTATAATTATGAATAAGTGAAAATAGTTGAAAAATCATTTCTATAAGAACTGTTACAAATTTTAAATAAAACCCAAAATACTAATTGAATTATACGTGGTGACCGAGTTGGTTAGACCTTGGACTTAAAAACACTGAGGTCCCTGGTTCGAATCCCGGTGTGTACCGATCAGTTTTTAATTAAAAAATCTATGTACATTTGTTTGACATCACCACTATAGTGCCTCGGAGAGCACGTTAAGCTGTCGGTCACGGTTTCACTATACCAACTTGTGAAACTGTTTATAGATGGGTTATTGAGTCTATTCAAAACATCGCGACGATCTAGCTACTTGTTCGGTGTAGACTCATACCATCGGCTACGACGAGGTGGGATTAAAAACCCCTCCGCCTGGGGCCGTCTAGGCGGTCTCGGGAGCCGTAAGGTACCCGTGATGATATGTATGTATGTACTAATTGCATTTTTCGTAATATTGGTATCATCATAGCTACATAGTACCTATTGATAGAATATGATTGATGTCATACAATATACTCGTAATATACCTTATATCTAGGTATGTCTAAAAGTGTTGTCTTGTTGTCAGTCACACACAGGTTACGCTAAATCAGTAATTCTTCGTATACTTCCTTCCTACTATAATATTATAATAAAGTAAGAATGGATTTTTTTACTCTTTCATGCAAAAACTACTGAACGAATTTTTGTGAAAAAAATATCAATATCACGGGAGCCTTACGGGCCGAGCCAGTACCAAAATCATTGGTTTAATCCCACCTCATCATAGACGATGATATGAGTCTAAATCGAAGAAGTGGCTAGTCGCGATGTTCGGATAAAGTGAATAACCCATCGATAAGTAGTTGAACAGTATCACAAGTTGGTATAGTGAAACTGGCACAGCTTAATGTGCTCTCTTAAAATGTTATCCGGCCTGCTCACCATCAGGTAAATACAAAGTCACATGCCGTAATCCACTTAAAAAACAGTAAGTGGGAATTATAGTACAATTCGTAATATATTGCCCATTAGTAAAATATATTGGTACTTGTGAAAAATCTTTGCCAGTTTCACGATAAATTTAATATTATGAAGACTTTTACTTCAAACATTTAAGAAATGATGTTTTGAAAAATTATTTATTTTAAGAAATTAAATATTTAGCATTTAACTTTATTTTTCCTTAATTAAACCTTCATGTAAAAATAAATTCTTGTAACGCTCAACTAACGTGACGTGGAAAAAACTTCCTTGAACTGACGTCATTAATAAATAACATACATACATAATTAAAGCAAAAGCCCACGACTTTTGTTCCCATGTGATTTTTGAAAAAATATATAGGTAGTTGACTTGCTAAAAATATATACTTCTGCCCGCGATTTCGGCGTGGCCTACATCATCCTACAACGACTTGTAGACTATGAAATACTATGAAATAATAAACTATACCTACCGTTTTTATTTTGATACAAAATCTTACACCCCTTTTCACCCCCTTATGGATGGAATTTTTAAAACTCCTATCACAAAGAACGCACTCTCCAAATTTCATGGCTCTAGGACCAGCGGTTTAGGTTGGGTTGATATATAAGTCAGTCAGTCAGGACTTTGATTTTTATATGTATAGATGTATTGATCTGTGTACAAGCTATATTATTGTAAAGTTGTCAAAATTGACTCTCGCCAATGAGACGGGTTAATCCCTCCGCTGCGCTGGGTGCCCTGAGGCCGTTTAAACTGTTATCGGGAGCCAAATAGGCACCCGTAATAGTATTTCATTAAAATTCGTTTGTAGTATTTGCATGAAAGAGTATATTTGTAAATAACTCCGTTTAGTAGTTTTTGCATATTTTAGTAATTAACCCAAATATACTCAGAACTATAGATCTGTTTAGATTTTTATAAAATTTTGTTATGTATAAGCACAAAGGCCAATAACGGTAATAGCAGCAATAAGCTGTTTTTCAGTTAATTTTTACAGTAAGTCGATAACGACCCCCTGGGCAAATAGGATTCATAAAGCCAATAAAATAGTTTATACTACACCTGCTCGGAAAGTAGGTTCTTACTTGCGTAAGAATAGGTCAGAAAGTACGTCTTTGTAGTCGTACAAATATGCGGGAGGAAAAAGTGTATGAAAATCCATTGTTAACGTGCTTAAGCGGGAGGAAAAAGTATATGAAAATTCATTGTTAACGTGCTAGTTTTTTTTTTTAATTTTTTTTCTTCAATTCTTCCAAATTAGGAAAGGCAAGGGTTCAAAGCCATATAGCCTAGTTTTTTTTTACAAGTTCGAAATTTTAATCAAAATAAAATAAAAGTATTGGTTTATTGGCTGTTTACTTTCTTTGCATTTTTGATTTATTAAGTTTTAACAACTGTAATAATTTTAATATAAACTTTAATTAATAGAGATTTTATTTTTTATTTTCCTCGTAGGCGTAGTATAAAACACTATGTATCACTCGGCGAGAAAGTGCGATTCCTAACTCGAGCGAATTAAGGCCATCCGCTTCGCGTCGGGCCTCAAACTTCGCCCTCGTTAGTAATCGGTGACTTTCTTCCCTCGGTGAACAATGTACTATTGTTAAAACCAATCGTAACTTTAATAATTATGAATGTATAAAACGTCGTAACATTTATCGTGTAATTGCATTACATCATTGTACATTGATTTTTTTCCACTTTCTACGGTTTTATTTTTACATAAAGCATATCTTTATCGGATTTGATCTGATGTGTATTGCGTAGTTGTAAGGGAATGAAGCTTTCTCGGACTTAAAATCGCGCAAAAGGGTTAAAATCCTTTTAACGTCCACAATATCATCAACCACATAACAGACATAGACAAGACCAAATATTACGCTTTACTACTGACTATTTTTTGGCGCTAAAAAAATTTTTACATTATTTAAAGATAATGCACATATTCTTAGACAACATGACGATAATCAGGACTTATTAACGACTTTGCCACAAATAACTTATCATCCTAATTTTAATTTACGCACACTAATTTCTAGGACAATATCTCGACTTAAGAGGAGGCACTATAAATTTTAGTCTTATTTGCTTATATCTGCAGAGACAAGCAGACATCTATTTATTAACACACTTCAACTTAAGTTTTTTCAGACCTTCCTCTCTCCATGTCTTAACCAAAAACCTAATTGGAAAACATTTTTTCGATACTTTTTCTATTTTAAAATGATGCCTTTTTAATGTATAAAGACATTTTTCTTCTAAACGGGTTGAGTTTTAAGTCTAAAATAAATACACCTCACAAGAAAATACAGTTTATAATCCACTACTAAACGAAATTTTACCTAAATAAATTATTAAGTATGTTATAGACAAAATTACTATTGTGGCTTACGACATTTTTATTGATTGAAAATTGTTTGCGCGATTTTCAATCTTGCGGAGCAGATCCAAGAGCTATAATAAATAATTATATGACCCCGTTGACCAGTCCCGCCTAGTGTGCCGATGCGTACGGACGTGTATCTCTCGTGCTGCCGGGGCTACTATAGATTTACGTAATTAATTTGACCATGTATAAACCTTACAAGTCCTTGAATTATAGAAAAAATACTTTTAATCAAAATAATATTATTATTTTTTAGTTTTAGGAATAAATTTGAGTTTTCGAATCTGGAACAAGGAAAACCAGAGTCACCGCGAAACAACATCGATTTTTTTTATCGGTTACCTATAACTTTTTTATTTATTTTTTTGACAACATAGAGAAGCCACATATATAGGGGTAACCGCGACAGTCGATTGACGTTTTTTATAGGAATTATTTTTGACCGCCTCCGTAGACTGGTTGCGTCTTTTGTGTAATATCCAAAGGTCGTGGTTCGATTCTCACCCATGACAAAAAAATATTAGTACAGTTTGTCATGGTCTGGGTGTTTATATATAATATGTATAATATTGTTGTTTCTGATACACATAGTAACTTAGTTTGTGACCAGAGAAATATGTGTAAATTGTCCTACATATTATTATTAAATATTTTTTGGTTCCGGTCGCAACGACAGTAGTCAATGATCATCAAGTATGAATGTTACTTTTTTTTTTTGACATTGGACACGTTATATAAGTTTTTGTGTGAGCCAAGCACGAATTTGAGGTCCTTTTTTATCCAAGATGGCGGCCTCAACTTTTTTTTTTAATTCGACATGGGACTCGTTATATATGTTTTTGGGTGTGCCGAGCACGAATTTGAGGTGTATTTTAAAATCCAAGATGGTGGCCTCAACTTTATTTTTAAAAATCGCCATGGAACTCGTTATATATGTTTTTGGGTGTGCCGAGCACGAATTTGAGGTCCATTTTAAAATCCAAGATGGTGGCCTCAACTTTATTTTAAAAAATCGCCATGGAACTCGTTATATATGTTTTTGGGTGTGCCGAGCACGAATTTGAGGTCCATTTTAAAATCCAAGATGGCGGCCTCAACTTTATTTTTAAAAATCGACATTGTACTCGTTATATATATTTTTGGGTGTGCCGAGCACGAATTTGAGGTCCATTTTAAAATCCAAGATGGCGGCCTCAACTTTATTTTTAAAAATCGACATGGGACTCGTTATATATGTTTTTGGGTGTGCCGAGCACGAATTTGAGGTCCATTTAAAAATCCAAGATGGGCGGCCTCAACTTTTTTTTTAAATTC
This sequence comes from Monopis laevigella, assembly GCA_947458855.1. Classification (NCBI taxonomy): domain Eukaryota; kingdom Metazoa; phylum Arthropoda; class Insecta; order Lepidoptera; family Tineidae; genus Monopis; species Monopis laevigella. The sequence continues at coordinate 15,431,441 of OX381583.1, read as the reverse complement.
GACATGGGACTCTTTATATAGGTTTTTGGGTGAGCCGAGCACGAATTTAAGGTCCATTTTAAAATCCAAGATGGCGGCCTCAACTTTATTTTTAAAAATCGACATGGGACTCGTTATATATGTTTTTGGGTGTGCCGAGCACGAATTTGAGGTGTATTTTAAAATCCAAGATGGTGGCCTCAACTTTATTTTTAAAAATCGACATGGAACTCGTTATATAGGTTTTTGTGTGAGCCAAGCACGAATTTGAGGTCCATTTAAAAATCCAAGATGGCGGCCTCAATTTTTTTTTTAAATTAGACATGGGACTCTTTATATAGATTTTTGGGTGTGCCGAGCACGAATTTGAGGTCCATTTTAAAATCCAAGATGGCGGCCTCAACTTTATTTTTAAAAATCGACATGGGACTCGTTATATAGGTTTTTGGGTGTGCAGAGCACGAATTTGAGGTCCATTTGGGCCGAGCACATAGGACTGGGAGCCGAGCACATAGGACTCGTTATATAGGGTTTTGGGTGCTGTGTGCTCGGCCCAAACGGACCTCAAATTCGTGCTCGGCACACCCAAAAACCTATATAACGAGTCCCATGTCGAATTTTAAAAATAAACTTGATATCTCCATCTTGAATTTTTTGGATTTTAAAATGGACCTCAAATTCGTGCTCGGAACACCCAAAAATATATAAAGGGTGTTTTTTTTAGAGGTTAGGTTTTCAAATCGGCACTATTTTATTCGTAGATTGTCTTTTTGACAGCTGTCACTTGATTTATGCTCAGTTTAGTTTGCCATTTCATAATGAATAGACTTACACCTGAACAACGTTTGCAAATCGTGAAAATTTATTACGAAAATAATGGTTCGGTTCGCGCGACGCATCGCGCGCTGCGTCTTTTTTAGCGATGAAGCTCACTTTTGGTTGAATGGGTATGTCAATAAGCAAAATTGTCGAATTTGGAGTGAACATAATCCACAAGCCATTGCTGAGACGCCGTTACATCCTCAAAAAGTCACTGTTGGTGTGCTCTATGGGCAGAGGGAATTATTGGTCCATATTTTTTCAAAAATGAAGCCGGCCATAATGTTACAGTTAATGGAGAACGCTATAGAGCCATGATTAATGAATTTTTCGTGCCTGAATTATACGATATTGATGTGGACGACCTTTGGTTCCAACAAGACGGTGCTACGTGCCATACAGCCAACGCAACAATCGATTTATTGAAGGAAACTTTTGGTGAGCGTATTATCTCGCGTCGTGGACCTGTGGAGTGGCCTCCAAGATCGTGCGATATAACACCGCTGGATTATTTCTTGTGGGGCTATGTGAAGTCGCTTGTCTACGCAGATAAGCCCGAGACGCTTGACGTCTTGGAAGAGAATATTTGGCGCGTTATTGCTGACATACGGCCCCAATTGCTGCAAAAAGTGGTCGAAAATTGGGCCTCTCGCCTGGAATTTATTCGAACCAGCCGCGGCGGCCACTTGCCCGAAATCATTTTTTAAACATAATGGCAAACCCTTATCTTTATAATAAAGCTAAATTCTTGGCCATACCATTAAATTATATGCGTTTTATTTCATCTTGAAAACCTAACCTCTAAAAAAAACACCCTTTATAACGAGTCCCATATCGATTTTTAAAAATAAAGTTGAGGCCGCCATCTTGGATTTTAAAATGGACCTCAAATTCGTGCTCGACACACCCAAAAACCTATATAACGAGTCCCACGTCGATTTTAAAAAATAAAGTTGAGGCCGCCATCTTGGATTTGAAAATGGACCTCAAATTCGTGCTCGGCACACCCAAAAACCTATATAATGAGACCCATGTCGATTTTTAAAAATAAAGTTGAGACCGCCATCTTGAATTTTAAAATGGACCTCAAATTCGTGCTCGGCACACCCAAAAACCTATATAACGAGTCCCACGTCGATTTTTAAAAATAAAGTTGAGGCCGCCATCTTGGATTTGAAAATAGGCCTCAAATTCGTGCTCGGCACACCCAAAAACCTATATAACGAGTCCTATGTGCTCGGCCCAAATGGACCTCAAACCCAAAAACCTATATAACGAGTCCCATGACGAATTTTAGAAATAAACTTGAGGTCGCCATTTTGGATTTTAAAGTAGACCTCAAATTCGTGCTTGGCACACCCAAAAATATATATAACGAGTCCCATGTCGGTTTTAAAAAAATAAGTTGAGGCCGCTATCTTGGTTTCTAAAATGGACCTCAAATTCGTGCTCGGTATACCCAAAAACCTATATAACGAGTCCCATGTCGAATTTTAGAAATAAACTTGAGATCGCCATCTTTGATTTTAAAATTGACCTCAAATTCGTGCTCGGCACACCCAAAAATATATATAACAAGTCCCATATCGATTTTTAAAAATAAAGTTGAGGCCGCCATCTTGGATTTGAAAATGGGCCTCAAATTCGTGCTCGGCACACCCAAAAACCTATATAATGAGACCCATGTCGATTTTTAAAAATAAAGTTGAGGCCGCCATCTTGGATTTTAAAATGGACCTCAAATTCGTGCTCGGCACACCCAAAAACCTATATAACGAATCCCACGTCGATTTTTAAAAATAAAGTTGAGGCCGCCATCTTGGATTTGAAAATGGACCTCAAATTCGTGCTCGGCACACCCAAAAACCTATATAACGAGTCCCATGTCGATTTTTAAAAATAAAGTTGAGTCCGCTATCTTGGATTACACAATCTAAACCCTTATACCTATATCTTTTTTTTTAATAAAGTCAAATCTGCCATTGCTATTTAACGCGATAGCGATTTGTCATGACGTTGGTAATTTGAATTGCCACAATTCAAATTACCAACGCAAGATCGCTAACGCGTTCGATGTTGATGCTTCACATTATATCAGTTTTAGTTAATAGATTATTTTAAAACTATTTTAACTATCAAATTTAATATTTATATAATTAAACTTAAAAATATTATTTATGATAAAAAAAATAAAAATATTAAATACGACTCACATTCATTTTTTGTTTGTAAAATCGCGCCAAATAGAAAATTCTTGCCTGCGACAGCGGCAAAACAGTGATGCCTGCGGGGAAGCTCCGCCTATAGGGCGGGGCGATAACAAAAAAATATTTTGAGCGCAGGGTCTTAACATTACAAGAAATAACATAACATCTCCGATGTAAAACTTGCCCCCTTATCAATACATCTACCACAATCACCACACAAAACTGCACTACATGTATTCTATTCTATTCTACAAATAGCAACTGTAAAAGCAAAAACATTATATGTATATTAGAATGTGTTTGTAATATTAGTAATTTATAATTTAAAAAAAAACAATCCTATTGCGCTAATTTTATTATATTCTTTACACTCTCTTACATACATACACTCACACATTATCATAATACACAAGAAGAGGAACACCTTTACACATTTTATTAATAAGCTTATTTTGGTAAACTCTGCTAGTTTGTATTTTGAGTAACTCACCGTAGGGATGGGCCGGGATATCTATGCCGAAATACAGGTGTTTACCTAGTTCGGCGGCAGATACCATTCGGTCTAATTTTGCAACATTTACCTAGCTGTATGATTTATAAGATCTTTGTAATGTAAAGTTAATGGATTTTTTATATTTTTTATTATTTATATCTTTGTTATATAGCCAGTCAAAAACATTTTTAACAATAATATTTTGATAGCTTTTTAATATTTAGTATTTTATTTGTCATTGTATAGGGGGCTCGGAATCGGGTGAAACGTTGGGTCGGGATATTTAGTCAGGGATGTGAGGGAAGAACCATTTTTCTACTTTTTTATACTTCTTCGTTCAGGATATAGGTTTGTTTCACTGACAGTAATTTCGTTTCTTGGTCTCCACCTCACGCTGAAATTGAGTACGACAAAAGAGATGAGAGTAAACTGAATTAAGTAAGAAATCGTCACGGTCGTCAATATTACCTAGTCTCTTATGTGACTACGTTAGATCGCTAATGTAAGGATCTTCGCCTGTGCTGATCCAACAGACAGAGGTCATTAATGTAAGGAAGAAACAGCATAGGTCCTAGAACACTTCCTTGCAATGTCAATAGAGAAAATTTCGGGATCACAGAATGAATCCTTTTGTTTTTTTTTAGGTCTTATGTTTACAATGTAAGTGACTATACATATATATATATATAAATCCCATAACCTAAGCGGCGACCACTATGGAGAAAAATGCATTTAAAGTGGCGACCACCGACATTTGGCTACCGTTATACGGTCGCCACTTTAATTTTGATAATTTTTACATATGTTGATACCGAGAAAAAACACCGAGGACACCATATTGTTGGAAAACTGAATGATATTGGGTATTGTGGTTCTGGCTTTTGCCACTTGAGATGCGTGAGGACCGATATACATTTGAGCGAATAGTATTTGTTCGAAGCTCCGATTACATGGCTACCACCTGTTCTCCTGATTGATACGTTGCCATATTTACCAAATTATAGGTAAAATGCTTAGAATGCAAAGTGATGCGACGTTGCCGATTATCCTTTATCTAAAACACCGTTTATAATAAACTAAATATTCTCCAGCCCGGTGTTCTGGTCGCTAGTTGAGTTTTAAAAAAACAGAGTGGTATTCGTTGCGTTGTGCGTTTTCCGTTATTTAATTATCGTAGTGAAACTAAGTCAGAGAATTATGAATTTAGTCTCTAATAAAAGTGATTAGGTACTTCTCCATATAATATACAATTAACTTAAATTTACTACGTTTAGTGACTAGGTACTAATAAACAGTTTTATTAGTACCTACTTACTCAATAAATTAGCAATTATACCTAAATTAGTTTTGATTTACATTTTTAGTTAAATGTAAAAGAAGAGTAAATACTTCCCGGTGTTTTTTAAAATTGTTATTTAACCAAAAAGTCATGGTTTATTAGTCTTCTTTCAGGGTGCAATTAGGAAATGGGTGGCTGGTTTGATGATAAATCATCAAACCAACCACCCATTTCATAATCAGCAAGGATCTTTTAATAGGTATAGACTTGCAATTATTTTATCTTTCTCTTTATCATCATCCGTTTCATAACCGCTTCGTTTAGCCGGCATAGTGGGATCGAAATGGCAATTCAGTTTTAGAACAATTGTATTGCGTCGTTGATAGTGCAAACCCGCGTATAAACAGTTTGTAATTACCACGTAACTGTATTTTAAAGATTATTCAGGACCAAGAAAAAACTTAATTTTTTTTTCATAATTTAATCAATTTCACCGTCTTAATCTGTATGCAAGTCTATCATGACTATTCATGACTGCTTACATAGTATCTATACTAATATTATAAAGAGGCAATGTTTGTGATTTTGTGAGGTTGTAGGGGTTATCTCTGGATCTACTGAACCTGTTATCAAAATTATTTCACTAATAGAACATATTTTTATTATGACAATAAAATAAAATAAATTCATATAAAAATATATGAGTCGGATTATTTGGTAGAGGCATGTGATGGAATCTTTAATAGGTTACATGCTGACCCGTGCAACTTTGTCTACGTAACTTTAACTTACCACGTGTTATGGTAGTAACGTGTATGTAAGTTTTTTTTAAATAGAGCAGGACATGGACCCTACCTCTATCTGATGGTAATGAAGCAAGCATCATTACCATAGGAAGAAGGGAAAACGCACGCAGGCAAGGCATTCCATTTTTTTATCGTGCGACATATTTAAGAATCAACATAGCTTTTTGTTCTGGTGGGCCTGTCATCCACTGTATGCATTTTATTACCAGTGCGTGTAGTAGGGAAACGAAATGTTAGTCATGTTATTGTTAGTCTATCCAAACTTACCAAAACTCTATATTAAGTTGAACTTTTAATATTAGGCGTGATAGCTCTGAACCTTTGCTCTGAACTAACCGTGATGTGCACTAAGATTTTTTTTTACATCCTCTTCGTAAGAAATAAATCTGTTTTAAAAGATATTTATTATTTTTATACCCTCTTTGACGCACTCTGTCAATGTTATGTCAAACTCCCATAAGGTTACATAAAAAAAAAAATGTTTAAAGCGATAAGGTTAATAATTTTATATGGTGGTTAAGTATTCCTAAATTTTCTCGCATTTTTTTTATTTTTATCTTACATAAGAACCTTCTCCAGACAATAACAAAATGAGAATTAGCGAAATCGGCCCAGTCGTTCACGCGTGATGCCGTGACCAAGGCAAATAGGGTTTCTGTATATAGAAGATTATCAGTAGAACGGAGGTCGCGATTGATTAGAATTTGGATTTTTAAAAGTATGATATAACAGGGAAATGAGATGTAGTGACCTGCGAGAGCGGATATTGACCCATTTCAACTGTTTTCTATATTCCGAAATGTGATCATACTTTCGCAGGCCAAAAACGTAACGTATAACGTATGTTTTGAAGGCGCTCAAATTGATTAAGTAATTCTTCAGTAAGGTCGGGATAACAGACATCAGTTCATAGTCTAAAATAGGCAACGTAATATAAGCTTCAAAGGGAATGAAACTTTGGGCCCGCTTGAGAGAGTGCATGCTGGATTTTCATTTTACCAATTTCGGCGACCTGACGGTCTCACGCAAGATCATGGGCATTGATTAGACCGAGATTCTTAGCATGTGAGCAGGATGGAAGAGGAGTTTTATTAAATTATAATGGTGAGAGGTCTTCCAATTTCAATCTGCTCAACGTCCGTTTGGAACCGAGCACCTGTGTCTTGACAGGATTCACCAGAATTCCAAGTTGCTGGGAACGTAATCGAATGATTTCGAGGTCACTGTTTACTTTAGTAATCGCTTCATTAATTTGGCTCATATCAAACTGAAGCGACAGCTGCAAGTCATTGGCGTACAGATGGTAGGAACTGAAATTTATGACTTAAACCAGAATACCTTGTACCAGAAAGTTTAATATTATTTAGACTTTAATAACTTAATATACGAACACATAGTCCACTAATATAAGACTAGGTGGTTAGTTGGTTCAATTGACCTGTCAATCGTTAACTGTCCTTAACAACTCTCTACTCCTTGATACCTTACGTTCCTAAAAAGTATGTAAAAATACCCTTGTTAACATTCACTTTTAAGTATTAGGTTTGCGTATCACTACGTTTTATACTTGTGCTCTAGCAGTAGGATTCCATCTTTGAAACACGTTCTATAAAAGTTCTGATGGCCGATCTTGGAAGGCCTAGCGAGAGACCATGCAAAGACTTTGCTATCATCTTTGTAGCCATGCTCTTCATCGTATATAAGGAAAGATTTAATAACATCTTTACACAGAGTTACTAGAACTCTATGCATCTTTATCACATTCCTTTTTCTTTCAACCCAACCCATTCTGCTGATTTGTGTACCGCTCATAAAAGGTTTATGGAACTGAAGTCTTGACTGCATCATAGAGGCCAATGAGTCGTTTGGGAGATATGCAATTAGATTATACCGAGGATTTGTTGCTTAGTTATACGTAAATGTATCACTCAGATGGCTTTTTAAAATTCATCACAATATTTTGACATCCGCTGAACAGCGTGGAGGAGTCAGCGCCCTGTGCTAATCCAATATAAGACTTAAGTTTTATAATAGTTGCATCCAGATTCATCCATTAATAACAGTTGCATCCAGATTTACCAGAAGAGTTTTGTTGAAGTTGTATACAAGAAAAGGCCATGTTAGATGAGATGTTAAGTAGTTGTCATAAATGCAATCTTTCGTAACTATACTTATTGACTGTTTATGCCATTAATAAAGTGTAGTACAATAACATCTAAGAATGGGGTTCTTCCTATAAAATACATCCTACTTCCTAGAAATTTTAAGGCATGGCTTCCTCTACTATTTACTGCCCTGCTATTAATAGTTCTGGGTCGAATGGTGTAAACTAAGTATTTCGCTATGGTGTAAACTTAGTGTTTCGCCTAGAGACAGTCAGAAGCATTTTGATGGTTTTGTTCTGTCGTTTGACCATGCACAGAACTCGTCTACCTAATAAATGCATTGTCTTGGATTGCGTGTTAGCACTGCTACGCCGTGCGCAAATGCTAATACTATACACTTACACGGTGCATATCCGTATAAATATATAATATTTTCGAAAGCACGCCCTAAAGTTGTTACTTTCTTTTGGTGTCATTGTAAATGCGCTGTTTTGATGCCAATGTTAAAACAGATACGCGTTATTATTTCGACAGTAGTTTAGTGCCTCCCGTTTCGCTAATAATTGGCGTCAGCTCTAACAAGAGCAAATCGGTGCTTAGAACCAATGGACAAAATAACTCTATTTTGTTACTTTTGTAAATACGCGGCCTTTATAAACTGTTGATACGTGGGGTTGATCACCGACGGTTATATTTATTTTATTTTACTGAGTCGGTAAATTCTTTTCGCTGGGTCCTACCAGGGTTCATGTGGGGTGTACACCCTGGTAGGGCCAAATTTTTACCAATAATAATTATATTGTAAATATGTGTATATGAAATGCAAATAAATGAAATCTATAGTTCTATACTAATATTATAAAGAGGTACGAGTATATATATAAGGTAAAGTTTGTGAGGTTGTAGGGGGTAATCTCTGGATCCATTACACCGATTTTGAAAATTCTTTTAGATTTGGATAACCCATTTATCGAAGCCTATAAGCTATAACATCACGCTACGACCAATAGAAGCGGAGCATCAATGAAAAACGTTGGGAAAACGAGGAAAAATTGTTCCTTTTGGGAGCTTCCGGTGCGTGTGCTGCGTAAACGGTTAAAGTTACGCAGACCAATTTGCGCGGGTCAGCAAGTATGAAATAAATCGATTATATCGAAAATTTTTTTATGGAAGCACATGTCGCAAAAGAAAGAAAAAAAAATACTTGTCCATAGAAATTGCTTATTTTAACATTACTATTTGTATAGAGAAACCAATTTAATTTTTTAATCAAAGTACAACCTCCCAAAGTAGCTACTTCAAAGCAAAACAGCGAGCCGGCGATTTAGCGATTTAGCCGGCAGGGTGGGAGCGATAAATATTATTAAACAACAATATATTGATCGACCTAATTCATGGACTTTGTAAGTCTGCTTACTATCAGGTAGATACAAAGTCTCTTGACGTGCAACAATAAACAAAAATACATACTCAATAGTTTCAAAGGTTGACTAGTGAATCTAATACTCGGCATAAAAATATACTATCCATAATATTCTTTCGTCTTTCACGATACAAACATATGGATATGCTGGTGTAACATAGCAGATGGACCATTGGCAATGGATGAGTATAGTGGTGTTGTCAAAACAATAAACTTACAGTATTTTTTTAAAGTTCTAACCAAATCGGTATAGCTTCATACATTAAAAAGACAAATGTGTGTGCTAAATAATACTCAACTAAATTGTAGAAAAACATTCCAAGAAAGCTTTGTAAATTTTATTGTTTGCACATTTCCAAAAACTTTCTAAGAAAAAAGAATATTGAATAAATAATATTCCGTACCCAAATTCATAGGTATAAAAACACAAGTGGACGCAAGTAGGTATTATCTCTCTCTGCCTTCTCTATATTATTAAAAAAGTTTTTTTTGGGAAAATATTTTATAAAATAGGATTGAGCCCATTGAGCCTATAATACCAGCTCCATACTTATGGGGGTACCTATACTTTGCTTATGTTGAAAAATTTTGTCTGAAACAATTGCTACAATATCTAAATGAAAAATTGTATCTGAACCATAAAAAATTTCAATATAGTTTTACCTCAAATTTGAAGGCTTTTTTATATATTTTTATTGAAGCACGGCATGTAACTTTGTATCTATCTGTTGGTAAGCAGACTCCAAAGTCCATGAATGGGGTCGATCAATTTAATTGTTGTTTAAGAAAATTGATCCCTCCCACTATGCCGGCTAAATGGTGCGGTTACGAAATGGTATTACGAGTATATATAATTTTAATTATATCCTCGCTCAAATTCTTAACCGCACCCTGAAAGAAGAATATGATGCAGAGTATCCTGAAAACCAGTGACCCCAAAGACTAAACCGAAACATGAGTAGATCTATTGACGATTTTGATTCTGTATGGCCGGTGGTAACGAGACCGGCCAGAGGCTCTACCATGGGTTTGCGGATTGTAGCAACGTAACGTATACGTGAGCAACAACCAATAGGGCCTCTTTATTTTTCGTAACAGAATTTATTCAATCCTGTTACCATTACGTTACGTTGCTACAATGCGCAAACCCATGGTAGAGCCTCTGGCCGGTCTCGTTACCACCGGCCATACAGAATCAAAATCGTCAATAGATCTACTCATGTTTCGGTTTAGTCTTTGGGGTCACTGGTTTTCAGGATACTCTGCATCATATTCTTCTTTCAGGGTGCGGTTAAGAATTTGAGCGAGGATATAATTAAAATTATATATACTCGTAATACCATTTCGTAACCGCACCATTTAGCCGGCATAGTGGGAGGGATCAATTTTCTTAAACAACAATTAAATTGATCGACCCCATTCATGGACTTTGGAGTCTGCTTACCAACAGATAGATACAAAGTTACATGCCGTGCTTCAATAAAAATATATAAAAAAGCCTTCAAATTTGAGGTAAAACTATATTGAAATTTTTTATGGTTCAGATACAATTTTTCATTTAGATATTGTAGCAATTGTTTCAGACAAAATTTTTCAACATAAGCAAAGTATAGGTACCCCCATAAGTATGGAGCTGGTATTATAGGCTCAATGGGCTCAATCCTATTTTATAAAATATTTTCCCAAAAAAAACTTTTTTAATAATATAGAGAAGGCAGAGAGAGATAATACCTACTTGCGTCCACTTGTGTTTTTATACCTATGAATTTGGGTACGGAATATTATTTATTCAATATTCTTTTTTCTTAGAAAGTTTTTGGAAATGTGCAAACAATAAAATTTACAAAGCTTTCTTGGAATGTTTTTCTACAATTTAGTTGAGTATTATTTAGCACACACATTTGTCCTAGAATAAATTCTGATTGACCTAGCGAAGTTATAGAGGCCTTCCTTCCATTTAAAATTACCACTTTATGGTTCCGAAAAAGAAAAAAAACTATAAAGGAAATTTTATGGTGAGATGAGGTGTCCGCCCGTCCATTTGTTCGCCTGTGTGTCTGCATAATAAAAGAACCAATTTTATTGGATGATCATGTGACTTTGTATCTATCTCATGATAAGCGGCCTTACATTCCTAATTAATAAGCTGCCAAATCACATTAAACAATGACCCTTTAATCTATTTACGACTAATTTATATAAATGGCTGTTTGATAAAATATTAAGTTATATTATAACTTAGATAATGGTTTTATAAATATCAACATTCTATTAAAAAAAAACACCAGGAAATGGCTAAATGTAGAGAGATAAACTGATATAATATTTTGTAACCTACAAATTATTTTTAATTTGAATTTTAAATTACAAAGAATATTTTGTAACCTACATTTAAACAAACAAATTATTTTTAATTTGAATTATAAATTACAAAGTCCATGAATGAGGTCGATCAATACATTGTTGTTTAACAACATTGATCGCTCCCACTAGGCCGGCTAAATACGGTTAGAAAACGGTAGGTTATAATATAAATTGCATTCAGAGTTACTTTAATATCCTGCTGCTTTATCGTCAAAAGAACTTCCCTTTTCGTAACCGCACTATAAAGGGATACTATAATACTAAAGCATGACTAGGTCACAGATCGGTCGGCCGGCCTAGCGTAGAAAGACTATCTCCCAAACGATGATCCTTAACGATGCTACTGTGGTCATACTAACATTATTATTGGCCCGAGTGAGAAACAATACCTACTACCTCTAAAATACTCGATACGAAAGTGTTGGGCAATATTTTATATAGGAAATATTATATATTGTTATCTAAAAAAAATCCTCATATACCTAAGAGAGCAACAAAATATAAATATTTGTAATTTGTTCCTAATAATTAAACCCAAACAAAAAAATAATTGAGCTTCCTAAAACCAAATAAATATAAAAAAGAGGTCAAAAAACAAAGGTATTCAGTATCCACCAGTGTTGCCAGATATTTTTTCGGGGATTTTTTTTGTCGAAAACGGGGCATAATAAAAAAACGTAAGTCAAATAAAAGGATATGAAGTTAACTATAGAAAATGAATTTTAATGAACAAGCTCATTTACAGCTACAACTATTTTAGGCTTCATTTGTAATAACTATTGTAATTACGAAGACTGTTCTTTGCCTAAAAACTTTAATTAACCAAGTACCTTTAGGTACCGTTAAAGTATGATAACCTTAAAAGCTAATTTTGTAATTGATTAGGCTGAGAAGTCTTATAGATCCTTAATTTATGTATTTAACAATAAATTAATGACTGTCTGTTTTACCCTGTAAGGCAGTAAAGTCTTTAGAGGAATATAATATAAATAAGTAAGACGTATTTTAGTATTTACAATTGTTTAATTACTTACTAATACGTATTTATATTTCTCCGAAGGTTTAACTTCTTTTATATTTTCAGTTTTTTTTCCTCATCCACTTTTCATTCGCTTCGACCGACGACCGACCGGCTTGCCTGTCTTGCCCCGTTTCTGCCGCGCGTCGAGGTAGTAGGTAATCTCCGAAAAGCCTCCTGCGCGGGGTAGGTATATTATTTTGGCCTAAAACTCGGGACGTCTGGCAACACTGCTATCCACCCATCGCTGACACACCTGTCACCAACCGGTGTAATATTAATGCTAATACCAGTTTCACCCTTTCGAAAACATTTCAGGTAAACCACTCAACAATTTATATAACAAATAAAAGCCCTTTGGATCCGATAAAGCGTAATATGAATTCGGGACATGAATTTTTATTTCAAACTGCGTACAGTTGTCTACATGTAACTACAGGTCGTATTTAACCCTTAAGATGACATGAAATAATTATGATCAATTAAATTTTATGACGATTTTGGTTTGATTTATCAGATTCAATCGAAAAAAATATACTTATTATAGTCTAAAGTAGGTTTTTTAAAGTGTCTCTTTTAACGGACATTGCTGTTTATTCGAGATATAACGTGAAGTTAAAACTGTCCTATTCATATGACATTGCTGCATTAAGTAAAATATAAATAAAACAAAGTACGTTCAAAACGGACAAAAATGCTAATTTTAGGAGTTAATTTCATTGACTGTGTATTCAAGCAAGTGGAAATACATACTATTTTTTATAGGAGCACGGTATGCTTAGATTAAGGAATAGACGGCATGTAACATTTTTCTAAATGATGATAACAAATGTCGTTTAAAAGAACAAGCACACAAAGAGACATACATAGCGTCTTAATTTTGTGGTAGGTTTAGGACACAACGTCGAACCCTTTAGTTAAAAGTAACTAGAGAAGATACAAAATATTGATCCTTTAAAAATCCTTTTTACGTCTTTCGCTACAGCTCAGTAGTTTTTAGAAAGTATTTAGCTTATACCCGCGACTTGTGCGTGTTATTTTAAAACAAAAAGAAACATATTTTATTTGCTATTGTTTTTTTTATTGGAGCACTTCATGTGACATGTCATTAGAATCTATCGTACCTACTCGTACCAGTACCCCTAGTGTGAGATTTCTAACTATTTGAGAAATGGTTCAGCGCTCCAAGCAGAAATTTTGAGAACTAGAAGAATCAGAATGCGATGGTGTTTTGGTCAAAATGTTAACGCGGTAATATAGTTAACGCGAAAGTAAACGTTAAAAAACTCACACTAGGGCTACAGAAAATCCATCAATGGGATCTATCAATACAATACTGCTCTCGGAAGCTCGTTTTGGAAGCCAAACCATGAGATGGTTTGGCTCTTGAGCAATAATTTACTATTTCATTTCTCATACTTGTAAAGTACACATGATGTTACCCAAACAGAGGGATGAATACAGTACTTTTCGTCCCTGTGAAACGGTTTTCCCTACTGATAAATTATTTAAAAATCACATTCTATTCTGACATTTCTATTGAACCTTGTTACCTTAAAATGAGGACATCTTCTACAGTAGTAAATCTTTTTACTTTGCGAATTGTGTCCCAACTTTTTATTCAGTTACTCGGTTAAATCGCGGTGTAAAATTATTATTTGTTTAACAAATCAGGTATCACTTGTAATCGGAATGAAAAGCAGTGTGTCATCGGGTGAAAGACCTAATTAGGCACTCAAACTATTGGCAAAACCATCTCGTGCCCAAATAGGTTTCTTTAAAAGCTTAATATTTTATAAGTTATGTATTTGTATAAAATCTAGTACCATGACCCAGGGTTTTGTAATATAGTTTGTAAGTAAAAGCAAAACAAAAATCTTTTGCCTCTCACTCGCACGCATAGTAAAGTTAAAGTTCTTACACATCTTTTACTTCACTTGTTTGATTTGCCTATACAGGGTGAATTTGAATGGATGTGGGCTAATATTATGATGTTGTACTGATCAAATCGAACAACTTTTTCCATAGAACCATGTGTCGCAAATGAAAAAAAAAAATTGGCTTCCCCATACAAATTGGTCATTTTAATATTACTAGTAACAAATGTGAATCTGTCTGTTAGATATTTGAGGGTAACAGGTTCGCTTAATATAGTGTACATAACGCAAAGAACTCTTCAGTTCCTACGGCTACGGTTCTTTAAGAGGATCGTCTGATCAAAAAATGACAATACAACCACGACCTTTTTTTCGACAATACAACCACGACCTATTTTTTGGTCCTAATCATTAATAGTTTTTTGGAGGGGTTAAAAAATGACCGATATCTAGGCTCTTACGTTTTCCTTTTTTTTAAAGTTTGGTATAGGAAAAAAAAATCAACCCCTGAAATCCGAAAAAAATACTCAACAAAATCACTCATATTAAAATATTTTTTATAAAATATTAACACAGAAATAGAAAAAAATTAAAACGGGTATAAAACAGTTTTGGCCCGAAAGTCATTTTGCTGCCTAAATTGTAGGTACAATCTCATACATGCTGTTTCTCTTATTGAGGGTTATTATCGGGGGAAGGTTTACATCCATATTATGTAATAGCGTTAGCGACTCCCCATGCGGAGAGGTAAAACTTTGAAGTTTTATCTTCATGAACATTGAAAAGCCCCATTAGACGCTCCTCTTAACCATTTATCACTAAAACTTAGGTAAAAAAGTTAAGTACTAACTTGTTATTTTACCCTTTTTCGGAAGCGGGGACACATACGACCCTTGTTCCGTCTGAGTGTTTTATTAGGTATCCAATTTTAGGTTCAGAACAATAAAGTAAACCCTAGGTTGTCATACAAGACCCTACTCCCGAAAAATCCGATAAATAATAGGTATAGGTAAATATAAATATCTATGAGTGAACAAAATGCCCTAAGCGTGTACGAAATTTTTTCTCTGAAAAAATTGACTTCAAAGAAAAATAAAATGAAACCCTTATCAATATCAACTTGTGGCCATGTCAGATGGAATCCAAAACATTTTTCTACTATACGATCAAAGTTCTTAACGTACGCAGGTATAGGTAAAAAAAAATAACTATAATATTTCTAAGTATTAGTAAACCGCCTTCAATGCTAGTGGTTTCGCTGTTGGCCTTGTATCCATAGGTCGTTGGTTCTATTCCCACTTATGGCAAATAATATTAGTTTGTAATTATTTATAGCTTCCAATGGTATGGGTGTTTAGTAATCCATACTACCATACTAATATATAATAACTCTCTTTGTTTATATGTTTGTTTCTTTATCTGTTTGTAACGTTTCATACACCGCTGAACCGATTTAGATTAAATTTGGTATGGATATAATTAAAGGCCGATATCATCAAAAGCGTTAGTTTTTCCGATCTGCTTGCCAATCTTGAAGACTTGAAGGCAAAAATAATTGAAGAAGTGAACTGTATCCCAAGCTGCGAGTATTTGTTGCAGCGTGTTATAGGATAACTAACACGCGTCCGCCTTGAAGAGTATGTATGTACGGTGAGAAGGAAAACATCTTGACCATGTTATTTTTCATAATTATAATACCAATTTATGAACTTTCTTTTAACGCTATTAAAAATACTATAAGTACATACACCTGCTATTTTTTAATTATTTTTAAATAAGTTTAAAATCTGGAACGAGTTACCCTGTATAATATATTGGTATCGTTGTTCCTGTGTACATAGTACAGGCGTAGACCTAGTTGGATACCAAGCAATATATTAATTATGTGTAAATATCCTATTATTTTTTTATAAAACAGCTCATAACATATTTAATTGAGCACAAACTAAGATCTAGGGTTATACTTTTTGTATACAGAAACAAGGGTGCTAATACATATTATATTTTATAAAGACCCAGACCATTGCAAGTTGTACTGAAAAACGTAGGTACTAATATTGTTTGCCATGAGTGAGAATTGAATCCACGGCATCCAACGCCAACGGCGCAACCACTATACCACGGAGGCAGATATTACTAAGTAGGTATACCAAAATATATATAAATTAAATTATTATATTTATTAAATTATACATATATTGATAATTTTAAAGATAAAATGTAATAAAAAAAAACTGGTGGATGGGAATGGTGGGTTCGAGTCCGATCCACCAGTATTTTTTTTATTACATTTCATCTTAAAAAATTTCATTGCTGTAGCGACAAGGTACTCAACCACTGAGCCTAGCAGGTCGCAGTCACCTCTCACGAAATTTGTCATTGACATCTACTTATACACAGAGTGTGTGTGTTTTCTTCTAATTACTCTATATTATAGTGAATTTAGAAGCCCTAGTTTCTAATAATAGATGGCAGAGAAGTCTGTTTTTTATATTTTTAGGATATTCTTCAGGATAATCTTATATTGAAAATGTATAAGGAATTTATAAAAAATGAAAAAAATAAAATACTGTAAAAAGTTAAAAAAAAATATTTTTATCAAATAAAAATCAATATAAGATTATTCTGATAAATAAATATAAAAATATCATCAAGGAAATTGAATGATAAAATAAATGAATAATGTGTGTGTATGAAAGAGCCTAGTAGGCTTGTAAAATTGTATACGCTACGGCATACGCTGAGCACGGGATCAAAATATTTGTCGCTTCACTGCTCATTCTGATGCCGGCTGCTTAACATATATATATTGTTTAGGAATGTTTGGGTTTATTCATACTCGTACAAGGAAAATGAAAGTTGTAAAAATACAGGATTTTTTTGGGTTTTTATGTTCGAATTTCGTGAAGAACAAACATTTTCCGAGTTAATTGAGTGTAGGTATATCAACCTAATTAAGTCTGTTTTAGAAATTCCTTATAAGGATAAATATACGTGGTGGCCGAGTTGATTAGGCCTTAGACCTTAAAACACTTAGGTCCCTGGTACAAACCCCAGTCCGTACCAATGAGGTTTTAATCTAAAATTCTATGTACATTTGTTTAACAACGCCATTATAGTGCCTCGGAGAGCACGTTATGCTGGTCGGTCCCAGTTGCACTATACCAACTTGTGAAACTGTTTATAGATGGGTTATTGAGACTATGCAAACATCGCGACGAGCTAGCCACTTTTTCGGTGTAGTAGACTCATACGGCGAGGTGGTATTAAAAGCCCTCCGCTGGGTACCCCTAAGGCCGTCTCGGGCGCCTATGATGATATTTATTTCTCAGGATAATCTTATATTGAATTTTTTAGATGATTTTTTTTATAACTTTTTACAGTATTTTATTTTTTTACATTTTTATAAATTCTTTATCAAAACTACCACAGAATGCATAAAATTATTCCTGTGAATAATTGTGAGTAATTATGATAAATGTCACACGATAGATTGTGAAATCTTTAGTATGGTTATTACGTAGTTTTTATAGTCCAGCATCAATGACGATGACGATTGTCATGTCTTATATGATTTCAGTCACACAATAGAATGTTAATTTGATGTTATTTATATAGAAAATATTATTAGTTATTTTTTTTACTAGAGCCGGGCCCACTGGTTTTATAAATTGTATGCCAAATACAGTTTTCAGGGTGTTGTTAATTTTTTATATAGAATATACATTCTTCAGTATCCACATAAATATGATTATAAATTTTAAATAAATTCCAGTATTTCTTGAAAATTTTCCGCCATTTTAGCTGGTGGTAATACTGCGGAAACTAAATCATTGGAACAACGCCTTTTAAGTAAACTTTCCATCACTGAATCATGAAAATTATAAAAAGCGGAAAATATAACTATTTCTGTAACAATAACTAATTATTTGAAATTAATTTGTAACTTTACAACTATCCAATTCAAAGATCCCGCCAAAAAAAAGCAGACTCACAACACAACAGTTATCTTTTTTAAATACTACCATTTTACTTTTGCTATTTGTGAAAGGCAAAGTAATCAAAGCCCATACAGCCAAACCGAACAATCCTCATCTGCAAAATCGATGTAGTTATTTATTTTGATTGGTAAACAAAGTTATTTATTTACTAAAATCAAAACATACATTTAATTTCGTTTCTTCTATTGAAGTCTAATTTTTATTAAAATAATATTATTGGAAAAATATGAAGGATAAATGAATGATTCATATTCATTACCCTCTCGTTTGTGTACTTTAACTAGTATGGGTGTGTTGGGATTTTGTTACACATTATCCGAAAATTGGTGTATTGAACAGCAAGGTGGGATAATATAATACCTATATTTAGGGCGCAGTTGCACCAAAATAAACAACTGTAAATGTAAATGGTGTAAGTTTTGTAATGAAAGTAAATGCAGTATCTTGATATTTTTTTTATTTTCAAGCTTTGTTTGTTTCACTTCGCGGTAACCAATGGAAACGATTGCTTGCTTGTGACATTGACTTGTCAACAAATCATTTCTTTTTCTTTGCACAAGGGATACGAAGGATAAATAAGCCATTACAAAAAAGTATAATATACGTATATTATATACATATATTATATGATATACATCTATTATATGTATATCATCACGGGTGCCTTACGGCGCCCGAGACCGCCTAGACGGCCCCAGGGTACCCAGCGGAGAGGTTTAAAACGATGTTTTAAATAGACTATAATACGAGTATATATATAATATATATATAATATAGACCCATCTAAAAAAAGTTTCACAAGTTGGTATAGTGAAACTGGGACCGACAGCTTAACGTGCTTTCCGAGGCACTATAGTGGTGTTGTCAAACAAATGTACATATTTTGTACTTATTAATTAAAAACTCATTGGTACACACCGGGATTCGAACCAGGGACCTAAGTGTTTTTTTAAGTCCAAGGTCTAACCAACTCGGCCACCACGTATAATTAACATAAAAAATGAAATTGATTAAATACAGTTGACAATAATGCTTGTTTATAGTAACTGTAACTTTGATCAGCCAAAATTTTCCGGGTATGATTAATGTTAAAGTAGGCGTCAAATTTGTCAACTTTTTTTGTGCAACCCAATTTATGTACAACACAAATTTTTGGTTATGTTAACGTAAGTGTACTCGTTAAATCGGTTGTGCCAGAAAGTGACCGTAACGATAACATAGGAAATTATTTGATGGCGCAACCTAATTGGAGTTAATGTAAATGTTATCGTTAATGTCACGGTTAAATTTATTTATTTATTTAATGTTTGGTGCATCAGCAGATTCCAGCAATTTACAAGTTAAGACAATGAAAACAAAAAATATTAAGCTTATTAAATTAAAATTATTAATATGCATTAAAACAAATTCCTAGGCTAGGATCCAATACATTACACACAACATGCTAAGGCACATTATTTCCCAAAGATTTATTTAATATAAAATAAAATATAGGATTTAATTATTAATAATAATATCAATTAAATTTACCTAAAAAAAAAAAAAAAAAAATTAAGTATGTTTTATCTATCAACAATACACAATTGAATCAAACCATGAAAGTAAAAACCGTGCCCGTCCGCGCGCCGGGGCGTTTTTTTAGCTTCATGAATCAAACGGAATCAAATACAAAATGAATCAATTGTAACTTTAACGGACACTTTGGTGTAACTCACCCTTAATAAATCAGATGGTTGCATAAACCTACCTGAAGATGCACCAGCTCGGATAGTTCTGTCATCAATGCAGAATAAAGAAATACAGTCAACTTGGGTCAACGGCTTTTTTATTTGAGATACTACCTACAAGCTTTAACAATATTATTCATATCGAGTATTATATTCTAAAGTAGTATACAAAATGTAGGTACTTTTTAATTTTTTTATTTTAGCACTGCATGTGACTTTGTATCTACCCGGTGGTGAGTAGACCTACAAAGTCCATGAATGAGATCGATCAATAATTGTTCTTAAACAAAAATTGATAGCGTCGGCTAAATTATGCTATTAGGAAATGGTTGGCGACCATATTGCATTACGAGTATATTTTAATATATTCGCTGCCTTATCGTCAATTCAACCACCCATTTCGTATCTGCACTCTGACAGGAGACTACCACCTCTACAATAAATCGATGCAGTAATTTCCTGAAAACCGTTATCTTTACGGTCACTTTCTGACACATCCGATTTAATTATATTAAATATACTTACACTATTTTAATAAATATTAGTCTTACAAAAATCTTCAGGGAATTTACAAATCTTTATAAGAGAGCTGTAACTGAAACCGACATATATTAGAAACATAAACATAATTGAAACAGTTGCATGCACTCCGAAAGTCAGCTAGCTTAGTTGATTCGCTAGAGAAATACGTTAAACAAAAAGTAAAAACAGTTAAGTTTATTCTATAGCTAAGTTGGAATGGTTGGATATGTTCAGGATAGTAAAGTCCGATTTAACTCTATTTTCAGTTTTACAATGTAAATATGTGAATTTTAGGTGGGAGGAAGGTGTCTATAACTCCGCTAGGCCGATCGACCAGACTCGTTTCTGTTCCGGAGACTACTGCTTCGATTTCTTGTCGAGATGGTAGTCTTCTCTCTTGATGCGGTTACAAAACGGGCAATTGATTTGACGATAAAGCAGCGAGGATATTATAATACTCTTTCGTAACCGCATAATTTATATCTGCTCTTCTGCTTACCTTCAATTAGATACAAAGTCACATGCCGTGCTCATATACAGGGTAAATTTTTCAAGTGTGCCTTCAAGGCTAAATCCTAAACTACAAGGTATAGCGAAAAGTGCTCAAAGGAGTTCGGGGCCGATTTTGATAAAAACTAAAACTGCATCATAAGATTTTTGAAAAAAATATTCTCCTAGCTGGGAATCGAACCGGTTGATTTTGAAAAAAAACTCACCTTTATGGTTGGGACCAGCTGATAGTGTCGATTATAAAGATCAAATTCTGGTAAGTAATATCTAGCGGCAAACTAAAGGAAAGTGCTCATTTTTAATAAAAAAATATTTAAATTAAAAAAATCATACTTTACCACCTACTTAATAACTAATCAATATTGAGATATTAACATTGACGTAACCGTCAATGTTAATATCTCAATATTATGTAATTTTAGGTAGGTAAAAATAAAAAAATATGCAAATAATAAATATCTTCCAGATCGCTGGTAGTGTGCAAAATGCACCTCATATTTGTGATCGGCTTGCTGAAAAACCTATAAAACAAGTTCCATATAAATTTTTAAAACTAAAGTTAAGCCGGATGGTTTTGTTGTTCCAATTTTTTTTTTCTAGCTTTTGCATGAGAAACTTTTCACTAGAGACAAACGTGCAAGATTAAACTTTTAACAACGCATTGAATAGCTTTATTTGGACACTAAAAAAGCATCGCACCACTCTAAATGTTTTTTTAATTGAAATTAGTAGTTTGTTCTTTTATTATTATTATTAGACTTAAAAAATACGTAAATTTTATTAAACGAAATTGTGTGAAGATGAAAATGATTGCGTTAAAGAAATTGAATAATAAAATAACGAATCTGTTATGAATGTGTATGAAAAATCCGCGGGTGGTTTGGCTTGTAAAATCGTATACGCTACGGTCTACACTGAGCACGGGATCAAAATATTAGTCGCGTCACTGCGTATTTTGATGCCGACTGTTTAACATAAAAACATTGTTTAGGAATAATTTGGGTCTATTCATACAAGGAAAATGAAACCTGTAAAAATATTAGATTTTTTTCGAGTATTTCATTTCGTATTTCGTTAAGAAGTATATGTTAACGAATACACAATATTCCATACATATAGTAAAATTTAAAATTGAAATAAAACTGTACATAAAGAAAGAAATATACAATTATTTAAATAATAATAATATGTAGGGCAATTTTTACAAATATATTGCTCTGGCTACAACTAAGCTTTTCTAACTAGCCACTTGTTCGATGTAGACTCATACCATTGGCTACAACGAGGTGGGGTTATCTCCAGTACTGGTTATACTTATTCCCCCAATTTTGGCAGCCTCCGTAGACTAGTAGTTGCGCCTTTGGCGTTGTATCCGGAGGTCAAGGGTTCGATTCCGACCCATGGCAAAAAATAACAATAATAGTACGTTTTTCCTGTACAATTTGTCATGGTCTGGGTGTTTATAAAATATTGTAAGTATTATATCGTTGCTTCTGTAATATGATTTCTAATATGTGTAAATTATCCTACATATTATTATTATTATTTAATACATTTTACTTGTTCCGATATATGTCGGTATCCGATACCGATATTATTTCGGATAATACGAAAATTCTCCGCGGTTTGAAATAAAAATTCATGTCCCGCAGTCATATTACGCCATATCGGATCCAAAAGGCTTTCATTTATTAGATAAATTGCTGAGTGGTTTACCTGAAATGTTTTCGAAAGAGTAAAACTGGTATTAGCATATTACACCGGTTGTGGTGACAGTGGATATCAGTGTTACCAGACGTCCCGATTTTTAGGCCGAAATTAAATATCCCGTCCAGAAGAGACTTAGTCCTCCACTTACACGACGGAGACGCGGGAAAGACAGGCAAGAATCGTGCGGTTTCGCTTCATGCGGCTTGCCTGTGAAAAAGCGTGGACGAAAAAAAAACAGAAAATAAAATATAATTGATTGAATCAGGCGTTATTTTGCGGAATTCCATTATTCTATATAATAATATTGATGTACTTTATTGAAAATCCTTGTGCGAAAATAAAATGTTTATATAAATATAAATATTATTAATAAATTTAAGTTAAACATTTAGAGAAATATAAATAAGTATTAGTAAAAATTATATTAGTAAGTACTAAAGTATTACTTATCTATTTATATTATATTCCTCTTTTTATTGTTTATTATTAACTATAGGATCCATACGACCGCTTAACCTAGTAAATAACAAAATTCAAATACGCTTTTAAAGTTTATCATACTTTAACGTTTTTCTGCAAACAACAAGCAAAACCTAATATAGTTATAGCTGTAATTGAGCTTGTTCATTACAAAATAATAGGTATTTTGTAATGACGAAGGCTTGTTGTACAAACGAAATCTAATATAGTTGTAGCTGTAAATGAGCTTGTTCATTAAAATAAGTGAAGTATTTTCAAGATGGACCGACGATCTTATTAAAACCTCAGGAACTCGTTGGATGCAAGCCGCTTCCAACCGGTCTTTTTGGAAATCTATAGGAGAGGCTTATGTCCAACAGTGGACGTCCTATGGCTGATTATGATGATGAAGTATTTTCATTAAAATACATTTTCTATGGCTTTCGCCAGCGGAATTCTTTCGTCGAAAGCGGGGCATTATATAATAAATAATCAGTAGTTTTTTACTAAGTTCTTATCGCTTTATTTTATTTTATTTTTTTTTGATTACGTATTCGACGAAAGAATTCAGCTTTTTTTACTTAAAAGGTTTCAAAATCCCACTCTACCTGAAAAAATATCTGGCAACACTGGTGGATACCGAATACTTTTTTTTTTTGACGTATTTGGTTTTACAAAGCTCAATTATTTTTTGTTTGGGTTTAATTATAAGGAACAAATTACAAACATTTACGAATATATTTTATTGCTTTCTTACGTAAGGATTTTTTTGAGATAACAAAATAATATAGTGCCATATAATATTGCCGAATGCTACCATATCGAGTATTTATGAGAAGTAAATACTTCATACTGCTTTCCATCAGGTAGATGTGAGGTCACATGCCGTGCTCCCATAAAAAAAAAGTAGGTATCGTTTCTCACTCAGTGCAATAATACTCGTAATACTCGTGTGATTCAGTATACTAGTAATCTATGGTGTGATCACAGTAGCACATTTAGCTGGGAGACCTTTCTGCGCTAGGTCGGCTGAGGGGCCTTATTCTAAGTTTGCAACCGCTAAACACGACAAGACCTTGCGTAAACTATAAATTTGGAAATATAAGTTCTATTCCAATGGTTATTGCATCGGCTACGACGAGGTGGGATTAAACCCCCTCCGCTGGATACCCTGAGGCCGGCTAGGCGGTCTCGGGCGCCGTAAGGCACTCTTGATGATATATATTTATTCATTTGTACGAAATGACGTCATTTTTGATCTCAACTCGAACGAGAACTCACGGTACCGGAGTCGGTGGTTACCCCCCAGGGGTAAGTCTAAGTGATTTAGTCATATTTCGGTTTGTTGACGAGATGTTAGTATCCTTTTATGGTGCGTACAATTTTGTGCAATAAAGAATTTAAAATAATAAATAAATAAATAAATGTATTGATCGACCACTTTTATGGACTTTGAAGGTCTGCGTATTGTAATGTTAGTTAAGTTTGTTTTGGAACGCACCCAATTGTGGAACGCACTGAATAAAGAGATCTCCGCACTTATCATGGCGGCTTGTGAGTGAGTTACTAGTTTTATTTCAAGATCCCGATTCTGACAATTATAATACATGGTGGCAGCGGTGGGATCCGTGAAAATTATTTTATTTAATGTAATTACTCAAGATGGCAATGGCGCCGCTGATTAGTCCGCCGCAAGAATTTAAATTCAATGAACCGGCATCATGGCCGGCGTGGTTGCGCAGGTTTGAACAATATCTCTCAATAACACCGAAACGCTCTGACGAAGAGCAGCAGCACTTATTGTTATATTGTATGGGTGATCGTAGTAATGAAATTGTGGCACAATTCGAGAAAAAAAGTACAGATTACAAAACTCTAGTAGAAAATTTTACAAAATTTTTCGAGCCAAAGAGGAATATTATATTTGAAAGAGCAATGTTCAATTTATGTAAGCAGCGAGAGGGCGAAAATGCGGAAGAGTTCATAACAAATCTATACAAGTTAGCAGGCAGCTGTCAGTTCGAAAAGGTAACTAAAGAGGAAATATTAAGAGATAAAATAGTTGTGGGCATTCGTGATAAGTCACTAAGTGAGAGAATGCAACTAATGGATGGGCTCACATTACATACAGCAGTGAACATGGTGAAGCAATGGGAGCTTCAAACAAAACAGACTGATGCTCTTTACTCATCAGAGGAGTCATCAATGACGGTTGCAGTAACACACGCAAACAAACAAAGTGTTGGATTTAGAGCCCAAAACCCAAGGTGTAATTATTGTGGAAACTTTCATTCTAAGTATAGATGTCCAGCTAGAAATGTGGAATGTTTCAAATGTCAGGGCATAGGACATTTCTCAAGAATGTGCAAGAAAATTATAAAACATGTAAAGATGGTGACAGAAAGTATTAATAGTGATCAGGATATTAAGGAGCAAGGTAATTATTTTTTTTTATGGAACTTGAACACTGGAGAAAATGATAGTGCATGGACTTGTAAAATTTTTGTAACGGAATTTCATAAATATGGGGAGTTTGTTATAGACTCTGGAGCAGATGTTATCTGCCTTCCATCATGGTTTATCCCGGAGCAACAATTGAATAGTTTAAGTAAGTCAGATATTACTATAAGAGTTGTGGATGGTAGACAGCTACCAGTTGTAGGATATATAACAGTAACTTTAGGTTATAAAGGAAAATCATTTATTACTAAGGCATATGTATTACAGCAAATTAAACAACCTATTTTAAGTAGACAAGCAAGTAAAGAACTTGATATTTTGGTGGTTAATTTAAAAGGTATAGAACAATCAAGTTCAGTAAATATTACTAAAGAATTTCCAAACTTATTTCAGGAGTTGGGACAATTTAAAGAAACGATTACAATCAAATTGAAGCCAAACTCAAAGCCCTATGTTCAGTCCATTCCTCGTGTGGTACCGATAGCTCTGCTTGATAAATTGGAATCAGAAATTAAACGTCTAATGGAAGCAAACATTATAGAACCAGTAGAACAGGTAACTGACTGGGTTTCACCTATAGTGTGTGTTCCTAAAGACAAAAATGACATTAGGTTGTGCTGTGATTATACTCAGTTAAATAAATGTGTTATGAGGCCATACTTTCCCATAAATAAAGTAGAGTATACATTGGCTAAAGTCAAGGGTGCCAGGTTTTTTTCAAAAATAGATATTAAAAAAAGTTTTCATCAACTTAAACTGGATGAAGAAAGTCAGTTGCTAACCACTTTTATCTGTCCATTCGGGAGGTTTAAATACAAGAGACTGCCTTTTGGTTTAAATTGCTCTTCAGAATATTTTGTAATGAAATTCAATAAGATCTTATCTGGTTTGAAAGTTGTATATCACATTGATGATATTTTGGTCTATGGTTCAACTATTGAGGAACATGATACATGTTTAAGGGAACTATTACATAGGTTATCAGAAGCAGGCTTAACTGTGAATGAAAATAAATGTGAAATAGGAGTTCAGAACATACATTTTCTAGGCTATTTTTTGAGTTTTAGTGGTATAGAAGTGGATCCAGAGAGAATCAAAGCGATTAATGAATTTCCAGCACCTAAGAATAAAACAGAACTGCAAAGATTTTTAGGTATGGTGAACTTTGCATCAAGACACATTAAAGATAAGGCTAGTTATTTAGAACCATTACATAATTTATTAAAAAAAAAAATTGAGTATTTTTGGGGAGGGTCCCCAAAAATACTCAATATTTTTTTTTAATAAATTCAAGAGCAGGCTTTTGGTAAAGTTAAAGAATTACTTTGTAAGGCTCCCACTTTATCATACTTTGATCATAATAATAATATATTTGTAAGTGCCGACGCAAGCTCTTATGGTCTAGGTGGGTGTCTTATGCAAGAAAATTCTAGTGGACAGAGGGATATTGTAGTATATATTTCTCGAACTATGAATGAGACTGAACGTAGTAGTAGGTACTCACAAATTGAGAAGGAGGCTTTGGCTTTGGTTTAGTCTGCAGAAAAGTTTTATGAGTATATTACCGGAATAGATGTAACTTTCGAAACTGATCATAAACCCTTAATTCAAATACTACAAACAAAACATTTAGATGATTTGACTCCACGTCTACAACGATTTCGTATGCGTTTGATGAGGTTTAATTATGAAGTTAACTATGTGCCTGGAAAAGATTTAGTTATTCCAGACTCATTGTCACGAGCACCAATTATTAATAAAAATGAACAGGAACTTATTTTAGACACAACAGCTTATGTTAATTTCATTGTCAGTCACTACCCCATTAAAGATGTATATATGGATATAATTCAACAAGAACAACAAAAAGATTCTATTTGTAAATTACTAAGAAAGCATAGTATAGATGGATGGCCGGGAAAAAATAAAATTTCTACTGACTTAATTCCGTATTATCAATATCGGTTTGATTTTAGCATTTGTGAAGGTTTACTATTAAAAGGTACTAGGATTGTAATTCCTACATTATTACAAAAAGAGGTGTTGGATTATATTCATATGGGTCACCAAGGGATAGTAAAGTGTAGGCGTAGAGCACAAATGGCAGTGTGGTGGTTAGGACTTAGTGTACAGGTGGAAGTTTTAATAAAAAATTGTAATATTTGTATAGAGAATGGAAACAATAAGGTTGAGCCATTTTTGAAAGAAAAATCACTGGTTACTAGACCTTGGCAAATGATAGCAGCTGATCTATTTTTCTTTAAAAAATGGAATTTAATAGTAACTGATTACTACTCTAGGTTTTTTGAAATATTTGAACTGGATTTAATGACTGAAACAGTTATAATAAATAAAATAAAGGAGTTATTCTCACGATATGGAATTTGTGAAGTGTTCAGATCAGACAATGGACCACAGTTCCAAAGCAAATTTAAACAATTTGCTCAAGAATATAGATTCACACATATAACCAGTTCACCATATTATAGTCAGTCAAATGGTCTAGCAGAAAATGCTGTTAAAATAGCAAAATCTTTAATTAAAAAAAATGAACACTCTTTGGATAAAGCTTTATTATCTTATCGTACCACACCATTAGATAATGGATTTAGCCCTGCAGAATTATTAATGGGAAGGAAATTGAAATCATTTCTACCAATCCTGCCTAAGATGTTAGAGACTAAAGAATCAGGGGAAGCGGTTAAAAAAGAGTTAAAAAATAAAAATAAACAAGAATTTTATTATAACAAAAGACATGGGACAAGTAACACATTGTGTGATCTGAACATTGGTGATGTAGTCTGGGTACATGATTTGCAAAAGTATGGAGAAGTATATAAAATTTTACCATATAGATCCTATATAATTAAATGTAGTGGAGGTTGTTATAGAAGGAATAGAAAATTTCTTGCCCTTGCTCCGATAAGATGTCAAGAAAATTTTAATAAAAACAATAGTCACCGTAGTCCTCCTTTTCTTCCTGTAGGGGAAGATTATCGCGAGGAAGGGGTAGTAGACCATGATCAGCCTAGTAGTCGACCAGTTAGAAACAGAACTAGACCAATATGGACCAGGGATTATGTAATGGATTAGGATTATGTAGGGGTTATAATAGTAAAAAGACAATATTGTGTAAGTAAAAAAATAGTTTAATTTTCTTTGTTTAAAATTTGGTATACTAGAAATATACATTTCAATATACTTTGAGAAAAGGATGTAATGTTAGTTAAGTTTGTTTTGGAACGCACCCAATTGTGGAACGCACTGAATAAAGAGATCTCCGCACTTATCATGGCGGCTTGTGAGTGAGTTACTAGTTTTATTTCAAGATCCCGATTCTGACAATTATAATACACCTATCATCAGATAGATACAAAGTCTTGTGACTTAATAAAATAATAAAAAAACTCTTGTTTAGATATATGATGCGGGCAAACATAAAGACGGACGGAGATCTCATTTCAGGTTCATTCTCACCTACGTTTAATTTTTTTTTTCTTTTTCGGAACCATAAAAAAGGTTTCAAAGGAGAGTTAGGAATTTGTGGTAATACAATATTGATTATATTTTAAGGTTCAGATAAAAAAAAAACATTTAGATATTGAAACAATTCTTTCAGAGAATATTCTTCAAGTAATAAAAGTATATCTAATAAGCATGGCGCTCGTATTATAGGCTTAATGGGCCCAATCCTATTTTATAAAATATTTTCCCCAAAAAAAAACTTTTTCAATTAATATAGAAAAGACAGATTACGTACTTGCGTCCACTTGTGTTTTTTGTACCTATGAATTTGGGTACGGTATATATTAAATATTTTTTTTTGTAAGAAAATTCTTGGAATTGTGCAAACAAAACAATTTACAAAGCTTTTTTATTTTATTTATTTTAAATTCTTTATTGCACAAAATTGTACATAGGCGAGCTTAATGCCTTAGGCATTTTCTACCAGCTAACCTTTGAGAGAGTGAAATATGCTTAGGGTGCGGAACTTTCGATAGAAGGATATACATATAATTTTAACAATATGCATAACAATACTTAAATACTGTATATAATATAATAAATATAATACATAAACATACATACCACACCAAACAAAAATTGTCACGAGGATCTGGTTTAAGCGTTCAGATAATGAGCAGTGAGCAAGCGTTTAAACACCCCGATGGAAGGGCCTGATCTTATAGTCAGAGGAAGCAAATTCCACTGGCGAGCGGCTGACACCGTAAACGAATCTGAATATTTGGAAGAGACGTGTGACGGGATTTTTAGAAGGTTATTGACAGAGGAACGGAGGGGACGATCATGCGAATTACCAAGGAAAAGAAAACGAGTCTTCAGGTAAGAGGGAGTATTAGGGTTATATAGTATATTATATAAAAAGGATAGCAGATGTACTGATCTACGCGACCGGATATAAAGCCATCTTAACTGTTTGCGGTATTCGGTAACGTGTTCAAAGTTACGCAGGCCGAAGACAAAACGTATGCACATATTAAGGAGGCGGTCAAGTTTGTTAAGTAGATCTTCTGTAACATCCGGGTAGGAGACATCAGCGTAATCAATGATAGGGAGAAGCAGTGAATTGACCAACATGAGCTTTGACTTAAAAGGGATAAGATACTGAGACCGCTTTAGCGAATGTATACTGGAGAAAATACGTTTACTGACATCAGCGACGTGATAATTCCAGGAAAGATTTCTTTGAATACATTGCTACAATTTAGTTAAGTAAACTTTTTTAATGTATGAAGCAAGCGTAAACATCCGAGTTGGTTAGAGCTTAGTTAAAAAAAAAGTTATTTATTTGACAACACCACTATACTATACTCATCCAATGCAATAGCCATAATATATCGTAAAAGTACGAAAGAATATTACGGATAGTATTTTTTATTACGGAACCTATTTTTGAGTATAGGTACATAGTGACTTTGGGCCTTCTGATTAAATAGAAAAGCATTTTCCATGGAGCAGAAAAAAAATGGTGGCCTGTGCAAACAAATTGGTTATTTTAACTTTACTAGTTTGTATGGAGAAAGTTTTTTTTATTTCATCAGTAGAACCTCATATTAGCTGAAAATAACCTTCCAAATTGACAATATAATATATGAACTAGGGATATTACGGAGGTGGTTTTATTGGAATCGAATTCGTAGTCGTAGTTTTCTAAATTTAGTTCGGAATCGGATATCTGCTGAATTTCCTGAGAATTTTGAATTTATATCTATTATATATCATCACGTGTGCCTTACGGCGGCGCCCCAGACCTTCTAGACGGCTTCAGAGTACCGGAGGACGGGGTTCTAATCCCACCTCGTCGTAGCCGATTGTATGAGTCTACCGAACAAGTGGCGATTGCTTGTCGCGATGTTTGGTTACCCTCGATTTTTTTTCATATATTTTTTTATTGCACATTTGCATACCATAAATATAGTCAGTAAAAGTCGTCAAAATACATTACCTTTTTTTATTTATTTATTGGAGCACGGCATATGACTTTGTATCTACCTGGTGGTAAGCAGATCTACTAATTCTATAAATGCGGTCGATCAATAAGTTGTTAAACACATTGATTGCTTTTACTATTCCGGCTAAATGATGCGATTACGAATTGGGCGCGACAAAGACGTATTGCATTACGAGAATGTAAATTTTAATATTCTCGCTGCCTTATAGTCATCCACCCATTTTGTAACCGCACTCTGAAAGGTTTAAATCTCTTTAAACCCGGTGAACCTACAGACTAAAATTGATACATGACGGTTTTGTATCTGTATTTGACAGTTGATAGTATGGAAAGACGTGAGCTGTCAACTTTCAAAATTTGTATTCTTTCGACTGAAGGACGCGACACGTCGTTTCGCCTGTATTTTCTCTGGCCCCCCCTTGTATTATTGCACCATCCGACTATATGCTTAGTATTAGTGGTAACGAGACCGGTCGGTAACAAAGTTATAGAGACCTTCCTCCTACAAAATTGAAAAGAAGATCTTGCAAAGCTATCATTTCAGAAATCAATCTATCTATTTCCATTGATTAAGTATGCTTCTACCTCCAATTTAATAGTGTCGGAACAGGAACGGAGTTAAGGTGTAAAATAATTCAGAACTCCGACCACGACGAGCTAGCTATAATACTTGTCGATGTAGACTTAAAACACCGGCGTCGGCTACGATAAGGAGGAAATAAAACTTACACGTTGAGTTGGAAACCGTCTTGGCGCCTAGCCGGGAATCAAATGATGTGTTTAATTTTAAAAAAGAACACACTCTTGGTTCCAGAGAAAATGCAGCCGAAGCGACATGTCAAAAACGTATGGTTTTTGACAGTTGATAGTATGGACTAAAGGCGTGAGGTATGCTCCGGTATCAATCAATAAGTGTTGTTAAACAACATTGATCGCTTCAACTATGCTATAATCGCTTCAACCGGCTAATTGATGCGATTACAATATGAGCAGCGACAAAGACGTATTACATTACGAGTATATTTTAATATAGGTAGTGCAGCGAATCATTATCGTCAACCAACCATTGCGGAACCGCACTCTGAAAGGATATTACCACCACGACAATATACAGATGCCGTAATCTTTAGAAAACCGGTGAACCCACAGACTAAAATAGAAACATGACTAGGTCACTTGACAGTTTTATACAGTGACAGACAGTATTTGACTGTTGATAGTATGGACTACAGAAGTGAGATATGCTGTCACTTTTCAAAGTTGTATTGTTTCTATATATTGCGCCCCTCTTATATAGCACCATCCGACTGTATAGTTACGGTATATTTTTTTATAAACTAAAGGAAATTTCACTTCAAATACCTACTCAAAGGTTGACTTACATTGAAAATTGAAAATTTTTTAATTTTTTTATTTTATATGTAGGACAATTTACTCATATTGCTCAGGTCACAAACTAAGCTCCAGGCTTGTACTATGTGTACCAGAAACAACGATATATTACATATTATATTTTATAAAATGACAAATTGTACAGAAAAAAACGTACTAATATATTTTTTCTATGGGTGGGAATCGAACCTATGTCCTCCGGATACAACGCCAAAGGCGAAACCACTAGTCTATACCATTAGGTATTGGATGGAGGCGGTCAAATTCAAATCTGAAATTTGAAATTCCAATCTATGTTATAAAAAAAATAGTCTTCTTTAGTTTTAGTTGGCCTACTCGCTTTTTGTATCGGTCGTCCGCAGGACAATGTGTGCTTTCCATCAGATAGATGCAGAGTCAAATCCTTACTATAATTAAAAACATAAACTGCAACAAGATTTCCCTTAAATGGTAGATTAAATATTTAATGATAAAAAAGACCACATTCTATTTTATTTAATAATGTTTTATTTACATTATATACAACTATACATTATTATGAATAATCTTATATTAATAATAATACATACATACATATTTACATTATGATTTTTAGTATATTTTAAGAGCTAGACTATGATTGTTCATTTTTATATATTTATTAAAGATTCAGCTGTAAATAATTATTAGGTATTAAATTTATAATAATAGATTATCTATACTTAACTAATATAATTAAGAAATATTTAATATTTTCCTCAAAATGATTATTCACGAAAATATTTAAATTAATTTCTATAAGCTTCTATTGAAAGTTTCCTAGTAATTTAGACCTTGTTTTTTATGACTTTATTAACAAATATATATATATAATCTCAAAAAATAGAATTTTCTATACTAGGTTACTTACTTATTAACAATAACAGTAGTATTTAAAATAAATTAAAAA
The DNA here is from genome assembly GCA_947458855.1 of Monopis laevigella. NCBI lineage: Eukaryota > Metazoa > Arthropoda > Insecta > Lepidoptera > Tineidae > Monopis > Monopis laevigella. The sequence continues at coordinate 15,397,889 of OX381583.1, read as the reverse complement.
TACGACTCAACAATCTTTTTTTACAAATACGGAAAATATATAAATCTATATCTAATATTTTTATTAATCTCATTATAATTTTTAAAAATAGAACTGGTTCAAATAATATTTACATCACAATTTATAAGAATCTCATTCAATATATTAAAACGAACTTTGAACACTGGTTCAAATTACACTTCTAAATGACTAGATTTTGGTTTAAAGTCTATAGAAGATTCAAATCGATGCATGCTTGGACACGGACGAGGCGAAGGCTAGTCGTAAAGGTCTTTCTTGGAAATCGTAGAGACCGTGTACTCGTACATGCCACTGCTGTCAGTCACCTCACCACCATCCGTGCTCTCTGTTAATCAGGAAATCTCTGCAGTCGTGAATATGAACCTTCTATGACGCAAATTTCATGACTCTCCATTAGGAGCCATGGTCACCGTGCTGCAGTTAGCTTTAGTCGACCTGGTGGAACTGCGCCTTAACCCGCCTCCACCGACAGGATTTAACAGAATCAAATTTTCATTCTTCCTTTTAGAACTTGGACAACTACAGAATAAGAGTTCTTTCATTCCTTTTCGAAAGTTTTTGGATAGAAATGCGTAGAGTAAAGGATTGATACCGGAGTTGAAATATGTGACGAGGAATGTAAGGGGAGTGAGTAAGGCGCTGAAGTCGCTGCTGCCTTGATAGCCGGTAGACCAGTATTGCCACATTTTTCTAGCATGAAAGGGTAGGTTGCATATGGCGAATGTGAGCACAACCACGATGAGCATTCTAACAACTCCTCGCCGAGCTCTCAGCACGTTTCTTGATAGGTGGCTGAGGTGATGGCAATTTCTTGTATGTTCTCGATTCCGGTTTAGTTTTTTTACATTAGTATTGTTTGCTACTGGTAGAGGTTTTTGTGCTATGAAGACCTGAGAACAAAATTAAATAGTGTTAAGTATATAAGACTAAAATTAAAAATAGGTTAGCGTGATGTAGCTACGAACGTAGGTAGTGTATAGTCGGCTGCATGGTAAACATACTACCTAATATTCACCGACAACCTACTTAGAGACACGAGGGATAGAGTCATCTACTCTATCCCTACACTATCCAGTTGTTAAAGGGTCTTTTGACTCACTGAAAAACTTGAGTACAACCAATAATAATAAAAATCTTATCCGGAAGTTTACTGCAGTAATTTGTTAGAATCTCAAGGCTTGCCAACGATGCCTGGTCGAGCCTCAGACAGATCCAGAAGTGTTATATTAGGCACAGACCACCAGAGAATCACCCATAGGTACAACTGTAAAAACGACAGATGACCTAGTCATGTTTAGACTTTTGGCTGTGGGTTCACTGGTTAAGGAGCCTACTGCATCAATTCGTGTTGAGGCGGTAGTCTGTCTCTTTAGCAGGACGCCCCACATACTGCGCCTCTACTATGATGGTTTTAGGGCTGACATCATAATCTTCGATCATACATACAACAGATCATGTTGTATGTTTGCATTATTTAACGTGGAAGCCGAGCACGCGCTACAATCGATACGGTAAATATGGATGTATGTCTACAGAGCTATCGCGACCACGCCATATCACGATATATATACTACTTAATTTGACATGAACTTTTATCGAAAACTGCAGCATGGTGGTTATACACGTCAAAACCAAACTGTCAGATAGTAGACAACAATCGACAAATATCCTATTTTCACCGCGTTTCTATTATGTGCTGATAAATATAAAAATTACTTTCTGCTTTGCTATTTTATTGATTTAATACCGAAGAAACAGAACAAAAATTGGTAAATTTGTAGTATGCCACGCGCTGGTTTTTGGGGTATTTAGGGTGTACCTATGATTATATAGATTTACTACGGTATAATTTATATATTTATACCTAGTTATTAGGACTTCATGATTAATCTATTATTCATTATATTTTTTTGTGCTTTTTAACCATTTTCTGATCAATTTTCAAGAATGTATTTAGAAAATTCTAGATTTCATATATAGATACCTATATATAAGATTTAGAAATTTCTTATCTCTCTACTCATTATTTTACCGTCAGTTTTTATTTATATATTCATTATTATGAAGTGGCAGTGGGCTAGTCTTAACCCCTTAGAGGGAACAAATCCTAGAGGGGAAATTACTACCTGCATTAGACGGAGTGACAAGCTGCGAAGAATGGCTTTAATGCGGAATGTAAAGGAATGGGGTCATTGGCCGAGATACATTCAGCAAGGAAATAGATTCAGGCTAATAATTTATTAAACAAAAAAAATCGTTAAATATGTATTTCTGTGACGATTGTTCGCGCCGGTATGCGCTTTCGGTTGACGCCTTACTAATTTGATTTCCCGCTATTAACTTATTGACCAATCCGATCGCCATACCTGACGTGACGCGTGAGGCCTCTGATTGGCTGGAGGTCGAGTGACACGTTATTCGGCCAAGTGGAAGTCTGCTGCTTTGCTTACTGCTTCGTAGCATGTAGAACTGCATTATATTTTAAAAGTAACGCATTTATTGAAACCGCACCCGCATCTGCCCTTTTTGAGGAATATAGAATGTGAAGCTTGATTACTCTGCTATTTAAAACCAGTTTTTTTTAAACAAAAAATATAGTTTCTTATTTTAGGCTATATTTTGTAAATCAAAAATAGAATTAACTTTTTTTCATTTATGTCGAAAACCCATTTTTCGATGTCAGTTTGCGTGCTCGCACTTATTCGATATTTTTTTCCACAGCAGTCGATATAATTCGAGTCGAAAAGTTTATTATCATCGCCCGCGTGCTTAGCTCCTAAGTATGTATAACAACATACTTATAAAATTAATATGAACAAACATTAAGAAAGCTAATAAATATTCAAGCAAATTGTTTTAGTTCATTAAAGCACATTGTACAAAGTACTTAATTTCTCTTGTGGGCATGATTCTGCGGGTAAATACGTTCTAGAGACTTGAAGGTTCACTAAATAGTTTGCAGGTTCCAGTTAGTTCCACTACAATACCGTAATAAAGAACCTACATTTAACTTAGAAGTTCTACGAAAGACATTATTTCTATAGTGTGTGAACCCTATAGACTCCTGACAGTATTAAAATAAGTTTCTTATATTAAATTTGTTAAAGATAAAATGAAATGAAAAAAATCCTGGTGGATCGGACTTGGACCCACGGCCCTCGCTTTTATGGCAAGGTACTTATTAGTACTCAACCACTGAGCCAACCATATTTATTTTTATTTATTTATTTAAGCCATTTATTCCTTATAATTACTAACATTTACAAACACACAACAATTTATAAAACATATACAATTATAAAGTCCCTTTTAGGGTATAGGCCTCCTCCATTTCTTTCCATTTGCTTCTGTTCTTTGCTAGTTCCTTCCAATTTTCTCCTGCAACCTCTTTTACATCATCCCCCCACCTGGTTGAGGGTCTCCCTTTTTTTCTTTTCTTTCCTTCTGGTCCCTTCCACTCTGTTATTACTTTTGTCCATCGTCCGTCTTCCATTCTGGTTATGTGCCCAGCCCACTTCCACTTCATCTTTTTTGCGTGAATTAAAGCATCATTTATTTTCGTTTTATTTCTTATTTCTTTGTTTGGTACTCTATCAATTAATCTAATTGATAAAATGCTTCTTTCCATCGCTCTTTGACATGTTTCAATCTTTTGTGTCACTTTCTTTGTCAGTGTCTCCATAACTATTTTCTTTAGGTGTAGAGGTAATTTGCTTTTAAATATGTCTTTATATGTCCAAAATTTATTCCATGCTAATGCTTTTCGCCTGTCAATTTCTATAATGTTATTGTTTTTATTAAATGTCAATAATTTCCCTAAATATATATAATTTGCTACATATTCCAATGTCATATCTTTTATCTTTATAATATCTGGATTTGCGTTTGTCATAATTTTTGTTTTGTCGAAGTTCATTTCTAGTCCGATATTTAAGCTCTCATTGTGTAGGCTTGTTATCATGTCGCAAATTTGGTTGGAGTCTTCTGCTAACAGGACAATGTCATCGGCAAATCTTAAATGACTGAGGAATTTTCCATTTACGTTTATTCCTTTGTCTTCCCAGTTTAGTTTTCTAAATACTCCTTCCAGTACTGCATTAAAGAGTTTGGGTGATAGGGGGTCTCCTTGTCTTACACCTCTGTATAGCTGTATATCAGGGCCTGTCTTTTCTAGCAGTATATTACTTGTGCAATCTTTGTAAATTGATTTAATTATGTTAATGTAGGTCTGATCTATATTATGTTCTCTCAGTGAATCCCATATTGACTCGTGTGTAATCGAATCGAATGCTTTTTTATAGTCTATAAAAGCGATGTACAGTGGACAGTTAAACTCATTATATTTTTTTATTATAAGCGTCATGGTATAAAGATGATCTGTTGTGCAGAACCCTGCTCTAAACCCTGCTTGTTCAACTGACTGATAATTGTCCAATGGCTTTTCAATTTTTTCCAGTAGGCATGATGCAAACAGTTTATAGGTACTTGCTATTAGACTTATAGGTCGGTAGTTTTTAATCTCTTTTGGGTCTCCCTTTTGATATAGTAAAATTATTTTAGAATTTTTCCATTGTTTGCAGACTTTCTCTTTTTTGCAGATGAGATTAAATAGGTCTGTGATTGGATCAGCTAACATCATTTTTGCTGTTTTTATAGCTTCACTGGGTATATTGTCAGATCCTGTGCTTTTTTCATTGCTTAGTTTATTTATTCCTCGTATTATATTTTCTCTGCTAAATAAAGGTGTATCCTCGTTTGATGTGGCTCTAATTTGCTGATTATCTGTTTCATTTTTAGTATTTTGTTGTATGTTTTTTGGGGTATTAAATAGGTCTTGATAAAAATTTGTAGCTATTTCCATGATATAATCCCTGTTTGTTGTCATGCTGTTTTTTCCCTGCAATTGTGTTATCCAGTTTTTGCCTCTATTTCTTTGTTTAAATGCTCCTTTTGTGCTTCTTTTATTTACTATGTTAGATTTTATTAGTTTTATCTTGTGATCGTTGTAGTCCTTTCTAATAAGTTTGTGGATCTTCTTGTAAATATCTTTCAATATTTGTCTGTCACTTGAACTCTTTGGTTTCTTTTTAGTAGTTCATCTCTTTCATTTAGCATTTCTTTAGTAATATCAGATAATATACTATTTTTTGTTGTATTTTTATTGTGTCCATTGCATTTGTTTAATGATGTCAATATTAAATTTTCAATGTCATCGTATAATTCTTGAACTGATTGATATGTATTCGGTTTTAGATAATGTATATGTCTTTCTATATTTCCAAGATATTCATCATTCGTTGCGAGATTTTTGAACAATGTCTTGTGGTTATTATATGTCTTTCTAGTTTTATTATTGTGCTTGTCTAGATTAATTAATGTGCCTCTTACTAATCTGTGGTCTGTACGAAATGTTATATTACTTAAAATGTCAATATTCGATATATACTGTTTGCAGTTGCATAGAATAAAAACAATTTCATTTTTTGTTTTATTGAGCCAACCATATACAAATCTTTATTACCTGCCGCGGTCGGAGTTTGATGACCACGAGTCTAGGCGGTATCGGGCGCCGTAAGGTACTCGTGATTGTTGTCAAGTGTTTGAATGTTGTACATTTAATGTAACTTTTATAGGGTTTCATTATTTTAACCGGCATCAGGCTAGTGGTTCAGTCATTGTGCAACTGATAACAAGTTTAAGCAGATGACAGCAAGGCCGGACCTGGGATGGGTAACCGCTTTTTACAACGAGGCCACCCATCCCATAATAAATCGCAACAAGCTCGCTACTTGCCTCCGAATACCATTGGCGAAATTAGGACGGGTTAATTTCTTCGCTGGGTACCTTAAGGCCGTTTAAACGGTTCGGGATCCCAAATGGCAACCGTTATGTATGGTAGGTATTATTATGACAAGCTAACTTTGCCGTTTTTGAAACAGAATATAGCCGCAGGAGTCTATAGGGTATTTCTTATTATAGATAATAATGAGAAGGTTCTTGTGTCGAGACGTGAAGTGCCAAGACAAACAACACGCGCCGCGATCAACATACGAACACTCTGTTTGCATATACGTTCGCGAGAAAACATGAATTCGTTCTTAAATACTTGGATACTTATTTAAATAAATTAGAATGCCTAAAAGTCTTTTGCAAGGATTTATTTTCATGCGGGTTTTCTGTGTACTTTAGAATTTTACACGAAGTAACAGTGTCTTTTAACATACATACATATCATCACGGGTGCCTTACAGCGCCCGAGACCGCCTAGACCAGTGGTCGTCACACTTTTCCGGCCAAGGGCCACATAGGACAATGTGGGTATCACTGTCGGGCCGCACACTAAGGGTGTTGTCCACTTATATACCACCTATTCTGTTCGTTTTTATTTGTAGCACGGCATATTACTTTGTATCCACCTGGTGGTAAGCAGATTTACAAAATCCATAAATGGGGTTGATCGATACATTGCTGTTTAACAGCATTGATCGCTCTCACTATGATTAATATATATTTGACAACTAATTGATGCGGTTACGAAACAGGCATCGACAGACAAATTGGTATTACAAATCTATTTAATTGCCTCGCTGCTTTATCGTCAAATTAACTGCCCGCTACGTAACCGCATCCTAAATATCGATGCAATAGCCTCCAAAAAACCTATAAACCCACAGACTAAAACCGAAATATATGACTAGATCACTTGTCGGTTTGTGGTAATGAAATTAGTCGGTCGGTCGAACGAAGTCATAGAGACCTTCCTCCCATCTAAAAAAATACTTAGTCGGCTGGAGTCATATCATACGGTGGCTGTTCGTTATGATTTGTTGAGTTTTGGCCAGAAATTCGTTCACAACTATAGCCTTGTGAGATGGCACGTTATCGTGGTGGATAATCCATCACTTTTCTTTCTACAAAAGCTTTAAACATCATCTTCACTTTTGATCGACTTTGAAAATGCATTTTTCGGTTTCGGCACAGTCGGACGTCCTTGTTCCGAGTTGCCTGGTTTACATGTAAAACTCGTAAACACATGTATTTTCACCAGTTACAATGTGTTTTAAGAATGTGGGCTTGGAATTAATTTTTTCTATCAAATCTTTATAACCTTTTCGCGATATTTTTTTTGCAGAAAATTCAGGTATTTCGGTACTCGGATTATGCATTTTTTTTTAAAGTGGGATTTATTGATTCGTGAGACACATACATTTTAAAGGCTATTTGTTTCATACTTAAACCACAATTTTCAGTCACCATTTATTTTACTTTAACGATGTTAAGTTCAGGTGAAGACTTTGATAATCTTGCTTCAATATTCACGACCGGTTTTCAATAAATTAGATTGACTTATGTAACAATTTAATATACAAAAGATCCCATAGGGTCGAAGTGCTTTTGACTGATGCCCAATAAGATAAGATATTTTTATAACAATTTCAGCGCTCCAGCACAAGAAATCCTATTTGTAATAATTGTAATGCACATGGCAATTTAAAGAGATGTTAAATTTTTTTATCCATTGTAAAAATCAAAATGTACCAACTTAGCGACAAAAATAATTCCGACATGAAAGCTTTTTAAATGATAGAATTTCAGTACTTTCTTGACATAATGTATATCTATATAACTATTATTATATACATACAAGTTTTTCAATATAAATTATTTAAGTAATTGAAAACCATCAATGTTTAGTGACAAATGTAACAAAAATATTATTAGCCAAACCGACCGCGGTCTCTGTTTATTCCCTTATTAACTCTCGCATCGGTGCATATTTAGTTAACTTTGTTTGCAAAATCTGCTTTAGTAGGTGGTTGATTATTGAAATTATGTGGTTTGTCGCGGGCCGCACAAATATCTACGGCGGGCCGCATGCGGCCCGCGGGCCGCAGTTTGACGACCATTGGCCTAGACGGCCCCAGTGTACCCAGCGGAGGGGTTTTAATCCCACCTCGTCGTAGCCGATGGTATGAGTCTTCACTGAACAAGTGGCTAGCTCGTCGCGATGTTTTGACTCTTTAGACTCAATAACCCATCTATAAACAGTTTTACAAGTTGGTATAGTGAAACCGGGACCGACAGCTTAACGTGCTCTCCGAGGCACTATTGACAGTTAGAAAGGGTAGATTAAGCGTATGTACGAGTATGTTAACGAAGGGAATTCCAGTTTTAAATGTGAAAACTTTGTTGTGTTTACTATTTAAAAGGTAACTTTTAAATAGTAAACAAAATATATGTCATAGAAGACCATTTTATTGGCCCGATCGAAAAATAATTAAAACAGTGCTATTTAACTATTTTTTAAAGTTTATATAAATCTTAGACCAAATAAGAATAATTTTTCCAAATAAAAATAGACATCTTTTACTAAAAAAATGTGGTATTTCGGGCCAAAACTGTTTTCTACCCCTAAAATTTAATGTATTTGAAAAACAATGAACTCATTTTATTAAAAAGAAAATAAACGATGACTGTAGTTTTTTTTTTATTTTGTCTTAATATTTTATAGGAATTATTTTAATGTGAGGGATTTTTTCGCAATTTTTATCGAATTTCAGGGGTTGATTTTATTTTTCCTACACCAAACTTAAAAAAAAGGAAAACGTACGAGCCTAGATACAGGTCTTATTTATAACGCCTCCAAAACTCATAAAAATCTACGAGTATGAATGTTTAGTAGGGGGTAACAGTTAGGACAAAAAGGTCGTGAATGTATGGGAAATGTTTGATCAGACTCTGCTCTTAAGCAAATATTAATTTAGTTTTTGGGTTAATAAAATTACCGCTGTGAGGTTACCGGCCGAAATGTTACCGGTCGTCATAATCCGACCAATATGATAAGTCTTATAAAGTGTGAATTTATATTACGAAACCAAGAGACCCTTAATTTACTTTAGTTTAAAATTAGTTAAAAAAAATACTTGTATAGAAATGTTTCTAAGAATACTTGTGTGTTGCTGAAAAAATCCTTTTTATCTTTGTAAGCTCTAGGTTTGTACTTTTGTGTACCAGAAACAGCTGTATATTTCACTAAAACCATTACAAACTGTACAGAAAAACGTACTAATTTTGTTTTGTTAAAAGTGAGAACCCACGATATCCTGATTCAACGCTAGCGGGGCAACTATAACTAGGCCACGGGAACGGTCATTATTGGCAGCATTGACCTGTCATTGACACATTTTATTTTCATGAATTAAAGTCTTTTTTTTAAGAAATAGGGTGGTTATTTTCACAATGAGCTAGCGTATTGTCGTAAAGGTACTACGTATAAATTTTAATTAACAAGGGTCACGCGCCGCAACGCTTACAGCAAATTATATTACCTCTGCGCTGCTAGCTCAGCGTCAAGCGATGAAAACAAATACAATGCCAACAAAACAGTGCTTTAATAAATTGTAGCGTTGTTTTTTTTTGTTTATCGACACCGATTCTTGAACTCTTGTCTTATTGTTAAGATACGCGGGACTGAATACTTTTACAAGTTTTAAATAAATTACTTGAAATTCCTACTCACAGCTATCATTTGAAGTCATAAAGTTCTGATGAAGTATTGCATCTAGGATCTCACATACAGCCTTCCTTAAAATTACTAAACCTCTTATGACTAGCTGTGCTCGCGACTTCGTCCGCGTGGAATAGTTATTTTCTTATCATATGCCAAATTTCAGCCCGATCCGTTGAGTAGGTTGGGCTGTGCGTTGATAGATCACTATATCAGTCAGTCACCTTTGATTTATATATATTTAGATTTAATAAATGCCAATAAAACTGATAATATGAAAATAATTTTAACCTTTTTAAAATAGTCATTATATTTGTGCAAGTTTAAAAAAAACAATAAACAGATAACATAGATATTTATATATTATTTTAATATTAAATAAGTATTTATTTTGGGTTTATTTCCATTGCCCAAAGAGTGTCTGTCAAACAAACTACCGCCTACCTTCAAGCTCCAAAACACAAAGAATTATAGTAAAGATTACGATATACCTTAGATTCTGTAGTGCCTATAAATGTCCTCTGTGGTTCGTACGGGCGCTTTTCTATGGGTATGGTGACAGTCCGAGGGCATTGGGCAGCACAGCATGGAGTTTTTCCCAGCTGGTGAATGCCGTGGGAACTTTTCCATAGTCCAACTGCTATCCTTGTGTATAGGACCTATTAACAATAGAAATAAAAACAAATAGGTTAAATATACATGGTGGACTTTGAAAGGCTATTAATCGTACATAAGAGTTTCGGAATATACATTATATACATATATTTCTAGCCGACCCCTACTTGGGTAAGTTATGAACATAACCTCAAAACCTCATGGTTAATCTTATGCACCATCACTGCAGTCACATTCCTGCTTAGTATTCTACATAGGTGCTGACTGAGGTGATGGTGTATATTCCAACTGGAATGTAACAACTGCCCAGTCCATTCCAGAGTTCTAGTTCAGCCATTAAAAGCACAGAGCCTCACAAGATTGCAATCTCTTCTGGACACTCAAAACGAGTACCGAAGAGATGCTGGACTGAACCTTTTGTAATTCGACGTGTCATTCGTGAACGTACCCTACGACAAGCGTGGAATGCAGACTGGATAGTCTAAAGTTTTTAAACTCACACTATTCTTTTAATATATCTAAGCTTTGCTCTCCTGTAGTTTGTAGTATAATTACATTTCCATTTGAGTCATCCCCCCTAAAATCGTGACACGCTTAAAGCCTTTTGGGCTGTGTTAAGACTTGAGGTATGAGAAAATACTTCCAGCAGTGCGTGTCTGCGCTGGTCGAGGTCCGGGAGATGGGGACCTCCAGAACCTTGACTGAAATTTAATAACTATAACCAGGCTATTTGGGGCATCACTAAGAATGATATTTCATGCCCAACAGACGGTTTCTTTACCAGTTGGGCAGCTCTCTAACTACACACACCGGCAGAATTAGCGGAACACAAAAAAAGGAAGAATTAATATATCTTTTTCGTAGCTCTGGCCGGTTACATTACATTTTTATATTTTTTAAAAACGTCTAATTTGAAAATGTCAACAGTCATTATTTTCATTCGTTTGTTTTAATTTTTCATTTATACATCTCTATCGACTGCTTTGAAGTAGATTTTCCGTTTTCGTAAAGTTCATAAATTCCATTAAAAAAAATATTACGTTGTAGACTTTAAAATAATACATATTTGTTCCTGTGAGGGTTAAACCCCGGTTTTTAATTAAAAAACTATATATACTATACTATATATACTACATTACTTTGTGAGCGCAACTATAGTGCACGTAACTTGACATGGTCCCAGTATCACTATATGTTGTTTTTGAGTTTTTTATTTTTGTCGTTCAGTTTTTAGGTTAGAATCCGGTGTGTTTCAATGAGTTTTTAATTAAAAAAAATCATACTTTCCCCGAAATGTTTGGAAGTATGTATCATCACGGGTGCCTTACGGCGCCCGAGACCGCTTAGACGGCCCCAGGGTACCCAGCGGAGGGGTTTTAATCCCACCTCGTCGTAGCCGATGGTATGAGTCTACACCGAACAAGTGGCTAGCTCGTCGCGATGTTTTGAATAGACTCAATAACCCATCTATAAACAGTTTCACAAGTTGGCATAGTGAAACCGGGACCGACAGCTTAACGTGCTCACCGAGGCACTATAGTGGTGTTGTCAAACAAATGTATTTTTTTTTTTAAATAAAAACTCATTGGTACACACCGGGATTCGAACCAGGGACCTAAGTGTTTTTAAGTCCAAGGTCTAACCAACTCGGCCACCACGTATATACTCGGCCACCACGTATATGTTTGGAAGTATATAAATTTAAATTTGTGGGGTAGTGGGGTAGTAGACACGGGGTGGCAAGGCCCAACAAGTGACGATGGTGTTTTTCATTCCTGGTCACCAAAAATCTAATCGTGAGTAGTGCGTGTACACAAATTCCTTAAGCTGTAAAGTTTTATGATGATGACGGAGGGGTTTTTTTTTGCTCATTAAAATAATGTGGAAGCCAAAAATTTTAAAATTAATGAGGCTCATTCAAATCTTGCCAGCAAAAGGGTTTGCTCACCAAAAATCATCGAGAGTATTGCGTGTATACAAATCCTGAAACTGTAAACTTTTATGATGATGATGGGGTTTTTTTTTTGCTCATTAAAACAATTTGTACCCAAAAAATATTGCAAAATTTACGAGGCTTATTCAAATCTTGCCAGGGGCGCTCGTGACTCTAGCTACGACGCTGGCTGTGATAATATTTATTTTTGTGTTTGACTGTGAAAATGGCAATTTAGCTACACATAGTAGGTATGTTTATACATAAACATAAATATAAATTTGACCTAAATCCGAAATAAAATACAAACAAATTTCATTGTTGGCAGCGCCGCGCCTCTTAGTCGCGTCTTTAGATTCCATCCAACCATGGATATAAATTTAAATAAACCTAAATCATTAAAATAAGTGTTCCTCGACAGTAATATAGTCACTGTATCAATTTTATTATTAAATAGTATTGAATTATTTAAACACAGTTTAAGCCCCAGTATGTACCAACGGGTTTTAATTAAAAAACTTATGTATACTACGTGGTGGCCGAATTGGTTAGACCTTGGACTTAAAAACACTTAGGTCCCAGGTTCGAATCCCGGTGTGTATACCAATGAGTTTTTAATAAAAAAAAATATGTACATTTGTTTGACAACACCACTATAGTACCTCAGAGAGCACGTTAAGCTGCAGTCCCGGTTTCACTATAGGTACCAACTTTGAAACTGTTTATAGATGGGTTATTTAGTATATTCAAAACATCTCGACGAGCTAGACACTGGTTCGGTGTAGACTCATACCATCGGCTACGACGAGGTGGGATTAAAACCCCACCCGCTGGGTACCCTGCAACCGTCTGGGTGGTCTCAAGCGCCATAAGGATTTTTATCATTACTAGTACTTTTTATTTATCATTTGTTTCTTATATTGATGAATTCTTTGTATTGAATGCATTCATTATATGGATTGTATTGGATTCATTTTTGTCCACTGACAAATGATCGCTACGACATAATAAAAGGGTCTTTTCAGAACTGTAAAATCTGACTCGCGAAGGTTTTTTTTTTAATACAACATTTTTATTTTTCGTAAAACATAATCTGCTAATAACCGGCGCATAATAAGTAATTTTACACGTGTACCTAACGTACAACATATACCTTAGAAACAATATATTTAACAAACAAATGTAATTATTTTATTTTGTTGCAAAAAGTTTTGCGCGAACTTACCCGTGTTACGCCAGCCTGTTAAAGTTATTTGCTGCTATCTATACCGTCACGGCTTTTATTATATTTTATTGTCAGTCTATACCGAACAAGTGTTATGTTTGTGCGGTGTTGTTTAGGTACCTACGTTTATTTTATAAAACTTTAACATAAGCTCTATTAAAATATTGTATTAAAATATATATTAAAATATAAGCTATATTATATATATAATAATATTATATATATTATTTAAATATTATTTGTACCTGTGAAAGCACCGACGACGGTCCCGGATTCAACTTAACTTTTAGTTACATTTTAATTAATTCTCAAAGTTTGTGAGGAAGGACGTATGGATGTTTGTTCTAATTTATTTTTATTTATTTAAGGAAATAGAATCAGTGCTGTAATGGTCATATATAATATAACTTCAAATAAAAACACTTAAAAGTTAGGTCCCTGGTTTAAACGCCGGTGTGTACCAATATTTTATTTAATAAAAAAAATACGTACCTACGTTTTGTTTAACAGCATCACTATAGTACCTCGGAGAGCACGTTAAGCTAGACTCAATAACCCATCTATAAACAGTTTCACAAGTTGGTATAGTGAAACTGGGACCGACAGCTTAACGTGCTCTCCGAGGTACTATAGTGATGCTGTTAAACAAAACGTATGTACGTAATTTTTTTTATTAAAAAAATATTGGTACAAACCGGGACCGACAGCTTAACGTGCTCTCCGAGGATCTATAGTGGTCTTGTCAAACAAATGTACATCATTTTTAATTAAAATCATATTGGGATTCGAACCAGGAGCCTAATGGTGGGATTAATAGTCGTTGCTAACCAATTGCTAATGCTTAGCCGATGCTTCGGACTGTCAAACTGCATAAGAAAAAACTAAATTTTGACAGTTCCAAGCAATGGCTCAGGCTAAGCAACGACTATTAATTCGACCATAAGTGTATTTAAGTCCAACCTAACCAACTCGGCCACATATACTCGGCCACCACGTATATTAGTTTAAAATAAATAAAGGGTAACTAAACATCAACCCTCGAGGTTATTATGAATATTTAGCTTTTTGCTTTAATTATGTACATATATAATATGTATGTTATTTATTAATGACGTCAATTTAAAGATATTTTGCCGACGTCACGTCATTTATTTGAGCGTTACATTAAATTATTTTGACATGTAGTTTAAGGAAATATATTTTTTTGGGATTGTTGGCGATTTTTATTAAATAAACATTAAATGTTACTCACAATAAAAATACGTGATGCGCGAACCTACGAAAAAACCGAAGAATAGGCACTCGAAGTCTACTTTATTATAAGTATAGGTACATCCATACATACATATCTTAACGGGTGCCTTACGGCGCCCGAGACCGCCTAGACGGTCCCAGGGTACCCACCGGAGGAGGTTTAATCCCACCTCGTCGTAGCCGATGGTATGAGTCTACACCGAACAAGTGGCTAGCTCGTCGCGATGTTTTGAATAGACGCAATAACCCATCTATAAACAGTTTCACAAGTCGGTATAGTGAAACCAGGACCGACAGCTTAACGTGATCTCCGAGGCACTAAAGTGGTGTTGTCAAACAAATGTTCATATTTTTTTCAATTAAAAACTCATAGGTTGTAACGAAATAGCGCCATCTAGCGCTGAATGTGACAGTTATCGGAGTGTTGCAAATTAAAAATCTTAATTTGGCAACACCGAGGATGACTGTCAACGTCAAAACATAACCTATGTTGAAGGGAAATGTGTTCGATCGCTACCTGAAAATATTATAATTAAATTTAATCTACCTCATTTTGAGTTTAGGAACCGAGTCTATAAATTACCAGGCTCGGGGTGATCGCTCACATTTCCTTTCCAAACCAAAGAGGCTAACACGACATTGTATTGTTTGAAATATAAATAAAATAAAAGTGTCAGCGTCCCGGCATCTAAATTGTAAGTACAGCTTTTGTGGAACAGCAGAATAGTATTGAAATTGTTTCCTAGATAGAAGCCTAAATATTGTTGTCTAACAGGTCAGTAATTGTATCTGGAGCGGACGCTGCTTACTCCCAGCACTGGTGGTGCATTACGGTGGCTGTGCAGGACAGGCTTGGTCTGACGGGGTTCCCTTGAGGAGCTGTCACAGTCCCCGGGGAGTAATTTTTTTATTTTTATATTCTGTTAGTTAAGGCTCCTTAGTTTAAGTATAATTATAAGTTTGATTTGTGTTTCTCTGTTGTCTTTTATTGTAAATATATAGTGTTAACCTTTCTCTCTTTTCTTTGTTGTTCCTTGTCAGTACCCTGCCCTGAGTTGTTTCATGGTCTGTGAGCCCCGGCCAAAAGACTACGTTACAACTGGCGCCCAACAAGAATAATCAGGGCTAGTACTGACAGGCTATTTGTATATTTTTCAGGTGACTGTGTCGGCTTCTTGTGGGATACCCCGAATGATGATTGGACGCGCTGACTTCTGAGCGACATCGTCCAGTCTGTCCTGTCACTGTCACCGCAAGGACGAGAGCACACCATATCCATAGAATAAACCAGAGGTACACATTATCATTAGGGAGCCTTAAGCAGTGATCCGTGTTAGTGTTTTTTTTTTCTTTCAATTGTAACTGTATATATCTTATTGGGACATAGTTATTTTACATAATGCCTAGAAAACCTAAACTTAATGAATCTTTGGAAACCTCAGATGTTGAAGAAACTGCATCTGAGCAAATTATATATGTGAGGAAAAGTAAATTTACACCACATTCACTTAATTTAAAGTTTGATGGTAAGGGTTGTGTACGATCCTTTGTAAATAGGTTAGAAGAACTTAGAGTATCAAGGGGATTAACTAAAGTACAAATTTTTAATAGTTTTGTTGAAATCCTAGAAGGCCCTGCTCTTGATTGGTTTAGGTACAGTAAAAATAGTTTTGAAAATTATGATGAAATTTTGGTAAATTTAAAATTAGATTTTGACCTACCAGATTTTGACTACAGCTTATTACAGGAAATAAGAAACACTAAACAATGTAGTCAAGACACAATCATAGTATATATTTCTAAAATAATGGGCATGTGTTCTAAACTTAGTAAGGACATTAGTGAAAGTGAAAAATTAGACATATTAATGCACAATATACGGCCTCAGTACATGCCTCATTTAGCTTTACAAGATATAGACTCCATAACTAAACTTAAGTCTTTATGTAAAAAATTAGAAGTGGCATGGAAAATGGAATGTGTCCTTCCACCAACAGTAGAACAAAATAATACAAATATTGTTCAAAATAAAATTAATTTTAGGAAAAATCAACATAAAAAATATAAAGAAATTAAGTGTTTTAAATGTGGTGAAATAGGCTATAAAAAATCTAATTGTCCAAAGTGTAAGGAGTCAAAAAACTAGCTCCTGCAGCTTCACCATTAAATACTCTTACTTCTGGTGAGAATGGAGTGAAGCTGCATAGTGACTATCAAGATTTGCGTCCCCATATAGATATTAGCATTAATAATACATGTCAAACTGCATTGTTGGACTCGGGTGCACACTGTTCAGTGTTAGGAAATAATATCCATAATTTATTTATTAAAAATAATAATAATATTCAAATGACATCACAATCAATTACAATTGCAGATGGTTCATTTCTAAGATGTTTAGGAACAATAACTTTACCGGTCACCTTTAATAATGTTACCCAAGATATAACTTTTTTAATTGTTCCCAATATAATAACTAATATAATTTTAGGTATTGATTTCTGGCATAGGTTTAATATTTGCATTAATTTTCAGAAAAGTGATAATATAATAAATAAATATAATTCAATAATTAATGATCCAATTAAAAAATCAATTAATAATAATTCAGAATCTAATAATAATAATGTATCATCTATTCAGGGATTGTGTGATTATTCTAACTTGTCAGTGTCACAAAAATGTGAACTGAATAAAATTAAAAATATATTTGAAAACATAAACACTGAGAAGGTAGGGTTGGGGAAAACAAATTTAATCTCACATCCAATAAATACTGGAGATCATTCCCCAATCAAACAAAGATACTACCCTTTATCAGTGCATAAACAAAAAATACTACACCAAGAAATAGATAAAATGTTAGAACAGGGTGTAATTAAAAAATCAAACTCACCCTGGAGCTCACCCATTATTATGGTGGATAAACAAAATGGATCAGTTAGAGTTTGTTTAGATTGTAGGAAAATTAATGCAATATCAAAGGCCGATGCTTACCCTATGCCATATATAAGCCAAATACTTAATCAGTTAAACAATGCGAGGTTTCTTTCATCTATAGACCTGAGTAGTAGCTACTGGCAGGTACCATATGACTCCCAGGAGTCTGCTGAGAAAACTGCATTTACTGTACCTGGAAAAGGCTTATTTCAATTTACAACTATGTGTTTCGGTTTGGTAGGAGCATCAGCGACAATGCAACGACTGATGGATAGCTTGTTTGGTCCAGAATTTGATAATAAGGTTTATTGTTACCAAGACGATATAATCATAATTTCAGAAAGCTTTAATGAACATATAGACTTATTAAATAAAGTTTATAAAAAATTAAAATATGCAAACTTAACAATTAATATGGAAAAATCACAATTTTGTCGAAGTGAATTAAAATACTTAGGTTATCAAGTAGATAAGGACGGTTTAAGGACAGATCCACAAAAAATTGAAACTATAAAAAAATATCCAACACCTAAAACTAGAAAAGATATCAAAAGGTTTTTAGGGATGTCAGGGTGGTATAGAAGGTTTATTCAAAATTATTCAAAAATCATAAAACCTTTATGTAAATTAACATCAAAAAAAAATAGATTTAAATGGACAGACGAAGCCGAACAGTCTTTCCAATTATTAAAACAAGCCTTAATATCAGCACCAATATTAAAATGTCCTGATTATTCTAAGTTGTTCTCAATACATACCGATGCGTCATCTTATGCAATAGGCGGTGTCATAACACAAAATCATGACAACATAGAACACCCAATAGCATATTGTAGTCGAACTTTGAATAAAAACGAAGTTAATTATTCTACAACAGAAAGAGAACTCTTGGCAATCATATATTCCTTAGAACAATTTAAAATGTATATAGACGGTACTAAGTGTAATATTATAACAGATCATTCTTCTTTACAGTGGTTTTATAAACTAAAAAGTCCTTCAGGTCGATTAGCTCGTTGGAGTATGAGACTTAGTCAATTTGATTTTAAAATTTTACATAGAAAAGGTAAAGAACATGTCATTCCGGATGCTTTATCAAGAGTAGAAATCAATAATATTACTTTAGATAGCATGAATGATCCGTGGTATAATAAAATAATAAGTAGATGTAAAAATAATCCAACTAACTGTAAAAAATTTTTAATAAAAGATAACCAATTGTTTAGATATTGCAAAAATAAATATAATTTAACTTCTGAATATTCTTGGAAAATAGTTGTACCAAAAAATGAACAAATAAATATTTTAAAACAATACCATGATGACCCAACTGCTGGTCATATGGGCATTTTTAAAACTCACAAACGGATTGGTTTGCATTATTATTGGAATAATATGTACAAAGATATCACCAATTATGTGAATAATTGTGAAATTTGTAAACAATATAAACCAGTCAACAAAAAACCATTAGGGCTAATGGGAAATCCAAAACAAATAACAAAACCTTTTGAAGGAGTCTGTTTTGACTTATTAGGTCCATTTCCTAAGTCTACAAATCAAAATACTAACTTATTTGTTTGTTCTGATTATTTTAGTAAATATGTCTTGTTGTTTCCTATACGGAACACAACAGCAAATACAATTATAAAATTAGTTGAAAAACATGTGTTTTTAATACACGGAATACCTAAGTTTGTGTATGTAGACAATGGACCACAATTTATTTCTAAGATGTTTAGGGACTTAATAAAAAAATATAATGTACCTAACATTTATTATAACCCTAGCTATCACCCTCAGGTCAACCAGGCAGAAAGAGCTATAAAAAATGTAGTTTATAGTATTGCATCATATGTTAAAGATAATCATAGAAAATGGGATGAAAATATTTCACAAATTCAGTGTGCCCTAAATACAGCAGTAAATGAGACAACAAGTTTCACACCTTATTTCTTAGTCCATGGTAGGGAAATGTTCACAGACGGGTCTCTACATAATATAGACCATGTAAACAGATCAGAAATAGCAATTAATAATCAAAATAATTTTCCACAACACCTTTTAGAGTTACAAGAGATTTTTAAAGACATAGAAAAACGCATTGTTAGCTCTCATAATAAAAATAGTAAATACTATAATCTTAGAAAGAGACAAGATGAATATAAGGAAGGGCAAATTGTATATAAAAGAACCTTTTTTCAGTCTGATGCAAATAAACACTTTTCTGCCAAGTTAGCACCTAAGTTTCAAAAATGTGTTGTAGATAAAAAGTTATCTCCCTTGGTATATAAATTAAAATCCATGGAAGGTAAAAATTTAGGAACTTTTCATATAAAAGATATTTTAAAATCACATGAAAATAGAGACTAATAATAATAATTATATAATTATTTTAAATTAGTTTTTTTTTATATATCATGAGTGGAAACCTAAAAGGTTAATCTACACATTATTCAATATTATTATTTTATGTAGTATATGTTATATATTCACTGTGTGTTGGTAATCTTAGATTGGTCATGCACAGGTGAGTGTAGTGCTGGATCATGAATGTCCTTAGTGGGGACCTATACGGTCATCTCACAGGGCATTTAAAATTAGTATCTGCAATCACCAAAGCATGGAAATCTGAGTTTGCCACACACACATATGAAAACAAAGTATCTAATTATGTATTATGTATATATATATATAGATAGTCTCAGGGTACACAATCAGATGTATTGAACTCTGATACTGGCCATAAATTCAATATTAGGACCTAAATAGGACTACTGTAGGATTTAATTAAAACTACAAGGGGTCATCACATACACATATAGTTTATTGAACGGTGTAAATTTACTTCTCCTATCTCCTTTAGTAGCAATATTTGCTTGTTTGTAAATAGACACTCGAGGACGAGTGGACAAAACCGTGCTTCAAGTTTTATATAGTTATTATTGTGTAAAGTAAATTATAAGAAATAATATTAAATATTCTTAATTTTTACATTGTTTGTGTAACTTATATATGGAATATATATAATAACTTGTTATATTTAAAATATATCCACACGGTTTTGAATAAGGAGAGGGATTTTGTAACGAAATAGCGCCATCTAGCGCTGAATGTGACAGTTATCGGAGTGTTGCAAATTAAAAATCTTAATTTGGCAACACCGAGGATGACTGTCAACGTCAAAACATAACCTATGTTGAAGGGAAATGTGTTCGATCGCTACCTGAAAATATTATAATTAAATTTAATCTACCTCATTTTGAGTTTAGGAACCGAGTCTATAAATTACCAGGCTCGGGGTGATCGCTCACATTTCCTTTCCAAACCAAAGAGGCTAACACGACATTGTATTGTTTGAAATATAAATAAAATAAAAGTGTCAGCGTCCCGGCATCTAAATTGTAAGTACAGCTTTTGTGGAACAGCAGAATAGTATTGAAATTGTTTCCTAGATAGAAGCCTAAATATTGTTGTCTAACAGGTCAGTAATTGTATCTGGAGCGGACGCTGCTTACTCCCAGCACTGGTGGTGCATTACGGTGGCTGTGCAGGACAGGCTTGGTCTGACGGGGTTCCCTTGAGGAGCTGTCACAGTCCCCGGGGAGTAATTTTTTTATTTTTATATTCTGTTAGTTAAGGCTCCTTAGTTTAAGTATAATTTTAAGTTTGATTTGTGTTTCTCTGTTGTCTTTTATTGTAAATATATAGTGTTAACCTTTCTCTCTTTTCTTTGTTGTTCCTTGTCAGTACCCTGCCCTGAGTTGTTTCATGGTCTGTGAGCCCCGGCCAAAAGACTACGTTACAAGGTACACACCGGGATGCGAACCAGGGACCTAAGTGTTTTTAATTCCAAGGTTTAACCAACTCGGCCACCACGTATATAATACACAAGTATAGGTACTTGTACTATTATTTCAAAAAAAAAAATTTCCACATTGTGAAAGGCAAAGATTTTTTGCCCATACAGCCTTTGTTAAAGTATAAAATTAAATGACTTTACAATGAAAATACTTACCGTCATAACACAAAGCGGGGCGACGTACAGCAGTCCAAAGTTGACCATGTCAAATATCTCCGAGTTGTACTTCATCCGATGCTGAATGCATATTGTTTCCATCTCACCATTGCCTAAGTTGTTCGTGATTGTCTCCACCCAGATGAACTTGGGTGCGCTGTACACTGCGCTAGTTATCCAAACACCCAATATCACTAACTGAAATAAAAATAAATACTCTGTAGCTCCTAAAAAGTAAATACAAGCTAAATTAAATTTGGCTACAAAATTAGGTAGTTACGAAAAACACACATTTAGCTACACTGCATAAAACTACACACTACACTGTAGCAAAAAAAAAGTATACGGTAGCCGCTAAAGTATACATAGATGCGATAAAATTTTACTTTTTCTACGCTACTATTTATTTTATCGTAGCTAATAATATATATATATATATATATATATATATATATATATATTGTGTGATTTTATCTTATCGTAGATATAGTAAATTTTTATCGTAACTAAATGTAGATATATTTTATCGTAGCCACTGTGTTCTCTAATCGTAGATACAGAATATTTTTATTGTAGCTACAGCAACGACTTATATGTATTCACTAGACATGAATATTGAAGAAAACTATTTGTTCAAATACAGGTAAAAGTTAAAACTAAAGGTCGCTGCAGCGCAAACATTAGTTGTATCGTCTAATTAAACTATTGAAACATGCAGGGCTATATCGCAAATACAGTATTGTTTTCTCTGACCAAAACGTTGTAGGCGCCATGAATTTTCTGGAGTTTACGCGTTTTGTTCAACGTACTCGTAGTGTAATAATATTTTATCTGTATAGATTTAATACGGCATAAGTGACACAGTTTTTGTATCTACAAAATTTCAATAGATAAATAAATAAAAATAGCAAAATCTTAGTTCCGTTCGGCTTGTCTAGTGAATACTGTAACGGTTCGTCCACATACCCCTCGTATTTTTATTAATGAAACTTTTCTATATAAAATGTATTTCAAGAAGTATGTAGCGAAAGAGAGAAAAGGGATCGGATTAGTTAGGAAGGACTTCGCCGGGCTTCGGGAACAATCGGAACTGTTCGTATTTCTTGGGTCGTTTAGGAGAAATGGGCGGATACAAGCGCAGAGGCAGGTATTAAAACTAAAGCGGACGACAAATTAGGGGACTTGCATATTGAAATTCATTGAGTACACTACTAACTGAAGGAATTAATGATTGGTTCTTTTAAATTCAATGGAAGCTGTAAATTTAGTAGTCGCTGTTAGACTTGGGTGAGTGATTTTAGTTTAACATTGATATAACTAAATTTTGTACACACGGCGTGATGATTCTACGTTTTATATTATAAATTTATTTCTTTACAATTTATTTTATAACATATTGTAGATTTTGAAATTGATTGTATCTCCTGTTTTATTGTGTGTTTAACGTGTTTTAGGTCATAAAAGTGCAAAGGTAGGTTTTATTATGCATTTATTTAAACTTCTCCTATATTATACTTATGTTGCTAGGTATTATTTTTTAAGTTTCCAGGTTAAAAGTTTTAATAGGGCTCTTCTTACCGACTATCGTTATTGTAGGTATCAATATTTTAATAGAGTAAGATTTCCTAGGTTTGAAAAATATGCACATTTATTTTCTTAAGCAACTTAATATTATAGAGAATATTTCTCATACATGGATATTTTATTAAAACAACTAGAATTAACTTAATAATATTCACTTATAATTACATTTTTGTAACTCGCCGTTAAATGTTTACCAATAACTACTTGCTATGAATTACCTAATACTTATTTCTATTTATTTATCTTAACATATTCACCTTCAAAGGTGTTAAAATAACATACATCTATGACAATTGTCTAGTTGATCAATCTATTATAGAATTACTGGTTGATTATTGTTATTCTTGTGATTCTTCCTATAAATAATATTATTAAAACCTTTAAAAAATCTGGATTATGAAGGTGTGAGTTGGGCTAAACTTGGCTGTTGAACTTTATTTTATTCTTTGTGATTATATGCTTTTCTAATACCTTTTGATTGTACTGATATTCGTACTGTGTTGTACAGAAATTGCTTTCATCGCCAATTTTCACATATTAGCCTTTTACTCTAGCGAATACACATTATTCCTGAATACCAGACTACTTACCTTAATATGGGTATAATATTACATATTATTCTACTACTCAAATTAATGACTTTATAACTAGTCATTTATTCAATTATCTCAATACAATATTGCTATATTATTGGCATATTACTTATTACAGAATTTATTTGACGTTTGTCAACATTTTACTTATGTAACTCTTTGTTATTGAAATTTAAACCCTACTATATTATTATTATCCTTCTAAAGAATTTACCAATAATATTGCCATATGATAAGATTTACCAATCAATTGTTACATTAATTTTATATCACCAATTTGCCTACTCTTTTATAGGATTGATATGGTTGTCATTTAATTATGACTTTTATTATAATAAATCATTAATTGATTATCCGACGAGATGACTAGTTATTGTATGTTCTACCAAGTTAAGGATTCACGGACTGGTGGCCTTGACTAGTAACGGCTGTTATTTTAGACATCTGGCAATTTTGGATTCTACATTCTTGTACTCTATACTG
The DNA here is from genome assembly GCA_947458855.1 of Monopis laevigella. NCBI lineage: Eukaryota > Metazoa > Arthropoda > Insecta > Lepidoptera > Tineidae > Monopis > Monopis laevigella. Next base: position 15,373,715 of record OX381583.1, on the reverse strand, counting down.
CCTACACTATATTGAATACTTTATGTACAGAAGTAGTAATCGCTTTTTGATGTTCTAATTATATATTTTTTTATACTAGCAAGTGCATAACTATCCTGAATGCCTAAATACCTCATCGATTTAATTTAACAGTTAACAAGTCATATCTACTATAAAATACCATCGATTCCATGTTTACTTTATTGGTATCTAATGTGATTATTAATGTTCAATACATTTTACTTGGATCTTATGGCGTTGGTTTTCTTGTTCTCTCTTTATGATGGATTTAATTAAACCCATTATTAATATATAATATAATGAATAACTACATTACCTTATTTATCTTCATTAATCACATTCTACATTATTCAATATACCTATTTCTAGTGATACACAGTGAAGTAGTATTTAATAATATTATGAAAACAATGCTTACTGGTGTATATACTTATGTATATTTTTAAGTGAATAAATGATTTTATAAATGATAAATTTAACCTTTGGGTTATGAGAGATTATACTCAATACATAAATTTAATGTAATATACATTCAATTATTTATATAATTAATAAAATATATTCTACAAATTATAAAAATAAAGTATATTCTTAAAAAAAAATAAAAAAAATAAAGAAAAAAGAGGAAGAGATACGGAGGGAATATCTAAGATGTGTGGGTTCTCATAGGAAAGGGCGTTTGGATGGGGCCTATTTCCCTCTTCCCCCTTTTTCGCTCCCATATAAATAAGTATATCGGGGAAGATAAATTACTATATTTAAAACATTAAACTCTACTATATATGGAACTTTAAACTGTACTATATTTGGTACGATTTACTCTACTACGAGTATGTTTGACTCATTAACTATAACATTTACCAATCGTAATATCAATTGTACCTCTAAAAGAACTAAGGGTTACTGAAACTGGAAAAAAAATACACAACGTAAAAGGGTTACACTAGACGATTACATGGCTGAAATATTGTTAGATATAAGGTTCTATGATTATCTTACATCTACGACGTAGTTCGTAGTACGTAGTAAGAAGTAAGGGTAGTAGTACAGGTGCACAGGGGTAGTATTCAGTATACAGAGATGCAGTGGGCTTAGGGGGTGCGGGGTGCGAACGTTACAATACATAGAAATCATTGAGCTACAGTGTAGATTTCGTAGCAATTGTGAATTGTATCTAAGCTGCTGTTTAAGTACTACTGTAGCTTCTTGTATAAGAGCACATATGTACGATAAAATAAATAGTAGCTTAGATTAAATACACAATACCTACGAAAAATACACTGTAGCTACGATAAGTATATATTTTATACAATGTAGATAATAATATATTTTAAATAATGATGATAATAATATAATCTAGTAGCTACGAAATAATTTCTTGTTGGCGTTACTACGAAACAATGCAATTAGTATTCTGGGATCATATCAATACGTTTTAAATTAAATTATTTGGAGTATACAGAGTCAACTTATTCCTGAGGCTCTGCCATGGGCTTTTGCTTCGTAGCAACGTAACATTAAAACGTTAGTAGCAACAAATAGTGTCGCTTTATTTTTGGTTATATGATTAAATAAAGCGATCCTATTGGTTATTACTCACGTTTCAACGTTACGCTGCTACGAAGCAAAAACCCATGGTAGAGCCTCTGAAAACTATTACCTAGTAAAAAGTATTTTATATGATTAAAAAGTATTTACTTAAAATTCGTAACAGTTTTTTTGTTTTAATGTTTTTAATATGCCCACCATATTCATAAAAGCAATAATAAATGCAAAATTTCATTACAATAGAGTCCAATGAAATTAATTTTATTTTTGTCACGTCCGCTGCGTAGGCTTATTGAGCGCCGCGGAGATTATCTTCCTAGTACTTTTTTAATTTACATTTTTAAGTAGGATTTTTCTTATGTTCTTTAAATTAATATTGTTATGGTTACATATATAGTTATGGTTATCAAAAATAATATTTTTGCACTTGCATCTTTGGAATGGAATGTCCGATTTAAATAATTTTAAAAGTAATATATAGGTACTGAAACAACCTTGAATATAAAGTAATTTATTTGGATAAGAATTAATACCAAGGTACTAATAACGTGGTCTAGTTTATACTGGCATTTCTATTAACTTTTTTATTATGACATAACTAAAACAGTTAGATATATGGTACCGTGAACTTTTTTGTAGATATTAATGTGTTCTTTAAATTTGTGGTACATTATTTTGTTCTATTATCAACAGTTTTTGCAGCGTCCGCGATATTCAGAAATTTATAGGTATTTTTTTACACCTTGGGTTACATGTTCGAAGTTTTCGTACGGATCCCTAATATTTTTGAGAATAAAACATAGCCTATGTTACTCAGCGATAATGTAGCATTCCATTGGTGAAAGGATTTTTTTAATCGGTCCAGTAGTTTTTGAATCTATTCGTTACAAACAAATATTCTCACTTTATAATATTGGTATAGATAGAAAACGCGTATTTTTTGTTAGGTGTTGCCTCCGAATACCATCGGCGAAATGAGGACGGTTTAAAACCGTCCACTGGGTACCCTGAGGCCGTTTAAATGGTATTCGGGAGCACCCGCGACCCAAATTTTAGAGGTGAAATAAATCACTGTAACTAAAAAATATATGATATTACAAGTGGGGTTCCTAAATCCGATAGCCAGAGTATAAGAAAAGTATGTGATGTAATTCTTCTATCTTACCAATAACTATTACATTATAGTACGTTGACAGCCTCCGTACTAGTGGTTGCGCCTTTGGCATTGTATCCGGAGGTTGTGGGTTCTATTCCCACCCATGGCAAAAAAATATTAGTACATTTTTTTGTACAGTTTGTCATGGTCTGGGTGTTTATAAAATAGTATGTATTATGTCGTTGCTTCTGGTACTCATACTACAAGCGTAGAGCTCAGTTTGTGACCAAAGCAAATGTGTAATTTATCCTTCATATTATTATTATATAGGTATGTTTATATAAGTACGATAGTTTATATCCCAAAATGATTAACAGGGATCTTACTCTACATACATATCATCACGGGTGCCTTACGGTGCCCGAGACCGCCTAGACGGCCCCAGGGTACCCAGCGGAGGGGTTTTAATCCCACCTCGTCGTAGCCGATGGTATGAGTCTACACCGAACAAGTGGCTAGCTCGTCGCGATGTTTTGAATAGACTCAATAACCCATCTATAAACAGTTTCACAAGTTGGTATAGTGAAACCGGGACCAACAGCTTAACGTGCTCTCCGAGGCACTATAGTGGAGTTGTCAAACAAATGTACATTTTTTTTTAAATTAAAAACTCATTGGTACACACCGGGATTCGAACCAGGGACCTAAGTGTTTTTAAGCCCAAGGTCTAACCAACTCGGCCACCACGTATATACTCTTATATATCTTACTCTACTTTACTGTAATTAGTTAATCATTCTGGGGTTAAACTTGTGAAATAACTTACTAAATTTAACAATATTAACTTTTACCCTAAATATGAACGAAAACTTTTATACTTGAATTCTCAAACATTTCAGGGGCCTAACAATTATATATCAACGTCATATGAAAGTTAAAATTTGACACATTTTGTATGAGAAATATGTCAATATTTAACTTTGACGTGCAGTTGATCACCAATTTATTTAACAGAATAGGCCCCCAGGACTTTAAGAATAATATCGTGTTGTGACAAGAGTTACAATTATCGTAATTATGAACACTTCCTATATTAACGGTCCTTAAATTATAAACGCTAAACTTTGTAAGAATGTAGTTTTGTTACTATGCCACGTAAATACTACTGAAACTTTACAAATCAAATCATTTATTTCATGTAAATCTTTACAGATATTTATGAATAGTCAAAAAAAAAAAAAAAATTTAACAATGAGGTCTTAGAGTGCGTTTGGTTAGGCAGCTATTCATTATTAAAAGAACGACAAATATTTATTATACCTCGATATCAGATTTAGAACTTAAATTTAGAAATCTTAATATGAAAATTACTACCAAACCGAACACACACTACATAACCAACTAGTGTAAGACTAGGTGGTTAGCTGATTCCATTGACCTGTCAATCATTATCTGCCATACAAGGGAGCCACCAAGGCGACCAACTTCACCGACCATATCCACGCCTTAAATATTTATTCTAAATAAAAGGTTAGTAACCAATCACATATAAGTAAACGTATAAGGATCGGTATTTTTAAGGGCGGGTATACTAACTGTAAAGTCGATCCCCTCAGTGACACCCCGGAGAAAAAGAAACCAGCAAGTAAAAAACTCTAGTGCTTCACACAAACTAAAAGAGGAGTACAGCCATTGATTTGCTTATGCTATATAGCATATATATATATAGTAGCATACTCAAAATGCACCCCACCGACCAGCATGCGCAAAACACCCTATGGCAGATTATTTGTTACTGTACCAATGTACAGAACTACACAGTACTGTAGTATAAATTAAGTATAAATAAGCAGGTAATCATCAGTGATTACCTTATCCAAAGACAAAATTTACATAATGTAATAAAAATAATTTATGTAATATTAAATTATTACAATATCGGACACTAGTAAGCTAATGTTTATTCTACAAATATAATTCTAATAAATAAGTAATTTGTTCACTAGTTGCGAGACCTCAATTGCATATCAGGACGGTTCCAGACGTCTTTATCATTAAACAGTAATATAGGTATACTATATATCTATACAACTTATAGATAAAAAATATAGGTCATTTTTTCGAAATTTTTACGGAATTTTCAAGTTGGAGGATGATCCCTATAACTTCGTTAAGCCGCCCGACCGGTCTCGTTACCACCGCCCATGGATCATCATCAGATTTTACCAAGTCAATGGTAAAATTTGATGATTAAATTATTTAGTGCAATTAAATAAGATTAATATGATATGATAATATGTTTAGCAAAAATAGCGATAGACATAATTTAAACTTAAGAAACATAGATAAAATCGATATACCAAAGTTTAGACTGCAAAAAACTAATAAATGTTTCGTCATTAAAGTATAAGGTTATTTAATAATTACCTAAAAGCATTATAGATCTGAGTTAAATAAAGTTTAAGAATTGTATAAAACACATGTTAATTAATAAGGCTTACTATAGTGTAAAAGACTATTTTAACGATAAAGACGTCTGGAACCGTCCTGATATGCAATTGAGGTCTCGCAACTAGTGAACAAATTGCTTATTACATATGTAAAATGTACCTAGCTTAGTAGTGTCCGATATTGTAATAATTTATTATTACATAATTTATTTTTATTACATTATGTAAATTTTGTCTTTGGATAAGGTTTTTATTGATGATTACCTGCTTATTTATGCTTAATTTATACTACAGTACTGTGTAGTTCTGTACATTGGTACAGTAACAAATAATCTGCCATAGGGTGTTTTACGCATGCTGATCGGTGGGGTGCATTTTGAGTATGCTACTATATACATATGCTATATATCTGTGCTCCTCTTTTAGTTTGTGTGAAGCACTAGAGTTTTTTACTTGCTGGTTTCCTTTTCTCCGGAGTGTCTCTGAGGGGATCGACTTACAGTTAGTATACCCGCCTTTAAAAATACCGATCCTTATACCTTTACTTATATATATATATATATATATATATATGATTGGTTACTAACCTTTTGTTTAGAATAAATATTTAAGGCGTGGATATGGTCGGTGAAGTTGGTCGCTTTGGTGGCTCCCTTGTATGGCAGATAATGATTGACAGGTCAATGGAATCAGCTAACCATCTAGTCTTACACTAGTTGGTTATGTAGTGTGTGTTCAGTTCGGTAGTAATTTTCATATTAAGATTTCTAAATTTAAGTTCTAAATCTGATATCGAGGTATAATAAATTTTTGTCGTTCTTTTAATAATGAATAGCTGCCTAACCAAACGCACTCTAAGACCTCATTGTTAAACTTTTTCTTTTTTTTGACTATTCATAAATATATGTAAAGATTTACATGAAATAAATGATTTGAATAGAAAAATAGTTATAGGTACAAGATTATTTTGTGAATATAATAAAAAAGGTTAAGCAGATGACAACAAGACCGGCCTGGGATGGGTGACCGCTTTATACAACGAGGCTATTTCATCATAAACACCGCAACAAGCTCGCCACTTGTTGCCTCCGAATACCGTCGGCGAAATGAGGATGGGTTAATCCCTCCGCTGGGACCCTGAGGCCGTTTAAACGGTTCTCGGGAGCCAAATTGGCACCCGTGATGGTATTTATTTTATTTATTATAATAAAAAAAAATGAATATGAAGGAAGAACGTGCTAAAGTTATTTATAAATACATTGTTTAACAAAATAATTCAACAGCTTTTAAAGTAAGATTATTTATTCTATTTTAACACTTACAATAATATTTTAAACACGATAAATAAATTTCATTGAAACTTAGTGACGCAGAATAAACGACTTTGTCTTACAACAACCGAAATCGCGGAAACATTGTAAATTTATTGTAATTAAAGCGAAAAAGGTCTTATCTAATTTAGAATTTAGGCAGAGGAAATAGGTAACTGAAGATTTTATGATTACAAGTTTTGGAGCAATGTTTTATAATTCAATTTCATTTATTAACTAAAGAGACATAAACTAAAATAATACAAATTAATAACCAAAAGTATTATACCAATTTTTGGTCATTCATTTGTTTGGTTATTGTTTTATCGTTAATATAAAAGAGGTTGCCCTGACTGACTGACTGACTGACTGAATTTTAATAATAATTTTAATTCATCAACGTCCAAAACCACTGAAGCTCATAATAATAATAATAGTTTTTTTAAGTGAGAGGAAGGTCTCTATAAATTCGTTAAGCCGACCGACCGGTCTCGTTTCCACCGCACATACAGATGCAAAAACCGTCAAGTGACTTAGTCATGTTTCGGTTTTAGGCTGTGGGTTCATGGGTTTTCAGGAGACTACTGCATCGATTTCTTATCGAGGTGGTAGTCTCCCTTCAGGGTGCGGTTACGAATTGGGTAGTTGGATTGACCTTATCGTCAATAGCGAGTATATTAAAATATACTCGTAATGCAATTCGTCATTATCTCCCCCCATTTAGGCGGCATAGTGGGAGCGATCAATATTCTTTAAGAACAATTATTGATTGACCCCATTCATGGACTTTGTAGGTCTGCTCACCACCAGGTAGATATAAAGTCGTGCTCCATTAAAAAAAAAATAATAATAATATTCATTTATTTTCTTATAACTAAAAAAAGATAATATTAGTAACAAAATTTCAAATGAGACTGGGGACTGAATTAGGCAAAAATAGCCTGTAACTCTGGTCCACACATCAATCTGTGAATTTTATAAAAAAAATGGACTTCTATCTATCAAGAATCCGATTTCACCAGGTAAATTTTGATCGCGTTTACGAAAACCAAGTTTAAAGACATAAACGATACGTTTAGTATTTTTAACAGATAAAAGCGACTTACTACTAGATGTATTTTAACTAAATATTTTCTTCTTTTGAAATGATAAAAACAAAACACATACCATTTTGTTAAAAAAAAACACATTCCCTCGTAGAATTATTTGACCTTGACAGTAACACTTCTTGAACGAGATTAAAGAGCTAAACGACGAATATCGGGCGTTCAGAAAGTAAACCGAGTTTAGCTTGAACTTTGTTAGTTTTATATTGGTGAAACGTAAAAAAGAGCTCTAAACTTGGTTAGACGATTAAACTCGGTTTAGCTAGAACTGATCGCGTTTAGTGTGAATAGTGAATTTGGCCCTAAGGGGGTAAAAACATAAACGATTTTTCGAGAAAGTTAATATAACAGTGGATTAGAAAGCGATAGTGAGAGCAACCAATGTGTTAAATTAAATAACAATGTATTAATCAATCCAAATCATAGACCTTTAGATCTGCTTACCATTAGATAAACTTTGTATTAGTACAAAGTCACATGCGTGCTCCTAAAAAAACAGTATTAGCGATTATCACTAGGGACTGAGGTTTGAAATATACGCAAGATTGTATTGTCTTCCACTGTACTTATCTATCATCCCCACCTACAAATTAAAATACTTGTTATGTAAAATAAACCGAACTTAATCTCTTCAAAATATTATTCATTTTTTACTGACAAATCGTCCCAGCGGTTTATCAAGGCTCTCGCGGCCTGTTTTGCATAAACCGCAAAGCTTGGTCACTATGTCAAATATATAAATAATATAAAACAGTTTCTTATCAGGTATATATTATATACTAGATGTGCCCCGCGGTTTTACTCGCGTTAAATATCAACCGTCGTATTAAGTTTGATATCTGTTCCTTTAAAGAAACCCTTATAGTGCCACTCCGGTGTTTGTAAAGCTGTCTGTCCACATCAAATATCTCGAAAAAAACTACTACTGGTCTAATTTATATGTGTAGATCTTGTTGACCCTAACTAATAGGGTATTATAGTTTCTTATTTCTCAGAAGTTATTGAACTGATTTTATTAAAAAACAAAGGTTTGTAGGACGTAGGTATTATCTCAAACATTGAAACTAAATTAATATAAGTAGGTACAGTAAACGGCAAGGTAATGGAATACCCCCATGCACTCTATGCCTTTGTATTAAGGGTCAATTTACTTTAAAAGCGTATACTTTACCTTGACGTTGACTCTACCAAATGGTTTAAAAAAATAAAAACAATTGAAAATCCTTCGCAAGCGAGTTTTTGCACTTGTCGTTTTTTTAACTCAACTTGAATGAAATGTCCGATTTGAATCATTTATATATATATATATGTAAAACAACCTCGAATACAAAGTTATTTATTTAGATAAGAATTAATACCAAGGTACTAATAACGTGGTCTAGTTTCTACTAGCATTTCTATATAGCTTTTCATACATAAATACATCTATAATATGTTACCGCGAACTTATTCATAGATATTAACGTTTTCTATAATCTGCATTAAGTACATTATTTTGTTCTATCATCAAAAGTTATCGCAGCGCACACGCACACCGCACAGCGATGTAAAGAAATTCATAGATATTTTTTACACCTTGGGTTACATTTTCGTAGTTTCCGTATGGATCCATAACATTTTTGAAAATAAAACTTTTGAAAATATCACTCAGTGATAATGTAGCAATCAATTAGTGAATTTTATTTTTAATCAGTCCAGTAGATCTAGAGATACAACCTCACAAACTCATAAATTTAACCTCTTTATAATATTCGTATTTATTAATTTATCTTCACGCCAGGTTCTTTACGGGGTGGGGTAGGCAGAGACAACCGAGCACCACTTGTCTCTATCTCTACATACTTCTTTTGCCTCCTCCTCCAGTACTACTCTTCGCATACATACACGCCTATTTCGAAAACTTTTAATAACACCGATTTTTAAACTTTTTCAATTTTATCATGGTAAGTGTGTCCGGTCTCCCACCGCCACGTTTAACCTTCACCTTACTTTTATATATCTGGATCATCAGTCTTTCATCACTCATTCTTTCTACATGCCCAAACCGAAAGCGCAGCACGCCCTTACTCATTTTTATGCCTATACTTTTATAACGATATTTTTTTTTATAATATTAGTATATATAATATAATACATCTTACTTTATAATCTGTTTTATACTTACATACATATAATCACGGGTGCCTTACGGCGCCCGAGACCGCCTAGACGGCCCCAGGGTACCCAGCGGAGGGGTTTTAATCCCACCTCGTCGTAGCCGATGGTATGAGTCTACACCGAACAAGTGGCTAGCTCGTCACGATGTTTTGAATAGACTCAATAACCCATCTATAAACAGTTTCACAACTTGGTATAGCGAGACCCGGACCGACAGCTTAACGTGCTCTCCGAGGTACTATAGTGGTGTTGTCAAACAAATGTACATATTTTTTTTAATTAAGTGTTTTTAAGTCTAAGGTCTAACCAACTCGGCCACCACGTATATCTCATATCATGTATGTTTTATAGGTAGTTCGAAATAATTTTAACTTTTTATTTTTTCGAATGAAACTTGTAGGAATAAAGAATAAGGTACCAGAGGGTGATCTTATCATCACCCTCTGGTACCTGGCCCACCTTTTTATACATCGCATTATCTATTATTTTCTTAAAAATAATTACTTTATAACTCTTTGTTGCCCCGTAATTAATATAATAATATAAACAAAAAAATTGTACTAGATAAAGCCCGGATTGTTTTAAGACCCAAGCGTTTTTATTTTACTTTTCGAAAAAACATGAAACGAATATAAATAATTTATTGGATGCATTTAAATGTAAACACTTATCAATTTATTCTTATATTAGGTAGGGTAGACCGGGTACAGATGTACCATTTTATCTTTAAGGTTAAATTGTGAGATAACTGTTAATATTTAGGCAATAGTGTCAATACTTAATGATACTTAGCTTATTTGGCTACAAGTTAGCATTATCTACGTATCTAAAGAAACAATACAATAATATATATTTGCGTTTAAACAGAACGGGAGAATTGGTACAAATGTCCCCTACGCTGGGGTCAACTTGAAGAAACGAAAATCAATGTTTTAAATAGAAATATGTAATTTTTTAAATGGTTACATCTCAACAAAACATATAGTAATTTAAGTAAAAACTGAACACAACTAAAATTCGCAAATTTAATGAAGATAAAATTTTAAAACATAAAACCGGATTTCCCTCTTTAAACAACAAAATCTAAATTAAAGACTATAAAATGTGGTTCTTTAAGCCTTATGAGCTACATTTTTATACTTATAATTCTAATAATCAGTCAAAAATAACGTAAATTGTTAATTAACATATTATATGGAAAATCACGTGGTACAATTGTCCTTGTGGTACTACTATCCCCTGATACAATTATCCTTACAAAGTATCAATATTTTTAATTAGCTGAATATTCTTTATGTTTCAAGAATGACCATTAGCTAAACAGTCCTAAGTTTTCATTATGATAACATTTTCATTGTTCGTGGCCATATTTTAGTATGTTCCACCCTGAATAGAAATAAATAAACCGTCAACATAGCGATGTGTACATTGCGTTAAAGGGGTTAATTGTACCGCGGGTACAGTTTGTACCGTTACAACCATCCCCGAAAAATTGATACAATTATCCCCTCTAGGTCATTTTGTCGAAATGGCTAAAATTCTCGTGTATTTGAGCTCAACACTACACAAATACGATTACAATATAATGCCAACAATTTTACAAAACTTTTAAACTGACACGGAGTACATAATAATGCTTTAATGTTCTGTTATGATTAAAAATAATAGATCGAAAAAACTTATTTTGGAGGCCTCAAAAATTCTCTTCGCCGTCACAAGCTTTCTCGTCTAGCTGCGTTCATGCGAGTTTAGAGCTTAGTTTTAGAGATATTCGCGATGCTACTACCGTACCCGGTCTACCCTATATTATATAATTTATTATGCGCTGTATGCCGTGCTGATGTTGATGTGTGATAATTACAGTGCCAGTGTAAATATAATTATAGCGTAATTACAGTGTTAGTGTAAGTTTAATTTTAATATTATACACGCCATCGGGTGGTAGAATATGTAGGATCAAGCAAACAACATATACCCATATTCTATTTATTATTTAATATTATTATTATCCGCGCCTTTTAATATTAATAATATAATAAGAAATATTATGGATTATACTGGATTGGTCATCGATGTGGTATTACGTTTCTCCTAATAATCAATAATATTACACTACCGTAAATCACTATTTTTTAAATGGGCCTTACTAACTCTTGGCCTTATTACCCTCTGGAACCTTAGAAAAATTTGCTGATTAACATCACACGAAATGTATTATATAATATACCTACTTGTACATATAAATTGTAACAGGTTTTCCTTAGTGGGGAGGGTAAACTAAAACACAATGCAAAATCTATTTAAAACAATAATTTATTTGTTGAAAATTTGGAAGTTTAGTTTATAATTATCAAATTATGCATTAACTTAATTGGGGAGTTTAGATCAAATTATAAAAGTGGATAATATTTAACACATACTAGTATCCAGTACTTAGAATTAATAAAACTTGCAAAATTTACTAAAAATGTGAATACGAGGGAATAACTTAATTGGGAAGTTTGGATCAGTAATGGTTTAACTATAATATGATAAACAATTATTATCTAACACAGTTAAATAATAAAACAAATAGCTTAATTTACTAAAGAACTCTCCGGCTTATATAAGAGTAGGTACCCACACTTTTACATAGTAGTCCCTACTAAATAACAGTAGTAGTACACAATTAAAAATTTACAAAAAAGAAAACAATAGTAATATAAAAAAAAAAAAACGGCTATACCTCGGGTTCAAGTTTTCGTTTGGGCAGGTTTGGGTAAATGCACCTTCAAGTGGGTACGCACCTCCAAGTAGGTAATCGCACCCTCAACCAATTTCACTTCACGAGGGTGAAGTATGGAGACGTCGCAACTACGCGACTCAAACTTAGAGCTTATATCAGTCCCAACTTCTCGGCATTAATCGCGCTGACTCCACTTCCAAACTGCTCCCAAGCCAGAAGTGGATGGTACAAAAAAAAAACCCCTTCTCGAAGGGGTCGGAACAAACGGTGATGTTGGCGAACACTGTAGTTCAAACAAAAATCAAACTACTTAATAATCGACATGTAACAAAAAGGCAGAATTCTGGACATACGACACAGAATCGACAAAACAATATAAAACTATATTAAATGTTATTTAGATCAATCTAAAACTGCTCCATTACATTTCCTCTTCAAAAAGATCTCCTACCCTCATTCGAAAAAAGTGCCTGAACCCTATTGATAGTTGCCTGATTGACTGATAATGAACTTAATAAATATCATAATTATAATTTTTAGATAAAAAGCTTGTAAATATAAAACAAATACTTTAAAATTATTTTACTATAAATAAAAAATCATAAACAAAGACAAAAAATTGGAATATCACCATTGCCAAAGTCCGTTTAGAAAAAAAGAACTGTGACAATAAAAAAAATGTTATTAGGTTGGGTTAATATTTATAAGTTTATTATTATTAGATCATTAGTGAATTAATATTAATTTTAAATATATTGATTGACATTTTGAGGTGGATTAGTTATCCCCTGAATGCTACCAAAAGTCAAAATATGAAGTTTTGTATGATCCAAACCCTGGTAAAGTATTTTTATACAAACAACCCTTTTTACATGTTACAGTACACCCCCACCCGAGGAAGAATTTATGTAATAAATTCTTTAGGACGTCCTCGTCCGAAAATAATACACTTTCATAAAAAAAAAATCATTTTACCTGGAGTAACATTAAGTAAATCTAATAAAACAAACATTTAGGATTTATTGCAGCGAAAAAATTTTAGACAACCAGGCAACCAATGGGGCTGAATGTAAGCATTTTATAAACTAATCAGAAATATCCTCCTTCAAGTCTTTTATGTGCCATTTCCCAATATGTTTGCCTGCTTCATTCTCTAACTCGTATACTAACGGCGAGAGTTTTCTAATGACTTTGCAACGTTCAAACTTTGGAGCCAATTTACTTGTGAAGTATTTCTTCGCATCGCTTTGTTTGTAGGAACGCTTCCAAACATACTCTCCGACCTCAAAAACAATATCCCTACGACGACTATTATAATGTCTAGCATTCCTGTCATGTACTCTCTTCAAGTGAGTATGCACCTGATGGAAAACGTCTTTTGAAACACCTAAGTTAGTCACGTAATCAGATCTAGAGGCAAAGTTCAATTCGTCTAAACTCTGGGTGGAAAGATAACATCTTCCGTCAGTAACCGCCTCTCGACCATGAACCAGCATGAACGGAGAAAACTTTGTAGACTCATTCACGGAGGAATTGAGTGCAAACTGAATTCGGTATATGTTAATATCCCAAGTGCGCTGGTCATTACCAATCAAAGTAGATATAGCTGTGATAACGGTACGGTTATAACGCTCGACGGTATTTATCTGCGGGCAATAGATAGGAGTTAAATGAATTTGGGGAATGCTGAATTTCTTAAACAAGTTTTGAACCTCGCTCCCGGTAAACTGAGATCCGTTGTCAGCGATGACCGTTTGAGGGATACCATGTACCATAAAGACATGATTTTCCAAGCGGTCAGCTATGACCTTGCCGCTAGCTCTTCTAAGAGGAAAGAAAAGGCAGTACTTAGAAAAGCAGCAAACCACCACAAGTATATACGTGTTTTGCAATCTAGAGAGCGGCAAAGGCCCGACCAAATCAAAGCTAATGCATTGAAACGGACGTACACAAGTCTTCGGGCTCCCCATCAATCCAGGCGGGGATTTCGTGGGGTGTTTGTAAGATTTACAAATGCCACAGTTATTTACAAAACTAACAGTATCACGGTACATGCTAGGCCAAAAATATCTGAGACGAAGGCGTTGATACGTTTTAGCAATTCCCAAATGTGCAGCGGTTTCGCTGGAATGGTTGTCCGTCAGTACGACTGGAATGCGTTCAGACGGGACTACCTCTTTCCATTCAAAATCACTAGTGAGGCTATTACGACTCCTAGAGAAACGAAAAAAATTGTTTTCGATTACTTGGAAGTTCGGACAAGAACGAGGGTTGGTTTTACAGCGGTTAATAACATTGAGATACCACGGGTCAGCAGTGGTTATCTCCATTGTTGACACCGGAACCGAGCGGGATAATGCGTCTGGCACGGTGTTATCAACTCCTCGTCTGTGTTCAATAGTGAAGTTGTAAGGTGATAAACGACAACCCCACCTCTCAAGGCGACCCGTAGGGTTCTTTAAATTTAAAAACCATTTCAAACTCGCATGATCAGTGACAATTCGGAATGGGTTCTTACAACCCTCCAGGTAAGCACGATAATGTTCTACCACAAACACTACGGCTAGAGCTTCCCTTTCTGTAGCCGAATAGTTACGTTCTTGCGCGGTAAGTGAACGACTACAGTAGGCTACGGGATGCTCTAGGCCTTCAAGTTCCTGCGTTAAGGTTCCACCAATACCAAAACGTGAGGCATCGCAATGCACGGAAAATGGCTGAGTGAAATCCGGACAAGCTAACACAGGCGCTGTAGTTAAGGAAGTCTTGAGAAGGTTAAAAGAATATTCAGCTTCTAAAGACCAGAAAAAAGGGGGTGCCGCTTTCTTAGTGGAGGTTAAAGCATTTAAAGGCCCTGCTATCTGGCTAAAGTTTTTTATAAATCTCCGATAATATGAAGCTGTACCCAAAAAGCGTTTCACATCTTTCCGACACGTGGGAGTAGGGAACTCCAAGATTGCGTTAAT
This sequence comes from Monopis laevigella, assembly GCA_947458855.1. Lineage (NCBI taxonomy): Eukaryota > Metazoa > Arthropoda > Insecta > Lepidoptera > Tineidae > Monopis > Monopis laevigella. The sequence goes on along the minus strand of OX381583.1, from coordinate 15,358,360 downwards.
CTTATCAGGGTCTGTACGAAGACCATGCTCATCCACAACATAGCCTAAATATTTCAATTGTTTTCTAAAGAAACAACACTTAGATGAATTAATCGTAAGTTTTGCTGACTTTAAATGTTCAAAGACAACACCTAATAACTGTAAATGTTCGGAAAAGGTGCTGGAAATGATAATTATATCATCCAAGTAAATAAAAATATTGCTTGCAAACTCTGGTCCAAATAGGGAATCCATTAACCGTTGTTGGGTAGCTGGTGCCGAAGTCAATCCAAAACACATCACTTTGAATTGGAACAACCCACGACCCGGAACAGTAAACGCTGTCTTCTCTTTGGAGCTGTTCTCCAGAGGAATTTGCCAGAAAGCGGCTTTTAGATCAATTGACGATAGGAATCTAGCTTCCCTAAGCTGGTCTAAAATATTATGGATGTATGGCAAAGGATAGGCATCATGCTTAGAAACTTCGTTTAGTTTTCGGCTGTCCAAACAAAAACGTAGCTCACCATTTGACTTGGGTACCATGGTAACTGGATTGTTCCATGGGCTACAGCTGGGTTCTACGATGTCTTCTTGAAGCATCTCATCAAGTTGTTTATTGAGCTCAGCCAATTTAGGTGGAGACATAATATAGTATCTTTGTTTAATAGGCAAAGAATTACCAGTGTAAATAACATGGTGTAACAAGTGGGTTCGACCGATGCCACATTTTTCCGCAGATATCAACTCAAACTTCTCAATCACAGAATTAGCTTCAAGCTTCTGGAACGAAGAGAGAAAATCAAAAGATTGCAAGGATCTTACCTCGTTAACTTCGATCGCCGCGGGGTCTCGCTCGTTGTTATCCAACAACGCCAATACGTCCGGGGCAACATTGAAGGCTTTCCAAAAATTTATGCCTAGTAAAAGAGATGTAGTTATTTGGGGAATCAAATAAAACTCGACCATCTCGGTTTGACCGTTGACTGTAATTGGTAATGAAATGCTACCGATTACAGAAGCTGGGGATCCATTAGCAGTCTCCACAAAAGATAAATTGGAAGATTGATTGAAATTGGGAAGACTCTGAAATCTATTACAAGTTTTCCCACCTAAAATAGAAATCTGTGAACCTGAATCGAGTAAACCTCGAAATACAGATTCATGAATTACAACATTTATATAAGGACGTCGATCATTATGAGAAATTTCGTGAACTAGCGGAATAGTCTTAGGCGACATGTATTTATTAACATACAACAACCATTGTTGCCATTCAGCATCAGGGACCTTTCTCCCTGTAGATTTACACTTAGGTTTTTCGACCTTCTTCTTCCGATAGTTCACCCTTATTCGTTTTTTGAAGTGGATGGGTTACATTGAGGACAATCAACAAGCGTAACATCTTTCAAACCACAACGGTAACAAATTTTAATAAAAGGAGCGGTACAATCTGATAAAGAATGACCTTCAACTCGACATCTAACACAAAACTTAGGTTTAACTGCGGCAGTAACGGTTACTGGAGATTTTGACGTTTTGTAAGCCAAATCTTTGGCTAACAATTCGGTAGCCTTTGGTGGCTCCACAAAGCGACGGCTCTGCTGCCGAGCATTCTCTAGCAAACGACACTTATGCTTAAGTTCCGACCAAGAAGAAATTGGGCACAAAGCTAACTGGTTAATATAGAAAGGTCTTATGTTATTGTACACTATGCTTAGTTTCTCCTCCTCCGGAAGAGGCTTACTCAGCCTTTTAAAATAATTTTACATTATGCTAAGGTAAGTAACAATTGATTCTTCCGCACCCTGGGTGCGGTTCCTAATTTCTGAAAGCAGAATGGAATCATAATTATAGGGGAGATAATCCTCAAACAACGATTTTATGAGCTCTATCCAACTGGTAACAGTTGACTGTATGCTACGATACCAGAGAAGAGCATCCTCAGTAAATAATTCTACCGCAGAACAAAAAATTTTATCATGAGTGATATTGCGCGATATACAAAGTTCCTCTAAGCGGCCTACAAAAGCTTTTACACAACCTTTACTATTAAATTTTATATTCAACGAATTTACATTCTGATTTCGATCACATGAAACATTTATGATATTATTGGAGGTAGGTACCAAAGTTTCTTCAACCCTTAGGGAAGTTCTAAATTTTAAATGTAAATTGTCAAGTTTTAAAAGATAGGAATTTAATTTAATATTCAAACCTTGAAGTAATTCAGATTCAGGAACCCTAGAATCTTATCGGGAAAGACGATGAAATAGGTGATGAGCCAGAGCTTGGAATCGGTTTAATTGTTTTAACGTAACCGGTTTTTCCACTACCAACCTGGACAATTCTTCGAGCTTACGTTGTACCTGCTCCAATTCTAACTTAATATCACCTTCAAATGCGGCTATGTCATCGGAAGTTATTTCCTTTGAGAGCGTTCGAATTTGAGATCGCAACCCGGCCACGGTTTCTACTGGAGTTGCATCCCTTATAGAGACTTCATAAGTTAATTCATCCTTTAGCAGCAGGTTGAAAGAAATAGGCCTCTCCTCCATGTTTAAAAACTAAATACGTACACGAAAAAGTAAATAACCTAAAACGAAAAATTACTGATCCAACTTTTGGTCGAGCGATAGACCGATCAAAAGAAATTTACATTTACTCCCCAAAAGAGTCCCTGTTCGGGCGCCAAATTGTAACAGGTTTTCCTTAGTGGGGAGGGTAAACTAAAACACAATGCAAAATCTATTTAAAACAATAATTTATTTGTTGAAAATTTGGAAGTTTAGTTTATAATTATCAAATTATGCATTAACTTAATTGGGGAGTTTACATCAAATTATAAAAGTGGATAATATTTAACACATACTATTATCCAGTACTTAGAATTAATAAAACTTGCAAAATTTACTAAAAATGTGAATACGAGGGAATAACTTAATTGGGAAGTTTGGATCAGTAATGGTTTAACTATAATATGATAAACACTTATTATCTAACACACTTAAATAATAAAACAAATAGCTTAATTTACTAAAGAACTCTCCGGCTTATATAAGAGTAGGTACCCACACTTTTACATAGTAGTCCCTACTAAATAGTAGTAGTAGTACACAATTAAAAATTTACAAAAAAGAAAACAATAGTAATATAAAAAAAAAAAAAACGGCGATACCTCGGGTCAGTTTTCGTTTGGGCAGGTTTGGGTAAATGTACCTTCAAGTGGGTACGCACCTCCAAGTAGGTAATCGCACCCTCAACCAATTTCACTTCACGAGGGTGAAGTATGGAGACGTCGCAACTACGCGACTCAAACTTAGAGCTTATATCAGTCCCAACTTCTCGGCGTTAATCGCGCTGACTCCACTTCCAAACTGCTCCCAAGCCAGAAGTGGATGGTACAAAAAAAAAACCCCTTCTCGAAGGGGTCGGAACAAACGGTGATGTTGGCGAACACTGTAGTTCAAACAAAAATCAAACTACTTAATAATCGACATGTAACAAAAAGGCAGAATTCTGGACATACGACACAGAATCGACAAAACAATATAAAACTATATTAAATGTTATTTAGATCAATCTAAAACTGCTCCATTACATTTCCTCTTCAAAAAGATCTCCTACCCTCATTCGAAAAAAGTGCCTGAACCCTATTGATAGTTGCCTGATTGACTGATAATGAACTTAATAAATATCATAATTATAATTTTTAGATAAAAAGCTTGTAAATATAAAACAAATACTTTAAAATTATTTTACTATAAATAAAAAATCATAAACAAAGACAAAAAATTGGAATATCACCATTGCCAAAGTCCGTTTAGAAAAAAAGAACTGTGACAATAAAAAAAATGTTATTAGGTTGGGTTAATATTTATAAGTTTATTATTATTAGATCATTAGTGAATTAATATTAATTTTAAATATATTGATTGACATTTTGAGGTGGATTAGTTATCCCCTGAATGCTACCAAAAGTGAAAATATGAAGTTTTGTATGATCCAAACCCCGGTAAAGTATTTTTATACAAACAACCCTTTTTACATGTTACAAAATAATAAAAAATATCCCTAATACTGGCAGGTAAATTAATTACAATTATCTAATAATTTCATAAAAGTTCTCCATGAAATAAAAAAGCCCGTTTGGTTTAATATTAATTATTTTAAATTTTATCCAGAAAAAGAAAAACTTTGTAGGTAGTAAGTAGGGGTGGCTCCCACTTTAATATAAAAAAAAATAGGAAAAAGATTTTTTTTTAATAATAACGTTGGGTATTACGTAAGCCATAAAGCGGCCTTAAAAGCTAAAAGATAATGAAAAGCGTAATTCTACAATTGCTTTATTTGTTGCTCATAAAGCTGCTGCTCGGTTACGCGCAAGTTCTTGTTGTAGGTACCTCAATTCTTGAGAGTGAAGCTTTGTGCCCGAACTTACTCATATTGCCTTTCTTTTATCTTTGGGCATAATTTATGCCTAAATTTATTCAAATTGAAACAGTATTTTTATTATTAGGTATGTAGATTGTAAAAGAATATTATATTTATTTGGTGTAACAAAATATAAATACATTTTTGTTTTGTATTTGTTATTGATCTGCATTTTAATTTTATTCTATAAAGCAACTTTGAGAGCTTGATATTTTTAAAATAAAAAATATACCTACTTAAATATTAAAAATATAAAATAAAATATTTAGGTGGGAGAACTTTACTAGGACCGACCTAGACCATCCGGTCGCGTTACCAGCTCCCATACATACGAAAAAACCGTCAAGTGACTACTAACTAGTCATGTTTCGGGTTTAGTTTGTGTGTTCACCGGTTTTCAGGGGACTACTGCATCGATTTCTTGTCAAGGTGGTAGTCTCATTTTTACAGAGTAATGAATTAATAATATATAAATTAGAAAATACTTTAATAAACTAATAACCGAGTTCAACTTTATAATTTAAGCAATAACTAAGTAATTATTAAGTTCTTGAAACATTCTATACTTTACGTTACGTGACATTCTAGTTAGGTATCAGCTAAGTTGAGGTTTCATTCAAAAAAAGAATACACCGAATTTTCACAATTTCTACGTTTTATTTTTTTCAGAAGCAAATGATGAAAAGAAAAGGTCAATGTATTTCAGCCCTAAAATTATTCAGTCTTTGGTCTTAATTTAAACTACGATTAACATTCCGCTAACAAACCGACTGAAATCGGTTGTTCTTTGAATACAAATGTCCGCAACCAAAACTGTAATTTTTCTCACTTATATTTCTACTTTACAAAGCCTATAGTTGATTACTGTGACTAGCTGGTCACTTGTTTGGTGTAGATTAAAAATATTTAGGTGTGAGGGTCGAGTCTTTTATAACTTCACTATCCTATCATCATCATTATACCAGCCTTTCATGCGTCCACTGCTGGACATAGGCCTCCCCCAAGGATCGCCACAACGACCGGTTCTGCGCTGCCTACAGCCGTCGGTTTCCCGCGACCTTTTTAAGGTCGTCGGTCCATCTTGTGGGGGGCCTGCCTCTGCTGCGTCCTCCAGCACGCGGTCGCCACTCGAGAACCCCCACTATCCCATACAGTTAAAAACCACCCAAGTTTCGGTTTTAGTTTGTGAGGTAAAGCAGCGAGGATATTAAAATAGACTCGTAGGTAATTCATAACCGCATCATTTAGCCTACATAGTGGGAGCGATCAATGTTATTAAACAACAATGTATTGATTGTTCATGTACTTTGTAGGTCTGCTTACTATTAGGTAGATACAGACCCAGATTAAGAGGAGCGCCTGAGGAGGCTCTTCGATGCTCATGCTGATTCAACTACAACTTATAACCTTAGCTTAACCTTTTATTAACCTTTTTTTTTGCCGCGCATGATGGTGGTAACGCTTTCATACATGTATACTCGTATGTAAACCTTCCCCCCGCCTCCAATAAGAGAAAAGCATGTATTATATTATACCTAGAATGTAGGCACCAAAACGACTTTCTTGCGATAACTTTTTGCTACGTCTAAACTTTAATGGGTTTAAAAAAATCATTTTATTATAATAAAATGATTATATAAATATAATAACCCATGAAGTACCTTTTCTTCTTTAATTTTCTTTCTTGATTTTTTATCTATACTAATACTAATAATAATAATATAATAAAGAGGAAAGATTTGTATTTTTGTATGTTTGTATGTTTGTAATGAATAAACTCAAAAACTACTGGACCGATTGCAATAATTTTTTCACCATTAGAAAGCTGCATTATTCAGAAGTAACATAGGCTATATAATATCACGCTAGGTCCTATAGGTGTGGAGCAGTAACCAAAAATGTTTTAAAAACGGGGGAAAAGTATCGTTTCTGAGGCCTTCCGTGGCGTGCGCTGAGCATATAGTTAAAGTTATACAAACCTGTGCGAAGCCGGGACGGGCCGCTAGTAGGAAATATTTTAATACAAGGGATTTATAGCGATTTTTTTTGGATTTCATCAGTTGATTTTTTTTTTCCTATACCAAACTTTAACAAAATGAAAACGTACGAGCCTAGATATCCGTCATATTTATAACGCCCCCAAAAATAAAAATAAAATATGAATGTATTGGTAACAGTAACGACTTGTTATGCTCAAATATATGTATTATAGAACCTTTTAGAAAGAAGCTCTGACGTCATATCAATTAGCTATAAATACCGTCCTCGCGATGGCACATTTGTAGGTATTCGTAACTAATAAGTAGTCTGTAGTTTATTATAATAAAAGTTGTTAAATAAAGTGTTGCGTGTTTTTTTTAAAGGACTAACAGGGCCGGCTCTTAACAAATTGGTGTCAGAAGTGGGATGCTGCAAAAGCATGTTCATTTGTGAGATCGCGCAGCAACTCGAGCCTCTCTGTGTTATAAAGTTCCTAAAACCACTAAGTAAACAACTGAGAAAACCACTAAGTAAACCACTTACTTGTTGTTTTCTAAGTGGTTTACTTAGTGGTTTACTAAGTAGTTTACTAAGTGGTTTGCTTAGTGGTTTAATACGTAGTTTACTAAGTGGTTTGCTTAGTGGTTTACTATGTATGTCGTTTACTAAATAGTTTACTAAGTGGATTACAAAATCGTTTACTAAGTAGTTTTTTTAGTGGTCTACTAAGTCGTTTACTAATTAGTTTACTTAGTGGTCTACCAAGTTGTTTGCCAAATGGTTTACTAAGTTGTTTACTAAATGTTTTACTTAGTGGTTTACTAAGTCGATTGACTTAGTAAACGACTAAGTGAAAGACTTAATATACCATTAAGTAAACTTAGTAAACCACTAAGTAAACCACTAAGTAAACCACTAAGTGGGTTACTAAGTGATTTACTTTGAGGTTAACTTAGTGGTTTACTAAGTCGTTTACTTAGTGGTTTACTAATTTGATTTGACTACTGTGTAGTTTACTTAGTAAACCACTAAGTAAACAACTTAGAAAACCACTAAGTAAACAACTTAGAAAACCACTAAGTAAACAACTTAGAAAACCACTAAGTAAACAACTTAGAAAACTACTAAGTAAACCACTTACTTGTCGTTTACTAAGTAAACTACACAGTAATCAGAACAACTTAGTAAACCACTAAGTTAACCACTTTCTTGTCGTAAATGACATTGTAATCGACTAAGTGAACGACTTAATAAACCTCTAAGTAAACCACATAAATGTCCTGGCGATCCGTCCGAGGGACAGGGCACATTTGTATTCGTAGACAATAAGTAGTCTGTAGTTTATATAATAAAGGTGTTAAATAAAGTGTTGCGTGTTTATTTTTAAAAAGAACTAACAGGCCCGGCTTCTAACAGACCAAAAGGTTGTAACTGTACCTATGGGAAATCTTTGATCAGACGCTCCTCTTAAGGCGTGGAAATAAAAGTACCGCTGGGTAATCTGAGGCGGTTATTCCCAGTCGTCACTTCACTACCTGCTTTCTTCCTACCAGCGACACATCGGGAAAAAATACCAATTGTGTGTTTTAAGTCTAAGGTCTAACCAACTCTGCTACCACGTATTAAGTAAATTATGTTTACTGATGGTTACTTTTGTCAGATGCTATTTAATGTAAATGTCAGTGTTATACGGTAGGTCAGAATTTGGTTCCGCAGATTGTAGTAAGGCGAAATGTCATAATAAATTCTCCTTTTTAATTAAGTTTTACTTCATTATGTCTCAAACGTATTAACTATACTTTGTTGCTGAACCTAACTAATTCCTGTTAGGAATTAAATTAAATGAACCCGAGCTTTATTTGTCTAGATTTCTTGTTTATTTTGGGTATTTTTTCACCTTTTACCTTCACGGAAATTGACGTCAAATAGAAAAAGGGATTAGATAGGTATTAATAAAACATTGAATAATACAGAATTTCTTTGACTGCAATGCATAATGGTATTCATGACCTGAATTTATAACACAAGCATTGTGGACAGACTTTTAATAATGCCTTTCTTATTATATTCCTATTTAATTTCGCGTACCTTTAAAGTTTAGGATCACAATTTTTTTTTACCTTTACTTATGTAGTTATATTGGGAGCCGCCTTAAGACCTAAAATCGACCTTTTCAAACGTGAGAACAAGATGGCCGTCTCTTCAATACTAATATTATATAAAAAAATATTTTTTTGTTATAGACAAAACTCAAAATATAGGTACTGACCCGATTTAAATTAAGAAGCGGCCCCAGCCTAGTGGTTAAGTCACTGCGCAACTGACAACAAGGTTAATTTAAGCAGATGACAATAAGGCCGGACCTGGGCCGCTTTATACAACGAGGCTGTACGGTTATAGACACCGCAACAAGCTCGCCACTTGTTAGGTGTTGCCTTAGAATACCATCGGCGAAATAAGGACGTGTTAACCTCTCCGCTGGGTACCCTGAGGCCGTTTCAACAGTTTTCGGTATAGGTGTTGTGATATATATCCCGTGATAGTATTTATTATTTAAAATAAAATTTCACCAATAGAAAGCTCTATTATTCTATTATCAGCGAGTAACATGTACCAATTACTAACCTTGGGGAACAGCTACCTAGTGAGTAATAAAGTAATAATATAATAGGTAAGCTAAAGTATTAGGGTTTTCTTCAATCAAAGTGGAATAAAAGAAAGAATTTATATTTAGATAGAATTGGCCGATATCCAAAGTCGGCGGAATAGTGACCAATCCATGAAACGTGCTCACCTTGAAAACCATCCTACAGACATCTTTCTGGGCGAAAATTTCAGAAAAAGATTTTCAATTTCCTTTAACCATGCGTCTTAAAAAATAGCCTTTGTGCTGTATTAATTTTACGAAGTTTTTGATGTGGAATGAAACAACTGAACTTTATTTTATAAAATAATTTCGTGAGAATTATAAAGACGGTTTAATGCAGTTTGTAGATGATTCATAAAAGCTTATGTCCTTGAAAAATATTTTAGTTAATTTTTATTGTTTTTTTTTAGCAAAAAATAGCAATATAATTCTATATACAACCTTATAGAAGGTATTTTTAGCAACAAAAATAAAATATATGAAATTCAAAGTACAAAATTTTACAGGTTCTGGGGACTCCTATTAAGTATTTTAATCCTTATTTCGGGAATCACCGCTCTTCACTCATACAAAGCAATTTAGGCCTCAGTGATACATATCTAATTAGGCTAGTTAATTTTAATAGTTATATCTATAGCATCAATAGTATACATTACTTTTGTTTTTATGTAATTATGGAAAAGTAGATTCTTATTTATTGTTACTTTTAAATGTTTATATGTAGTTATGGAAGAGTATTATACCTACTATTATGTTAAAATCTAATGATAGGTACTATTTGTTTTATGTAGCTATGGAAAGTTAATTTAATTTATGTTACCTATGTTTATTTATTGTTACTTTTGTTTATTTTATTTTACATAGTTATGGAAGAGTAAGGCCTTCTGACACAGGTATTGTTTATCTACTAGAAGGCCTTAAGCACTTTTTAAAATTTGTAACCTATTGAAATGAAATAAATGATTTATTTATTTATTATACATACGAGGTGGGATTAAAAAACCCCTCCGCTAGGTACCGTGGGGCCGTCTAAGCAGTCTCGGACGCCGTAAGGCACCCGTGATGATATGTATGTATGTATTTATTTATTTAAAATACTTTATTGCACAAAATTACAAAATAAAATTGTTCATAGGCGAACTTAATGCCTTAGGCATTTTCTACCAGCTAACCTTTGAGAGAGTGGAAGATTATGCATAGGGTGCAAAAGCAAATAAATAACAATTTAAAAGACATATAGCGAATAGTATATAAACTACTTAAATATTACATGTAAATACTTAAACATACATTTAATACATAATATACTACTTATATAAATCATACAATATAATACATATAGTACATATCAAAACAGAAAATGCTAAAGAAAAAATTGGCAGTTACTTATTCAGATAATGAGTGGTGAGTAGACGTTTAAATACACCGATGGTTGGAGCCTGTCTTATACACAGAGGAAGCAAATTCCATTGTCAGCAGCTGACACAGTAAAAGAATCGGAATATATGTATGTATCAATAGTATATGTAAAAATTATAAAACATTAGGTAATAGGCTTATGCTGATAATAATACAGTATATGTGTGTGTTAATATCTGTCATCTGTACATAAGAGTAGGAAATAAAATTATATAATCTATATTTAGAGATATCTAGTAAGTAAATAAAAATTAATAAATATTTAATGGTTTTAGAGTTTATCTTAAAAGGCAGTACTTATATGCAGGGTTTGTTTAAATAAGTATATAAAGTAGGATAGTTATATACATATGTGTATAAATATGTAGGATATTTTACGCATATTGCCACAAACTAAGCTTTTGGTTTTTACTTGTGTACCAGAAACAACCATTAAAACATCTAGAGGGCGTCTGTGTATAAGTAGATAACAAGCAATGACAAATTTCATGAGGGGTGACTGGAACCTGGTTGGCCGAGTGGTTGAGTATCTTGTCGCGAAAGAGGGGGCCGTGGGTTCGATTTTCACCCACCAGGAATTGTATCATTGCATTTTATAAAAAAAAATAACATAAAACAACTATAGTAATACATTTTATATCCACTCTAAAAGTCCATTCTGACATATTGAACACATTTTGACACAGTGAAATAATTTATGTCATTTGCCATTTTTTCGTAACATAATTACACTCGTTATTTTAAGCTCGGTAATAAGGTTAAATATTACCTAATTATATAATTTATTAAAGAGGTTAACACAATATTCTTTCTAGTAAAATATAAGAAATAAATACTTTTCGTAGTTTATTGTGTAGGTACTTTCCTTTTATATTTCCAAGAAAATAAAAGATATGAAAATGGGACGACATTTTTTACTATTAGACGTGTTTTTTATCCTACTGGTTTTGTTACTGAGTCTACATTATATTATATACATGATTCTTTCTCGCTATAAAATAATACCTTACTTATTTGTACTTGTTTTGTAAAAATAACACTATAATTGCTTACAATTAATTTGAATGATTCCTCGTACGGCCCACTTTTTTTGTCCCACTTTTATATTTACCTAATTTCCTTCCTCGTACAGCCCACTTTATTTACCTATTCATACGTCCCACATTTTTGTTTCAATAAAGTACAGACGAGAGCAAAAGTTATAATTTTGAGTAAATATTAATTATTTAAAAACAGTTGATCTAACTGTTGCCGCAACTTTTTGCGTGTGATATTTAAAAAAAAAATCGTGGTAAATAGATTAAACAAATTTTTTATTGATTCTGCCTGTAGGTTGATTTAGATAAAATATATGATAAATGTTACTCACAATAAAACATTGTATCTTTAGGTATTTTTTTTAATCCAATGATTGGCTTTTGATGTGAAATTTTACATTTCATTACTTATTCTTCTTCCAGTACTTTTTTTGCCTTATCCATACCAACATTATAAAGAGAGAAGATTTGTATTTTTATATTTTTGTTTGTAATCGGTCCAAAACTACTGGACCGATTTTTAAAAATCTGTCACTAATATAACGCTACTTTATCAGTGAGTAACATTGGCTATGTTTAATTAAGAAAAAAAAATTAGGGCGATATTACGCGATTTAAAGACATTTTTAGGTACTTTTTTTACGCCTTGGGTTACAATTTCGAAGTCTTTTTACGGATAACTTCGAAATTGCAACCCAAGGCGTAAAAAAAGTACCTAAAAATGTTTTAAATCGCGTGCGCTACGAAAACTGTTAATGATAGAACAAAATAATGTACTACAAATTTAGAGAACACATTAATGTCTACAAAACAGTTCGCGGTACCATATATCGAACTATTATAGTTATGTTACTATAACAACTTCTTTATGTATGAAAAGTTAATAGTAATGCCAGTATAAACTATACCACGTTATTAGTACCTTGGTACAAATCACTTTGTATTCGAGGTTGCTTCAGTACATAGGGATTACTTTTTTGAATTATTCAAATTGGATATTCCCCACACTCCACACTCTCTCGCGAAAGGTTTCGGTTGTTTTTATTTTCAAAAACTATTTACGTTTTGGTACCTACTTATAATAATTCAGATTCAATGTTTAAGTGAATACCTACAAATATTTTTTTTTCAATAACTTCTGATAAATAAGAACTTTAATACCCTATTAGATAGAGTCAACAAGATTTAGAATCTTAAAGTCTCCAATAGTTTTCGAAATATTTAATGTGCACAGTCAGATTTACCACCGGAGTTTCACTATAAGGGTTCCTTTGAAGGTATGTCAAACTTAATGTTTTCGTTAGAGACGAAAAAGGGTCGCGATACCGGAAACATGCCAGAACGGTTGAAATCTAACGCCAGTGAAACCGCGGGACATAGTTAGTCTTTAATGTACACGGACAGACTACGAATTTATTATAATATGTATTTATGTAAAATTTATTATATTTTAATGAATTAATAATATATTTATTTGGTAAAACCACAGACCTAATATCTTGCCGCCTGAAAAGGGCAACAGAGTATGCGAGTGAGAGCAATGAGCATGCAATAAAACAAGGTATCAATCATTTCGCACCCTGAAAGTAGACTACTACCTCAATGAAGGAATCTCCTGAAAACCGGTGGACCCACAAACTAAAACCGGAACATGACTAGGTCACTTGAAGTTTTTTGCATCTGTATGGGCGGTGACGTGACCGGTCGGTCAGCCTAACGACCTTCTAGAGACCTTTCTCCCACCTAGAATTTTATGTATAATTGAGGTCTCGCAACTAGTCAATTACTAGTTAGAATGTAATATGTAATCTGATACTGTATTATTTTAGGGTATTTCGGTGTATACCGGGAATATTCTGCTATCATTCATGAAAAATATTTTCACATTTCAGACATAGTAAGTAAATCTTTAACTTGACCCAAAATTATCAGTTTGTGGCTTGTGGTGTTGAAACTTCAGGAACTGTCGGTCACGAGGCAAAGAACTTTCCGTGACCTCGGGAAACTTGTAGTTTCTGAATATGGAGACCCCAAATGCCACAACTACTTATTGATATCCCATTTAAGGATTTCTTTTTAAAAGAACTCAACATCTGACCATGCATTCACCTGATGTTAAGCAGTATGCAATGTCCAGGAATGATAGCAACAAGCGGATGCATACAGGTGCACCGCTGGTTGCCATCATTATGCCGGCTTAAGATTATTATTATAATATTAATTTAAATAGATATATTTTATAATATTAAGCTTCGTTTAAAGGACTTTGAGGTTATAAGAGGAAGGAAACACGCAAGCTGGTAGAGCATTCCACATTTTAATAGTACGGCAGATGTATGAATCGCCAAAACGTTTAGTACGAGTTGGTACACACGCCACGGTATACATACACATTTTGCAACCAGTACGTGTTGTCCTGTAACGAAAAGGGGAAGGGGGAATAATATTGAAAAGCTCTTCAGAGCACTGTCCATGGTATAAGCGGTAAAATACGCTCTACCATGCCACATCCCTGCGAAGCTGCAACGGCTCCAAGGTTTTATTGAGCTTTTCGTCTCCAATAATTCAAGTCGCTCGCTTCTGCAGGGTATTGAGAGCAGATAAGAGATACTTGGCAGATCCGTCCCAAAGATGCGAGCAAAATTCCACACACGGTCGAATTCGAGCCTTATTATAGCATTATTCTTAACCTGGGTGTGAAAAACCGACGCACCTTATTTATGATGCCAAGTTTTTTTGAAGCTGTTTAATGCGGTGGTTAAGATCGGAACGTATATCTAAACCAAGGACATTAAGAGATGGTAAAAGCGATAGCTGGGTGCTCTGAAGAGAAGGAAAATGAGTAAAAGGGGATTTTTTCGCCGTCATTACACAACATTGTGTTTTGTTCGGTTTAAATTGGATCAAGTTTCTCGAACCCCAAGTCGAAACCTTTAGCCGGGTTTGATCCAACTCACTTACCAAAACCTTTCTTAATTCCTCTGTTTGGATGCGGCTAGGTGGACTTTGAGTAAGCTACGACTACCAGCAGGTCGAATGAGCAGCTCTTGCCCTATCCGTGAAATGTGTTCCTTTTCTGCCCGTTTAAACACCTTTTTGCAGACTTTGGAGGCCAGGTTATAGGCTGCTTTTAGGGAAGTGATGTTAAGGTCTTCACTAGAACGACCTTGGATCCGTTGTCGATACGCTAGATTTTTAGCTGCAACAGCTTTTGTAAATCACTGTTGTACCACGGTCTACTCCTCCCCTTGCTTGAATATAATATTCCATACCCAATAGTATCCCATCAGCAATTGAAGAAGCACACCTAGATGGATCCTTATCCTTAAAGCAGCTTACTTGGAAATATTCCCAAAGTCCTTCCCAATCCGCTGACGAATAGTGCCAGACATTTCGAGATATGCTACGTCGAGGTGGTGGAGAAGCATTTGGCACAGTCGTGGCAACTAAGCAATGATCTGATCCACCCAGCGGGCTTAATACAGAAACATTGTAATTTGTGGGCTGATTCGTCAGGAAAAGGTCTAACTTTGTAGGTGCATGGTTGACCACGTCTGGTATCCGGGTCGTTTGGTCTACGAGTTGGGTCAATCCATGGGAAATCCGGACCGATTTGCCGGCACGACAAACCACTCCGAGATGAGATTATGCGCCACATGATGGGGCAGCCCCTCTCGTGGCGGTTAACCTAGAGCGGGCCCCTATACTGTGCAGCGGGCAGCCAGCGTAAAAACTACGGGTCTCCCTGTCTGACATGTCGATACAATCCCTTCCAAGTATGCGGGATATTCAACCCTTAGCCCTCTGCCCGCGCAAGCAATGTGCCACAGGCTGGTTGTCCACCGATTGACTCCGAAACACGATGAAGCTCGCTTGACGGGCTTTACATCGATGGATGGTGGTAGCTACCCAGGCGGTAAAGAACATAGTAGGAAGGACTTGATGTTTTACACCCCCCATTATACTCCAGAATGTTAGGTATTTTTAACCGACTTCTCCCTTTTTGTTGTACCTATTTCATTCTTAATTTTAAAGACGATTCTTCTAATCTACTGTAACAGTAGTTTGTTATTCCCATATAAAAATAATATATAATAGCTTCATCTATTATTTTTATATGGGAATAACAAATTACTGTTAATATTTACGGTTGATTATAGAAATTGGGGAATAGTTGTATATTTCTAAATCCACATAAGTTTTATTTGAAACTAGTTTAGAATAAAGTAATAGTTGTGGTTCATTTTTAGTGTTATCATTTAATTTTCAATAAAATATATATCTACTCGTATATTGGTCCACGTTATGTCATTTAGCATAGCGGTGAATTTTCATTTTTTTTTTAAATTGTAGAATAGAAAATCCGCCATTACTCTACTTTTATAGAAAAGTCTACAAATACTGTCAGTTTTACTACAGTCTACTCATTTGCGGTAGTTCAGTTCATCTTGGGTGGATGAATTCGGCCACCCAAGATAAACTGATATTTTGTTAGTCAGTTCATTTCAGTTCAGTTCAGTTGATCAGAGTTCATCTTGGGTGGAAGAAAACTTCCATCTAAGATGAACTCTGATCAAGATGATCTGTTGTCAATCGTTTTGCAATTGGCTTTGTAGGCAAAGGATGATTTGTGTCCCTAAAGGGGGTGACAAACGTGTGAGCAAGTACGCGTACTTGTGGCTCGACAACCTTACTCGCCCGTGTGTCATCTCGACGGTTTTTACGTTGTCGAGCCACAAGTACCTACGCGTAACCAACCGCCGAGTAAGTTCGTCGGCGATCCAACATGTTTGAAATTTTTACTTGTATGTTTTGCTTTCATGGGGTATTTAGCATTTATTCTTTGTAATTTTTAACCGGATTTTTTTTTAATGAGAAATTCGCATTACCGTGTGAGTAAGCTTGCGCGTGTGTCACCGCGTCGAGCCGTGAAAGTACGCGAACTTTAAAATGCGATTTTAAAGCTCGTACATCAGTCAGCCCCTTTACTTGACTTTATCTATAAATCAATTTATTACTTTCTATGCAAAAAGATTTAATGTCAAATAACTTATGATATTATTATCTCTCTGGATAGACTGGTTAATAAATTATTGGTTCTGTTGTTTTTAATATTGAAACCCTAAAACGTTTGTAAACATCGTCGTCATTACTATAAAAATACTTTTCATGGCTGAAAAATGAAATACTGCAAACAAACTGTAAAAGTCACCTACATTTTCATACGAATCTGCAAAGAAAGACTTGAAAGCTTTTCACATTTTCCTTCTACTCTAATCGTTTGTCCGCAAAATACTTTTAAATGCATTTTTAAACATGCATGAATGATGATCATTATATTAATTTTTTTCTGAAATAGTTCGATAATCTATTTTGTAAAAGTGCAATAGTGTTAAAACACTACCATGCATCTCAATATAATATAAATGTAGAAGTTATTATCTATAAACTATTTATATACTGATCAATGCGTATACATATTAGGAATTTCACTACATGTAATATATAAAATTCGCGTTTCACAGTATTTGTAACCAAACTCCTCCGAAACGGCCGATTTGATTGAATTTTGACCGATTTTTTTGTGTATATTCGGTAGGTCGTAAACTATTTTTTATACCCCTAAGTTTAAACTATTTTTTATACCCCCAAAAAATTTTTATTTTAACTATTAGACAATATTAATATTTTATTTTAAGGATTTGGCATTAAATACATATAACCCTTAATTTTCACCCTTCTACCACTAACCCCCATTTTTTAATAACGATATTAGTACTCTAATAATCTTCAACTGTCAGTGGTCGATATCTAACTGATCAATTATCAATCGATTATTTTTTTCTAAAATTATGTTTTTATTTGACAGATATATTTACTCATAGGTATATTTCTATTATGTAAAAAAAATACTAACCTTGATTTTTCTTAAAATAAATTTATATTTAAAAAATAATTACCTACTCACTATCTTCTCTATAAATAAAAATCAATGTTTGTACTCTATGCATTCCGAAATAATAGAAAAGTAAAACATTTAGGTTAAAAAATCTCCATATATAAAAAAGTGAATGAGTGCAAAGTGAGACAGAAACCCGTGCAAAGCCAGGACGGGCAGCAAGTATAAATATATAAACTAGTGATGATAATCTATAATTTTGTTTATTTGGTAAAATCTTATTATAAAAATACTACAATTAAACATCCTACATAAATAAAAACGCCGAAAAATATTATAAATAACAACTAAATAATCCTAAAAAAACAATAAATAATATTTACAAAAAACAGTATCTAATCCGCTTGGGTTTTTAAACCCAACTTATAAAACAAATTTTTAAATACTTTTGATGTTAATAAATAAAAAAAAAAGTAATTTTATTTTACAAGTTTTTGCAAACAGTTTCTACTATGGTCGCTATTAAGTAATTGTAAATAGGATTCAACCAATGGGATCGTTTTATTTTTAAAATAAACCTCTCTTATTGGTTGATTCCTGGCTATAGTTACTAGCGACTATAGCAGAATTGTTTGCAAAAACTTGTGATAGAGCTACTGTAGATGGAAAACGATAAAGAAGTTTAAGTGAGAGCGACTTTTAAAATAGCCCGCAGCGCTCTTTCTAATTTCATTAGAAACGTCTTCGCTGCAAGACCCGAAGAGAATAGTAATTTAAAATAAAAGTTCACTCACCCTTAATCGTGTAGATGTTAATATTTGCTTACAAGTTATGGGATGTATAATAGCAAAATATCTTTCTGTACATATTACTACGAGTATAAATATAGAGGCCGTGTAGCTCAGCGAATGCACGAACTGATACATCTTGCACAAGAAGTCGCCAAACACCCAGCTGAAACAAAAGAAACTCGTTCATTCCCACTAGTTTTACTGCTTAGTCCAACCGTTTAACTACTGGGACTTTTTTCCCACTAGTTCAACAGACTGCTATTTTATTTGCAGTGATTTTATTTTAGTAATATGCGGTTTTATTGAGGTTGCTTCGTAGTTTTAGTAGTTTGTAGACTCAAAATTTATTGGCTACCATGGCGTGGAAATAGAACCCTTTACTTTAAGTCCGTCTAGCTAGGCAATTGCATCCCTGATGGTATTTTTTGACTCAGAAAAAGGATAAAATAAATATATGAAAACAAAACTCGACTCTTATATTATTCCTTTATAATTTTAACTTTTATTTATGGTCATTGACACTTAGTGGTAGTAAACGAGCTTTTAAAAGTGCTACATTGAAACATCCAAAAAAATACTTAAGAATGTGGTTACATGAAAAATGCTTTGAAAGAATTATTTAAACTGCAAGTGGACATAATACATAATTTCTCAACATGGAATTCAGATTATTAATATCTTATCATAGTTCATTAATGTCATGTTTGTTTTTAAGTTAATTGTGGTATCATTATATGTACTTTAATGTGTTTTTTAAATATATATTTTGTAAATTCACATACCGTAACTGGTGGAAAGGTCAAAGAAAAAATGTATCACCAACTATGTACCTTATTCCGTGAATAAAGATTCATTCGTTAATTTATCTTAAATCAGTTACCAAATCTAGTATCATCAATTTGATAGACGCACTTTCACACACTCATGCATGCATGCAAGGCCGTATATTTGTGTTGTCTAGACATTTACATCTTGTTTTTTACTATTTTTTTTTGACACTGAGCGAGATTTCTGAAACTGGCCTAAGCTGCACTGTGTAATGGCCCAATTGGCCCATACATAAGTATACCACAGCATGCATGCAAACAAACACACATACACAAACATACGAAAATACGTAGACATACACATTACCAATTTTACTATTTAAAAATAAACATCAAAGAAATGCAACGACAATTTTTGAAAGACAATTATCAGTTGTCTTAATATTGTATTTTTAATTTTTTGCTGTTGATTTTCCACCTATAAATAAAAAAATATAAGGACGGTTTAAGCTTTACTATTACTAAGGAAAGCCTATCCAAATGTGTACACACTTTTGAACACCATTTTGGTAAAATGGGGTAAATGGTTGACAAATCATTTGATTTTAGCACCTAGTTAATATAGGCCTTCAATATTCATTGAAGGCCTTGGGAACTTTATTAAGAATTTATAATAAAATGCCTTTTAACACGTTTTCAATATTTTTTCTTTTAATCACAATGGCGCGACATTTTGAGATTATATAAAAATATATATATACGTATTTTTTTAAACTTAAAATGTTATAGGTATCTACCATAATAATATAACACGGGCCTAGATAGCCTCAGGATTTCCAGCGGAGGAGCGAGCCGTATTCTGAGCCTATACAAAACAAGTGGCGAGGTTGTCGCGGTATTTGAATAGAATAAATAATATACTAATGTGATGCGATTATCACCCGGTAATTATTAAATATTCGAAACGGAGGTTGTCGTTGAATTTGTTTGACATCACAAGTGCCGTGCTGTCGGTTTTAGTTTTACTCATATCAACTTGTGAAACTGTTTTAGATTATGATAAACATCGCGACGATCTGACCCCTTGTTCGATGTACTCTCAGAATACCATTGGCTATAACATGGAAGGAATAACAACTTCTCCGCTGGGTAAATACCCAGAGGCCGTCTGGAACGTTTTCAGGCACATAAAGTAAAAATAAAATGATAAAAGAAAAAAATATATTAATATTCATAAAATATTGGGTTTTAATTATGAAAGAAGCCTATTTGTTATTTTTCAATTATAATTATTTACTTCATTAAGTTTTTTTATTTTTTTATTTATTTATTTAAGGTCGCTATTAACAACATGGTCATAAGCGACCGTATAATCATTCAAGAATATAGGGAAGTCTGATAAGGTGCCGAAAGCATATGGGTAACCAAGCGCGCACAAAAATTTACGTCTGGAATTGACCTACACATGGTTTGGTTAATTCCAGCGGTCAGCGCTGCACACGCCTACCCACACATACACTAACTACCCCATCAGACCCCCACTACTGCAATGGAACTATAGTTTATTATAAATATTAACAAACTTTAGGTACTCAAATACATCATTACAAAATTCGTCACTTAGGCACTTTTTAATATCTGGTGGTAGACTAAATCTTTTCCTGTCATTATCATAGGCACTGCAGTCTAATAATAGATGCCTAACCGTTAACTCGAAGCTGCATCTTTCACATTGGTTTTTTGGGTTTTTATTGATTAGGTGGACATGTGTTAAGTTCGTATGTCCAATTCGTAATCTTGTCAGGACCGACTGATCTCTTCGAGATGTTTGGGGGACTGGGGATTTTTCTAGTGTCGAACAACGGACAAGGTTTAAGCATCGGCCATTTTTAGCTTTCCATGAATTATCCCAATGAATATTAGCCTTCACTTTTATAACTTTTTTAAAATCTTTATCTGTCCACTTAAATGATTCATCAATAATTTCTTCATTGGTAGCTAATTTGGCTTCATAATCTACTTTCTCGTTCCCTCTAATACCCTGATGACTCGGAATCCATACTAGTTCCAATGTGTATTTATTAGCAATGAGATTTAAAATTTTTTGCTGGATTTCAACTACAAGAGTATCTTTATTATTAAAGTTACCTAAAGCCATTAGGCATGATTTTGAATCTGAAAAAATTACATATTTGCTACTATTGGGTTTACTAAGTATAATTTCAAGGGATTTCGAGATAGCTATGACTTCACATGTAAAGATGGAACTTGAGTTAGGCAAACGATAACGATAATAGTCATCTTTATATACTATGGCACATTCTGATCGTCCATCCATGACGGAACCGTCTGTATAAAGGGGTTCGAAATCTTGGTACTTGCCATGCACCAAATTTAAGTATAGATTTCTATAAATATAATCGGGAGTGTTATCACGTTTATTTTCAGCAAGTTCCAGGTTTATTGGCAAAGGAAACCGTTGCCATGGTGGAACTGATAAAATTATTTTATGTCTAATGGGAGGAATACTGATATCTAATTCAAGTAGGTATTTCGAAACTCTAATTCTAAATGGTTTTGGTAAATCCGTATGAATTTGATACTCAAGGTCTGATGGTCTTTTTTGATTAAAGTAATTATAGCTAGGGTTATTAGGGTACGATAAAATCTTTGTTGCAAATACTATGGATAATTCTTTACGTCTAATATGCAGCGGTTTTTCTTCAGATTCTGCTAAAATACTGTCTATAGGGCTGGTTTTGAATGCTCCAATACATAGTCTTAGTGATGTGTTCTGTATACTTTCTAAAATTTTATTAGTATTTAGACTACCTGAATCATATATTACACTGGTATAATCTATTTGTTGTCGTATTAATGCTTTGTAGGTCATAAGTAAAGATGTTCTATCTGAGCCCCATGAATATGATGATAGTGATTTTATAATATTCAACCTTTTATTACAATCTGATTTTAATTGTTTAACATGTTGTTTCCAGTTTAGTCTTGAATCAAAGGTTAATCCTAATATTTTAATATTATCAACTTTTTTAACTATGTGCTTATCTATTAATAATTTTATTGAATGTTCTGTTTTAGTCTTTTTACGAGAAAAAAATATGTACTCCGTTTTATTTTTAGAAAATTTAAATCCTGTTTCATAAGACCATCTTTGTAATTTATTTAATGTATTTTGGTATTAATGTCATTGTGGGGGTGATGTTATCACCGCTACATAAGATAGTTAGATCATCTGCAAACAAAAATCCCTTTACTGGTTTTTCTATAGTCGAAAAAACATCATTAATAGCTAAGAGAAACAGTATAACACTCAATACTGATCCTTGGGGCAACCCATTTTCAATTTTATAGGAGCTAGACAAATAATTATTTATTCTAACACAAATAGATCGATTTTCTAAGAAATTATTGGTGAAAGCTAAGCAGTTACCTTTGATATTATACTGCTCCATTATTTTTAGAACTCTGTGCTTCCACACCATTTCATATGTCTTTTCTATATCCAAGGCGACAAGGACTACCTGATTCTTATTTGCAAACGATGTAAGGATTTCGTCTTCTAGGTTCATTAAGTGATCTACTGTGCTTCTAAAATTTCTGAAACCAAACTGAGATGGTGCAATCAATTTATTACTCTCTAGATACCATCTCAGTCGATTGCTAATAACTCTTTCTAGAATTTTACAAAGACAACACGTTAAGGAAATTGGTCTAAAACTTAAAGGTGAAGTCGGAAGCTTTCCTGGTTTTAATATTGGGATGACTAAAGCTTCTCTCCATTTATCAGGAAAAACTTGATTACACCAAATATAGTTATAAATGTCTAATAAATAATTTATTCCACAAGTTGGTAGATTTTTAATAATAGGGTTTGGTATATCATCGTGGCCAGGGCTAGAATTTTTACAAGTAGAAGTTCATGTATTTGAATTTTGATATTAATTGGGTTACTGTTATCATTAAAATTAAAATTGTGTTGTGATTCCTGATTAGATTTATATTGTAAGAAGTTATCGTTATAGTTGTTAGAAGAAGAGTTGGTCGCAAAACATTGTCCTAAACAGTTTGCAGTTAGACTAGGATCACTGCTAAAGTTATCTTTAAATACTTCTAGAATTATTGTATCCATTTTACCTTTATATCTATTAATACTTTGTATTTTTCTCCATACCTCGGCAATAGGTGTTTTAGGATTTATAGAAGATACATAGTCTCTCCAGTACGTTCTTCTACTTTTTTTCTTATAATCAGTCTTTAAGTCCAAATTTACATCTTGTTGGGCGTGTTTCTTATACAATCGTTGGGCTTTTTTGGCCTCTTTTACTGCCATCTTACACTCCTCATTCCACCATGGAACGTTTCTTTTTTTTTATTTTATCTGAATTTTTAGGTATTGAGATTTTAGCAGCATTAATTAATATTTCTGAGAATTTGGAGATAATTGCGTTTATGTCAGGATTATCTATAACGGGAGGTAATTTAATTATATTTTCTCTAATTTCACTTTGAAATAATGACCAATTTGCAAAGTTAAATTTCCATTTTTGGGGAATAATTACAGTATTATCTAAAGCTATTTGGGATAAGGATAATGATCGCTATCATATAGGTCTTCAAGAACATGCCAATCAAAATATGCAGCGATATTTTGGGATGAAATTGTTAGATCAATGTTACTGGTACTTCCACTTCTAACACAAAAGTGTGTGTAATTCAATAATACCAGATCGTCGTGGGAATCCAACCAGTTAGCCACTATCCTTCCTCTTGAATCACATTTAACAGAGCCCCAATAATAATGGTGGCTGTTAAAATCGCCCACGATAATATAAGGTTTAGGTAATTGTGATACCAATTTATTCAAGTCAGATTCCAATAATTGACGACTATTTGGTAGATATACATTGCATATTGTTAAGATCTTGGGAAACTTAATTTTAACTGCTACTGCTTCTAAGCTGGTGTTTAAAAAATTTTCTTAAAAGCGGATGGTTTAATAAATGTTGCCACCCCACCACTGGATTTTAAATTGTGTTGACGATTTTTATAATAGTGTAGATAACCTGTCAATGAACCACAAAAATCTTCACTAAAATTTGTTTCTTGTAAACATATACAAAGGGGATTAAATTTATTTTTTAATAACTTTAGGTATTCTAAACGACTATAAAAACCATTTATGTTCCATTGCAATATATCCATGATTTTACAATATTTTATATAACTAGTATTTAAGTTCTAAGTATATTAATTTAACACAAACTAAAAAAAAAAAAAGATGTATAAAATAAATATAAGTATAAGGCACCCCTTAAGTGTTGTCAGCATGCACGCTTGCTGCTGAAGTCCAGTCCGTCAGGACCGAAAAGTTTATAATTTCATGAAGTTTCTTAGTTAATCGCGAACATCTGTTTTTAAGACTTCTATTCATTTTTGTATGCAAAGTATTGCATAATTGAATAAGATCCTTTATGTTATCAGTATATTCATTAACAATCTCTCTGACATTTTGTTTTCCTCGTATTGAGTCTAATAAACTGATAAATTGATCGATGTTAATAGGAGATAGCTCTTGATCTTTAATTTCATGTTTTATATCTTTCCAAACTTCCAAATCCGTTCTTTGATCTTCCCCTTTAGTCTTCTTTTTCTTTCTATTTTTTATGTTTGGGGTATTATCTTCTATGGAAGTGTTACTGAATGATGTATCATCAGTTTCTGAGTCTGCAGCCGGTGGATAATTTTCTTTAGTGTGAATATTGTCTGTATATTCAGCAACAGGTGACTCGGTGGTGGTTGGTGAGTGATGGCGTTTCAAACCCTTATCATTTTTATTTAGAACAGTAAAATTTTCTGGAGTTTCATACAAGTCAGACAAGAACTTACTGGAAGGAACCCGTACATATGGGGTAGTATTTTTATTATCTATTTGGTCTGGTAAAAATGTGTTATTTATAATCTGTGATTGTTGGGAATTATCCATTACATTTTTTGAGCAATTTTTTGCTATGTGTCCTATATTATTACAAGTAAAACATTTCAGGGCCTCGGTTGATACGTATATCCAATAATTAGTACCTTCGAAGTTAACTTGCAATGATTCTGGAAGTATCTTCTCACCTTCAGGAGAAATGTATAGTTGACGTCTAAAGCTAAGTATGTGTGAAAAACCCGGTTCTTGAATTCCCACTTTCATAAAAGTAATTGGACTCATAATCCTTACTTTTAATTCACGAAGTTTTTCTTCTATACTAATATAATAAAGAGGAAAGATTTGTATTTTTGTATTTTTGTATGTTTGTAATGAATAAACTCAAAAACTACTGGACCGATTGCAATAATTTTTTCACCATTAGAAAGCTGCATTATTCAGAAGTAACATAGGCTATATAATATCACGCTAGGTCCTATAGGTGTGGAGCAGTAACCAAAAATGTTTAAAAACGGGGGAAAAGTGTCGTTTCTGAGGCCTTCCGTGGCGTGCGCTGAGCATATAGTTAAAGTTATACAAACCTGTGCGAAGCCGGGACGGGCCGCTAGTCTATAATATAATGGGGGATTACTGGACATACGTTTGATAATACGATTCTTTTATTGTTTGTAATTAATGGGGAGATCTTTAACTGATTGTCTTTAATTGAAATAACTTTGTCTATTAGATTTTCTGCTGTTTGTTTGTTTTCAAAATAAATACATATTCTTGAATTTGATATTCTCGATATAAAACGTATTGACGTCGGGTTACATAGTGTAGAAATTGCCAAAATATATTCTTTAAGCATGACACCGTCTAAAGATTCTAGAATAACAGCTTGGTCTTTTTTCGGAAAGTATCCATTAGATGTAACGCTGGCGTAGCTGGTACTTTGTGAACTTACTTCATGTTGTTGAGACAATGTGGTTAGGGGATACGTTGGAGGTGCACACGACATATTGAGGGGCTCCAAATTGACCCTGGAGTTACCCTACACACAAGTATACTGTTAACACTAATAAATAAGGTAGGGCAAATTAACTCGAAAAACAAGGCGCAACATAGCGATCGCGCGCAGCGACACGTGCGACTCGCGGCAATGTTACTTGCGAACTGATGTCATTAAGTTTTGTTAAGTATATACTATTGAAAAAGTTTCTAAGCTAGTTTTTCCAAAAAAGATTCGCTAAATTTACAATGGAAATAAAGGTTTCGAGTAGTTAACCTCAATATTCACATATTACACATTTTATGTAGATCTTTGCATATGAAGAGTAAAAAATATCCTACATATAAAAAAAAAAAAAAAGAAAAGTTTTTACTCTTCATTAAATGAAGATGAGATCTTTGAGTGTGTTTGATTAGACTGCTATTCAACACCAATAAAACATAATTATTTTTCATACCTTGTGTGCAATGTGTAGATGTAAGTGGGTGTCAAGATAAATATTAATGTACACGAACGCCTTTGGTTTAAGTTCCAATTAATTATACAATATATTGTTTTAATTGACTTTATTAAAGTTATGTAAGTATCAAAGAGATTCAAATTGGAATAGTTATCAAACTACAAAATTACAAGATTTAAGTATTTCATATATGATATTGACGTAAATAGCAATTGTGTGGTTTTGCAGGGACTGCCAGACATATACTTGTTGGAAGCAACACTCGAAAAAGGCTATTATTCGCACCGACATGATAAAGTTTTATAAATTATTGGTGAAGCCGTAAGTCAATATTGCTGACGGATAATCATTTTCTATCTCTACTGCAGTAAGAGATAGAAGATGATTATCTTCTCATGTCGAGTTAAAGATTAACTACCTTTGTAAAGGAGGGATAACTACAAAAAAACTTAAAGTATGTTAAAAGTTTTATCCTGGCCAATAAGTATTAAAACAAATACTTTAATCTCACGAACGAAATAACTAGAACCGGTTTTAAAATTTCATGAAACCAAATTCTTATCCTACTATCAATAATACTGCTTTTTTTGTACCATATTGAATTAAACAAAATAAAAAAAAATAAAGAAAAATTTTAAATTTCTAAACAATGTTTCATTTTGATAATATCTAGATGATGGTTGCAACTTAGTATTAGTGTTATTAAAAAAAAAACCTTTTACTAGGTAAGTGAATATATTGACCATGGCTACCATGCCTTGCTGCCCATCGTATCACTACCATAATAGACCTGCCTCTCCATAATACCTAAATCATAACATGCTTGATATACCTGCACACAAAACCACTCTATATAAAGGATCATTTAAGTACGCAAGCTCAAAAAATTAAAATAATATACCTCTAAGAATAATGAAACATCATAGTACCAAAAAAAAAAGAAGAAATTTATTCTGTTATCTGCACAAAAAAAAAACAACGAATATAGAATATAATAATGTCCGTCAGGATTGAGGGGCCACATTTTTATAGTACGAAATTGCTAATAATGTTTATGCCAGCAGTTAGTAAAAATCGATCTAAAGTTTGTAAAAAACGTCTCAACTTTGTAAAACTTAAAATAAAAAAGTTATATGGGGTTTTAGTTGGCCCCTCCGTGCTGCCGTTTTCATTAAAGTAAACTTCAATATCTTCAAATCTATACTTGTTGCAAACTTAGAAAATAGGTCTATATTTTGTAAAAATATATACTTTCAAACCACGCAAACCTCATCAACTAAAAATATGGCAAAATGCGTGGTTACGCTATTCCACGCTTGCATATATAGATTTTTATTTTAAATATTTCTGTTAATATTAAACGGATTCAAAATGAGCTTTGCTTGGTTCGAAAGTATATAGTTTTACAAACTATAGACATATTTTCTAAGTTTGCAACTAGTATAGATTTGGACATATTGAAGTTTACTTTAATGAAAACGTCAGCACGGAGGGCCCATCTAAAACCCCATATAGCCTTTTATTTTAAGTTTTACAAACTTGAGACGTTTTTTACAAACTTTAGATTAATTTTTACTAACTGCTGGCATAAACATTATTAGCAAATTCACGTTATAAAAACGTGGCTCCTCGATCCTGACGGACATAATATAAAACTGTGTGATAAAATATATAGTACAATATGCCTAGTGGTTGGTTATTGGGTTGTTACAGACTGATTGGACGGACAGACAGATTCACTCACATTTTTTTTAAATATTTGGTATAGGAAATGTATAAATTATGTGCATTTAGCATCTAATATTTATTGGATGCAGGGTCAACACATTATATCTCTATCTGTTTTGTTAAGGAGGAAATCTAAATTGCTGGATATGCCTACACATTTAGTGGTGACCACGGAGAGAGCAGGGTTGGCTTGAAAAACAGCGTCCCGGGCGTACGGGCCTCTTACAGGGCACGCTACCCGGCGACATATGCTGAAGGTCAATCCATTTGCCTTCGAACTACAATTTTGTTCTCATTTTTCCTATAATTTTATTTATGTTGTAATGTATGGTAATTTTGAAGGCAAAAAACGTTTTTTTCATTTCATTTTTAAATAAATAACACCGATTTTATTTTTCGATTTTGGAGTTCAGTACAATACTTACTGCAATTATAAGAAAACAAAAAGTAAATATAAATTAATATACCTACTGTATCAGATTGTTAATCTTGTATTTAAATAATACACCAGAATATAATGCCAGTTTCGAGATGCCACACCTACTTTATGTCATTTTAATATACCCAACTTTTCTTCATGGATCATTTTAGGTAATTTAAATTTGAGTGGTAATTGAACCCACGGCCTCTGGATTAAACCACCACACGACAGAGGCTTACAAAATGATTTGATGCCATTGATACGCCTCCGTGGTCTAGTAGTTGCCGTTGGCGTTATATCCGAAGTTCGTGGGTTCGATTCTCAGTCATGACAAAACAATATTAGTAAACTTTTCGGTACAGTTTACTCTGGGTGTTTACAAAACATAATATGTATTAGTGTCGTTGTTTCTAGTACATTTAGTACAGGCCTAGACTTAGTTTGTGACCAGTTAGTTATGTATGCAATATTCTACTTGTTTATATTAATATATTTGGGGTCAAATGATATTAATATTAACAAGGACTGTAGTATAATAACCTTTGCCTTTTGGGGACCGATCATGCGTTACACGCAATTACGCCGATCAGACAAAGCCTTCTATGAGCATCTATCAAGAGAATTCACCGCGCACATATTAGTTCTGGAGGTACTCTTTAGGGAAAACGCATGTCGACCGAATCTGAAATAATACGATTTTTTTCGGTTGAGATAGTCCACTTAAGGCGAGAACCAACTTGAATCATAAAAACTGTTTTGCACGCATACAAATTCATTGTGTGGTGTGAACTGGTGTGACAAATATCCGTATATTATAGTCTAATGGCCTTATTCATAAAAAACTTATTGAAGCCTTGAAGAACATTTTAGTTATGGAATGTTTTATTTTTTTTATACATATTCATTTTTGTTGCTAAATAAAAGAGACAAAACCTTCTATAACTAAAGTGTTCTTGAAGGACTCGATAAGTTTTTATGAATAAGGCCAAAAATTCGTAGGTTTCATCTCATTTTTTTTTAAATATTAATAAATTATTTTAAAAAATACGAGTTAAATAAAAAAGTACACGATTAATGTTTTAGTACTTTATAATACTAATAGAAAATAATTAAAAAAAGCATAGTTGTAGCTGAAGATATTGTGTATTACGAAATCAAAGTTTTTGTTTTTGATTTCTTTTTTTCAGAAACTTTTAACTTTTTATTTATTTATTCGATTATCTACTGTTTTCGTCGTAATATAACGTATCTACTATTTTTTTTTTGCGCTATGCTATGCTATGGCATCAAATATGACGAAGAAAAATGACTTGATTTCACGTTGATCCTTGCCTTAAATCTTTTTTTTATTTCTATAAATCTGTCTATCTAATTATACTAAAGCAGGCTTTGCTGTATCAGTGTATGTATATATGTGTATGGGTAAGGGCGGGGGTAGGTCCATTTCATCACCACAATAGATTGATAAAATTGACCTACACTCATTTTCATCGAGTCACCCGGGGATGAATCTGGCAAATGGCCTTAGAGGCAATTTTAGTTTAATAGTTTCTTAGCTACTAAGTTAATTTTAATTAGTGTAGTTACTTTTAAGGCAAGTCTTATCACTACCTTTACGTGGTGCCGCCTGTTATTGGCCTGGTTCCCTCAGAAACTGGCGTAACTGAGTGAGATAAGGCGACATCCTTGGTCCTTTCCTTCCTCACTTCTGAAGTGTCCTCATATCCTACACAATCAGCTGTGAAGACAAAGTGGTCGGTCTTCACGGCCTCATCAAAGTTATATGAAACTTGATGGGGGGGAGGGTGGTGCACCACCCGTCGGTGCCGCAGACGGTTTGGCCGTATACTGGATGAAGGAGTCCTGAGGGGTTGAGTGGAACATGTTCCGAGGACATAGGACACAATACGCCCCTTTTGGTCTGGATTTCAGTAAAACGGTAATCCTGTACGTTAGCCGCGTACGGGACAGACGGCAGTAGTAATGGAAGGGTGGATTGCTACAGGCGAGAACGCCGGGCTTTGGGGCAGGCAGTCGCCTTTGCGCGGGGTGCGAGGTTTTGGCAACCTTACACTTTACGTAGAGAGCCGGCTCGTCGCGTCTCGTTGCTTGGTGTTCTATATCTTCTGAGTAGGTCCTGGTGCATGCGTGCATAACCTTGCACCCCTAGTTGCGGGCTCCCTGGAGGGTGGGACGCTCATGAGGATGAATTTTTATTATGGCAACACATGGACTTTTTCTCAGCCATTACAAACCATAACGAGATCCACCGCTGCACCGCAAGGAGCGCGTGATCTGTCCCTAACAACTCCTGCAGCACCCGAAAGCGCACTGGAACCGGCAAAGGCGGTAGTGCAGGTGTTCACTGCACCGCAAGGAGCGCGAACACTAGCATGATAGCCAAAACCGCCGTGAACAGTGTCGCTGAAGGTAGCGCGGAATGTAGGGAGCATATAAATATCATACAAACCAATCTCCAGCACAAGCAGCTAGCAACAACAGCACTTAGGCATGTGCTGGATGAAGACAACATCATTATCGCCCTGATTCAAGAACCGTGGATTAGAGGTGACATTATATGCGGACTAAGAAACATAGGAGGTAAGCTTTTATATGACAACACTGTAACAAAGCCGAGGACGTGTATATACGTTCCCCAAAATTTACATGTACACTACTAACACAATTCTGTTCTAGAGACCTAACTGCTGTTAGGGCCTCAAACAGTAGTTGGGTCAACCATACTATAGTATTCGTTTCGGTTTATATGCCGGGAGACCGGGATCCACCACCGAAAGAATTGGCCGACCTAGTAGCGTACTGCACCGCACAAGGATGGCAAACTATAATATCAACAGATGCAAACGCACATCACCCATTATGGGGAAGCGCGACATCGAACAAGAGAGGTGATGAACTCGTTGAATACCTTTTTACCACTAACCTCTCTATACTCAACAGGGGTTCAGAACCAACATTTGTCACAAGCAGAAGTCAAACAGTGATAGACGTCACCTTAGCTTCACCAGAGGTAAGCGACTTAATAACAAATTGGCATGTTTCGAGGGAAGCCTCGCTTGCAGATCACAGGCGAATATGCTTCACACTCAACATGGCACTTCCGGAACCAATATCCAAAAGAAATCCAAGGAAGACCAACAAAATACTATACCGCAACTCTCTGGAAAACACTATAACTAGTACAAATCTGGAGGATATGACAAACATAACTGTTAATATAGAACATAACGTGGAGAAACACTTATGACAATATAACAAAAAGCTACCATAGGTCTTGCCCCTTGACGCTACCACCACCGCCAAACAAGAGAGGAAATCTTTGGTGGGGCCCGGAGCTAGACCGCCTTAAACACAAAGCAAGAAAGCTTTTCAACCGCGCGATGAACACAAGAGAAGAAGAGGATTGGACAAAATATAAAAATGCCCAAGCCCACTTCAAAAAGCGTGTCAAACATTGGAAAACGGAATCATGGCGACGTTTCTGCGAGAATATAGAAACAAGCCATGAAGCTAACAGAGTCAGGAAAATTATGACAACCAACCAAAATTGTATAGGATCGCTAAAAAAATCTGACAACACTTTTACAAACACAGATAAAGAAACAAGTGAGGTACTCTTGCAAACTCACTTCCCAGACTGTCAACTGACTGACAATAGAGACTGGGAAGTAAGTACCGCTCTGCCACCAACGGATGAGGACTGGAAAATCGCGAAATCAGTCATCACGACAACAAAGGTTGAATGGGCTATAGAAAGTTTTTCGCCCTTCAAGTCAGCAGGTATAGATGCCATCTTCCCAGCCCTCCTTCAGTGGGGCCTCGCCAACCTACTGCCCTTACTAACAGAAATATTCACCGCGTGCCTAGCTCATAAATACGTTCCAAAACAATGGAGAGAAGTGAAAGTAGTCTTTCTACCAAAACCGGGAAAAAGTGACTACACACAAGCTAAATCCTTCAGACCAATCAGCCTTACCTCCTTTCTGCTTAAAACAATGGAAAGGCTATGTGACAAACACCTAAGAGACACGATCTTAGTTAAAGAACCATTGCATCCTTATCAGCATGCATACACAACAGGAAAATCAACGAAGTCAGCACTACACCATGTAGTAAGTAAGATTGAATCGACTTTAACTAATAAAGAATCGACGTTAGGAACCTACATTGATATCGAAGGGGCCTTTGATAAAACGTCTTTTGTCAGCATATCTACGGCCCTAATCAAATATAAAGTGGAGCCGACCATTATAGGATGGATAGAGAATATGCTGAAACAACGCGCTGTGCAGCTCACCGTGGACAGTACGACCAGAGGCATAGCAGCAAAGGGTTGTCCGCAGGGAGGGGTCCTGTCCCCCCTTCTGTGGAACCTAGTTGTAGATGGACTCATAAGAGTATTGAACGACCAAGGGTACTTCACGGTGGGCTACGCGGATGACCTAGTGATCACTAGCTCATAAGCGGAGCATTCGAGAACATACTATGTGACTCGATGCAGATCGCATTAAGAATCATTGAAAACTGGTGCACAACAAATGGCCTTAATGTTAATCCTAACAAAACGGAACTGGTCCTCTTCACCAATAAAAGAAAATTGAGGAACATGAAACTACCAACATTATTTAATACAGAACTTACTCTAGCTACAGATGTCAAGTATCTAGGCATAACGCTAGACAATAAATTGAACTGGAGAACAAACTGAAAACAGCCTGCGTCACAATGTGGCAATGCAGAAGACTTCTAGGAAAAACATGGGGACTAAAACCCAAGATTACCATGTGGCTATATACTACAGTTATCAGACCCACTATTACCTATGGAGCTTTGGTGTGGTGGCCTAGAACCACTCAGACCACGGTTACAGCTAACCTACAGAGTCTTCAAAGACTGGCTTGTTTAGCCACAACAGGATGTATGAAGACTACACCGACAGCAGCTATCGAAACCTTACTAAACCTGACACCTTTACATCTATACATACAATACGAAGCTGCTGTCGCCACCATAAGACTCAGAGCCTCTGGACAATGGAATATAAACAACCGAGTGAGGCACACTCAGTCATTAAACGAACACCTTGAGATACAACCACTCATTAATGCAGTGAACGACAGATGTCCTCGCGTGCACATATTTGTGAGAAATTACTCAATAAACATGCAAGAAGAACCGACTGTTCAATCTGGCTTACACGAAGTCAGAATTTACACGGATGGTTCAAAAACAGAATACGGAACAGGCGCAGGAGTGTACTCACTCGACCTAAACATTAGAATTTCAACAGCTCTTGGCACACATGCTTCCATCTTCCAAGCAGAGTGTATAGCCATAATAGAAGCAACAGCGGCAATACGCGCAAGAAAGATAGAAGAAAATGGTATACGCATACTATCTGACAGCGCAGCCGTACTACTAGCATTGAAGAACAAACAGATGAACTCAAGTCTGGTAAAACAATGCCACTACGCACTGGAGACTATATCAGTTGGTAACAGGGTCACTCTCCAGTGGATAAAGGGACACAGCAACTCCCTCGGTAACGACGCGGCTGACGAACTGGCGAAAAGAGGTTCGGCTACAACACCGGTAGGACCCAAACCGTATGTACCTTTATCTTTTAATCAGTTGAAAAGTTGGCTACGCGACAATACCTTCAAGCATCACTGTAAGTATTGGGCTAACTTACAAAACTGCAGGCAGGCCAGAGAGGCGGTCACCAAACCTAGCCCACGCCTAGCTCGGAACCTGCTCAATCTCAACAGAGGTAACCTTCGTATGGTGGTGGGTATACTTACCGGACACTTTCCATTAAACAGGCACCTTACAATTTTAGGTATCACCAACAGCCCTCTATGTAGAAGTTGCATGGAAACGGAAGAAACACCCACCCATGTGCTGCTTCATTGCACCGGGGTGGCTTTACAACGGGCGAAAATCCTCGGAACACCGAGGTCGCTTCTTGAGGCCTGCGGAAGACCCGGACTTCTTGTCGCCTTCTGGAAGGAGCTGGGCTGGCTAGAATAGTCAGCCGACTCACGCAAAAAGGCCTAATCTCTTGGCTAATTGCGGAAAACGAGCCCGCCATGAACATGAACATGAACATGTGTATGGGTACTGAAGTAAGCAAATCTATGCGCTAATTTTAGGAACTACTGGTTGAAATTGAAAAATTATTTGAGTGTTGGATAGCTCATTTATCGTGGAAGGTTATAAGATACTTAACATCCCGCTACGACCAGTATAAGTTATGCAGACGAGTTTCGCGGATCATATATTATATTTATTTATTTATTTAACTTAGTACAAAGGCGAACTTAATGCCGCTAGGCATTCTCTATCATTCAAACCTTTAGGGCAAATTAGGCATTAAGTAGGTAAAATAGGTGCAGTAAAATACATTTAAGAAATAAAGTTAAAATATTATACATACACACTAATACTCACTACATATATATACATATCATAAATTATGTTAATAATATACATACATAATAATAAAATAGCAAATATTACAGTAACAGCACAATATATTACTACCCACAGCACAATTATTTAAAGCTGAAACACAGGATGAGATGAGAGAAAGATATAATAATATTATTGTAATGAAAATATTATTTCTATACTAAGTATACTTATAGTGTTTTTTTTTTTTGTTTTATAATATGTAGGACAATTTACACATTTTGCTTTGGTCACAAACTAAGCTCTAGGCTTGTACTATGTGTACCAGCAACAACGATATAATATTTTTATAAACACCCAGACCATGACAAACTGTACAGAAAAAACGTACTAACATTTTTATTTTTTTTGCCACGGGTGGGAATCGAACCCACGACCTCCAGATACAACGCCAAAGGCGCAACCACAATTATATTATATTATTGTCATTCTTTTTTTTTTACTTAGTTAAATACTTCTGTCATACTTATGAGAAGTATTTTAACCGACTTAAAAAAAAGTAGAGATTCTCAATTCGTGGGTATGTTTTTTATGGGGCCTCATATATCTGTCAAATCTTAACTGATTTTGTTGTTTTTAATCAAAGAGTTAGTCACCAAGTCTCACTCAAGCTCGCCACTTGTTAGGCAACACCTAACAAGTGGTGAGCTTGTTGCGGTATTTATCATGAAATAGCCTCGTTGTATAAAGCGATCAAAGCACTGACTTAACCACGTGGCTGGGCTTTGTTGTTGTAATTTAGGCATTTCTTTATTTAAAATTATAGTTACCTAGTAGTATTACTCTTTCTTGTGGTTACATCCCCTGTCAGAAACTAGACGTTGACAAATCATCACGCATATCAGGCTCGGAGTTTTTGATAGAATATTTTACGGTAGCGTTAATGTGATAGAAATGTTAATTTCTACCAATAAGACATACATACATATCATCACGGGTGCCTTACGGCGCCCGAGCATCCAGCGGAAAGGTTTTAATCCCACCTCGTCGTAGCCGATGGTATGAGTCTACACCGAACAAGTGGCTAGCTCGTCGCGATGTTTTGAATAGACTCATTAACTCAATAAGAAAGGTTTATTTATGCTGTTTCAAAAATAAAGCCATCCTATTGGTGGTGCTCATGTACCAATTAAAGTCACGTAGTACGACAGAAAAAAAAAATCATGGTAAAGACTCATTTTTCCTATATTCCAAACGACGACGTTTGCAATACAGGTAATAGTATTTATGTAAATGAGTTCATTTTAATTTCCAAAAAATATTTTGAAAATAAAGCAACTAAGGCTGGGTTGCACTAAAATAAACTCTCTATAAATGTAAAGTTATAAAAGGCGTCGAATGTACCAGTTGTATTTTTAAAGTTGAATGACAGCTGGTACATTCGACGCCATATTCGTTACAAATATTTTAACGGACGCTTTGGTGCCTTAAAGTAATATAGTTTGAATAAATTTCATAAACACCCTGTTTATGAAACATAGAACAGAAAGACATACTTTGCAAAAACCGTCAAGCGATTAGTTATGTTTCGGTTTTAGTCTCTGGGTTTACCTGGTTTCAGGAGACTATTTTATCGATTGTCTTGTCGAAATAGTAGTTTTATTTCAGGGTGCTGTTACAAAACTTTTTTTTTTAAAATAATATGTAGGACAAAAATATTACCCTTGTCACAAACTAAGCTTTAGGCTTGTACTATGTGTCCCAGAAATAACTATATTAATACATATTATATTTTATAAACACTCAGACCATCATAATACGAAACGAAAAACATGCTAACATTTTTATTCCATGGATGGGGATCGAACCCACGACCTCAAGATACAATGCTAAAGGCGCAACCACTAGCCTACGGAGGCCTTCTACCCTGTTGAATCTACAGGTACTAATTAATAAAGCTGAAGAGTTATATAACTACCTACTGGTTCGAATTGAAAATTTATTTTGGTGTTGAATAGAATATTTATCGAGGAAGGCTAAATAACATTATGCTACGGTCAACAGGAAATTAAGCATCAATACAAATTGTTGCAAAAACGGGAAATATTATACCTTTTGAGAGCTTCCGTTGCGTGCGCTGCGTAAACGGTTAAAGTTACGCAGACGAAGTTGCTTGCATCAGCTAGTTAACGGTAAAGCAGCGAGTACGAGTATATTAAAATATAATCATAATATAAATTCGTGTTTATCGCCGCCCATTTCGTAACCGTATCAATTTGCCGGAGTAGTGGAAGCGATCAATGATGCTAAACTACTATGTTTTAATCCACCCTATTCATTGACTTTGTAGGTCTGCTTACTATCAGGTAGATACAAAGTTAGATGCCGTACTGTAAACAATTAACTATACTCAGTCGTAGCCCGTAGCTCGTAGCAACTCAATAAGATTTAACATAATTTTATAGAAATGATCCCTTCCCATAATTCCTTTTATTATACAATAACAAACTATAATTAGAATTAAGGATTAACGTATAAATTGTTAAAGTGGGTCGTACGTTATTATAACAACAACGCATAATATTTCGTAGTTACGTGACGTTATTAAGGACAATGCATTCGTAATCGCGAAGTCTGCGTTCACCATACAAAATGAGCTTTCGCACTTCCAGTAATACCCGAACCGTTGGTCGAAGAATTAAAATAATATTTTTGTCAGTCAATGTACTAATTAATCTTTCTGTGTAGGGTTTAAAAAAAAAATACAAAAATATTTATTACTTACAACAGAAAGATGTTTGCGCACAATTACCAATATAAAAATTATAATTGAACTACGACCAACAGCCGAGTTGTAATATTGGAGGTACGTTTGTATGGGTCAAGATCATTGCAGAGAAAGAGAATAAATAAGTTTAAGCGGTAAATTATGTACCATCAAGGGTGCCTCATTGCCTAACTAGATTTTAAATTAATTAATATGGTAGACATTTTTGTTACACATATTGTCCTGGTCACAGACTAAGCTAAGCTTGTCCTATATGTATCAAAAACAATGATACTAATACATATTTTTTTTTAAAAACACCCAGACTAAACG
This sequence comes from Monopis laevigella, assembly GCA_947458855.1. Lineage (NCBI taxonomy): Eukaryota > Metazoa > Arthropoda > Insecta > Lepidoptera > Tineidae > Monopis > Monopis laevigella. Next base: position 15,320,325 of record OX381583.1, on the reverse strand, counting down.
GGGGAATCGAATTAAACCTCCGGTAAAACCCCGACAGCATACTATTTTTAGGTGTAATCCCTGATATGTCAATAACTCCGCTAGGCCGACCGACCCCGGTTTTATTACAACCGCCCATGCAGATGCAAAAACCGTCAAGCGTTCAGCGGGTTTCAGGAGACTATTTCATCGATGTCTTGTTGAAATAATAGTCTTCTTTCAGGGTGCTGTTATGATATGTAGGACTTCACAAACATATTGCCCATGTCACAAACTAAGCTCTAGGCTTGTACTATGTATATTTTATAAACATTCAGATAATGATAAACGAAACGAAACACGTACTAATATTATTTTTCCATGAGTGGGAATCAAATCCACAACCTCCGTATAAAACGCTATAGAAGAAAGAAAAAACGTTTATTTGGTCTAAAAAACATATCACAAAGAATTTAAAAAAAATCACTTGAATTTTTAGACACAAAAAGGGCTTTAGCTCAGCATAAGCTGCAACTAAGTCAAAGCGCTGATTTTCAGCCAAAGTCCTGATGATTATGGGTGTATATAGTGCGTCAGTCAACATACCCACTTTGATGTTAAATTAATACATATACCTATACCCGATATGTATATATGATATGTAGGTTGTTATAGCTTATAGGAGCATAGTAAAAATTAAAAATCTTGCAAAAACGGGGAATAAAATATTTCTTATGAGAGAGTACGCAGCGTAAACGGTTATAGGTACGTAGACGAAGTTACTCGGATCAGCTTTTAATTTATAATATCAATTCAGTATTTTTTCTGGAAACAAGCAATAAAATCTTTTAATTTAATTGAATCAGGCGTTATTTTGCGGAAGTCCATTTTATAATGATTAAAATTGGAAATTATTATGCAGTTTCTTCCGCTTATAATGTTGGTGTATTAAATTATATTTTGGAGGTGCAGGTCAATAAGTAGATCGGAATCCCGTAGGAATGCGGGATCTTGTTTTGCGGGATTGCAATCCCTAGTACGGATGCGGATGGTATAAGACGGGGTCACATTAATTTACTTCGTAAATTATGCCACAAAGTTGATGACTATTTTGTTTTTGCACTAAGCAAAAAAATAAAGATTTTTTTCCACAACATTACTTGTAACTTTTGAAACTTGGAATAGAAACCAAGTAGAAATAATAATTTACTTTTCAGTAATGAATTTTGTAAAAAGATATATATTTAAGCTATATGCATAATCAAATACTAGTAACCTTAGAAACACAGTCAGAGACAGCCCTAGTTTACTTACTTTTATGTTTTATTTACTTTTATGTAGTTATCATACTTATAGCTATAGAATGCTATAGTACGATAACTACATAAAAGTAAGTTTCCAGATCTTTACCTTTGGTACCCGTCAAAGGTCAAGCGACCCTCTTTTAGGTATCTTTACCTACACATTCTATATTATATTTTTTAACCCAACAATTTTTCTTTAACTTTTTGTCTTCTGTACGTCTATCCCCGAACCTAAGTTACTTTTTTTATTTAGTTGGGAGGTAGGTCTTAAGGCTTGAACAGCTCTCAAAGTGTATTACTATAGAAATTATTGAAGAAATAATTAGAAGAAGGTCTAAAATTAACGCTATTATTTAATAATATTCTGTATTCAAAATAATTCCAAATTTAGGTACTAGTTTATTTCTTTATTTATTTACAGAAATAATAAATAATAAATATAAGCAATATAATTTAATAACGACGAGTGCTATAAACATACTTAGTTCTTTTATTGGAGTAGAACAAGAAGTTAATTTTAAAATCTAATAATGGCCAAAGTTTGGTCTGTGATGTAAATTTTACTACTGTATATTGTAATGTGCTGTAGATTTGTGTAATGATAAATAAATAAATAAATATTTTTTGAATACATAGGAATTTAGTTATTTGGCGTTCCTAGGCCGACTGACTGGTCTCGTTACAAAAACTGTCAATAGACCTAATCACGTTTTAGTTTTAGTATGTGGGTCCACCGGTTTTAAAGAAACTACTGAACAGATTTTTTGTCGAGGTAGTAGCCTCCTTTCCGGGTGCGTTATATGGGCAGTTGATTTGACGAATCCCACATAAACTTCCTATACATCTTTCTATTCATCTTTGCACGCATTCAAATAGGTGGCTAATTTTAGAGACTACCTTCACGTTAGATAAATATGTATACTTTTCTAAATATATATTATTTAATGTTAGTCATATATTAAAAAAAGATTAAATACTTATGGCCTTAGTCATTTTTGAGTCATGAAGAACACTTTAGTTATATTTTAACTAAAGTGTTCTTTTACCCCTTTACGCAAATTCATTTTTGTTGCTAAAAAAGAGTCAAAACCTACGATAACTAAAGTGTTCTTCAAGGCTTTAAGGTACCAGAAATGTATTTGCTTCATGTTTGTAACATAGGTACACATGTAGATTTTTTTACATAAAAGATGAAAAGAATACTAATGTATTTTTAAAGATTTCGAGTCTAGACAAATGAAATTATATTTAAATTTATATACGGTCTCCATTACTATTTCAAGTCACGTATATTCTATAATATATGACAGAATGGGACAGGTAATAGGTTAAAGTCCTTACTTTAACCTATTACCTGGCGCATTCTGTTTTGGTAAATGCATCACCATAATAATAATAATAGTTTTACTATAAATAACGCATTTTTTTACATATTTTATTGGTTTTTATTTATTGGTTCATACGCTCTGTGCATACGCTATCCATACGCTCATACACTCACACACTAATACCCACAAACGCACACGCACTAACAAAAGCAAAACGAAATGTTAGTGACCTTGTTTTAGAATCTTTTTTATTACTGAAAATTCGCTAATTGTCACCTACCTAAGTTACAGAAAAGCAGGGCCTCCTAACACAAGTATTTTTACTTAAAAGGAGACTCTAGCGCAAATCATTTGTTAATGAAAATAAACATTTTTGTATTTGTATTTTGGAGCACGGCATGTGCCTTTATATCAACCTGGTGGTAATCAGACCTACATAGTCGCTGCTTTATCGTTAAATCACTAATAGTTTCGTAACCGACCGGTAAAAGAAAAAGATTACCACCTTGATAATAAATAAAACCGGTAGTCTCTTGAAAACCACGGATTAAATTAGAAACATGACTAGGTTTCTTAACGCTTTTGACGTCGAACTTTTTTATTTGACGACTTTATCTGAATTAGCCTCATGATTATTAACTAAACTTATTTTTATTCGTCGTTCATTATGTTATTACTTTTCACTTTTTACGTAATTATTTTTATTTTTATGATCATTGTGTAGTTGGTAGTAAGTATTTTGCAATCACATTAATGGTCGGATTAATAGTCGTTGCTTAACCTAAGCCGCTGCTTGGAACTGTCAAAATTTAGTTTTTTCATATGCAGTTTGACAGTCCGAAGCATCGGCTAAGCATGAGCATTGCTTAGGAAAGACTATTAATCCGACCATAAGAACTTGGATTAAAAAAACATTTTTTTTTCTATACATAGTGACTTTAAAAGGTTATAATTTGGGCTAATATGAGGTTCTACTGATCAATACGAAAAACTTTTCCCATGGAACCATGTGCCGCAAATGAAAAAAAAAATGCCCTCTCCATACAAACTAGTAATGCTGAAATGACCAATTTGTATGGGGAAGCCAAATTTTTTTTACATTTGCGACACATGGTTCCATGGGAAAAGTTGTTCGATTTGATCAGCAGAACATCATATTAGCCCAAAGTACATCCATTCAAATTTACCCTGTATAGTACCTACCTATGAATGGAGGTAATGGAGGTAGTGATGACATTGATACTTGAAACAAAATATTGGTTAAATGGCCACCGTTGCTCTGTTGGCAGGTGTGTACTCTTTTGACCACTTTTTTGAAAATGGTGAAGGTGCCGCCGTGACTGTCGACGGCAATCGTTACCGGGCCATGTTGACTTTTTTTGGCAACCTATTTTTATTTAATTATGTCTAATTCTTGCCAAATTCAATACTTAAGTTAATTTTATTAATTACAATTAATTGGCTTAAATAAGTTATTTATGTCAATTTGGCATTTTCGGACCAAGAGCCCGTCGTCTCTATAGCAAATGACATAAAAATGTATCGTTTCATTTGGCCATGTTGACAGACTTTTTTTTCTACCTGTTTTAATAACTTATTTAATTAAATTCTGTCTAATTCTTGCCAAATTCAATACTTAAATTAATTTTATTAATTACAATTAATTGGCTTAAATAAGTTATTTATATCAATTTGGGTCTCAATCATCCTCGGACCAAGAGCCCGTCGTCTCTATAGCAAATGACATAAAAATGTATCGTTTCATTATTAGAATATAATTATTTGCGAATAATCCGCCTACCTTGTAATTATTGATTAAAAGCGTGCAAAGTTGTGCCAAAAAGCTACCGATAAAGCTTATCTAACTTTTTGGCACAACGTGTCACTATTACGTCACTTAGTAGCAATATAGTCTCAATAATGGTTTCAGTTAAGCTTTCATAAAGCTAATTATTTTCCACTTTATCTATTTATTAGTCACATTATACAAACGCATGTGTATTAATAATGAAGATTACACTATGTTTAGAGGCGCAATGACATAGATATTTTATGAAAAAATAACACAAATAAGTATACACAGGTCGCAATATACTTATATAGAGAGTACTTTCTGACTTACTTTCAGACTTAATAACCCAACTATAATAGTGTTCTCTAATAAATGCACATATTATTTTATTATTTTGGATCAAAAAAAACTAATATTTATGCACATACGTTTTTAGGACATAAGTTTATCCTTAAAATCCCTGGAAAATACTAATATAAAAAAAAAATCTTGCCAACGCACTACTTTTTTCACAATTATTTTTTCTCTCAAAAACTAGTGAGAGTAAGGTGAAAATTTATACACGGTAGGTTTATACTAGTTGGAGTTTAGTTTTTTAGATATGGTTGTGAATATAATACGAAGTAACCCAAAGATAACCTTTTCTACGAATGATATATAACTGTCATACACGCGCCGCGCGAGCTTGTAGCGTTTTTATATTAACCTTATATTATTATAGACTTGGATAGAAAAATATTTGGACCTATGGGTAATTATATTTGTAGTGTTAAGTATTTGACATTGTGGCGTATCGACATTGTGAACAATATATATTACAATGCAATTAAATATATTGTTCACAATTTCAACAAGTATTTATCAGTTAAATAAATAGGTATATGATTATTGCTTTACCAATAATATTTTAATAATAATAGTAAAGTTTTGTGTAAGTCGACTTTCGTTATAATCAATTGGGCTTTGTTTATTCATAACAAACTTATCTTTAAAGTTAAAATTACAGAAAAACTTTTTAATATATTTTCTTTGAGTTAATTAACTATTAGGTATTTTGAAATAAGTTAAAACATTTTAAAAGGTTTATTTATATACAGCTTAATTAAGGTATAAGATTGATAAAATATAAACCTTGAATGATTATAATATACAATACAGTTTATAAAAGCTGCTTAACTTTTACGCAATTATTCCAAGAAATTATATTACTGAGTTAATACTAAATATAAACTGATTAAATTTAGTTTATTATTAGTATAAAACTCAGTATTTTACCTCAAATAATTTATTCCATTATCTTAAAAATATACAATTTTGAGATAATGGAAATGAAAAGAAAATTTTAATGAAATTTTCCTGGAGGGTAAGAGTGTAGTGAAACTGCAATGGGACCGATACGACAGCTTAACGTGCTCTCGAAGCACTTTATTGGTGGTGTAAAACAAAGTATTTTTTTTAATTAAAAGCTCTTACCTAAAAAAACTTAATTTAATAAACTGGGTTAAATAAATAAATAAAAAGCAATGATCAATTTCGTCAAGGGTCACTTAAAACTGCCTCAGCCGTCGTACCTTGAAGCGAAACCGAGGGTCGTGGGTACGAGTCCTACCTCCAGGTTATCAATATTCAAATATAAATTAAATTCTAATATTCTTCCTTGCTTTAAGGTTGGAATAAAGTAAAGGCAGTAAAAATATATATATATATATATTTATATAATATATAATTTAATAACTAACATTTTAAATAACATAAATATTTTCATCTACCTTGTTGTATACCTAATAAAGTATATCCTGCATATTTGCGTAACGGCATTTGCTAGGCAGAATGTATAGTGATGTAAAAAAAATGTAGGTATTTTTTTTTATTATGTTTTTTTTTAATACTACCACTAATACCAACTACACAATGATCTAAAAAAACAATTAGAAAACTCTGATAATGAATTTATAAAAAATAACAATATACAACTTTTAATAAGTGCAATTCTTTGATTATTAAAAAATCGATAATCGAACTTTTGAAAGCAAGCGTAACATTTTAACAAACACTTCTGTCTGAGACATGCATTCATTTGGATAAAATCAAGAGTTTGAAATTGAAAAGTCTTAGTGTTTTAATTACGGTATTAATATAATAACAAACGTTAATATCCACCCAGCACCAAAATGTGTCACCTAAATAAATAATCAATATACCCTTGTCAATTACCTCCAGGAAAAGTCCTGAATAGGTAGTAGGTACCTACCACAATTATCTTAATTTGCTTTTCAACTCGTTCCATTTTCATGGAAAATTATGTTTTGTAAACAAATTAATATCTTAGATAGAAAATAATTTAAACTTACTTAACAACAAAAGTAAAATTAATAACTTTGTTCTCAAATTCTAAATCAAAGTTGATTGTATTTCACTAGACATACAATCAATTTTTATTATACATAGATTGAAAAGTTGAAAAAATGCCCCGAGAGTAAAAATATCATGATATCATGGAAGTATGAATAATATGGAAGCGTTATATATAACGTACCATTGTAAAATAGAAATCGTTTGTCACGCTCGTACTAATTCAAATTTACATATGGAAGAAAGATGCAAATAAATCAAAACAAAAGGTGTACTACTTTGTAAAATTTAAACGTGTCCGAGTTCATCGAATTCTATTCTCACTTATTGAGCATTGATTAGTTTATTAAAATTTTGGTTTTAGGCTTGTGTGGCGCTTTTCTGTTTAGACAGGCCTAAAAGCCTTTCCATGCATAATATTAAGGAAACGTCCGCCTTTAGATTTTAGGCTTCCGGTCAAGATTTGGGGATAACCAACATTAAGATTCATGTTTAACAGTATTAGTAATACCTAAGGCTAATGTTGTCAAATATTACCCAAAAAATCTGCTAAAAACGAAAGAAAAATCGAAAATATAAACAGTTGATAAGAGTCAATCTAATCAGTCAATAAAAAGAAACAGTTTAAGAAGAATATTATAAAGCAAATTAGAAATCTAGATCTCCGATTATAAGAATACCTCAAACCCAACAAATATATATTAAAACATAAGTATTAATACAAAATATTTAGAAGTAACTACGTAATAGCATAAAGTTGCCTCGATAGAAAAATTAAACGCAAAGTTTTCCATCTCGATTTGTAATAGGCATCTTTCATTTCGCCTGTTTTATTTGCCTTTATACGCCCTAATAGGTATACGTAGTAGAAGACTTCGACAGACTACTTAGTATTTTTAAAATACCTTTAAGATTTAGGAGTCTGTGACTTTTCAGTCGCAGTATACATTCACCGACTTCGTATGTCTCAGATTTATTTTCATGAAAGCCAAAGGCAGGCACAGAGTGAATACAAAGGTCAAAGAGTATAAATAGTCTAGCAAAGGCGCATTCATGACTTGCGCTATTCAAAAATATACCTAATGCAATCTCCTAAAATATCTAGGTACAATATCGTGACGATAAAATTTTTGCATTGTTTATAACATATCAAAAAAAAAATTATGGCAACTTATTTAAAATAAGTCGTAGGTTCGATTCGATGGCAAAAAAAAATAAAAATCTGAATTAAATATATATATTTCCCACTCATGTTTAAAATTATTAGGTACTATTTTTTCAGTACAGGCGTGCGACTTTTGAATGTCAGCGGATGACTAAATATCACTGATATGATAAATTAGTTATTGAATTTTTAAGTTCGTATTAATGAATCTCATCGAGTGACTAAAATATCAAACCCACTCACGAGTGCCTCCTACCACTCGTAAATAAAGTCATCGATGACAGATAATAATAATAAAAAATAATAATAGGTAAGTTCCTTCCACCATTAAGTTTTTATGTTTAAGCATAGAAATGTATTTATTATTAAAAAAAACGAACATTTTTTTTCTTTTAAAACCCAATATAGCCCTTGTCTATGAGAGATTATATTATATGTAGGTTGGTTTCGCACGTTGACATTCAAAAATAGGACATTTGATAAATTGTGATTTCCTAGTCATCGGTGATATATTACATTATAGTCACTGGTGATACCAAGCTCATCGCTGACATTCAAAAATCACACGCCAGTTTGTCATGATCTGGGTTTTTAAAATATAATATGTATTGATATCGTTTCTGGTACACATGGTACAAGCCTAGAGCTTAGTTTTTATCGATTATCGATACAAATCTCACAGTCCTTTCTCCGGCAACGAATATTCAAGACCGAAAGACAAAATTGTTGTTATCCAAGTCAGTACATGCATACATACATATCATCACGGGTGCCTTACGGCGCCCGAGGCCGCCTAGACGGCCCCAGGGTACCCAGCGGAGAGGTTTTAATCCCACCTCGTCGTAGCCGATGATATGAGTCTACACCGAACAAATAGCTAGCTCGTCGCGATGTTTTGAATAGACTCAATAGGTTGATATAGTGGAACCGGGACCGACAACTTAACGTGCTCTCCGAGGCACTATAGTGGTGTTGTTAAACCAATGTACATTTTTTTTTTATTAAAAACTCATTGGTACACACCGGGATTCGAACCAGGGACCTAAATGTTTTTAAGTCCAAGGTCTAACCAACTCGGCCACCATGTATATAACACAAGTCAGTGCCGCATTGAAAACAATTTTCATTAAAAGTTCCGGTGGCAGATTCTCGGAAGAGTGAGCCTTCTAAAGAAGATGAAAGGACTACATAGGCTGAACTTATTAATAACTTGAATAAGTAATATTTTTACTTACCTGGGTATAAGATATATGGTAAGGTTTTGGAAGACACAGAATACACCAACACATAAGTCTGCCACTGCTAAGTTAGCCAAGAAAAAGTTGGTTATAGACCGCAGCCTCCGGGATAGAGTCACCACCACGATTACTAGCAGATTACCTGAAAAGATATAAAATAGATTATTAATAATTACATTCGAGGATAATAATACATTCGAGGATAATAATTACATTCGAGGATAATAATTACATTCGAGGATAGTAATAACATTCGAGGATAAAGCTCTATTAACGAGGATAAAGCTCTATTAACGAGGATAAAGCTCTATTAACGAGGATAAAGCTCTATTAACGAGGATAAAGCTCTATTAATGTGTATCATCACGGGTGCCTTACGGCGCCCGAGACCGCCTAGACGGCCCCAGGGTACCCAGCGGAGGCGTTTTGATCCCACCTCGTCGTAGCCGATGGTATGAGTCTACACCGAACAAGTGGCTAGCTCGTCGCGATGTTTTGAATAGACTTAATAACCCATCTATAAACAGTTTCACAAGTTAGTATAGGCACTCTCCGAGGCACTATAGTGGTGTTGTCAAACAAATGTACATAATTAGCTCTATTAATCATATAATAAAACCTGCGAACCACTCATAAGAGTCAGTTTACATATTAAGTCAAAGGCATATTTTTATTTATTTATATCTAAAATAATTTTATTTATTTATTTTAAAATTTTTATTGCTTAATACAAAGGCGGACTTAATGGACATTATCTGACAGCCAAACCTTTATTAAGTTTAGGCAGGTGTATGAAACCACGGAGCACATTTAGTTAAAAATGTAAGGTTCTTTGTTGTATTAGGTATCATAAGAAAAAAAAACTTATTTCAATATTATTTTATATAAATAAAAATATTTTATTTATATATTATAATATATTATTTAATCAATAAATGAATTTTAATAAAACAAAAATACAAATAAAACATTAGGTGTGTTTTTAAACTAAATAATTGATCAAAATCGCTGTCTATTTTGGCATAGCGCCCTATACGCTAGCAGCATTTTCTCTTTATATAAGAATGCTCAGTGTCTAGAAGAAAATGCTGCCATCTCGTTGACAACCAACAGATATGTTTACGAGCATCTAAGCTTTTTGTCGAAATTTCTTTGTAAAAATATTACTTTACTAGTTTTATTTCCGCTTTTTATTTATTTGACCGCCTCCGTCGACTATGGTTGCGCATTTGGCGTGGTGACTGGAAGACGTGGGTTCGATTCCCACTAATAGCAAAAAAATTTTAGTATGTTTTTCTTCAGAGTTTGTCATAATCTGGGATTTTATAAAATATAATATGTATTATATCGTTATTTCTGGTATGTTTTGTCGTTCCGTTCAATCACTGAATATTGACTGGAAGACGTGGGTTCGATTCCCACTAATAGCAAAAAAAATTTAGTATGTTTTTCTTCAGAGTTTGTCATAATCTGGGATTTTATAAAATATAATATATATTATATCGTTATTTCTGGTATCGTCACAGAACAGGCCTAGAGCTTAGTATGTGACCAAAGCAATATGTGTAAATTTACCAACATATATTATTATATTTAATTATTTAAAAACAATTAATCAATAACACTAATAATAATAATATTATTTATTTATTTTTTATTTATTAAACTTTATTGCATAATACAAAGGCGGACTTAATGCCGTTGGGCATTATCTGACAGTCAAACCTTCGGGACATTAGAACATTAAGTTTAGGTAGTGTGCAATACAATTTATATTTAGGTATATTTATAAATAAATACATATATACCCATATGCTATATATATATAGCGTTATAACCAGATATATAAAACCGAGGTGAAAATTAAACATGGCCGCGGAAGATCAAGACAATGACCAAATTAAAAAGGTTTTAAAAGACGAGGTGCAATTAAAATCTCTGAAATCGGCGTGCATGATGGAAGAGACGAAAGGAGAATGTAGGGACAAGTGGCGCTCGGTTGTGTCTGCCTACTCCGTAAGGAACCTGGTGTGAAAGTAAATAAATAAATAATCATAATAATAAACAATAAATAAATGATCTAATAATAATATTAGGAAAACTAGTTCAGTTTGTTGAAACCAGAAATGTTCCTACTGCCGAGCTTCATGCATAAAAACGAGCTAGCCCGGTGTTATTTTTGAAGCTTGATTTAAGTGACCAATTTGGTTCTCTAACTGCTTCGTGTCTTCATAATCTAAGGATCTCTATGGTAAAAGCCGAAAACAGGTCAAAAAAAAATTTCTGATTCCCTTTTTTTTAGTTTTCAGCTTTTGCAGCAGCAGGGCTGGCGTATAGATAATCTGATGATGGGATAGCTAAAGTGTGCCAACACGCAGTTCTCCATACTAGATACATAGGGACTGATCCAATCTCCTAGGTACTTAGTATAGGTTCGATAAGCGATAGTTAATAGCGTTTTTCGCAAAAATAATATAATTATATTATAAAATATAATGTCAAACGACTGATGAAGCTAACGCGAAATATATCGTTTATAAAATATTTTATTTCAATACCTATCTCTAAGGTACCAAAGATATAATCAGGATTTCTTTGAGGACAAAAAGTAGCCATAGCTATCCAACGTGGAAACGCAGCTAGGATAAGAAATCCTTAATTCTTTTTGATCACTCCTTTAATGATTTTTGCCAATAGTTATTAAAGGATAGTTATTAATTATATAATTTGAAATAAAAAAACACATACGACCATTACAAGTTGTACATAAACTACGTTGTCCCTGAATTTAAGGATTATTGTATTGTACTGTATTTTACAACAAAATGTAATCTTTTTCAATTAATTTTATTGACTACACTAGAGATTATATTCGGATTAGTTATTAACAAACATTATTAGTTTTAAGCAATATTTCATTTCAGAGCTGAGAATTCGACTCCCACGCGCTCTTGCTCTTTGTTTATATAATACACTGAAAAAAACTTAATAATATCCTTAAATAGTTTCTTTGCGAAAAATGTTTATTAGTTTTCTTTGGAATTGTAAAATTATTTCTAGTAAGACGAGACAGATTATAAGATAATATCTCAATAATAACGAAAAAAAATATATTTAAAATAATTTATGAAAAATGTTATAATTGGTTTATTTGTGTTTATTATTATAAAAGCCAGCTAAAGGTAGATGTTAAAAAAATTAAAAAACGTACTTTTGTTTACTTTATTTTTTATCTAGCTTGCAATTTCGTAAGCGTGTCTATTTTAAATTAATAGAAACTATTTTATATTGTTTTTAAATATACAGGGTGAATTTGAAAGGATGTACTTTGGGCTAATATGAGGTTCTGCTGATCAAATCAAACAACTTTTCCCATGGAACCATGTGTCACAAATGAAAAAAAAAAATGTCTTCCCCATACAAATTGGTAATTTTAATTATTAGTTTGTATGGAGAAGGCAATATTTTTTTTTTCATTTGCGGCACATAGTTCCATGGGAAAAGTTGTTCGTATTAATCAGTAGAACCTCATATTAGCCCAAAGTACATCCTTTCAAAGTCACCATGTATACAGAGTAACTTTTTAAGTGTGCCTTCAAGGCCAAATCCTAAACTACAAGTGTTCGGTATTCTATTATTATTTATTAAATAAAACGCATAGTTATATACACACAACTTTCTTTATTGGGTTGACGCTTCTCTGTTGCTACAAATGAAAAATACAACCTTAAGAATATAAGACATCCCCCCCTTTTAAAATATAATTAAATATTAACAACTACTTACTGGACATAATTATTGAGATAAGTCGGTCTTCTAACAATCCTACCTGAACGAGTCCTCTGATCTAAAGAAGGAGGATTCTGTTCAGAACTTACTACTATATTACTATATCTTCTGTTTGGATTTACAATAAAATTATTACAACTGTAATTTATGTGATTTTTATTTCTCCTTACTACATATCCATCTTCCCTTTTTACCATATAAGATCTTAATTTGTCCCCACATATACCTACTATTTTTACTGGATACCAAACTTTATCTGGTCTATTATGTAACTCTTACGTTATCTCCTATCTTAAAATGTTTTCTAAACTTTGAACATTTATTATAACTTAATTTTGATTTTTCTTAATAGCCAGAACTTGATTTTTGACCTTTATAGGTTTTAGATGTTCTTCCGAACAAGACAAAGTGGTGCGTAAAAGTCTTGACATTAATAACTCTGATGGACTGTAGTCAAGGCCAGCTACCGGTGTTGTTCGATAATGCAGCATTGCCAAGTCAAAGTCTGTGTTACTTTGTTGGCATTTTTTCATCATATTTTTTACGATACCTAATGCTTTTTCACTTAGTCCTTAGTAGATTGCGGATACCGAGGGCTTGAATGGACAACTTTGCTTAAACATGTAACTAGCGAATGGCATGTTATCACAGATTATAGTTTTAGGTATATCATGTGAAGCAAAAATTGTTTTCAATTTATTAATAACAGTCTCTGTTGTTTTTGTTTTTATTTGCTTTACCTCTATCCACTTTGAAAAATAGTCTACAACTACAACAAAATCCCTTGGTCTAAAACTACAAATATCTATACCTATCTTATTGAATGGTAATCAAGGAATTTCATGAGAAATAAGTGGCTCCTTTGCATTTCAAGATCTATACTGCTCACAGGTCTTGCATAATAGTATAAACTTCTCTATATCTTGTGACATTCCTGGCCAATACATTATGTTCCTAGCTCTCTTCTTACATTTAACTATTCCTGCATGACCGGTATGGACACTCATAAGTAGTTCTTGCCTCATAGCTGGTATGACTATCCTATCTTTAAAATATATTATCTTATCCTTTACATGTACATCATGCCTTAACTTATATATATTTTTTTTTATTTACACTACTAAATCACTATACCATTCTATTACTTGTAAGAAATCTACATCCTTAACCGTCTCCTTTTGTAACAAATCTAACCTTCTATCAGTCACTGATAAGTCTGTTTCAAAACTATGATCTCTCTCATGCAATGTCAGTTCAACCTTGCCATTATCTTTTATGTAGTTCCTTGATAAATAGTCTGCAATATACATTCAACAGCCTTTACCAGCACATATTTAACTCAAAATCATATTTTATCAACTTTAAAACCATACGTTGCAATCTAGTACTATTTTTATTTTTATTTACAATAACCACAAGAGGCTTATGGTCAGTTTCTACAATAATCCTACGACCATAGACAAATTGATGATATTTTTTCATAGCAGCAGTTATAGCAAACAACTCCTTCTTTATAGGGGCCCATCTACTTTGACACTCAGTATAAACACGTGAATAAAAATATATTGGTTTGCCCTTCTGCAACAAACATGCACCCATGCCTATTTTTAAACTAAATGTTTGTAATGTAACAGTTCCATCATTACTTAATATACTTAAGGTGGGAGTACAACTATTTAACTCATTAAAAGCTTGCATGTGTGCATCACTCCAAACCCATTCATTTCCCTTTTTCAACAACTGCCTTAATGGTTCAGTTTTAGAGTAATTAGGAATAAACTTACTCAAATAATTTGTCATCCCTAAAAACTTTTGTTGTTTAATATTTATTGGAGCTTCTAATTGAACTATGACTTTCACATGATCAGGATCCACTTTTATACCTTCTTTAGAAATATACATTCCTACATATTTTACATGAACACACCTATACTGTATTTTTTTTGCATTAAATTTTACATTATACTCTCTGGCTCTTTTTATTACCTTATTTATAATACTATCATGCTCTTCTATACTCTTTCCTGAAATAATAATATCATCATAATACAACTCTACTCCTTCTATGTCCCCAAAGACACTATTCATTATTCTTTGCATAACCTCCGGAGCTGAGGAAATGACAAAGGGCATTCTTTTGAACTTATACCTGCCTAACGGTGTACCAAAAGTACACAGTTTCTCATCATCCTCAAGCTCTACCTGAAAAACCCCATATTTTAAGTCTAACACACTAAATACTACCTTACCTGCTAAGCTGCTATATATTTCATTTGGTGATGGAATTTGATAGTTTTCCCTAATTATTCATTTATTCAGTTCCTTAAGATCTAAACATAGCATTAACGATTTATCTGGTTTTTCTACTATAACTAAATTTTTGCACTACAAAGTTGGGCATTCTACTTTCTCTATGATTCCTCGACTTTCATAGCTATCCAAAGTCTCTTTTATCTTGTCCTTAATAGTCTGTGGAATGCGCCTTATAGGCTTTACTACTGGCTGTGCATCTTCTTTAATTTTTATCTTATATTTACCAATTAAGCTTAATCCTGTAAATATATATTTATTTCTTTATTAAAATAACTCATTTTCATTATTTGAAGATAAGTTATGTACTCTTTTTACTAAATTTAAATTAACACAATCAGGTAACCCAAAAACAGGCTGCACAGGTAAATCAATTAAAACTTAAATTTCTTTCCTCTCACTAGACAACTTAAACAAATAGTTCCCTCTGTTTTAATTTTCTCCCCATTGTACACCACTAGAACTGATTTGGTGCCACTTAACTTTAAATGCTTATGTTTAGTAATATTGCTAAATACAGATAATGGCAATGAATTACAGTCTGCACCCGTATCCAACTTAAATGTGACATAAGTACCTGTAATATTTATCTCTCCATTTCACTGTAACTTATTTAAACTGTTAACACACATTACACTATCTAACTGAAAGTCTGAATCACTTTCACTTTTTTCCTCTATTAGACTAGCTTTGTTCTTCACTTTCCTTTGGTCAGTAGGTTGCTATCCCCTCTGAGACATCTCCCTAAAAAAACATTGATCAGCAAAATGATTGAACTTTCCACAGCGGACACACCTCTTTCTCATACTCATTCGCTGGACAGCTTCTGCGATAATGTTCCCTGCCACACCTTGTACATTTTTGTTTTTCCATGCTTGAGTTGTATGTTGACATCGGCCTCTTATTAAACTACCTCTTTATTATATTTACATTTTCTTCCTTGCACTCTACAGCTTTTAGCTGCTTTTTTCCTGCTTCTGCTGCTCTGCAAATATTTATTGCTTTCTCTAGTGTTATATCCTCTTCTCTTAATAAACATTCCTTAAGTCCATTATCAGTAATTCCTATAATGATCATTGTGATCAACCTTTCTTCAATTTCACAAAATTCACAAACTTTACTTTTATTTTTTATTCTTGTCACAAAGTGATCAAATGACTCTCCTTCTTCCTGTTTTAAGTTCATAAATTCATAAGTATTTATCAAAATATTTTTCCTCGGTTGAGTGTACTTATTAAACTCCTCTAACACATCTGATAACGTGGCTGTTGCTGTTTTTGCTAATTTAAAAGTATTGTATACTTACACAGCTTCTTCTCCTGCAGTATTTAAAAATATTGATATTTTTCTTGTATCGGTCTCTTTTATAAGACCCGACGCTTCGAGATAAATCTCAAAATGTTGTTTGAACTTTTTAAAGTTCTGCTGATCCCCCGTAAGTACGAGGCCTTTAGGCGGTTTTACACCCTCCATTACGTTACAAAACTCACTAATTTTCTTTTTCACTAGCAGTTATTTATTTGCTTTTTCTTCTGACACCATGTTCGGTATTCTATTATTATTTATTAAATAAAACGCATGGTTATATACACACAACTTTCTTTATTGGGTTGACGCTTCTCTGTTACTACAAATGAAAAATACAACCTTAATAATATAAGACAAAAATAAAATTGTTCGAAATGATTGCTATTATTTTCAATACATAGCTGAATTCGTTTTTTTCTTACTTATATTTGATGTGTTTTTTTTTACTGGGGAACGGCATGTGACTTTAGATACAAAGTCAGTATCTAAAGTCACATGCCTACAAAATCCGTGAATGGGGTCGATCAATTCATTGTTGTTGTCGTCTAAAAGATGCGGTTACGAAACGGGCAGCAATAAAAACGAATTCGCATTATGAGTCTACTTTAGAAACCTCGCAGCTTCATCGTCAAATTAACCGCCCGATCCTTATAACCGACACTAACAGCTGGTGAAATAAATACAGGAGAGTTTTTTTTTTTCAAAATCAACCGGTTCGATTTTCGGCTAGGATTTTTTTTTTTCAACACAACAAACTCATAGAAATCGATTCAGTAGTTTTTAAGTGAAGCCCCGACAAACAAACAGACATAAATTATTGCTTTATTCTATTTAGAGTCCAACCTACTATTTATATTTAATCAGATCAATATACAGTTTTTTTATTTCATTTTCAATTTTACATAGGTATGTATATAACTTCTTGCTTCACTTTTTTATTAAACTTTTTATATACTTAATTACACTTTACTTTTTTTTTTCTCTAGTACAATAACTTTTTTTACAGCTTATTTTGTGTTAGTTTTCGGTTAAATTGTTTTATTTGTTATATTATTTTTCTTAGTTGTTTAATATTTAAAATGTTATATAATACATACCTAAATAAATAGAACTACAAGTTGTAAGCCGTACTTAAAACAAGATAGAGACTACTACCATTAACTATTTATTAATCTGTGCTACGACGCAGGAAATCCTAGTTTTTTTCTACACAATATTGTTTCCTGGAACTTCGAATAAATTTCAATTTCGATATCAAAACTCCAGACTTATAAAAATATTTACTAAAATTTTTAATTAGATTTTTCTTGATATAAACGTCGAATATTACACAAACTTCATCCAATTTTCCTTCAATACTTCACCCACATTCTAATTTTGAATATTTAAAATAGGAATGATAAATTCTTTAGATATTTCGTACATTGATTTATTAATCTCGGACTAACATCGGAAGTCAAATAGAATGCTTCAATCTACTGTTGAATATATTTAACGTGGGTATATATTTGCTTTGCCATAAGTTACTGCCGGTAAGGCATACGTATCTAGCATATAAAATACCTATGTGATATATCTCTCCTAGTTTATATACTTGCTAAACTATCCCTATTTAAAGTTTCTTAATTAAGTCATTAAGGATAATTGATTACATCATAAAAAGCTTTAGATCACACTGACTAAGTTGGAACTTCGCCTTTATGTCATATATCTTTAAAGATATTTTTTCTTTGTGTTAAAATCTACGTATTCATTAAGGTATTTATAAAGTTTGTATGTGGGAACAAATAAAACTTTAGGCTGTTTGTCGAAGTAGAGATTTTGATGATCCTATGTTTAAAATGTAAAGTACCTATGTAATAGATATATACCGCCTCCGTAGACTAGTGGATGCGCCTTTGACGTTGTATCTGAAGGTGTGGTCGTGGGTTCGTTTTTTTGTGTGCAGTTTGCCATGGTCTGGGTGTTTATAAAATATAATATGTATTATAACGTAACGTTGTTTTTGGTACACATAGTACAAGCCTAGTAGAGCTTAGTTTGTGACCATGACATTATTTGTAAATTGTCCTACATATTATTATTATATATATGGTGACTTAAGGTTATACTTTGGGCTAATATGAGGTTCTACTGATCAATAATACGCGGCCGAGTTCGTTAGACCTTAGATTTGAAAACACTTAGGTCCCTGGTTCAAACCCCGGTGTGTACTAATGCAATGAGTTTTTACTCTAAAAAAACATGTACCTACATTTGTTTAACATCAGCCTCGGAGAGCACGTTAACCTGTCGCTCCCAGTTTTACTATACCAACTTGTGAAACTGTTTATAGATGGGTTATTGAGTCTATCCAAACATCGCAACAAGCGTGCAGCAAGAAGGTGGGACAAAAACCCCTCCGCTGGGTACCCTGAGGTAGTAAGGGACCCGTGACACACGTTGACACTCGTTTTTATTTTATTTTATGTTACCAATATTTGTTTTAAATATGTATAAATTAGTTATTACTAAAACATAAATACAATATCACGTGTAAGTAATTTACATATAACTTAGGCCTCTTATATATACTATATTATAGACCGACCGACCGATCTCGGGGACTATTGCATCGATTACTTGTCGAGGTGGAGTCTACTTTCAGGGTGCGGTTGCGAAACGGGCGGTGGATCAAACGATAAAGCTATTATAGACTAGTAATTGGAATTCATCTTTGTATCCGCATCATTTAGCCGGCATAGTGGAAACGATCAATGGTGTTAAATAACAATGTATTGATTGACCCTATTGGATGGATTTTTAGGTCTGCTTACCATCAGGTAGACACAAAGTTAAAGGCCGTGCTCCAGGAAAACAAAAACATAATAAATAATACAAATGTGCCTAATTATTATTATATCAAAAAACCAGGTAGATACAAAGTCACATGCCGCGCTCCAGTAAAGAAAAACATATTTTATACGAGAAAGACTTAGGTTAAAAAAATGGGAAAATTAAAGTTAATATATACCTATATATAAAAAATCCAAAAAATGTAAATGGATGTTAAGGGTTGATACAACTATAGTCGACTTGACGCCTATACAAACGTACAATATTACAGCTTGGCTGTTAGTGGATTTCAATTATTATTTTTATGTAATATTTTTATATTATAATATTAAAAGTGTTTTTTTCAGATTTTAAAAAAATATAAATAATGACCCAACACAAAAAGCTTAATAAATACAATGACCGACAAAAATATTAATTTAATTCTGCGACAATCAGTAATCAAAGGTCCCTGGTTCGAATCCCGGTGTGTACCAATGAGTTTTTAATTAAAACAATTATGTACATTTGTTTAACAACACCACTATAGTGCCTCGGAGAGCACGTTAAGCTGTCGGTCCCAGTTTCACTATACCAACTTGTGAAACTGTTTATAGATGGGTTATTGATTATATCCAAAACATCGCGACGAGCTAGCCACTTGTTCGGTGTAGACTCATACCATCGGCTACGACGAGGTGGGATTAAAAACCCCTCCGCTGGGTACCCTGGGGCCGTTTAGGCGGTCTCGAGCGCCGTTAGTGAAGATATATATATATATATAATCAGTAATAGAAGTGCGAAGCTTTTAAACCCTTTTATGTGTAGCTGACAAATCACACATTTGTCAGCTTACTTCTCCGTAGTGGTTGCGCTTTAGGCGGGCGTTGTATCCGGAGGTCGTGGGTTCGATTCCCACCCATGGCAAAAAAATATTAGTAGGTACGTTTTTCTGTACAGTTTGTCATGGTCTGGGTGTTTATGATAGTATGTGTAAATTGTCCTACTTATTATTATATTTCAAAAAGTACTTAAACACCCCAGGTGCTTTATTTTATTTACTTAAATCTACGAGTATAATAATAAATAGGTATCAACTCCATATATTTTTTTTAATACATATTTCCCATACAAAATGTGTAATTTTTATTCCAATTAATCTTCTAGATCTATTAACATAATGTTTTACTTTCACTAAGGCATCATTATTAACAGTATATTTTAATTAGCTGGGTATTCTAAATTAACTGTTAGAGTGAAAAATATATCAGCTATGCTTATTCTGTATCTTAGCTCGACTTGGGTGTTTTTTAAACTCTAACAGCACCGTTGTGATTCGTTTTTGGCGGTCTAAAAAGAAAAATGTTCAAAAGTTTAATACAAAAGAAATGCAGTTCTGACAAGGTGTATACGCTACGCTTGGTTATTTTGTTTTAAATTTATATGTCATACCTACTTAACAAAAATCGAAGTACCTAAATACTTCATTATAAACGGTCGTTAAAACGGTTTGGCTCCTGAGAACCGTTTAAACGGCCTCAGGGTACCCAGTGGAGGGATTAACCCGTCCTCATTTCGCCGATGGTATTCGGAGGCAATACCTAACAAGTGGCGAGCTTGTTGCGGTGCTTATGATGAAATAGCCTCGTTGTATAAACCGGTCACCCATCCCAGGCCGGCCATGTTGTCATCTGCTTAACCTTGTTATCAGTTGCGCAGTGACTTAACCACTAGGCTGGCTTAACCACGTTTAAAGTATTATTAAATCAAATTTGATATTAGTTAGTTAATCCTAACTCTACGATGAGTTGACACATTCACAAATTAAGTTTTAGGCTTGTTTAGAAAACAACGATAGGGCCATGCACAATAGTGCGTTAACCTATAAGTATACAGGGTGAATTTTAAAGGATGTACTTTGGGCTAATATGAGGTTCTGCCGATCAAATCGAACAACTTTTCCCATAAAACCATGTGTCGGAAATGAAAAAAAAAATTGGCTTCCCCATACAAATTGGTCATTTTAACATTACTAGTTTATATGGAGAAGGCATTTTTTTTTTCATTTGAGGCACATGATTCCTTGGGAAAAGTTGTTCGTATTGATCAGCATAACCTCATATTTGCCCAAAGAACATCTTTTCAAAGTCACCATGTATCTATATTCACTATTGTCATAAAGACTTATTGAGGCCTTGAAGAACACTTTAGTTATAGAAGGTTTTCTCTCTTTTACGCATAATATTTTTTGTTGCTAATAAAAAGAGACAATACCTTCCATAACTAAAGTGTTATTGGGACTCAATAAGTTTTTATGAATACCGGTGTAAACCTATAACAAAAATAAAAAGGTTATAATAAAATTATATTTTAAATAAAAACTATTCTTAAAAAACATTCGTTGATCAAATAGAATTAAAACGTGCATTTGAAAAGATAAACAAACCTGTTCATAAATTAAAAAACACATCACGCTGCCTCTGAAAGAAGAGGAGCTAGCCAATAGAGTTATGCTGCCCGGCCAGGACGTGCTTAAAAAAATATTTCGCGAATGTGCCACTATTTTTTGGGAGATTTGAGGGCATTGGGTTTGTGCACTTTATCATCATGCACCAGGGTCTGAATATGGACCAGGAAAGTTGGTAACGTGACTTTTTATAAGGATCGTTTGTCCGTAAATTTCATATCAATATATTATATAATAATGCTATATTATAATATATAGATTACTATCCAATAGGGGTGTTCTCTTTTTTTATTCCAATGAAGACTGTAGAAGAATAACAGGCGTAGTAAGTTTTAAAATAATACAGCTAGAGTAGATTTAGATTTATTTGCACCTTTTTTATATTCAAACCATTAACAGAAACGATGAATGCTTTTGTTTTTAATATGATTTATTTGAGTATCTGAGTACAAATAAAGATAATTTACAAATATTTTAAATTATTATTATAGACCAGATATACTAGTACTCTCGGTGCTTGAAAAAAGTAATACTTGTTGAACCTTTCCGTAGAAAACAATAATTTCTAAGGACCACACCATCAAGTCAAACAAATACTTTGATCTCACAAATGAAATTCCTAGAGACGGGTTTTAATTCAACTTTATGCAGTGGAAGTTGGTGCAACAGGAATTCCAGTAAGGTTGCATCGTCTATTAAAGAATCTTAGCTCTCCAAGATCGGCCGTCAGAAGTTTTATGGAACGTGTTTCCAAGATAGCGCTGATGGGATCATATAGTATTTGGTTGGGTACAGAGGGTAGTGAACACAGTGAAGGGTGAAATTTGGAAAGACCTTTAACCGTGCTTTGCGATCTCAAGTCCGGGAACACTGCAGTACACTCCCCTGCCTCTCAACCACACGATGAAACCGGAACATTGCCTCTCTTTATATAACATTTATCCCCAGATTCTAGAACGATAATCAAAATTAGTTATATAGCACATGATTGGTGAAGTGCCAGGCGACGTAAATTGTCTGCACTCATTTTATTACAGGCAAAACAGGTCATACATTTTCATTGACAAGAAAAGTGATTCACAGAATTTCTTAGTTCATAGCGTTAAAACTGACTAAGTAGTTTAACAACTTTTAAAGCTGTTGAGTAAGAATAATTAGGTTGTGTCTAAATTCTATGTCTGCCTCACTTTTGAATTGATTTAATTTTACAGTGATAAATTTGAAAATTTGAATAATTTCCTAAGCTAAATCTTTTATGAATAAGTAGCCTTTGCCCACGTTAAGTTAATAAATAAAGGGTCTTCCAATAGGAAGTTTTATTTTGAATAGCTCGCTATTTTAACAGTTGGCATGACTCAATTATTTTGTATGGACGGGAATGGAAAATATTGATGTGGGCGATGTTTATTTTTAACAAGACAGCGCTACGTGCCACACAAGCAACGATACCATCGCTCTTTGACGGAAAAGTTTCCTGGCCGATGATTTCTCTAAGAGGAGATCACAATTGGCCACTGAGATTTTGTGATTAACACCTTTAGACTTTTTTTTTTGAAGCTATGTAAAAGATAATCCAAAGGCCCACTATCGATTCAAGACCTCAAAAGAACTCGTGAAGTTATCGATGACATACTGTAACGTTTCGTCCACATACCCCTCGTATTTTTATTAATGAAACTTTTCTATATAAAATTTATTTCAAGAAGTATGTAGCAAAAGAGAGAAAAGGGATCGGATTAGTTAGGAAGGACTTCGCCGGGCTTCGGGAATAATCGGAACTTTTCGTATTTCTTGGGGCGGTTAGGAGAGATGGGCGGATACAAGCGCAGAGGCAGGTATTAAAACTGAAGCGGGCGACAAATTAGGGACTCGCATATGAAAATTCAATGAGTACACTACTAGCTAGAGGAATTAATGATTGATTATTTTAAATTCAGTGGAAGCTGTAAATTTAGTGGTCGCTGTTAGACTTGGGTGAGTGATTTTAGTTTAACATGTATATAACTAACTTTTGTCCACCCGGCGTGATGATTCTACGTTTTATATTATAAATTTATTTCTTTACAATTTAATTTATAACATATTGTAGATTTTGAAATTGATTGTATCTCCTGTTTTATTGTGTGTTTAACGTGTTTTAGGTCATCGTGCAAAGGTAGGTTTTATTATGCATTTATTTAAACTTCTCCTATATTATACTTATGTTGCTAGGTATTATTTATTAAGTTTCCAGGTTAAATGTTTTAATAGGGCTCTTCGTACAGACTATCGTTATTGTAGGTATCAATATTTTAATAGAGTAAGATTTCCTAGGTTTAAAAAAATAGGCACATTTATTTTTTAAGTAAATAATATTATAGGGAATATTTCTCATACATGGATATTTTATTAAAACAACTAGAATTAACTGAATAATAATCACTTATAATTTCATTTTTGTGACTCGCCGTTAAATATTTACCAATAACTACTTAACATGCTATGAACTATCTAATACTTACTTCTGTTTATTTATCTTACCATTATAGGTGGTAAAATAATATACATCTATGACGATTGTCTAGTTGATCAATCTATTATAGAATAACTAGTTGATTATTGTTATTCTTGTGATTCTTCCGATAAATAATATTATTAAAACCTTTAAATATCTGGATTATGAAGGTGTGAGTTGGGCTAGACTTGGCTGTTGAACTTTTATTTTATCCTTTGTGATTATATGCTTTTCTGATACCTTTTGATTGTACTGATATTCGTACTGTGTTGTACAGAAATTGCTTTCATCGTCAATGTTCACTTATGAGCCTTTTACTCTAGCAAATACACATTATTCCTGAATACCAGACTACTTACCTTAATATGGGTATAATATTACATATGATTCTACTACTCAAATTAATGACTTTATAACTAGTCATTTATTCAATTATCTCAATACAATATTGCTATATTATTGGCATATTACTTATTACAGAATTTATTTGATGTTAGTCACCAATTTACCTATGTGACTCTTTGTTATTGAAACTACAGGGGTAGTTACCTTAAACCCTACTATATTATTATTATCCTTCTAGAGAATTTACCAATAATATTGCCATATGATAAGATTTACCAATCAATTGCTACATTAATTTTATATCACCAATTTGCCTACTCTTTTATAGGATTGAGATGGTTGTCATTTAATTATGACTATTATTATAATAAATCATTAATTGATTATCTGACGAGTTGACTAGTTATTTTATGTTCTACCAAGTTAAGGATTCACGGACTGGTGGCCTTGACTAGTATCGGCTATTATTTTAGACATCTGGCCATTTTGGATTCTACATTCTTGTACTCTATATTGCCTACACTATATTGAATACTTTATGTACAGAAGTAGTAATCGCCTTTTGATGTTCTAATTATATATTTTTTATACTAGCAAGTGCATAACTCTCCTGAATACCTACATACCTCATCGATTTAATTTAACAGTTAACAAGTCATATCTACTATAAAATTATAAAGCTGAAGAGTTTGTTTGTTTGTTTGTTTGTTTGAACGCGCTAATCTCCGAAACTACTGGTTCGAATTGAATAATTCTTTTTGTGTTGGATAGTCCAGTTATCGAGGAAGGCTATAGGCTATATAACATCACGCTACGACCAATAGGAGCAAAGATATAGTGGTAAATGTGTAAAAAACGGGAGAAATTATTTCATCTTTGAAGCCTTCCGTTGCGTGCGCCGTGAAAACGGTTCAAGATACACAAAAAATATGTATTAAAGAATAATCTAAATATATATAACTCAAAGATGACTGACTGACATAGTGATCTATCAACGCACAGCCCAAACCACTAGACGGATCGGGCTGAAATTTGGCATGCAGGTAGATGTTATGATGTAGGCATCCGCTAAGAAAGGATTTTGATAAATTCTACCCCCAAGGGGATAAAATAGGGGATGAAAGTTTATATGATAAAAAAATAACTATTCCACGCGGACGAAGTCGCGAGCACAGCTAGTCTACTATAAAATACCATCGATTCCATGTTTACTTTATTGGTATCTAATGTGATTATTAATGTTCAATACATTTTACTTGGGTCTTCTGGCATTGGTTTTCTAGTTCTCGCTTTATGATGGATTTAGTTAAACTCCACCTTATATATTATTAATATATAATATAATGAAAAACTACATTACCTTATTTATCTTCATTAATCACATTCTATATTATCCAATATACCTATTTCTAGTGATACACAGTGAAGTAGCATTTAATAATATTATGAAAACAATGCTTACTGATGTATATACTTAAGTATATTTTTATGTGAATAAATGATTTTATAAATAATAAATTTTATTTAACCTTTGGGTTATGAGAAATTATACTCAATACATAAATTTTATGTAATATACAATGTATGATCAATTAAATATATACTACAAATTACAAAATAAAGTATATACAATATATTCTTAAATGAATTTACTTGTTGTTTATTAAACGGTAATAATTAAAATAATAGTAAAAAATAAAGAAAAAAGAGGAAGAGATACGGTGGGAACATCTAAGATGTGTGGGTTCTCACAGGAAAGGGCGTTTGGATGGGGCCTATTTCCCTCTTCCCCCTTTTTCGCTTCCATATAAATAAATATATTGGGGAAGATAAATTACTACTTATATTTAAAACATTAAACTCTACTATATATGGAACATTAAACTCTACTATATTTGATACGATTAACTCTACTACGAGTATGTTTGACTCATTAACTATAACTTTACCAATCGTAATATCAATTCTACCTCTAAAAGAACTAAGGGTTACTGAAATAGGAAAAAAATACACAACGTAAAAGGGTTACACTAGACGATTACATGGCTGAAATATTATTAGATATAAGGTTCTATGATTATCTCACATCTACGACGCAGTTCGTAGTACGTAGTAAGAAGTAAGGGTAGTACAGGTGCAGAAGGGGTAGTATTCAGTATTCAGAGATGCAGTGGGCTTAGGGGGTGCGGGGGCGAACGTTACAATTGGTGCCGTGACCAGGATTAAAAATGATCGTCATTGCAGAAAGTTATATATAAATTAATAGAGTGACCAGGATATGAGGATACGGTTATTACAGAAATGTCTTTACATAACTGGCATAGTGAGCAGGATTAAGATTTAATAGGATTATTATAATATTCTTATTACTGACATAGTGACCATATGATTATTATTAATAGATTATAGACATAGTGTTAGGGTTATTGGCTAAAGGAACCTTTTATTGAGATAATTCATATAATCAAACATATATCTAATTAGGCACTATTGCCTACAATTGTTGCTCGTGAAAAATGGAGAGAGGTGTTAAAAGAATTGATTGTTACATTGGTATTTAAAATCATGGGGGCGAGATTTAAAATTATACAGTCAAAGGAACTTAAAATCATGGGGGCGAAGATATTTATACAATATATCGTATACTTAGGAATATTACATTATTAGCTTAAAGGAATATTATGTCATACTTATAAAATCATCATTAAACTAATGTTTAATGTTTAGGAAAACAAAAATAATTAGATGACTATAGTTCAAATTTAGGTTAGTAGCAAGCTTTAGGTTGGTTTGCGGTTTTTACTAGTAGGATGTGTTTACGTTGTACTAGGACGGGGTCTTTAGAAAGTTTCTTCAATCTGCGTGGCTGGTAAGATGTTTTGATATAATGTGTATTAAACATAATATTCTACATATTCTACGGCATAGTGAGCAGGATTAAGATTTAATAGGATTATTATAATATTCTTATTACTGACATAGTGACCATATGATTATTATTAATAGATTATAGACATAGTGTTAGGGTTATTGGCTAAAGGAACCTTTTATTGAGATAATTCATATAATCAAACATATATCTAATTAGGCACTATTGCCTACAATTGTTGCTCGTGAAAAATGGAGAGAGGTGTTAAAAGAATTGATTGTTACATTGGTATTTAAAATCATGGGGGCGAGATTTAAAATTATACAGTCAAAGGAACTTAAAATCATGGGGGCGAAGATATTTATACAATATATCGTATACTTAGGAATATTACATTATTAGCTTAAAGGAATATTATGTCATACTTATAAAATCATCATTAAACTAATGTTTAATGTTTAGGAAAACAAAAATAATTAGATGACTATAGTTCAAATTTAGGTTAGTAGCAAGCTTTAGGTTGGTTTGCGGTTTTTACTAGTAGGATGTGTTTACGTTGTACTAGGACGGGGTCTTTAGAAAGTTTCTTCAATCTGCGTGGCTGGTAAGATGTTTTGATATAATGTGTATTAAACATAATATTCTACTAGATGGTATTAGTTAACATTTATAATAAAGTGTTAGTGTATCCTAGGCTGATGATAAAATGTACTCTTTTACAAGAACTTCTTTTAGGATGTGTTTAGACGATGTACTAGGACGGTGTTTCTAGAAAGTTGCTTCAATCTGCGTGGCTGGTAAGATGTTTTGATATAATGTGTATTTAACATATAATATTCTACTAGATGGTATTAGTAAACATTTATAATAAAGTGTTAGTGGGTTCTAGGCTGATGATAAAATGCACTCTTTTACAAGAAAAGCTTATTAAATGTGTTAGGCGGTGGTAAAAGTGTCTAGGCCGGTGATCAAATGTGCTATTTGCAAATATTGAAAAATAGACGGAGTAGTGTTTTTATTTTACATAAACACATTATAGAAGTATTAGAGCATTAGGAATTCCACAAGCAGGTGTAAGTAAAACTAAGACTGCAGAAGGCTAAACATGCTTAAACATCTTTATAACTCACACTGAACCGGTAATAGCATTGTTGATATATTTATTTCTTACACTACAACTATATGAGTTGTATGAGTAGTCATTGCCTCCGTAGACTAGTGGTTACGTCTTTGGCGATGTACCCGAAAGTAGTGGGTTCGATTCCCACCATGAAAAAAAATAAGTAGACATGTTTTATGAACAGTTTGTCATTGTCTGGGTGTGTATGGAATAACATATGTATTAGTATCGTTGTTTCTGGTACGCATAGTACAAGCCCTAGTTTGTGACAAATGTGTATAAAGTCCTTAGTATTATGGACTGGTGACTTAAGGTTATTCTAAACGCCAAAATTTAGGGGTTTCGGTTAGTTAAGTACTAGTTGTTGGAACTAACATTACTCAATCTGAACAGGTTTATAATGAACGACTTTGTGGTTGTAGTGTTTACGCCTTGGGTGATGTGTCTGGCGCTCGTGGGTTCGATTCCCACCATGAAATATAATTATTTATACTTTTCTGTACAGTTTATCATGGTCCGGGTTTTTATAAAATATAATATGTATTAGTATCGTTTTCATTGGTACACATAAAACTAGCCTAGTGCTTAGTGAACAGAAAAAAGGGGTGAAATGTCCTAAATATTATTATAATTGGTACAGCTATACGAAACCTCCTTAAGGTAAATAGTATTCATTGTAAAGTTCTTGATTGGTGTTTTTATTTAAAACATTATTTGTTTTATTGCAAAACACTACAATACGGATTAATGATGTTTTTTTAATTATCATGCGCATTTCGCATAACATTACGTCTCTAACAGTAAAAACAGAAGAAGTGGAATAGAACTTAAACTAATGATTGGTTAACCTCCTATGAGAAGGCGTCGAAGAAAAAGAGGTATTATAGTATCTATATATATACCTATCTTGTGAAACTAGCGTAATAATAAATTAATTATTAATATACAATGTACTTTTACATAATACAAGTAAGCTGGGAATCGAATTACAATACCTACCTGCTTTCATATACGAGTAGTATGATCCGACTAGTAAGCTATATTATATTTATTGAATAAGTTTTATCTTCTTCTATAGTTTATAATAATATTATTATTAAAGGGAGCGTGTCTATCTGACCTGTTTTACTTTTAACTAAAATGATTTAACCATTGTTGTATTCATTAAGTCTGTAGTATAAATGGTAAAATTAGTCTATCGGTCTGTCTGTCCTTTTATAGCGGGATCCACCGATAAAGCTAATCAGCCGATTAAATAAACTATTGTGTGTTATCTGTAACTTATATTAACTGTATAAGAGGTTATATAGAAATAATATTACATTATTAATAATATACGAAGGTTTGGCTTGTAGAGAATGCCTACCAGCATTAAGTCCGCCTTGGTATTTTGTATGCAATATAGATTGAAATAAATAAATATAATAATCCCCTGATCAAGATTCTAATCACCTGATAGTAAGCAAGTATTCATTAGTTTTAGATAGAGCTTTTAATCTTGAAATCAAGCTTCAAACACCTGATGGTAAACTAATACTAAATTATAGATAAGAGTAAAATTACTTTTATGATTATCTATATACGAAATAACTATATTATTTTATTAAACGAAATAACTATATTATTTTATAATACGAAATAACTATATTATTTTATAATACGAAATAACTATATTATTTTATAATACGAAATAACTATATTATTTTATAATACGAAATAACTATATTATTTTATAATACGAAATAACTATATTATTTTATAATACGAAATAACTATTTATTTTATTTTATTTTTCAAAAAAGGTACAGCAAACGAACAACAAGTTAATTACATATTAATGGCACATTTTTTAAAGGATACAAGGTAAACTTGGAGTCCTCATAAGAGCTATACTCAACATCAAACTAAATATAATAGTAAACACATTAGACAAATCAAAAATTAATTAAACATTAAATAAAAACATAAATTCCTCATCAAACTGAGATTTGCAATAAATTAGTACTAAACATTTTAAACACTTGTACATTAGATAAAATTCAAAACATAAATTAAAAGCTAAAAATCGAAAACTACAAAATTATGACATTACATATTCATAGATTATTATTATATTTTTTTTTTTAAATATTACACTGGCATTATTTATTAGGTATTGTGAACTAGTACAAGGTAACAGGTATTTTGTTTGTAACAGTAACAGGTATTTTACTACTAATAAATACTGCTTGGATTTTACTATTAATCCATGTCAGTTACTCTCTGTAATAACCCAAAGAGAGCGCAGTAACTAACAGCAATATTAATTAGTTATTTTTGGTAAGACAACGCCTGAAAGCAGCGTGACTTTGATAAAAAAGATCCCAATCAGTGTTAGCATCATTAAATAATGCGCACATTCTATTCAAAGGGTTGTTTTGGGAAACATTATTGTTGCTGGGTGGTATATTGAACAGCCGGGGATTTCGTTGCGGGCGTGTGGGTATGTGAAAATGTATCTTTTCTAATAGTACGTGACCAAGACGACCGTTCACTATATGGTGCAGAGTAGAGAGATCTGTGCACGTTCTTCTATCCTGCAATCCATCAATGTTGAATTTCTTGGTATTCTGGTAGTGTTCTCCTCAAACCTAACCTATTGCTGATATGACGTACGAATCTCATCTGTACTGATTCGATACTTTTTGTGTGAATGGAGTAAATGGGACTCCAAACTGAGGAGCAATATTCCAATATGCTACGAACCAAGGTAAAGTAAAGTATTTTAAGGGAGTTGATGTCAGTAAATGGTTTTGCAATACGTATGATAAATCCTAGCATTTTTCTGGCTTTGTTAACAATGTATTCGTAATGAGGAATGAATGAAAGGTTACTATTGAAAATTACACCAAGGTCACGCATTTCGGTGACTCTATTCAAGGCAATGTTGTCAATACAATAGCTATAAGTAATAGGTTGTCTTTTTTTAGTAAACGTAATTACATGACACTTTTTAACATTTAAAGACATTTGATTAGTTTTACACCACGAGTTAATGCTATTAATGTCTTCTTGCAGATATTCACAATCAGTAGTTGCACGTATTTTACGAAATATTTTTATATCGTCGGCATATGCCAGACAATCACTCATAATTATATCCAGCAGATCATTTACAAATAATAGAAATAAGAGTGGCCCTAGGTTTGAGCCTTGGGGAATTCCCGAATATGCAATAAATGGTCTTGAATCATATCCATGTACAACCACTAACTGTGAACGGTGCAGCAGATACGATCGCAGCCATCTTTGCAAGTCACCATGAATACCTAAATGGTGGGCTTTTGATATAAGTATGTTATGGTTCACACGATCAAAAGCCTTTGAAAAGTCTGTATAAATTGAGTCTACCTGTATTTTTTCTTGAAAAGAGTCGCAAATGAATGTGGTGTATTCTAGTAAATTAGAGTTGGTTGACCTACCTTTAATGAAACCATGTTGTTTGGGGTTAAGTCTGTGTTGTAAGTGATGTGTTATATATCAGACTCTCGAAAATCTTAGCGAAACAATTTAAAATACTAATTGGGCGGTAATTTGAGACATCACATTTGTTTCCAGACTTATAAATAGGTGTTATTTTTGTGAGTTTCCACAGGGATGGAAATATTCCCTCATTAAGAGATTTATTAAAGATTATGCATAAGGGCTTGGCTAAGGAGGATGCACACAGACGAATGAATAGAGGTGGTATACCGTCTGGACCAGCACCTTTACCAATGTCAATCCCGTCCAATGCGCACTGAATCTCGTCTGAACTGAATTGGATATTTGTAATGCTATAACTAGAAGGACAAAAAGTGGGCGAGTATGTATTTGTTGTATTATTGTCATAGACAGAGGCAAAGTAATCTGCAAATAAGTTCGCTATCCCACTACCCGAGTCAGCGTGACTGTTATTGTAGAACATTCTATTAGGCAAGTCATTAGTTATTCTTTTGCTTTTTGTATACCTCCAGAATGCTTTAATGTTAACCGCCAAATCTGACTCAAGTTTATTGATGTAAGATTTAAAGCACTTACTCAATAATTCTTTACAACGAGATCGAAGGAGAGCAAAGGTATCGTAGTCACGAGGGTTTCTATACTGTTTGTACCTGCGATGAAATTTATTCTTGCTTCTCATCATTCTGATAAGGTCTCTGCTAAACCATATGGGGAACTTGCTAGATTTATGCTTTATTCTAGGAGTGTGTTCCTCAATTGATACCCAGAGAGTGTTATAGAATAATTGGACAAAATCGTCGCAGTTTAGTTGTTTGGCAGAAGAAAGCCAATCGATCTTCCTCAATTCATTAGAACACTTGTAAAAATCTGTTTTTCGAAAACATAGCCTGTGTTGTTCAGCATTATTGAGCAATGATGGGCTTTTGCGGGTTTTAAGTAAGAGTTCAAATGGTGGGTGGGGTCCCACTGCACGTACCAAAGGGTCCGCGGACGATAGTGTACAGTCGGCATTGTTATTAATTATGGCTAGGTCAAGTATGTTACCACTGATATTGAAGAGTTGGGTGTTGAGTTGTTGTAGTTCTGAGCTAGTGATAAGATCCCTAAGCAAGGTTGCTTTAACACCAGATGGATTAAGAGGCTCATGATTAATACTCCATGATAGATTTGGTAAGTTAAAGTCACCGACTAGCAAAGTGTAACAGTTATCATCGGAATTGGATATAATATTTTTACAATTGTGTATAAATTCTGTAAACATGGAATCTGGTATATATGACGGGAGATATACTGTACACAGATTTAGAGTATGCGAGCCAAGTTTAATACGCAACCAGATATCCTCGACGGACGTTTGCCAGTCAAATATCTCCTCAACATCCAATTTCCTGGAAACGGCGATCAATACACCACCACCCAATTTTTTACCAAATATTTCCTTAAAATAAATGCTACGATCCCTTCGAAAAATGCGGTATCTTTCATCAATAAGTTCAGCAGAACAAACAGTGTTGTCCAACCATGTTTCACAAAGGCAAACAATGTCATAATTATTTATAAGCACAGCGTTATATAAATCAAGCGTTCTACTTTTGGTAGCTTGTATGTTTTGGAAATAAATAGACAATGACATAAAAACTTTTAACAGAAATAAATAAAAATATGAAATTACAAAGAGAAATAATAAATAAAAGACTAAAATTAATTAATATTATCCAAACTGGCCTTACAGTTAATTAAAATATACCGAGAGTCCGGAGTTTTTCTAACATATATCCGTCCGTTGCGTACCCATACAAATTGATAACCAAGATCTTTTGCCCTTCTTCTGGCTGCAGCGTGAAGCTCTTTGTTAGTAGGGCATAGGTGCTCGCTGATATAGATAGATTTTTTGTCGCCACCTATCCCGAGTAAAGCCGAGTTAAGTTTGTTGGAAGTGTGTGATCTATTATATTTTGAGACTGCAGATAGAAAACCGTCACGATGCTTCACGTTCACGAACTTCACAACAATGGCACGTGGATTTTTATTATCTTTGTTGCGCCTGGTTACTCTGGTGCATTTAATTACATCGGACTCCTCCAAATTGTAGCCGATTATGTTAGCACATTGGTTAATAGTATTAATTAAGGATTCTGAACGATGTTCAGGTACGCCCTGTAACTCAATATTGCACTCACGCGAGTTTTGCTCTATATCAGTAATACGGAGTGAAAGTTCATCGACTGTACACTGGAGATTTTGGTTTTCAACTTTGAGGTTGAGATTATCAGTAGTTAAGCTGTTGATTGTATTTTTCATCTGTTCAAATCTTTCGTTAATAGCAGAAATTGAGTATTGGAGTTCAAAGAGGTGTTCCCTAATCGGATCTATCTCTTTCTTTAATACTCTAGAGAGAATTCCCGGCAGTTCTGTTTTAATTGCTGCAAGAACTTTATCCTTAATTGTTGATGCAAGATCGTCTTCGGTATCAGTACATAAGTCTGTAGGGGAATTTATATCTGTCGGTGAGTTAGTAACGGATATTGTTCTAATTGGAGTGCTGTCTGACACCAAACTACGTTTTGGCCTGCACTCAGGGCAAGTCCAAGCGCCACGAGTCTCTCTAGTAAGTTTCTTAAAAGTTGTTGCTGCTATATTGACGCACTGGTGATGAAACACTGAGGTACAGCTTGAACAATTTATTTTATCTGTAAGCTTGACTGGCTTGTCGCACGCTTTACATGAACTCATGGTTTTGCAGTTTTGAAAAATAAATGTTTTGAGTCCGGTAACTGTTACTTTGGAACAGGTATGAGTTTGTAGTGGGTATTGCCAAGTATATCGGTAACACTGTTAAAATCTGCTCTATGGTCATATCAGCTGTTTGTTGTTGTGAAAATGAGCTGTCATTGCGGTGTGATTCGTTTGTAAATGATTAATCGTTATTATTATGGAGAATGATTTTAGTATTCACAGTGTTCAATCTAAGTTTAGATAAGATTACATACCCTCTGAGGTGACATTTATTCAAAATATACAGAAGGGATAGTTTAGAAGTTATCTTCACAAGTTCAGCACTGAATTTAAATCTTAATCACAATTAAATTAATTTTAAAATACGGAGCTAAGCGTTCTTACTTGTTATTTTTTTATTTTTTTTATTTTTTATTTCTATATTATTTTATAATACGAAATAACTATATTATTTTATAATACGAAATAACTATATTATTTTATAATACGAAATAACTATATTATTTTATAATACGAAATAACTATATTATTTTATAATACGAAATAACTATATTATTTTATAATACGAAATAACTATATTATTTTATAATACGAAATAACTATATTATTTTATAATACGAAATAACTATATTATTTTATGTAATTTAATCAATTACTTTTATTAAATTAGTAATAATTATATAGTGCCTTCCACAATAACAATTGTCTGATGGCAAGTATAATTGAAATTAAATTCATTTTGGGCCTCGTAGTGTCACTAATAAGTAACTTTTGCCACAAACAAATAATAGCGGTCATAGCACATGTCTGTAATTTAAATCTTTTCACACGACACCCGACACAATTTCAAGATATATTTTTAAGTACCTATTAGCTCATAAATTTACAAATTTATTACCTAGTCCCTTTTTGTTTAAGTGGCAATAGTCAATTGGGTTTATAGAGCTGTTTTCTTTTCGAAAAGTTTCGGGTTGCAATTCTTAGAAAAAATAAAGAACCATTAATCACGAATGGCTACATGAACGTGTTATTTTCTCTAAAATAAAAGGCAAACAAAAAAAAAAACATTAAATCACAATTTAAATAGCTTCCATATATTGTCATTATTTTGCTTGGGTTCTTAGACTTTGTTCTTTCACACATGTAACACAAGTCATTTGTGCAATCGAAAAAAAAAATAGCCCGAAATCTGTCACCAACAACCTCAAACATGTGGTTTATTATTCTCGGTCAAATAAGTGGAATAGGCACTTCAAAGGGTATCTTTTTTGCCCTTGTATTAAATAACAAATTTTTGTTCACACTCAAAAATATTACGATAACCTTTTTTTTTAACTTCGTGATAATTTTAAATAATTAATGACGGCCCAAACATGTCGAAGTGTAATAATTTTACACAGAAACACTTCAGTTTCCTTTTTATCTTCAAGTACCCGTAGGTAACCATAAATTCACCGTCATAAATGTATTTGTTTTTGTAATTGGAATGTTAAGTTTTGCTTTTAAACAGTGGGGCGAGCTTACGTACCTAACTATATTAATGTTGGAATATAATAATGAATATTATTATAATCTAATGTGATATTGTTATAGTATTTTAGTTTAACTCGTGCTAAAATTTATTATAAAATATATTTTCTTTTATTTCTAAACTTGTTCCTGAAAACTTTATGAATTACGTTGCATGGTTGCAATCAGCGTACATAGTTAAGGCAAAGCGAGTATAGCGTTTACTATATATAGTGGTTATACTATAAATATAGTTATGCTGTTAGATGGTTCAAGGTAATTATTAGGAATTTACTATGACTTAACGGATCACAATACTTATTAAACGGACTGATCCAATTATGACCTTACTGACTATGACTTAATCCCTAAGCAATGCCTTGAAACGTCGATTAGAATAAGTGATAGTGGTACTTTTGGAAATTGCAAAATTTATACTATTTCAATTTTATATATTTTTACGTTGCTGATTCTACACATAATGGATATTTTGCAACTTCATGAGTTACCACATTTATTTTTACAGCGCAGCTTTACTTCAAACAACAGCGTTTGGAATACTGATAGATTTGTACCATCATGACATTCTTATGTTACATGGTGTACTAGAAATTAGTCAGTACCACACTGATTGGCTTGAGGAAAGGCTTTGCTGTTATAGTTTAAACGTAAGCACGTAAAGTTTTGAAGAATAAGATAATGCTGTTTTGTTATATGTTAACATGTATTATTTCGTAAATTAAGTAGTATAGAACTACATAAAAGGAAATGATGTGGTTCTTTATTAAAGTTTCGAACTCCGGACATTGGCCAGCCAGGAGTAATACGTCGAGTAGCTTCTGGGGGATGCGTATTATGAACTGAATTAATTTTATTAAATGTTTTGTTCGGTTTTATCAATTCTAATTATATATTAAAATACAATAATATATATTTTTCATCATAAACTATGATGAAAAATATACTTTTCATCACATTAACTTTAGTTTTCCAACCAACTATTATTATTATTGGTTATTTATTATTAACTTATTAATTCAATTATTTCACAAAACGTTTCCGGACCCACAATCCTGTCACCAACGTTTGGTTGCGCTAAAGATATTTCAGTAAGTTATATCTGAAGTTGCACTTAGCTTTTTTGTTTTTGTGTAACGTGTTAACATATTAAATTTAGTCATGAGTCGATTATCAAATCTTAAATATAAAGTATTCTGTAATTATTTTTATCTTAATTATTAAACAACTTAGGTAAAACGTAGTTATACCTAGATTTATTTCTCTTTCCTACATAATTAAATGTTGTATAAATTATTAAATTATTTGCTAGAAGTTGAGGGATGTATAGTTGTTGGGTAGGTTGTTACTATTTACAAAATACAATAAAGTATGTAATTGTTTAGTTATGGGATGTTATCCAATAACATTAAACAGATAACGTTATTCTTTTTACAACTTATACGTAGGTATCAGTCAGACAAGAGAGAAAATGTAAATTTAAAAGATTACCTCATGATAACTTCTCAGATTTAGTGAAGATGAAACTTTTAATTTTATAAATAGAAAGTTAATTTGATCTTTATATATTCCAATTGGATTTTTGTTATTGATCATAGAACCACAGATTTGGTAATAATCTAGTTGGACCAAACTAATTAGAAAAATTATCATAATTGTTGCATCTTGTTGATACATTCTATTTAGCACCTTTTATACAGGCATTTCTTTCTAGCACTTTTTATACAGGCATTTCTATCTAGCACCTTTTATAATTTTATACAGTTTAGTTTTGCCTTTAATAACATTATAGGTTAGTAGTTAGGATATAAAAGTATGTTTACTCAAATTTTATATTTGTTTGGTTAATTTCTAAGGCTTAACCTTTACAATATCTTTTGTACTTTAACGTAAAGGTTTTTAAAATAGTTTATTCCATTGTTGGTAAACTAATTGTCTATGTTATTAAAGAATGACTTGAACTTTTCCTTCTCGGTTTGCAACTTAGGATCGTTTCATTGGATTTAATAAAGGGTTTGTAGTGTCGGACAGTTTTAACTTTATTGACGAGAAGAACATTTTCTGAATAAAGGATCTTTAAGGATACCACTTCGTTTTGGATGGTTTTGTTAAGTTATTATTATTATTAAGGTTTTGTTTGCTGGGTATTGTTATACATTTTGTATTTTATTTTCTTAAAATAATGGTTCAGTAAATGGATCTTTGAGAAGACTTCTCGAAAGTGTATTTTATGCATAAAAGTTTGGGGGCGGCTGTAACGTTTCGTCCACATACCCCTCGTATTTTTATTAATGAAACTTTTCTATATAAAATTTATTTCAAGAAGTATGTAGCAAAAGAGAGAAAAGGGATCGGATTAGTTAGGAAGGACTTCGCCGGGCTTCGGGAATAATCGGAACTTTTCGTATTTCTTGGGGCGGTTAGGAGAGATGGGCGGATACAAGCGCAGAGGCAGGTATTAAAACTGAAGCGGGCGACAAATTAGGGACTCGCATATGAAAATTCAATGAGTACACTACTAGCTAGAGGAATTAATGATTGATTATTTTAAATTCAGTGGAAGCTGTAAATTTAGTGGTCGCTGTTAGACTTGGGTGAGTGATTTTAGTTTAACATGTATATAACTAACTTTTGTCCACACGGCGTGATGATTCTACGTTTTATATTATAAATTTATTTCTTCACAATTTATTTTATAACATATTGTAGATTTTGAAATTGATTGTATCTCCTGTTTTATTGTGTGTTTAACGTGTTTTGGTGTGGTCATCGTGCAAAGGTAGGTTTTATTATGCATTTATTTAAACTTCTCCTATATTATACTTATGTTGCTAGGTATTATTTTTTAAGTTTCCAGGTTAAAAGTTTTAATAGGGCTCTTCTTACCGACTATCGTTATTGTAGGTATCAATATTTTAATAGAGTAAGATTTCCTAGGTTTGAAAAATAGGCACATTTATTTTCTTAAGCAACTTAATATTATAGGGAATATTTCTCATACATGGATATTTTATTAAAACAACTAGAATTAACTTAATAATATTCACTTATAATTACATTTTTATAACTCGCCATGCTATGAATTATCTAATACTTCTGTTTATTTATCTTACCTTTAAAGGTGTTAAAATAACGTACATCTATGACTATTGTCTAGTTGATCAATCTATTATAGAATAACTAGTTGATTATTGTTATTCTTGTGATTCTTCCGATAGATAATATTATTAAAACCTTTAAATATCTGGATTATAAAAGTGTGATTTGAGCTAGACTTGGCTGTTGAACTTTATTTTATCCTTTGGGATTTTATGCTTTTCTGATACCTTTTGATTGTACTGATTTTCATACTGTGTTGAACAGAATAAGCTTTCATCGTCAATGTTCACCTTTTACTCTAGCGAATACACATTATTCCTGAATACCAGACTACTTACCTTAATATGGGTATTACATATTATTCTACTACTGAATTTAATGACTTTATAATTAGTCATTTATTCAATTATCTCAATACAGTCATATTATTGCTATATTATTGGCATATTACTTATTACAGAATTTATTTGACGTTTGTCAACAATTTACCTATGAACTCTTTGTTATTGAAATTTAAACCCTACTATATTATTATTATCCTTCTAGAGAATTTACCAATAATATTGCCATATGATAAGATTTACCAATCAATTGCTACATTAATTTTATATCACCAATTTGCCTACTCTTTTATAGGAATGAGATGGTTGTCATTTATTTTGACTTTTATTATAATAAATCATTAATTGATTATCTGACGAGTTGACTAGTTATTTTATGTTCTACCAAGTTAAGGATTCACGGACTGGTGGCCTTGACTAGTATCGGCTGTTATTTTAGACATCTGGACATTTTGGATTCTACATTCTTGTACTCTATACTGCCTACACTATATTGAATACTTTATGTACAGAAGTAGTAATCGCTTTTTGATGTTCTAATTATATATTTTTTATACTAGCAAGTGCTGAATACATACATACATCATCGATTTTAATTTAACAGTTAACAAGTCATATCTTCTATAAAATACCATCGATTCCATGTTTACTTTATTGGTATCTAATGTGATTATTAATGTTCAATACATTTTACTTGGGTCTTTGGGTATTGGTTTCTAGTTCTCGCTTTATGATGGATTTAATTAAACTTCACCTTATATATTATTAATATATAATATAACGAATAACTACATTACCTTATTTATCTTCATTAATCACATTCTATATTATTCAATATACCTATTTCTAGTGATACAGTAGCATTTAATAATATTATGAAAACAATGCTTACTGATATTTTTATTAAGTATATTTTTATGTGAATAAATTATTTTATAAATGATAAATTTTATTTAACCTTTGGGTTATGAGAAATTATACTCAATACATAAATTTGATGTAATATACATTCAATGTATGATCAATTAAATATATACTACAAATTACAAATTAAAGTATATACAATATATTCTTAAATGAATTTACTTGTTGTTTATTAAACAGTAATAATTAAAATAAAATAATAATAAAAAAATAATACATAAATTTTATGTAATATACATTCAATGTATGATAAATTAAATATATACTACAAATTACAAAATAAAGTATATACAATATATTCTTAAATGAATTTACTTGTTGTTTATTAAACAGTAATAATTAAAATAAAATAATAATAAAAAAAATAAAGAAAAAAGAGGAAGAGATACGGAGGGAACATCTAAGATGTGTGGGTTCTCACAGGAAAGGGCGTTTGGATGGGGCCTATTTCCCTCTTTCCCTTTTTTCGCTCCCATATAAATAAATAAATCGGGGAAGATTAATTACTATATTTGAAACATTAAACACAATAATATATGTGATACAATTAACTCTACTATATTTGATACATTAACTATAACATTTACCAATCGTAATATCAATTCTACCTCTAAAAGAACTAAGGGTTACTGAAATAGAAAAAAATACACAACGTAAAAGGGTTACACTAGACGATTACATGGCTGAAAAAATATTAGATATAAGATTCTATGATTATCTCATATCTACAACGTAGTTCGTAGTACGTAGTAAGAAGTAAGGGTAGTACAGGTGCACAA
Organism: Monopis laevigella; assembly: GCA_947458855.1. Classification (NCBI taxonomy): domain Eukaryota; kingdom Metazoa; phylum Arthropoda; class Insecta; order Lepidoptera; family Tineidae; genus Monopis; species Monopis laevigella. Next base: position 15,278,783 of record OX381583.1, on the reverse strand, counting down.
GGGGTAGTATTCAGTATACAGAGTGGTCAGGGGGTGCGGGGGCGAACGTTACAGTACGCAGGTCCAAGAATACAACCAGCACTTAACGGTGTTGTAAGTTGTTTGAATATCTCGAGAACGATTAGTCTGTACTTTTTTATATTTTATTAGCTAGATATTATAATATTAGTTTTACCAAATATCTAAGATTTATTACAATTGTCTAAATATTTATCAGTACTTTTGTTTCTCAGTAAGAGTTCATCTTGCGCATAAATTCAAAAACACGGTTATGATTTTTAACAGGCGGGTGTTTTTAATGATCCGCTCAAATGAAATCCGGTTCATGAATGTGAAATATGGAATTATAAATCATATGGTTCTGGAACTAAAAATAAAACTATTAGGAACTTTAGCTTATTTAGGTATCCATTACTACGAGTGGCTACGAGTGGCTACGAGTATCAAGCAAATGGGCACCATGTTTCGGTTTTAGTACTTTAAAGGATCAGTTGCATCAAAATGAACTCTCTGTAATTGTAACGATTAAAGTTAAAAATGGTGTCTAATGTACCAATTTTATTTCTCTGAATGCTGGTACAAAATAAATACCATCACGGGTGCCTTTTTGGCTCGCGAGAACCGTTTAAAGGCCTCAGGGTACCCAGCGGTGGGATTTACCCGTCCTCATTTCGTCGATGGTATACGCACCTATGTATGAACCTAACAAGTGGCGAGCTTCTTGCGGTGTTTATGATGGTATAATGGGAACGACCAATGTTGTTAAACAACACAGTATTGATCGACCTATCCATGGACTTCGTAGTTCTGCTTACCACCAGGTTGATATAGAGTCACATGCCGTACTTTAATTAAAAAACAGTTTATTGTTTATTACAAATTTATTGTATTATTATATGAAGTACCTACATCTCTATCCCTCAAAAACTTTAAGAAGCAGACTCTGCAAATAAAATAAGTACTCTTAAGTACATAAAAATATTATAGGTATGTTTATTTGGCACCAAACAATAGAAACACAATATACCTACGCGCCGGACATAATAACAGTTTGAAAGATTACCACTTTATTTATTGCACGTATTAAATTTAATCCTACACAATATTTAATGCAGAAGTGAAAACCGCGACAAAATTATGGCCACTTCTTTAAAATGTCAGGCTTTGTGCGGAAAATACTGAAATAAGCTTGAATTTTGTCACTTAGCAGTATATAGTTTTGCTGAGCTCTTACTTAGGGAACCAAGAAGAGTGATTAATTTCCTCTTGTCCTTCAAAATTCTTTGAACTAGGTTAGGTCTTTGATTATTTTTATTCGTTTATATTTATATGCCGTCAGCTCCAATACCATATTACTAATGCAATCTTTGTTTTTTATTTTTTTATTGGTGCACGACATGTGACTTTGTATCCACCTGATGGTGAGCAGACCTACAAAGTCCATGAATGGGATCAATCAATAATTGTCCTTAAACAATATTGATCGCTCCCACTATGCCGGCTAAATGATGCGATTACGAAATGGGGGGGGGCGACAATGACGAATTGCATTACGAGTATATTTTAATATACTCGCTGCCTTATCGTCAATTCAACTACCCATTTCGTAACCACACCCTGAAAGAAGACAACCACCTCGACAAGAAATCAATGCAGTAGTCTCCTAAAAATTGGTGAACCCACAGACTAAAACCAAAACATGACTAGGTCGCTTGACGGTTTTTGCATCTGTATGGGCGGTGGTAACGAGACCGGTCAGTCTGCCTAACGAAGTTATCTTATTATCGTCGCTATACTCTTAAAGTGTGAGTTTGTGTGAGGTGGTGATGGCAAGCTTCACCAACCGTCGCCATTCCTCTCTGACTGCTGATCTCCTGGTACATTGGTGTAGTGGAACGTCCACGGCTACTTTGCTTTGGTTATTCCATTTACTCGTAGATGATCTATTGCGCATTCTCGTGCCACCAACTTTGCCCGTATTACAAGCATGGTACTATATTAGACCGCCCTAAGGCCTAAAATCGCCTTTCCAAACGTGAGAACAGATGTTGATATACAAATTAAAAAACAAAGTAAGAACAAAAACTATTTTAAGCTATCATGGAGCGTTGATAGGCTGAAGTGAGAAAACACTATAGCGGCAGCGAACATGCGAACATGACATTTCCTTTTATAGACGATTTTAGAACTTAGAGCGGTTCCATATTTTATTATTAGTTTCATGGTTACAAGACGGTCGATAGATCTCCACATCGTGTCTGAAAAAGGTGAGAATGCGTGACTATATACTCGAGGATAAATACCATATACCATAAAATGGGTAAGTCATTTTATATATTCAAAAACAAAAATGTATAATATTTCTATGGTACTGTTATCAGTCGATTGGATAAAATTTTAAATTACTGTTGCCATCACTGCCACCTATAATTTTAATTTATTTTATGTTCGTGTGCCAAATACGGTGAACCCTCGTTCCATCTGGGACCAAAGAAAATTTATTTTCCTTGAGGTGGCCGAAGTATAATAAAATTTATTCTAAAGCCATTTCGGAGATAACACATCCATTTTTAAGGTGTAAAAGAATTTTATTTTTAGGTTTTCGTATTGGAATCGGATTGCCTGTCTATCTGACCAGGGTACAGATTACTCTAGTTTTTGTTTCCGAAATTAAAAATTTTAGAAACTTCACAGAAGAAGAGAGACTATAAGATTTTACTTTTGAAATTGTCACCACAGTTTGTTTTTTTTTTTTTTATTGGAGCACGACATGTGACTTTGTATCTATCTGGTGGTTTTTGCATCTATATGGGCGGTGATAAAGAGACCGATCGGTCGGCCTAACGACCTTCCCAATAATAATATTTGTTACCAACATTTATATAATAATACTTAATAACATTGGAATGGTAAAAAAACTAGGTATATACCTATACCTTCATTCTGGGTTGATTATGGAAACTCTTCCTTTTTCGAAGTCGAATAAAAGAGCTTGTCCTGAGCTACTGACTGACGCCCAGCCAAACAACAGATGCAGGAATTTGAAATTTGGACAGTCACGTACTTGTGTAGAGCTAAGTTAGTAAGTAGTTTTGTTTTAATTGAATTATAAGGGGATAAATGTATCTTCAGGAAATTTAATATCTGGGTGACGGAAGTTACTACAGACAGTTTGGAAATACTCTTCTTTAACAGTAAATTGTTGTGTTTTACCGTTTTTAGAATTTGGATAAGAGTAAGGGTGGTAAACATATTTAGGGCTAGTTTAAAAAAAAAAGATACCCTGATCTAATTATTTTACTTGAAACAATGCTTCAAAGCGGTATTCTTCGCTAACTGATGTTAGCGAAAGAAAATTAATAAAATTAATTTTCACTTCTCATGTTCTGAAAGTGCTTATTTGTGCAGGATATAGGGTACAGGATATATACATTAAAGTATCTGCTCATAAATGTTAATATTAAGGCAGAGATGGACGCAATGAGGACGGGTTAATCCCTCCGCTGGGTACCCTGAGGCCGATTAAACGGTTCTCGGGAGCCAAATAGGCACCCGTGATGGTATTTATTTATTATATTATTAAGGCAAAGAAAATGAGCCATACAGCCAAACACAATAAGAACTTCATAGATAGATATTTATTTGCCTTATATGTTTTTTAAGACATAAAAACAATTTCCTTCAGTATTCAAAACTGTACTAATTTTACTTTGAATTTTAATTAAAGAAATGTTATGTTTTATTTCCTCGCAATCGAAGTGAAAAGCAGAGTTTATAACTCGTACATAAAACTATTTTATCCTCGACATTACTATCAGCCCTCGCCTTCGGCTTCAGCAATCGGCAAAAATGGCTCGTTTTGTGCACTTGTTGTAAAATCCATTATAGTTGTTATTACAAAGTTGTTTAGGGCATAGAGTAACTAGGTTAACAGGATTGGCTCAACTTCCTAGTCCTACTGTCGAATACAGAACCTCTAAATAAATTCAGTGTTTCGTGGAGACTCTCCACGTGTCGGAGACAGACAACATTTGCAGTTAGTCTTCTTTGCTTTAATAATAAAAAATGTTGCTCTTTAGCTATTTTTTGCTTCAGTTAATTTTTGACCCTGAAGAAACAGTTTTGATATTATCATCACGGGTGGCTTATTGCGTCCGAATCAGATGGCCTTAGGGTACCCAGCGGAGGGTTTTTAATCCCAGTTCGTCGCAGCCTGACTAGTTCATCGTGATGTTACAGACTCAATAGCCCATCTATAAACAGTTACACAAGTTGGTATTGTAAAACTGGGACCCACAGATTAAAGTGCTTTTCGAGGTATTATAGCGGTGTTGTCAAATTATGTATTTTTTTATAAAATTAAAAACTCATTGGTACACATCGAGGTTTGAACCAGGGACCTAACAAAAGGATAAATTAGTGTTTTTAAGTCTTAGGTCTAACCAACTCGCGCACCACGTATATATGTGGGTGAATTTGTGGGTTTTACTTTATGCGAATATGCGGTTCTACTGGTCAAACCAAACAACCACCTTTCCCATGTGTCGCAAATAAAAACAAATTTTGGCTTCCCCATACAAATTAGTAATAAAAAACATTATTAGTTTGTATGGAGAAGCCATTTTTTTTTCATTTGCGACACATGGTTCCATGGGAAAAGTTTATCGATTTGATCAGTAGGGCCCCATATTAGCCCAAAGTACAACCTTTCAAATAAACCGTATATTTTTTTTTTTTATAAATCCGCGTATAAAAAAAAGTCTCGGAAGATATATCTGTACCAACGAAAGATGGGCGAGTGTGAATGATAAAATGAGCGAGCGAGAATGATAAAAGGATGTGCGAGTGGAAATGATAAACGAGGGATACTACGGCGTTACGGTTTTCCAGCCGAAAATACGCGACTGTCTGCTAAAGATAGATATAGTAAATCAATAAGTAATGTAATATATCGTGAAATTTTTCGTTTATTTGATTATAGCTAACCCCCTAGTCTTACATTAGTTGGTTATGTAGTGTGTGTTCGGTTCGGTAGTATTTTTCATATTAAGATTTCCATTCCATCGCGTTTAATTTCTAAATCTGATATCGAGGTATAACAAATATTTGTCGTTTTTTTGTTAATGAACAGCTGCCTAACCAAACGCACTCAAAGACCTCATTGTTAAACTTTTTTTTGACTATTCATAAATATTTGTAAAAAATTACATGAAATAATTGATATTGACTTTGACTTATCCGTTTATGCGGTATCTACAAGTATAACTGAAGTCATAAAATTGCTTATCTTTAACATTGTTACTATTGGGATATTAATTTTATTACACGCTATTACTAAATTAGAAGTTGTTTTGGGTTGCTGGAAGATACCTCTTCGTTTGAATGTTGACCGAGCCTTTCGTGTCGTGTCCGGTGGTCGTGGGTTCGATTCCTACTTATGGTGAATAATATTAGTACGTTTTTCTCACTGCTTGCTATGGTCCTGGTGTTATTAAAATGTAATATGTATTAGTATCGTAGTTTCTGGTACACATAGTACAAGACTACAACTTACAGGGCAATATGTATAAAAATATCCTATTTTATTATTGTTATTTTAGGGGTCTTGAGTACTTGAGTGTTTGTGAAATAAAACTCTTGGTTTGATGTTTTCGAGTGATTAATACTGAATGCATTTAATTAATAATTACTCCTAACTACAAAATAAAATTATAATATTGCCGCCATATTTTCCCGCCATTTCTACGGTGCATTCGCAGCTCATTGTAGCATGTAGTAGTGGGCTGCGACGGCGCGGCGTGGTAGTCAGGGACTATATAAGACATCCGCGCAATACGCGCGGCCTTTTCTTGAGCGAGCGCCGCCGACACCAGCCATACGAGACAACAGGACACTGCAGCACTGTGCGGAGATTGCGGAGCGCCTGCTTCGGTGACGCAGCTTGCATGGGAGGATGGTGTTTACACAGCGGTGCTGCCGTCATTCTTCGGTTCAATAACATCCTTGTATGGGCATTATAGACAATTCATATGGGCATTATAGACAGAATTTCACTTGTTTCAAACTATTTATAAAATGGAATAAAAACAGTTCTTTTCAGGACTTTCTCTTGTTTCTTTACTTTTGTTGGCATGTAGCTATAGTGCTCCCCCTCAAGCGAAGCGTACCGGCAGTCTGATGACTCGCCCAGATCGAGTGATTGTGTTTTCTGTTTTCAAGATTGGCGCAAGTGGTTTTTGTTTTCCGATGTTTTGAATGATGTATGGTGAATGTTGCTTGAAAAGTGATTGTTTTCATCGATCATATATGCAGGCTTGAGACGGTCGACTGATATAGTTGTTTGACGTGTGGGTAGTTGTAAAATAAATGTTTTGTCGTTCCGTTCAATCACTGAATATGGGCCTCCGTAGGGTTGTTGCAATGGTTTTTTTACGGCGTCGTTTCGGATGAAAACTTGTTTACATGTGCGCAGGTCTGGGTGAACAAATATTGGTCGCTTGTTTTCGTGTGAAAGTGCTGAAGTTGGTTTGAGCGAATTAATAGTGTCCCGTAGTTGAGTGACGTAGTTGTAGTCCATGTCCCGAACAGGTGATTTTATGACAAAGAAATCACTGGGTAAGCGTAGGTTGTAGCCGTAGGTAAGTTCTGCCGCGCTCACACCGGTGTCTGACCGTATGGCGGCACGTAGTCCCAGCAGAACCGTAGGTAGCTCGTTGATCTATTGAGTTCGGTCTGCTAAGCGAGTTTTTAGTGTGGTCTTCAATGTTCTGTGCCAGCGTTCGACCATTCCGTTTGCTTGAGGGTGATAAGGTATGGTACGAGTTTTGTTGATTCCTATGATGTTCATTAGTTTGGTGAATAGTTCGCTTTCAAACTGCCAAAGCGAGTGATCCAGTTTTCATATACAATCTTGGCGATGGTTTCAGATGTTATGTTATCGGTAGGTATTGCTTCTGGCCATCTTGTTAGGCGATCGATCATTGTAACAAGATAGCGATGTCCTTGTGGCGAGGTAGGTAGCGGGCCGACGATGTCGATGTGTATATGTTGAAACCGATCAGTAGGCGGAAATGATGACAGGTGGCTGCTTGTGTGACGCTGTATTTTGCTTTGTTGACAACTAATGCATTGTTTAGCCCATTTACCAAATTCGATGTTCATTGAAGGCCAGAAGTATTTTTGCGACATTAGCTTGCGGGTAGTTCTGATCCCTGGATGACTGATGTTATGAACTGCATCGGATGCTGGTCGTCTAAACTCTTCTGGTAAGTATGGTCGAAAGTTGGATGATGTCGTTTCGCAGAATATCTGTGATTTTGATTCTGGCAGTGTGACTTTTCTTAATTTTAAATTGCTTCGTTGTAACAACGCCTGGATAGTGCTATCTCTTTCTTGTGTCTTAGCTATTTCCGTGTAGTCTAGCGTGGATGGACAGTTAATACTTTCAATGCGACTGAGAGCGTCTGCTACGACGTTATTTCGGCCGTTGATGTGACGTATGTCTGTTGTGAATTCACTGATGAATATTAGTTGTCTTGCCCGTCGAGGTGTTTCCGTAACTGCTGATGGCTTATGTAAAGAGTAAGTCAGCGGTTTGTGATCTCACGGATCACAAACCGCTGACTTACTCTTTACATTATGATGACGTCACGTCCTTCTATTATTTTTCTGAAGTGGATAATTGATAGATAGATTGCAAGTAGCTCTCGATCGAAAGTGCTGTATTTTCGCTGTGTATCAGTAAATTTCTTAGAAAAGTAGTCGAGTGGTTGCCATCTGATAATTCAGCTGGAGCTGCACTGCATCAATACATCAAAGAAAAATTTCTTTGATGTATTGATGCAGTGCAGCTCCAGCTGAATTATCAGATGCGTCGCAGAAGATTGCTAGTGATGCATGGTGTGAAGGATGAGCGAGCAGAGTTGCTTTTGTAATGCTAGCTTTGCAGGCTTCGAATGCTTCATCGGATTCGCTATTCCATTCTATAGCAGTTTTGTCCTTTTTCTTCGCGTTGTGGATGTAGGCGTTCAGTGGAGCTTGAAATTCGGTAGATTTTGGAATGTGCTCACGGTAGAAGTTAATCATGCCGAGGAAACGTCTTAGATCTTCAATGGTTTTCGGTTTAGGATACTCTGTTATTGCTTTGACTTTTTCCTCTGGTGGCTTGATTCCATCTTTAGTTACTGTGTAACCCAGAAACTTGACTGTTTCTTGCCCAAAATTGCATTTCGCTGGGTTTATAGTGATTCCGCTATCTTCTAGCCGACGTAATACTTTGCGTACATGTTCCCTGTGTTCTTCTTCATTTGATGATGCAACCAATAAATCGTCGAGAAACGAAATGGAGTCCGCGAAGAACTTCATGAATGTAGCGTTGAAATGTTTGTCCCGCATTCTTTAGTCCTGGACACATGCGTGGAAACTCGAACAGTCCCATGGGCGTTATGATAGCTGTCTTCTCAATGTCCGCCTCGTGCACATTCACTTGTTGGTAGGCTCTGTTGAGGTCAAATTGTTGAGAAGATAGTCTTGTTTGCCAGTTGGTAAGTAAAGTCCTTGATTCTCGGGATGGAATAACGATCAGGCTTGGTTATAGCATTCAATCTTCTATAGTCGCCGCATACTCTTAGATCTCCGTTTTTTTTGGGTACGATGTGTAGAGGTGATGCCCATGGGCTTTTGCTAGGCCGACAGAGTCCTTGTTGGATCATGTTTTCGAACTACTTTTTGTCTTGTTCGTAGCGGTGTGGAGGTACTGGACATGCACGACAATAAAGAGGAGGGCCGCTGGTTTCGATAAAGTGTTCAACTTGGTGTTTGGTGCTCAACTGCATTGAAGTTAGTTTTGTGGTTCCGGGGAACTCCGCCAATAAGTCATGGTAAGGTTTTCCCATGTCGATACTGCGAACTGTAGGTACGTTTGTTGCCTCGACGAAAGTGTTGCTCGACATTAGGTTGAATTTTCCGTCGATAAGCCTCCTGTTCTTGATATCGACTATGAGCTGGTGATGCTTGAAAAAGTCTGCCCCTAATATTGGTTTGGAAACTGCTGCGACAATGAACTTCCATTTGAATTTTCGCCGGAGGTTGAAATCCAGTTCGAGAGTTTTTTCACCGTATGTTGGTATGACCGTATTGTTGGCAGCGTATAAGCAGAATGGAAGAGGTTTGGTGATTACTCCTTTTCTTCTTGGTATGACGGATATGTTTGCACCCGTATCAACTAGGAATGTGAGTCTGTTTAGTTTGTCGTTGATGACGTCGGTGAGATTGTTCGGAGACGCCAAGTTCCGCCAAGTCTTGCGTCCTTTCTAGTTTTCCGACATATCTTCATTCGTTTTTTTAAAAGTGCATGGTGGTGTACATTTGAATGCTCTTGCCCCAAATCGTTGGTGATAGTAGCAGTACAGAGATGAAGAGTGGTTTCGTGCAGGCGTTGGAGACCGCGAACTGTATCGTGACCGAGCTGGCGATCTTGAGTTTCTAAAACGGCTTCTTCTGTATTCAAGATGATTCCGCCGCTACATACTGTGTTTTTGATTTCATTTCGGTGATCTCCATCGACAATTTCTTGACTTCATTAATTAGAAATTGTGTGTCTTCTAGTGAACTTGAAGGAGATGTAGTGCGAGAAGATACTGTAGCTATCTGTGTGCAGCTGGTCTCCAATATTGTATCAGCCAGATGTGACAATTCTTCGAGTGTTGTATTACGAAAAAAAAATACGAAATTGACATTAGAGGGCATAATAAGTCTAAAATTATCATTTAGGTGGGACGAAGGCCTTAATAACTTCGTTAGACCGACCGACCGGACTCGTTACAGATGCAATCACCGTCAAGTGACCTCGTCATGTTTCGGGTTCACCGGTTTTCCGGAGACTACTGAATCGATTTCTTGTCGAGGTGGTACTCTCCTTTTATGGTGCGGTTACGAAACGGGCGTTTGATTTGTCGATAAAGCATATTGCATTCACGCATGTTCCATTCACGACGGTTAGCTCAGCGCTGTATAAATGTCTCTCTATTTGGTGGTCTCATTTCAGAGAGGGGTCCCACTATAAATAAATATAGTAAACTTTTAAAAACCGGTGAACCCATAGACTAAAACCGAAACATGACTAGGTTATAGCCTATGATTGTAATCCATAATTCTAATATAGGCAGAAGAGTTTTGCATTACTTTCTGAGTACTACATATTTTTACCTAATTCACAACAAATAATGTACTTCTCAATTAGGTAATTAATCAAATTGTTTTAAGTTTTTAGTATTGTATATTTTTCAGGCGATAGTGTAATTTTACAAGTTATGTGATTATTAAGGGCTGATTTTTCAATCGTCAGATAAAATTATCCGACAATTAACTTGTATGAAGAATTGTGAAATTTATTAATTCTCCATGCAAGTTTTCTGTTAGATCCAATGATTGAAAAATCAGCCCTAAATCAAATTAATTAAAGCGATAATGTTTAAATTGTTTTACATAAAAAATCTCACATTTTATTATAATAAATGTTTATTTTTTTCTTGTTTATGTTAAAAAAAACAGCTTGATAAAAATGTCGTAGGTAGGTTCAAGATGACTTGGAAAATTTCATATAGGAGATGAGTATTGACCGAATGAGTTAATTATTATTAAGTTATTATTTTATTTTTTTCATACTTATAAATGTAAAGGTTCTCTAGTAAATGTTTTTATTATAACTGGGAAATACTTAAACTAAGAAGGAGTGCTACAGAGAATATAACTCGGGAACTTTTGTACCCAATACGAATTTGGATTGGTGTGTGGACCGATATCCTGCATGAATCACTGCCAGGCTACCTGTCTGGTATACCTACTTCTGGATACAAACCTGCAAAGCATCGGAGTGAGTATTCCATCAACGGACTATTAAATATAGTAATGACGTCACACCTCGTCCAGTCAGGATTCCAGGATTAAGAAACCCAACGATTGAAGCCTAGATTGGCCTTATATAGAACGTACTATCGCGTTTCCCCCATTAGCTTAGTTGGCCAACAAATCTTTACCTCAATTTTCTATTTATAAGTCTAGTTGATAAGTTTATGCCAAAATTCTTAATATATCTTTTTAATTCTAATTCAAATGTTTTTGTGAATACCTTATCCACCATACCTTATCCTCAAGCACGGACCCTTGTACACAATGGTCCAGGCTTTTGCTGATTAAGTGTCCGAGGCTAAACCCTATTGCACACGTATTTATAGTGGCTCACAGATCAGGCTGCACATTCAAGACTGGTTCCCACGAAATATAGTGTCACAGTTTGTGCCCTGGCGCTCTAGAGAAAAAGCAGACGAGGCGTCATGTCGCGTCGCCTCAGTCAAAAACGTATGTATTTTGACAGTGGCAGTAGGCGTGAGGTACGCTGTCACCTGCCAAAGTCTATACAGTTTTGATTGAAGGCGACACGACACGTCGCGTCGCCTCGCCTGATTTTTCTCTAAGGCCCTAGACCTGTTGGCGACTATACATATCGCATATAACACCACAACAGGAGTAAACCAAATAAAATAAAATTTGCAATATAAATGAGCGTTCATTGAAAATACATTCATAGCTTAGTTTATCTAGTCTAAAATGTGTGATATGTCCTCTTATATTTTATTATTATTCATTTTTTTGTATTTTTTATTATAGTTAACATAAAATATATTAAAATTAAAAATAAAGCATTAAAACCTAAATACCTAATATAAAAATGACCAAAAAAAAGAAAAAAACCCTATCACAATTATAATACCTAAATAAAAGAAAAAATATAAACCTACATAAAATTAAATTAAATAAAAAATTTCGTCCAAAATTAATTAAATAAAATATAATATCCTGCCTCCGTAGACTAATAGTTGTATCCGAAGATTGTGGTTTGAATTCCCATCCATAGAAAAATATATTAGTACGTTTTTCTGTACAGTTTGTCAAGGTCTGGGTGTTTATAAAATATAATATGTATTAGTATCGTTGTTTCTGGTACACATAGCATAAGCCTAGAGCTTAGTTTGTGACCCGGGCAATATGTTTGTAATGCCCTTCATATTATTATTAATTTATCGATGCAAAAATAGCAGAGGAAAATATTGAATTTTCAAATTATATTTTTGTAAACATTGACTGGAGATAATGAGTTATTGGTGAGTAGGCAATTTGTTTAGTTTTACATCACGAAAGTAAATAAAATAATGATTTATTAATGTAAATACATAAATAAAGTTCTAAAAGTTGTTTGACGTGTTTTCTTACACCTTGACTATAATATTAGTGAAAATTTATAGGATGTTTACGTAATGATTGATTAAAGACCCTTTTCCGGTATCGGAAAATGAAAATCATTTGGGTTTAATCCCAAATCTTGCCTCTATCGAAGTATACCACAGAATACATAATAATAACTAACTACAGAATGGACGCTCTTCGTCTCCCTCTCATCTTAAACCTCGTCAATCAAATCAAAATTATTTATTTCTTATTTCATGTAAATCTTGGGCCCTACCGGGAAGCCACATGAAATACAGATCTATACTAAATCAAAATTAAAATGTATGTGATTTGAAGTATCTCGGCGATCGAGTTCTACACATAGACATAATTTCCTATACATTTTTATCCATCGACGCATCGTCGGTTTTTCGATGTGGCTTCCCGTAAGGATTTACATGATTTATGACTATAATAGTAAAAAAAAAGCTTTACCAATAAGGTCTATAGTTGGTTATTTTCCATTAGCTTGATATAGAAATTCACCTATTAAAGTGGAATTGTAAAAGGTGTTAATTATTTAATAAAAATAAAAAAAAACTACCCAACCGAACGCACGCTACATAACCAACTAGTGTAAGGTTAGCTGATTCCATTGACCATCTGATTACCATCTGCCATACAAAACTTGTTGCACCAAAATAAACTTCCTGTAATTGTAACGATTAAAATTAAAAATGGCGTCAAATGTAAAACTGGTACATTTTAAAAGTCGAATGACAGCTGGTACATTAGGCGCCATTTTTAACTATAATCGTTACAATTACTTTAACGGACACTTTGGTGCAATTCAGCCTTAGAGAGACATTGTTGCGCCTTGAAAAAAAGTGGCCCCAGCCTAGTAGTTAAGTCACTGCACAACTGATAACAAGGTTAAGCGGATGACAATAAGGCCGGACTTGGGATGGGTGACCGCTCTATACAACGAGGCTATACCATTATAAACACCACAACAACATCACCACTTGTTAGGTGTAGCCTCTGATTCTCCTTCGGCGAAATGAGGACGGGTTAATCCCTCCGCTGGGACCCTAAAACCTTTTAAACTGTTCTCGGTCAAAAAGGCACCCGTGATGGTATTTATTACACCGATATAAATAATGTAAATGTATAATTTCAATATTTTCGGATTCCATTATGCGAAAATCTCTGACAGAACGCGTAGTAACGCCTTGCGATGAAACACTACTAGCGAAACGTCTGCGTCTATGTAACGGACATTTCTCAGTAGCGACAAGGACGTAAATAATTAATCTCGCTATATTAGAATGAGACATAGCATATACGAAACACTCCCATACAACTTACAGTTTTTTCGTTACTTCGCTGCCGCCTACGAACACGTCTGTAATAAACGCGTAAACGCGTAAAACTTAGTCTTTTCGATATTTCGCTGCCGCCTAAGAACGCGTCGGTGTACTAAAGGCGTAATAACTCTGCCTTGCGTGAAAAATCATTCACAAAATGAATTAATGAAAAATTCTTTATTGCACAAAAGCTTAACACTATTGTACATAGGCGAGCTTAATGCCTTAGGCATTATCTACCTAGCTGGTAGATAATGCCTAACCTTTGGGAGATTGACCAAAAAAACAGGCAGAGTGCTATTTAAAGCAATATATAATATAAAATACAAGATATATAGATAAATTATTAGGTAATATAACAATACATACTGGTATAACATATAACATGTATACATAAACTTTCATAAATAATAATATATAGACATACATAAATAAATATTTTCACATACTTACAGTAAAAAAAAAAAAGAAGGAAATGTTAACAGTTTTGATTATTAAGGAGAAAAAAGTGAAGATGGGTTTTAAATGAAGCTGTAGTAACTTTTGTTCGTATTAACAGGGGAAGATTGTTCCAGAGTGATGCTGCGGTTACTGTAAAATAATTTGAATATCTGGTTGAAGAATGCATAGGAATAGTAAGAAGGTTATTTTCGGTAGACACAGAACACGATCATGGGTAGAAGAGAGGTATTGAAAGCGCTAATTAACTTTCGAGACTCTTTTGTTTCAATAAAAAAATGTCTTTATTTAAAATATTACATTTATGAATACTCTAATAATACAATACTGATACTCTTCTAATACTCACTATATTGTAATGAATGAATTTATATAATGCAAGTTTTTTTATAGTCGAACCGTTTACACAATAATTAAGTAAATACTTTAATTAAATGACAATATTGATTCATACAATGGAATCTAACTTAATTAGGTGAAAGGTCAGCTCGAAGATCCGGTCACGTAGTCAGCGGATGATGAGATTCATTTAATTTCATTATTTAATAACTTTCTGCATTCTTCAAATTCCTTATGTATCAGTAGGCAGTGCTGTGATTAACTCTCTCCCGAAATTGAAATTAATCCTTCAGGAATTAAATTCGTTCGTCAATCGAATTCGTTCTTCTTCATTTTTTCATTATTTGTTCTACTTAATTTCTTCAATTTTCTTTTCTCTCGTACATACCATATATATATACAGATAATATAGACGTAATTATTACTAGTAGTATTATTATTGCAATATTAGAATTTTGACTAACGTTACTATTTGGTATTTCTTCAAGATCTTTGAGATGTTTAATTTGCTTCGTAATTTCTTTTCCATTATTTTCGAATAACAATGGTTGAAGTGTTTCAATTTTCTTAATATTATCAATATCTGGTACGTGTAATGATTCTTCAGTTTGTGAATGCGATAACAATATTTAATTTTTAATTTTTATTAAGCAATTTTCGTTATTAATCAAATTTGTTCCTTTGATTAGGGTTGTTCTTTTTATTCCATTGCATAGTGTCTCTATTCTTTCAATTTCCTTATTATATATTAAATAAGAGTTTGAGGATATTTTGTAACTGTAATTCTCTGGACAGATTATATTGGTGGTACTACAATTGCTTCCATCGGAGTTATTAATTATATTTCTTTCGCAAGTATTTAATAAAATTGGCTGCTTCGTACAAATATATTCTTCGTGCAATTTACATTCATCTGCTATGAATAATGTGTTTTGTCCACGTAATATTTGCTTGGGTTGGGATAAGGGATAAGTACATAGGTTATCTTTGAAAGGATGAACCGTTGGTATAAACATAATCAGTTCGTAGGTAGGTTCAAGATGACTTGGAAAATTTCATATATGAGATGAGTATTGACCGAATGAGTTAATTATTATTAAGTTTTTTTTTTTCATACTTATAAATGTAAAGGTTCTCTAGTAAATGTTTTTATTATAACTGTGAAATACTTAAACAGAGAATATAACTCGGGAACTTTTGTACCCAATACGAATTTGGATTGGTGTGTGGACCGATATCCTGCATGAATCACTGCCAGGCTACCTGTCTGGTATACCTACTTCTGGATACAAACCTGCAAAGCATCGGAGTGAGTATTCCATCAACGGACTATTAAATATAGTAATGACGTCACACCTCGTCCAGTCAGGATTCCAGGATTAAGAAACCCAACGATTGAAGCCTAGATTGGCCTTATATAGAACGTACTATCGCGTTTCCCCCATTAGCTTAGTTGGCCAACAAATCTTTACCTCAATTTTCTATTTATAAGTCTAGTTGATAAGTTTATGCCAAAATTCTTAATATATCTTTTTAATTCTAATTCAAATGTTTTTGTGAATACCTTATCCACCATACCTTATCCTCAAGCACGGACCCTTGTACACAATGGTCCAGGCTTTTGCTGATTAAGTGTCCGAGGCTAAACCCTATTGCACACGTATTTATAGTGGCTCACAGATCAGGCTGCACATTCAAGACTGGTTCCCACGAAATATAGTGTCACAGTTTGTGCCCTGGCGCTCTAGAGAAAAAGCAGACGAGGCGTCATGTCGCGTCGCCTCAATCAAAAACGTATGTATTTTGACAGTGGCAGTAGGCGTGAGGTACGCTGTCACCTGCCAAAGTCTATACAGTTTTGATTGAAGGCGACACGACACGTCGCGTCGCCTCGCCTGATTTTTCTCTAAGGCCCTAGACCTGTTGGCGACTATACATATCGCATATAACACCACAACAGGAGTAAACCAAATAAAATAAAATTTGCAATATAAATGAGCGTTCATTGAAAATACATTCATAGCTTAGTTTATCTAGTCTAAAATGTGTGATATGTCCTCTTATATTTTATTATTATTCATTTTTTTGTATTTTTTATTATAGTTAACATAAAATATATTAAAATTAAAAATAAAGCATTAAAACCTAAATACCTAAAATAAAAATGACCAAAAAAAAAGAAAAAAAACCCCTATCACAATTATAATACCTAAATAAAAGAAAAAATATAAACCTACATAAAATTAAATTAAATAAAAAATTTCGTCCAAAATTAATTAAATAAAATATAATATCCTGCCTCCGTAGACTAATAGTTGTATCCGAAGATTGTGGTTTGAATTCCCATCCATAGAAAAATATATTAGTACGTTTTTCTGTACAGTTTGTCAAGGTCTGGGTGTTTATAAAATATAATATGTATTAGTATCGTTGTTTCTGGTACACATAGCATAAGCCTAGAGCTTAGTTTGTGACCCGGGCAATATGTTTGTAATGCCCTTCATATTATTATTAATTTATCGATGCAAAAATAGCAGAGGAAAATATTGAATTTTCAAATTATATTTTTGTAAACATTGACTGGAGATAATGAGTTATTGGTGAGTAGGCAATTTGTTTAGTTTTACATCACGAAAGTAAATAAAATAATGATTTATTAATGTAAATACATAAATAAAGTTCTAAAAGTTGTTTGACGTGTTTTCTTACACCTTGACTATAATATTAGTGAAAATTTATAGGATGTTTACGTAATGATTGATTAAAGACCCTTTTCCGGTATCGGAAAATGAAAATTATTTGGGTTTAATCCCAAATCTTGCCTCTATCGAAGTATACCACAGAATACATAATAATAACTAACTACAGAATGGACGCTCTTCGTCTCCCTCTCATCTTAAACCTCGTCAATCAAATCAAAATTATTTATTTCTTATTTCATGTAAATCTTGGGCCCTACCGGGAAGCCACATGAAATACAGATCTACACGAAATTGAAATTAAAATGTATGTGATTTGAAGTATCTCGGCGACCGAGTTCTACACATAGACAATATTATTTCCTATACATTTTTATTCAACGACGCGTCGTCGGTTTTTCGATGTGGCTTCCCGTAAAGATTTACATGATTTATGTCTATAATAGTAAAAAAAAAGCTTTACCAATAAGGTCTATAGCTGGTTATTTTCCATTAGCTTGATATAGAAATTAACCTATTAAAGTGGAATTGTAAAAGGTGTTAATTATTTAATAAAGATATTAAAAAAAACTACCCAACCGAACGCACGCTACATAACCAACTAGTGTAAGGTTAGCTGATTCCATTGACCATCTGATTACCATCTGCCATACAAAACTTGTTGCACCAAAATAAACTTCCTGTAATTGTAACGATTAAAATTAAAAATGGCGTCAAATGTAAAACTGGTACATTTTAAAAGTCGAATGACAGCTGGTACATTAGGCGCCATTTTTAACTATAATCGTTACAATTACTTTAACGGACACTTTGGTGCAATTCAGCCTTAGAGAGACATTGTTGCGCCTTGAAAAAAAGTGGCCCCAGCCTAGTAGTTAAGTCACTGCACAACTGATAACAAGGTTAAGCGGATGACAATAAGGCCGGACTTGGGATGGGTGACCGCTCTATACAACGAGGCTATACCATTATAAACACCACAACAACATCACCACTTGTTAGGTGTAGCCTCTGATTCTCCTTCGGCGAAATGAGGACGGGTTAATCCCTCCGCTGGGACCCTAAAACCTTTTAAACTGTTCTCGGTCAAAAAGGCACCCGTGATGGTATTTATTACACCGATATAAATAATGTAAATGTATAATTTCAATATTTTCGGATTCCATTATGCGAAAATCTCTGACAGAACGCGTAGTAACGCCTTGCGATGAAACACTACTAGCGAAACGTCTGCGTCTATGTAACGGACATTTCTCAGTAGCGACAAGGACGTAAATAATTAATCTCGCTATATTAGAATGAGACATAGCATATACGAAACACTCCCATACAACTTACAGTTTTTTCGTTACTTCGCTGCCGCCTACGAACACGTCTGTAATAAACGCGTAAACGCGTAAAACTTAGTCTTTTCGATATTTCGCTGCCGCCTAAGAACGCGTCGGTGTACTAAAGGCGTAATAACTCTGCCTTGCGTGAAAAATCATTCACAAAATGAATTAATGAAAAATTCTTTATTGCACAAAAGCTTAACACTATTGTACATAGGCGAGCTTAATGCCTTAGGCATTATCTACCTAGCTGGTAGATAATGCCTAACCTTTGGGAGATTGACCAAAAAAACAGGCAGAGTGCTATTTAAAGCAATATATAATATAAAATACAAGATATATAGATAAATTATTAGGTAATATAACAATACATACTGGTATAACATATAACATGTATACATAAACTTTCATAAATAATAATATATAGACATACATAAATAAATATTTTCACATACTTACAGTAAAAAAAAAAAAGAAGGAAATGTTAACAGTTTTGATTATTAAGGAGAAAAAAGTGAAGATGGGTTTTAAATGAAGCTGTAGTAACTTTTGTTCGTATTAACAGGGGAAGATTGTTCCAGAGTGATGCTGCGGTTACTGTAAAATAATTTGAATATCTGGTTGAAGAATGCATAGGAATAGTAAGAAGGTTATTTTCGGTAGACACAGAACACGATCATGGGTAGAAGAGAGGTATTGAAAGCGCTAATTAACTTTCGAGACTCTTTTGTTTCAATAAAAAAATGTCTTTATTTAAAATATTACATTTATGAATACTCTAATAATACAATACTGATACTCTTCTAATACTCACTATATTGTAATGAATGAATTTATATAATGCAAGTTTTTTTATAGTCGAACCGTTTACACAATAATTAAGTAAATACTTTAATTAAATGACAATATTGATTCATACAATGGAATCTAACTTAATTAGGTGAAAGGTCAGCTCGAAGATCCGGTCACGTAGTCAGCGGATGATGAGATTCATTTAATTTCATTATTTAATAACTTTCTGCATTCTTCAAATTCCTTATGTATCAGTAGGCAGTGCTGTGATTAACTCTCTCCCGAAATTGAAATTAATCCTTCAGGAATTAAATTCGTTCGTCAATCGAATTCGTTCTTCTTCATTTTTTCATTATTTGTTCTACTTAATTTCTTCAATTTTCTTTTCTCTCGTACATACCATATATATATACAGATAATATAGACGTAATTATTACTAGTAGTATTATTATTGCAATATTAGAATTTTGACTAACGTTACTATTTGGTATTTCTTCAAGATCTTTGAGATGTTTAATTTGCTTCGTAATTTCTTTTCCATTATTTTCGAATAACAATGGTTGAAGTGTTTCAATTTTCTTAATATTATCAATATCTGGTACGTGTAATGATTCTTCAGTTTGTGAATGCGATAACAATATTTAATTTTTAATTTTTATTAAGCAATTTTCGTTATTAATCAAATTTGTTCCTTTGATTAGGGTTGTTCTTTTTATTCCATTGCATAGTGTCTCTATTCTTTCAATTTCCTTATTATATATTAAATAAGAGTTTGAGGATATTTTGTAACTGTAATTCTCTGGACAGATTATATTGGTGGTACTACAATTGCTTCCATCGGAGTTATTAATTATATTTCTTTCGCAAGTATTTAATAAAATTGGCTGCTTCGTACAAATATATTCTTCGTGCAATTTACATTCATCTGCTATGAATAATGTGTTTTGTCCACGTAATATTTGCTTGGGTTGGGATAAGGGATAAGTACATAGGTTATCTTTGAAAGGATGAACCGTTGGTATAAACATAATCAGTTCGTAGTTATTATTTTCTACCAAGGGAATTTTATTTAAAAACTTTATTGAATCAATTTTATTTATCTTTCAGTATTCGGATATTCATATATTTTTGTAAATTTGTTATATCATTAGTAATTAATTGATTCGTTGGTATATATTTTATTACATCTTTTAAAACAGTATGTTTCATAATTGCATAATGAAAAATATTATGGTTAGCAAAAGTCAAGGCTGTACTTAGTCGTTCCAATAGTTCGCTTAAAGTTTCAGCATCTTATATAAGATTTATTAAAAAACGTTGATGTTCCTTTTGATAGGATTCGTGACTCATCTGAGCCCATAATTTTACTTGATCTTTAGCTAAATTTACTAATTGGTGATGAAAATCATCTAAGATTATTGAAGTTGTTGAGATTTGCTCTTTAATTAAGTAACCATGTTTATTTAATTTTTCCTCTAACTCGATTAAATCATTATTATCTAAATTACCAGTTATCGTCTTAATTATACTTCCTAATCCATCTATTAGTCCTCTTTTATTCCTATGTAATAATATATGATTAATAATATTATTATTATGTTCTATCAAATATTTTATACGGTTTAAACCTAATTGATCAGTATCATTATTAACTATAAGTAAATACTTATCAAAATTATTAATTAACACTTTGTTTTGATCTATTAACTTCGCTGTATCCATAGTATGTATAATATTCCATTCTCCATTGATTACCTTTGCCGACGTTACCAAGGGAGTTTATTATAAAAGGTTGATTTGGTTTTAGTTGTTGGATTTGGACGTTTCCCCATGTTCGTCCTGTGAGGAATCTGAAAAACGTACTTCATTTAAGTGTACTTTTAGAGTATTTTTTCCTTTCTTATATTCTAACACATTACGGGGTGATAAATTTACAATATTATAAGGTCCTTCATAACGAGGTTTTTTTTTTCCTCTGTCGTGTTGTTTTATATATATTTTTTGACCTATTTTCAAAGTTGTCGGTTCGTTACGACTTTTATTTACTCTAGATAGTGTTTGATCTTTGATTTGACTCATACGTATAACCATATATATATAAGGTATATACGTATACGTATATACCTTTTCGTTTAAGGTTTTAATATAATCTTTGTGATTTGAAATATATTGGGATACTAATCTTAGTTCATCGTCAGATGTGCTTACGTTTATTTTTCTACCAAAATGTATTTCGAACGGAGTATAATTAGTTGTACTATGAACCGAGTTATTACCGAAGCTAATAAAGCTAATCATATAATTGTTTTATCATTGATTTGGGACTGTTCCTCATACATTATTCTAAGAATTTCTAATTTTGTGGAATGAAATCTTTCTATATCAGCATTTGAAGTATGATGATGGGCAGTTGTAAAATGTATTTTTATGTTATATAATCTCATTAATTCTTGAAACGTGGATGACGTAAAACCTATACCTTGATCGGTTACAATTTGCTTCGAAATACCTATTTGATAAAAGATTTCTATTAATTGATCACAAATCTCCGTAGCATTATTAATTATTAATGGTCGTAATATAGCCCATTTAGAAAATTTGTCGATGACACTGAGATAAATTTTCTTTCTAAAATGAAAAGCATCAATATGCCAAATTTGCATAGGTTCATTTGGAGTTATAGTTTTTTCTAACGGACAATCTGTTGGATGTCTAAAATATTTAGCTTTTATACAGGTACTACAATTTTTTACATAATCTAATATTTGTTTTTTCATATTTAGCCAATAATAAGTTCGTTTTAATTCTTTTAACATACATTCTGACCCTTTATGTCTATTATTATCAATATGTGTTTTAATTATAATTTCCATTTGTTCGTTTGGGTTATTAATTTCTTGTAATATATTAGTATACCTAACTAACTTTAAGGATGCTTTATCTATATTTTTTCTATATATTTCGCTGATTCTTTGGTAAGTAATTTCATCATCTATAATTATTGCATATTTATTTTTATCTAATCTAGTTTTTATAAAATGCATAAATTCGGATTCTATTTTTTCGGGATTAATATATAAATAATGATCTTTATCTTTTAATTCGTACTTCGAAAATACTGAGGTTTTAATAAAAATTCTATTCATTTTTGTACTAGGATGTTCATGACGGATATACGCCTACATCACTATCGTCAGCATTTAAATGGATAGTCTCCACGTCTTCATCCTGTTCATTATCAGGATTGACAATTATTGACTCATTATGACTTGCTAATGACTCTAACGCGTTTAATTCAATTTCTCTTTCAATGTCATATTCTTCCAATGTTCGATATAACCTTTGATTAATTGGTTTATTATTTATATAATCGTTTTCTTCGTATAAAAGGGGAATTTCTTTTAAAGGAGTTTTAAAAATATTTCTTTTAATTAATATATCAGCTTCACAAATTCTTAAATATCAATGCCTAATAAAATATCATATTTATCGCTGAAATCAAAAATGTGAAATGTTAATTCATCTTCTTTATTGCCTAATAATGGTTTCCAAAATGGGGTTTTAATTATGTCATGGTGTAGACTTGTTTTATGTGCAGTTCGAACAGCAAATGGTTCGTTAACAAAGTAATTTTTTAAATATTTTTTATAAGCATTATTTGTAACAAAGGACTTACTAGATCCCGTGTCGATTAATATTTTTAATTTAAATTTTGGCTCCACTATATATGGTAAGCCATTTATATCGGTTTGATTAATTTCTATGTAGTTTCTGGGGAGTTTTCGGCTATGCGAAAATTTGTATTGAGTTTCCTGATTATATAGTTCTTCGACGTGCACTTGATTATTTGGTCGATTATGACGATTGCTATTAACAGTGCGCATTGAAACATCATTATTGTATCTGGGGCGTTCCATTGCGGCCTAGTAGATTGATTTTTTAATTGGTTAAAATACTTTGATTTGCTCTATTTTGTTGTACCCAGGGTGGCACTTGAGCAATTGAGCATTCCTTTGGTTGTTTTGAAACTGTCTAATTTGATGCGAAAAAGTTCTGTTTGGTTGATTATAATTTTTATTAAAGTTATTAAATTTATTTAAATTATTACCGTTACTACCAAAACTGTTAACGGGGCGAGTAAAATGATGATTATGTTTGTTAAAGTTTTGTTTATTCGAAAAATGGGATTTTTTTGATTTAATTGCATCATATGTTTCTAATGTTTTTATTTTTTCACAAGTCCTAGCGAAATTATCTTCTGACATAATAAATTGACATTTTAAATCATCGGGTAGTTGATTTATTAATGTGGTCCTAGCTGTTATTTCGTAAATAGGTAATATACTATCTAAACTTTCTTGACCATATTTTTCTATAATATTAATTTTATATTAATTTTATGATAACCTGTCGATAACGATAGGTTATTTTGTTTTAAGAAACACATTTTGCTGCTGACTAATGATTATTGAATTTACTATAGTTGCTTAACTAATTGTTAAAGATACAAATAGTCAAATTTAGCCATCCATCAAGAAACCGGGCCTTGTCTGACAACAGGTCGATCTTATTGAGAGCCATATAAGACACAATTTCCTAATGGATGTAATGGAAAAGGGTCGACACATCTACCAACTGTCATAAGTACCTATTATATGTCTTACTACTTTAGATGTATATATAAATACCCACCATTAAGCTAGTCTCACACTTCCGCAATAATAATTAAGTCTGTCGAAAACTTTTGCCTCAAATAAATGTGGTAACGACAGGGGTAGGAAAAGTTAGACGCAAGTAAAACATATCCTTTGTGGTACCTTGTCGTAATTAGAGCGTCATTGTTCTCGAGCTCTGAGATTTGAAAATAGAATGTTTGCGTCTTAAATTACCTCAAAGTGAGAAACTTGAGGAATGTGAGAACGTGACAATGGGGACAATTTGGTTACTAATAGGACAGTTTGGTAAAACTATTTTCATACAATAATGGTGGGCTAATAAGATGTGGACGTAACGAGCCAAGGCCTGCTTTCCAATTAAAAAAAAAATCGGTTACAATCACAAATTAACAGGTTAAAATTACCTATATATATTTTTCATTACATCTATTTGAAAAGGACGACTTGGTTCGCTGCACCCAAAGGTGATGTTTTTATAAGAAACTTTTAGCCGGCAGCAATGAGTTTTTAGTACTCTTTATAATATAATTAATTTGGAACATCTTAGTGTCCTGCGCCAAAGAAATTGAACGAAAATATTGTTTGAATAAAGAGTGGCTGGTACGACGGCCCATAGTCGCAACCGTTGAAATGTTACTTAGGGATGGGCAAATGAAAAAAATATATCGATATATATTGTATCGATATTATTCTGGAGCTCAAAAAAAATATCGAATTTGATATCCGGAAAAAAATATCGATTATTGATATATCGAGATTTAAAACATCGACGATAATTATCGATTATTTATTGAATTAATATCGATATTTTTAACCCAAGCCTAAATCAAATTAAAAACGCGCGAACTACAGCCCGCGTTTTCGCCAATTTTCACGGATTGTTAGAAATACATGGTTTTGTTTTGAAAACAATTTAGTTGTTACTCTATGTTTTATTAAATAATAATATTACAATAAAATATGAGGCGCCTTTTATGTGATGAAAAGTAGAGTGTAATACTCGGGCGCAAAATATTTCTCTGACTCGGGCGATGAATCCCTCGCTACGTTTAGGATTCTACTAAAGAATCCCTTCTTCCCTCTGGATTCAAAAAAGCGCCCTTGCAGTAAAACGATTATTTTGCTCCTTTAATATACAATCTACTATTGTCGCACGCTTGGCAACTGCTTAAGTTAAAGCTACTGCAAGAGTCAAAGATACTAAAAAAAAACACTGCGGTGCATGACGCGGTAATGGACCATTAACCACTGTACCAAAATACCATTACTAATGGTATTGCGGTTTGAATTTGTAATTGTCCTATAATCAGGGCCCTATTTCATAAAGGCGACAATTGCAACAATTGTCAACAAGTGTCAAGATTAGTCGATTTATCGTGGTGATTCTTGTTTCATGAATTCTGACTATGACTGGTGCGACAATTGTCAAAAAATGACAAGAATTGTCGACTAAATAATAGGATGGATTGCCTAAGGCAGCTTATTTAGCGTTATAACTACGTATAAATGCTATTAGAATGTATACCCTTGAATTAAAAAAAATATTACAGTTGAAATTGCAGTTAGAAAAAAGCTACAATTGGCGAAAATACTCTTGTTTTCTTTTTTTTTTCAATTTTTCCAATTATTGGGAAGGCAAAGGGATTTAAGCCTATACAGCTTTTTGTTTTCTATTCTTCCACCAGTGTGGAAAAGCAAATCTTTAGGCCATTAAAAAAAGGAAATAAATTAAGATTTTTGATTTTTTGTACAAAAATGTGTTTTCAGATTTAAGTGTTTATTATAAAGATTGATCATAATAAAAATTAAATAAACATTTAAGGCTGTCCTCTGATTTTTTTATGGAAAATTATTTATTCATTGTAAAAGAAAAAGAAATATACAAAAGGCCTAAAATCTTCGAACGAAATGTTAAACATGTTCGTTTACGTACATAATATTTTATTACTTAAGTATATAATATTTTTGTTCTGACTTTTTGTTGTGGTTTGTACGACGGACGACCATCTTCAGTTTTCATGTTTGGAAAGCATATTTTAGTCCTTAGGACATCTTATTTTTATGCCTCCATAGGAATACCTATAAGTAAATAAATACCTACCTATTTATGCATGAAGATAGCATAATATACATAGATATAAATATCGAGATCATCAAATTCACAATAACACTATTGTCAATAAAGTGACAACTAGCGCCACTAGCGGTAAGAATTTGAACTAATACTTAGTACGATGAAACGTTAGAAGGGCGTACGAATTTAATTAGAAACTATTTTATTTTTCATTTTCATAGTTTTATTTTTATGATTCCGTTTTTTTTGTTAAATATGTGGATATGACTCAGGTGTTTGTATGTCGATATGTATGTTTATCAATTAGCCTGTCTGTCTATGAATCTACATCTTAGCGTCAAATATTTCGAGAACTAATCGTCCGACTGATTTAAAATTTGGAATAGTTATAAATATTGTTAACCCACATTCATCCAAAATGGTATAACTCATAGTTACTTACAGGCTCAAGAGAAAAGGGGTCTAAATAGAAAAATAAATAAATTTGGGACAAATTAGGTCATATGGAGTATGTATCAACTAAAAGGTATTTATTTATAAAACATTAATATATATAGGTAGTTAAATTAGGAACAGTCTAAAATGAAAATTATTTGTGTAAGAGTTTACTCTAACACAAAGAGCGATAATGGATACCGTAAGCTAACAGTGCCGAACAAAAACGGAAAATAACCATCTTTGATGAATATTGCAATTGCGAATTATAGCAATATATTAATTTATATAAAAAATTGTATAATGTTGGTATATTAAAGGAATTTAAGATAACTCCAAAAACATAATCTCTAAAACACAGAATGAGCTTCCGACGAAATAAAAAAACTGTCCTAATATTAAAAACTTTTTTTAAAGCTGGTTTTCAAAAAATGAATATTTAAAATCTATGTTTGTGTCTATATTTTTTTATTTACAAAGCTGACAGTTTTCGATCAATCTTTCTCTATAATACGAGTCCATACTTTTCATATCATTAGGATTCTTTGTATATCATTAGGAAGAAATAAAAAAAAAAAATATTGTATTTTTTTTATTGATATAATTAATTAAAGAAATCGATTGTTCTAGAACTGCACTTTAAATCCCCAATAAAAATCGTAAATATTTTAATGCAGCTTTATGTTTTATTATGAAGTAAAGATGCGCATCTTTGCTTTATAGTACATTTTCACCTATCTGTTATATCTCAAAACTTTTTCTAAGAGTTTCTTAAAATCCGAATATCCCGTATAGTTATGCCCTATGTATAAAAATAAATATTTTAACAGCCCATAGCGAGGAAGGCTATGTATTGTCTATTAAAGTATTTATTTTTATACAGGGGGCTAAGATAACAGTTTAAACAGAATTTATAACACATAAACAACTTTTCAAATCGGACTAGTAGTTCTTGAGATTAGCGCGTTCAAACATCCAGACTAACAAAATCTTCAGCTTAATAATATAAGTATAGATAATCATAACTTTTATTAGAGTTTCACACTTTATCATTTGAATTTTGTATGAGACATCTCTTATTGTATTCAGTATAAGTATTCTAGGCGTCAAAATATGTAACGTCATTACAAGGTTAAGTCGTTGATAGTAATCTCTCCATACATTGAAATTGAACGAATTGAAAATAACCTAAATATATTTTTTTAATATTTAAATATGAAATTTTCGACTATCCGATGACAAGAAATATTGACTTTCCTTTTGTTGAACTTTGTCGAGTAATTTGTGCAACCTTTTACCACACAATACGGGATCTTGGAAAGTTATTTAGAGTACTTTTCGCTGCCGCTGCTTGACACAGACTGACGTATCGTTGGTGCTAAATTGATTTTTTAGCACCAATGTTTTAGTACTTAAGAAACCGGTTTTGAGGCCCGTCCTTACTATTTACGTCAATGATAATATACTAACGTATCATGCCTAACGTGCGGTTTCTAATAACAATAATTACTTATTAGTACATAGTTGAAAATAGCGGATTTCATAAACAGCTCTCAAAAATATTATTAACGTAACGTGTGCATTAAAATACCCTATTTTCAATTATTTATGAATTTAAGGAATACCTACTAACTTTTTATCCCTATTTAAAAAAAAAAAACGCTAAAACTCTATTAATAATTCTTCAAAAACATTATTATCACTATTACTCTCATTAACAGCCATTTTATAATTTAATTATTAATTATAATATCAAATAGGAACACGGGACGTTGTCATTTAGTGACACAGATCTTAACTCATGTCAATTATACCCGACAATTTTACAAATATGTCGACTTGTAAATAAAATTTATGTTTCATAAAACAAATTTAACCGATTGTATACTGACAATAATAAAAATATACCTGTCGTGAAATTATAACAATTGTCAACAATTCTAATACAATTGGTCGTGCCAAAAATGTTTATGAAACGCAATTATGACAATTTGTCAGATTTTCATAGTAATATACTAGTCAATTAAAAAGTTATATGAAACAAAAATTACATAATTGTCAAAATGTCACTTGTCACCTATCACCTGTAACTTGTCGCCTTTATGAAATAGGGCCCAGGTGTCAGTATTTTTTAACTTTACGAAAATTTCACACTAATAAATTTCTCAATCCTGAGGCTCTGCCATAGGTTTGCGCATTGTAGGAACGTAACGTATTCATTTATGTATACGTGAGCAACAACCAATAGTCAATTCAATTCAATAATTCAATATTTGTTTATTCAGAAAAAAATACATAAGTTAACAATTGCCTGTGGGCCCCGCACTAGGCAAACCTGTATCGCGGGCTCCCAAATTTCGATTAACAATGGTTTGATTTAGCTATTTTCGGCAGCTACTAGTAGACAGATTAACAAAAGGATCGCTTTATTTTTAGTAACAGGATTGAATAAAGCGATCCTATTTGTTGTTGCTCACTTATACGTATACGAATACGTTTCGTTTCTACAATGCGCAAACCCATGGTAGAGCCTCTGAAATGGCAACTTTTTGTTTTTTGACTTTGGAATGGCATGTAAAAGCTACTGCAAAAGGCAACAGTACTAAAACCCGATGAAAGAGTGGGGATCTATACTGCCCATCTATCATACAATATATTAAAATTGCTATACCCACATAAAATGTTAATTGTTAAATAAATCAAAACAAATAATTAATTTCAGTTAAATTATTAATTCATTTATTTTTATTGGAGCCCGACATGTGACTTTGTATCTACTCGGTGGTGAGCAGTCCATGAATATCGGGATCAATCAATATTTTTTCTTAAACAATATTGATCGCTCCCACTATGCCGGCTAAATGATGCGATTACGAAATGGTGGGTGACCTTGACGTATTGCATTATGAGTATATTTTATACTCGCTGCCTTATCGTCAATTTAACTACCCATTTTATTATATATTTAATTATTTTAGTGGTTTTCACTTATCAATATTAGGTGGAAAAATAAAACCATGAACTAAATGTCGTCATTTTCTGGCATCATGTCAATACATTTAGTAGGTATGTAGACTTTTTAGTTATAAAACAGTTTTGAATTGAGTTTGGTTCTGTTTGAGTTGACTATGTAGGAATTCAATTTGCCATCTACGAAAAATATGATAAATGTATTTTCTGGAAATGGAAAAATCTTGAAGTAGCATTTTTATGTATCATCTATTGACATTATTATGAAACCAGCTTTTGTCTACGGGTTTGTACGTGCTTATGGTAAGAAGACCTACAAACGTCGGACAGCCTCCGTAGACTAGTGCTTACGCCTTTGGCGTTGAATCCGGAGGTCGTGGGTTCGATTCCCACCCATGGCAAATAACGTTTTTCTGTACAGTTTCTCTTGGGCTGGGTGTTTATAAAATATAATATGAATTATATTATTGTGGACCCCACAAGATGGACCGACGACCTGAAAAAGGTCGCGGGAAGCCGATGGATACAGGCAGCGCAAAACCGGTCGTTGTGGCGATCCTTGGGGGAGGCCTATGTCCAGCAGTGGACGCGCGAAAGGCTGGCATGATGATGATGATGATATCATTGTTTCTGGTACACATAGCTATTATAGCTATTATACTAGCCTAGAGCTTAGTTTGTGACCACAGCAATTTGTGTAAATTGAAAAAAAAAAAGAAAAAAAAAGATGGGGTCGATCAATACATTGCTGTTTAACATCATTGATCATTCCCATTATGCCAGCTGAATGATGCGGTTACGAAATGGGCAGCGACATTGACAAATTTGCATAACAAGTCTATTTTAATATCTTAGCTGTATATATCTTAGATGTATCTTCAAAACAACCGCCCGTTTCGTAAGCGCACCCTGAATGGAGACTATTACCTCGGCAATCTATGCAGTAGTCTCCTGAAAATCGGTGAACCTACAGACTAAATCCGAACCATGACTAAGTAACTTGTATTCACTACCCCATTCATGGATTTTGTAGGTCTGCTTGCCATCAGGTATATACAAGGTCACATGGCGTGTTCCAATAATTATTAAAATAAACTGTAATAAGAAAAAGTATATTGTATCTAATGAAGTGTACAGAATTTCCGCTAGGTGGAGATATATTTTTTGGAACAAATATTAATTGATTGCTAATAAGCTTCCTCATAAATATCTGATTAGCGTGGGATATCCGGCACAGGGCGTTTTTCTTATTTCTTTTTACTTTCCTCAATCAATTTTCCTGACCCTGTTAAGGTCACTGCATCTGCGATTACGAAGTCTGCGTTCTCCATACAAAATCTATCGCATTTCCAGTATTTTTCCACTACTATTATTATGAGTTAAACATACGCATGTATGTATTCTTTTATATGGTCCTACAGTCGTGTTAACGCCCATACAAATGGTACATAAACATATTTCTGTTGTGGTAAATACTTTTGTAGTACCTATTAATCATAATAAAAAAGTAAAAAACAGAAAGAATAATAAATAAAATGACCGACAAAATTATTATTTTAATTCTGTGACAAAACGTAATTTTAAGTAATGCTGAAAGTGCGAAAGCTCACTTTGTTTGGGGAACGCACACTTCGTAATTACGAATACAGTGTCCTTAATATGCAGGGCTGGGCAAAATATTCAACAAAGAGTACCTTATACTTATTTTAAAAGATCTAAGACATTTGATGTATTTAAAATATTAAATACTGGCTGTGTGTGGTTTACCTGCCGTTTAATTAAAACCAAATCGGTTCAGTAGTTTTTAAGTTTATCCGGAATAAACCAACAATCAAATCTTTTTTTTGTAAAAGTATTTTCTCTACCTATACTATTAGTATAGATAAAATACTTTTCTTACTTGAATTGTGTTGAAAATATAAAATAATGTATTTTTGTTTCATTTTATAAAAAAAAAAAAACTACCATCACGGGTGCCTATTTGGCTCCCGAGAACCGTTTAAACGGCATCAGGGTCCCAGCGGAGGGATTAACTTATCCTCATTTCGCCGATGGTATTCGGAGGCAACACCAAACCATTTTATTAAAATAGAAAATATTTCATTAAATCTTTAATTTTTTTATAATGGATAATAAAATAGCAATCACGTAAGAATTCTTTTCGCGATCTTAAAATTCCGTACATCAATAGGAGAAAAAAAATGTAATATTTCCTGAAAAAAATATCTCGATATCGTACAACACAACTATTTGAAATGCTGATTACAAATGCATTTGGGTGGAGTATTTAAAACATAAATTACAAAATACAATATATAAATATTTCGAGTAATTTAAATACTATTCAGTACTGTTGATATGAAAGCATATACCTATTATATACGTGGTGGCCGAGTTGATTAGACCTTGGACCAGACTTAATAGCTGTTTAGATCATGTAATGCTTAAAAGTAAATTACGTGCTACAACCCTCGTTATGTCTTCATCTGTAACTGACCATGAAGCTGTCTTGCTATCTCTAAATAATCGCAAAAAGAAACCTAATTATAAAAAAACTAAAACTAATATCAACCATCAAGGCCTATCAGATACATTGACGTCACTTGACTTCTTAAGTATACTTAAAACTAATGACGCCAATACAGCAGCTGATTCATTTGTTTTGCTATTGCAAGAAGCCATCAATAAAAACACATTCATTACACCTGTTTCTAGATGAAATAGATTACTAAAACCCTGGATGACCCCAGGGCTCTTACGCTGCGTTAAACATAGGGACAAACTACATGCAAAAGCTAAAGAATCAGCTATAGATAACAGTAATAAAACTGGTTATATGAGGTACAGAAATTTTTGCAATAAATTAATAAAAAAACTAAAAAGAGAATATGATCAAGAAGAGATAAGGAGAGCGGGTTCTAATAATAAACAACTTTGGAATGCTATAAAAAATATTTCCAATCTAAATGAAGCTAAAGACAAAGCTTCTCATTTGCTAACGGTCATGAATTCTCCTCTTGAATCAGTGAATGAGGTGAATAGATTTTTTTCGGAGGTGGGTAAAAATCTCGCCCAGGAAATAAGGAAGTCCAACACACCAGTTAATTTCATTTCATATTTACCTGCTAGTTCAATATTAAACTCTTTTGTTATCGAAGATACCGACTATAATGAAATTGAACAAATAATAAATTCGCTTAAGAAAGATTGTGCAGTAGGATGGGATGGAATATCTACTAATATGTTAAAAACTTTCAAAGCCATTTTAGTCCCGCCTATTACACATATCTGTAATTTAAGCCTGTCCACTGGTATATTCCCAAGGGTGTTTAAAAGGTCCCTTATACGACCAATTCATAAGGGTGGGGATGGCAGCTGTGTCAATAACTATCGGCCAATTGCAATACTTACATCATTATCTAAAATATTAGAGAAACTTATTAACACTAGACTGGTTGGTTATTTAGAAAAGTTTAAATTACTTGGTGACCAACAATATGGATTTCGCAACAACAGATCGACTTCTGATTCTGTACATGACCTGGTAAACTTTATAGTCAAAAGATTCTGGTAATAAATGCCTGACAATTTTTCTAGATATAGCTAAGGCATTTGACACAGTCTCCTTATTGATAAACTGGAAAACCTTGGAGTTAGAGGCAGGCAACTGGCCATCATGAGGGATTTTTTAACTGACCGAAAACAGTATGTTAAAATCAACGATTGTACCAGTGATGACCTGCCGATGCTTTACGGAATTCCACAGGGAAGTATACTGGGACCTACGCTCTTCCTGGTCTACATTAACGACCTCTGTCGGCTCTCACTAAGACAGGCAAAGGTTATATCTTTCGCTGATGATACAGCCTCATGTTTTCAAGCAAAATCATGGGCCGACGTATTTCGCCTAGCTCAAGAAGGTTTTGATACTACGTTAAACTGGTTGAACGAGAATATTCTAACTTTAAACCCGAAGAAGTCTACCTACATTACATTTTCGATTAGGAATAGTTCTCAGCCGCCACCAACTGTTCATAAGATAATAGCACACCATTGTGATACTGACAATGGATTATGCGCATGTCCCTCCCTTACTAAATCTACATCTACAAAATATTTAGGCATTACTATAGATCAAAATTTGAATTTTAGTTATCATATAGATGAGCTAACCAAAAGAACTCGTAAATTTATATACTTATTCAAAAACTTAAGAGAAATAATTAAGACTCAATTATTAAAAACGATATATCTTGCACTATGCCAGTCTTTAGTAACATATTGTATTTCAGTGTGGGGAGGTGCGACCACTTCACATATCCTAACATTAGACAGAGCTATCCGAGCAATCCTGAAAGTGAGTACGCATCGTTCAATTAGATACCCTACTTACCAACTCTTTCAGGATTGTGAAGTGTTAAACATCCGCCAACTATTTATTCAAAACACTATTCTAAAGAAACATTCCCAGCTTATATATGACCCCGAATTAATGGCTAGCCGTAAACCTTATATATTTCCTTATGAAGCTCCTATTAAAACGTCGTTTATAAGAAAATTTTATCCTTTCCTTGGTGTCTACTTATACAATAAATTAAATAAATCTTTAAAAATATATTCAACTACTAAATTTAAATGTAAAATTATTCTTAAAAAATGGCTGAACAATAAGACATTTTATGAAACTGAAAATTTGTTAAGGGTGGTAGCCTAACAAACAATAAAAAATACTATCATTATTATTTATTTTTTCTCAATTAAATTAACAGTAAAAACACGAAATATCTTTATATTATATAATGTGTATGTCTATTAGGATAGAGGAATCAGTGTAATTTTATAATATGAAAGTATTTAGCAAAACTTACTCATACCATTTGACACTAACTCAATATATAGGTACACCAGTCACATATATACTCACGCCATACATACACACTCACATACACGCATACATACATACATTCATTCGTACATACATACATTCATACATGCATATATACATTCATATCTATTAAGTCATTAAATACGAAGTAAATAAAAGAGGGAAGGAAACCGATCACCGAGATACAGGCCAACGCCAGTTGGCCTAGTTTGGTGGTTGGTTGCTTACCTAAAATTGTTTGGCCCTGTGCATTGATTATGTACTATTATTATGTTTTATTTCAGTATTTCTTGCTTGGCATTATCATGCCTTATTGTGTTGAGATATATAATTAAATGTACCTAGGCTAAGTTAATTGCATTTAATAAATATTCATTCATTCATTCATTCATTCAAATATTCATTCATTCATTCATTCATTCAATCATGAATGCCAAGATCAATGGCGAATAATTTCAGGTTGTAGAAATGGAACAGTGTAATTTTTTTGATTTAAAAGAGTTAATGGGCAAACGATACTGGTTGCGGGCAGACCTAACCAATGAAAAAGTGATGTGGCCAAAGATTCACGAAATCAAAATTACTCAAGCACATCCAAATGTTATCTACTTTAAGTATAACTTTGACGATGAGTATTTTTTTTTTAAATACTGCACAAACACCAGATCTTCCGGAGGAAAAGGCAAAAAGTCGCCCGTGGCTGATGTTGTATCAGATGTATTGAGAAATCTTTACACAGAGCCAATCGCCTTGCCCAACCGCTTTACGAAGATTTAATGAGTCTCTGCAGACAAAAAAGCTCAATAAAACCTTGGAGCCGTTGCAGCTTCGCAGGGATGTGGCATCTTTGAGCGTATTTTACCGCCTATACTATGGACAGTGCTCTGAAGAGCTTTTTAACATTATTCCCCCTTCCCCTTTCCGTTACAGGACAACACGCACTGGTTGCAAAATGCATATGTATACCGTGGCGGATGTACCAACTCGTACTAAACGTTTTGGCGATTCATACATCTGCCGTACTATTAAAATGTGGAATGCTCTACCAGCTTGCGTGTTTCCTTCCTCTTATAACCTAGAGTCCTTTAAACGAAGCGTGAATAGGCATCTTAAGCCGGCATAATGATGGCAGCCAGCGGTGCACCTGTATGCATCCGCTGGTTGCTATCATTCATGGATATTGCATACTGCTTAACATCAGGTGGATGCAAGGTCACATGTTGTGCTCTCATAAAAAAAAAAAAAAAGAACTGAAGTAATACCGAAACATTATCATACATTTTATAATAATTTGCATTGTGTTGGTGCCTCTGTAGAAGAAATAGATATTGAAAGTGAAGACTCAAATAGCATTTAATTAATAAACATTTTTTTTTATTTTAATTTTTATAATATATTTTTTAGTGTCCATTTTATATTTATTTTCAAAGTTTAATAATTAATAGAAATTATGTGATTTTAATGCTTTTTTTATTGTACCGAAAATATTTACGTGGGAAGGTTGGGTCCATAAAGCTAAAGCTTAGATAGGGTTGTACCTAATATAGATATACGTACTTCATTTCTGTTTATCAATAGGGTAACTAGAATGTATAGTTCATTCGTTTATTACTATCATAGGACACTTTTTTTCGTTTTATTTCTAATTATACACTTTTTCATACATTCTTATGGTTTTAACGGTTTCTTAATAATAAATTTAATATGTTTTTGGTAAAATCATGCTTTCAGAGATTTAGTATTTAGATAAACATTAATTAGATAGTAACATAATTTAAAAAATAAGTTTAATATCAATAAACTGCCTAAAACAGTAATATATAAAAATAAATTATAATATAAGGTCAATCTGTAACAATAGTTACACAAAATTATGTTTCATTGTTATGATCCCAAAATAGCGATTTGTATATGTTACAATCAAGGTTTGGTTATAAAATTTCCCTGAAAAAGGTGGTAATCGGCTGATACGCTCAAGATCTAAAGTGAAAATTACATCGTATTACATATAATATACGATTCTGATTGTCAGTAGTCGGTGTGATTATAAAGTCGTTGTTGATGTTACAATTAAAAAGTTACGGGCTGTAATTTGTATTATTATTTTTTTTAATTATTTCTTTAGATATTTAAGTCATAATATTAAAAATGAGGGTTTTGTTAATAAAAAAAAATAGCTTTCTTTTGACATATTAATCATTTATTTTGAACCACTATTCGCTGAATTATAAACAAATTAGCTTCTTTTGTTTTGATGAAATAGAATAGAGTATTAATATAGGAGATTATTTAATCTGTGCTTGTTTGTTTACTTGCTTGTGACGTCACACTTGACATAGACTGCGAAACAGCGTTTTTAGCGCCATTGTGGAAATTCAAACTTTAACATTGATTTTTATTAATAATAGAGCAGACATCCCGGAAATGTTAATGTGTGCTTATTATATAATGATAAATAATATAAAACCAATTTCAAAAAGGAGTCAAATACCCTTATGTGCTGAAACGAGTGGACAAAAAAGGCTATTTTCGTAACGAGTCTATATATATATTTTTTTAGTCTATATTTTTTTGGCACCAGTTTTATACTTAATCTTTTTAGTTACCTATGTTATTATCTGGTAACCAACAATACCGTGAGATCTTCGAGTTAATATCGAAATAAAATATAATAAAATTCGTTAGTTGTATAATTACCAGGGTCCGGCAGAAAAAACTCCCCGATTACAAAGTAATGTGATGCGGACAGTAGAAGGAGCAGAGTGGTGGGGGCGCGTCCTTGAGTAGCTGCCTACGTGCCGTTTTCAGTATACGCCATGGCTACAGTCCACACAGCGGGGCAGTCACTGGCATTGGTGAAGGAAATGTTTCCTGGACATGTGACCTCGTTGCGTGGTGACATTGGCTGGCCCCCACGATCGCCGGACTTATCGCCCTGTGATTTTTTCCTTTGGGGCTATTTAAAATCAAAAGTTTATGAACAACGTCAACAATCTTTACGAGCCCTGAAAGAAGCAATTACTCAAGAGGTTGAAGCTATTCCACCTGAAATGACTCAAAGAGTAATGAATAACTTCAGGGAAAGACTCAACCAGTGTATCGATAGTGAAGGAAGCCATTTAAGGGTTGTTTTATTTAAAAAGTAAATTTTATAAAATGGCAAAATGTGTACTTTTTCTTAGTATAAATAAAAATGTCCTACCTTATTTGGTTTTGTTTTTATTAGCTTCCCTTATAGGGGAGGTTTTTCTGCCGGACCCTGTATAATAGGTCATTTCAAATAACGTATCACTTCAGTGATACCAAAATCATTATTTTTGATCTTAAATCAAAAGAAATATCGAAGGGGGTTGTCTGGAATAATTTTCTCTTTCTGGATGGCGGCATGTCATTTTGTATCTTCCTGGTTGTAAGCAGACCTACCAATTCCACTAATGATCGATCCCACTATACCGCCTTACTAATGTGATTACGAAATGGGCGAATTTGCATTACGAGTCTACTTTAGTAGCTTCGCTGCTTTATCGTAAATTAACTGTTCATTTCGTAAGCGCACCCTAAAAATAGACTACCGCCCTAAACAAGAAATCGATGCAATAGTCTCCTGAAAACCGGTGAACCCATAGTCTACCGAAACATTACTAAGTCACTTGACGGTTTTGCACCTGTATACTGTTTAGGCAGTGAAAAGTGTAACGAGACCGGTCGGTCGATATAGCAAATTATAGAGATTTTCATCCCACCTAAAAAACCTTCATATTATATCGCATTTTGAAACACAACATTTCACAAAAGAAAAGTTTTTTTAAATTGTACAATAGTGCTATTTTATGGTTATTTGTAAAAATCTGTCTGTCTTTCCAGACAGAAATTTCGAAAACTCGTTAAGGCAAAATGTACAATTTGGAAATTAAGTAGTAGATCGTTAGTGTACTCGGTGGTTGTAGTATTATATTTGAAAATACTCCAAAAGCGGAATAAAAAAATATATTTCATTTGAAATAAAAACTTTATTATTTGATATATATGTTTGTACATATTTTGTATTTGTATCTTCCGATGGATACCTTAAATCCTACTACGCTATTTCGGTCATCGTAAGGCACCCGTAGTGTTACATACATATACGTATATTCTAAAAAAAAAATATATATTACGTACAATTATTCAAAATTTCAACTGAATACCTTAGTTAAGAAAATAATCTATTTCTAAAATATAACTTTTCCCCTATTTCTCCATTAATTATTCTTCTATTGTATTATATATTATCTTCTACAAGTATTATTCAGAATTGTCCGCGGTTTTCCCTATAAGACCTAAGTAGGACAAATTTAATATTCCTGCAAATAAATTACGACAATCAATCATTTAATCGGCATAGTGGGAGCGATTATGTATTGATCGACCTCATTCAAGGATTTTGTAGTTCCTTCAGATAGATACGGAGGTCTTAGGTTCAATTCCCACACATGGCAAAGATATTAGTACATTTTTCTGAACATTTGCCATGGTCTGAGTGTTTGAAAAATGTAATATGTATTATATCGTTGTTTCTGGTACACAGTACAAGCCTAAAGCTTAGTTTGTGACCAGAGCAGTATGTGTAAATTGTTCTACACATTAATACTATGATTATTATATAATGTCTCATAAAGTAAGTAATAATTTGTGATTAGCACAAATAACAAATTAGATCTTATTACTGTGCGATTACAACTGGATTAAGTTACAGTTAGTGGCTTAGCAGATTAGGGCCCTAAAACCAAAAGAAATAAAATGAGAGAGATGAAACGTAGCCAGCCATTTTAAACGTTAAGTTAAAACCGCGTAAAGAATGTAATTCCTAATGCTATTAAAGCAAGTAGGTAAAGAATGGGACTAATAGGTACTTAAAAGAAGATTAATGAGCTTAGGATCATTCAATGAGGTTTTAATCTTTGGAGGCGTTATCTCTCCCATATTGCAAAGGTACTTACTTACCATTTTTTTTTTACTATTTACAAAAGATTTTTATGATTTTGTTGTTGACTTGGTTTAAAACACATTTCATCTGATACATGGACGGACTTAATTTTTATACCGATAAAACGCATAAATTTCACTGTCATCAATTGGTGATGGCAGTGAAATGTATGCATTAAAATTATAGATCTTCTCCAGTTGTCTTGACGCCCATACAAACTTACTTCCAATATTACAACTTGGCTGTTAGTCGAAGTTTAATTATTATTTTTATACGCAAAAATCTTTCTGTTGTGGTTAATACATATTTGTGTATTATAATATATACATACTTTTGTGATTAAAAAAGAAATTCAACACATAATGATTAATTAATTCAATGAAAAAAAAATCTACCACTAAACAAGTAAGTAGTCAAGTAAAACTGGAAGTTCATTTTGTATGGAGAACGCAGACTTTGACATTGCGAATGCAGTGTCCTTAATATAAGTTAGGATCGTATGTAGAATAGCATACTGGCTTCTGTTAAACCTTGCATAAAATTATGGGTTAAACTATGCTATAAATAGACCGCCATCGTAGACTAGTTGTTGCGCCTTTCGTGGTGGCGTTGTGTCCGAAGGACGTGGGTTCTTAGTTCCCACCCATGGCAAAAAAAGATATACGTTTTCCTGAACTGTTTGTCATGGTCTGGGTATTTATACAATATAAAATGTATTGTATTATTTTCACTGGTACACTTAGTATAAACATAGAGTTTGTGACCAGAGTTTTATTATTATTTTTATTATTATAAACAGAGTCTGCGTTTGAGTTCAACCTTGCCTGATGGAAAGCAACGAACTTTTATTGCCCTTAGTCAGCTCTCTATATTATGTTAATCTCAATGGTGGATCCTACTTTTCCACGGTTTATTGTTCGGGCGATATTTTTGGCTAGCGTTGTTTGGTGCTATGGCTAGCTACATTTAGATAAAGAATAAGAAGAAATGCCGAAACAGTTTATGTATAAAACACCTGGCTTTTTGACTGATCTAATAACGTTCTAATAATTATGTATCAAACAACCTAGTTTCTTCTTATTTAATACAGCTATGAAAGCTTTTTAATATTAATAAAATAAGTTCTGAAACTAAATAGCATTTAAGGGCCCTGGAGTCGACTTGACGCCCATACAAACGTACTTCTAATATTAAAACTTGGCTGTTGGTCGAAGTTTAATTATTATCGTAATTGTACGCAAAAATCTTTCTGTTATGGGGTATTTTTTTTCGTATTACAATATTTAAAACAGTTTTTTTCTGATTTCGAAAAAAATAATAACCCAACACAGAAAGATTAATAAATACAATGACCGACAAAAATATTATTTTAATTCTGCGACAAACAGTAATCGAGTATTATTGGAAGTGCGAAAGCTAATTTTATATGGAGAACGCGGAGTTCGTGATTACGAATGCAGTGCCTTTATGGGAAGCCTTTTAAAATTCTAATAGAAATGTAGTTTAAATATGATTAATTTAATTTTAAGTGAATCCGAAAAAGCACTTAAACATATAAAAACTATAAATTTTGTAAAAGACTTGTGACAGTATTATCTTATACTTACCTACATAGTATACCTACCTATTTTGGTCTGTTACTTAAATCTTAATATTTTGGTCTGTTACTTAAATATTAATATTTTGGTCTGTTACTTAAATCTTAATATTTAAAATATCTAATTATTGGTGGTGAAATTTATGCATTTATATTAATAGTGGTTTCATTATAAGTAAGGATTTGTATGTAGAATCAGATGAAAAACTGTTAAGTGACCTTGTCATGTTTCGGTTTTAGTCTGTGGGTTCGCCGATTTTCAGGAGACTACTGCATCGATATCTATTCGAATTGGTAGTCCTTTTTTAGGGTACGTTTACGAAACGGGCAGTTGAATCGATGCAGTATAAAACAGCGAAATCGTAACAGATTAGTCTTTATTGTCATCCGTTTCATAACCGCATCAGCCGGCATACTAGGTGTTATCAATGCAGTTAAATAAGAATATATTAATCGACCTCATTCAGGGACTTTGTATGTCAGCTTATCATTAGGTAATAGTCTCCTTTCAGGTTACTTTAGAGACAAAGTAACCTGAAAGGAGACTATCACATTGACAAGTCTATGCAAAAACCAAAACATCACAATAATATTTTTTCAAAAGGAATTCAAATTTGTAGAAATGTTGAAAATACATTAAAAAATTGTCTTACACTTTAAATTATATAAATTAAATAATAGGTAATAAAATCCCGAAACACCTTGGTATTAAAATTAAGGTATTTCTGGATTTTATTTCTATGTGTAAAGCTTCACACACTACATGTAGTGTGTGAAGCACCTAAACCTATTAGGTGTCATGACACCTAATAGGTTTAGGTGGTAAACCCTTTATTCTAAAATGTAATTAAGAGTTGGTAATTTATAGCAATAGAGATAAAAGTAATTACCTACGAACCCTTCTTCATTAGAATGAACAACGTCTGTGTTGAACATTTTCCTAGTTATTTAAACTAGGAAAATGTTCAATATTAAATTATACATTTGAAAGGTTGTGATTTGGACTAATATAAGGCTCTACTGATCAAATCGAACAACTTTTTTCAAATGAAAAAGAAAATTGGCTTCACCATACAAATGGGTCATTTTAATATTACTAGTTTGTATGGTG
The DNA here is from genome assembly GCA_947458855.1 of Monopis laevigella. Lineage (NCBI taxonomy): Eukaryota > Metazoa > Arthropoda > Insecta > Lepidoptera > Tineidae > Monopis > Monopis laevigella. The sequence continues at coordinate 15,236,857 of OX381583.1, read as the reverse complement.
AAGGCATTTTTTTTTCATTTGCGACACATGGTTCCATGGGAAAAGTTGTTCGATTTGATATAACAACCTTTCAAAGTCACCATGTATATTATCATCTGTTGCACTATAAAAAACGCCTTTGGCGTTGTATCCGGAGGTCGTGGTTCGATTCCCAGTTTCCCACTCATGGTAATAAAATTATTACATTTTTCTGTACAGTTTGACATGGTCTGGGTGTTTATAAAATATTTTCGTTCTTTCTGGCACACATAGTACAAGCCTAGAGCTTAGTTCAGAGCAATATTATTATGAGAACATTTGTTCTTCTTCCTATATACAATATGGAGTCCTTTAAAATAAGCGTGAGTCGCCATCTCAAGCCGGTATAGTGAAGACAACCAATAGTCTTATTATTTAATTTCGACCAAGGGGTGACAACGCCATACAAATCTGTCCTCAATAAAATTCTTAAACGTCAGAAAATAAATAAATAATGTGTATACCAATTGGGGTAAATTTAAAATAAACGCTCTCTTATTATATTTATGGCCGGAAACATGTGAAACGCGTGCGGACGCTAGCTCGCTCGAAGCAAGACTTAGACTAGTCCATAGCAAGGAACATAATACTCTTTACGAGACTATTGTGTTCATAGATAATACACTATATAAAGACTAAGTCGGTATGCCGGTAGACATCTCCAGGGCGCGGGCGGTTTTTGGCTTAGCATTCGTCTCTTTACGTAAGTAATAATAACTCAATGATTTCGACTGTTAGTTTCATTCTTGGGCTTTACATACCGCTTACCACCAGATGGGTGTAGAGTCACATGTAAATCACACGTGTTTTAGTAAAAAAAAATACGTTGAGCGGGATTCCAAAACAATATCTTGAAGATAAAACAATATTTGCCGTTAGGGCATCAAGGTTCTCGAGTGGCGACCGCGTGCTGGAGGACGCAGAAGAGGCAGGCCCCCCACAAGATGGACCGACGACCTGAAAAAGGTCGTGGGAAGCCGATGGATACAGGCAGCGCAGTACCGGTCGTTGTGGAGATCCTTGGGGGAGGCCTATGTCCAGCAGTGGACGCGCGAAAGGCTGGCATGATGATGATGATGAAAACAATATTTTATTTTAAAAGTAAGAGTTGTTATATTCTAATTAATGCAGCCGTCATAAATAGTTTTTTACACAAGATAAAATTTAATCATAAATAAATTTATTATTAGCAGCGAATGATTAAATAATTCATCTCTTTAGGAGAACGTATGCAATAACGCCCCCTTGTGGTCTTTTGACACTTTCAGGGGGGGCAGTAAAAGACCCAAAAACATAGGGGGCATTGATTTTACACAGTGAGGGCGTGGAAAGGTTAAAAAAAATATAGCCCAAAAAGTAAAAAAAAATACACGCTATTCACGAACTAATAAATTAAATACTTCTCAATATAATTGTTTGTAATTATGCGTATTAAATGTTTTCATTGAAAGATAGAATTATATAGGATATAAATTTTTTATTTAAATACGTTAATGACGAATTCACTTAATCTACCTAGTTTAATTAAATTCTTCATTAAAGTATTTAAATTATTTTTTTCATAAATCAGAGTACCGCGGGCATTTGCAAAGTTAATACGAATAACTCTGCCCTGCCAAAAACTGAAGTCAACTAGAGCTGGAAGCAGTATGCTTAGGCCTCCCTTCGAATGATTCCAGGAACCAAGTAAGGGATGTAGAAACCGAGTCAAAGGAGAAAACCACCGCTTAATTTGACGTACGAGTTACGCCACGGGTAGTAATCAGGCCTGGACCCTTCTTTGAGGAGCCTGGTCTACACTGCCTGCTCAACCTGGAGCAATCGCCTCAGCACCTCGTAGCTGAACCTAGCCTGGACCCTTGTTCCGGAGCCGGTCCTCCACCGTCTGCCCGCCCTGACGTGGAAGTCACGACTGGTCATTACTGGCCATAGCTGCACTCTGCCCAGTCCCCAACTTGGATGTTGATAGGACTCACTCTCTTGTTCTCTCTCTATCGTCATTACATATTGTACATAGTTAGGTTTTATTTGTATAATATAATTTTAATATTTTATACTCGTTTGTTTTCATCTCCCAGTCAATTTATGACCTGTAGGTAGGACAACGTCACATTACGACTCATAATATTACAGTGTAATTTACGTTTAACTATAATAGTAACAATATCTGTTTAAGATTTGCGACTTAGATATGGTAAAAAAAATGGGGGGCTCTAGGAATAAAAAAACTCTAAGTGGGGCAAGTTTAAGAACCTATGCTCTAGGAGGTTTATATAACTTAGCTAATTTAACCGACCGGTTTTGTTACCACCTCATCTATCGTCATATAGATGCAAAAACCGTCTAATGACCTAGTCATATTTCGGTTTTAGTTCGTGGGTGCACCGGTAATCAGGAGTTCGATTTCTTGTCGATGTAGTAGTCTACTTTCAGGGTACGATTTCGAAAGGGCTGTTGATTTAACAATAAAGCAATAATGTTTTTAAACAACTTTAAATCACGCACTGTCTAAATAAACAGAACAACTGACTGATACATTTTCTGTGGTGGTATGTATCAATATCTTTTTTTCCATTCTATTTGTGTAGGTATAGTGTTAATAACTATATTTATATATATATATATATATGTTTATGTATGTTTGTTTATATTTATGTATGTATACATTGATTTTTATTAGTTTTATTTTTATTAAGCTCCCAACTTATCTTCGCGCACAATCTTAAAGGTTAGCTGGTAGATAATGCCATAAGGTAAGTTCGCATTTGTACATAACTTTTGTTTACTGTGCAATAAAGTGTTTAAATAAATAAATAAATCAGTGAGCATACTGGTATTGCAAATTTTGTCGCCTCCCATTTCATAACTGCATTATTTAGCCGGTATAGTGCGAGAGACCAATGCTAATAAACAACAATGTATTGATCGACCCCATTCACAGACTTTGTAGGTCTGCTTACAATCAGGTAGCTCACTTGACGGTTTTTGCATCTGTGTGTATTACTTATTTTAATTTTGTTTATTTTTAAAACCAAATAAATGTTATTTAATTTGAGAGAAGTAAAATGATGTTATTCTATCTATTTGTTCACGATTTAGCATTATAGATAAACAAAATATTTTTCTCTATGTACAAAAACTATTTAGGTAATATTTCATCGTTTACCTAAAAAAAAAATAAGATAAAATAGACACAAATTGTTATTATTTATTTATGAGGTCATGGGAGTTTAAGGAACGCAGGAAACCTCTAAGAAAAATAATAGCAATTTTATCTTAATAAAAAAATACCTTTACATGTGTGTGTTTAATATTACGACATTAACAACCTAACACTTCTAACGTTATGATAGTTAAAACTCTACCATGTTTTAACTATCATATCAATAGAAAAGGAAAGCCTCTTATAAGGAATTAATACAAATAACATAATTTACCTAAAAATATAAACTTAAAATAATATGACCCGAAATATATACAAACTAAGGTAAAGGGTAGACAGTAATATTGTAGTGTATAAAAAATGAGAATTTGTATAAAAATATTTTGACTTCGTATCCGTGCGATATATTGTCACACGGAATCTCAGGATGAGTGTTAGGGTTGTCATCCTAAATACTGACCGAGATAAACCATGACGTGACCATTAGAAATAACTTGATATCCAAGTACAAGTAAGTAAGAAAAATAACATATTATTTTACATACATATACATATCATCACGGGTGCCTTACGGCGCCCGAGACTGCCTAGACGGCCTCAGGGTACCCAGCGGAGGGGGTTTTAATCCCACCTCGTCGTATCCGATGGTATGAGTCTACACCGAACAAGAGACTAGCTCGTCGCGATGTTTTGAATAGACTCAATAACCCATCTATAAATAGTTTCACAGGTTGGTATAGTGAAACCGGGACCGACAGCTTAACGTGCTCTCCGAGGTACTTTAGTGGTGAGTCAAACAAATGTATATAATATTTTTAATTAAAAACTCTTTGGTACACACCGGGATTCGAACCAGGGACCTAAGTGTTTTTAAGTCCAAGATCTAACCAACTCGGCTACCACGTATATAATTAATATATTATTTTGTAATAAAAAATTAAAAAAAATATAATTTAGCAATAGTTTTCTTGATAAATCAGCTTATATTATATACAAAAATATATTTAAACTAGCTAACCCGCGCAACTTCGTCTGCGCAACTTTAACTGTCTTCGAAGGAATAAATTATCCTCGTTTTTGCAACATGTTTCATTCATGCTTCGCTCCTATTGGTCATAGCATGATGTCATACAGACTATAGCCTTCCTCGATAAATGGGCTATCTATATACTCTAAAATAAGTTTTTATTTTGAACCAGGAGTTCCTGAGATTAACGCGTCCAACCAAAAACAAACTCTTCAGCTTATATTATATACCTAGTATGATATTATATACTAGGTGGGAGGGAGGTCTTTATAACTTCGTAAGGGCGACCGACCGGTCTCGTTACTAGTCATGTTTCGGTTTTAGTCTGTGGGTTCACCGGTTTTCAGGAGACTACTGCATCGATTTCTTGTCGAGGTGGTAGTCTCCTTTCAGAGTGCGGTTACGAAATGGGTTGTTGAATTGACAATAAGGCAGCGAGTAGAGAGTATATTAAAATATACTCGTAATGCAATACGTTATTGGCACCCCCCATTTCGTAATCGCATCATCTATCCGGCATAGTGGGAGCGAACAATATTGTCTAAGAAAAATTATTGATTGATTCTATTCATGGAGTTTGTAGGTCTGCTCACCACCAGGTAGATACAAAGTCACATGTCGTGCTCCAATAAAAAAAAAAACCTAGATGAAACCGCCCGCCCGTTATTTTTTATGAATAAGGCCATAAGATTTTATAATGAGGCCCTGGGCCATAGACATACTATTATTTATTCTGTGACAAAGGTTCCAAACCGGTGACATGTACTCGTACCTAGCGAGACGGATGACAACCCTAGTGTAACTCCACTGAGGTCGCTCTTAGAATATTATATAATAATGTCCTGCCTATCTGCCGGGCGACATCGCGATGGGAGCTATTCAGAATGTGATTTTTATGCTTTTTCCTTTTTGTTCCCAGGTGCAATTTTCTATGTTACTGATTTTAGTCTTTTTGAGGAATGGAAAAATGGAAGTTGGCATTTTATTTATTTAGCTATTGTCTTGACATGTAGGCCCCTTGCGACACGGGGTCTTTATTCTTGTCTCTACTTTTATAATGTTAAACTTTTTTTTAATTTCAATTGAACAAGTTGTTCCTGTATTTATCTATCGGGGATCAGAGTTGTAAAACGTCTAAGAATGGGGTAGACCAAGCTATTTATGGTTATCACTATTTGGAGTACGTTAATCCCATATAAAAGTGACAGATTTAATTACAAAACTTCACTGTATCTGTCATTTTTATATGTGAATAGCGAACTGCTGCGGTTACCATAGGTTATAGGAATCCGCCACATGCCGAACGATAATCAATATAGGTACATATATAGGTATTTTATCACCAGTTCAACTATTTTATATCAGCTACTTTATCATCAGTTCAACCGTTTTGTAACCTCTCCTAATATAAGATTACCACCTTTATACCCTATGAAATAGATGCAGTAGTCTCCTGAAAACTGACTAACCCACAGACTGATACCATAGCATGACTAGTAGGTAGTGCGAACGCTCATTTTGTATGGAGAACGCGGACTTCGCAATCGCGAATGCAGTGCCCTCAATAGGTACATATTCTTTTTGGTAAAATTAAAGTATTAATAGTAACTGTAGTAGGACAATAACAAGCGTTACTCTAAAGTTCATCCCTATCATTTGTTTTCAAATTCCTTTTTTTGTTATAAAGGATTTAATAAAAACTAAAACTGCATCATTAGATTTGTGAAAAATTTATTCACCTAGCCTGGAATCGAACCGGTTGATTTTGAAAAAAAAAAATCACCTGCATTATTTCACCAGTTGATAGTGTCGCTTATAACGGGATTTATCAATGTAGTTACTAACCTATCCTTCCCACATATAATATTATATTGTAATTTCATTATTTATATCATAATAGTGTTATTAATAATAAATATATATTTACCAGTAATAGGTATGAAATAGGTATAATAGGATCCTTTGAATGGGTTGGAAGACTAGTGTTTATCGAGTAAAACATTTCATTGTTATTTATTTTGTAGTCGTGATTTAAGTTTATTTGATGTTAATTGATACTGACAGAGGTTTTTCACAGGACCTCTGCCAGTATTTATGTCGTGATCGCCGTTTTGGCGTAATGATCCGGAGTCGGGAGTTCGGTTTCCACTCCAGGCAAATTAATACCGTTTGGTGCTTATCCAAATGTGTCTAGGTACTTTAATGACAGTTATTATTATTAAGTAGTGCCAACTTTAAAAGTTGAATATAAAAGAACTAAATTGCCATAATAATAAAAATATCCGTGGTTTAGTAGTAGGTAAACAACCGCCCATAGAAAACTGTCAAAACAAAAGCTAGCATGATTCTATTACGATGTAAGTACGATTCTATTGAAGTAATATTTAAGAGAATTGAATTGAAATTATTAGTTAATTTAAGAGAATTGAATAGAATACAATATCATTTATTTATTTGCTGTCAAAAAAATTTACAACAAATTATTATTGAGGCCATATCTGTGAAATCTCGGGTTGCCAGCCCCCGTTTTGTGTTGTAGAGGATTTGCCAAGAGAAAATAAAGCACTAAATATGGAAATAAGGGGCATAAAACAGCAATAAAATATTTTGGATTTTATATTTACCTATTGTGATTTTTTATTTCTGGTATAAAGTTGACAATTTATGTCATTGTTTTGGCAACTATAGTGATTGGTAGGTAAGTACCTACTAAAACCAAAAAATATACATATACATCGGGGTTTATACACATTATGAAGCGCCGAATGATTGGTAGCCATGGCCTACATGTTTACCTTACCTCAGCATGGTCTACATGTTTACCATAGGTATGTTTAAAAAAACAATAGAAAATTGTTTTACGCTTACAAAATTGCGGGCATTAGCTAGTACTATAATAAGGCCTTATTTAAAGTATAAAGTATTGTTGTTTATAAAATATAATATTAATTATATCGTTGTTTCTGGTACGTACAGTACAAGCCTAGAGCTTAGTTTGTGACCAGAGCAATAAGTATGAATTGCCCTACAAATATAATTATTGTTATTATTATTATTGTATCATACTACAATAAAAAAACAGTTTGGTTATTTTTAACGGACGGTTACACATCACCGGAATCAGGTAACCCTGCATCCGACAGATAAGTGTAAAGTAAAACCCGTCTCCTGAATAATAGCTACAAGTAGGGTGAATAACGTAGCGAAACAAAACCACAACGGGCTGCTTGTTTAAGTAGTACACATAACACATGTAATTAATACGTACAGTAGCCTTCAAGGTACAGTAACGAATCTCCTACTCTATGCCTTGGTATTAAAAACCAATTTACTCTGAATACGATTTTAAAAAAAACGCAAGCCCTCGGCCCTTTTTCTGGACGATTTAAAAAATATACAGGCTACTGAATTTTTAACGTCAAACGCGGAAACCCGGTTATGCGAACCGCTGAAATAACTGAAATAAGCTATTGTGTTTTTTTTACGATTTGTAATAATAACTTTTTTATATGCTGCTAGAGGATTTTTATATTTTTTATTATTAACAGATTCTACGTTTGACCTCAATCTTGTCAGATGGAAAGCAACGATGAGGTCCAAGAGATGGCACGCTTACTCTACATGCTCTCTGAGACACAACACAATATAAATGAGTTTTTAATCTACAAATTTAGGTAGGTATATTTGTTTAACAATGTATATCTATTATAATTATATATTTATATGCCAAAAGGAGGAATATAACGAACTGTAACAACTATTTTATGTATTACCTTTGTTCACAAATAAAGATCATTTTGTTTCATGTATAAAGAGGCTTAAACCTCGACAAGAAATCGATGCAGTAGTCTCCGAAAAACCGGTACACCCGGACAGTTTATGCAACTGTAACGATTGGATTTACAAAAAAAATTTTACAAAAAAATATGCTTTTGGATAGTTTAGAAATCTTAATCGTCCCTGCCCTCTTATGCCATCTGTATCCAGAAAACGAGTTATTTCAGTCTGTAAAATATAGCATTAGGTTTGTGACAGTTTTATCACATTTGTGTTAGACAGGAAAAAAATATGAATTTATACCTCGCGTACATTTTACTTTAAAAAAATACGGAGCTTTATAGGCTTAGTTGAGTAGACCTATATTGGTCTACTCAATACTGTCATAGTTTTGAGTATACATACATTGTGTAGGACTAAACTATAAAACATCAACATGTACCCACATCCTGGTAAATGGGCTGACATGGTTATATAAATGACAAAAGCCCTTTAAAAAAAAAGAAAAAAAATCCTGGTAAATAGACGTTTTATTTATATCTAATAGGCACAATCTGGCACAATAGATATGGGATTAAACAAAGGTCCGGGATTAAGCATAGCCATATACATTTTATATGAGAGATTGGCTATATTGGAAGGTACACATATATATCATCACGGGTGCCTTACGGCGCCCGAGACTGCCTAGACGGCCCCAGGGTACCCAGCGGAGGGGGTTTTAATCCCACCTCGTCGTAGCCGATAGTATGAGTCCACACCGAACAAGTGGCTAGCTCGTCGCGATATTTTGAATAGACTGAATAACCCATCTATAAACAGTTTCACAAGTTGGTATAGTGAAACCGTGACCGACAGCTTAACATGCTCTCCCAGGCACTATAGTGGTGTTGTCAAACAAATGTACATAATTTTGAATTAAAAACTCATTGGTACACACCGGGTTTCGAACTAGGGACCTAAGTGTTTTTAAGTCCAAGGTCTAACCAACCCGGCCACCACGTATATTACATTTATAATATGTAAAATTTTGGATAATTTCCCCATTTCTCAATGTCTTAAATAACAGATGGTCAAAAACCTAATTTCTTAATTAGCTCTGGATGCTGGTGCCTAACCGACTTTAAATGGACATAGCAGTTAAATATTTTTGATAAATAGTCAGTGTGACAATATGAGTGATCTAAAATAAATAAATTTACATTTTTTGATTGTTGACTTTAACTATTTTTTTTATTGGAAGGTAAATGTAATTAATGACCAGTTTTAGCTTATTTAAATATTATACGTACATCTTGTAGCCCTAATATCACGCAAAGCATAAACATACGAATACGCACGTTTGCACCCACACACACACACACACACACTCACAAACAACCACACCCTCCCTCGTACACCCCTACTCACACACAAATACCCGCTCATACACTTATACCAAAATAAACAAAATTGTTAATTGTTGTCCGATTAGTTAATAAGTAGTTAATAGATAATAAGTAATTTATAGGATGCCTAGTTTGTATGAGCTAGGTCATTTAACTTTTGAAATTATGTAAAATTATAGCCTTTATTGACTTATATAAATAAACCAACATAAAACAAATAATATATATAAACCAACCTATAATTCTAAATTAATATTATTTTTGAAGAAGACACAGGTATTGTTTTGCTTAATAGCCTGGCTCCAACCTTAACAATATATAATTTTTAATCTTTGTTTCTGAAATAAAGGTACATTTTTTATTCATTATTAAACAAGTTCCATAAAAGGTCCACCGGCCGATCTTGGAAGGCACAGATCCTTCAATAGACGATGCAAAGACCTTGCTGGAATTTCTTTGCACCGACTTCCACTGTGTACAATTGAGTTTTAACCGTTTCTAGTAATTTCATTCGTGAGATCAAAGTATTTGTTGACTTGATGGTTTGGTCTTTAGGAATGTTTGTTTCCCACGGAACGGTGAGTTTAACAAGTATTACTTTCTTCAAGCACCGACAGTGTACTAGTATGTCTGGTCTATAGACTGAAACTGCTAGTTCGTCCAGAATTTTGTAATGTATTTTAAATGGATTCATGAGTATTATTATAGAACTTTATCATGTCGGTTCGAATAATAAATAGCCTTTTTCAAGTAGAGTCTTGCCCCCAGCAAGTATAATATGTCTAGCAGTCCTTAGAATTGCCGAGGATGTAGTCTACGCGAGGATATTGTTCTGGGAGTGTCCGCCAGATGGTAAATTATTACACGGTCAGAATGCTGAATTCCGAACTGGAACCGGTGTCCCGTCTCCGCCGAATCTACTGAAGATAGTCTAGCCCTAGAGATTATTCTTTTAGGTCCCTCTGACCAATATTTCACTTTAGTTAAATTGTCTTTTGATATACCTTTAATTTATTTTATGTAAATAAGTGCAACACCGAAAAGACCGACCACCTTCGGTTTAATGATGTGTCTCTATGGTATGTACCCACTATTCATATTAAACTCTATAACTTAATCGATGATATAGTCTTATACACTAGTTGGTTATGTGGTGTCTGTTTGGTTTGATTTCTATTTAACTTTATGTATGTGTGGGAGGAATGACGGCCTAACCAAGCGCACACTTAGACATTATATTAAATATAGTTTTTTTGACTATGCATAAATACCTGTAAAGGTTTACATGAAATAAATATTTTGATTTTTTATTTAACATTATATTAAATAGCTAACGAAACGAATAATATAAAAAAAGGTAGTGCATGCTCGATAAAGGATGCGGTTACAAAATGACCTCTTATATAGCTCAACATAAGATAGATCGTTTATTTTATAGACTGACTAGCTGTGGTCGCGACTTCGTCCGCGTGGTATAGTTATATTTTTATCATACAAACTTTCATCCCCTATTTTATCCCCTTGGGAGTAGAATTTATCAAAATCCTTTCTTATCGGATGCCTACGTCATAACTTCTACCTGCATGTCAAATTTCAGCCCGATCCGTCCAGTGGTTTGGGCTGTGTGTTGATAGATCACTATGTCAGTCAGTTAGTCACCTTTGAGTTATATATATTTAGATATCTTTATCAAAATCTGTCTGTGGTGGTCTGGGTAACTCATCAATTTGTCTCAAACACAAATTATTTATTTTATGATTTATGAATAGTCAAAAAAAGTTTTAAAACAATGAGGTCTTATAGTGCGTTTGTTTATGCTGCTATTCATCATCAAAAGAACATCGACTATTTTTCATTAACTTGGTATTTGAGAAATTAAACGCAACAAATGGTGTCATTAATATATTTAAAAAATCAACCCAACCGAACGCTCACTACATAACCAACTAGTGTAAGACTAGGTTTTGGTTAATAAATAATTGACCTGTCAATTATTTATTATACAAGATGCCACCGAGGCGACTAACCTCACTAACCATATCCACACCTTAGGATCGTCTGATGGAGGCTCTTTGATGCTCATGCTGATTTTAACTGCAATGTATTACCTATCCCCGCGCATGACGGTGAGTCGGTAACGCTACCATACATACGAGTATGTATGTAAACTTTCCCCCCGACCTCAGTAAGAGAAAGAGCACATACGAGATTAAACTTACAATTTAGGCAGCCAAACGACTTTCGGGCCAAAATTATTTTCTACACCTAAATTTTACCTATATTTTTAACAGATTTGAAAAAAATAATATTAAAGAGAAAGTAAACGATGCCTATATGTCTTCCTTTATTTTTTATTTTCTGTCTTTATAATATATTATAGGAATTATTTTAATATAAGTGATTTGTTAGCTATTTTTTTCGGATTTCGGGAGTTGATTTTTTTTGCTAGACAAAATCATAAAAATCTATGAATATTTATGTAACAGTTCAGGGAAATGTTTTATCAGACGCTCTTCTTAAATACGTATCTATTTCAAGTTTAATGTGAACAAGTGACTAATCGCAATATAAAGTGTCTGTAATAGACTAGTAATAACAAGAACAATATTATAAAAATATCTAACTACGCCTTCAATTCAGAAACTATATTGTTTGGAAGACTAAATTTTTTGAATAAAGCCTCTAGATCAAAGTGAACAAGTTTGAGCTTTCAGAAAATTACACGTTTAATAGTTCTTCATATTTATAAATGAATAGATATACGTTTATCGTAATCATTTCTTAGGATTTCGATGGTCAGTAACATTTCTTGTCCAAGTGCTGATATGCCAAACTTGTATAACTAACTAACATATATAGGCTAACAGGATCATATAGTATTTGGTTGAGTAGAGAGGGGAGAGTTAAAAGGCCTTTAACCCTACTTCGCGGTCTCAAGTCCGGGAACGCTGCAATTCATTCCCCTGCATTTCAACAACGCCGGCACCCGCACGGAGAATCCATGGATAGCTAAGAACATTGTCTCTTTCTTGGAAATTTTGATATATTACTTAGTAGTGACGTGAATATATTTTATGCTACTTTGTAGACAAAAAATAACATTTTTAGGTCACGGACTTCCCAGTGGTATACCATTTGGTTTTTAAATAAAAAAGCTGTCGGTCCCAGTTTCACTATTTTAAAGGGAATGTTGGACGAGGCGCATAAAACAAACAAATTGCTTGAAATAAACTTCTCTTTATTTGAATACAATAAAATTCCTTAAAATGACTCACTTGTACAGTGTGATGGGAAGCGGCCGGAAAGCAAGTGTTTTTTTTTTTTTAAACATTTGTTAGTTACACAGTTACTCAGTTCGGCCAAACATTTTGCCATAAACTAAATACTTTAACACCTCCCCTCAATATGAAATTTTGCACAAATTACATATTGTCAAATTATAATAAAAAAAAACTTAAACTTATTTAATTATAAGTTTATATTGCTCATAATATTCTCACTATAACAAATATGTATTCAAACTTTACACTATAGACTAATATTTTATAAGATAAATTTCAACCATGTTACAAGTAGTACAAAAACTTAATCTAAAATAACTTGCTCGCAAAATAATTATGTTTATAAGAACCTAATGGTTTAGTAAAAAGATCAGCAATGTTTTGATCTGTAGAAACATATGAAATATTAATTAAATTATTATTTACAGCATCTTTAATGAAATGAAATTTTATATCTATGTGCTTGGTGCGTTTACTGTTTTCATTACACTGTATCATCTTTAAAGCACTTTGATTATCAATAAGTAAATATACCTTACTGTTAATAACATTAAAATTACTTAAAATACCTTTTAAATATATAATTTCTGCTGTAGTCATAGCTGCTGCAACATATTCAGCTTCAGCTGATGATAAAGAAACTGTACTCTGTTTCTTTGAAAACCATGAGATTAAATTATTACATTAAAATATACAACAACCACTTACACTTTTTCTTTCATCCTTATCTCCTGCCCAGTCCGAATTACTATATGCTACTAACTCCTTTTCTCCTTCACTGCGAGTATAAGTAAGAAATTTACCTAAAGTTAGTTTCAAATACCTTAAGATCCTCTTTGCTGCTTTCCATCTTTGTGCAGTTGGTTTTTCAAGATACCTACTTAAAAATGAGGTTGCAAATGTAATATCTGGTCTAGACGTAGTAGAGATATAAATGAGACATCCTATAAGCTCCCTGTATGGTACATTTATAATTTCTTCTTCTGTTGATATAAGTCCTTGATCCATAGGTGTTTTAACTCCCTTGCATTCATCCATTCCAAATTTTGTTATAACTGCATTTATTAATTTTTGTTGACTTATTTCTACCTTATCCTGTGACCATATTATTTCCATACCTAAATACTCTTTTATATAGCCCAAATCTTTGATATTAAATTCTTGTTTTAATTTGTGTAAAATAACATTGTAATCTCCCATTATTATGATATCATCAACAAATATTAATAACCAAATATCTTGTTTAATATATAAACAAAAATCATACTTAGATTGTTGAAAACCCTGATCTATAATATAACTATGGAAACGATCATTCCAACACTTTGGTGCTCCTTTAAGACCATAGAGAGCTTTGTTTAACTTTAATACCTTTCCCTTACTTACCTTGACTCCTTCTGGAGGCTTAATAAAAATATCTTCTGTTAAATTTCCATTTAGAAATGCTGTTGGAACATCAAGTTGTCTTATTCTTTTATTTTCTTGGACTGCATGGCTTAACATCATTCGAATTGTAGATCCCCTTGCTACAGGTGAGTATGTATTGTATGTATTATATTGTTGAAATCCCTTAGCTACTAACCTGGCCTTTTTAGATCCATCCTGTTTAGTTTTAAAAACCCATTTTGTATCAATCGCTTTTTGATTTTCTGGTAAATTAGCTTCATTCCATGTATTTAACTCTTTATGTGAATCTAGTTCATTATTAATTGCTACTTTCCATTCACTACTTTCTTTCATAGCTTCATCATATGTTTGTGGATCAACTTGTAAACAATAAGCTATGTTTGCATCAAAATAATTTAATTCATAATCCTTGTATCTTTCCGGTAATTCAATATTTCTTTTTGATCTAGTCATTTCTTGTTCTTCTTCAGTTTGTGTGGGCTTCATCATGTCTTCATTTGATAATTCTTTCTTGCTGTCTTCCCTTTTTTTGTCATTGTTATTTCCTTCATGGTCTTCATATAATTTTACATTCTCATAAATACATTAATTTTCATTCTCTTTGTAAATAAAATCATTTTCATCAAACCTTACATCTCGTGCAATTTTAATTTCATTGGTTTCTGGATCCCACATTCGGTACCCATTCGGTGAATATCCTACCATTCTCATTTGTTGTGCTCTTCTATCAAATTTACTCCCTCTTGGTAATATTACACTCCAAGTTTTACTTCCAAATACTCTCAGTCTTGATAAATCCAGTTTTCCATACATTAACTCTACTGGTATTTTAAAATTGATAGCTGCTGATGGACACCTGTTAAGCTGGTATGCTGAACACATAATAGCCTCTCCCCATAAGTGTTTAGGTAGATTTGATTCTAACATTATTGTCCTAGCTTTATTGTATAATGTTCTATTCATACGTTCCGAAACTCCATTTTGTTGTGGTGAATATGGATTTGTATATTGGATAGTTATACCCTGCTCACAACAAAAATTTGTTATTAATCTATTTTTAAACTCCCCGCCGTTGTCACATCTTATTTTCTTGACTTTAATATTACTTCCTGTTTGTAACATTCTAATGTAACTTATTAGGTTATTTGTTGCTTCACTTTTATTTTTCATTATATATACAACGCAAAAATGTGTATAGTCATCTATAATGACCTGATAGTACAACTCACCATGAATACCAGCAATGTTTCCTGGTCCTGCTACATCTGAGTGAAGAAGTTCTCCAATGTTATGAGACCTTTGTTTTAAGACTTTTGGAAATGGAAGACGAGTAGACTTACCCTGCATACATGGATCACAAGTATTCTCACTGCATGGAAGTCTCATTAATTTCAATGATCTGCGGTTAAGGTGACCTAATCTCCTATGCCATAAGTTATTAGGGTTAGATGATACAGTGTAACAATGAACATTTTTATCTAATTTTACTTCAGTTTTTTAAATAAATAGTTTTTCTTTACAAAATCCTGTCATACACAATGTAGAATTATTTTTAAATATTTTTACATGATTTCTACTGAAAATTACTTGGCAATTATCTTGAACGGCTTTCTTTACAGACAGTAGGTTAAATGACAAATCCCTGACAATAAGTGCTTCAATTGTAATTCTATTATTATTTATAAATACACAGATTTTACCTCTTTTATTGGTTGTTATAAACTGACCATTTGCTACAAATATTTTTACCTCCTGTTCCAAAACACTCACATCTGTTATAAATTTTTGAAAACATTCCCTAATTAGATTCTCTGTACAACCAGAGTCAACTACCCATTCCACTATTAAATCATTGTAACAATTATCATCCAAACTCACTGTGACTTGACACTGCTGCACTAGCATGATGTTGACCATATCTATATGAATTGTTATGCCCTTGACCTCTTGTGGGCATGTGATGACCTTGATTGTATTGTTGACCTCGAAAACCTCTTCTTTTGTTTCTGTTAAATCCCCTTTGAGGTGCAGACCGACATTCAGTGGCATAATGTCCCGTTTTCTGACACTTGAAACAAGTTATAGTTGGAAAAGCTAATTCTTGATTGCTATTACACATGTTGCCATCCCGGTTTAACAACTTTAACTCCTCATCTAATAATCTGGACTTTACAAAGTCAACTTTTAGTTCGGTGTTCATGGTTTCTATTGCTGTTATAACATTGTCATACTTTTGATCCAAACCTATTAAAAGGTAACATATTTTATCAGTCTCTTCAATTTTATCTTTGACAGATTCCAGTTCCCTAATAATTTTGTCAAATCTGGAAAAATACTCTTCTAACTTTTCTGTACTTTGACACTTTAAGCTCATTGTCTGTCTTGCAGTCTTTTACTAGGTTCAGGTGGGCGATTCTCGCGCTTTCGAGATTCATCTCGGTTCGAGATTTTTAAACGAAAAATGACTAAATATGCCATTTTTCGTTCAAAAATATCGAACATTAAACGAAATAAATAATAAATATGAATTAATGAATAATAAATATATAAATATTGAATGAAAAATGTTATATTTAGTCATTTTTCGTTTAAAAATCTCGAATCGAGATGAATCTCGAAAGCGCGAGAATCGCCCACCAGATGTTTGTCCGGTAGACACTGAACTATGATATTTCTCGCTTTTGCGTCATCTTTTTTAAATGTTTCGTCCAACTTGTCTGTAGTTAACACATATTTTATTTGTTTTTCTTCTAATAAACATTGAAGTCTAAATTCCCAATTACTATATTCTTCGGCTTTTAACTGCGGAAAATGTGAAGCCGTAACGACCGCCATGCATGTAAAAAAAAATTGCGTCGTTTTTATTTCTTTACGTTTCTGCGTTTTTTAACCTCTCTGGGCCCATAACCTTTTAAAGGGAATGTTGGACGAGGCGCATAAAACAAACAAATTGCTTGAAATAAACTTCTCTTTATTTGAATACAATAAAATTCCTTAAAATGACTCACTTGTACAGTGTGATGGGAAGCGGCCGGAAAGCAAGTGTTTTTTTTTTTTTAAACATTTGTTAGTTACACAGTTACTCAGTTCGGCCAAACATTTTGCCATAAACTAAATACTTTAACACACTATAACATAATACTGCTTATAGGTGGATTACAAACTCCGCGACGAGCTGGCCACTTTGACGCCACCCATTTTGTAACAGCATCATAACCGGCATAATAATATATTGATCGATTTCATTCATGGAATTTTGTAGGCCTCCTTACCTTCAGATAGATACAAAGTCACATGCTGTAAAAAAAACTGCTAGCATAGGTTCGTTTTAGTATAATTGCCAACTAAAAACCTCGCCCGCGGAGAGCAATATGTGTAATGTCTTAAAAAAAAACCGAGGTTGAACCGTTATTTATCAAGATATTTGATGCAGGCGGACAGACGGTCTCTGATACTCACCATAAGGATTCCTTTAAATTTATTTTTCGGAACCCTAACAAATTGTAAAAAGCTCCGCGGGATGAAGGCAAAAGATGTTTGACTATCTCTTTACATACAAATGCTACTAAATAGGCTTCTTGGAATAGACTGCTTTGACTGGCGTTATGACAAAAACACCCACTGCTAAAACATGTTTGAAACATAATACTTATGAAATGGAAAAGCTGTAATGTTAACTTTAACCAAATCAATTCGGTGGCCGAGTTGATTTGATTAGGCCAAACATTTAAAAATACTTAGCGGACACGCGTTCTAACTCCGGTGTTTTCTAATACCAATGATTTTTTACACCACCACGTTTTCACAATACTACTATAGTGTCGTTCGAGACACTATAGCAGTATTAAATTATTTTATTATAAGAGCACATTACGCTATCAGTCTAGTTTCACTATATTAACTAGTAAAACTGTTTATAAGTCTCAAGGTAATGTATGTAATAAACTAGGAGTGTTTTTTTACAGTGGCATCTTTTTTAATGTTAAGTATCACTTATAGAACCCATTTTTTAAATATTTTTATTATCTTATTATTATGAACGCCTATAAGCTCAATTACTTCAACAGATACATAATATGGTTCTCGTTACGTATTTATATATTAAGCAAATAAAATACCTCTAGACAAGTGGGGTCTCAATCGTGGTTTTAGTATAAAAGTTGAAGTGATTTGTAGACCTTTTTTGCACTTAAAGTAATTTTATCTTGATGGTTTTTATATGGCAACACCTTTAATAATGATCTTTAATACATTAGCATCTGTCTTACAATTTGATTGTACTAAAGTCAAGAGTACACATCTATGTTAATAGAACCTCAAGCAAATACAAAATTAAGTACGCTCATCCATGAATATAATTTATTACTAAGACCAAACTCACGAATTCTTACCTACTTTATTAAATTGGTAAACAAAAAACATGTGTAGGTGTGTTAGACAAAACAATCATATGTGACGCGTTTTACCTTCATATCTGTTCAAATTATCAGAAAATAAGTCACTAATGGTTAACGGTAGGCTCTATTATTATTATTTTTTCTATTTGGATAATGTATTAGGCACTGTTATCAGCGACCATAATTTTAGATTTATATTTATTACTATTTTTAGATTCATGAATATTGAGTAAACAATATTCATGAATAACATCAGTAGCCCTAGTTAGTATTTTTTTAGTTTAACTAAAGGTGATAACAATAACTTCCCACTAATGATATAAGTTTATAATCGATAGTCTAGGGAAATGAAGCGTTCCTATTGGTGGAGAGAGTTGACGAGGTAAGAGAAACGTTAAAAACCTCACCCTGCGGCCACTAAATATCACAAATGAATACGAAGGTGATATGAATTCTCTTGTCATAATGATTTCTTTTTATTAGTGATTCGCATTGCCGTACCCTTCGTTCTTCTGTCAACAACCTTCTAAAGATCCCGTCACATGTCGCCACAAAATATTGAGATTCGTTTACGGTGTCAGCTGCTCGCCAGTGGAATTTGCTTCAATTGACTATAAGATCATCCCCTTCCATCGGAGTTTTTAAACGTTCTCTATTACGCATTATCTGAACACTTTATGAATCGTGGCCTAGTCCTCGTCCTCGTGGCAATTTTGTTTGGTATGGTATGTGTGTTTATGTATTTCTACCCTGGGTAGTGCCCTAATATTTTTATATAAAAGCCATTTTTTTATATATAAAACCTAAATAAAATATACGTGAAGTGAAAGCTTAGATTAAAGGGCGCCGAAAGACAATCTCGCTCTACCCTGATGAAGGGCTACTCGTAGGGCCAGCGTGGATTGCGTGTATTATATACCGTATTTAAGTATTGTATTATATCATTAATGATAGGTATTATATCTATATCTTCTATTTTTCAAAACACTTCTCAAAGGTTTGCGGGTTAACAATTTTATGCAATTAAATGATTGTTTTTTGTTCTAGACCGTTTTAAATATTCTAGGTAATTTTCTATTTCGTAAAAATCAACAATTTGATAATAATAATAGTAGGCAATAATTATGATTTAATATAATAGTAATAATATAAAGGACATTACACACATTATTGCCCTAGTCACAGACCAAGCGCTAGGCTTATACTCTATGTGTACCAGAATCAATGATATTAAAATAGATATATTTTTTATAAATATCCAGAGCATGTCAAACTGTACAAAATATCTTTATTTTTTCGTACTAATCTTTATTTTTGGCTTGAGTAGGAATTGAATCCAAAACGACGATATAGACTCACAGGCCACGATACCATAAAAAAAAAACTTAATAACAAATATACAAGCGAATTTCCCTAGGGTGACATCGAAGTTATCGTGTAGGTTAATAATAATAAAATAAATGTACTTATGAAAATAAAATACAAACAAATACAGAACCCTCAGGGGTAAAGTCCGCCTCCGTAGACTAGTGGTTGGCGTTGTATCTGGAGGTCGCGGGTTCGATTCCCACCCATGGCAAACAAATATTAGTACCTACGGTTTTCTGTATAGTTTATCATAGTCTGGGTGTTTATAAAATATAATATGTATTAATATCGTGATTTCTGGTACACGTAGTACCAGCCTAACTTAGTTTGTGACCAGAGCAATATGTATAAAATAGGTATCCCTCTTAATTATAATAAAAAAAGTGTCTCGTATTTAGGACTTAATACAGTAATAGTTTATTTGTCTTTATGATAAAGTGGAACTTTAAAAGGGGATGAATTTAAGGTTACTTGAAGATAATTTAAATTAGAAAAGTTATAGTTTGAGGTAACGCCGAAAGATAGTTATGACGGTTAAAGCTATTCCCTCAAGGTATGGTATGTCAGTTCTATAATATCTTTAAACCTACCTTTTTATATAATTTATATAATATGTATAAACCCATTCCAATTTGTAAAACATTATGTTTATTAATTTCCCGTCATAATAGTTTGTTATTGACTTATTAATAGAAAAAGAAATGTTTTTGTTTACTTTTAGAAGAAGCGTCTACATAATATTTTATCAAATTTTTGGTAGTACTCATCTTTCTGAAGATATATTCTATTATTGTAATTTAAAAAAAATGTTGAAAAATAAGAAAATATGTGTACCAAAATTCAAATCTTATATTCCGTTACAATTAGTTTCGGTTAGGCGATGATAAATAAGTAAGACAGTCAGGACAAATTCTTTTATATCAGTCTTGTCAGTGAACAAGAAATCAAACATGACTAACTTACTTTGACAGTTGTATGGTTTTTATTGTATTGGAGTAGCGACATGTGACTTTCTATCTACCTGATGGTAAGCAGACCTAAAATACCCATGAATGGCGTCGATCAATACATTGTTGTTTAACAATGTATTGATCGCTCGTACTATACTGGCCAATTGATGCGGTTATAAAACATGCGGGGACAGACGAATTTGCATTACGGGTTTACTTTAATAGCCTTATTATTAATAAATTAACTGCCTGCTTCGTAACCGCTTTCTGATAGGAGACTACATCAATAAGAAATTGATACAATAGTTTCCTGAAAACTGGTAAACCCCCAGACTAAAACTGAAACATTACTAATGATTTACTTTGACAAGCGATGTAACGATGATGTCTTTTATATAACTCAGCCTGTAAAACATATTAAATTGTTTAGCAATCGCTAAAAAGAAATGTCGTTAAAATTCAATTCTTTATTTTCAGTAATTAGGCTTATATATTTAGCACTTTTACAAGTCATAATAAAACAATAAAACCAAATACCTACATTATTTTATACACTTGTAGTACTATTAATACATAATATAAACTTGGAATACTGGGCAGAACATTGCAGCAAATCACTATTGATTTCTTTTAAATAAATACTATAATCTGAAACTACATTGTTAGGCTGAAGATTCTTAAATCGACCAGTTTTTGTCTCATCCACTTTTCTCAACAAACACGACATTAAACTTACGCGTAAAGTCTTTTGAACAGGGGCCTTACCAAAGAGCCAATCGATAATCGAATCGAAATACCCATCGAAAGCCAAATGTATGGGATTTGACGTTTCTCATCGATCAGCCTCTACCCATAGAGTAAAATTCCTATACATTTTTACCGACCGATTCGTATGGAGATCGTGTTCTTTGGTCAGGCCCCTGAATGTTTATAATGCTTGTGTAAATTACATGTTCTACATAGTACTTACATATTTATAAATCTAAAATTTGAACCGATTTCCCGGATTTTTTTCACAGAAGGAAAAAGCTAGTTATGGTTCCATGATACCGTCTAGCTTGGCGGTTTCGTGTTGTATTCCCACCTCGTCGTAGCCAATGATATTCTGAGTTTACATTGAATAAGTGTCCAGCTTGTCGCGGTGTTTGTATAGACGAGGCTATACAAACACCGCGATATCAGTTTCGATCGGACACTATATTTTTTTTTATTCCGCAAGGGCAATAGTTTAATAGTTCACTACCTAGGCAACCTAGCCAAGAGCACACTTAGTCCTTATATATACATATACTCGTATATATACTTTTTTTTTTACAGAAAAAAATTATTTTTGACTGGTTAAATAAATATGCTCGTACTGCTAATTCGTCTTTATTTTCGCCCATTTCGTAACCGCATTTTTTAGCCGGCATAGTGGGAGCGATTATATTATTGTTAGAAAACAATATATTGATCGATGCTATTCATGGATTTTGTAGAACTACTTACCATCAGGTAGCTACAAAGTCATGTGCCGTGCTCCAATATAAAAAATACAGAAACTCTTTCGTATATATATATATATATTAAAACGCCATTTTTTTTTTAAAGTTTACTATGTCAAAATACTAATATGCCTAACAAAAATACACATCTTTTACTAAAAATATATGGGATTATATTTTATTATAATGTCTCCAAATATTTTTTTATTAAGATAATAGTGAAATATTAATAAAGAATAAAAAAAAAAAACTATAAACGTATAGAAACGGGAAAGGAACTATGTCACTGCGACACAGGGAATCCTAGTGTGGTGACTAGGGCTATATACCTATGTAAACTATGTATTATTTTATGTAAGTATTATTTAATTACAGAATTGTTATACTTAATATTTTTTGAAAAACTTCGAATAAATTAAATTATATTGACCCGCAGCGGCCTACTTGACTTACGATTATGAACCTTATTTATTAGCACTAATTCGGACCGAACCTGCCGCTATATATGACTAAACATATATCACCTTCACCTGCCGTTAATATGAGTAAATATATAAAATTTTTTTTTGCAAATTTCCCATAATATGTTAAAAAATATATTCATTTCTGTCAATGTGGAATGATGGTCTACCAACTAGGTCACCACGGCCTTTCATGCTGTAGAAGTGGCGGAAGACAATCCCGACATGCTAACCTTAATAAAATTATACGTCGGGCTCTTGCCAGCGCCTCTATCCCTGCCGTTTTAGAACCAGTAGGTTTGGCTAGGGACGATGGCAAGAGACCCGATGGTATGACGTTAGTACCCTGGACGGGTGGTCGGTGCCTCGTATGGGACGCAACCTGTGCCGATACTTTCGCGCCGACACACCTGCCAGGGACTTCTCAAAAGCCTGGCGCCGCCGCTGCTACACTAGAAAATCTCAAACGGCGCAAATACGCAGTCCTCAGTAGAGACTACGTATTTGAACCGTTTGGGGTTGAAACCATGAGGCCGTGGGGATCAGGGGCTCATTGTATTTTTAAATATATTTCCAAACGGCTGGTCTATACATCTGGTGACCAAAGGGCTGGCTCGTTCCTTGGACAGCGCATAAGTATCGCTATACAACGGGGTAACGCAGGCAGTCTTTTGGGAATCATCCATAATGATAGCGATATGGAAGAAATTTATTATTTAGCCTATTTTTTTATGTTAATTTTAGGTAGTTTATATTTTATATTAGGTCTTTTATTTTATTAGTTTATTTTAATATTTTAGGAATATATAATATGACTGCGTTCGTGCGTTCGCTAAGGCTTTGATACTATTTTAAGAACCGTCCTAATAATAATATATTTTTCCTCAAAGTCTATAAGGATTTAGAAATTGCTTTTATTTGTCCTTTAATGTCACACAAAGGGTTAAATCTCATTACTGTATAGAATTTATTGTGAAAATACCAAAGCAGACCTTTGCTTTTTAATGAATTATCTAATATGTTGGGTGGTAAACACTTATTGATTTTTGTTTTTGATCCGTTTTCTTTTATTTTGATCGTGTCATCACATATTTAAGTAAGTACTAGCTGTTATACTGTCAACCGACCTCATTAAGATGAGATTTTTTTTTTTTTAAACGAAAGAATGTATCACAAAGACTGAGTTGCACCTAAATGTACTCTCTATAAATGTATTAATCGTTACATTTATTTTATTTATTTATTTATCAAACTTTATTGCATAATACAAAGGCGAACTTAATGCCGTTGGGTATTATCTGACAGTCAAACCTTCGGGACATTAGAACATTAAGTTTATTAGGTGTGCAATAAAAATATATAATGAGTATTTATTTATATTTATAAATAAATACATATAAGTATCTTATAAATTGAACAAATGCCTGCGGATGGATCCGATATTTTTTTTTCCTCAACCTTTAAATGTTATATTATTTTTCGTCCTTGGGTCCCTGGTTCGAATCCCGGTGTGTACCAATTAGTTTTATTTAAAAAAAATATGTACATTTGTTTGACAACACCACTATAGTGCCTCGGAGAGCACGTTAAGCTGTCGGTCCCGGTTTCACTATACCAACTTGTGAAACTGTTTATAGATGGGTTATTGAGTCTATTCAAAACATCGCGACGAGCTAGCCACTTGTTTGGTGTAGACTCATACCATCGCCTACGACGAGGTGGGATTAAAAACCCCTCCGCTGGGTACCCTGAGGCCGTCTAGGCGGTCTCGGGCGCCGTAAGGCACCCGTGATGATATGTATGTATGTTTGTGTATTATTTTTCGCCCCATATTTTGGTAATTGCCTACAGACCATATTCAACATATTTTATTGTAACTAATCTAAATAAAACTAAAAGTGAATCTAATAAAATTAGTTTTTAATGCTAGTTATTGTTTTTTATCGATACCGTACGCGACATTTTTTTTCTTAAGTAATATATATAGGTACTTTTTTTTACAGTGGCAATTTTTTTGTGCCTTAATATTCACTTATAGAACCCATTTTATTCTTCAAAAAATGCCCGAAAAATAAAAATACATAAGTTTACTCCAACAAATAGGTACATATTGTCTTCGTATCAAGGAAATAAAATACCTTTAGAAAAGTGGCGGGGTCTCAATGGTGAGTTAAGTATAAAAGTGTATTGTAGACCTTTTTTGTACTTTTACAAGTCATTTTTAATTTTATCTTAATTTATTTGTCTGGGCAACATTAAAAATAAAACATATGCGTTTCATTATTTTCGTCAAAGAACACGAATTTGCTACTGTTCCAAAAAATACACATATCCCTTCATCTAGTCCCTTTTTCAGTTGAACCTATTAATTACCTGTTTTTATAGTCTATAGGTAGAACCCGATCGACAATAAAGGTCAAAATGGCGTATGGCATTTTCACTTTTATGATAAATATCATAGGATGCTGAACTCTGCCTGGCATAATAAAAAAGTAAAAATCGTAACACGAAGGTTACGCTGTTTTATAAATTTGGATGTGTTATATACGTAGTAGTTAGACCTCAGACTTAAAAACACTTAGTTGTAGGTCCCAGGTACTTGTACTATTATTATTTATGTGTCCCAGGTTTAAACCCTGGTGTCTAGTTTTTAATACAAACAAAAACTGCATTAGTTTGACAACACCACTATAGTGCGTCGGAAAGCACGTTAAAAGCTGTCAGTCCCAGTTTCACAATAGCAACTGTTGTATAGATAGGTTATTGAGTCTATTCAAACGCCGCGACGAGCTTGCCACCTATTTGGTGTACTTACTTTATGTTTATCAGGAAAATACAGGCAGACCAAAACAATGACGAATGGAAATTTATGGTAATACCTCTGCTTGTATATTGAATGAGTAGTGAGTTTAAAATGGAATACAAATTTGTTAAAAGCGTTTAACGCGAGTGACACGGCGACGGAAATCTGTTTGGGGTGACTAAAATACAGACCTGTTTTAACTTAAGCCAACTGGCCTAAAATAATAAGAAGCTGAACAAGGCTTTGTAAATACAGCCAAAAAGTCATAATGGTGAAATTTAAGACAACTACTTACACAATATTATAACCGGTATGTATTTTTTATTTTCATTCCATCTATTCCAAATGGACGACTTGGCTCGCCTTTAAGTGCACCCAAAGGTGATGTTTTATATACGAAACCTTAAGAAACTTTCAGTGGGCAGTTATGAGTTTTTAATCCTCTTTATAAGTGCGCCGCAATTATCTTTATAATTGCGAAAATGTCTCAAATGTAAATAAAAGTTTTTAGTTGTTTTATTAGTAGACACTATTTAATTTCAATTTTGTTGTTACACTATGTTTTATTAAATAATAATATTACAAATAAATATGTGGCGCCTTTTATTTTCTCATAGAGGGTGATGAAAAGTAGAGTGTATCACTCGGGCGACGTACTAAAGGATCCCTCGCCGTAAAAATATTATTTTGCTCCCTTAATAAACAATCTACTATTATTTATTTTATTTAAATCTTTCTTGCATACAAAAATATAAAAATAAAAAGGCGGCCTTAATGCCTTTTTATTTTGTATGCAGCTTTTGTACGCTAGTCATTCTCTACCAGTCAAACCTTCGGGACAATCAAAGCAGTTAATTAGTGAGGTAATACAGACAACTGAGTGATTATAAAATAAAATTCTTACAATGTAATATACATTACTTAAATATATCTTATAAATATACATACATAAACAATATACATTATAGTTGGTAGTATACACAATGATCTAGAAAATCGAAATACCTATGTACAAAGTGTACTCTTTTTTTAGTATTATATCATGTTAATTCAGCGTTTATGATTGATAATCGTACATTAAATAAGTATTAATATTAAAATATGAACATTTGTTTGAGACGTGTTCTCAAAATATGTGATTTGGAGAGACATTGATCTGTCGGTCCCAGTTTCACTGTTACCATTTATAAATGGGTTAACAGGGCTGTTCCAAAATTCAAATATTATTAACCTGTGCGATCTCTTGGGAAAAAGAAAGAGACGTAGATATATAATTTGTGTACAATCTCTTTCTTTTTTCGGAGAGATCGCACGGGTAAATAATATTTGAATTTTGGAACAGTCTCCAAATCTAGGCAAAAAAATAACACTATTTTAGGTGTCCTTATTTTTGGATGGCGCCCAAGACCCCTTAGGCAGCGTCAGGGTATCCAGCGGATCGGTTTTATTTCTACAACTTCGTAGCCACAAATGGCATTAATTTTAAGCTCACCGCGGTGTTTTGTATAGACTTGCAGTATGGCAGCAAAGTTGGTATAGTAAAACTGGGACCAAAACCTTAACGTGCTCCCCGAGGCACTACATAGTTCTCAAATCACAATAAAAGATACCTATATGATAATATTATGATAATTTGTATTATTATGTAAATTAATTTACCTCTTTTGTTTTGCTATTAATTCTGTCCCTGAAGCGTCATACATAAATTAAATTTAATAAACAGCTGAATTGATTTTGTACCTATAGACCGTTTTTCGAAAGAATTCATGCGGTTAAAAGTGAAACTAATAAAATTGAGAGTAAACAAGTGTGCTAAATATTAATACCTAAGATGTCAACATAATTTATAACTAAGAATTCACACTAAAATTATTTTTGAGAACTAAGGTTACCAACATTCTTTCGTGCGACTGCAGCGCCACGACACAAAGGAATTCTTTCGTGAAACGAACTTTACTTGTTTTTCAGTCGATGTTTTTGCCATATCTTGTCACAGCAGATGCCATTTATTACCATAAGCTTATTTAGTACCATTTCTATGCAATGCGATCAATCAAACATCGCCTTTACGTTTTGACTTTTTATAAGGATACAGGGATTCAAATTAAAATGCAGATAAGTGATATTACTAAAAAGCAAACTTTTCAGTTACCTATAGTAAAAATGAAATTCGCTCCCTTTTCTGATTGGGTCGACAATTCTTGAGGGGGAATTTTTAATTGCACCTCTTTTTTAAAATTGAAGCAAACAATATTTCTCCACTAATAATCTACCTGCATATCAAATATATGATTGTATATCAATTTAAATAATTGTATAACTAAACGTGTTGTATTAGAAATTGTTTAAAATAAATCAAAGTTAGCGACTTTTTTTATCTAATTTTACTACGAAAATCTTGCTAAAACCACAGATTTAAGCATTCTAAAACAAAATTACTCACCGTATAACAAAAATACTGATTTGCACACTAAATTATCCAATATTACAACCGAATTACTAAAATCATTATCTAAAATTATGTGCCAGAAAGGCTTTCTACACATACGAGAATAATTAATCAAAAGACTCTTTATTTAAAAAAAAAATGGCCAGATTAGGTAAAGGATAGGTTAGGTTAGTGTTAGTACATGACAATACGCACGAGCCGAGCGAAGCGTGCCGCGGTAGCGGCCGGCGAGTGCCAGAAAGGCTTTCTACACATACGAGAATAATTACTCAAAAGACTCTTTATTTAAAAAAAAAATGGCCAGACTAGGTAAAGGATAGGTTAGGTTAGTGTTAGTACATGACCATACGCACGAGCCGGGCGAAGCCTGCCGCGGTAGCGGCCGGCGAGTGCCAGCTAGGCTTCCTACACATATAAAAGTTGGGTAAAATGTGAATTTTCAAATGACAATAACTCCTAAAATACCCCCCCCCCCTAACTTTTTTATTTTAGGGGTAGGTTCCCCTCCCTCCCCTCTTCTTTCTCTCTCATTTGATTTTTTCAGAACTTTAATTTAATAAATATGACTGATTAACTGGTGTTTTATTTACTATAACTCATGTTCTTTAAAATTTAATAGGTGATGGATTCCAAAAAAAACTGATTAAATGTTTCGTTGCACTAAAAGAATAATTAGATTTACTATAAGTTAACAGATAGTCATTCAGTAAAATAGTTTAACTTTAAAGATCAAACAGTATAGTATATTTGATTTATTTGATGCGCAAATTCAGTATTTTTGTTAGCAATTTCAAATACTTTGATAGAAAGACGTAGATTTACAGTTGTAATATTAAATACTACCCATTCTTGAGGATCACGGTAACGTTGCCTTTAAAAGAAATAGAATATGGCCTCTGGAATGCACGCCAAAAAATAAAGTAACAATGATGAAAATCGTTTCAGATTTGATGAAAATATGAAGTGTAATTGAGAAAATTTGCTTAGAGTTTAGGTCTTCGCGAGAATGAGCGCGCGCGC
Source organism: Monopis laevigella (assembly GCA_947458855.1). Lineage (NCBI taxonomy): Eukaryota > Metazoa > Arthropoda > Insecta > Lepidoptera > Tineidae > Monopis > Monopis laevigella. The sequence continues at coordinate 15,207,864 of OX381583.1, read as the reverse complement.
TGACATGTGACACTTAAATTATCATCCCCACTACTGTGAGCCGCATTAGTTCCTGCCAACAATAATTTATTATAGACTTTTGAAGAAAAAAAATATTATCCAAATAATGTTTATTGAAACTACAACCTCAGTAAACTAGTTGTTGCGCCTTTGTCATTGTATCTGGAGGCCGTCGATTCCAACCCATGCTAAAAAAATATTAGTACGTTTTTTCGGTAATAATGTACCGTTTGTCATGGTCTGGGTATTTATAAAAAATATAATGTATTATAACATTATTTCTGGTACAAATAGTACAAGCCTAGAGCTTAGTTTGTGACCAGAGCAATATGTGCAATTTGTCCTACATATTATTATACAAAAAATTACAGTAAAGTCTAACCGGAATTCTAAATTATTAAAAAATATAACATGCAATTTGACTTCTACATTATGGTAAAAAAAATCCTATTTTTACTATTTTAATTTAAGCGCTATAATTCCATTTACAAAGCGATAGAGAGTACTGGCATTTTGTTTTGCATGCCTTATAATAATTACACTTGATGCCATATTTCGCAATATTCCGGTTAGACAAAAAAAAGTTTACATATTGGAGTTTAAAATAACATATAATTCAGCTTTTATGTGAGATATAGATAGCAGATATCCAATACATTTAGTAGAATAACACTGGATTAAAAATATCGGAAAAAGTATGTAAATATGCAAAATATCCTGGTGATCCCGTTTTGTATTAAGTAATTACTTAATACAGCAGCAACTCACAGCTGAATAAAATTGACAAAAGCTTTATTTTTTGTATGTAAAAATATTTATAGCCTTCAAAACAAAAAACTCAGTTTAAATGTAATAGAGATCGGCCACCACATATATGATATATTCTGATATAATTATTTTTATCATAGAACACAATATATTTTTTTTATCACCGTGACAGAATATATCATTATGTCAGAATATATTCTGATATGATATATTCTGACATAATAATATATTCTGTCACGTTGATAAAAAAATTATATTGTGTTCTATGATAAAAATAATGAAACACGTATTTTTTCCTTTTAGTGTCGCCTATACCAAAACAAAGATAAATAACAAAAAAGATCTACAAATCACGTTAACTTTCATACTAAACTCACGAATTAAAGCCTATCACTTGTCTAATTGTGTTTTACTTGTTAGATACGAAGACCTATTATGTATTTGTAGGAGTAATTTTAAGCATAAATAGACGTTTGTTCATATAATAATTTATCTATCAGACTTTTTTTTTTGAATAAAAAAATACGTAGGGACCTACCTTTTAATTTAAAAAATGGGTCCTAAAAGTTATACTGGAGGCATAAAAAAAAACATTGTTAAAAAACACCCAGTATAATATAAACATATATATCTGGGTGAATTTAAAAGTATGTACTTTGGGCTTTGGATGTACTTGACAACTTTTCCCATGAAACCATGTGTCACCACAGAGCACAGAATCCACGCGCGCCGCTACAAGAGACGGCATGTTCAACATATTTCATACAAACTAAGCGTGGGGGTGGGCGTTGCCGTTAACTCACACTTATACGCACACTACTACACAGATGACGTCTTGGAGTGCTGTGGCATATTTTTTTTATCGACATTATTATATATATAATAAGTCTGTCAATTAATTATTAAAATACTCGGATTTTAAGTAGACGAAGTTAAGTGACACTAATAATTTTTCAATTTGGCAAAATTAGTGATTGAAACTGGTGGGCAATTCTCGCGCTTTCGACATTCATCTCGATTCGAGATTCTTTAACGAAAAATGACTAAATATGTCAAAAAAAAAGTCCGATAGATAAATTATTATATGAACAAACGTCTATATGCTTAAAATTACTCCTACAAATACATAATAGGTCTTCGTATCTAACAAGTAAAACACAATTAGACAAGTGATAGGCTTTAATTCGTGAGTTTAGTATGAAAGTTAACGTGATTTGTAGATCTTTTTTGTTATTTATCTTTGATATAGAAAGACGTAGATTTACAGTTGTAATATTAAATACTACCCATTCTTGAGGATCACGGTAACGTTGCCTTTAAAAGAAATAGAATATGGCCTCTGGAATGCACGCCAAAAAATAAAGTAACAATTATGAAAATCGTTTCAGATTTGATGAAAATATGAAGTGTAATTGAGAAAATTTGCTTAGAGTTTAGGTCTTCGCGAGAATGAGCGCGCGCGCTGACATGTGACACTTAAATTGTCATCCCCACTACTGTGAGCCGCATTCGTTCCAGCCATTTGAATGAAATTATTTTCCATCATTAACCGGAACGATTGTACTTTCAAATAAAAGAAGAAATTTGAAAAAATATTCAGTAGTTTTTTTTATAGCATTTTCAAAAAAAAAAAGTTATTTGGCGGACCCTTTACATACAGACACTTCTTGGTTATAATATAACATTCTTGGAGGGTTAAAATTCTTGTCTATTCAATTAGGTACTTTAATAATAATTGTATCAGACATTGACGGTATCAGAATGAATATTAAATCAAATTATTTATTGACAACAGACAAGATTGAGGTCAAACGCAGACTCTTTATAATAAAAAAAAAGTGAATAGAAATAAATTATTCAATAGGTACTTAAATTTTTCATGTGGACATCATTGTCTTTTTTTGATTGTTTTAGTGTGAGTGAACGCTCACTGATGTCTTGGCGCACGAGCCCGTCGATTTTTTGATGTAAGCTACTTTTTTAACAATTTGAGTTGTGTCGAAGCGACGACGCCGACTTATGGATCAAATATTATTTTATTTATTTATTTATTTATTTAATTGTTATTAGGGATACATACAGAATATAATCAGATTAACAATCATCTTAGAATAACAAAAACCAAAATAGCATCCACAAATTATGACACAAAAAGAAAAACATCTTACACAAAACAAATACAAAATTTATAGAAATATAAAATGAATAAAATAAGTTAATTAATACAATAATAATAAATAATCAAAAATTATTAAATAAGTGTTAGATAAACAAGGCCCGGTCAGGGTAAACAGCAATTAATCAATAAATTGTATTTCATGTATTAGTTTTTTAAATTGAGCTAACGAAATATTGAAAATATCAACATTTGTAAGCCTTTCGTTATGTATCCTACATGACCTATATATAAAAGAATTAGCTACATAATTACTTCTTGCTGCTTCTGGGAAACTGAATAAGCATTGGTTGCGTGAACCTACACGAGGACATCGAAATGACAGTGTGCTTAAAAGGAACGGAGAGTCTACGTGATTTTTTATTAATTTAAACAAAAATACCTGATCCCTTTCTATACGACGAACCTGAAGAGAGGTAGGTTTTTCGGGATTTTCGCCTCCGTTTATCCTACAAGTATAATGCAAATATTTAAAAAACTTCTTTTGTATCCTTTCAATATTATCTACGTGTATCCTATACTGTGGGCTCCAAACAGTAGACGCATAATCAAGGATAGACCTCACCAGGGAGTTAAAAAGCAATGTGAACGTAGAGCCTTTTTTAAAATCCCTGCATGTTCTTAGTACAAAGCCTAGCATGCGATAGGCCTTGGCTACGATACTATTTACGTGAGGAATGAAGGTTAGGCCAGTGTCCAGAAGTACTCCCAGATCTCTCACCACGGACACACGACAGATAGGCTCATCATTCAAGAAATATGTACTAATAATAGGATTTGACTTTCTTGTAAAACTTATTACGTTACACTTCTTTATATTGAGACATAAATGATTTCGATCACAATATCTTGAAAGTCTATCAAGATCTTTTTGTATTAATTTACAGTCATTGATTGATCTGATACTTCTAAATATTTTCATGTCATCGGCATAAAGGAGAACATTGGAGTGGTCAAATATGGACAAAATGTCATTTATAAATATGTTAAAAAGAAGCGGCCCGAGATGAGAACCCTGGGGAACACCAGAGGAAACGGGAACAAATGAAGAACAATGTCCCTTTATAGTGACGGCCTGACTCCGCTCCCTAAGATAGGAATCCAGCCACCTCAACAAGTCACCATGGATACCAACTCGATTCAACTTATCAATAAGAAGGGAATGAGAAATCTTATCAAAGGCCTTAGAATAGTCAGTATATATAGCGTCCATTTGAGAACCCTTATTCATTGTAACAGCAACTCTATGGACAAATTCACATAAATTGGACTCAGTAGATCTACTAACAATAAATCCATGTTGCTGGTCAATCAAATGTGTTCTCAAAACTGGAAATATGCTATCATAGACAATTTTTTCAAAAAGTTTTGCTATGGTACACAACTTAGATATAGGTCTATAGTTTTGAATATTATGCCTGTCACCAGACTTAAAAATGGGTACAACATAGGATTGTTTCCAAATAAGAGGCATCCTTCCAGTCCCCATAGATAAATTAAACAATGCACAAATTGGTCCCGAAAGACTTTCGCAGCACTTACTATAAAAAATCGGTGGAATCCTATCAGGGCCCGATCCCTTATTAATGTCAAGACTTGACAAATATTTAAATATAGTAGCCTCGGATAAAATAACAGAATTTAAAAACACTACGCTATTTATATGCGACGATTCCACAATGTGACTGTTACTTGAATCTGCCTCTATATCAATGTCATCTTCAAAAACAGAAAGAAAGTATTTATTATATAAATGACATATTTCAGCAGAGTCACTCGAAGATTGATCATCTAAATATAAAGTATCAGGGAGGTCTGATGTTCCCTTCTTTGATTTGACAAAGGTCCAGAAGTTTTTACTATTAAATCTAATTTTATTTTCAGAATCAGCGATATACTTTTCATAGCACTTAATCTGTACTCGCTTTTGCCTATCTCTCAATAAACTAAAGGTATTATAGTCACCTACCCTGCCATAAATTTTCCATTTTTTATGGATTTTTTTCTTTTCTTTAATTATTTTTATCAAAGCTTTTGAGTACCAAGGCGGAAACCTACCATTATCGCTGATATTCTTTAAGGGGACATGCTTCATAATTACGTCATTAACGACATCATAAAATAAAGAAACAGCGTTTTCAATATCCCTGGACGAACAAAGATCAGACCAGTCAGTTCTAGACAAATCATTATTTATCGCATCATAGTCTGCTGCGCGGAACACACGTATACTGCGGGTGGCTGGACGCAGTGTACGCAGCCGTAACATACGAATATTTATTTCTAGCGCTGGGTGATGGCCATCCTCCGTGACCAAAGGACTCTTGCTTTTATAAATACGGCAGTCCAAGTCTGAAAGAATTAGATCCAGCATTCTGTCGCTTTTATTTGGTACGATATTATACTGACTAAAATTATTAAAATTCATAAAACAATCTAGAGATTGTAGTGATATGTCGCTGTCGCTATAATTCAATAATGTTGATTTAAAATCTTTTACCTCCCACCTTGCTGGCGAAATATTAAAATCACCAATGACGATATTCTTGTCAATCGGAGAAGTCACGACAGACTGAGAAATGGTATCAAAGAAACCACTAACGCTATCATGATGAGCCTTACCATGTGGAAAATAACAGCAGTACACATGAAGTAACTTAGGGACTCGACCTTCTCCCAAAGCGATCGATATTTTTATTACTTCGGCGTCGGCCTGAGGGAAAGGTACAGTTACAGCGTTTCGCACCGACAAACCACGTCGTACAGCAACAAGCACTCCACCCCCCATGCTTACCCCTCGAGTTGTATAATCACGATCACACCTGTAAACAGTGTATCGAGAATCAAAAAGTTCCGTATCATAAATGCCAGGGAGAAGCCATGTTTCACTTAAACAAATAATATCAAATTCAACTGCCATTGAGTTACGGAAAAATATGTTAGTTTTTGTTCGTAATCCACGAACGTTTTGATAATATATTATGAGACTTTTATCCATAAAATGACGGGAAGATATATGCCATTAAAGTTATTTCCAGTGGATTGAGACTATATTCATATTACCTACTATTGAAATAGAGATTTTTAATTTAAAGTAGCTTCCCTTGATCGGCAAAAAATATGATATTCTTGTTTTTGACTAACTTTATTAGACTGATTTAAATTTTACTACGGTAAGGTATAAAACCTTACCGCTGGGTACTCCTGAGTCCGTCTATACTTATTCCCACATTGTCGTAGCCGATGGTATTTTGAGTCTTCACCGAATAAGTGGTTAGCTTGTCGGTGTTGGACAGACTCTGAAATTATTTATAGATGGTTATACCATCGGCTACGACAATGTGGGAATAAGTATAGACGGACTCAGGAGTACCCAGCGGTAAGGTTTTATACCTTACCGCTAGGTACTCAGGAATCCGTCTGTACTATTTGGTACGAAATGACTAACGATATAGAAATAATTCCACAAGTTGGTAAAGTGAAACTGGGACCGACAGCTTAACGTACTCTCCGAGGCACTATAGATTTTTGATTTATTTTAACTACCTACAAACGTTTAATTCTAAATTAAAATTAAAAGATAATTATTTAATAAACTGTTTTAAATAGGATTCACATTATACAGACATCAGACCCTTGGCAAAAGTTTAAAATGTTTTTTTTTTTTTATCCCACAGAGATGAGAAAGGGTGGTTAATTTGCTTTAAACTTACCTGGTACGTGTTATTCATACAAATATTTATTTACTAAATGTTATAGGAAAGTATGTAAAGTATTTGATAACCAAACGGCTGGCTCTTTTCTCGGACAATGTATAAGAAGGTAACGCAGCCAGCGTTTTGAGCACCTTCCTTCTGACACCTAGTTTTTAAATTATTTAATTCGATTTTATTTTAAATATTATCATTAAACAATGGACAATAAAGTTTCGATAATTAATTATTAAACAATTATAGGTAGTTTCCACTATTCAGTCTTAAAGTTTAGAAAAGAAGTGATTTATTTTAACAACCCGTTGACTGACCTATTTGTATACATAAGTTTAAATGAAATCAGGCGTTATATTTTATAACTTACTTATTAAATAGGTAAGCGTACCTATATACACTTGACAAACATAACATAGGTAGTTATTAAAATAAATATTATTAACATAAAAAGACCATTTAGCGCAATGCTTTAACAGTTTACCTTCTCCCTACTATGATATAGCTATATAGTATGCTATTTTCACGCCTGCTGTCACATATAAAACACAATGTTGGTTCGGAACAGTGCAGTGTATAAAATGCCATTTGTTTCGAGATAATAAATAATAATAATATTATAGGACAATTTACACATATTGCTCTGGTCACAAACTAAGCTCTAAGCTGTACTACGTGTACCAGAAACAACGATACATATTATATTTTATAACACCCAGATCATGACAAACTGTACAGAAAAACGTACTATGTAGGAAATACAAATGAATTCCCAAACACGTTTAAAGATTTCAGGCTTTTTAAAAACAATGGTAGCCATTAAAACCTGATCCTCAAGTGCCTTCACTTTTAAAAAATCACATTATTTATCGGTTCATATATTTTGGTATTCATATTCCTATTTTATTCCAACAAAAAAAAGTTTTATTGTAGATAATAAAGATTGTTAAATTATTGGACTTTCTAAATTATAAATGAAAAACTTATTCGAATAATAAAACTAATAGTTTTAAGGGAAGCAAAGATTTATTTTTCACCTTTCTATTAGGAAACAAGATGAACAACTATTTAAGTAAACCGGAGCAGTAATATTCAAAATAAATACTGCAGAGAGATAGACAGCAGACACCTGGGTCTCACCAATAAGTTTTATTTTATATTTTATTTTTTCGCGTCCCTAAAAAAACGTTTACTAAGTTTATAATTGCGCATGATTAAATATTGTAATTTTTGCAGCTTAAGTAATTAATTACCTATAAAATATTATATTAAGTATCCATAATATATTCTAAAAGGATTTCACAATTCATCATGCCAGCCTTTCTTTGCGCGTCCACTGCTGGACATAGGCCTCCCCCAAGGATCGCCACAATGACCGGTTCTGCGCTGCCTGTACCCATCGGCTTCCCGCGACCTTTTTCAGATCGTCGGTCCATCTTGTGGGGGGCCTGCCTCTGCTGCGTCCTCCAGCACGCGGTCGCCACTCGAGAACCTTAATACCCCAACGGCCGTCCGTTCTGCGAGCTATGTGGCCTGCCCACTGCCACTTAAGTTTGGCGATTCTGGAGGCTATGTCGGTTACTTTGGTCCTTTTGCGGATCTCATCGTTTCGAATACGATCCCGCAAGGAAACGCCGAGCATAGCGCGCTCCATCGCCCTTTGTGTGACTGTGAGCTTTTTCATGAGGCCCATAGTAAGCGACCACGTCTCTGATCCGTAAGTTATCACTGGCAACACACACTGCTCGAACACCTTGGTTTTTAAACACTGCGGTATTTGGGACGAGAAGATATTACGTAGCCTCCCGAATGCTGCCCAGCCGAGTTGGATTCGACGAGAGATCTCTTTCTCGAAGTTGGATTTACCTGTTTGGATTGACTGTCCTAGGTATATATAATTGTCAACAACTTCGAGTGCGGAGCTTCCTATTTTTACAGGAGTGGGTATAACATGGGCGTTCGACATGACTTTGGTCTTATCCATGTTCATGTTTAGGCCCACTTTTTTAGAAGCCCCACTGAGATCATTGAGCATTATGCCGAGGTCCTCCAGGGTTTCAGCCATGACTACGATATCATCGGCAAATCGAAGGTTAGTGATGTACTCGCCATTAATGTTGATGCCAAATCTTCTCCAGTCCAAGAGTTTGAAGACATCCTCCAATGCCGCAGTAAAAAGTTTCGGGGAGATTACGTCTCCCTGTCTCACTCCTCGCTGTAGCTGGATGGGTCTTGAGGTCTGGTCTTGGAGGCGAACTGACATGGTGGCGTTTTTGTACAAACACTTTAATACTTCGATATAGCGGTAGTCAATTTGGCACCGCTGGAGTGACTGAAGCATCGCCCATGTTTCTATCGAATCGAAGGCTTTCTCATAGTCCACGAAAGCTAGACACAGGGGCTGATTATATTCATCGGTTTTTTGTATAATCTGCCTCAATGTGTGGATGTGGTCTATGGTACTATAGCCTTTTCGGAATCCGGCTTGTTCGGGAGGCTGGAAGTCGTCAAGCCTACGTGAGAGACGATTCGTGATGACCCGCGAAAACAGTTTATAGATATGACTCAGAAGCGAGATGGGTCTGTAGTTCTTCAAAAGGGTTTTGTCACCCTTTTTGAAGAAGAGTACCACCACGCTTCTGTTCCATGCCTTGGGTGTTTTGCCCTCGAGGATGACGGAATTAAATAGCTTCTGGAGAGCCATCAGCAAAGGTTTGCCACCAGCTTTCAGGAGCTCGGACGTGATTCCGTCATCACCCGGTGCCTTGTTGTTTTTTAACTGTTTGAGAGCCATCCTAATCTCATACAGGCTGACTTCCGGGATATCTTCGATATAGTGTCGGGTTAACCTGGCTCTTGGATCATTTTCCAGGTTTGTGACAGGAGGCCGTGTTGTTGTGTACAACTGTCCATAGAACCTTTCGATCTCCACCATAATCTCTGGTTTGGAGGCGACAACTCTGCCGTCCTCGGTCTTCAGCTTCGTTAATTGACTCTGGCCGAGAGACAGATCTCTTGCGAATACTTTAGAGCCTTTGTTTTGCTCAATGGCATCTTTAATACGATCTGTATTAAATTGCCGTCGAGTCAAGGACTTTGAGACCTGTCTGTTGAGAAATCTTACTTTAGAAGCGTCAGACGAAGACTGCATGGTCATCCCGCGTCTCTCTTCCATGAGCTTTAAAGTATGGTCGGAGATCTTTCTAGCTCCTTTGTTAGATCGGATCTTAAAAAACTTCGATCCGACCTGGTGGACAGTTTCCACAACCCTGTCATTATATTCGTCCACATCTGTGTACTCGCATAGGCATTCGAAGCGGTTTTTTAATTCCAGCTGAAAGCGCTCGGGGTTTTGGGTGTTAATAGGTGCCGGCCGGAGCGTAGACTTCATTAATCGTGACCTTTCAAGCTTTGTATTGATATTCAATGTGCCTCTTACCAAACGGTGATCGCTCCCGGTTTTCACCTCATTGATCACGGAGACATCATTGAATATTTGCTTTCTGGTCGACAAGATGAAATCTATCTCATTTTTGGTGGCACCGTTAGGGCTTATCCAAGTCCACTTGCGTTGTGGTTTTTTCTTGAAAAAGGAGTTCATCAAATACAGTCCCTCCTTTTCCATGAAGTTCGCAAGCATCTGACCGCGTGGATTTCTACTGCCTGTACCAAATTGCCCCACTCTCAGTTCGGTTTCGCTTCGTTTGCCTATCTTCGCGTTAAAGTCTCCCATGACAACAGTGTAATGAGATTTGAAGCTACGCATGGCTCTACCGATGTCCTCATACATGGCTTCTACCTCGTCGTCGGGGTGTGTCGACGTCGGGGCGTATACCTGTATGACCTTCAGCGAATATCGCTTGGTTATTCTGAGTATAAGGTAAGCGACCCTCGTCGACACACTCTCGATTTTAACAACGTTGTTCACGAGAGACCTGTGGACGATGAACCCGACACCACCTTGAGACGGTTGGTCGCCCTCTCGGAAATAGAGCAGGTTACCGGATTTCAGGATTATCGAGTCTTCACCTTCTCTTCGGACTTCAGATAATCCAATAACATCCCAGTGTAACCCGCTCAATACTTCCTCTAGTTCGACCACCCTCTCGTCAGTCCGCAGTGTCCGTGTGTTGTATGTTGCCAGGGCCAGTGTTCGTTTGTTGTAGTAGCTTGGGCTCCGCCGGAGATTCTTCGCACCCCTTGCCCCGCTGTAAACATGGCCGCTACCATAGCCAGGAACAGCGGGGCCGCCGGGTACTAGGGGCCGTTTTTTATTATTGTCGTTCATGTTGAGGGGGGGGGAATGCCATAATCGCCACGCTTGGCAAGCGGGTTGGCGATCGCAGTGGGTCTAAAGTTTTACTACGGTGCGCTGCTGCCCGTACCGTATTATTATTTCTTCCGACCATGACTTTGGATGGTTTGACCGCCAACGTTCGGTTGACTGATTGCGCAAAAGCGGGCGGTGGGGTTGTCACGTCCCTACGCCTATTTCACAGTATATATATTTCACAATTAATGAAACCAATCCTTTAATTACAATTTATATACATACGCATGGCAAAAGTTTAAAATGTTATGAAACTTTTTATCCCACAGAGATGAGAAAGGGTGGTTAATTTGCTTTAAACTTACTTGGTACGTCTTATTAATACAAATATTTATTTACCATATGTTATAGGAAAGTATGTAAAGTATTTGATAACCAAACGGCTGGCTCGTTTCTCGGAAAATGTATAAGAAGGTAACGCCTTTTGAGCACCTTCCTTCTCACACCTAGTTTTTATCTTATATGTTTTTTAATTAGTTAATTAGATTTTGTATTAAATATTATCATTGAACAATGGACAATAAAGTTTCGATGATTAATTATTAAACAATTATAGGTGGTTTCCACTATTCAGTCTTAAAGTTTAGAAAGGAAGTGGCAACAGTCAATTTGCTGAATAAAATCGCGCAGAAATGTAAGCAATTCGATATATTAGCTTTGTATAACCAAATAAGTTATCCAGAGGTGCCATTATAATTTTATGGAAGCTTGAATATTACGGTCTTAACGCCAAACAAATCCAAAACATAGTAACAAAAATATTAGTGAGAATAATGCTTATGAAGTAAGAACAGAAGATGGCGGAAATGAACACGTTTGACGTTTCGGCCGAAAATTAAACGAAACCAATGGTTGGAGCTTTTGATACTAATAGTTATTATATTTTTTCCCTAGTCCCTATGTATATTTAAATAAGTGTGATCGAGACAAATATATATTTGTTATTTAGAATAATATAATAGTAATAATAAAAATTAATGTGCCTGAATGGTAAAATATTATGATAAATTACTTTATAAGATTGTCTAAATCTTTTGATTTATTTATTACTCCTTTTGTTAGCTACAGATATGATTACGTGGACTAATCCGGGCTTAATATTATGCAATTTAAACTGAGTTTTATAGAGTCAAGAACGACAATTATAACTTGTGAAATAGGTATTATGGGACAGATAAATTTTGAAGATTGATGTTGTTTAATTTTACAGCTTCTGAAAGTTCTGAATAATTATACGAAACGGTGAAGTTTTTAATTAAATAAATGATTTGCTTTAATAATTTGTTTTGATATTCGTGATTAATAAGTGTTATTAAGTTCGTGATTAAGCTAAATATTGACGACTCGTTGTGTGCTAGACTTTTATACGATTTTCAGCTGCAAACATTTTAACGGACGTCGAAATACTGTCGAGCGTTTATTTGACGGTTTCAAACGTAGCTTTTGCTGAAATAAATACCACATACAGTCTTTTATCATAATATGTGTCGAAAATAGGTTTATTTTCAGTCACCAAAATTTGGAAAATAGTATCAGTAGTTAATATGGTGTGAATAAATATATATCAATCTTATTGCACCCATTTTTACAATAAAATAGGTAGGATTATTTTTTTCAAAATAAATTGCCAGAAAATTAAATTATCGCCTATATGGCTAAAATGATTGCAACCAATACATATTGTCTTCATATGTAGTGATCCTTTTTGTATATAAGGTCCCTGGTTCGAATCTTGGTGTGTACCAATGAATTTTTAATTTAAAAAAAAATTTACATTTGTTTGACAACACCACTATAGTGCCTCGGGGAGCACGTTAAGCTGTCGGTCCCGGTTTCGCTATACCAACTTGTGAAACTGATTATAGATGGGTTATTGAGTCTATTCAAAACATCGCGACAGCTTAACGTGCTATCCGAGGCACTATATTGGTGTTATTAAACAAATGTACATAGATTTTTAGATTAAAAACTCATTGGTACACACCGGTGTTTGAACCAGGGACCTAGTTGTTTTTAAGTCTAAAATCTAACCAACTCCGCCACCACGTACCTTTTTTGTATTTTAAATAATTAGTAAAATGTTTTTGTGTGGGTGACACTAAAAAGAAATAGATACGTGTTTCATTATTTTCATCATAGAACACGATATAAAAAAAAATCCACTGTGACAAAAGTGCCTAATTACCCCCAATAAAAAAAAGTTTAAATAAAGTAATCTTAATTTTTATATTATATTGATATATTTTCAACAATAATTATATTTTACTACATTTCACACATATGACAAACTAGGCATTATGCGTCATCAAAGACAATGATAACAATAAATATTATATTTCATAAACACCCAGACCATGGCAAGTCTAAAACGTACCTACTAAAATGATTGGCATGAACCCAAATGAAATAATTAAGGTAGTGGAAGTCGAACCCACTACCTCGAGATATAACTCTGCGTAACTATAACTAGGCACTTATTTTATTATTTATTATACATGCCTCCTTTCTGTAAAAATATAAATAAATAAATGCGTTTTCACCTAAATACGAAATATCTTTTTAAAACATATTTTACAAAAATATGTACTTACTTCTTAGTAAAACACTATTATAGTAATTTGTATTGTTTGGCATTTATTTATCTATTTATTTAATGATTTCTATAGAAATATCGCCACATATCATCTTTATATTTATTTGTATCTTTGACGCCTAGGTTAGACAACCGCAGCGTACCCAGAGGAGAAGTTTTTATATAATAAATATCACCAAGGATGCCTTAGACGGCCCCATGTTACCCAGGGGATGGGGTTTAAACCCACCTCGTTGTAGCCGATGTACACCGAACAAGTTTTTATGTAGTTGGAAGCCCTAAAAGCATGGTTGGAGTTCGTCACTCCATTGAGCGGAGCCAACTCTTGCCATGATAAAGGCTTTGAGAGTATGCCATCGCTCAACTTTGCCATTTGGGTGTGGATGATAGGGTGTTGTTAATGATATGAAAGTTTGGATGATGTAAGCCAGCAGGGGAAAGAATCGTTGCTGGACTGATCACTGATAAATCAGTCGAACAAGGATCGCTTGAGGATGCGGAATAGCCTACAATGAAAACATTTTATTAATTTAGGAGACTAAAATATTAAAAATAAATTAGTGTATAAAAAAAAAATAGATGCAGCGAAATTCGGCGAATGCTGAAATCTCTGCGTTGAAGACTCGGTGAATGGTCTCATCATGGGCAGCAACGCGGTCAGGAATCGGCGCGATTGGGTAACAACATGGTCAAGCCCGGCGCACTTGATCAGCAATGCGCTCAAACAGCGACGCGCTTGTCCGCAGCTGTTCGAAATGTTGGTACCTAAGTCCAAAGAAGTGCTGCGGCAGTGTTCACAAAAACACGGATGAGTGACGTGACGGATCACGTCGGGCATGCTGATGTATTTTGTATAGAATATGAGCTTATATAGTAAATTTAATTTTAAATAAAGAACATAATTATAAAAATGTGACATGTGCAGATGACAATCAAATTGATTTGAAAATGGAATGATTTTTTTTTAATAAAAATGTATATTAGTTTAGCCTTTGCATGAGGCAAAGGCTAAACTAATATTTTATTTCAAGTAAATCGCAATTGATCTCGAGATTTTCATTCAAGCAAACAACTGACAAAAAAATAATAAAAACCTTAAAAACAGGAACATCTTAAAAATTGCAATTATATTACGAGTATTACGACTCATTTAAAACAAAATTAATTTAGCAGAATGAATTTAATGGCATGATCTTCGAACAAATTATATACTTATCTATTGTAAATTTAATGACATAAAAATAACTTTTGTTTGACGGAAGAAAATAAATATAATTAAGTTACTAAGAAAGCTTTCAGAAAAATGTTAAGTTTAAATTGATTTAGTGGAAAAAGGAAAAGAGATTTACTGTTCTCTAGTATTTGGAGACAACTCTGTTCAAATTGGTTTCACGCGAGAGTCCGGGAGACCCTTTTTTATTGCCTTAGCCAATAGTTATTACAGAACATTCATTCTTTCCGTTTTTATTAACGATTGTCCTTCGAAATAAATAGGTCACAATACACGTGCTGTCAAGTAGGTACGTGAAGTAATCTCGATATTAGGGTTCCATTTCATATAGAGTAAGTAGTATATATTATATTTATGGAGTATATTTGTTTGACAACACTACTATAGTGCCTCGGAGATAACGTTAAGTAGGGTAAGTCTTATTTAACTAATGCAAAATAAAGTAAATTTCTATGAAAAAGGTCGCGTGAAACCGATGGTTACAGGCAGCGCAAAAACGGTCGTTGTGGCGATCCTTGGGGGAGGCCTATATCCAGCAGTGGACGCGTGAAAGGCTGGTATGATGATGATCATGATATCACTCGTCGTTATTAAATTGTATTGTTTATATTTATTATTTTTATGCCTCCTTTCTGAAAATAAATATAGAAAAAAAAATAGTGTTTTACCTAAATTCTCTTCAATACGGAATATCTGTATTTTTAACAATTCTTTCACACAAATCTGTATTAGGAAATGACTAGTATTTCGTATTGTTAAAAATATTTAATTTTAAATTTACATTTAAGTTATTTAAACAAAAGCGTAAATTTTAGATCTTTCCTAAATTATATCTTCTATTATTTCTAACGAAATACACATTGGGAGCTGGTCAAGCCTTAAGATGTTGGTCCCCGTTTCACTATATATTATACCAACTAGGGAAACTATTTACAGATGAATTATTGAGTCAATCCAAACATCGCAACGAGCTAGCCATTTGTTGGGTGTAGACTCATACCATCGGCTACGACGAGGCGGGATTAAAACCCTTCTAATAGGGACCCTGAGGCTGTCTACGCGGTCTTGGGCATCATAAGGCACCCATAATGATATTTAAGTACCTATATAATATGTATATAATAAAAAACCCCAGCCTAGTGGTTAAGTCACTGCGCAACTGATAACAAGGTTAAGCAGATGACAACAAGGCCGGACCTGGGATGGGTGACCGCTTAAACACCGCAACAAGCTCGGAATTTGTTAGGTGTTGCCTCCGAAAACCATCGGCGAAATGAGGACGGGTTAATCCCTTTGCTGGTTACCCTAAGGCCGCTTAAATGGTTCTCGGGGGCCAAAAAAGACACCCGTGATGGTACCTATATAATAATACATTGATCATGCCATACACATTAGACAAACTAAGCTCTAGCACCGAAGAAATAATAGTACAAGTAGCTCTAGGCTTTTACTTACTGTATGAATGCATACCAGAAGCAACGATGCTAATTTTATTTTTATTTCTTATTGGACCACGGCATGAGACATTTGTATATAATGTCTCTATTTTGTAAATTTCTTAAATTTACCAACACATGTTGGTAAATGCTAAGATTAACTAGTAAAACCTAGGATTTACCAATGTACGGTAACATATACATGGTGAATTTGAAAGGATGTGCTTTGGGCTAATATGAGGTTCTGTGTTGATAAGTTTAAGAATTTTACAAAACAGAGACATTATTTCGGGCTTTTACCATTAGATTATGGTACATGCTAGGTTTTACCAATGACGGTTGGTATATGTTGTTTTTTTTAAATAAAACAATGTATTCATAAATTTAATTTATCGATATATAATAATAATTAAAACTATGTAAGGTTTTTATTGATTGATAGGTAATTGAAATACCTATCAATAAAGATGTGTCTCTTTCTTCTTCGAATGTTAAATATGTAAGTCGTTAAAACAAACGTAATGCCTAATTTCTGCTTTCTCTTTTTCATCGGCATTTTTTTTTATGAACACGGCGTGTGACTTTGTGTCTACCTGATGTTAAGCAGACCTACAAAGTCCATGAATGATAGCTTTATAATCATATCGATTCTATTAAAGTGCGCGATAACGAGTAAAACGATTAACTGCGACCACGACTTCCTGATACAACACCCATCTGCCTACCCACTAAAC
Source organism: Monopis laevigella (assembly GCA_947458855.1). Classification (NCBI taxonomy): domain Eukaryota; kingdom Metazoa; phylum Arthropoda; class Insecta; order Lepidoptera; family Tineidae; genus Monopis; species Monopis laevigella. The sequence goes on along the minus strand of OX381583.1, from coordinate 15,190,889 downwards.
CACCGGATATACTTTTAAAAACATGGTAAGTAAGTACAGACAACGTTCACTGCTATTTTTTTTCATTTAAGTACCTACAGAATCCCAAGAAAATGTAAGGCGCCGTTTACACGAACGATTAAATTAAGCGAAAAAATCGTTCGTGATTTTTTACCTACCTTTTAGATTTTAAATGTCTGTGTACTAAGTATTTTCTCACTGATTAATTAAATTATTTTTTTAGAGTTGTCAAATTCAGATTGTCATTTCTATCTTTTGTTTGCATAAAACATTTGTCATTTTATTCATATATACTTTTTCTGAATGAATCTGTCTGTTCAGAATGTAATGTACGGGAGATTGAATTCTTATACGCAGCTGGTTTCTACAATTAATAACTTTTCTCGTACGTCACATCCCATCTGTTTCAAATTAGTTACATAATACTATACAGCGTGTTCAATACACGCAGAATGAGAAACTATTTAATTTTTATATCGATAGTAAAATCGTTTATTTTTTTTAAATAATGACTCACTTATTAAACAGAGAGGTGCAATCAATAAGTTGAACTGGAGTCTTACAGAAAAACAACTCTATTTTATCGATGGAATCGCTTTCAGTCAAAAGGGTATGGATTTTGATAGTTGATAGCAAACGTCACGCCTAGGGAGCCGACTGAAAACAGTCAAAATCTGTATTAATTTAACTGATGGCGATTGATGTAATCATCAATTTCTCTAAGGCCCCAAGATTAAACTTTGCTTTTTTTACTAGAGCGCGGTATTTGGCCTGTGTGGCCACACTTCTATCTGATAACTTATACGACACAGACTATTAAATATATACTAATAAATATAATAAGAAAAAAATAAAATAATTAAATTAATGAATATAATTCCATTAATTCCTCTGCAGCCGTATATACCTCTTTGAATTTCTAGCACTATGCGTTGGAAAAAGTAGGCTCTAGCACGTTTGTCACCTGATTACTCTATTAATAATTATCCCAACAGATAGAAAATGCTAGAGGTGACCAAGGGCCTAAAGTTTCCACTGCAAAGTCAGAAATTCAAAGTGGTCTGCGAGCTGCGAATATTTACCATTTATAATTAATTATAATCAAAGGAAATAACTTATGTAATAAATATTATATTTTAAGCAATATCCTTATCGAATATATTAAAACATCGTTAATAGCTTACCCATATGTACATAAAAGGTGCGAAATCTAGGTAAAACGCTAAGCTTTCCTCTACAGATAAATGACGCCTGCGAATAAAAAAATATGCAAAAACATTATGATTAATTATAGTTAATATATTTTCTAACCTAAGATTGCCTAAGAATATACTTTTATATACGAGTAGCTAGTTATAATAAAACATATGTTTACCATTCAGAGGGGAAACGCTGCTATATGCAACACGTATGGTACTCGTACAAGTTTTAGTTGTATAGTTATATTTAAATATTTAAGTTTATTATAATAGGTAGGTATATTTTATTGCTTTTTAATATTTTTAATTATTTTGCTATTTTAATATATTATTTCCTTTAAATTAATAATTATTATTTTCACTATTATTCTCTTTTAATTCCAAAGTTATGTAGGCGCCATTAATTTTCATAACAATAGCACAATAACGTCTTTTTATTGGATTTGCACGTCATGTCACTTTATATTTACTTAGTATAAAGGCCTACACAGTATGAATGCGGGTGAATATCCGTTTAACAGAATTGTCATACGTTAGAATGTATTTATTAATTGGATCGCTTTACAATTAAATGTTTTTAAACGATACAAATAAACATTTTCTGGTAAGTAATTACTAGCTAGTCCTGAAACATCCTGTATAAAATCACGAGTAGCGACTTCTACAGCTGATTTCACAACACATTTCCGCCTGTATTCATTATGTTGCCTGAAAGCCTCCAAATGATACAACATTGCTCGGAAGTGTTATTTATCTTACTTTCGTACCTTTTGTTTTGGGTGTACAATATTCAGCGCTCCCTGACTTTTAATGTTATGCTCATGTTATGAGGTCATTTTAGACGTACTAATAATAACATTTTTTTTTATACGAATATCAGCAACAATACATAATAAGAATTTAACTTTGAGCGATTTTAAAGTGAAAATAAAACTGCAATTTTTTTTTCACACAAAGTGAGGAGAAGATTGAGAGTAAAATTAATGCAGTAAAAATACGCTCTTTGCGATGAATATCACAAACAACGGACCAAACCCTCAATGACATATTATGAGAAAAAGTGGGATTGAAAGAAGGTATAGGAATAAAAACACAGACCTAGAGGATCTTGCTTGACAGGCGGCATGCTTGCCAGTCTGTGCATAAAAATTAGAAAGGACATGGTCTGCTGGTTTGAGGTTGCATTTGAAAGAATAACGAACCAGAAATATACAAGCGAGGTGAAGGGTGACAAAAATGCACACGAATCATGATCACATTGGTAAAGTTGATGATCAAATTAGGCGGCATTAATGAGAAGGGCGAGGCAAAAGGAATAAATATGTAGAGATAGACAAATGGCGCTCGCTTAAATTGTCTCTGCCTACCCCGTAAGGGACCTAGCGTGTAGATAAATATATTAGCGCGTAAGACATTCATGATAAGTTATTTATTTCATGTAAATGTAGATGATTAGATATATACCCTAAAACCCATGAAGGTAAAAACCCGTGCCCGTCCGCCCGCGGGGCGCGTTTTTTTAGCTTCATGCTAAAACCCTAAACAAATAATACATTGTAAAATAAATTAAAGAAATCTTGTCCCTCATTCTGTAATTTCGGAATTCCAAGTATGTCAAAAAATAGTGCCTACTCAAAGGAATAACTTCGGAAATCTTACATATTAACACACTTTAATAATATAAACATTTCCAAAAAAATCCATTTCCAAATTGTTTTTTTTTTCCTACTAGTAATGTTAACTACTAGTTTGTATGGAGATGCGTAATTTTTTATGTAAAATATTTTTCTTGTTTTCTTGATTTTCCTTTTCCTTCACTTTGTCCGTTTCTTAAAACATCACGATGTTATCAGTAAAAAGCGATGTCAGCTACGTCAATCAATTTCTTGGCCGGAGGTCATCAATAGGTAGAGGTTGGGACGGAATTGTCAGGGTATGGAATTTTTTGCCATTTATTTTGGGAATGACGTATAAAATATTTTTATTCTCTCTTTACATATATTTAAGCTTCTTCTATAGATATTTTATAAAGAGAGATTTTGTATAATAATATGCTAGCTAACTAATAGTTTGTGAGTTCACCGGTTTTCAGGAGATTACTGCATCGATATCTTGTCGAGGTGGTGGTCTCCTTTCAGGGTTGCGTTTACGAAATGGGTGGTTGAATTGAAAAAACAAAACTTATTTGAATTATTTTCTACCACCAACCGATTAGCTCTTTGTTAAATTGTTAACCTATACCTAGTACAATATTAAAATACCTACTTTTTTGATGAGTGTCAGGATGGAGGAGCCACATTTTCATAATACGAATTTGCTAATAATTCCTATGTCAGTATTTTGAAAAATCAACCTCAAGGTAAAATATTTCCGTTAATTATAAACGGATTGAAGTGTGGGTATATTTTTTTTAAAACTAGCTAGACCTATTTTCTAAGTTTAGTTATAGTAATAGTGTAGATTTAAAGCTCTTTGTTAAATTGTTAACCTATACCTAGTACAATATTAAAATACCTACTTTTTTGATGAGTGTCATGTTTTGGATGGAGGAGCCACATTTTCATAATGCGAATTTGCTAATAATTCCTATGTCAGTATTTTGAAAAATCAACCTCAAGGTAAAATATTTCCGTTAATTCTAAACGGATTGAAGTGTGAGTTTATTTTTTTTAAACTAACTAGACCTAATTTCTAAGTTTAGTTACAGTGTAGATTTAAAGATATTGAAGTGAACTTTAATAAAATCGTCAGCACGGAGCGGAGGGGCCAACTATAATCCCATGTAACTTTTTTATTTTAAGTTAAACTTTTTTTTTACAAATTATAACTCGATTTTTGCTAAGTGCTGGAATACTAATTGTTAGCAAATTCTTTTTATAAAAAAAATATGTGGTCCCTCAATCCTGATGCTCATACTTTTTTTGATACATTTTGCCTTGCGAGAGCCTATTTTGACAAAGTCTTGAACACCAAAAATACTTATGACAAAATTTATTATATTATAATAATATTAAACAAAAATATATAGCTCAAATTAAAATTGTTTATTTCATATAAATCACATATTTATAAAAGGACAAATATAAAGAAAAGTTTATAACCTGAATATATAACTATACCTAAATAAGGCCTTATTTATGAACTGATTTGAATTACTTTAACGGACACTGACTCATTTTTGAAAGTATGATTGTCGTGGACCGTCCTGCGTGGCCATCATATTTATATTGTATTTAAAGACTTCATGTGTTGAAGTCAATGACGAAATTAAACGAAAAAAAAGTGGCCCCAGCCTAGTGGTTAAGTCATTGCGCAACTGATAACAAGGTTAAGCAGATGACAACAACGCCGGAGCTGGGATGGGTGACCGCTTTACACAACGAGGCTATACCATCATAAACGCCGTAATAAGCTCGCCACTTGCTAGGTTTTGCCTCCGAATACTATCGGCGAAATGAGAACGGGTTAATCCCTCCGCTCTGGGTACCCTGAGGCCGTTTATACGGTTCTCGGGAGCCAAAAAAAGGCACCCGTAATACAATACAATGAACGAAAAAAAAATGTCAGTAAATAATAATACTATTGTGCTAAATTGTAATTTTATGCTTTAAACTATATATCTGAACTGTGGAGTAAAGTTGGTGCAAGCTATTGCCAATAAATCCTGGAGATGTTCATCGGTACTTGAAACGGTAATCTTTAGTTTATATCATCACGGGTGCCTTACGGTGCCCGAGACCGCCTAGAGGGCCCCAGGGTACCCAGCGGAGGGGTTTTAATCCCACCTCGTCGTAGCCAATGGTGTGAGTCTACACCGAACAAGTGGCTAGCTCGTCGCGATGTTTTGAATAGACTCAATAACCCATCTATAAACAGTTTCACATGTCGATATAGTGAAACCAGGACCGACATTTTAACGTGCTCTCCGGGGCACTATATTGGTGTTGTCAAACAAATGTAGATATTTTTTTTACTTAAATACTCATTGGTACACACTGGGACTCGAACCAGGGACCTAAAAGCTTTTTTTTTTGTTTTTTTAAGTCCAAGGTCTAACCAACTCGGCCACCATCTATATAGTTTCTTGTACAATTTACCTAAGGTCCGCACAAAATAGGTCGGCGGTCCGCCATTTGGTGACGCCTGCTAAAGACGATCGATTATCGATTTTGTTTATACGGTCCTAACATCTGATCCAAGTAAGTAATTGCAAGCGAGAGTATACTGGCTATGTTACAACCACCAACCGATTATCAGATGCTTTAGTCTCACCGCAAATGATTTACAGTGAGATTAGATTGGCCGTTATAGTGAAGCCTTTTACACTGGGTTTAGTGAAAGTAGTTCCAGAGATTTAAAGCTAAGGTTCTTGACACTGAATTCGTAAACTTTATAAAAAGTTAGTAAATTATAGGCCGGTTTCTTAAAAATGGCGAATACTACTTATACGACCATCAATAATATTTTTTAAAGATCTATAAAATCCTCAATTTTAAAGTATTTGATAGTTAATTAATACTTAATTTAAAAAAAATATGTACATTTGTTTGACAACACCAATTTAGTGCTTCGGAGAGCACGTTAAAATGTCGGTCCCGGTTTCACTATACCAACTTGTGAAACTGTTTATAGATGGGTTATTGAGTCTATTCAAAATATCGCGACGAGCTAGCCACTTGTTCGGTGTAGACTCATACCATCGGCTACGATGAAGTGGGATTAAAACCCCTCTGCTGGGTACCCTGAGGCCGTCTAGGCGGTCTCGGGCGCCGTAAGGCACCCGTGACAATATGTATGTGTAGTGTTAATACTAAATTTTTATTACGAAGTAAATTGGTCGCAGACAGACGTGTTTAAAGTTATAATATTTTTTGTTAATTGCCTGAGTTACATAACTGGACGTTATTACAAAACCTATAAAGTGCAAAGTGTTAAAATAGTGTAATACATATCTTACGCTGTTTTTAGTGCATAGTGTATTGTCTTACGAACGGACACCGCGATCGAGCTGTATGCCGCGCCCCTCACCTCCTCGAGTAAAGAGCTAAGAAACTATTTTGCGTCCCTCTTTCAGACTCAACAACCTAGCAGACTCAACAACAACCGGTTAGTCGATTCATTCATTACAAACACTTACTATTTGAACCCAAGAAATGAGTGTACAAAGATCTCCTAAGAGGCTAAATACAGGATGTTCGACATCGAGCTCGCAACCTGATCTCACTAAATTAAAAGATAACGAATCTATAACGTTTAGAAAACGCAAATTACCTGACTTTGATTTGGAATTTAAATGTTTCCGAGATGAAATAATGAATTTCCTAAACGAGTTTGGCGCAAAACAAAATGATAAGTTAGCAATGCTTTGTGAAGATGTCAATATGATAAAAAATAAAATCGACGAGGTAAAAATGGCAAATGACAATCTAACCAAAGAACATATTAAACTAAAAAAAGAGGTAGAAAACATGTCAACAAACTTTGGAAAAACTGGTAATACAGTAAAATACTTGGAGACCGAAATTAAAAATATTAAAAACCAAATTGATACCGTACCACATGTAGAACTAGATAATAATACGCCATCTTGCAATGATATAATACGCGAAGTGGAAGAAAGATTTATAAGAGCAAAAAACATTATTATTCGAGGCATACATGAACCAAATAACACGAATACTGAAGAAAGAACGAGTTATGATAAAGATGAGGTACTTAAAATAATTGAAACTATAATCAAGGATTGCCCTGAACCAAATAAAATTACACGCTTGGGAAAATATGATGAGCAGAAATCACGCCCGATAAAAGTATATTTCAGCTCTCAAGAAATTGTAACAAATATTCTGCGTTTGAAATCGAAGGAAAGAATGGAATATACAATTACATCTGACCAAACTCCACTACACCTAAGGAACCTACAAAATCTTCGCACTCAACTTACAAAACGTCAACAAGAAGGAGAAAATAACATTTCAATAAAATATATAAAGGGTGTCCCTAAAATTATATCAACATTAAAAAACTAATACATTATCCAATTGCTAATGCTACTTACAAAATAGATTCCGAAAAAAATATAACCTACCAAATAACTAATGACTATAAAGAGCTGCCTACAATTTCTTCAACATTAAATTTTCTGTATATAAATATTCGGAGTTTGGTAAAACGAGGTAAACTGGATGAAATAAATTGTATCTTAAAATCTACAGACGGAACTATTCACTTCCTACTTCTAACCGAAACATGGATTAAAACAGAACACGAAGCTAAAACCCTAAATATACATAATTATACCCATTACTACTGCTACAGAACAGATCGAATTGGAGGGGGAGTATCAATATATGCGCACAATAGCATAAGTCATCAGATGTCTGAAAGCAGATATGTAGACAGTAACAATTTTCTTTGGATTCGAATCGATAAATTGGCTTTGAATATTGGAGTTGTGTATAAACCCGACTACACAAATATTGACGAGTTTCTAAACATATATGAACCAAAATTAGAAAAATATCGAAGAGCAGTAATTTTTGGTGACTTTAATTTAGATCTACTAGAAACAAATTTAAAAATAGAGAAATATAAAACTTTACTTTCTGAAAATAACTACATAATATTAAATAAATTACATGAAGATTACTATACACGATTTGACAAAGGGACAAGGAAGTCTATTATAGACCATGTTTATACAAATTTAGAAAATCAAAAATTCCATATTTCAGTTATAAATTCTTCTTTATCTGACCATCAACAAATATTTTTAAGCCTAAACAGTATTAAACCTAAAGCTAAAGAAAGATCTTATTACAAAGCAATAGACTATAAAAGAATATATAAGCAAATAGAAAATGAGCCTTTTAACAAAGACATTAATAACTATAAACAATTTGAGCAATATTTACAATCAAAAATTACATTGAGTGAAATAACTAAAATTAAAATATTAAATCGTCCACGAGAAGACTGGATCACAAAAGAAATTATTAATGAAATAAGAAACAGAAACAGAATATGGAAAAAACTGAAGCAAAATAGATTAGATGAAGGTATTAAAAAAACATTTATCCAGCAAAGAAATAAAGTTACGAAAATGATAAGATTAAGAAAAAGAGCTTATTATGAAAATGAATTTAAGGACAGATTAAAAAAACCTAAAAAGATGTGGGCACTTATTAATGAATTGGCCACCAACAAGACTAAAATAAATACGGCGCCATCAAAGCTTATTGTGGACAATAAAACAGTCACTAATATAAACCAAATCTGTGAATCTTTTAATAGTTTTTTTGCCACAATTGGTACTAAACTAGCAAATAAGTTAACACCTATTAACATATCCCAGACTACATACTTACAAAACTTACAGAAACCACACCTTTCAGAATTTCTACATACCGAACCGACTGAAATAAATAACATAATTCAAAGTCTTAATACCAACGCTAGTAAGGGTTACGATAACATTACCACTAAAATTATTAAATCAATAGGTAATCTAATAGCAAACAACCTCTCTGATTGCATAAATAATTGTATAATTAAAAACACTTTCCCTGATAACCTAAAGATAGCAAAAGTTAGTCCAATCTATAAAACAGGTAGTAAACTGGAGCCGGGGAACTACCGACCTATATCAGTATTACCAGTAATTTCAAAAGTTTTCGAGAGAGTAATTTTTAAACAACTTCATGATTTTATAACATCTATAAATTTTTTAAATGCTAATCAATACGGGTTTAGGCCAAAGTCTAACACCCTAACCGCAACTACAGATTTAATCACAGACATACAGCATAATATTGATAAGCGTGGTATTGTTTTGGGCATTTTTATCGATCTAAAAAAGGCGTTCGACACAATCAGTCATAATATATTGTTACATAAACTATACAAATTAGGAATAATAAATTCAGCACACAAATTAATTAAATCTTATCTCACAAATAGACAGCAATTTGTACAAATAGGCAATAATAAAAGTAGCATGCATCCAATAACTTATGGGATACCTCAAGGCTCCATTTTGGGCCCATTGCTCTTTATCATATATATGAATGACGTGAATGAAATTGGATTACATGGAAAAATAACACTCTATGCAGACGACACTTGTCTGTTCTATTACGGCTCTTCTATTGAAAGTATTATTACACAGGCACAAGATGATTTAAACATATTATCTACCTGGTTTAAGCAAAATCTTTTAACAATTAATACATCCAAAACTAACTACATGATATTTACAAATAAGAATAAAAATATTGGTACATTTAATAATCTTACAATAAATGGAGAAATTATAAAATTAAGCAATAAAGAAAAGTACCTTGGATTAATCTTAGATAAAAATCTTATTTGGCAAGAACATATTTCCTATATTAAATCTAAAATAACACCCTTAACTGGTTCTCTACGTAGAATATCAGATTACCTACCCCACCAAATTAAATATATCATATTCAATTCTCTCGTTAAACCTCATCTCGATTATTTAGTAACCATCTGGGGTAACGCCGCAAATCGTAATATAAAAGCACTTCAAATTTCTCAAAATAAAATTATCAAAGCACTCTTTAACTTTAATTTTTGGACTCCGACTGCAACCTTATATAAAAAAACTAAACTCATGAACATAAAACAACTGCACAAATATCAAACATGTCTGCTAATAAAAAAAATCCTAGATAAAAACACTCATTCAAAAATCACACTATTAACAAATCAACAGACACGAAAGTTTAATCTAAGGAGAGCATCACACATATCAACATTTAATATTAACCCAAAAACTAACCAAGGCAAAAAAACTATTAACTATCAGGGAGCAAAATTGTATAATTCTTTACCGAAACAAATTAGACAGATAACATCTATTATTACTTTCAGCAGATGTCTTAGAAGTCATATACTTAATTCTATTTAAAAGTAATACCTAACTTTTTTTACTTACTAATTATATGTTATACTAACATTATTATGTTATATAACAGTTATTTTTATATATGTGTTGCATATATGGGATAAATCTTAATCTTTTTGTGATACATAATATTTGTTTTATGGTATTTTTTTTTTGAACATACTGTATATGGGACTTTGCTTTTGTTAACTTATAACGTCGTCGCCAAACAATACAAACCGGTTAGCTCGGTAGCGCACAGCACCCATTCATCGAGCGACAATCTATTAATGTATTGATAATTTGTATGCTTTTTTATATTTACCCACTACTTATACTTATTTATTTTTTTACTATTATTTTTTAAATAGTTTGAATTATTGTTATTATTTTTTGTCATTATTATTAAGTACTTTATTTTGTTTTCTAAATTAGTTTAATATTAAACAAAATAGATTTGTGTTCTTGTTGTAATCATGTCTTGTTTGTTTGCCGATTTTCTATATATTTACGTGTATAATTTATGTTTATAATTGTTTCCATATAAAGTGAATTTTGTGATTCTTTTGGAAATAAAGTTCTTTAAACCTAACCTAAATTTACCTAAAAATACTAAATTTATCTTTGAAGTTTCTACATGAGTAAATTTACAATAAAAAATTGCGTTGAATTTACACTTGATTGAACTTTAAGGATCGCGTTTTTCTGAAATATTTCCTGTAGGGTTACAATAGAATTAATCGTATTTTAACCATATATCTACTGGTACCTACTAGTATTACATCTATATAAATGCATTTTTAAATAGTAAGTATAAGTTCTTAAGAGGGGTATAAAGGCAAATAAAACAGGAATGAAAGATGCCTGTTATATAACATGGTGTTTGTTTTATGACCATTGGGACCCAAATGTTATTATTTATTTTATAGTTGAGCTTTTTTATTTCTTCTTTCTTTTTTTTTTCTATTTCATTTTATTGAACTTTGACAGCTCATTACTTAATATTATTATTTTGGTATAAAATTGCATTAATTAGATGAATGAACATTTATTAAACAATAAAAAAATAATATATGTATTTACTAGAAACATGTAGAAGAAATAATGTAGGAGTTTAAAGGCTAAAATCCAAAAAAATAAAAATGACTTTAAAAAAAATATGGGTTCCATAATTCTAAATTTGCATTTTCTATATAGGTTTAAAAATGTTGTAAAAAACGATGAACAAATATTCCTTTTGAGAGCGTACGCTGCGTAATCGGTTAAAGTTACGCAGACGAAGTTGCGCGGATCAGCTGGTAAGTTATAAAAAAATGGCTATACAATGTTCTCCATATTAAAGTATTAGGAAATAACGATACAAAATGGAGATAACTATGCGTTTTTTTTCTGACTAAATAACTATTATTGGGGACAGGTGTACTATTACGGTAAACTATTTCGAGTTAGCGTTTTTAAAAAAATGCCAGTAGCAACTCTATAGATATCTTATATTATTTATATATTTTTGCACCGTATGCATGTTTCACTCTCTCAAAGGTTAGCTGGTACAAAATTCCTAAGGCATTAAGCTCTCCTATGTACAATTTGGTGCAATATTTGTTTTAAAATAAATATATCTTGGTCCGTTATTCTCATAATCGGAAATCTAGATTGCTGATCGGACCATTTTTTTTATATATAAGTAAGTGTATTACTTACTTATATATAAAAAAAAATGGTTGGTTATGCTGAGTTGCTCAAAAGTGTCTGTTAAAGTAATTGTAACGATTAAAGTTTAAAATGCACCACTGTCATTCGACTTTCAAAATAAATTGGTACATGCGACGCCATTTTTAACTTTTATCGTTACATTTACTTTAACGGACACTTTGGTGCAGCTGGAGCTTACTTTGTGTTTGCACTCCTCAAATAATAACAGCGATGACGTAGTAATATTATAAAGTCGCTGGGTTCATACCCTTAGTCGGCGGATTCATACCCTTAGGAAAAAAAAGTCTATTTATGAAATATATACATACATATCTTATATGTTCCGGAATCTAATTAATAGTTCTCTCATTTGAAATATTTAATTATGTAAAACTTGACATAATAAATCGTAGAAAATATTACAAAATAAAATTCAAATTTAAAACAGGATATTATACGGACAATAATATTTTTGAACATTTAATTAGTAATAGCATTTACTTTGTTTATAGTTTTCAAATGTTTATAAAATAATTAGATTACAAATCTGTCCCGCTTGAACTCCAAATCCCCGCTGATCTACAAACAAAAGGATCAGATTTTTTTCCAAATTTGGGACGTAATCAACCGTATCTGTATTCGCCAGTTTCTCTGCTTAGTTTTTTTCTGGGTTTCTCTGGCATTCTCAAACAAGAATATCGAAAATGCTATTTTGAGACTACACCGAAGAAGTGACGTGCTCGTCGCCATCAATCCATCAAGTACTAAATATCATCACGGGTGCCTTACGACGCCCGAGACCACCTAGTCGGCTTCAGAGTATCCAGCGGAGGGGTTTTAATCCCACCTCGTCGTAGCAGATGGTATGAGTCTACCTTCACCGAACAAGTGGCTAGTCGTCGCGATATTTGGATATACTCAATATATAAACAGTTTCACAAGTTGATAGAGTGAAACGGGGACCGACAGGTTAACGTGCTCTTCGAGGCACTAGGTATATGTTGTTGATAATCAAAATTTGATTTATATATGAATTTTTTTATTTATTCAAAAATATATTTTGAATAAAATAAAAAAAAATTTTTTTTTCAATATTTTTTTTTATTAAAAATTCATTGGTACACACCGGGGTTTGAACCCGGGACCTAAAAACTATAGTGTTTTTAAGTCTAAGGTCTAACCATCTCGGCAAGCACGTATATGTCCATCAAGTATCTCGGGCTTATTTTAGGCAGAGGACTAACATGGAATGCTCACATTGTTCAAATAATATCAAAGTTAATCCATCTAACTGGAGTATTGAGAAAAATATCACCCTTATTCCCCTCAAAACTCGGCAAACTATATATTACTCTCTTATGTATCCTCATCTCGAATATCTTTCAGCAGTATATGGCAATGCAGGAGCAACAAATATAAAAAGACTGAAAATAGCTCAAAATAAAGTTGTTAAAGTATTGTTTCATTATAATTACCTCACACATACAGTGGTTTTATACAGAGATACAAAACTTATGAACATATCAATAATTTACAGATATAACACATGCATATTCATTAAAAAAGTTATGGATAGTAACATTCATTCATCCATAACTTTTAAACGCAACGATGAAGTGATCACAACGTATTCCACAGGAAGTGCTCAAAATTTGTATATACCTATGCCACGAACCAACTTTGGAAAGAAAAATATAACTTTCGAGGGTGCACAAATTTATAACTCGCTACCAACTCCAATAAAGGGTGCTAAATCATATGCATTTTTTTAAAAGCTGTTGAAGAATTATTTTAGGGATGTTGAATGTTGATACAAAATAAATGGGTACCTACTCAAGCTAGATTGCATATTATTTACTTAGATGTCTTGTTTAAAATTTGATTTAATTTGGTTTTGTTTATCATATATATATATATATTGTTTCTTTTTAGTGCTTATGTAATATTTAATTTAAATTTGTGTTTTCATGGGGGGTCATTGCAGGATGTAGACGTAGTTGCGTTACAATAATTTCGTCTCATTGGATGAAAATCAGCCGTCAATTAATTTATTAGTATGAAGCCATATGGACCTTATGATAGGGATGATATTCCCAAAACAACTTTAAACCATAGACAAGGCAGAAAATGAAGTTTTGTCACGTAAATAATGCTATTATTCTCCTCAATAAAATGATGCTATTATTCTCCTCAATATAAAGATTCTTTAAACCTTACTAATAATTTCACAAGTTACAAAATACATATCAATTTGTAACAAAACCCTTCTTTTAAGTTGGTATTATTAAAACTGAAACTAACTGCTTAATGGATTCCCCGGAGGATAATAACTAGTCATTTAGTCAATAATTAAAAAAAAAACAACTTGTGAAACTGTTTATAGATGGGTTATTGAGTCTATTCAAAACATCGCGACGAGCTAGCCACTTGTTCGGTGTAGACTCATACCATCGGCTACGACGAGGTGGGATTAAAACCCCTCCGCTGGGTACCCTGGGGCCGTCTAGATGGTCTCGGGCACCGTAAGGCACCCGTGAAGATATATATACATATATATATATATATATATTTAAAAAAATGCACTTGTACAATTACACCCAGGATTAACTACTAGGACTATACTATGATAGTCGCAAACTAACCAGCTTTGCCACTATGATTGTTTACCCGAATTTAAAACATTAGACGCAGAAAATTAATCTTTAAATGGGTACATAATATTATGTTCATTCTGTCTCTCTTAGATTTTCAAATACAAAATAAAATATTTAAAAGATCGTGAAACTACTCAAGGTCCAGATTAAAGCAAAAATCAATCAACCAGTTTCACAAAATAAATTACGCTAAAAATCTGAATAACCGACACGGATTTCAGAATTTTATCATGATAAGTAAAAAGAATTTTCTATTATACAAATTTTCTATTAATATCAGTCCCTACAAATTATTTTTGTAGGCATGTAGGATACGTAATACTCAAAATTGTCCCTCATTATCTTTTGCTCAAAAAATCTCAAATTCCACCTAAAAATAGAACTGGTGACTTTGACTACTTTTTTCATTTGCTATACATGGTTCTATGGGAAAACATGTTCGATTTGATCAGCAGAACCTCATATTAGCCCAAAGTACATCCTTTCAAACTCACCCTGTATGTATTTTTTTTATTATTAATTTTTGAACATACCCATCACAGGTGCCTATTTGGCTCCCGAGAACCGTTTAAATGGCCTCAGGGTACCCAGCGGAGGGATTAACACGTCCTCATTTCGCCGATGGTATTCGGAGGCAACATCTAACAAGTGGCGAGCTTGTTGCGGTGTTTATAACGTAATAGCCTCGTTGTATAAAGCGGTCACCCATCCCAGGCTGGCCTTGTTGTCATCCGCTTAACCTTGTTATCAGTTGCGCAGTGACTTAACCACTAGGCTGGGGCCACTTTCTTTCATTGTTGAACATAACAGTTATAAAAAGAAAAATCAAAGCTTTAAAATACGAACAATGGGAAAATACAAAAATCTAAAAGAAAAGCTTTCAAACAATCAACAAATAAGTTGGCTGGAATAAAGTTAGGCTATTTATTTAAAAAGAAAACTTTAAGTTTCAAAGGAATCATTCCATTTTTGAATAAACAAAACTTGTCAATGTTGTAAATCATAATAAATCTCGAAACAAAATTTTTAAATAAGTAGTCAAATTCTCAAACCTTTAACATGATTTTATAGATGATATTTGGCCTCATAATTTAGAAACTATTAATACATTCGAAATATTTGGAAATAAAATTTTATAGCTTCATTTATATATTTTACCTAATAAGAAAAACACCTAACACGCTTTATTTGTTTCAGGTAAATCATATAAAGGAGTTTGCACTGACTTTCTCAATCATCATCCAGCCGTAACTACTAATGTTAGGAATATGAAATTTGGAACGTAGATTATTTTTATGTCGTATTAGGGGCCCACTATTTTTTTTAAGAAAAGTTAATATAATAATAACTCGAAAACATACTCTTTTTTAAAAATAAATTAATAGTGGTTTCACCTTTTTTTTATTTCTATTAGGAACGTGTGAGGAGTATTATAACATTATTTCTGGTACAAATAGTACAAGCCTAGAGCTTAGTTTGTGACCAAAGCAATATGTGCAATTTGTCCTACATATTATTATACAAAAAATTACAGTAAAGTCTAACCGGAATTCTAAATTATAAAAAAAATATAACATGCAATTTGACTTCTACATTATGGTAAAAATAGGAAATATTTTAATTAAAATTTAATTATATTTACAAAGCGATAGAGAGAACTGACGATTTGTTTTGCAGGCAATAATGCAATAATTACACTTGATGCCATATTTCGCAATATTCCGGTTAGACAAAAAAAAAGTTTACAGTTTGGAGTTTAAAATAACATATAATTCAGCTTTTATGTGAGATATAGATAGCAGATATCCAATCCATTTAGTAGAATAACACTGGATTAAAAATATCGGAAAAAGTATGAAAATATGCAAAATATCCTGGTGATCCCGTTTTATATTAAGTAATTACATAATACAACAGCAACTTACAGCTGAATAAAATTGACAAAAGCTTATTTTTTTTGTATGTAAAAATATTTAAAGCCTTCAAAACAAAAAAACTCAATTTAAATGTAATAGAGATCAGCCACCACATATATATAATGATATATTCTGTCACGGTGATAAAAAAAATATTGTGTTCTATGATGAAAATAAAGAAACACGTATTTTTTCCTTTTAGTGTCGCCTATACCAAAACAAAGATAAATAACAAAAAAGATCTACAAATCACGTTAACTTTCATACTAAACTCACAAATTAAAGCCTATCACTTGTCTAATTGTGTTTTACTTGTTGGATGCGAAGACTTATTATGTATTTGTAGGAGTAATTTTAAGCATATAGACGTTTGTACATATAATAATTTATTTATCGGACTTTTTTTTTGAAAAAAAAAATACTTAGGTACAGTACCTTTTTTATTTAAAAAATGGCTTCTAAAAGTGATACTGGAGGCATCAAAAAATTATTATCATTGTTAAAAAAACACCCAGTATAATATGAAAATATATATCAGGGTGAATTTGAAAGTATGTATTTTGGGCTTTGGATGTACTTGACAACTTTTCCCGTGAAACCATGTGTCGCAAATGAAAAATAAAATTGCCTTCACCATACAAACTAGTAATATCAAAATGACCACTTTGTATGGGGAAGCCAATTTTTCTTTTCATTTGCGACACATGTTTTCATGGGAAAAGTTGTTCGATTTAATCAGCAGAATCTCATATTAGCCCAAGGTACACCATTTCACCCTGTATAAGTTAACCTGTTAAGTTCAACTTAGGTAATCACATTTGTACTAACCGGCTATAATATTTTATGACCATCCGAGTAAAAGCACTTCTTACTGAAATTCATACTGTAAAAGGGAATATTATATAAGACAGCTCTTTAAAGTTCTGAAATTTAAAGCTAGAAGGTGTTCCAAATTTTTTTTTTCGGATTTTTTTTATCTATATCTATAAAATATTATAGGTATACCTACTAAAAATAGTAATACTTTGTTCTGAGCACCGACTGTGGATCTAGCCCTGAGCCTAAATAAATTATAGTGTAATATATATTATTTTAAGGTATATTTTGTAATCTTGTTGCTTGTAAGATTAATAAAGTTTTTCTTTCTTTATTTCTTTCTTTCTAATATATACTACGTAAGTAGAATTAATTAAAATATTTAATCAACATACGCACAATAAATATTATATATTACTGGCGTCATGTAAATATAGTATTCGTTTATTTTCTTTATTCATTGGAGTTCGGCGTGTGACTTTGTTTCAACCTTATGGCAAGATCAATCATTAATGGCTATCTATCGGTAACGATTCGGTATTCTCATATAAAAATGACAGATCACGCTTCGGACGTTAACATTTTTGTATGGGGATAACGAACCGTTACTGTTGTTATTATAGGAATTAGCCATTTCGTAACGGTATCATTATACCGTTACGAAATGGCCAGCTTCCAAGACGAATTTACTTTAGAAGCCTACTTTAATATCCTCGCTGCGTCACGTCAACCGTTCGTTCAGCAACAACAACCTGAAATAGCGGAACTGCCACCTCCACAAAAAATCATGGAGTAATTATTCTCCTGAAAACCGGTGAACCAACAAACTAAAACCGAAATATAACTTACTCACTTTGTGCGGGGCTGGTGGTCACTAAACTATTGGTCATTTTAACATTACTAGTTTATATAAGGAAGGCAATTTTTTTTTTCATTTGCGACACATGGTTCCATGGGAAAAGTTGTTCGATTTGATCAGCAGAATCTCATATTAGCCAAAAGTACATCCTTTCAAAGTCACCATGTATAACAATCGATTTAATGGTGCCCGCAACTTTACGGTTAATATGTATTTATTTCTATATAAACTTAAAAAAACATCATTAATAATATTTAAAAAAATAAACTTTCATGTCGATATCATTGTCTTTTTGAATAGCTATTATCTGCTCCGTATAATCCTCTGTCTGAAGTGTTGCTCTCGGGTCACCTGTAGCTAGGGTTGCCAGCTCCCATTTTGTGTTTTAAAGAAATCTTATTCAATTATAGATCACTAGATCTAAATAAAATAAAAATAAATATAATCACGGGTGCCTTAAGGCGCCCGAGACCGCCTAAACGGCCTCTTAAGGTTTTTTTTTAATCCCACCTCGTCGTAGCCGATGGTATGACTCTACACCAAACAAGTGGCTAGCTCGTCGCGATGTTTTTTGAATAGACTCAATAACCCATCTACCTATATACAGTTTCACAAGTTGGTATAGTGAAACCAGGACCGAAATCTTAACGTGCTCTCTGAGGCACTATAGTGAGGTTGTTAAACAAATGTACATAATTTTTTTAATTAAAAACTCATTGGTACATACCGGGATTCGAACCAGGGACCTAAGTGTTTTAAGTCCAAGATCTAACCAACTCGGCCACCATGTATATTATAATAGTTATTATTGGTTTAAAATTCTGATGAAAAAGAACCTTACAATTTTTGGAAGTTCTGGTTATCGAATAAGTTTTTAAATTCATTGCAGAATAAATTATTCTAATATTAAAATTAAATAAGATCGTTAAGCGCTTTTATTGCCTTAAGCTAAATATTGACGACTCGTTATGTTCTAGACTTTTACTTTTTAAACGATTTTCAGCTGCAAACATTCTAATGGACGGCGAAATACTGTCGAGCGTTTATTTGACGGTTTCAAACTTAGCTTTTATTTGCTGAAATAAATACCGCATACAGTCTTTTATCGTAATATGTGTCGAAAATAGGTTTATTTTCAGTCACCAAAATTTAGAAACTCGTTTCAGTAGTTAATATGGTAGGTGTGAATAAATATATATCTTGAGTGTTATTTATACAGTGGCTATTTTTTTTATGCCTATAACCTATGGAACCCATTTTTATAATAAAATAGGTAGGATTTGTTTCCTTCAAAATAAAATACTTGAAAAATTAATTCATCATATCGCCTATATGGCTAAAATTACTGCAATCAATACATATTGTCTTCATATGTAGTGATTTGTAGACCTTTTTGTATATGTATATATACATGGTGACTTTTAAAGGATGTACTTTGGGCTAATATGAGATTCTGTGTCGCAAATGAAAAAAAATATTGCCTTCTCCATACAAACTAATAATGTTAAAATGACTAATTTGTATGGGGATTTTTTTTTATGGGGAGTTTTTTTTTTCATTTGCGACACATGGTTCCATGGGAAATGTTGTTCGATTTGATCAGCAGAATCTCATATTAGCCTAAAGTACATCCTTTAAAATTCACCCTGTATATGCAAAAAAGGTATATGCCTGCTTCCTTACTGTACCCGAGACCGCCTAAACGTCGTAGCCGATGGTATGAGTATACACCGTGGCTAGCTCGTCGCGATGCTTGGATAGACTCAATAACTTATCTATAAACAGTCTCATAAGTTGGTATGGTGAAACTGGGATCGACAGCTTAACGTGCTTTCAGAGGCACTATATTGGTGTTATTAAACAAATGTACATAGATTTTTATATTAAAAACTCAGGTTCAAAACACCGGTGCCTGTGTTTGAACCAGGGACCTAAGTGTTTTTAAGTCTAAGGGCTAACCAACTCGGCCACCACGTACCTTTTTTGTATTTTAAATAATTAGTAAAATGTTTTTGTGTGGATAACACTAAAAAGAAATAGATACGTGTTTCATTATTTTCATCATAGAACACAATATAAAAAAATGCCACTGTGACAAAAGTGTATAATTACCCACAAAAAAAAAAGTTTTAATAAAGTAATCTTCATTATATTTTGATATATTTTAACAATAATAACATTTTACTACATTTTACATTATATGACAAACTAGGCATTATGCGTCATCAGGAATAATTATAACAATAAATATTATATTTCATAAACACACAGACCATGGCAAGTCTAAAACGTACCTACTAAAATGTTGGAATGAACCCAAATGAAATAATTAAGGTAGTGGAAGTCGAACCCACTACCTCGAGATATAACTCTGCATAACTATAACTAGGCACTCCTTTTATTATTTATTATACATGCCTCCTTTCTGTAAAAATATAAATAAATAAATGCATTTTCACCTAAATATAAAATTCTTTCAAATACGAAATATCTTTTTAAAACATATTTTACACAAATATGTACTTATTAGTTAAACACTAGTAATTTTGTATTGTTTGGCATTCCTTTATCTATTTATTTAATGATTTTTATAGAAATATCGTCACATATCATCTTTCTGTTTATTTGTATTTATGACCGCATAGGAGGGGTTTTTATATAATAAATATTACCAAGGATGCCTTATGGTGCCTGAGACCTCCTAGACGGCCCCATGATACCCAGGGGAGGGGGTTTTAACCCCACCTCGTTGTAGCCGATGTACACCGAACGAGTTTTTATGTAGTTGAAAGCCCTAAAAACATGGTTGGAGTTCGTCACTCCATTAAGCGGAGGCTACTCTTGCCATGATGAAAGCTTTGAGAGTATGCCATCGCTCAACTTTGCCATTTGGGTGTGGATGTTAGGGTCTTGTTAATGATATGAAAGTTTGGATGATGTAAGCCAGCAGGGGAAAGAATAGTTGCTGGACTGATCACTGATAAATCAGTCGAACATGGATCGCTTGAGGATGCGAAATAGCCTACAATAAAAACATTTTATTAATTTAGTAGACTAAAATATTAAAAATAAAATATATTATATAAAAAAAAAAAGATACAGTGAAATTTGGCGAATGCTGAAATCTCTGCGTCGAAGACTCGGTGAATGGCCTCAGCAATCAGCATGCTTGAGCAGTGATACGTCTGAGTGGCATGATGGGCAGCAACGCGGTCAGGAATCGGCGCGATTGGGTAGCAGTATGGTCAGGCAACGGCGCACTTGGTCAGCAATGCACTCAATCAGCGGCACGCTTGTCCGCAGCCCTTAGTCCTATTTGGGTCGTGGGATGTGGACTTTAATAAAAAGATATCATAACTTACAAATGTAATTTATTTTCCAAAACGAAGCTATTCACAGTACGCCATGTTCTTCTTAAGAGAGAGACAAACTAGAGTGGGGTGGCCATCGACAATAAATCTATTTTTCATAAAACTAGTGTTGTCAATATTAAATATTACAATACCATAACATCCCCTTTTTTCAAGTTTAAATTATACAATTTAATTTTAATGATTTTTACAATATATATATATATATATATGTATACTAATGAATTTACACAAATCAAATTTTGATATATTATTGACATCTCAAATAATTCTGACAGAATTTGACATTACTGTGAATTTTATAGACATTAATGACATTTAGTAGACATTCTATATCCATTTCGAATATATTTTCTTTTGACTATTGACACCTTCATAAAGAAGTATAGGTATCGATTTCTCCTTAAAATATACCTATTATATAACTTTAATAATCTGACACAATAAGATTTTATTAAAGACATTGTTTTAACAATATTATTATAGACATACTATGTCCATATTTTTATTTTTGTTACCTAATGTTAATTGACTAAACTACTATGTACAAAGAAAAAACACTGTTACTTATGGTAAATACTTTTTTTTTTTTTTTTTTTTTTAATTAAGTCTTATACTAATTAACTATAGTACCTATCTATTTAATATAAGTATTAACTATAGTACCTACCTATCTATTTAATTTAACTATAAAATAAACAACTAAATTAATTGACTTACAACTAAAAATACCTATTTGGTTTTATAACTACGCGTCCCGAACGTGTGACATACTGACTAGGAATTGCCAGTTCCTGTGTATCCGATATTGATACATCGGGTATATTAGGCAGAGTTGGAAATAGTTGACTTGAATCAGATTGACTTGGAACTGATTGAATGACATTTCCATCCGTTGACAGACTATTTGACTTATCCAACATGATATGACGACGATTCCTACGATATAATGAACCTTCTTCAGACTTCACTATATATGACCTAGGACAGTTTTCTACTATACTATGAATAATACCTGACAACCATTGACTTGATGGTAGTTTTTTAAACTTTATTAAATCTCCAACTGAAAGTGTTGATAAAGTTCTAGCACTTCTATCATGATAATATTTGTAATTTTGTTTATGTTGACTTTGACCTTCATTGACTTCTTTAAAAGTAACTACTTTTGGTTTTAATGATTTTTTCTTTATAGGAATATTATTTCTAATTTTTCTTGACATTAATAATTCTGCAGGGGACCTCATGTATTCTTTACTAGTTGAACGATAGTGTAGTAATGATAAATAAGGATCACTATTTTCTTTTAATGATTTGTATAAGATATTTTTTGCAAATTTAACTGCTGATTCTGATTGACCATTAGATTGTGGATAGTTAGGACTTGTGGTGACATGATTTATATCCCAATTATATATAAATTCTTTGAATTCAATTGAACTAAATGGTGGACCATTATCAGTGACTAATGTTAGTGGTATACCATGACGAGAAAAAATTGTTTTTAATTGTAAAATTACATTATTTGCTGTTGAATTGTTACCTAGGAAAGCTATTTCAATATATTTTGAGTAATAATCTATGACTACTATATATGTTTTATTATTAAAATAAAATAAGTCTGCACCAACTCGCTCCCATGGCAAGTCTGGCGTTGGTGTTACCAATAATTTTTCATGTGGATTATTTGGCTTAAATTGTGTACAAATGTCACATTGTTCAACTATATTCTTTATGTCACTATTTATGTTGGGCCAGAAAATACTTCCTCTAACTAAATTTTTACATCTGTTAATACCTAAGTGACCTGAATGTATTTTTTGTAACATTTCTTTTTGCATTGAAGTTGGTATAATTATTGAAATATTTTTAAATAACAATCCATTAATTTCTGTTATTTCATCATGAAAATTCCAATAAGGTTTTGCTAAGTTATTAATTTTATATTTTGACTTTGGCCATCCTTCTTTGCAATACTTTATGGGA
Organism: Monopis laevigella; assembly: GCA_947458855.1. Taxonomy (NCBI): domain Eukaryota; kingdom Metazoa; phylum Arthropoda; class Insecta; order Lepidoptera; family Tineidae; genus Monopis; species Monopis laevigella. Next base: position 15,167,485 of record OX381583.1, on the reverse strand, counting down.
CATTGCAAAGTAGGATCATTTAATGTTGCATTTTTTATTTGATCCATTTTATTATTGGAAATTGACAGACTTGACATAAATAAGTTAATGTGAATATTAATATCTTTATCGATTTCATGCTCTTCCATGTGTGGTAAGGCAGCTCTTGACAATGTATCTGATATGTATAATTTTGTACCAGGCACATAAATTACATTTAAATCATAAATTTGTAAAGTTAACATCATACGTTGAAGTCTATTTGGTACTTGTGATAAAGGTTTATTAAAAAGTGTGATTAACGGTTTATGATCTGTTTCTACTGTTATTTTTTGACCATAGATATATTGATGAAATTTCTGACAGCCTATTAATATAGCAAAAAGTTCTTTTTCTATTTGAGCATATCTCTTTTGACACTCTGTTAATGTTCTAGAGCCATATGCTATGGGACGTTTATTTTGTAACAAGACTATACCTATCGCTGACTGACTTGAATCTACGCTTAATGTTAAAGGTTGACGACTATCATAGTGTACCAGAACAGGTGATGTTGATATAATATTTTTTAAATTTGTAAAAGCTTGATCATGATTTTGATCCCAGTTCCAAAAACTATTCTTTTTTAATAAATTTCTAAATATTTCTGTGTGTAAAGACAAGTTTTTTATGTAAGGACTTAAAAAATTTAACATTCCTAAGAATCTTTGCAAATCTTTAATACAATTTGGCTTAGGCAACTCAACTATTGCTTTAACTTTATCTCGATCTGGATGCATTCCATTTGAATTAAATATTTGACCTAAAAATTTTATATCCTTTTGCAAAAATTTACATTTTTCTTTATTGAATTTAAAATTTACTAATTTGGCTCTTTCAAAAACTTTATGTAAAGCTTCATTGTGTGATTTTTCATCTTCACCATGCACTAAAATATCATCTACATATATAACTACACCTTTAATATCTGAGAATGTATCTATTAATATTTTACTAAAAATTTCTGTTGAACAGTTTAAACCATAAGGTAGCCTTAAAAATTTATATCTTCCAAATGGAGTATTAAATGTACAAAGGTCTGAACTAGTTTCATTTAATTTTATCATCCAAAAACCTGAATATGCATCTAAATGTGAAAATATTTTTGAACCATGCAGTTTATACCTAATATCTTCAATTGTAGGTAAAGGATAATGAGAACGTTGTATAACTTTATTTAAGTTTCTAGGATCTAAGCAAATTCTTAACTTATTATTACCTTTTTCTACGATGACTATTGAACTAACCCATGCTGTTGGTTTTTCAACTTTAGAGATGACATTCAATCCTTCCATCCTTTCCAACTCATCCCTAAGTCTATTATGTAATTTGAAAGGTATTCTTCGTTGAGGATCTATTCTTCCAGGAACATTTGGCAATAACGTCAGATGGCACTCATTCGGTAAGCAACCCAGTCCCTGAAAAATGTCATTATACATACTTAATAAATTTATTCTATTTTTATTTTCATTTTGCAGCAATAAATTGCTGTTTATTCTCTGAACCAAACCCAAATCCTCGGAGCTTTTTGCACCGATTACAGATTGACATTCAGTGTCAGCGACATAAAACAAAACATTGTGATTAACATTGTTAATTTGACCGTTAATATTACAAACACCTTTAACAGGTATTTCATAACCACCATAAGCATGCAGTTTTAGATTATTATTTTGGACTAGACAATTTAATGGTAAGTTTAAGTTATTAAAAGTATAGTATGACATACAATTAGCCCTTGCTCCAGTATCTATTAAAAAAGTAATACATTTTTCATTAATTTTTGCATTTACATACCATTTACTGTAATCTGTAAAACTACACATGACACTGTTTTCATTAATTAATGTACCTATAAATAAATTTTGATCATTACCTTCTATGACTGACATTTCTCTCGACATGTTTGATCTGCAGAATTTCTCATAGTGCCCATAAATTTGACATTTATGACATTGGACATGCTTTGCAGGATATTTATAATGATGTATTTGTCCACATCGCCCACAGTTACGCTGTTGATTTTTCCACGACTGATTTCTTGACTTATTACTGTGATTTGACATATTTCTTTGACTATAAGTATTCCTTTGACTTGACATATTTCTTTGACTTGAAGTATTCCTTTGATTTGACATATTTCTTTGACTTGAAGTATTCCTTTGATTTGACATATTTCTTTGACTTGAAGTATTCCTTTGACTTGACATATTTTTATTTCCATTATAATTAATTTTAAAAAAGCTTCTTGACGGTCTTGAATTTATGTTATTTATCATTTGATTTGACTCTTGATTATATGTATTTATATTTAATAATGATGTATTTTCTTGTGAAATTTCCATTGATTTATATATTTTTATCATTTCTTCTAAACTTTGATCATCTTTTTGTTGTAATAATTTTTGTCTGATATTATTGTGCCTTTTGTCCATATTGGTTATAAAAATATTTTTAATTAAACTTTTCTGAAGAGATCCAAATTCACAGCTATTGCTTAAATTTTGTAGTTTTGTTAGAAAAATATCCAAACTTTCCGAATTTTGATGATAGGAAAAAAAATTAAATCTTTCAATAGTTAAGTTTTTTATTGGTATGAAGTAATTCTCAAATTTTGATATAACTTCTTCTAATGTTTGTTTTTTTTGAAGGTTAAATGAATTATAAATTTCAATGCCTTTTTGGCCAATGTTGTGAAGTAATAATGCTATCTTGCGTTCATCAGACGCCGTATGAAATCCACTTGCCAAAATATAAATGTTAAATTTCTGGATCCATTTTTCATAATTATTTTTTAAATTACCTTGAAAGGACATTGATTGAATTGGATTTCCAAAGAGCACATTTTCATTGTCTGAAGACGCCATCATAAAGTTACGTTTATTGTTTTACTTCAAACCTTTTGTTTTTCACTTTAAAAATATCACATCCATTACATCTGACACCATATTTGGGTCGTGGGATGTGGACTTTAATAAAAAGATATCATAACTTACAAATGTAATTTATTTTCCAAAACGAAGCTATTCACAGTACGCCATGTTCTTCTTAAGAGAGAGACAAACTAGAGTGGGGTGGCCATCGACAATAAATCTATTTTTCATAAAACTAGTGTTGTCAATATTAAATATTACAATACCATAACAAGTCCAAAGAAGTGCTGCAGCAGTGTTCACAAAAACACGGAAGAGTGACGTGACGGATCACGTCGGGCATGCTGATGTATTTTGTATAAAGTATGAGCCTATTTAGTAAATTTGATTTAAAAAAAAGAACATAATTATAAAAATGTGACATGTGCAGATGACAATCAAATTGATTTGAAAATGGAATGATTTTTTTTAAATAAAAATTGTAACTTTAAGGTTTTTATTAATTTTTTGTCAGTTGTTTGCTTGAATGAAAATCTCGAGAACAATTGCGATTTACTTGAAATAAAATATTAGTTTAGCCTTTGCCTCATGCAAAGCGGCCACTAAATAAGTTACTTTTAGTGGCCGCTTTGCATGAGGCAAAAAATTAATAAAAACCTTAAAATCATCTTAAAAATAGCAATTATATTACGAGTGTTAAGACTCATTTAAAACAAAATTAATTTAGCAGAATGAATTTAATAGCATGATCTTCGAACAAATTATATACTTATCTATTGTAAATGTAATAACATAAAAATAACTTTTGTTTGACGGAAGAAAATAAATATAATTAAGTTACTAAGAAAGCTTTCAGAAAAATGTTAAGTTTAAATTGATTTAGTGGAAAAAGGAAAAGAGATTTACTGTTCTCTAGTATTTGGAGACAACTGTGTTCAAATTGGTTTCACGCGAGAGACCCTTTTTTATTGCCTTAGCCAATAGTTATTACAGAACATTCATTCTTTCCGTTTTTATTAACGATTGTCCTTCGAAATAAATAGGTCACAATATACGTTCTGTCAAGTACGTGAAGTAATCTCGAGATTAGGGTTCCGTTTAATTTAGAGTAAGTAGTATATATTATATTTATGGAGTATATTTGTTTGACAACACTACTATAGTGCCTCGGAGATCACGTTAAGTAGAGAAGTCTTATTTAACTAATGCAAAATGAAGTAAATTTCTATGAAAAAGTTCGCGGGAAGCCGATGGTTACAGGCAGCACCAGAACCGGACGTGTGGCGATCCTTGGGGGAGGCCTATGTCCAGCAGTGGACGCGTGAAAGGCTGGTATGATGATGATGATCACGATATCACTCGTCGTTATTAAATTGTTTGTTTATATTTATTATTTTTATGCCTCCTTTCTGTAAATAAATATAGAAAAAACAAATAGTGTTTTACCTAAATTCTCTTCAATACGGAATATCTGTATTTTTAACAATTCTTTCACACGAATCTGTATTAGGAAATGACTAGTATTTTGTATTGTTAAAAATATTTAATTTTAAATTTATATTTAAGTTATTTAAACAAAAGCGTAATTTTTAGATCTTTCCTAAATTATATCTTCTATTATTTCTAAAGAAATACACATTGGGAGCTGGTCAAGCCTTAAGCTATTGGTCCCCGTTTCACTATACCAACTTGTGAAACTATTTACAGATAAATTATTGAGTCTATCCAAACATCGCAACGAGCTAGCCACTTGTTGGGTCATACGCAATTGATAACAAGGTTAAGCATATGACAACAAGGCCGGACCTGGGATGGGTGACCGCTTTATACAACAAGCCTATACCATCATAAACACCACAACAAGCTCGGCATTTGTTAGGTGTTGCCTCCGAATACCATCGGCGAATTGAGGACGGGTTAATCCCTCTGTTGGGTACACTGAGGCCGCTTAAACGGACCACGGCATGAGACATTTGTAAATAATGTCTCTATTTTGTAAAATTCTTAAATTTACCAACACATGTCGGTAAATGCTAAGATTAACTAGTAAAACCTAGGATTTACCAACGTACGGTAACATATACATAGTGAATTTGAAAGGATGTGCTTTGGGCTAATATGAGGTTCTGCTGATCACTACGAACAACTTTTTCCATGGAACCAAGTGTCGCAAATAAAATAAAAAATTTGGCTTCCCCATACAAATTGGTCATTTTAACATTACAAGTTTGTATGGAGAAGGCATTTTTTTTTTCATTTTGCGTATTGATCAGTAGAACCTCATATTAGCCCAAATACATCCTTTCAAAGTCAGCATGTATATGTTACCGTACGTTGGTAAATCTTAGGTTTTACTAGTTAATCTTAGCATTTACCAACATGTGTCGGTAAGTTTAAGAATTTTACAAAACAGAGACATTATTTCGGGCTTTTACCATTAAATTATGGTACATGCTAGGTTTTACCGATGACGGTTGGTAAATATTGTTTTTTTAAATAAAACAATGTATTCATAAACTTAATTTAACGATGTATAATAATAATTAAAACTATATAAGGTTTTTATTGATAGATAGGTAATTGAAATACCTATCAATAAAGATGTGTCTTTTTCTTCTTCGAATATTAAATATGTAAGTCGTTATAACAAACGTAATGCCTAATTTCTGCTTTCTCTTTTTCATCGGCATTTTTTTTAATGAACACGGCGTGTGACTTTGTGTCTACCTGATGTTAAGCAGACCTACAAAGTCCATGAATGATAGCTTTATAATCATATCGATTCTATTAAAGTGCGCGATAACGAGTAAAACGATCAACTGCGGCCACGACCTCCTGATACAACACCAACTGCCTACCCACTAAACCACCGGATATACTTTTAAAAACATGGTAAGTAAGTATAGACAACGTTTACTGCTATTTTTTAATTTAAGTACCTACAGAATCCCAAGAAAATGTAATGCGCCGTTTACACGAACGATTAAATTAAGCGAGAAAATCATTCGTGATTTTTTACCTACCTTTTAGATTTTAAATGTCTGTGTACTAAGTGTTTTCTAACTGATTAATTAAATTATTTTTTTAGAGTTGTTAACTTCAGATTGTCATTTCTATCTTTTGTTTGCATAAAACATTTGTAATTTTATTCATATATACCTTTTCTGAATGAATCTGTCTGTTCAGAATGTAATGTACGGGAGATTGAATTCTTATACGCAGCTGGTTTCTACAATTAATAACTTTTCTCGTACGTCACATCCCATCTGTTTCAAATTAGTTACATAATACTATACAGCGTGTACAATACACGCAAAATGAGAAACTATTTTATTTTTATATCGATAGTAAAGAATCGTTTTTTTTTTTTAAATAATGACTCACTTATTAAACAGAGAGGTGCAATCAATAAGTTGAACTGGAGTCTTACAGAAAAACAACTCTATTCCATCGATGGAATCGCTTTCAGTCAAAAGGGTATGGATTTTGATAGTTGATAGCAAACGTCACGCCTAGGGAGCCGACTGAAAACAGTCAAAATCTGTATTAATTTAACTGATGGCGATTGATATAATCATCAATTTCTCTAAGGCCCCAAGATTAAACTTTGCTTTTTTTACTAGAGCGCGGTATTTGGCCAGTGTGGCCATACTTCTATCTGATAACTTATACGACACAGACTATTAAATATCCGTAATTGAGATAAAAATAAAATAATTAAATTAATGAATATAATAATGAATGTTATGCTATGTCTTAAAAATAATAACAGTTAATATAATGTGTAGTCTGGATTGTAAATAATAATTTATCATTAACAATTTGTACTGCTCTATGCAACGAGCCTAGGTTGACCTCAGTCGCCCTTCCAACCTCCAAAAACTTTCAACGTCCTTCTTCTATCACCCGGTGTCTCTTGCATATGTTGCGTTAAGTAAAATGAGTGAGATGACAATACATAAAAGTGTTTGAGTAATTATTATCTGTATGTAATTGGTGTCCTTTTTCTTATTCTCTCATATTTATTTTAATTGTTTTGATACCTACCTACTGTATCTAAAAGCCGCACGTCCTCTTCAAGGCATCAGCTGAAAATCAGCGTTACAGTAATCTATTGCTGTAGCATGTGCTGAGCTGATTTCCTGTTTGTCGCCGCGTAACAAACCTCTAACTTATTTTGTATGTGTAATTTTATTTGTGTGTATTCTGTGCGTGGTGTTCAAATAAAGTTTTTCTTTCTTTCTTTCTTTCTTTCTTTCAATATAATTCCATTAATTCCTCTGCAGCCGTATTACCTCTTTGAGCCCTATGCGTTGGAAAAAGTAGGCTCTAGCACGTCGGTCACCTGATTACTCTCTTAATAATTTTCCCAACAGATAGAAAATGGAAAATGGTGGAAAACAGATGGTAAAAAGCGGCCCTAGCCTAGTGGTTAAGTCACTGCGCAACTGATAACAAGGTTAAGCAGATGACAACAAGACCGGCCTGGGATGGGTGACCGCTTTATACAACGAGGCTATTTCATCATAAACACCGCAACAAGCTCGCCACTTGTTAGGTGTTGCCTCCGAATACCATCGGCGAAATGAGGATGGGTTAATCCCTCCGCTGGGACACTGAGGCCGTTTAAACGGTTCTCGGGAGCCAAATTGGCACCCGTGATGGTATTTATTTATTTTATTTTATAGAAAATGGTAGAGGTGACCAAGGGCCTAAAGTTTCCACTGCAAAGGCCAGAAATTCAAAGTGGTCTGCGAGCTGCGAATATTTACCATTTATAATTTATTATAATCAAAGAAAATAACTTATGTAATAAATATTATATTTTAAGCAATATCCTTATCGAATATATTAAAACGTCGTTAATAGCTTACCCATATGTAAATAATGTAATAAAAGGTGCGAAATCTAGGTAAAACGCTATATAGGCTTTCTTCTACGGAAAATGAAGCCTGCGAATAAAAAAATATGCAAAAACATTATGATTAATTATAGTTAATATATTTTCTAACCTAAGATTGCCTAAGAATATACTTTTATATACGAGTAGCTAGTTATAATAAAACATATGTTTACCATTCAGAGGGGAAACGCCGCTAGATGCAACACGTATGGTACTTGTACAAGTTTTAATTGTATTTTAATTGTATGGTTATATTTAAATATTTAAGTTTATTATAATAGGTAGGTATATTTTATTGCTTTTTAATATTGTATTATATTTTTAACTACTCTCTGCTGTGCTCACGACTTCGTCCGCGTGGAATAGTCATTTTTTTATCATACAAATTTTATCCCCTATTTTATCCCCTTGGGGGTAGAATTTATCAAAATCCATTCTTAGCGGATGCCTACGTCATAACATCTACCTGCATGCCAAATTTCAGCCCAATCCGTGAAGTGGTTTGGGCTGTGCGTTTATAGATATATGTCAGTCAGTCAGTCAGTCACCTTTGAGTTATATATATTTAGATTAGTTTTATATTACGTCCTTTAAATTAATATTTTCACTATTATTCTCTTTTAAATCCTAAATACATAACTTGGGCGCCATTATTTTTTCCTAACAATAGCACAATTACATATTTTTTATTGGATTTGAATGTCATGTCACATTATATTTACTTGTTAAAAAGGCCTATATGGCCAGTATGGATGCGGGCGAAAATTCGTTTAACAACATTGTCATACGTTAGAATGTATTTATCAATTGGATCTTTTTACAGTTAAATGTTTTTAAACAATACAAATAAACATTTTCTGTTAAGTAGAGTTACTAGCTAGTCCTAAAACATCCTGTATAAAATAACGAGTAGCGACTTCTACGGGTGATTTCACAAAACATTTCCGCCTGTATTCATTATGTTGTCTGAAAGCCTCCAAATGATACAACATTGCTCGGAAGTGTTATTTATCTTACTTTCGTACCTTTTGTTTTGGATGTACAATATTCAGTGCTCCCTGACTTTTAATGTTATGCTCATGTTATGAAGTCATTTTAGACGTACTAATGATAACAATTTGATACGAGTATCGCAACAATAAATAATAAGAATTAAACTTTGAGCGATTTTAAAGTGAAAATAAAACTGCATTTTTTTTTTACACAATGTGAGAAGATTGAAAGTAAAATTAATGCAGTAAAAAATGCTCTTTGCGACGAATATCACAAACACGGACCAAATCCGCAATGACATATTATGAGAAAAAGTGGGATTGAAAAAAGGTATAGGAATAAAAACACAGACCTAAAGGATCTTGGTTGACAGGCGGCATGCTTGCCAGTCTGTGCATAAAAATTAGAAAGAACATGGTCTGCAGGTTTGAGGTTGCATTTGAAAGAATAACGAACCAGAAATATACAAGCGAGGTGAAGGGTGACAAAAATGCACACGAATCATGATCACATTGGAAAAGTTGATGATCAAATTAGGCGGCATTAATGAGAAGGGCGAGGCAAAAGGAATAAATATGTAGAGATAGACAAGTGGCGCTCGCTTAAATTGTCTCTGCCTACCCCGTAAGGGACCTTTCTTAGCGGATGCCTACGTCATAACATCTACCTGCATGCCAAATTTCAGCCCAATCCGTGGAGTGGTTTGGGCTGTGCGTTGATAGATCACTAAGTCAGTCACCTTTGAGTTATATATATTTAGATTAGTTTTATATTACGTCCTTTAAATTAATATTTTCACTATTATTCTCTTTTAAATCCTAAGTACATAACTTGGGCGCCATTATTTTTTCCTAACAATAGCACAATTACATATTTTTTATTGGATTTGCGTGTCTAGCGTGAAGATAAATATATTAACGCGTAAGACATTCAAGATAATAAATCCAAGTTATTTATTTCATGTAAATGTAGATGATCAGATATATACCCTAAAACCCTAAACAAATAATACATTGTAAAATAAAATAAAGAAATCTTGTCCCTCATTCTGTAATTTCGGAATTCCAAGTATGTCAAAAAATAGTGCCTACTCAAAGGAATAACTTCGGAAATCGTAACTTTAAATATTAGTTTTTTTCTATCTTACATATTAACACACTTTAATAATATAAACTTTTCCAAAAAAATCCATTTCTAAATAGATTTTTTTTTCCCTACTAGTAATGTTAACTACTAGTTTGTATGGAGAAGCGTAATTTTTTATGTAATATATTTTTCTTGTTTTCTTGATTTTCCCTTTCCTTCACTTTGTCCGTTTCTTAAGACATCACGATGTTTTCAGTAAAAAGCGATCTGGTCAGCTACGTCAATCAATCCATGCATTTCTTGGCCGGAGGTCATCAATAGGTAGAGGTTGGGACGGAATTGTTAGGGTATGGAATTTTTTGCCATTTATTTTGGGAATGACGTATAAAATGTTTTTATTCTCTCCTTACATACATTTAAGCTTCTTCTATAGATATTTTATAAAGAGAGATTTTGTATAATAATATGCTAGCTATAACTAATAGTTTGTGAGTTCACCGGTTTTCAGGAGATTACTTCATGTCGAGGTGGTAGTCTCCTTTCAGGGTTTCGTTTACGAAATGGGTGGTTGAATTGACGATAAAGCAGAGAGTATATTAAAATATACTCTTAATGCAATTCGTCTTTGTCGCCGCCTATTTCGTAATCTTATCATTTAGCCGGCATAGTGGGATCGATCAATGTTGTTTAAGAACAATTATTGATTGACCCCATTCATCGACTTTGTAAGTCTGCAAAGTTACATGCCGTGCTCCAATATAGGAAGTTTCGAGCGTCATAAGGCATCCGTGATGATACACATTATACATACATTTAAATAAGTAAATATATAGTTTTCAAGCAAATATATTGTCTTAGCTTGCATAGTGTATATTGTATGTATAGGTAATTATTAATAATAAAATAATAAATACCATCACGGGTGCCAATTTGGCTCCCGAGAACCGTTTAAACGGCCTCAGAGTCCCAGCGGAGGAATTAACCCATCCTCATTTCGCCGATGGTATTCGGAGGCAACACCTAACAAGTGGCGAGCTTGTTGCGGTGTTTATGATGAAATAGCCTCGTTTTATAAAGCGGTCACCCATCCCAGGCCGGTCTTGTTGTCATCTGCTTAACCTTGTAATTATTAATATATAGTTCTGTAAATACAGTTATGTATCTACAACTGGTTTTGTATTTGGAATAAACGGTCTTTATTATTATTTATTATTTTTAGTTTTCAAATTGGCCCAAATAGGAAGTCATTTTCTGTCTCTAACCTGGACCCCTAATTACGTCCGAATTTTGGATAGTTTTGACATTTGTTTACCTGTCGCTGCAAACTTGAAATTACTTTGGCGTAAGTATCGTTATGTCGGCGTAGATGGAATCTAAAGTTAAGGTAATTAATGTAAAATTCACGGTAATATTAAGGGAAATTCTGGTAAATTGGTAACAAAACTTATTTGAATTATTTTAATTTGCATTTACAACTGATAACAAGGTTAAGCAGATGACAACAACGCCGGAGCTGGGATATGTGACCGCTTTATACAACTAGGCTATACCATCATAGACGCCGCAACAAGCTCGCCACTTGCTAGGTTTTGCATCCGAATACTATCGGCAAAATGAGAACGGTTAATCCCTCCGCTCTGGGTACCCTGAGGCCGTTTATACGGTTCTCGGGAGCCAAAAAAAGGCACCCGTTATTACGGGTGCAATACAATACAATACAATGAACAAAAAAAAATGTCAGTAATTAATAATACTATTGTGAAAATTGAATTTTATGCTTAAAACTATATATCTGAACTGTGGAGTAAAGGTGGTGCAAGCTATTGACATTAAATCCTGGAGATGTTCATCGTTACTTGAAACTTAATCTTTAGTTTATATTATCACGGGTGCCTTACGGCGCCCGAGACCGCCTAGAGGGCCCCAGGGTACCCAACGGAGGGGTTTTAATCCCACCTCGTCGTAGCCGATGGTATGTGTCTACACCGAACAAGTGGCTAGCTCGTCGCGATGTTTCGAATATACTCAATAACCCATCTATAAACAGTTTCACAAGTTGGTATAGTGAAACCGGGACCGACATTTTAACGTGCTCTCCGGTGCACTATATTGGTGTTGTCAAACAAATGTACATATTTTTTTAAATTAAAAACTCATTGGTACACACTGGGATTCGAACCAGGAACCTAAAAGCTTTTGTTTTTTGTTTTTTTTAAGTCCAAGGTCTAACCAACTCGGCCACCATCTATATAGTTTCTTGTACAATTTACCTAAGGTCCGCACAAAATAGGTCGGCGGTCCGCCATTTGGTGACGCCTGCTAAAGACGATCGATTATCGATTTTGTTTATACGGTCCTAACATCTGATCCAAGTAAGTAATTGCAAGCGAGAGTATACTGGCTATGTTACAACCACCAACCGATTATCAGATGCTTTAGTCTCACCGCAAATGATTTACAGTGAGATTAGATTGGCCGTTATAGTGAAGCCTTTTACACTGGGTTTAGTGAAAGTAGTTCCAGAGATTTAAAGCTAAGGTTCTTGACACTGAATTCGTAAACTTTATAAAAAGTTAGTAAATTATAGGCCGGTTTCTTAAAAATGGCGAATACTACTTATACGACCATCAATAATATTTTTTAAAGATCTATAAAATCCTCAATTTTAAAGTATTTGATAGTTAATTAATACTTAATTTAAAAAAAATATGTACATTTGTTTGACAACACCAATTTAGTGCTTCGGAGAGCACGTTAAAATGTCGGTCCCGGTTTCACTATACCAACTTGTGAAACTGTTTATAGATGGGTTATTGAGTCTATTCAAAATATCGCGACGAGCTAGCCACTTGTTCGGTGTAGACTCATACCATCGGCTACGATGAAGTGGGATTAAAACCCCTCTGCTGGGTACCCTGAGGCCGTCTAGGCGGTCTCGGGCGCCGTAAGGCACCCGTGACAATATGTATGTGTAGTGTTAATACTTATTTTAAAATCTAACGCAATTATTTAAAATAAAATAAAAATAGCTAACACATGTAGCACGCTGGAGACAAAGCTTAGAAATATTATAATTATTAATAATTTATCATTGTTGTTAATTAACTTTTTTTTTTGTAGGTCGACTTACCATCAGGTAGATATAGAGTTACTTAAAAAAACGCTTCGATTTGCTATAAATATTAAATTGTATAAAATATGCTCGGGGCTTATTTTAATTGGTAAAACTAATTGATGGTAAAGTTTGTTTGTACGATCCAACTAACATCTGATCCAAGTATAAAGTAATTGCCCGCGAGAGTACTGGCTTCAGCCAATAACCGTTCAGCAGATGCTTAACCACAAATGATTTAGTCAGATCAGATAGAGCTGCCTTTTATTGTATACATACTAAACCTAGTGATAGTAGTTCTAAAGATATTGTTCTTGGAACTAAATTGGTAAACTTTTGCGTAATATTTCTTGCATTTATGAACACTTAGTAGATATTATTAAAACATCAAAACTTTGACAGAATATGAAACGTAGCTTGCTGGAGATAAAGATTAGAAAATATATTAAGATATCTGTGAGACAATTGTTGTGAAAAATAAAATTATTAAAATGAAATGATGGACAGACAGTATGGTGTTTAAAACGTTTTTTTTTAATTTTGAAAATTCTACTATGAATGAGTTGTAAAAAAAATGAAATTAAAATGATGCGCTTTTTATATACGAGAATTATTTTGGGACAGGAAATATTCTAATACAGATCCTTGATTACTTTTTCTTTGTCACTCCTTAATTATTTAAAAAATATAAGGTCTTCATTATCCCTAAACTGGGTGAAAGTAACGCTTATATTATTACATTTAAAAAAAAAAATTAAGTAATGATTTGTGTACTATATTTTGTTTAGGCATAATGGTGGCCCATTTCTCTAACTAATTTGGTAAATATCCTTTATTAATTTATAGTCATGCCAGGCTTCTTTTTCAATACCCTGTTAGTCTGCGTTTGATCTCAATCTTGCGTTGTTGAAAGCAACGATGAGGTAGAAGAGGTAGCGGCTTGCTCTGTAAATATGTATTCAATCTTGTCCTAAAGACATCCAAGGGACTCTAACTCTACTCCATGTTCCTTATCCAAAATCTCAATTTTGTTCAATCATGCTTCTTGATTTCCGAAACGTTTAATTGAATGGTCTTTTACAACCTTTTTACTCTAGTCATGATACGTGACTTGGGTTCCCGGTGCGACGTCACCTTTAGCTCTTTATCTCATTAGATATATCATATGTCGCATGGAAATGACGAATTCAGTGTATCACGAAATACTGGAAGATGTTGAACCTACTGATTGAAGGCATACATTTAGATATTTGATGAAATTACTAAACTAAAAAGGGATTTATTAAATAACACGAAATTAAATTTTGTGGAAGACTTAAAATAATACAACTTTTTACAGTGGCTAATTAATTAGGTCTCACCCTTCATAGTCAAAGTTAAACAAAATTATTAAATGATCTAGGTAGGTGTTTTTTTATAAGTATGTAATCCAAACTTTCGGATTATGTCGAAGGACGGAAAAAATCATTTATCGGAGTCCGCAAAGGTACTTTAGGAAAACGACCCATTAATTTTGGCGTTTTATTAATATCTTTCTAGTTGAACAATTTATTGCTTAAATTTTTGTCCTATTTTTTTAATAAGAAAATGCTGTGTATATGAACTGTGGAAGTGAAAAACGTAAATGATCTGTGCCATAGCAAACTCATATGGTATAACCGACTAATTAATTGTTATCTTTGCTTTCTATAACTCTGTGGAAAATGGTTAAATAAACAATAAATTTAAAAAAAAATAAGAAGGTATATCTTTTTTAAATTAAAAATATTTATTTGCCGTAGGCTTCATCAGTCTTATAATGACATTATATTTTATAATATAAATTATTTATATAAATAGGTAGTTACAATAATAATAACTAAGCTATTTTTAATTCAATACAAAAAAAACGAATCATAATTATTTCAAACATACAGGTCTTTATTAGTATTAATTTATTTTAATAAAGCAACAGTTAACATTTAAAATTTCCGGTATTATGTAACTGAGAGTACGAACATGAACATGTTTTCGGGTGGAGAGCTCCCGCTTTTAGCATCAACACGAATTTATATGAAAATTAATTGAAATCTGCGACGAAATAATGCGGTAAGTCTTACCGCATTGAAAATCAGTCTGATTTTCATGAATTTAAAATTATTATGTAATAAAATTGTAGCAATAAAATCGTATGAATTTACGAGGGCGGAGTAATAAATTGGGTAAAATTATGATTTATATGTTAAATTGCTATGTTTATAATTATTATAAAATATACTACACTGCACAACAAAAAAAAAGTTTCCTTTCACAAAAAAATTTGTATCACTCCATGAGACAAATCTAACTAATTATAGGGTGACAAATACAAAAGTGATAAAGAAAAAAATATATTAGCACTATTTTATGCAATATTACGGAAACATAAAAATTTATCAATTAGGATCAAGAGAAACGTATAAAATTATTTTATTATATTAATCGGTCGATAAATATATTCTTACTTTCAATAAAAATATTAAAACTATCTCTGTAAAAGCTCTCACAAATCATTCCATGGTTCATTCACGTAAATATTGTTCTGAACGAAAGCCTTCCATCCGGTGCAAGTTCGCGGCAAGTAACATTTACGGGCTTCGTCTACGGATGGAGACTCCGTAACCCGAAACTTCGTAATTTCGCTGTAGACCCAAAACAACTCTAGTGGCCTTAGACAAAGATGTGTGGTGAATGTTAAATTGTACGGTCTTTGTAAGGTATTATATTGAGATTCTGGCAAAGGCCATATTAAAGGTCCATTTAAATGTCCATATTATCTATATGTACCTTCTTACTAATGTTTTAAATTTTGTTGTTATTTAAAATTGTACGGAAGAGCGGGACACTCCTAATACAGGTGCACACACTTAAATGGAGTGTCCCAACCCTTGTAACTTTTATAATGAGAGTTATTAAATATTTTTGTATTTTGTATTTGTATAAAGGCGCAACCACTAGTCTACGAAGGCTGCCAATTTGACTGATTTAAATTTTTGTCAAATGATTTTTAAACTAAATAAAAATTATATTTGTTTGACAAAACCGTTCGCAACCAGTTCACTATACCAAATTGTGAAACTGTTTACTTGTACAATATATGGTAGAAATAAACAACGATAATCGTAGAAAGATGCTACGTAACACGTAGACAAGTACTACGTAATTCGTAGAAAGAGGCTCCGCAACAATATATGGTACCATATATGTGAATATGGTACCTAGAGCTTAGTGGACCAAGGGAGTATATATCTATGTTACGTCTCACATATTATTATCTATACCATACATATATGTAAAATAAAATATAACTAAGTATATTTTTTTATTTTATTACAGACAGTCGGCGAAATGAGGATGGGTTAATCCCTCCGCTGGGACCCTGAGGCCGTTTAAACGATTCTCGGGAGCCAAATAGGACCCGTGATGGTATGAAATTTTTTATTTTTAAATTTATTACAGACAATACTTTAAAACAATCGTGGAAAACCTAAAATTTTCCTAATATCACCATTTATTATTTATTTCCATACATTGGGTAGAATTTGGTTAACAAATGTGGACCGATTACTATTCTTTTCACTTTCCAATACCTGTGGATGGAGGATTGACAGCAAACATTTGTCCAGCTTGTATGCGCTAACATACCTGGTCTGCTATGCTTCAATGTACAAATGACCAATGCTTTACCAGGCATATCAATTGCATAACATTTCTGTTCCAAATTTTCAAATACCTGTTTATTAAAATAAAAAATGTGAAATATGTGTCTAATAGTTTTATAAGAAGAGTCAACATACATTCAAGGTTGTATAGGACTCGTCGTTCCAGAGATATGGGAAACTACCCCTGAAGTCTTCACCCAGCTCCTAGTATATTTCAGAAATCATAAAATATCATTTATATAGTTTTTTTTTCAATCAAACTAAATATTCCAATATTTAGAGTATGATTTATAATAAAGATGAATAGAAGGAACTGATTCAATGCTCTGTTAACCTTAAAATAAAAATTATTCTAAATTTCAAATCTCTAGCTAAATTTGGAACATACTAAAATCAACGGTTTTACTTATTTTTTATGGTGTATTTAAAACCAAAAGCATTGAATCGGTTCATTTTTATGAGGATTAAATATTTATTATAATAATTAAAGGACACCTTCTTAGCAATAAATATAGAAACAAATATTATGTACTACTGCCCATCTCATGTAGTCATCCAAAAAACAGTAGAAAGCCTAAAATTGTCCAAACTACTCCAGAGGCTCTACCATGGGTTTGCGCATTGTAGAAACATAACGTATTTGTATACGTATACGTGGGTAACAACCAATAGGGCCGCTTTATTTTTGGTAACAGGATTGAATAAAGCGATCCTATTGGTTGTTGTTTACGTATACGTGTATACAAATACGTTACGTTGCTGCAATGCGCAAACTCATGGTAGAGCCTCAGTTCTACATTATTATTTTTTTTTTGACTTCAGTAAAATGGAAATACAGGATGGAAAAAAGCCAGGGGGGAAAGTACCCTAAATATTGATGATGCCAAAATTTACGGAAATAAAATATCCTTTATTTTCAAAAATAAGAAAAACTGCATTTTAAGATTATTGAAAATACGCTTGCTACACCCGAGAATCGAACCGACTGAAATCTGTAACACCTACCTACACCAAAAAAAAAGCAAAAGGATAAATTTCCATACAACATATATTCAATTAAAGAAAGTTCAAGAAATATAAAAAAAAATATTAGTTCATAAAAATGATACTGGCCACTTATAAAAATATTGTTAAAATTACAGGTAGTAATCCTTTCAGGGTGCGGTTATATTAAAATATACTCGTAATGCAATTGGCCTTTGTCCGCCCATTTCGTAATCGCATCATTTAGCCAGCATAGTGGAAGCGATCAATGTTGTTTAATAACAATTATTGAATTGACCCCATACATGGACTTTGTAGGTCTGCTCACCACCAGGAAGATATAAAGTCACATGCCGTGCTCCAATAATAATAAAGAAATACATTTTTATTTGTGTATTGGTACTTCTTATGAATGAAAATTTTAAAATTGGAACATTTACATTGGTTTCAATTCTTCGCTTTTCTTTTGTTATTTGTTTGTAGCAAGTTACATTTTATTCTCTGAACTTTTTTGCTTGTAATATGGTTTATTAATATCAGGAAAAGTTTGAATTAGTTCAAGTACTTTGACATGTATTTTTATGATTGCAATGGAAAGAGTGAATTGTATCTAAGAAAAGAAATATAAACGTTAAAAAACTTTAGATTTTTCAAATTATTTTTCAAAAATCTGTGAATCTAGTTATTTTTAAAATTTGAATGAAGTATTTTTTTATGTATTATGTATGGATATAGTTAAACTTGTAGGTAGGTAGGTAGATATAGCCACCGTTCCTCGGCTGCTGACATTCCAGAGCGGCCAAACATACAAACGGAAAGAATCTTTCGCATGGCTTAAAATAAAATATCTTAGACGTTACGTTGACGGTTAAATGTTTTTCATTAATTTCGAAGTTTTGCGCGTTGTAACAATATAAAATAAGATAAATCTTTACTTTAATATTATAAAGCTGAAGAATTTGTTTGGTTGAACGCGCTAATCTCAGGAGTTAACTGGTTCGAATAAAAAAGTAATGTTGGATAGCTTATTTATTGGGGAAGGATATAGGCTATATATATCATCACGCTACGACTAATAGGAGCGGAGCATCAACGAAAAATGTTGTAATAACAGGGAAAGTTTATTCCTTTTGAGAGCTTCAGTTGCGTGTGCTGCGTAAACGTAAGTTACGCAGATGAAGTAGTGCGGGTCTGCTATTATCATATACGTACTTAGTGGCCGAGTGAGTAAGACCTTCAGACTAACAATAGTTTTTTAAGTCATGGGTTCAAATCCCTGGTATGCACCAATAAGTTTTTAAAGTAAAATAGTGCCTCTGACAGCATGTTAAGCTGTCGACCATGCGCTGTCGTTTCACTATACCAACTTGTGAAACCGTTTATAGATGAGTTATAGAGTCTATCTAAACACCGCGATAGCTGACCACTTGTTTGGTGTACCATGTGTCCAAGTGTCCATGGTAAATCCTATCTAAAATAAATTATACAGAATAAAAGTCGAATGTTGTTTTGCTTTTAATTAGTGCACGGCATATGACTTTGCATCTACCTGGTTGAGAGCAGACCTACAAAGTCCATGAATAGGGTCGATCAATAATTGTTCTTAAATAAAATTGATCGCTCCGCTATAAAAATGCTTAAATATAAAATACTGAAAAAAGTAAAAACAAAAAGCAGACACCTCTGCCATCTAGTATTAGAAACTAGGACTTATAACTTTACTCATATAGAGTTATTAGAAGAAAGCTAATAGAGGGCATCTGTGTATAAGTAGATAAGATAACAAGCAATGACAATATTTGTGAGGGATGAATAGAACCTGGTTGGCTTAGCGGTAATTGGAGTGCCTGTCCGCGAAAGCGAGGATCGTGGGTTTGAGTACCGCGGACTCTCGCCCATCAGGAATTTTATTACTCAGACCTAGAAATGTCTAAAAAAACAAGGTATGAATATTTAGTAGCTAAAACTAAATGAATTAGACACACATCACTAAGCTTAGGCCTTGTATCAGGAGGACGTGGGTTCAATTCCCACCCATGCCATGGCAAAAAAATATTTGTACGTTTTTTAGTTTTAGTTTGTCATGGTCTGGGTCTTTATAAAATAAAATATGTATTATACTGTTGTTTCTGGTACACATAGTACAAGCCTAGAGCTTAGTTTGTGACCAGAGCAATATGTGTAGATTGTCCTACATTATTATTATTATATTACTTTTAATTATCTGTGTAGGGAAAAGATTCACTCAACAAATGACTTGTCGAGTTTGTGATGCAAATTGCCACATCCATTCACAATAGAAAGATAGGATGTTCCCATCTCTCACATGCATCTATAACTTTAATACCTACCCGGAATACCCGGAACCTTTTCCCGGAACAAATTGAATGAGAAAGATTTTGCAAATTCACCAAGTGATTATTTTTCATCGCAAAACGGGCGATCCTTCGCGAATGGATTCGTTTGACCGAATTATATGTATAAACGTTTTTATATTTATTGAGAGTAATCTCGTTTTCAGGAAAAGGTCTGTTAAAAGATCACTTTATTTGATTGAAGAACCTGACATAAGAAGTTTACTTTTATAACCTGATAATGCAAATGAAAAAGATCTTATGTGATATTTAATAATATTAAATAAAATAATATGTAAGACAATTTACACATTTTTACTTTGGTCACAAACTAAGCTCTAGGTTTGTACCTACTATGTCTACCGGAAACTACGATATAATCCATATTATATTTTATAAACATGACTATGACAAACTGTACAGAAAAACGTACAGATATGTATTGCCAAGGGCGGGAATCGAACCAACGACTTCCGGTTACAACGCCAAAGGCGCGACCTATTAAGGAATAATGGAATTTTTGACCGATTCTAAGGAGGTAGTAATTTATTTGACCTATATTTATTATTAATATTGTTGAATGGCTTCTACGCGTTACGCGTAATTTTGGCATTGTCTAGTGGGTAGTTTTAAATTATTATATTGACAGCCTCCGTAGACTAGTGGTTGCGCCCTTGGCGTTGAATCCGGAGGTCGTGGGTTCGATTCCCACCCATGGCAAATAAATATTAGTACGTTTTTCTGTACAGTTTGTCATGGTCTGGGTGTTTATAAAATATAATATGTATTATATCATTGTTTCTGGTACACATAGTACAAGCCTAGAGCTTAGTTTGTGACCTTAGCAATTTGTGTAATTTGTCCTACATATATTATATTATTAAATTATATATAATAATTGTGAAAGAGGGTTAATTAGTAAATGACTAGGGTAGAAAAAGGTATGGCGACATGACCATGTAAGCATACGGTATAGTCTTGCCAATATTGAAAATAGATATTTAACCAACAACGATTAAATTGGTAGTACCGTCATTTTATCGAAAGGACTATTTGAGACAAACATCGAGATCATGCGTTAATGCTACACTTCCCACACTAAAGATCACTACGAATGCTTATTTTATATTTTTTTTACACTTTTTGCACAATATATTAAATATGAAAAACATAACATAAACACGCGTTTATATTCTTCGGGCTACCCTCAAATAACGGACAAATAATAGACAGCCCCTGTATACTAGTGGTTGCGCCTTTGGCGTTGTATCCGCAGTGACTCAACCACTTGGCTGGGGCCGCTTTATTGCTCGATCAATAGACTTTCAACAGGGTATTGATTGACCCCATTCATGAACTCTAGATCTGCTTACCATCAGACAGATTAAAAATCACATGCTTCAATAAAAAACAAAAAAAAACAGACTAGAAAAATAAGTCCCTAAATAATAATAAGATAAAAGACAAGTTACTACAAAATTAATTCTTTGAATAGAATAAAACTTTACTTCAAAGGTTTTATACTGCAATAGCTTCGAGCGCCTAAATAGTGTTTTCTTTTATTATTACTAAAAGTCTTTGATCCTTTTTTTGCTTAGTCTGTCTGTGCCTTAGAAAAAGAAATACCTTATTCTATTTACCTTCAGCGTTTATCTGACTAAAATTAATACGAATTGTAAATCTCTACATACATAGACATACACGGGTGCCTTACGGCGCCCGAGGCCGCCTAGACGGCCCCAGGGTACCCAGCGGGGTTTTAATCCCACCTCGTCGTAGCCGATGGTATGAGTCTACACCGAACAAGTGGCTAGCTCATTGCGATGTTTTGAATAGACTCAATAACCCATCTATAAACAGTTTCACAAGTTGGTATAGTGAAACCGGGACCGACAGCTTAACGTCCTCTCCGAGGCACTATAGTGGTGTTGTCAAACATTTTTTTTTTTACAATTTACACATATTGCTCTGATCACAAACTAAGCTATAATACATATTATATTTTATAAACACCCAGACCATTACAAACTGTACATCACGGTAAGTATATATCATCACGGGCGCCGAAAGGCACATGTGCATCTGGATTGAGAGATCTAATCAAAACCAAGCAAAATGGCTATGCTGGCATTTCGTAGCATAATGTAGAAACTTATATATGAAATATTTTAATTTGTAAAGGCGAGGAAAAAAAGTTAGCGTCCAAAAATAGGAGCTCTCAGTCCTGACGTTTTTGAAAAAATATAAAAAAATATTTTTAGAAGTATTTACTCTATGTTATATTTTTTTGTACTAACATTCAGTACACACATCGTAAGAAATAATCAGAAGAATTCAAAATATTTGGAGGTAAAATGAAGAAGATATAAGGCAAAACATGGATCTCTCAATCCAGACGTTTTAGATTGAGTGATCCTTTGAAACACCATGTTAGGCTGAGTAGAAGCAAAAGTTGATTATCCCAGCATTTAATAGTACTTCTCGACATTATCGTAAAAAATAAATAAATATCCAAATGATAACCGTTAAAAAGTTATAGCAACTTCGTCATTTTTTAAACATCAGGACTGAGTGATCTATATTTTCACATATATCTACTTTTACTTTCATCGCACAGAAA
Source organism: Monopis laevigella (assembly GCA_947458855.1). Lineage (NCBI taxonomy): Eukaryota > Metazoa > Arthropoda > Insecta > Lepidoptera > Tineidae > Monopis > Monopis laevigella. Next base: position 15,144,862 of record OX381583.1, on the reverse strand, counting down.
ATCTAAAATTCTACGAATAATTAAAAAATCATCTTCTAAATCCTGGCATTTAAACTATTTGTGTAAAGATTGCAATTTATTATATTTTTAGATTCCAATTTTACCCATACAGCAAGTCGTGTAGGGTGACCATGTTTTTTTTTTGTTGGCACTCGATATGAACACATGCCAAACCATACAAATTCAGATTGATTCCGAAACAAATTTTAGTGTTTACTAATACCAGTAAATCCATAGACTAATGTTAAAAAACGGTAAACCCACAGATTGATGCCTTAAAAATAAATCTGGATACCGTTATAATTACGACTCAAATTTTCGAGCTACCTGAAAAGCGGTACCTAAACTCAGACTAATCCCGTAACATAACCGTCGAATCTCCTGAAAACCCGTAAACACTAATAATGTGTTTAAAAAAAACTATTTTTAAACCACATACATTTAAAACCTAGTCATTTTAAATTTCTTTAAAACGGTAATGTTTAAAAAAAAAGATATTATAAATACCAGGAAGTACCCTAAGCCCCAAAATAGCCTGTCTAAAAATGAGAACACAATATAGCCACCCGCGACACAAAGTCAATACAAAAAAATTACAAGTGCGAAAACTCGCCCGCGGAGTGTTACGCGGTTTTATTTCCACCTCGTAGCAAATTGTGAGTCTACACTACACTGAACAAGTGGTAAACTCATAGCGGTATTTGTTTAGACTTAATCACCCATCGGTAAACAGTTTCACAAGTTTATATAGTGAAACTAGGACCGACAGCCTAACGTGCGCTTATCTTTGACTTGGACCCTTTTACACCTACACCTATTAGGAGATATTTTACTATATATATATATATATATATATAAGTACCACAAATTTCAAGTATATCCGACCAGCGGTTCTCGAGATATTCATGCCGACAAACAAACAGACACCTAAGAGTTCTTATTTTGAAAAAAAAAAAAAATTCGGAACCCTAATGAGAACACAAGTGATTATAACCATTCAATGCTCAAAAAGGTGATAATCCAAAATGGATGGACAGAGAAACGTTTAACAAGTAATTTGTACTTTGTGAAAATTATTACAGCATTTCCTTGATATTTATACTTCCATAGTACCTTCACACAATATAGTATTCCAGTATTCTGTGCTTAAATAAACGTCAAAACGAAATATATTAATATCTAAGTTACTTCGCCTCTCAGGGGAGCGGCGTCATCAGTGACAGTAATTTTTAGTGATGAAATCCACACACTTAAATCAATAGGCAAATCAAATGGTTTATTATGTATTTTTTTAGCATTGATTTACACACAACTTGTAATTTTACTGCATTAAAATGAAAGTTAAACTATACATATTTACAGAATAATATGCCATGCTTCATAAAAATTAAAAACAAAACATGGTCACCCTACACGACTGCTGTATGGGTAAATTTGGAATCTATAAATCTAATAAAGTGCAATCTTTACACAAATTGTTTAAATGCCAGGATTTAGAAGATGTTTTTTTAATAATTCGTAGAATTTTAGATTTTCCGTGCGATGAAAGTAAAAGTAGATATATGTGAAAATATAGATCACTCAGTCCTGATGCTTTAAAAATGACGAAGTTGCTATAACTTTTTAACGGTTATCATTTGGATATTTATTTATTTTTTACGATAATGTCGAGAAGTACTATTAAATGCTGGGATAATCAACTTTTGCTTCTACTCAGCCTAACATGGTGTTTCAAAGGATCACTCAATCTAAAACGTCTGGATTGAGAGATCCATGTTTTGCCTTATATCTTCTTCATTTTAACTCCAAATATTTTGAATTCTTCTGATTATTTCTTACGATGTGTGTACTGAATGTTAGTACAAAAAAATATAACATAGAGTAAATACTTCTAAAAATATTTCTTTATAATTTTTCAAAAACGTCAGGATTGAGAGCTCCTATTTTTGGACGCTAACTTTTTTTCCTCGCCTTTACAAATTAAAATATTTCATATATAAGTTTCTACATTATGCTACGAAATGCCAACATAGTCATTTTGTTTGGTTTTGATAAGATCTCTCAATCCAGATGCACATGAAAGGCACCCGTGATGATATATACTTAATGGTGATTGGACAGGTTGATTAGGATTGTATACATAAAAATAAATCTAAAAAAGCAGTCAGTGTTTGGACAGGTTGATTTGTACTGTATACAGAAATTAGGCTATCCTGTTAGTGAATCAGTACAGAATGTATAAGTGCCTCGGCTTCGTGGTCTAGTGGTTGCGCCTTTGGTTGTGTCGTGGTCTTGGGTTTCCCGCTGATGACAATACAATATTAGTACGCTTTTTTGTACAGTTTCCATGGTCTAGGTGATTATAAAATATGATATGTATTAGTATCTTTGTTTATGGTACACATACTACAAGCCTAGAGCTTAGTTTGTGACCAGGGCAATATGTGTAAAATGTCCTTCATCTTATAATTATGATTATTATTATATGTGCTACAGTCTAAAACTAAAAAAAGTTACCGACCGCATATTATAGTCTTAGATCGCTTGGCGGTTTTTACATCTGTATGGGATAGTATACAATATAAAAACTTTTTTTTATTCAGTAAAATTATACATTTCATACAATTTTCAATGGTACTAGGAGATCTAGTACGCGGACTAATATATCTTCAAAGCCAGCCGATCGGCCGCCCGGGCAAGAAGTTATAGAGAATTCCTTCGTCTCTAATAGTTACTTACTTTAAGTACTTAGTATGGTTTTCAGTGAAAATACCCACCCAAGATAAACTGTACATTTATTTAGGTGTCCCTGAACAAAGCAATTTTTCGCAGCAAACAATAATAAATATTTCAACGCTTTATTTTGTTTCCTAAGTTTTCAGTAAATACTGGGGATTTTATGAACGTCGTTATTAGGGTTTCAATCCAAGGAAAATCAGATAAATTGTGTTAGGGGTTTCCGAGGCGAATTGGTTGAATTAACAAAATTTATTAGGATTAAATTTTAAGTAAATTAGTTCGTGTTTTTATAACAAATGAAATTATGCCAAGTTTTACCTAGTGTTTGAATTAAGATTTAAAATTAAATATTTTTACTACTTCCGGTAGTATTTAATTAGGGTGGTTACCTTGTTTAAACCAATTTAAATAACTACGAATTATTTCCCAATAATAAAACAGTAAAATTTGCTTTAGGCTATTTGTTTACACTTTGTTAGTTATATTTTTTTGAGATAAAAGTTATTTATTAATCCAAAAAGATATAAAAAGAACACTTGACGGTTTTTGCATGTTAGTCATGTTTCGATTTTAGTCTGTGGGTTCACCGATTTTTAGGAGATAGACTACTTGGTTGTCTCCTTCCAGTGTGCGGTTACGACATGGGTGGTTGAATTGACGATAAGGCAGCGAGTATATTAAAATATACCCGTAATGCAATTTGTCTTTGGCGCATCATTTAGCTGGCATAGTGGGAGCGATCAATTTTATTTCAGAACAACTATTGATTGATCCCATTCATGGACTTTGTAGGTCTGCTCGCCACCACAAAGTCACATGCCGTGCTCTAATTGAAAAAGTAAGTTCTCTACCGAACGAAACAGGTACTTACTATAAAATGTCAGTCAGTGCAACCTCACAAAATTGCTCCAAATACGTTGGATTTTACAAGTTAATTCATATACTAAACACGCATGTAGAAAACTTTGTCTACAAATAATTTAAACTTTCCTAAAGCCTAACGATGTGAAAAATTGCAGGAAATTATTCATGAACTTATTATCACTGTATTTAAGGAAGAGAATTTATTTAGGATCCTAAATAAATTATTTTCCTTGAATACAGGGTGAATTTGAAAGGATGTACTTTGAGCTAATATGAGGTTGCTGATCAAATCGAACAAATTTTACCATGGTTATTTTAACTTTACTAGTTTGTATGGAGAAGATTTTTTTTTTTTCATTTGCAACACATGGTTCCATGGATTTTCCATTTGATCAGCAGAACCTCATATTAGCCCAAAGTACATCTTTTCAAAGTCACCTTGTATTCATTTCTAATCGAGTTAACCTTAGTAGATAGGATAAACTGTAAACGCGCGTGCCACATTTTAGCTTTTTTTATTGGAGCACGGCATGTGACTGTGACCTACAAAGTCCATGAATGGAGTCGATTAAGAGGATCGTCTGATCAAAAAATTTTCATATAGTCACGACCTTTTCGTGGCGACTCTTACACATTATGAATTTTGGAGGCGTTATAAATATTGCTGATATTTGGGCTCGTACGTTTTCCTTTTTTTTTATTTGGTATAGGAAAACAAATATTAAATCCAGCAATCTACAAAAAAAAATCGCTAAAATATTAAGACAGATAATTAAAAAAAACGTATAGTCATAGTTTATTTTCTCTTTAATAAAATTGAGGCATTTTTTTTTTAATCCATTAAAGTTTTGGCGTAGAAAACAGTTTTGGCCCAAAATTGTAGGTATAATCACATACACGCTCTTTTTCTTATTGAGAAGGAAGGGGAAGGTCGGGGGAAGGTTTACATACATACGGTAGCGTTACCGACTCACCGTCATGCGCGAGGAGAAGTAATACTTTGCAGTTGAATTAGCATGAGTATCGAAGCTCATCAGACTATAATGATAATAATATAATATAAGAACTAATATTTAAGGTGTGGATACGGTTGGTGAGGTTGATCGCCTCGGTGGCACTCTTGTATGGCAGATGATAATCGGATGGTCAATGGAATCAGCTAACCACCTAGTCTTACACTAGTTGGTTATGTAGCGTGCATTCGGTTGGTTGTTTTTTTAAATATTTTTATTTAATGACACCTTTTATTAATTAATATATATAAATAGCAGCCTAACCAAACGCACTCTAGACCATATTGTTAAAACTTTTTTTTTTTGACTATTCCTATATATCTGTAAAGATTAACATGAAATAAATAACATTTGATATTTGATTTGCTCCTTGTAATAGGTAGACTCGTTGATGTTTAACAAAATTAATTTGGTCGACACATCCGGTGACCCATGAGCTGGCTCGTTTTTAGCACATCGAATAAGCATAGCTATATAGCGAGGTAACGCGGCCAGCTTATTGGGAACACTACCAATAGGCAGATATGGATGGAATTTTAAATTATTTATTATAATTTTACTTAGGTATACAGGTTTTATTATATTATTAAAATATTCATGTTTTTTTAAAGTTTTGTCATCCGACGTTATTTTAAACTTATAATGATTAATCGCTGCCTATGCTGGCCAACTGATACGGCGCGTGTATTTTAAATAAACCATTTAAAACACCTTTTTTCGTATTAACCATTAATTATTTATACATGGTGACTTTGAAAGGTTGTACTTTGTTATGAGTTTCTACTGATCGAATCAAACAATTCTTCCCATGAAACCATGTGTCGCAAAAAATAAAAAAATACCTTCTACATACGAACTAGTAATGTTTGTAAAATGACCAATATCTATGGGAAAGCCTTCATGGAAAAAGTTATTCGATTGGATGAGTATATAGAGCCTCATATTAGCCCTTTTAAATTTACTCTGTTTATTAGTAATTATAGTAAATTAAAGAAAAAAGTACATGTTTTGATTATTTTATTGATGGGTCCCCCTTAGCAACTACATACACAACTACCAGCAATATAAAAAAGTGTGTTGTAGGTACACATTGGGCCTCTCTAGTTAGATTCATTATCTGTGGTCCTATAGGTTCAGTTATTACTGTATACATATATCTGTATAGGTAGATAGATATGTAATTATACCTTCGTAAGGGTCTGCCTGCAATTTGCTTAATTTTAAGGTTTCTGATGATAGAATCCTCATTTTTTTAACAAGTTTTATACAATTAAGTCTATAATATTCCTAAGCCGTATCTTTTTTACTCTTACTGTTGGAAATTAGATCTTCCAGAACGGAATATCTGGAAAAATGGTATACTATCACTTCAGATGCGATTTTTTTTAGTAGGTGTATACTTAGGGTACCCAGAGATTGTATGAGTCTACATTGAACAAGTGGCTATCTCTTACTATTGACGCCATTTTTAACTTTAATCGTTACAGTACCTACTAACTTTAATCGCCTCATTGGTGACCATAATACAGCAGGGTAGACCTGAAAAACAGCGTCCTTTGTCACCGGTCAGTCCTTTGACCTACATTTTTTTGTCATTTTGTCTCTGTTATTGTTATTATTTTAGGGACAAAACATTATTTATTTAATTATTTTTGCTTTTGAACTGAGCTTACTGCATCGATTTCTTATCGAGGTAGTAGTCTCCTTTCAGGGTGCAGTTGCGAAAGTAGTTGATCCTCGCTGTTTGCTAGAATTTTTTTTATTGATACACACCGAAAATTGAACCTACTTTTTAAGTAAATATCAGGCCAACCACGTATTATTTATGTATTTATTTAAATTATATAATGCACAAACAGTTTACACATATGCATATACTACACATAAAAATCTATATTAAATATTCAATATAGATTTTTAATATCGTCAAATTTAACATTAGGTATGTGATATGTTTAAAAATATTGGTTATAAGAATGTTGCTTATTATTTTATTATTAGTCGGCGTAGTATCTTATGCAATATTTTTTACGCTTCTTACCAAAGTAGGTTTCTATATATTTGCTAATAGCGAATCCTTACAATATTTAATAAGGGCATGACATGTGACTTTGTTTTTATCTGTTGATAAGTTTTCCAAGCCCATGAATTGATTTAGAGGAGGTGGGAAAACAGACGTGATTTGCTTATAACAATTTCATTTTAAGCCCGCTTCTTTATGATAAAAGCCACGCCTTTTCACCTCTAAAGATACTATATTATCGATTGATGTTTCATAAAAATAGACTGCAGTATACATAATATATGTGATGGCCGAATTGGTCAGAGCTTACACTTATAAATACTTCAGTCTTTAGGTCCCGGGTTCAAATCACGATTAAATCTACCAATACCTTTTTAATTCAAACACTAACACCACTACAGGCCACGACGAGCACGTTAAGCATCGTTCCTAGTTTCACTATACTAACTTGTGAAACTGTTTATATGGGTTATATATGAGTCTTCCAGTACTGTGAGTCTCTCCATTCACTTAGAATAAAACCTAACTGAGTGACGTTTGGGGTTTTATTCTCACCTCCTGACGACCTCAGGTTGCCTAGGACCTTTGATTATACACACATACGCATTGCCACAGAATAAATAGTATGTATAAATCTGTCACAAAAACAAGTTCCTAATCATTACTGAATTAAATATTTTCAGTTTTCGAAGCCGAACTAATGGAAAAGCTGGTTTTGGGGTCTGCAGTCTGCACAGATACTCATCTTGGGCATTGAGCCCTCCCATTATATACTCCGGAACCCTTAGCTAATGAGACGCGTTCAATCTTAACAGCTGTTAGTTGTTTTAATCATCACAATGCTGTCAGCCAGTCTATTCTATTTCAGTCTAACTGTCGAAATGTGAAAATAATTAGAATTATGTTTGCTTACATTAACATACTGAACGTTCAGAGCACTTCGTTTTAAAAATAAATGTATATGTGGTCCACATGTTGTTTTATGTATTTACTCATAAATTATATTCCTCTCGTGATTTCTGTGTTCTTTTGATGAAAACTTTACTGTGTTTATCTGTAGTTTTATCATCATTTTCATCAGCTTCTACATCAAACTGAGTTGGAGTAGGTTTTTCCGAAGTTTTCTATTGATCTCGGAGGTCTCTTTTAGAATCGAAATGTCAGCCACGTTCAGCAGATCGTCACTTCTGGTTTAAAGGCATACCTACATTATATTCTATTATTTTTTTAAAACTTAACTACGAAAAAATACCTACCGTTTCTGGTACCACGGTTTGTCGAATCTCTTTTTCTTAATTGCTCCACGTTTGACAGTTACTAATTAGTCGTGGTTTAGGCATGGAAGCGTGTGTTAGTGGTACGCTTTACAAATGTCGCCCCTAACCATCCTCTGTGACTGCTGCTCTCCTGGTAAATTTATAATGGGCCATCCATGGTTGCTTCAATTTTATTAGTTTATATCATTAGTGATTCAACGTTTTACAACTTTGCCCTGTATTACAAGACGCTCGATATAATAATATATCTTCCTTCATGATACGTATCCGAAGAAGGGTTGCGTGATTGAAATTAAATATTGCTTCATTTCCAACTTCTAATTATGGTATCTAACAATTTTATATATCATTTTTGGTATGTTAGTCTCTACTTTTTTTTTAATAAACCATTTCCAGTTATTTTCCCACGCCTTTTACCGTTTTTGTTACATTCAATTGTAACGGAACGTTACTTTTAATGTTCCAAAATGTATGGCAGTCCGCGAAATGGAACGGATAGTTTAGAATTTAAAATTACCCTTTGCAAAAGTGCAAAATGCAAAAGAGGCAGGTAGTTTAAATAAATGCATTTTACAAGTCGAAGTAACGTATTACTTAAAAGTCAGATAAATAGGCCGCGGTCAGAGTACCGCAGGCCATTTGATAAATTGCTAACATCGCGAGTGTGTGTTTGTAATAATTTGTTCGTTACAAAAACATATAATAGTGACGCACAAAGTTCGGAGTTCCAACATTAATTTGGTGAGTTAATTATACAGTACTTTCATAGGGACGTTTTTAGGGTTCAATAGAATTATATAAAGATTGTACTGTGTCCGTGCGTCTGTCTAGCACTGCACCCCAGCCTCCGTCCTGCAGTTTTACGCAATGCACAATTATTGTTGCTGCCCTGCCAAAAACTGGAGACAGCGAGAGCTGGAAGCAGTATGCTTAGGCTTCCCTTCAAATGTTTCCAGGAATCAATTCCGAGGTAGAAAAATCTCTACGGCAGAACCTGGCCTGGAACCTTTTTTTCCTGAAGCCCTGTCTGCTACCGTCTTCAGACATCCCAGCTGGTCATAGCCTGGATTCTTCTTCCGGAGCCTGGACACCGTCTGCTCGGCAGATCACGGCCTGCCATAGCCGGCCATAGCCGACCGCTGCCCGGAGCCTGGCCTGCCACTGAAGGACGTTGGATGCTGCCCTCCCCGATCGTCGCTTAATCAGGGCAGTAGCATTCTTCCCATGACATAATCTGGATGTTGATAGAACCCATTCTTTTATATCTCTTTCGCTCCTTATAAATTTTAAATAGTTAGGTTTCTTTTAATATATATTTATTTTTTATTGTATGTACGTTGTTTCATTACCTTACAGCCAATTTATACCTGTAGGTAGGACTTCGTCACACAATTTGGTAAAAACATAAATTGTATCGTCTGCAGTTTTGTTGTAGGCACGGAAAAGATGATTTTCTTTTAGGGTTCCTTTAATAATAACTAAACACGGAATATTTATATTGCTAAAGCTTAGGCAATATAAATATTCCGTGTTTTAAAATAAAAACATATTTTATGCTTGCTCTATATGTACCAGAAAGAACGATACTAATACGTATTATATTTTATATTATAAACACTCATACACTCAGACCATAGAAAACTGTTCAGAAAGACGTTCTAATATGGTTTTGCATTGATTGGGAATAGAACCCACGACGTCCAGATACAATGCTAAAGGCGCAACCACTAGTCCACGGAGGTGGTCTTTACTCTTTAGTGGATTTAATAAAATACATTTAATTCGCCAAATTATAATACAATCATCAATATATTAATAATTATATTAAAAATTTAGGTTTTTAGATTACTTCCTAAATTAAAATGTACCGCGTTCGGGGAAATTTACGGTACATCAAACCTTTCAGCAGGTGTAAGTACATAATCCTCAAAAATAATACTGGGTACGTATATCATATGCATATTATTATTGTTATCTTATCTATATACTATATTCTCTCTAAAACAAATTTTAAATCGTTTTTTTTTTTTCTAAAGTTGTAGCACAAAATATAGGTGAGAGGAAGGTCTCTATAACTTCGTTATATAAAAGTAGCGTGTCTGTGGGTTCACAGGTTTTCAGGAGACTACTGCATCGATTCCTCGTTGAGGTGGTAGTCTTCTTTCAGGGTGCGATTGAATTGACGATAAAGCAGCGACGATACTAAAATAGACGTTACTTGTAATGCAAATTCGCTATTGTCGCCGCTCATTTTGTAATTGCTTCATGTAGCTGGTATAGTGGAAGCGATCAATATTATTAAACAATGGATATAATGATCGTCCCAATCATTACTTGTAGGTCTGGTCTACCACCAGGTAGATACAAGGTAACACGCCGTGTTTCAATAAAAAAGAGTGAGAATTTTATCTTACTTATTTAAATCAAACGGTCACACTTAATCATAAAAGAAACGTCTACTTCACAAGTAAACTTAAAAAAAAAAACATATTGAAATAAATATTATCCAACTAGGTTTTGTTGAACTGCCTTCGTTCGTTATATCATTTGAATATTATTATTTTTTAACCTTCCTAACTGAATTTTGCATTGACCGCCTCCGCCAAATAATGTCATGAATGGGAATGGAACCAAATTGGCAGTGGGTAGGATACGTAGTACGCATAACTGATGGTCGATGGGGCGTAAAGCTTTCGAATGGAGACATGGTGGACGGACGACCTTATTAAGACCGTAGGAACTCGCTGGATATATACGTGGTGGCCGAGTTGGTTAGACCTTGGACTTAAAAAAAACACTTAGGTCCCTGGTTTGAATCCCCGTGTGTACCAATGAGTTTTTAATTTAAAAATGTGTGTACATTTGTTTGACAACACTACTATAATGCCACGGAGAGCACGTTAAGCTGTCGGTCCCGTTTTCACTATACCAACTAATGAAACTGTTTATAGATGGGTTATTGAGTCTATTCAAAACATCGCGACGAGCCACTTGTTTGGTGTAGACTTAAACCATCGGCTACGACGAGGTGGGATTAAAACCCCTCCGCTGGGTATCCTGGGGCCGTCTAGGCGGTCTCGGGCGCCGTAAGGTACCCGTGATGATATGTACATGTATGGAACTCGCTGGATGCAAGCCGCTTCTAACCGGTGTTTTTGGAAATCTATAGGAGAGGCTTATGTCCAGCAGTAGACGTCCTACGGCTGATGATGATGATAAGGTCTAATTATGCTACAAATAAAATACAAAATAAATATCATCACGGGTGCCTTACGGTGCTCGTGACCGTCTAGACAGCCTCAAGTTACCCAGCGGATGGCTTTTATTCCCACCTTGTCGTAGCCGATGAAACTACAACGAACAAGTAGTTAGCTCGTCACAATGTTTGGATGGACTACCGAATACCCCATTTATAAACAGTTTTACAATTTGATATAGTGAAACTGTGACCGGCTGCTAATCCTGTGCTCCGAGGCACTATAAAATTACTGACCTATATAAACTTTTTTTTTTGTTTATTTATGAACCTAAACATTTTTAATTATTATAAGCCAATTATCTACTAATAAACAATTTATCTTGTGCCTATTCATAAGATAATATTATTATTTCAAATACGGCATCCTCGGCGGAATAATCAAGTAACCAATTTTATGGCAGATAGGCAATTTGCATGGTTGCGAAAGCGCTCCGGTAGTAATATCAATGGAAGCAGAAAATTATCCGCTATAGTACCGCATCAATATGCACATACATACAACACCCTCATAAATACTTAGGTAAATGCCAGGCTAATTATAATAATAATAACAATAATAAGCATCAGGATTGAAGGATTTGCTTATAATTCTTATGTCCGCAGTTAGCAAAAATCTAGTTTAAGTTTGTAAAGCTTAAAATTGAAAAGTTACATGGGATTATAGTTGGCCCCTTCTTGCTGATTTTTTATTGAAGTGCACTTCAATACAAACTTAGAAAAAGGCCCAGTTTGTAAAAAAAAAAAACGAATCGAACCACGCAAACCCCACTTCAATCCGTTTAGTATTTTTAATATAAAGGAAATATTAAAAAAAAAACAGATCTAACTTTTTTTTAACTTTTACAAACTTGAAGTATTTTTTACAAACTTAAGTTCGATTTATACCAACTACTGGCATAAGAATTAATAGCAAGTTCGTATTATTAAAATTTGGCCCCTCAATCCTGAATACTCGTATAATACGTAGGACATTTCTCACCTGGTCATCAACTAGGTTTTTACTATCTGTACCATAAATAACGTTATCTACTTATTCACATTATATTTTATAAATAAAATTAGTTTAGAATTTGCACTTATTATAATAATTAATTAATATATTTATATATATATATATATATATATTTCCATCTATGTATGTATTGGTTTCAAGAGCAATACATCCTTGGTCAATATTCCTCGACGTTTTTCCTTGATGGCCTCCTTTAATTTTTCTAGTACCGTTGCGTAGTCCTTCACTTTCCTTTGGGGATAATACTGATTGATTATCAGTATTATCCCCTCACAATCCCAATCGAGGATCGACGCGCTGCTTTTTCTGAAGCGACGTGAGCATTCTCGGTACCCATCTTCCGCTATCTTTTGCCATACCGAGGTGGTCATGTAGGATTCGCAAAATGGTGGTATCTGATACTCCAACTAATGCAGATAACTGTTCTTCAAACGGGTGTCTGTGTCCAGTATTTTTTTTTTCTCCACTGGCCGACCTGAGCGGGTCTACAAAAGATCATGCCACTTATAAGTCATTGATTTACTAGGGCACTGTTTCCCATAAACGGTTTCCATTTAATTCAAAATGTTTTGAGCGTTCTTTTCTTGCTTGGTAAGGAATTTTATCACAACACGATGTTAAATTTTCTTCATAGTTTCAGGTTTCTTCCGGATTGATTTGTTTAGCAGGCGATTGTTTATAAACGAATGACGCAATATAACTGAAACTGAATGAAGTGAGCTTCCCTATCTCTATTCCATCCCCTTCATCCACGAAATTTTGCCCTCGCTCGTACTAAGAGTTCTGTATGACTATTTTTACCAAAGTGTATGATTATACTACTATTGTGTAAAAATAACCATAAATAAACTAGTATTTTTTATATACCTAAACTTACTTACTATATGTACTGTATGACTTTTTAAAGACAAATAAACCTTGGGCGCGCCGTAAGCACCTGGTACTTTAAAGACAATCTTTAAATTCGATATTCTTTTAAAATTGGTTGAAAACTAAAAAAATTTTGATTACAAAAAGGTCCAAAGAAACATAAAATACTCAAGCCGGTATTCAAGGAACGATTCTAGTATTTTATTTATTTAGGCTATTTTTATAAAAGATAAATAAATTCACTTTGCCAGATATAAAATCTTATTTCAATTCAAAAGGAATCTGATAATTTGGATAAGTAAAAGCCGATGAAAATGATTAAATATTCGGTACTTATATAGCAATATTTTTTTTTTAGGTATACCTTTTTTTATGTAACAAAAAATATTAAATTGGACTCTGTAATTGTTATTACGACTTGATATTTTTATTAATTTTATGATATTCTACATGACAGAATATTATATAACCGCTTTTTTATATCCTTATATAATATTCTGTGATATGGGTAGGTATACTATTATATATTTACCTTCACGCAAGGGACATGCTCTTTTTCGGGGTAGGCAGAGACAACCAAGCGCCACTATTCTTTATCGCTACATACTTATTTTGCCCAATCATTCCCATATGTCTTTATATTTTTATTAAATTTATGACTATGATAAAATATTATATAACGCTATTAGACATTTAAAAAAAAATATTCTCGGAACAATATTGGACTCAATAAAGATTCGAGGTCAAGGTAAAGTATTTTTAGGGTATTAAGTTATTTATTATCTTTCGGGGTAAGCAGAGACAACCGAGCGCCACTATTCTTTATGGCTGCATACTTCTTTTGCCCAATCATTCTCATAACTCTTTACATGCATGCACGCCGATTTCGTAGACTTTTAAAACTTTTCTAATTTAATTTTGATACGTGTCCTTTACCCTTTAACTCTCTCTTATATATATATCTGGTTCGCCATTCTTTCATCACGCATTCTTTCTATGTGGCCAAACCAGCCCTTCCTCATTGTCATTTTCATAGTTCCTTTAAGTAGAGAACGGATGGGTTCTCGTTTCTCGTTTTCGTTATTTTGTACCGGTTGCTTTCCATCAGGTCAAGGTCACTTGATGGTTTTTGCCATGACGCATGTATATTGTAAAAGGGAGGAAGGTCCCTATAACTGTACTTATAGACCGACAGACCGGTCTCGTTAATACCGCCCGTATAGATGCAAGAATCGTCAAGTTACCTAGTCATGTTTTGGCTTTAGTCTGTGAGTTCATTGGTTTTAGGAGACTACTGCATGACTTTTTTCTCCAGGTGGTAGTCTCCTTTCAGAAGGAGGTTACGGAACGAGCGATTTATATGATGATAAAACAGCTATAATATGGGGATACATAATGAAAATTAACTATAAATGCATTATTTAAGCGGCATAATGGGAGCGATCAATGCTGTTAAACAACAATGTATCGAACGACCCCATTCATGGATTTTGTAGGTCACGTAAAGACTACTGGACCGATTTATATGCGGCTTTTTGTTGATTAAAAACATAAGTCACACGCCCGTGCTCCAGTACAAAAAAAAAATGATGTATATGAATGTAAATGTTAAGAGCAATTTTAGTATAATACTACTATATGCTTTAGCATAATCATAGATAAGTCAAAAACCATGCATCTAATGGTACATGTGGAACGCCAGAATTTTTAATGCGCTGGATCAGTTTTGTCCTTATTTTACATTGACAATGAAAAAAAATAGTATGTCTACATTTGATAGGCATATTTAGAAACGTATATAAATAATGAAATTTATATAATTTTCTGCGTTGTTTACTTTGCAAAAGAAAGTTCATCAAATCATATAACGGCTGCTTTTCAATACAAATAATAATTGCAGTTTTGTTCGACTTTAATTAAATATTTGTGTATACACCGAGAGAGAACTTCAAATGTTTTCTCTTTTCTTGAACGCTATCATGAAAACTGAAGAATCTGTTTTTTTTTTGTAATTGCTTTGGCATAGCATCAACAATAAATTCAAATACAAAATAGCTTTGTTTTTTATTATTAATAAATAAAACATCAAGGTTGTTTATGTAATAAATATTTTTATACTATCTGTCGCTTCTTCGTATTTCAATATTTTTTATTTGTCGAGGTTTATGTTTTTTTTGAATATGATACTAATGAACAATCAACAAAAAACCGCTTATAAATCGGTCCAGTAGTTTTTATATGAAGCGTGTTCAAACAAACAATAAAGCTGGTTCCAATTCAAAAAATGTTGGATTATTGTTCTATAGCCTATTAAGTTAAAGTCCATCTAGTATTCAAAAAAACAAATTAATGCAGGTACCTACAGTTTTTTTTAATTTACATTTTTCTTATAGATACTAGTTATGCCCTGCGGTTTTACTCACCGTTTAATTTCTTGTTCGGCTTCCATAAAACTAAGAATAATATATGAAACCCTACACCAAAAAAAAAAGAAAATGTCAAATATGTCCATTGCCGCCATATTCTGTTCTCACTTCAACTAATCAATGCTCAATGATTGGTTGCTCACTTATTGTCTATGGTTTGTATGGCAGGCGACCATCTTCTGTTCTCATCTCACCCATGGAAAGGCATATTAGGACTTAGAGCGGCTCCCTATAATACATCTTCATATCGGCTCTTAAGGCTAAGTTGCATCAAAATTAAATCAAATTACCTTTCTCGTGAATTTGGAATCAAATTCTTTTTTTTTTAATTCGACTGAGAGTTTCAAGAGATTAGCGCATTCGAACAAACACACTTTTCAGATTTACTATATTTATATAAACCTAGATAATAAAAATATTTAGTAAAGGCTCCAATTAATAATACTTACAAAAATCTCAACCTAAAGTTGCCCTACATATTTAAAACCTTCTAATAACCACGAAAGCGAAATTCATCTCTTATGAAATAAAATGTTTATGACTCAAATTAAACCTAAAAGTTCGTTTATAATTTCACTGAGATAAAATCCTCTCAAACGATATTTTGTACATGAAAACGTTGGAAATCTCTCAAGGAAGGTTACAGGGTAATCGTTATTTAATTTTAAATTATGTTAGTCAAGTTTGTTAAATGACTTTACGACATATTTATTCATTTGGGTTTGTCCTTGAAACGGCTAGATCCGTGGTCGTCAAACTGCGGCCCGAGGGCCGCATGCGGCCCGTGGTCGATATTTGTGCGGCCCGCGACAAAGCAAATAATTTAAATAGTCAACCACCTACTAAAGCAAATTTTGCATACCTAATATTTTTGTTACAATTGCCATTAAACATTTATGGTTTTCCATTACTTAAATAATTTATTTTGAAAAACGTGCAATAGAAACTTATATAGGTATACATTCTGCCAAGAAAGTACTGAAATTCTATAAATTAAAAAGCTTTCATGTCGAAATTATTTTGTTGCTACGTTGGCACATTGCGATTTTTACAATGGAAAAAAAAAGTATTAATCTGTTTAAATTGCCATGTGCATTACAAATAGAATGTCTTTTACTGAAGCGCTGAAATTGTTACACAGTCTTATAGTCATTCGATTTTATTGAAAACCGGTCGCGATGTAGTGGAAGGCTTGCTTCAATATTGAAGCAAGCCTTCCACCACATCGTTAAAGTAAAAGAAATGGTGACTGAAAATGGTCGTATAAGTCTGAAAGAGATTTAAAATGTCTGTGTCTCACGAATCAATTTGCCCCTTTTTAACCCTTGGCATGCCTGGTGGCAAAAACTTACACGCTATGCCTGGTGGGTCTGTCAGACCCAGATATTTATTTAAATTTATATTGTATAAATTATATTAAGTTAACTGATTTAATACTTTTAATGTATGTTCAACAGGGTAAAGAAGATATAATAATAAAAATCGTATTAGAAATAAACAAACTTTATATACTTTCTTTAAATTAAACTAAACTCACACTTTTGTCACAAAATTTAAATAGATAAACATTGATATCATCTTATATGTAATAAAACTAAAGAGATCATATTTAAACTTTATGTAATGTAAGGCACTTATATAGACTTAGAGTTAACAATTAAATAATTAGTCTTCATCACTTGCATCATTACTTTGTAGAGCTTTGGTTTGGTAGCACTTTGCGCTTTGAAAAATTGAATGGTCAAGACAAATGTGACTACTACAGGTCTCACAAATGTATTGGCATTTGCGATCTTTTTTCACTGGACAAACGTAACACCTACGCTTTATCCCGGATTAGATTTTTTAATAGGTGGGCTATCTTCATCACCAATACGATTGGCTATTCTTTTGCGTAGATCTGTAGAAAGGCGGCTATTATTTTTTCTTGACTGCAAATGTGGTTCAACAAGAGCAAGAGCCAAAGTTTTTATAAAACTCCGTCGATTACTTTTATCTTCTGGACAATTCAGCATTTGAATAATTTTGGCATTTATTCCAGCAGTGTTGAGCATCCAAAAAAATAAAGTCAGCGGCCATCTCCTTGAGTTTCGCGATACATCATAAGATCGAATGAGCTTGTCGACATTGTCTACGCCACTCTTTGTTCTATTGTAGAAGCTTATGATCTCAGGTTTCTGCTTTGAGCCAGTAGCCAGATCGATTTCCATCTGGTGATGAAGAGATGAAAGCATAAACACGTTTTTTCTTGGTTTCGGAACATAAGACACCAAGGTCAAATTCTGTTGAAATCCGAACATGGACGAATATTCTTCGCGCTTTCCAGCTTTGAACTTTTCTGGTATACACGTTTTGTTAGATTTCATTGTACCAACAGCAGTTAGCTTATGATGGGTAAGCAAATGTTCATAAGTAGAATAACTTGTGAACCAATTGTCCATTGTGATATTTCGCCCTGATTGGGAAATCGGTCTCACAAGACGATCAACAACATCGTGTGGTTTGTTACTCACTTTATACTGTCCTTGTGGCTGATCTCCTGCGTAAATTTCTAAATTCAAGGAGTAATAAGTCGATGCATCTACAAGTGCGAAAATCTTAATACCATATTTGGCAGGTTTACTTGGTAAGTATTGACGAAATTTGCAACGTCCTCGAAATGCCAAAAGTTCTTCATCTATTGTCAAATTTTCGAATGGCGTATAATACAACTGGCAATTAGTAACGAAATCATCAAACATCTTTCTAAATGGTGCCAATCTATCTTGTGCTAATCTTTCATCACGTGAATTAACATCATCGAACCTCATATGATTGACAATAAAAGAAAATCTTCTTAGACTCATTGTCATGGCAAAAAGAGGGATACCCGTGCCATCATTGCTCCATAGATCCTGTAAATTTTGTCTAGCCGATTTGTATAACCCTGCTAAAAAAATTAAACCAATAGTGGCCCGTAGTTCTATCATGGAAATGTTACAATAAGAATATTCATTAGAAGTATTCAAGTTTTCTCTAGTTTTTCGTATCCTTTCATTTGTATGAAATAATATATCTAATAACATAGACTTATTCACAAATAGATCAAAACATTCTAAAGGAGTTTTTGCATGTTTTGCTTGAGCATTTACTCCTGGGGTGCCAGTTAAAATATTTTCACTGCGTGTCCGTACATTAGATCTACATGGATTTGCAAACCACATTGTACTGTCTTTACCTTTATATATTCTTCCTGAAGGCAGTGTCGCTAACGTGGATAAAGGTATTTCCATTTCAGAATCTGAAGAAGTTGAACCAGCATCATTAGAAACTAAAATGTCTTCTTCTGCTTTATAATTGGCTTCTTCGACCTCCTGAGAGACGTCATCAGACTCTTCTCCGCTTGAGTTAAATATAATATCATCTTCCCCATTCAATTCTTCTAATAATAATTTAGCTATATCGTCGTCACGCAGATATTTATCCATGTTGAACCTGAAAAATGTTAGAACTATTAGTAAATGAGGCGAGTAACTATTTTTTGACAAAATATACATATGAATTTAAAGCACAAATATCAATTATCACAAGAAAAAATATACATTAGTACTTACTTAATATAGTCACGCCGTATGCCTGGTGGGGTCTGTGGGACCCGCGCGCGCTTTACGCACGTCCTTCTATGTCGCTAGCTCACTGCGGACTGAGGAAGCGGGCGGAGAACGTTTCGCGGTTAGTAACGGTCAGCTATCGAAAACGGTTAAACGCCAAATTCAAATTTGAATGAACTATAACGGATCACGCGTTGGTGTGGGTCTGACAGACCCTACCAGGCATGCCGAGGGTTAAACAATTTTGGGCATAAAACGAGTATCAAAATACCTGAATTTTCTGCAAAAAAAATCGCGATAAGGCTATAAAGATTTGATAAAACAATTTAATTCCAAGCCCACATTCATAAAACAAATTGTAACTGGTGAAAATACACGAGTTTACGAGTTTTACATGTAAACCAGTCAACTCGGAACAAGGACGTCCGAATGTGCCGAAATTGAAAAATTCATTGTCAAAGTCGATTTGAGAGACAAAATTTGTCGAAAAAGACCGATTTGTAGAAAGAAAAGTCATGGATTTGCCATCTCATAAGGCTATCGTTGTAAACTAATTTCTGGACAAAACTCAAGAAAACTTAACGAACAGCCACCGTATATAGGTGGGAGGAAGGTCTTTATGACTTCTTTGCGGTTACGTAGCGGGCAGTTAATTTGACGATAAAGCATCTATTAAATAGACTCATAATGCAAATTTGTCTGTCGATGCTTTTTTCGTAACTGAAAATATATATTAAGAGGAGTGTCTGATGAGGCTCTTCGATGCTCATGCTGATTCAACTGCAAAGTATTACCTCTCCCCCCGCATGACGGTGAGTCGGTAACGCTACCATACATACATTAATGTAAACCTTCCCCCCGACCCCCAATAAGAGAAAGAGCACGTATTGAGATTATACCTAAAATTTAGACAGCAAAACGACTTTCGGGCAAAAACTGTTTTCTACCCCTAAACTTTAATAGATTTGAAAAAAAAAATGGTCTCATTTTTTAGAGAAAAAAAACCGATGACCGTTTTCCTTTTTTTAATTTTCTGCCTTGATATTTTATATGAATTATTTTAAAGTGAGGGATTTTTTGCGATTTTTTTCGCATTTCAAGGGATAATATTATTTTTCCTACACCAAACTTTAATAAAAGGAAAACGTATGAGCCTAGATATAGGTCTTGTTTATAACGCCTCCAAAACTTATAAAAATCTATGAATGTTTAGTGGGGGGTAACAGTTAGGACCAAAAGGTCGTGAATGTATGGGGAATGTTTGATCAGGCTTCGATCTTAAAAATAGTGGGAGCGATCAATGCTCAAACAACAATGTATTGGTCGACCCCATTCATGGATTTTGTAAATCTGCTTACCATCAGGTGTATACAAAGTATTGCCGAAAAAAAAAACGAACAGGTGTGCGGCCCGACAGTGATCGTGGTCACATGTGGCCCTTGGCCGGAAAAGTGTGACAACCGCTGGGCTAGATCATCGATTTTCTGTTAATATGTACCCAATTAATCTACCTACATTTATCTTAAGAGCAGCGTCCGATCAAACATTTTCCATACATTCATGACCTTTTGGTCCTAACTGTTACCTCCCCCTAAAAATTAATAGATTTTTATCTTTTGGAGGCGTTACATATATGGCCTATATCTGGGCTCGTACGTTTCCTTTTTTTAAAGTTTGGTATAGGAAAAAAAATCATTCACTGAAAATCGAAAAAAATCGCGAAAAAATCCCTCACATTAAAATAATTCCTATAAAATATCAAGACAGAAAATAAAAAAAAGGAAAACGTACAGTCATCGTTTTTAAATGAGACCATTTTTTTTTCAAATCCATGAAAGGTTAGGGGTAGAAAACAGTTTTGGCCCGAAAGTAGTTTTGCTGCCTAAATTGTAGGTATAATCTCATATGTGCTCTTTTTCTTATAAAGGGGTGGGGGGAAGGTTAACATAAATGTATTTTCCTCTGAACTACAAAAAGAACCAAGTAAGTTAAGTTAACTAGTAGTTTTTTTTTAAAACGTTCTTATTAATATAATTTGAAAAAATATTTCAGTTACTTAGATTTGAATAAAATTTCTATCCACTTCTAAATTCATGTCGCCTCACTGATATGCAAGCTGAAGTACTTTACAAATTCTATATGTATCTTTATACCGAAATCATTTCTTTTGCCATTTGCTCCTCTATATTTTATACGTGATGAACATATAAATCTGACTTCAGACAATTTTGTTACGTGAATAAAACTATAATATTTGATGATTTAGGTATACCTATAGTAAAACACCTAAGGTTTTTTTATTTTTATTATTAGAGCACGGGGACTTTGTATCTACCCAATGATAAGCAGATATACAATGTCCATGAATCGGGTCAATAATATTTAACAGCATTGATCGTTCCCACTATGTCAGCTAAATTAAATTTTCAATACTCTGCTTTATTATCTAACCAACTGTCCGTTTCGTAACCGCACCCTAATGGGTTAGCAAGAAATCGACGGAGAAGGCTGAAGATGTAGATGAAGCAGAGGTCTGTAGGCGGGTATAGAGACACCTATTCAGTTTTTATTTAACTTGTCTTTAGGCCAGAGGCTCTACCATGGGTAACATTTTTGGTAACAGGATTAAATAAAGCGATCCTATTGGTTGTTGCTCACGTATACGTATTCGAATACGTTACGGTCCTACAATGCGCAAACACATGGTAGAGCCTCTGCACAATAAATTGTGTTTAAATCACTTTGAGATATTAAGGGCTAGGTGTCGCTATCCGCCCACCCTTCAGTTCCCGGGTCACACGGCTTAGTTAAGTTGTAACACATTTAAAAAATATAGAAATTTGTTACATTAATTAAAATCTGGGATTGTTTTCTTGTATCTGTATGACCTTTCTAAATGCATTTAAAACCTAGCTGATAATAATAAAATATTATGGGTGTGTATCCAAACATCGCGACGAGCTTGCTACTTGTTCGGGGTAGACACCATTGGCTACGACGAGGTGGGATGGAATCACCTCTGCTGGGTACCCCGAGGCCGTCTAGACGGTTTAGGGCGCCGTTAGGCACCCAGATCATTATTTCTCAGATTGATTAGGTCTTAGTTAACTTTTTTTTTTGATAACTAAATTGCATTTTTTTAAATAATTATTAGGATACGATTTTTTTTTGTAGCAAAATTTTAAATATAAAAATATATATATATATATATATATATATCATCACGGGTGCCTTACGGCGCCCGAGACCGCCTAGACGGCCCCAGGGTACCCAGCGGAGGGGTTTTAATCCCACCTCGTTGTAGCCGATGGTATGAGTCTACACCGAACAAGTGGCTAACTCGTCGCGGTGTTTTGGATAGACTCCATAACCCATCTATAAACAGTTTCACAAGTTGGTATAGTGAAACCGGGACCGACAGCTTAACGTGCTCTCCGAGGCACTATAGTGATGTTGTCAAACAAATGTACATAAAAACACTTAGGTCCCTGGTTCGAATCCCGGTGTGTACCAATGAGTTTTTAATTTTTAAAATTATGTACATTTGTTTGACAACACCACTATAGTGCCTCGGAGAGCACGTTAAGCTGTCGGTTCCGGTTTCACTATACCAACTTGTGAAACTGTTTATAGATAGGTTATTGAGTCTATTCAAAACATCGTGACGAGCTAGCCACTTGTTCGGTGTAGACTCATACCATCGGCTGGGTGGGATTCGCTGGGTAAGGCACCCGTGATGATATATATATAAATAAACTTTCGAAGTTAACAAATTAAATTAAAGACAAAAAAGCACTGAGGGGGCGCCACTTAATAAAGTATCTACCTATATACGCTAGCATATACCTACCACGTTGTATTGCTGTTTTTTTTTTGTTTTAAATAGCCATAATTTTTGGAGTCAATTTTTTTTTTCTTTTTGTTTCAGGAACATTACCAATGTCAACAATGGACAAGATAAAATGAGACACAAACTGAACAGCTACAATGTGATTACAGAACCAAGTGCCATATCTGTAAATATGATCATATCAGGGTTTTCAATCACTTCGAGCCTCAAATACACCAAGGGAGAAGACACCCACAACAGTTAGTGGCCCAGCAGAATTAGTGAAGTGGCAAAAGTGAATATTTTAAACAGTTCCGATAACAATCATTCTCAATACTCGATACAGGATGACGAGTACATATTTGACAGAACTGATGTTCGCGCTATATTTAAAACGTTATACACTTTAGTGTTTTGCTGTTGCTTTTTTTGTAAGATTTTTTTCTATATAACTTAAACTTAAATTATAAATTAAACATTATAAATAATACAATTTACTAGATATATATGTCGATACTTTGGCATCTTTCAAGGACTAAAGAGGAGGCTGGTGACGCTGCCGCCCACTGAAAACCTCAAACATCGAAAATATTGTCAAGTTATTAATAACTATATATTTGTGCCGTTTGGGGTAGAAACAATGGGACCGTGGGGTCCTGATGCAAAAACTTTTTTCAAAGAGATTGCATTAAAATTGGTGGACATCACAGGTGACCAGAGGGCTGGCGCATTCCTCTCACAAAGAATAAGCCTTACCATACAGAGAGGAAATGTAGCCAGCGTTTTAATTTGAAATAGTTTTTATTAATAATCATGTTTTTTAAGTTTTATTGAAACTTACTAGTGAATCTTAATTGTATTAAATAGCTATTGAAAACCTATACCTACTTATTCTGTATTCGAGAGAATTCTATGTTTAGATAAAAACGCTATTATACAGGGTGACTTTGAAAAGATGTAAAGTATGTATAATAATACCTATTAATACGAGTAAATATTTATTTTATTAGAAGGAGAACCCCTAAAAAGAAAGTATACAATAGCTTTAAATAACGAAAATGTAATTACATATAAGTATAAGTAATTACTTATTTTGTTATTGAAAAGTAAGATAAATAGCAGATTGCTGAATAATACGAAATTAGCTAAGTATTTGCTATTTGACTTCCCAGAATAAATTTACTGTAGAAAGATCGTGTAAAAAAATATTTCTTTTTCCCAACGGGTCACGATCTTCGTTAGCGTAAAATTATATTTTTAGTAAATACCTATTCTATGAAGTAGAATCTGCACCCTGAAAGGAGACTATCTTCTCTAAAAAAAAAATCGATGCAATAGTCTCCTGAAATTGGTGAACCCATGTACTAAAATTGAAATATAACCTTTATATTTTTTGAGCACGGCATAGGTATACCTTTGTATAATATCTACCAGATGGTAATACCTATAAAGTTCATTAATGGGGTCAATCAATACATTGTTGTTAAACAATATAGATCGCTCCCACTATACCGGCTAAATGACGCGGTTACAAAATGGGCGGCGACATGGACGTATTTTCATTACGAGTATATTTTAATATCCTCGCTGCTTTATCGTCAAATCAATCGTCCGTTTCATAATAATTCATAAATTACTGCCCCCTCAATCTCTCCTACATAGCATTTGTAAATTATGCCCCAAGCTTAAGTATTTTTTTGCTGTCGGTAAGTACTCGTATTCCGCTTTCGATTTTATTCATTTATTCGTCACTACTGAAGATTTCAGAGTTTTATTCAAATCTAGCTTTTGAGATAAATGAGTAAATAAGAGGGTTTGATCTGCTCGATCGGACGGTTAGATTGATCGATCCTATATAATTATAGATTCGTTGTAGCAAACTTTTTAGGACCCTTGCCACAATTATCTTACTTCATTCTATAGGCGGTTGGTTAGCTGAATATTTTATGTGGCAAATGAAGCGATTGTGATTCTTTTACGTTGCAATTTAAGAGAATTTAGGCTCTATATTTATACAATTGTTAAAGGATACTACGTCAGTCAATTACAGAGGCATATTATTGCGTCTGTTAATAAAAAAATATCTATTGTATTTAGCGTGCATCTTACTAAAATAGTTTTAGTTTGAGACACGCACAATTTTTAGATAATCACCATTTAACTTTTATAGGTTATGTTATAGTGTTCATAATTACAACAAAATATTAAAATTTATGCGTTACAATAGGTTTTATCCAGAACATTTTCGTTAAAAACGTAGATCTTTATCTTACATTTCCTTTATAACATTATATTTTTGCACATTTTATGACAACAAATAGTCAGTACGCTTGACAGTATGTCATTTAAGGTTGTATTTCGGGGCCTTATTCTTACTAAACCTTAAATTATGTCATATGTTTGGCAACTATAGTGATTGGAAGGTAAATACTTACTAAAACCCAAAAAATTTACATATTAATTGGGGTTTTATATAAAGGAGCACACCTTAGTACTAAAAGGTATCTGCGAAGGTGTCGCGAGGATAAAAGAGAAATACGTCTGTTCGTGTCGACACTCCTTTATTAACTCCAAAGAATAACTCCCTTATTTATACTCTACATTGCAATTTATTAAAAAATAATAGCGAATAGTTCATTTTGTTTTAAAATAAACACGCTTACGAAGCTAGTATATTTAATACATTTTATTCCGCTATTTAAAAATTAATAATTAACAAAGTTAAAAATAGACCTGATTAGAAATGGAATATTGAGAAAGAGAAGTAGAACGGACGACGATGTTGTATCAAAGTTTGAAATAGGTATGCTAAGGTGGTTGGGCCACGTTGAACGTATGAGTGATGAACTAATAACTAAAACAATACATAAAACAAAAATTGAGAATGTTAGTGGATTACATGGTCGACAAAGGCGCGTTTACCTCGATAAAATAGGTGATCTTCTCAGGAAGGGAAAAATTCGCAGTCTCCGAAATAGACGCACCTGTATGAGAAGATGTATGAATGTTGAGGATGCTAGTGAAGTATGTAAGGATCGTAAGATGTGGCGTACATTGCTCTCTGCCTACCCCATAACTGGGATATAGGCGTGATGGTATATATGTATGTAAAATTAAAAATAATAAAATTAAAACAGGGTGAGTGTTTCTGAGGTCAGTCTCGCCGCTCCTGCATACCTATGAGTCCCGTGTAAATGAGACTATGCCAAGGTCTCGGTGTAGATTCATACCATCAGCGACGACGAGGTGGGATTAAAAACCCCTCCGCTGGGACCCTGGGGCCGTCTAGGTCTCGGGCGCCGTAGGGCACCCGTGATGATAGACATAGAGATAGATATGTAAATAAGCCGCCACTAATAATTGTATTTCGTAAATTCAGAAACTTTGTATGTTCATCAGTCAACACATATATATTAGGACTTGTCCCGGTATTTTATAAAATTGATCTTGGAGGGTTCTTTCACATTAAATTAAAATATACAATAGAAAATAGTCATAGTGGGATGTAGATTATTATTGGTATTACTGGTAGTTATATGTACCGTCTATTGATCTTCTTGATTTATTATATCGGATTGTATAATCGTAGCATTCAGTAAGTAGATCACTTATTATAATTATTCTCTCATACAAAGTAGGAACAAAGTAGGAACCTAATAATAATAATAATAATACGCGATGAGTAAAATAACCTTGTGCGAGAAGCCGGGAACCAAAACAAGATATTAAATATGTAGTGGTATAATAAGTTACTGATCAATCAATCATCTTAGGCACTTTGCTCGAGTTCAGAGCCTCTTAACTAAATTTTCTTATTAATCTTGATACGGACAAAAAACTTTGCTCCCAAAAAGTTTATTACCTATATGATTTTTTTGTTAATAAATTATAATTAAATCTGTTCAATTTATTTTACTTGTAAAATGTACAAAATAAAATTTAACAAAAAAAAAGCATCTAAGTACTTGTAATAAAACGGTGTATTATGTAACGTTTCTAGGGAGTTCTTGATACGTTCAACCCGGGATTGAATATGTAACTTTGGCACGTATTTGTACAGTACACTACAGTAAAATTAATTCAGCTGTTAAACTATTCTCTTTTACTATTTATTTTAATTTCTATATTATATAGATATACGTGGTGGCCGAGTTGGTTAGACCTTAGACTTAAAAACACTTAGGTCCCTGGTTAGTTCCAAAGGAAAAGGTGTTCGATTTGATAAGTAAAGCGCCATATTAGCCCATAGCCATAAAATCGTAAACTTTCCGTGTATGTACATTAAAGATTTTTGCAAAAAAAAATACTGGTAGACGCGAGAAATAAGTAATAAAAGTAAAAATATTTTTTGTTGAAATTTTTCACATCACGTAGAAGTCGCTCATTGGATTCAAAATTAAATTACTAAAAGATAAGAAGCTTTATTGAAAGCTGAAGCCAAACTTTTTATTTTCATTTTGGTAAGTCTTATTCATTATTAGCCACGTGACACGTGCCCGGTAAATGTTATGGCGCTGTTTATTGTTTATCACACGCGTACGAAGTCACGGGCAACCAGCAGTAAGTAATAAAATGATACACATATAGTATCGCAAGGTACCGAAAAAATATGTAGATAGATATTGCCGACATCAAAATCGGGTCACACTTCATAAATCTTTTTATTGAAGTATTTTCCTATATACGAAAGCTTATGGAAAATATTTCATGCATGTACAATTTTTATTAGGGTAGTATCAAATCTTCCTTGAAAATTACTTCCGGTCAAATTTATTTTGGGGTTCCTTCGTAGACCACGAATTATCGAATGTGTTCTGCATTATGCACATAGTGCAGAACACATTATATTAAAATTTCTTCTACTAGAGCGATATGCAGCTGGATATTCGGCAGCCGGATATCCAGCTGCATATCGCTCCGGCCTCGTAGCTTGCCGAATAACCGGTATCTGGTATCCGGCCAAACCACTATCCGTTTTATCACTGCTCTATATTGCTCCTTGTTACTCTTTGTTCCTCAATACTATCTGGCACTTCATGGAGCAATATCACAGTTATTTCGTATTGTAGTAAATTAGTTGATATGGTCGTGATGTCATAATAACGACTAATAGTGCTTAGAATTTAGCAATTTCAGTTTCCCGTGTAACCATTCCATTTAGAGTTTACTCAATACATTGCGCTACACTACGCCGACTACGAAGGAGGTCGTGTTTAAGTACTGAAACTAACTGTCTGATAACTTAAATAAAGAAAAACAAGAACTTGTGAAGCGTCTGATGGAGAATGATGATATATTGATGCTCTTACTTCCGTCAAGGAGAAATAAAAACGATTCATTGTATACAGCTAGAATTGATGAAGGTTGCTTTCAAATCCTAATAAAGCGGCACTTAAATTAAATGAAGATACAAATCGTGGCATCTGGGTCGCAATAGCCACGATCTGAATGCCACCTTTGTATTAAAAAAAAACAATTCCACTCTCTATGGCATCCTTAGAAACAAGTATAGTCGAGATATGATGTTCTGGTTTTTTATTAACCATAGCTGACCCGCGCAACGGAAGCTCTCAAAAGGAACAAATTTTCCCCGTTTTCCCAACATGATACATTGATGCTCCTATTGGTCGTAGCTTGAAGTTTTATAGCCCATAGCCTTCCTAGATTAATCTAACACTAAAAGAATTTTATAAATCAGTTCAATAGATCCAGAGATTACCCCCACTACCTCACAAACTTTACCTCTTTATTATAGTATAAATAATACGAACATATAGGTTATAAAAATAAATACAAAATAATAAAAATGAGTTTTTAATCCCTATTTATTAAATAAAAAAAAATAAAAAATGTAGACTGGATGCTTGTCGGGAAACAGTGCCATTAACCTTATATTATAATAGTAATAGTTTTTTTTTACTGGAGCACGGCATGTGACTTAAATTTCTATCAACCTGATGGTAAGCAAACGTACAAAAACCAAGAATATGGTCCATCAATATAATGTTGTTTAACAACATTCATCGTTCCTACTATTCTGGATAAACGATGCGGTTACGAAATAAGACGGGGACCATGACGAATTTAATTTCGCAAACGCACCCTGAAAGAAGACTACCATCTCGACAAGAAATCGATGCAATAGTCCCCTGAAAACCGGTGAACTCACCGAGAAAAACCGAAACATGACTTGACAATTTAGTTGCGAGAATACCTATATCAATAAAAATTGTAATCGATTTTACTATTGTTTTTATAGATAAGTAATTACTTCAGGAACACCATGTAGATAAACGTATTATTATTATAAAAAAAGAAGGAAATAAAGAACGATGTTTTATTCTAAAAACATCGAAACGTTCTCAATCAAACGATTTGATAGCTTTTCAAGAAAGAAAGTAATATCAAGTGTTTCCATCCTCATTAATATTAATAGTAGAGTTATTTCCCCAAAGAAATGTTTATACAGTATCCGTTGATAGAAATTATTATTTTATAGTCTATTGTTATTTTTTATATACATTTCAAGCGTATTACAACCAGAGAAGTATAGTGATATGACATTATAGCTGGTGCGTGTGATTTATTATAAACAAACGCTATAATAAATTATAAACTACGCCACAGCCGTCGATGGGCACGCGTTACGTGATTCTATGAGTTTTCTAAAAATTTTTTTATTATTATAATATTTTTATTTTATATATAAATTTATTCAACAAAGATGCTTTTTTGTCCCAATTAGGGGAAATTATGTTATTTTAACTTTTATAATTACAATTTATTTTATATTAAGTAGGTTTCTAAGTTAGTTTAGGAACCTATAAAAGGTTCCTAAACTACAGAAGAAATAATACCTACAAGTAACTCAGATTGTATTATAGTTATTGTAAAATTTAAAAACTATAACGTAATTACATCGGTTGACCTTATAAAAGTTCAATTGAATAGTTATTTTACAAGAAAACCTACTTTTGAAAGAAGAAAAATGTTTTAATGTCAAACGCAGAAAGATTAAAAATTGAACTTTTTAATCTTACCGATAAATAAAAAATAAAAAATCCGCTACACACAGTACTGGAAGTTTTCCTAGACTAATGGCCTTATTCATAAAAAACTATTGAAGCCTAGAAGAACACTTTAGTTATAGAAGGTTTTCTTTCTTTTACCCATAATCATCTTTGTTTGCTAATAAAAAGAGACAAAACATTC
Source organism: Monopis laevigella (assembly GCA_947458855.1). Lineage (NCBI taxonomy): Eukaryota > Metazoa > Arthropoda > Insecta > Lepidoptera > Tineidae > Monopis > Monopis laevigella. The sequence goes on along the minus strand of OX381583.1, from coordinate 15,114,748 downwards.
CATAACTAAAGCGTTCTTCAAGGACTCAATAAGTTTTTATGAATAAGGCCATTAGACTTGGCGAACGTCAAAAAATATCTTAACGTTGTTTTCAGTGATATGAATGTCTTTGAAATGAAATGAAATAAAATGAAATTATTTATTTGCTTCGTATCTGAGTAAAGGTAGATGTTAGTAAGGTAATATGTTCATCAGAAACTACCAAGACAACATGGCATGCAAATATGTGGTAGGTACAAAATATTTGATTATTATTATTATTCTATGTCAATCATTAAAAATATTATACAAATTAAACAACACATAATCAATAACAGAAATAACCAACTATTTAATAAAATAGTGAACAAATAAGTTTAATGACAAAATTATCTACAAATTAAAAAACCTAATGAACCAACAATGAAAGTTCAAGAATATAAGCAAAATAAAAACACGATAGACTTAATATAATAAACTTAATCAGACGTTGCTTTCCAAAAATTCCGTAAGACTATAGAAACTACGGTTCACTAACCATTTAGAGAGCGTAGACTTAAATATATTTGACGGCAGTTCCTTAAATTGTCCTGGTATATAATTGTAAATCTTAATGCTCATCATGTAAGAGTTAATTTGGTAAACTTTGGTCTTGGGCGTTATGTCATTGATTAGCATGGAGTACGGGATTTTGGGTACACATCTCCATGTTTCACGAAGAAGTCTCCATTCATTCTTACGAAATTTGACATATATATACATGCCTATAACTGTTTGTAGTTTAAGCTTCTTGAAGATAGGTCTGCATGACTCTTTTAATTTTCATTTTACTTACTTGAGACTAATTACATCGTCTCTTTATAAAAAATCTATGAACTTTTGAAATGGCAACTAAGATTATTAAAATGAAAAATCAAACTAATAAGACACTGTAATCGAAGTAAATCGAGTAAGTAATACAGGGGACAGCGAATTGCGTTTCGAGAAGCATATAACTGAGGCTGCTCGCAATTGTTTTTATAGGTTAAAACTCTTCTATATTATCCGGAGCTATCTGAATATTGAAAGTGAGAGAGAAGTAATGCGAAACAGTTATACTTTTAAGGCTGAACTACTCACCGTTTACGGTCCATGCCTACTGGCTAGGTCTGAAAAAAATATACAGCGTGTGCAGAATGCCTCCATGGACACATGTCTCTCCATACCTAAACGAAAACAGATGTCTCAGGATGGGCCACCGGCGGACTCTCCACTTCGCGATATTGCTTTTCGGTGTAATTAAGTTTAAAACGCCTAATTACCTTTTTGATAAGTTGACTTGGTCACGAAATATCCGCCTATAATACCCGCTCTTTTATTTTATTATGTATACCCCGAAAAGATAATATCTTATACCGAGTATAAGATATTATCTTTTTGGTTGTTTCAGATACGCGGCTGCAAAAAATTGGATAAACTTGCCCCCACCATTGCAGTCCTCAACTGCATTTAAAACTAAATTTAAAAAAAATCTGTTAATAAGTCAACTATATCCCGAGTAACAATAATAATAATAATAGATATTTATAATAATAATTGATGTTTATAATGAAGATTGATAATAATAATAATAATTGCTAATAATATTAATAATTGATAATGATATTAATTATTGATAATAATAGATAATGATATTAATTATTGATAATAATAATTGAAAATGATGATATTAATTGATAATGTTAATAATAATTGATAATAATAATAATTGATAATGATAATGAATAAAAATTATAATGATGGATAATAGTAATTTTGATCGATACTAGTAATTTTAATTGATAATAGTAATTTTAATTGTTAATGATAATAATAATTCATAATGATAATTTTTTATTAATAATTGATAATCATTATAATTACAATAATAATAATAGCAATAATAGTATTAAGTGATACAAATTCTTCACATTTTCATATTGTGTATGAATATGCTTGCGACCGTTGATGCTCATAGAATCTTGCGTTGTTAAATGTTGTTATATTATGATTTAAACCTGCCTACACTTGTATTGCACTACCTATATAATATATTACTTTAGTGTATAACCAATTTTGTCATTCTCGCGATGGTATTCTTTATTCTTCATTGTATTTAGCTAATGTTAGTTGTGAATCTGTATGTAAAATTTTGTGTCCCCTGTAAAATTGTATACATTTGTAAGTAAACATTGAGTTATTCTGTACAATTTTAACACAGGCGTCACTACTGTTATACTGTTCTATTGCAATTAAAAATTTTACTTAATTTTTATGTTATATGTTTGTAATTGTATTTGAATATATTCTATTAATTGTATACGTTTCTATTAATTGTGTTGTAAACGAAAGTAGTTTTCTTTCTTTTCTTTATTATTTACACCGCCACGTTTTTTTTTAAATAAATCTTGAATAGTACCTAAAGCAACGTTTAGACGTTTGAGGCGTGAATCCATTTCCTGACTTCACTCAAGCGCTACTACAATAATATTTCTATTAGGTATTTCTCTTTCTCTTGTTCTATATTATTATAACGAACAAAATGATAAAACGTCGTTAAATGATTTTCTCCCAACCACCACATTTATGAAACTCGTATCTGTAATTACAATGCAAATCCGTCTGGTTGTCTCAGAGACTAGAGGTTGCAGATTTAGTCACCAGTGGAGTCTGAAACCAAAGCTAGCACACAAATTACAAAACAAACAACATTGTAATGTAAATCACTCGTCATGACACAAGTTTTTACGTAGTGTGACGTTTAATGAGCTGACCCTTATGTACATTGTATTGCTAAAATAAATAAATATTATTATATTATTATTAAATGCATATGCCACACGAGTTTATACGACACTGTTTTAGAATCCGTATTTTTTTTATAGGTAGGTTTTTTTTTTTTTTACTAATTAAGTATTTATTTTATTTAAAGCTTTTCCGTTACGTTGAATGTGTTTTACAAAGTAGACGGACCTACTCGTGCTTGTTTTGTAATGGTTTACCATTTCTAATTTAATAGCTTTAAGCCAGGCACGTTTAAGTCCTTCTATAACAATTATTTATGTGACATGTTAACAAAAGTAAATATAAATATTTATTGAAATTCCTATTTTTATAATCTAAAATACGAATTCCTAGTTTTACGACTTATTAATATAATTGTGAATCTCAACTATTGGAGGTAACATAAACTACCTATTCCAATCTCTGAGTATTACATACCAGCTATTGCCCGCGGCTTCGCATACATTAATAAGCCTTTATGTCTGACCTAAAATTATTTTTAACACTGAACAAAATAATGCTATAGTATAAAATATATATATATATGTGTATTTTAAGCAGTACGAGTAATTTGACCTTATTTACTTATTAATTTTTGATCCTACGTAATTTATTTATGTTATTTATTTAAATTTTTCTAATTTACAAAATTATTTAAAGTTCTCAAGTTCTTATTATAAAACAAAATAAAAAAAAAAATAGTAAGTGCTAGAATATTAAATATACCTGCGAATAATAATTTTGTTTTTTATTTAAGTAAAAGCGAAATAAATTTCATACTTTATTTCGGCATTAGGCCATTCATTAGTCGCCTGAAAGCTATGGTGAAATATATTGTAAACAATTCATTATGTTTTCGTGAATAATAAATTCTTACACTATAGGCCGAGTTCCTAAAAGCCTGGTGGTTAAATTCGTTCGACGAAGTTAAAAAAAGTTGTTCGATTTGATTAGTAGAGCCATTACCCCAAAGTCGAACCTTCCAAAGTCACCATGTATTTATAGTACCTATAATATATTATTATAAAATATTCATTTTTTTTTATAACCAAACTGTAGGTACCTACAGTAAAAAGGACTAATATTATTTGGACAAAAGTGGGAATCGAATACAACGGCAAAACCACGGCATTTAAACCCGTATAATTATTATTAAAGCAACTGGACTTAGATGTAGTTTAAAATAAAACACTTTAGACATTTACGAAAGCTGGCAAAAACAATATTAAATCCATTGATAAAACTTGGCACCGAAAGAGTTTTATCTTGTAATGAAAGCCAAGAGGATATATTTTAACTTTCAAATAAAAAGTTAGACGTTGTCACTATAAAATTGCAAACTTAGCAGCAAAGAAATAATAAAGAAATTAAAGCATTTTTTTTAAATTGCAATTAAAGTTTTTTTTAACAAGTTAAATTCTTTGAACTGAGGGGTCGTTGTGCTTAATACGCTTTTCGTATAGCTGACTCTAGCCGCTAACCTGCTGAATTCTATGCGGCTGGGTTGGTTAGGGGTTGCTGGTGAAACACAAAAGGGCTCCTTTTGTATATACGAGCTATCAATAGAGTCCCTGTATTTCTTTAAAGGTCTCCTTCTGAAATAATTTTGATTTTGTTGCGCTCACACTTGATTCTGGGGCAATGGAAGTTTACCGAGAGTCATAGTTACTACTTGTTTGGTATTTTTTCCTGAAGGAACCAAAAGCGGCCAGGTGATTTTCGCCGGTGTATAGATACAGATCGTATGTTGTACATATTGTAGATAGGTGGACTGAAGACCCGCGGAATATGTAGAGCAGGTCATAAATGCCAAGAATCAAACATCCTTGTTTTAATAAAAATAATGTAGCACTTCGGAGGGCACGTTCAGCTGTCGTTCAACTTGTGAAACAGTTTATAAGTCTATACTTATAAATATCGCGATGAGATAGCCACTTTTTCGGTGTATACCATGTATAGTGAATACCATCAACTACAAAGGGGTGTGAATAACACCCTCTGCAGAGACCGTCTAGGCGTTTCAAATATGATACTGTTGGTACGTTTAAGTTTACGATGCTTTTCCTATAATTAATAATAAAAAAAAATATATGGTCTTCAAATAAGAGTTTTTTTTTTAAGGGATCATCAAATGTTTAGGAGGAGTTTATGCCATTAATAATGATACATAATATAAGCCAAATGGCCCCCACGACTACGCTTGCAAGACCATATGCTTTTCATAAAATGTTTCCATCACCAATTCGCACATCTGTCTGTCTTCGATAACTTCACGAATTTTATCTTTGAGGTCTTGAATCGATTGTGGGTAATTGGTATAGACCTTATCTTTTACACAGCCCCAAAGAAAAAAGTGTAAAGGTGTTAAATCACAAAATCTTGGCGGCCAATTGTGATTGTCGCCTCTTTGAGAAATTACACCGTCAGGAAACTTTTACCCAAAAGAGCGATGGTATCGTTGCTTGTAGCACGTAGCGCTACTTGTTAAAAATAAAGGTCGCCCACATCAATATTTTCCAATTTCAGCCATACAAAATCATTAAGTCTTGCTAATAGTTTAAATGGCGGGCTTTTCAAAATGAAACTTCTTATTGGAAGAATCTTTATTTATTATATAACGTGGGCAAAAGCTACTCATAAAACTTAGAGCTTCGGAAATTATTCATATTTTCATATTTATCACTGTAAAGTTTAATTCAATTCAAAAGTGAGACAGACCTTAATTATTCTTACTCAACAGCTTTTAAAGTAGTTAAACTACTAAGTCAGTTGTAACGTTATGAACTAAGAAATTCTGTATCTCACTTTTCTTGCCGATGAAAATTTATTCCCTCTTTTGCCTGTAATAAATTTGCTAATTTTTATTGCAGTATAGTTTGATTATCGCTCTAGAATCTGGGGATAAATGTAGGATAAATGTAATTTAATCATTATTATTATATTGGGAAGATGTTGGATACTATATATAACTCAGGGAAACCTAATTTAGTATCCAACGCACATTTTTATTTTACTATCTAAACATAATTTGTAATAGTTTGTAAGTAACCATTGTGTGTGATGTTTGTGTGAATAAACTTATTATTACATTATATTAAATTTTTAAAGATAAAAATGCAATGAAAAAAATTCTGGTGGGCGGGACTCAAACCCACAAACCTCGCTTTCGCGGCAAGGCGTTAAACCGCTGACCCAACCAGGTTCCAGTCACCCCTCACGAATTTTGTCATTGCTTGTTATCTACTTATACACAAACGCCATCTATTAGCTTTCTTCTATTAACTCTATACGAGTGAAGTTAGAAGTCCTAGTTTCTAATACTAGATGGCAGAGGAGTCTGTTTTTTATTTTTACTTTTTTCAGAATTTTACTTTATATTTTTCCATTTTATTTTTAAATCCTTATTAGGATAATCTTATATTATTTTTTTAAAGATAAAAATGCAATGAAAATAATCCTGGTGAGCGGGACTCGAACCCTCGAACGTCGCTTTCGCGGCAAGGCACTCAACCGCTAAGCCAACCATTTTTATCTTTAAAAAATAAATATAAGATTATCCTTATAAGGAATTTATAAAAAAATGCAATATGTTACTCAAATAAATAAATAACCTATACTTGAGGGATTATCTACTTCTCATAAGATAAATATAACATAATATACAACAAAATAACCAATAAGGCGATTTCTTATGTACCGAGCCATTTGGAGTTTTTAAAATCTATAATTGTAGAGATTTAAGATCCTATTTTAAAACATGAGTTTCCGTACAAAATATATTAAAAAAATAACATAAATAAATATACATAGTTAAATATTGTAAATTTTTATTTTATTTATAGTATAATCCATACTACTATTATAAATTTAATTGAATCAGGCGTTATTTTGCGGAAGTTCATTATTTAAATGATAGTATAATTATAATATTATAAAGCTGAAGAGTTTGTTTCTTTGTTTGGTTGAACGCGCTAATGTCAGGAACTACTGGTTCGAATTAAATAATTATTTTAGTGTTGGATAGCCCATTTATCGAGGAAGGCTAAAGGCTACATAACATCACGCTGCGACCAATAGGAGCAGAGTAACAATGAATAATGTTGCAAAAACGGGGGAAAATTATTTATTCTGAGAGCGAACGAAACTAGTAAATAAAAATATAATACGCACGAAAATGGCGCTTAACATATACATTAAAATACGCTTACATTAAAATAAAAAATAAATTTATCCAAAAAAAAAACAAATAATTCTCTTTTACTAGACATTAAGCAAAATGTAATTAGTTTAAAATAAAAAAATTAAATTACTTTATTGCACAAAATTACAAAATTATATTGTACATAGGCGAACTTAATGCCTTAGGCATTTTCTACCAGCTAACCTTTGAGAGAGTGGAAGATTATGCATAGGGTGCAAAAGCAAATAAATAACAATTTAAAAGACATAGCGAATATTATATAAACTACTTAAATATTACATGTAAATACTTAAATATACACTCAATACATAATATACTACTTATATAAATCATACAATATAATGCATATAGTACATATCAAAACAGAAAATGCTGAAGGAAAAAATGGCAGTTACTTATTCAGATAATGAGTGGTGAGTAGACGTTTAAATACACCGACGGTTGGAGCCTGTCTTATAAACAGAGGAAGCAAATTCCATTGACGAGCAGCTGACTTAGTAAAAGAATCGGAATATTTGGTGGAGGTGTGCGACGGGATCTTTAATTGGTTGCGAAGAGGACGATCGTGAGAATCACAGAGGAAAATAAATCGAGATTTTAGGTAAGCACCACTTAGGATTATAGAGAATGTTATAAAGGAAAGAAACCATGTGCACTGATCTACGTGATCGTATATTAAGCCATCTTAACTGTTTGCGGTAAATAGATACATGGTCATATTTGCGCAGGCCGAAAACAAAGCGTATGCACAAGTTAAGAAGGTGGTCGAGTTTATTGAGTAGGTCTTCAATCAGATCAGAGTAACATACATCAGCGTAGTCTAAAATAGGAAAAAGAAGTGAATTTACTAACATAATCTTTGCCTTAAATGGAATGAAGTTGCATGAATGCATGATGGCGAAAATACGTTTACTAACTTCCGAGATGTGATAGTTCCAAGAAAGCCCGCAAGTCATATGTAAACCAAGGTTCTTATAATGCTGGCAAAAAGGAAGAGGTATGTTGTTAAATACTAATGGAGAGATAGATTCCAAATCCAATTTAGACGCAATTTAGTGGATTATTAATAAAATCTCTTATGTACAAGCTTACTTCCGCTAATCTTTTACCGCTCCTTTTTTTCTTTTACAATCTTCATAGAAATCCAAAATGAACACCCCTAGTAGCGTATAGGATAGTAATCTATAATAAAGAATTTATACTGATACTATGATTATGATGGCTATAAAAAGTTACGTTACCCACTTTCCTGGTCCATCTTCAAAGCCTGGTGCATGATGATAAAATATACACACTCAATGCCCTCAACTCATAAAAAATATAGCACTTTCGCGAAATATTTTTTAAAGCACGTTCCAGCCAGGCTGCATAACTCTATTCGCTGGCACCTCTTCATTCAGAGGCAGCGTGATGTGGTTTTTAATATTGGAACAGGTTTGTCTTATCTGTTCAAATGCAAGGTTTAATTCTGTTTTATTCAACGAATGTTTTTTTAAGAATGATTTTATTTAAAATATAATTTTATGCATAACCTTTCTATTATAGTTATTTTTATTATATAGTTTTTATGACAAAAATGAATAGGTATTTATTGACTAATAAAAGCTCACTCTTTAACCTTATTGTTGGTTTTATGTCAAATTGTAACTTTTGATATGTAGTTGATATTTAATAGATATAGATAAAAGTACTGTCAAATTTATTTATTCCCCATACAAATTCTGTATAGTCTGCTAAATATCTAAAAAATTCAGCCCTTAAGTGCACAGGAAAAAAGTATTCGCAAACTTGAGCGACAAAAAATATTTAAATGTTGTTTTCAGTGATAATAAAGTTTTTTTTTTATGAAAAAAAAAGAACATGTATGTGTAGATTTTGTTTACTCGATCCTAATTACATAATTTCTTTATAAAAAATCTGTTAAGTTTTGAAATGACAACTAAAGTAATATTTTTAGAATCATAAATCAACATTTTGGGTGTCTTTTCAAAAGTCTTTTTATAAAAAGACTAGGTATCTAATTAGGATTGACTATATAAGTAAAATTTAAACCTCTGCGTTCTTTTTCATTAAAAAAAACTTTGATATCACTGAAAACAACATTTACACGTTTTTAGACGTTCGAGATGGAGAATCCTTTTCCTGGCTTCTGAATAAGTACCCTGGCGCCTTTTAGTACCTACTTTTAAAAGTATTGTATAGGTACTTAAGTTTTAAGTCAGTAAAATCTGACAAATGTGTTATGGCTTAAATAGCTCGATATACTACTTCTATGATAGAATCTCCGTCAAAACCTAAGCATCAAAGTTTTAGATAGATTATGGATGCAGTGTAGCATTAATACTATATCTATTTAGATTCTTGCACAAAATAGGTATTTTCTTTATATAAATTACATTTGTATTTTAATGTTAACGAAACCATTTATTTACATAAACATATAACAAACATTTATTTACTTACGTTACCAAAATATTTAACATCTCATAAGTAATTATATAAACTAAAAATTACGAAAAAAAGAAAAACCTAAAATAATAAAGAGAAGAGAAAAAAAAAAATGCAAAATTAATAAAAATAATTATAAATAAAAAATTTCTTCCAACCCCAACATATCACCAATAGTGCCTAAAACGGAAGCTGCATTGCCACGTTGTATCGCCAGACTGACTCTCTGAGCCAAATAGGTCCTTGCCCGGATGTCACCCGTGGCCTCGATCAGCCGCCGCCCGATATGGTCCACCAACTGACGCGCGTCACTACTCCACGAACCAAGGGTCTCTACAGCGAAAGCCGAAAAAGCATAGTTATCTAGTAAGTGTGAGTATTTAAGATGTTTTGCTCTTTCGGCCTTCGCCGAAGCAGAACCAGGAATTCGAGAAGAAAGACTTAGGTTAGTGGCGGCCAGGGTATCTGTACACGTTGCATCCCAGACTAGAGACTTTCCTTGACACCATGGTACCAACGTCATGCCGTCGGGCCTTTTACCGTCTGCTCTAGAGACGCCTAAAGGCTCGAGGGTGCTTGGTATGTTGATGGATGCCAAGGATCTCTTGAGGATTTCATTAATTTGGGTATGACGAGATAACCTGCCCGCACTCCTGGCACACGAAAGTCCATGATGACCATATCGGTCAACTACTGATCCGCAGACACAAATATGGGATTTACAAATTTCAGCGCCCACTCGCAATCCAACAGAGATCCTCAGAGTTTCCCGGTCTAGAAGCGTACCTAATGATGGTGACGGATACGCATCTAGCCAGTAACCTCTGTTGTGAGTCTCTCTGCTGAACCGCGAGCAGACGAGCTTGGTCCGAAACTGACATACGTGAAATTAATATGTCATTTGAAATTAGTTTTACTATTGGTAAATCCCAAGATTTTTGATTTTTTGGTGTACTGGGTAAATCTTCACTCGGACAAATTTCTCTCCAGCGACTGATACCCTCACTCATTCCGACGATTTCAAAGTTACTTAGAAAAGGGTTTAATATTGTAGCAATGAGATCGGCGGAAAGGTGAACTGATGATAAATATGCAGGAAGAGCAAGATTTGATAGGCGTCGAATACCCAGTCCACCAAATTTGACGGGTAAAGTGGTTTGAATCCACGAATTATGATCTAATTTAATATTTAAAATTTTCTCTAAAGAAATTTTGCTTATGTCATCAAATTTGTTTAACAATGATTCATACCTCCAGAATGGGCACGAACGGATATAGAAAATCAGTCCGGGGATACATAGGCAATGCCGCAATAAAAACAACGCTATGTGGGGCTGGATTTGTTGTAGCTGACCTACAAAAAAAGAAAAATTATCCACTTTGTCATCTATCAAGGAAGGCAGGGCCTCGTTCGATATGGGACAGCCGAGTAAATAGAGGTTTTTAAAGTCTAAACATTTAATATCCGGTAATAATAGTTGTAAATTTTCTTTAATTGAGCGAATTTCTTCTAAAGAGGTGGTTCCAAAACAATAGTATTCGCATTTCTTCGTATTTAATTGAAGGCCTATTTCCATAAATTTTTCTTTAATTATTTTAATGTCATTAAAAACCGTTGATGGTTTCCCAATAAGGGTTCCGTCGTCGAGATACCATAAATTGATATTGCTGTTTAAGGATTGAATAATACTGTGTATAGCTAAACTGAATATGGCCGGGCCCAAAGGATCCCCTTGTTGGCAACCATTACATGATTGTATAATTTTGTTGTCAAAAAACAAATTTGAGTTATTACGGTAACATTGCCACAAATATGGATATACTTTAGGAATATTTTCTTTCACGCATTTTAAAAACTGGTTCCTATTGATCGAATTAAAAGCATTACTCACATCGATTTTAACTAAAATTTCAGAGCAATTTAATGTTTATCTTTTTTACACGACATTTGACTTTATGTCTACCTGATTAAGCAGACCTACAAATCCCATGAATGAGGTCTATGTTGTTTAACAGCAGGATTTTTTTTATTTGCGACACATGGTTCCATGGAAAAAGGTTTTCGATTTGATCAGTAGAACTTCATTTTAGCTCAAAGTACAATCTTTCAAAGTTCTATGTATATATATCTTAAACATATACCATCAAAATCGCTACTTCGGCAAACAGCCTACTAAAGTTTTATTTGTTCCTACATACAACTTTATAAATACCTACCTACTTTAATGAATACGTAGATGTTAACGCAAAGATAAATTGTCTTTAAAGATATATAACATAAAGGCGAAGTTCCAACTTAGTCTGTGTGATATAAAAGTTTTTATGAAGTAATCAATCATACTTATTGACTTAATTAAGAAACTTCAAATAGGGATAGTTTAGTAAGTATATAAACTAGGCGAAATATATCACATAGGGATTTTATATGCTAGACACGTAGTAGGTAGGGAAGTAACTTATGCCAAAGCAAATATATATACCCACGGTAAAGATACTCAACAGTGAATCGGAACAAGAGGTCTATTTGACTTTGGATGTACGTTTTAAATGTTAAAGTTCGACGAGATTTATAAATCAATGTAGGAAGTTCATAAATAATTTATCATTCCTGTTTTAAATAGGGTTATTGTGATAATGCAATAAATAAAAAATATCTAAAACTAGCTTTTGCCCGCGGCTTCGCACGCATTAATAAGTTTGAAAAAATAAAGGTACTTAAGTAGTTTTAATGTTTAGTAAGTATTTTCGAAATCATCTACGTAAGTAGCCAAAAAGATTACATAAAATATCAATTTTTAAACAAAAAAAAAATGAATTCCTCAAAATATACATTAAAAAATATTTCAATGCAGTTTTATGTCATTTTAATATAATACCCTTAGAATAATAATACCCTTAACTTCGCTTCATATAACATTTCTCTATCTGGTATATTTATTTATTTTTCCTAAGTTAAAACATAAACATAGCATAGGGGGTTTATATATATCTGCACCCCCTAAAGCTATCTCAAAAAGTGATATACCGTATGTCCCAGGGTCTCAAACTTATTTATTATTATCTCCATACCAAAGCGAAATCTGACCCGGTCAGTGAAACACTCCGTACAAACTAGATGCTAATCGTTAAGTTGTAGCCCACTTTTCATTTTTGTAATATTTTTTTAAAATCGTGTGTGTACAATATAACCTAATAATGAAAAATCTATATTTTTGTTCAATATTACACAATACCAATTATTTGTTAAGTAATTATTATTATTACGACATTCTGCTAGTACCTACTACAGGGTTTGCAGTATATATATGATGTTGCCTCTCTCGGACATTAGCCAGGTAAAAACAGGTTATTTAAACGTTGTTGCGCTCGCGCAATGATGTTCACATGAATTTTCTTTAAGGCCCCTGTTTAGAGAAAATACAGGCGAGGACATATGGATTTTGACAGTGAAGACGTGAGGTACACGATTTTTTGTCTAAGGCCCCAGTCCTTCCTTTGTCACATGTCGTTGCGATCTGTGCATTCTGTAAGTTTATTGTTCTTATCGATTACTTTAGGGGTGTCTACTAGTGTTATTGTTTGCTTTTGGATTGGATTTCGTTAAAATGACGCTTCAGTATGTTGTAAAATGAATAAAAACAATAATTTAAGATTATATATAAACGAAGCTTAAAAATATATAAATAAAAAATAAAATAAGATTTTTATTTTTCGACTAGACAGACAGTACCAACAATAATGCGACCCTTACTATCGTAAACTAGATACATTTATCTATCTATCTCACCTTATTTTATTTCTGTACGCCATGGGTATGGATTTCATACTATGGCGCCCAATGACCTTTCATCTAAATGCATGGAAGCATCCATGGCTTCACCATACAGGTGCCGAGTCCATCGCGCGGTTTAAATGCAGGGGAATGAAATGCAGCGTTCCCGGACTTGAGACCGCGAAGTAGGTTTAAATGAATAATATTTACAGCAAGGAAGCTGCCAGCCAGTGGGTCACCAGAGAGGTCGACTAGTTTTTTTAAAATTTCCTAAAATAATATTTTTTCCTCGAGGTCCTACAGTCCCATTGTTTCAACGGCAAAGGTCACAAATCTACAGGGTGAATTTTTCAAGTGTGCCTTCAAGGCCAAATCCTAAGCTACAAGGAATAGCGAAAAATGCTCAAAGGAGTCTCGGTGCCGATTTTGATAAAAACTAAAACTTTATGGAGTTGTAAGCCGTATTTAAAACAAGAAAGAACTCCACTAGACACCACGATACAGAAAATCCTAGTGCGGCGACTAGGTTTTATGTTACTAAAACTAATACTATGGGCTCTAGCACAACAGCATCGATATTCGATAGGCTTGATAAATCGACAAAATCGATACATATCGATTTTAAGAATGAATGTTTATTCATAAAATTTTATCGACTGTCAAATTATATACATATGGTTATGCTAAGCCCCTATCTATGTATTTCATTCAACACGATATTGTTTTCATATTTTTCTAGAATAAATACATTTTTACTTTAATTTACTTTTACTTTAATTTCGAAATAAAAATTTCGAAATCAAATTTATAAAAATATTTAATTAAATTTTAAATAAGTTTTTGTTTTTTTAGTAACGTCGAATCTTATACAAACTCCATTCAACTTTCCTTTATTATTTCATCCACTTTCCATTCTACAGGGTGAATTTGAAAGGATGTACTTTGGGCTAATATGAGCTTCTGCTGATCAAATCGAACAACTTTTCCTATGGAACCATGTGTCGCAAATGAATAAAAAATTTGACTTCCCCATACAAATTAGTCATTTTAACATTACTAGTTTGTATGGAGAAGGCAAATTTTTATTTTATAATATACATGGTGACTTTGAAAGGATGTACTTTGGGCTAATATGAGGTTCTACTGCTCATACGAACAACTTTTCCCATGGAACCAGGGAAAAGTTGCGAAAGACGTGTTACGCAATCACGCCTAAACTACTTTAAATGAAATTTGGTACAAAGGTAGTATAGAGCCTGAGAAAGGACATAATGGCTGTAAGGGATTTAAATTAATTTATATCGAAATCGAAATAATATCGAAAATCGTTCACTAATCAGCGGGTAACATATTCTGGCTGTATTTTATATTCGATCCCATTTCTTTTAAATAGGCAAATTTAGTTGAAAATAAATAAATTTATTGAACAAAATAACAAATAATTAAAGGAGTACGGTCATTCTGGACCCAACCGTAAAAGCTTAGCGTTCACAAACAACGATATGCTTACTTAATAATACATAATTTAAGCATTATTTTTCAGTATTCAAAATAATTTTAAAAGTTGGGAAAAAAAGTTCTGACAACTTTTGTTACGTGCTGATTCTTCTGCCTTTTCTGTATATTTGTCCACATTATGCAGAAAAAAAATGCTTAATACATTAAAAAATATTATTTTTGCTTATCTGGATTGAGATTTAACAAAATAATGAGAGATTGCACATTATTTTGAAATAAAAAGAAAAGGTCGTATAGTATTGAATGCCCTTTGCCCATTTATCGCATGAACAGAATAAAAATAAAATAAAAATATAGCGACGATAGGTCGATGGACTTGCATCCAGTTAAAATAAATAATTTAAAAAAAAAAGCGACTATATCATCCACAGATTATATAATTTTTTTTTGTTCGGTTTTCTCAAATATAGAGAAGGCAAAGGTCTCTATGAACCATACGGCCTAGATCAAATTATATAATATTATTCTGTTAATGCTGCAGCACAAGGAAACACTACTAATAATTTTGCGGATTAATAATTCGCGGGCCGAAATTGTTCGCTATACTAACCTAATAACTAGTCATAACATAACCCCAAATTGAAATTCAAATGAGAATAACTTTTTTCTCCCAACTTCTCGAACTTCGATGTGATTAACAATTTTATTATATGTATTTTCCTCTATCGAACTGGATAGGTTTCATTTTTGAACGCGGCTTCTAAGCCTGGGTCTGAAAATACACGGGCTATGACCGTTCTTCTTTACATATACAAAATATCACCTAGGAAAAGAAACTAAATCTAAATAACAAATTAAATAAAAATAAAAATCGCCCTGAATAAAATAATAAAAAAGTTAAATAGAACTATCTCAAGCTTTAGGTCCGTGGGGGCCAAGTACTAAAAAAATATTTAAGTATTTGTCAAAGCGGCTGGTCGGCGCTGTATGTGACAAGAAGGCTGGTAGTTTTTTCGCGCAGCAATTTAGTATTGGTGTGCAGCGACGCTGCTAGTGTTTTTAAACACTGCCACATGAACAAAGTATGGGTGAATATTTTGTTGAATTGACGATAAGGCAGCGAGTATATCAAAATATACTCAAAATGCAATTCGTCATTGTCATTCCCCATTTCGTAATCGTATCATTTAGCCGGCATAGTGGGAGCAATCAATGTTGTTTAAGAACAATTATTGATTGACCCCATTCATGGACTTTGTAGGTCAGCTCACCACCAGGATACAAAGTCATAAGGATACTATCTATTTAAAATAATTTATCGTAATCTGCTTTTTATGTGTATTTTAAAATAAAAGTACACCAATAAATTGACAAATACGATGTCATATTGTACCTATATATTTTAGCATTAGGTACATTTTTGGATAGCGCGAGTCATGAAGGCGGAAATATTAGGAAATAAAAATTCTTAAATATCAGTATCACCTTTATTATTATTAAATTGGTATAGGTATACAACATTCTCTTAAAATATTTGCGTTTAAACGCTTGCTTTGGCTTGCGCGCATGACTCGGGCGCTTGACTGAGTACTATCGGGATAGCTGGATACCATTACCGAGAACGGTTCGGCAAATTGCACGAGTGTGTCAAGCTACAGAGTGGGTGTAAATACTCCCGGATTTCAGTTGTTATTTTTACATATTTTTTTTTACATATTTTTATTGTCGAGTTACTTAGTTTTTTATTTGTGTTTTTGTTTTCTTTTTGTGTTTTTATAGATTTAGCAAGTAGTTATACAGTTTTATTTAAGTACCTAGGTAGTGACCACTTTACTAACTTTTTAAAAAAATGTTTTTTTACGATGTGTACCATTGTACCTATATGCAATGTAACTAGTTCATTTATAAATATTTATATTTATTTTAATAAAATTAAAATGTTTTATAATAAAAATATTATAATACGGGTAACTGAATTTGCATGTCATGTCGGTAAATGGTTTACAATTATTACATGGTTTACTACATATATATATATATATATATATATGTAGTATATTATGGTAGGTATATTAAGTAGTGTATGTAAAAATTTGTAATAGTATATATTATATATGTCGTGGATTTCGAAACGGAACGTCAAGCCGAACTGAATCGACTTGGGCGTATTCGGAAACGGGGGTTGGCAACACTGTGCTGTCATTGAAGATTCCGCCATTTTCACGCGCACTTTGTGATTAGACATCGAAGTGAACGCACGTGGCGCAACCTCGCTCCGACCTCGCCGCGTTCCAATAGTAATCCGTATACATCCGATTCCTGTGTTATTATTTCGTGTCAATTGTTAATTAATAATAAATAAATAAATAAATACCATCACGGGTGCCAATTTGGCTCCCGAGAACCGTTTAAACGGCCTCAGGGTCCCAGCGGAGGGATTAACCCATCCTCATTTCGCCGATGGTATTCGGAGGCAACACCTAACAAGTGGCGAGCTTGTTGCGGTGTTTAAATTGTTAATTAAATCATTCTAATATAGACGATTAATTGGATATCGAGTCATATTTCGGTACTATAATGCAAAACGACCAGTCCGGCAACGAACGCCCACCCATCCTGCCGACATCAGAAGTGGGACCCAAAATAAAATATGTCGACAACGTGAGTAAGAACCAAAGGTCAGTGTGAAAATATCGAAAAGTGAGTGTCTCTGTTACCATTATTTTAATACCAAAAAAATAAAGTTAAACCTGGTTGAGAACCAAATCAAAATGAATCACAATTCGTTTTAATGGAATGTTTCCAATATATCGCGGATAGCGATTGCTAATAATAGTAGCATATGGTCGATTTATGTTTGCAATAAAATTAACCATACTGTATAGGTAATTTAATTGTTGTTATCTATTAGCCTTACATTAAAAAGGCCGAGTCATTGTTAGTTAAAACTAGTTTTGTTGGTGTTACTTGGCCACAATTAAGAAAACTTTTCCTATCTCGATTTTACAATACAAATACCGGGTGAAATTTAATTAAAAATAATGAATGATACAATCAAATAGGAAAATGTTAATTTTAGTAGGTATGCCAATAAAGTGATGGGAAATTTTGATGAACCATTGGCAATTATAGTAAATTTAACAAATGATAGTGAATGACGATTTCACTAAAAGTTTCGAGCCCCGGTTGCATGAAAATTAATATTACAAGTGTAGAATGGTGTATCATCGTGTTGTAGAATATCATTGCGGCACCGCAACAATAGCGGCAATGCTAATCGATCCCTACCAGCATTTATTTCAGTTACTCAAAATAGTCAAAGAAAAACTACAGTGATACGCTCTGTGATCTAACCTGCGTGCGTGCTGAATCACATTGCTACCCTGTGCCCAGGAACCACAGATAGCTGAAGCCATAATAATGCATCGTGAGAGATAACCTGATAATCAGCTAAGTTGAATCTACACAACTCGGGTGAGAAGTTTTCATTTTATTTTGATTAGGGTGCTGAGTGCTCGTGAAAAATAATAATAATGATTTTTTAGTAAACGCAATCTATGATTTTAGGTTTAAGTAAAAATAACTTAAATTCGTATTTACAAGCTTTGATTGTAGTTTCAGGGGTTTTCCCTTGAATGATCATTTCATGCCGATCATGATGATTTCCTATCATTTAATACCCAGATTGGAATCGTTTAATTTAATTGGTGTTTTCAGTGAAAATTTGCCATGAAGTTTAATAAACATGCTTTAACATTTTTGGTGCTGACATTGTTACTAAGACAAACTCGTTACTTTCGCTACTGAAATGCGAATTCAAGTAGTTTTCGGAATATACAACCTCGGTTAGACTGAGAATAAACTTATTTATCAAAATACCGATAGACCATGCGTTATAGTGTAAATTTAATTGTAATACCGTCTCTGACATTTTACACTTTCTCCTATTTATAATCAAATTCAAGAGTAAATGAACACTTAATAAATCTTCTTGGATATGAGTAGTGGCTATCATTAATTAGTCATTTAGATAGTTCGTGACCCTAGACGGCACGTACTTTTGCTTTCTTAATGGTGTACCGAATGATCATAACTACTAAATCGTTTTCGGTTGTGTGCTTTCATAATAAAATAATCTAGGACTGCTGCTGCAGTAAATAAAACACTGTTTTCATAGCTTATCTAACAGAAATTTCTTCGGTTTTGTCTAAATATTAATTTCTTAATACTTGAATACGAAGGATATGAGAGATAGTTAGGTGCTGGTAAAATAAAACCAAATATAATTACCGTGAATATTCTTAGTTTAGATTTAAACATGAATTTAATACAGTTTCTACTATAGTAACGATTTTTTTACAATTAATTGAGCTGGGAATCTCCTTTAGGCATCTTAAGCTTTTCCGCACTGATGCTAAGGTACTGATTCACAAAAAAAAGGGGGTTTAGATCCGGAATTCCGGAATAGGTAAAATTGGAAACACGTAGGCGGGCTGTATAAGTACCTTGTTTTTGATACTGAGCGATCGACTGAAATTTATACTGACGCCAGTGATGAACGTTAAGGAGCGATGCTACAAAAGGTATGTGCTGAGTTACACTATGTCTAGTATTATAGTCGTCGAACATCCAATGCAGAGTCCTATCAGTTCTACAAATTGGAGGCGCTGACTATGTTAATTTTATTAAACAATACGCGCGCAAGTATGCCCACGACCGTTTGAGACTAATGCCCTATAATAATATTCCTATAGAGTTTAGTGATGTGAAAAGTCTATAGTACATTGACCAGTATTTGGTAGTCTGAAGTTAATTATGATTTAATTGATTTGTCTCACTTGCTTAGAATAGTGAGCTGTTACCACTCGATTTAGGTGGTAATGGCGAAAGTTGATGTTGTCACTCGATGGAGGTGGCATGAGCTGTTATCACTCGATTTAGGTGGTAATGGAAAGTTGATGTTTGTCACTCGATGGAGGTGGCATGAGCTGTTATCACTCGATTTAGGTGGTAATGGAAAGTTGATGTTTGTCACTCGATGGAGGTGGCATGAGCTGTTATCACTCGATTTAGGTGGTAATGGAAAGTTGATGTTTGTCACTCGATGGAGGTGGCATGGGCTGTTATCACTCGATTTAGGTGGTAATGGCGCCAGTTGACGCTGAAAGAGGCGTGGATGATGAAAAAAAAAAGAGAGAAACTATTCGTAGCAAGCGGAGTTAATTTTTGAATGTGTGGTCACTAAGAAGGATTATGTAAAGATTTTGCAGAGCAAACTGCCAAATGTAGTGATTGAATACTGGTCAATGGTTTAATATTTTAATGGTTCAATGGCTCATTGGTTTAATGGTTTAATGTTTCAATGGTACAATGGGTCAATAGTTCAATGGGTCAATAGTTCAATGTTTCAATAGTTCAATGTTTCAATGATTCAATGTTTTAATGGGTCAACGGTTCAAAATTGTCTAACATGAATTATGATGTTCCTTAAAAGATTTGAGTGATATTAATTAAGAATAGAGTTATTCTTTAACATGAATGTTGTTTATTTGAAGTAAAGCCCCGTCAATTAACTATAAGCAGGATAGGCCGAGACGAGGCTATCTCATACTGTCGTTGAATTTTATTGTTTTCAGGTACATCACACAGAGACGTGTGACGTGTCATGATGGCCGTGTCGTGGATTTCGAAACGGAACGTCAAGCCGAACTGAATCGACTTGGGCGTATTCGGAAACGGGGGTTGGCAACACTGTGCTGTCATTGAAGATTCCGCCATTTTCACGCGCACTTTGTGATTAGACATCGAAGTGAACGCACGTGGCGCAACCTCGCTCCGACCTCGCCGCGTTCCAATAGTAATCCGTATACATCCGATTCCTGTGTTATTATTTCGTGTCAATTGTTAATTAAATCATTCTAATATAGACGATTAATTGGATATCGAGTCATATTTCGGTACTATAATGCAAAACGACCAGTCCGGCAACGAACGCCCACCCATCCTGCCGACATATATGTATTTCATGTAAAGAATTTCATTTATGTAGTATATGTATTTTTTAACTAAATAAATTGACTGTAAGTAGTCATGCACCCTCACAATTATTATTGTTATCACTTGTCCCGAAGGTTGACTGGTAGAGAATGCCGAGCGGCATTAAGTCCGCCTTTGTACAATTTTAGTGCAAAAAAGTTTTTAAAATAAGTTAATGCGCCTTTTCTGGACTATTTATACTCTTTGCCTTTGCACTTACTCTGTGCTTGGCTTTGGCTTTCATGAAAATAAATCTGATAACTAAGGAATCGGCGAATGTATACTGCGACCGCAAAGTCACAGACTCTTAATTCTAAATGGTATTCTAAAAATACTAGTATTTCGAAGACTTCTTCTACGTATATAAATAATACGTAAATTTACGGTGTGGTGTTTTGCTCATTTTGTTAATTAATAATACTTTATTGTATTGACAGAATAATAGTTCTGTCAACATAATATAATTGGTTTCAGCAAACGTTTGTAAACCAGCTAACTGGCAGGTGATGTGATGATAGCAGTTGTGTTAATTTGCCTTATAAATATTAATATTTTATCTATTTGTACATAAGTATTTATTATTTTCTTACCTATTTATTATACTATTTTAAGTAATTTTATTATACGAGTATATTGTCATGCCAAATCTCTCAAATGTATCTTCAGAAAATGATTCTGAAGAGTTCTTTTCTTGCAATTCATCAAGCTCGGATGACTTTGATGTTAGCGGAAGCGATGTTCGCCTTGGCGATGCGCTTCATAGTACTTTCTCTTGTTACCCCAAAAATCTTAACGTTTGCCATATTAACGCGCAAAGTATTCCTAGTCATTACTCTGATCTCTTAGCCTCGTTTGACAGCGATTTTCAGCCATCCATGCCATTTTAATTTCCGAATCATTTCTTAAACCAACTTTTCCCTCCGCTTACTTTTCCCTCCCTGGTTTTGTGCTTATTCGCAATGATCGAATTGGTAAGGCTTGTGGCGCTGTCTGGCGGATCGCTTTATTTTTGGTAACAGGATTGAATAAAGGGATCCTATTAGTAAAAAACATATTTCACTTTATTTTAAACTAAATTATGTATATCTTTTGTAGATTACACGAAATAAAATTGAATATTTTTTACAATTTTATTTATACTGTGTACAATACAACTATAGCGTCATTTAAAGACTCAGGCCTAGAATTGATCAGTAAAATACCGGAATTTAAAGTATTAAGAGTAACTTATACAGATACAGAAATGACTTTGTCAAAATGCCAAAAGTTGTCTTTAAAGACCTATCCGATATAAAAGTACCAGAAATGTTTTCTGAATTTCTGTTATCAGACTATTATTATGATATTCTTCATAAAAGTCGGAAACATATACGACAATGTTTCGTTTAATAAAATGACAGGTACCACAATGGTCAGCAAGTACCTTTAAAGAGGACTTTGAGAAAGCACCAATGAACGCTATTACAAAAGTATTTCCTAATATCAAAATTAAAGGATGTTATTTTCATTATAATAAAAAAATATGGAAAAAAGGATTTGACGTAGGGTTAACAAAATCAAAAGTTACCCGCCGCCAAGTAGCCCTCTGTTCTGTGCTACCGTTATTGCCTGAAGTACAAATATTTAAGGGATGGTTTTACATAGTCTCTCAAAGTCCTGACAACCCTAACAGTAAAAAATTCAGACAGTACATGCTAAGACAGCGGATGCGCGAAAAATATATAAAAGTATGGTGCATGTTTGGAGAGCGTCAACGAACAACAAATGCTCTTGAAAGTTGGCACAGTAAACTAAATAAAATGATTAAAAAAAAACAACCTAATATGATAGAATTTTTAAATAGCCTAAGAGTCGATGCGTCTTATTATGAAGTAAGATCATTTCAACTAGAGCACGATTTACTAAAAAGCAGCGTCGTGCCAGCGAATCTATAGCTCTAGACCTATTTATTGAAGAAACACTGATGGAATTCTTGAATGGTAAAATTACTGTAGGCCATTTACTAGAAAAACTTCGATAAATATATTGATGCTAATATCAATCCTCAATAAAGTTTTTATGAATAAGAAGGAAAATGTTTAAGTTTTTATAAATATATAATAATGTTCTATTTTAAAGCTATTTAAATGTTCCTACTTGACCAGAGTAATCTGCAAAGATGGGAGAGAACAATAAAATAACACAAATTTTACCACTTAAAATGTTGCCTTCCAGCCGGTCAATATTTTTGCACCCTGCTATAAGAATGACTAAAGATTCATTCATTCATTTGTTCATGCATTTATTCAAGAAGAGTCTATCTATCATTTTGCATTATTGCAATGCTTAAAAACTTTTTTTTCAAGTATAGGTTTATTTTGATTCTTTCAGTGGTGACGACAAACGAGAACGTACTTGTTGGTCGATGTTAATATGGTAGTGTAATTTTCCGCGTTAAGTTTTGTCACCGTGGCCGATGGGAAAAAAAATTCCAACTGCCACGTTAAGTGCGCCACCGTGGCAGATGGGAAAAAAAAAATACATTTTCCATCAGCCACGTTGCCGGGGCCGATCCACCGGGGCAGATGGTACCTGCTCACAAAAACATCTTTGATTGGTTGATGACTGGTGACGTCAAACGCAAGTAAACAAAACAATACACAGTTTATAAATCATGTGGATGAAATAGAATAGAGTATAATGTAGGAGATTATTTAATCTGTGCTTATACTAATACTAATAAACATAAATCTTAATATTGGTACGCCCTAAATCTTGACCGGAAGCTCAGAGTTCAAAATGGCGGACGTGTCCCTAATATTATGCATGGAAAGGCCATTAGGCCTGTCCAAATATGAGAACATAAGATCGCCACACAAACCCAATACTTATATAAACCAATCAATGCTCAATAAGTGTGATTAGAATATGGTGAACTCGGGCGCGTTTAACGTTCCGTTTATAAATTAAACAAAGCAAAAGTTAGTACTGTTTATCATTTTTCCATCTGTAAATTTGAATGAGTACGAGCGTGACAGATGATTTATATTTTACAAGGTGCGTAATAACGTTTCCATATTTTTCATACTTCCAAGATATGATGATATTTTCATTCTCGGGTATTTTTTTTGCATCTAAAGAACTTTTCAATATATAATAAAATGTGTTGTATTGTTAAAATTGATTTAGAATTTGATAAGAAAGTTATTAATTTTGCTTTTGTGGTTAAGTTTAAATTATATTCTATCTAAAATATTAATTTGTTTACAAAACATAATTTTCCATGAAAATGGAACGAGTTGAAAAGCAAATTAAGATAATTACTACCTATTCAGGACTTTTTCTGAGGTTAATTGACAAGGGAATATTGATTATTTATTTCGGTGACACATTTTGATGCTGGGTGGATATTAACGTTTGTTATTATAATACCACCATGATCAAAACTTTTCAACTTAAAACTCTACTTGATATTAAATAATTTTGTTTTTTATAATCGTTCAAAGTATTTTATCATTGTTATACCTAAATAAGCCTTTAAAAAAAAATTTTACTTATTTTAAAATACTTAAGATAAAATTAACTCAAAGAAAACTTATTTAAAGCTTATCGCTAATTTTAATTTTAACTTAAGAAAAGTTTGTTATGAATAAACAAAGACCAATTAATGATTATAACGAAAGTTAACTCGCTCAAAACTTTATTATTATTATTAAAATATTATCAGAAAACAAATAATAATACACCTACTTTATTTAACTGATATAGACACTGTGACGATTGACACTGTGAACAATACATTAGCAATACATCTTACCATGCAATATACCTATATTATATAATAACACTACAAAGTATACCTAGGTCCAAATATTTTTGCATCTAAGTTTGTATAAAGTTTACCTATAAACGCGCGGCGCGGATAGATCAGTCATATATTATATGACGTACCCCGGTCTGTACCAATGAGTTTTTAATCTAAAAAAATATGTACATTATTTTGTACAACAACACCACTATATTATTATAGTGCCTCGGAGTGCACATTAATACACATGCATTTTACTAAATAGATAAGCTTTATGAAGGCTTAACTGAAAATATTATTGTGACTATATTGCCACTTTGTCACGTAACAGTGACACGTTAAGCTTAACTGAAAACATTATTGTGACTACATTGCCACTTTGTGACGTAACAGTGACACGTTAAGCTTATCGATAACCTTTTGCCCAACTTTGCCTGCTTTTAATCAATAATTGCAAGGAAGGTAGTCGTATTATACCACACCATCACGCACGGGTGCCTTTTTGGCCCCCAAAAACCGTTTAACCGGCCTCAGGGTACCCAGCGGCCGATGGTATTCGGAGGCAACACCCTAACAAGTGGCAAGCTTGTTGCGGTGTTTTATGATGGTATAGCCTCGTTGTATATAGCGGTCACCCATCCCAGGTCCGGCCGTGTTGTCATCTGCTTAACCGTGTTATTAGTTGCGTATTGACTTAACGACTAGGCTGTCGCTTTCGTAGGCGGATTAATCGCAAATAATTATATTCAAAAAACTTAATCGATACATTTTTATATTTATTTTATCAATTTTTATTTATAAATCTGTATTGCATAATACAAAGGCGGCTTAATACCGTCAACCTAGCAAAGTTATACTCTATAACTTTGCTAGGTTGACTGACCTGTCTTGCTATTACCGCCCATACAGATTGCGAGAACAAAAGCGACAAGAAATCATGTTTCTATTTTAGTCCGTGGTTTTCAAGAGACTACTAGATTGATTTCTTGTCAAGGTGATAATGTGATCTACCTGGTGGTATAAGTCACATGCCGTGCTCCAATAAATATTTTTATTTTATTTTTTTATTGGAGCACGACATGTGATCTACCTGGGGGGTGATTACGCGTCCTAAGTTCGCTCGCACGCCAATCGTTTTGACGTCATAATGACGTAGTTCAAGACTAGCGGCTTTAAATTTTTTTAGAAAACGCGTCATAGCGATCAGCGTGCGAGCTAACTTTGGTGCGCGTAATCACCCTGCTGGTGGTAAGCAGACCTACAAAGTCCATGAATGGGGTTTGGAATTGTTCTTAAACAATATTGATCGCTCCCACTATGCCGGCTAAATGATGCGGTTACGAAATGGGGGGCGACAATAACGAATTGCATTACGAGTATATTTTAATATACTCGCTGCCTTATCGTCAATTTAACTAGCCATTTCGTAACCGTACCCTAAAGGAGACTGCTACCTCGAATAATCGATGCAGTAGTCTCCTGAAAACCGGTGAACCCACATAAAATTAACATATAAAAAATATTATTCATAGTAAAAATATTATTATTGTTATGATGCATTTACCAAAACAGAATGCGCCAGGTTATGGTGACATGAAATAGTAATAGAGACTGTATATAAATTCAAATATAATTTTATTAGTCTAGACTCGAAATCTTTAAAAATACATTATGATAACTAAACACGAAGCAAAAACATTTTTGATACATTACCTAGTTTTGTTTTTCAAGTATTTAATGTATGAGACTTTTATAATACGTGTATCTAAATATATATATTTTATTATATTTAGGTAGGTAGGTATACATATTATATATATAGTGGTCTCCGAATTAGCCGGCTGCTCGAATACGAATTACTGTGCTTGCGTTCGTTTTGGGACATAAACATGTTCACAACGATCACGATGTATATTTATGCGTTTTTTTTGAGATTTCGGCGGCAAAAGTGGCGATGTGATCTGCCACAATGGCCGTTTTTTTTGGCCCAGAATGCTACCGTGAACTGATCACAATGACCCCAGTCGATAGGTGAGGCGTTGTGAACATATTTTGACATTTGTGTTTGTGACAGTTTTAAACGTCACAGCCGTCTTATATTTTTAAGATCAAATTTATTGTATTTTAAATCGAAATGATTTTAGAAAGATTTGGCATATAAAATTAGTGGATTGTACGATTTATCCTATATTTTACTTGACAAGTGACAGTTGACAGATTCGTGATAACAATTGCGTTCGATTTGGATAGTGGTAATTGTGGCATTGTGATTGAAATTAACCAAAAAAAACGCAAGTTCGCATAATGTTATTATGATCATTGTGAACATATTTCGTTCCCAAAACGAACGGGCCCTGTGTGTAGGATAATAAAAAGGGAACTAACCTCGATTCTTCTCTTGCCTGAATTATATTTTTTCTTCTTATTTTTAAATGGACTGTATAATGTAAGAATGGTGTGGCCACACGCTTGTATTTGTTTCCAGACGTCTCTCGTTAATTTTGAATACCAGTCGCCAGATCAGTCGATCGGTTAGTGAGAGGATTAGGATTAACAGGGTAGATTAATAAACTTTTACTATGTTGCAAGATTAGAAAAGTTTTGAATTAACGATCAATATTGATTGTTGTAAAAAATACACATTTAATGATATTAAAAATAATGGAGAAATATATATATATATATATATATAAGTATTTAGAAAAATAGTATAAACGATTTAACATACCGCTCACCTTAAAAACACATAATGTTTTTAACAAATAAAAATATAACGCACAAATTAAAAACTAAAATTATAATAACAATGATTATATACAAAAATGCGTTAATTGTTTGGTAAGACACAGATTTTTACTACTGGTCGTTTTACCAAATTCTTTCCCATTTTTAAAGTGATTACTCTGACTATACCATCGCTGCCCGGGTGCAAGGCGTGAACACGCGCGAGTCGCCATTGAAGGGGTGGCGAGGATTCTTCCTTCACTACCACCACATCACCCACACTAATGGCTTTATCACGATTGAGTAACCATTTCGTACGTTGCTGTAGCTCGTGTAGATATTCGTTACTCCAACGGCGCCAAAATATTTGAAAACATTGTTGCATTAACCGCCACCGCGTGAGCCGATTTATATTTTCGTCGTATAACGAGACATCCGGGATAGTAGTCAGAGGTTCTCCGATTAAGAAATGAGCTGGAGTTAGAGGCAGTGGATCCGCTGCATCAGAACTCAATACGCTTAATGGACGCGAATTCAACACTGCTTCTATTTGAGTCAAAAGAGTACAAAATTCATCGTATGTTAACGTTTGCGTACCGATTACGCGATGTAGATGGTGTTTAAAACTCTTCACGCCAGACTCCCAAAGTCCACCGAAATGGCTGGCATATGGCGGATTAAAATGCCAATTAATACCTTGACCAGAGGTGAAATTTAATATGGAACTTTGAGTTTGATCATTTCTCAAAAGTTCGAACAAGTCTTTCAAATATTTATTGCAGCCGACAAAATTTTTACCACAATCAGAATAAATATCGACGCAAATTCCACGACGGGAGATAAATCGGCGTAATGCCGCTAAGAAAGCTTCGGTGCTGAGGTCAGATACGAGCTCTAGGTGTACGGCCTTAACGCTCATACACACAAAGACGGCTACATAACATTTGACGATTTTTGCATTTCTCACTTTGTTAGCTCTAACGTGGAAATATCCAGCATAATCTACGGCTACTTGAAGAAACGGTCGTTGAGGCTGGACTCTTGCCGCTGGCAGGTCTCCCATCGGCGGCTGCGGATGTACGGGACGCGCGCGGAAGCACCGCACACACCGGTGCACGCGCTGACGGACTACGCTCCGCGCCGACATGATCCAGTATTTTTGTAGCAACAAATATCGCAGCGTCTGCGGGCCCACGTGAAGATGAGAAATGTGAGCATGATCAATGAGCAAATCGGTCAATATATGTTTTTTGGGCAAAATATATTGCAAAAAAGACTTATCTATTCTTCCGCCTATACGTAATAAATTATCTGAATCTAGAAATGGTTTTAATCTAAGTAAACCGATAGAACAAGGTTTATTCTGTATTATTTTATTTATATCCTCATTAAAAACGGAATGTTGAACTTGTCTAACAATACGTTTTAAAGAATAATTAAATTCTTGAACTGAAATGTGTTTATGTGTTGGGCACATGATTTTTTTACATTTGTTATAGAAACGAAATATATAAGACGTGACTCTCACCAGTCTTCCGAGTGTGGAATATCGTTTAATATAATCTAAATCCGATGTTGAAATTGAGTCTAGATTAGCGACATGACTGACTATAGGTTCCGAGCTTCTCCTTTCTTCAGAAGTAGTTTTGACAGATTTGTCTTGTGGCCAACTTGTTGGAGATTGACGAAGCCAAGCCGGACCGGAGAGCCAAATATTAAAACTCAAAAATGCTTCCGGTAGCATACCGCGCGATGCAGCATCCGATGGATTGTCTTCCGAAGTCACGTGGCACCATTTGCAAAACGGAGTACGCGTTAGAATATCGCTGGTCCTGTTTGAGACGAACGTTTTCCATTCGTGCGGAGAAGCACGAAGCCAGGCAAGGACGACCGTGGAGTCGGTCCAGGCGTAAATGTCATCAAGATTTACTTTATCGACATAAGCGGTCCGTACGATTTCGATGAGTCTCGATAGAAGTTGCGCTCCCATTAGTTCTAAACGCGGAATTGATATTCGCTTTAGAGGAGACACCTTCGTTTTTGCAAGAACGAGAGATACTGTCACGTCGTCGTCGTCTTGGCATCGCAGATAAACACATGCCGCATACGCCCTTTCGGAGGCGTCGCAGAAACCATGTATTTGAATATGGTTAAAAGTATCGTTAAGGATTTTACGTGGGAGGCTGAATCCAGATAACGATGGAAGTTGACTTTGATATTCATTCCACGCCTTCACGATGTCCGTTGGTGGGGCTTCGTCCCAGCCGCAACCACTTAACCAGAGGCGTTGAATAAGATACTTCGCGAACAAAGTCACAGGAGCCAGCCAACCCATCGGGTCATATATACGAGCTATTTCGGATAAAATTACCCGCTTCGTGCAGGCCGTAAACGAAACTTGGACGTTGAAGCCAAACACGTCCCATTGGGGATCCCAACGGAGACCGAGCACCTTCACCTTACTGTCATTTATTTGATCGCGTTCGCAAAATGAATGCGCCAGTCTCCGCTCACCCTGAAAACATGACGCACTCGTTTCTTTGTCGAGTAGTTCCGGACGATTACTTTGCCATTTGTGGAGAGTAAAACCCGCTGAATGACATATTGCTACTAACTCTTCTTTCAACAAAAGAGCATCGGATAAACACTGCACGCCCGTGACTACGTCATCAACGAAGACGTCTTGAAGAAGAACATCAGAAGCGCGAGGATAGCGCAACCCTTCGTCGCGAGCAAGTTGAATAAGAGTACGTAGCGCCAGGAATGGAGACGAACTCACCCCAAAGGTCACGGTACGCAGCCGGTAGTCTCGAACGGGCTCGTCTTCCGTTTTACGCCAAAGAATACGTTGAAAGTCGCGATCTTCTTTACGAAGTAAAATATTTAAATACATTTTCTTTATGTCAGCTGTCATTACAACTTCATGTAAACGAAATTTAAGAAGCACTGAAACGATATCTTTATGCAATTTAGGCCCTGTTAATAAATTATCGTTTAAAGAATTACCATTGGTCGTTTTACAACTAGCATCAAAAACGACTCGAGTTTTTGTAGATGAACTTTGTTCTTTAATAACGCAATGGTGGGGAATATAATATGTGGATTGACTATCGCTAGGAGGCTCGACGCTCTCCATAAAGTTTAAATCCAAGTATTCTTGTAAACAATTATTATAATTATTTCTTAAGTTCGGATTCCGACGCAACCGAGCTTCCAGTTTGTAAAATCTATTAAGAGCTATTGTACGCGAGCCGCCGAGAGGCTTTGCATCGGGCTTAAAGGGTAGTGACACAATGTACTTACCCGAGGTCTCACGCGTAAACGTCTTTTGATAATTAGATTCACAAAGTTGTTCATCAGAAGTAAGAGTTTTATTTTCAGGTACGGATTCTATTTCCCAAAACTTTTGTAAATCAAAATTATTTAATGAAAAATTACAATGAAGTGAAGTAGCCGAATTCAAAGTTGTATTAATTTTACCCATTAGTATATAGCCAAATACACTGTTAACCGCCACGGGGGAACCCGGGGGGCCAGAGATAGTATTGCCTAATAATAATTGTGATATAATGTCTGCCCCCAGCAGCATGTCGACAGGCTGAGGTACATAAAATTGAGGATCAGCAAGTGAAATATTTTTTAAATGTGTCCAATTCCCATGTGACGTCACTTTAACACTCGGCATATTATTCATTAGTTTACTAATAATTAACGCGTCTACCTCTATTTGTGGATCGGTTTTACCACGCGGAAATATACAAAAGTTAGCTAATCCTCGAGGATGTAGCGGGGTTTCACTGCCTATTCCAAATACCGGCACGTTTATATGCCGTCGTGGGACGCCGAGTCTACGTACACAATGTTCCGTGATAAAGGTTGCCTGTGAACCTGAATCTATAACACAACGTACGGTATGCGTCGCGGAGTGAATGCGGATATCAACGAGCGCGGTCGCGAGCAAAACCGTTTGGTCCGGCAGGGGGCGTTCAGAGTGTAAACAAGTTTCATTCAACGATATCATAGCGTGAGACGAAGTGGATGGTGACGGAATCGCTTCGCCGTCTTGGGGTTCCGTAGTCACTGGATAAGATATACTTTGTGCAACAAACCCGTTGTGCAACAACGTATTATGATTTTGATTGCACGTACGACACCTAAATGATGAAAAACATTGATGCACGTTATGACCTTTATGTAAACAGTTAGAACATAAAGCTTTATTTTTTATAAAGTCGTGTCTTTCTTGTATAGAAAAGTTTAAAAAGGTAGGACACTTCGATAAATAATGATAAGAATTACAGCATATACAATTTTTTGATTTATTTTTATAAATGTTATCGCTTTTGTTTGGCTGTATATCAGCGCTAAATACGCGGCGAGATTCACTATTATTATTCCTAATTTTCTTGTGGTCGATTGCTTTATTTACAGAAGTTTGTACAACCTCGGCAGCTGCAAGTTCCTTTTCTAAAAAACATATTAAATCACTAACCTTAGGAATGTCAGAAGACGAGTTCAGTGATAATTCAAAATGCTTTCTTAAATAATGGTGATAATTTTCTTAATAAAATATTTAAAATAATGAAACTCCATTCCTCGACCGGAAACCTCATAACATTTAAGGCAGCAATATTTTCCTGAAAAATATTTAATAAATTTCGCAATCCACTTTCACATAAATTTATTTTCTCTGAAATAGGTTCTATATCAAATATCTTTTCTAAATGTTTTGTCGCAATAATGCGTTTATTTTCGTAACGGTTCTTTAAAGTATTGAAAGCCGTGCAATAATTGTCGGAGGTAATTTGTATCGATTTTATTAAGTTAAAAGGTTCGTTATGAAGGGATAATAATAAATATCTAAACTTTTCAACATTGGAGAGTGCTTCATTATTATGAATCATGGACACGAATAGGTCATAATACGAGTTCCACTCGGTAGCCTGACCGCTGAACTCGGGCAACGACAAGGGAGGAAGCTTGATCTTGGCATGAGGTCCAGCGGACCCTGACGCGGACCTATTTAAGGACTGATGTCGCTGAATGTCCGATTTAATTTCATCTGAAGCCACCTTAATACCATAATATAGGTCACTAAACACTTCCCTAGCAGCTAATTCCTTTGTACTGTCAAACGTACCTGATTTAGTCATGCATTTCTCAATTTTCCCCTGTATCCTTGTAAAATCCTTTTTTAATGTACCCAATTCAGGCACTCTGCACTTAAATTGAGATAAATTAGATTGTGAAAACTCCAACATTTTACGTAATTCATTATACACAACTTCACGCTCGAAAAATAACTGTTTTAATTCTTCCATTTTTGGATTGTATACGTATTAAACACAAAAAACACCAGCTAAATAACTTTCCAAGCGATATTAATGCAACAAGTTTGCAAAATTAGGGAGGGTAGGTTTAAATGAAAATCCTAATGACTGTAAAGCCGCAATACACGTTCAACAATATAATAGTCAAAGCAATAATTAATTTAAGCATATAATTAATGCATTAAAAAAAAAAATATATTTAATGTAATATAAGTAAATATAAAATTAAATTTCGGTATTTTCTTTATTGGCTATATTTTGCACAGGGATGACACAGATTGCATAGGCTATTTTGCTATACGTTATTCTAATGCCATATCTACAGAAATATCTTGCAACATAAAAACCAGTTAGTAGAATTGATAGGAATAGGGTGATTCGGATTCGGAATTCGGTTCGATAGGCCAAAACTTATGTAGGATAATAAAAAGGGAACTAACCTCGATTCTTCTCTTGCCTGAATTATATTTTTTCTTCTTATTTTTAAATGGACTGTATAATGTAAGAATGGTGTGGCCACACGCTTGTATTTGTTTCCAGACGTCTCTCGTTAATTTTGAATACCAGTCGCCAGATCAGTCGATCGGTTAGTGAGAGGATTAGGATTAACAGGGTAGATTAATAAACTTTTACTATGTTGCAAGATTAGAAAAGTTTTGAATTAACGATCAATATTGATTGTTGTAAAAAATACACATTTAATGATATTAAAAATAATGGAGAAATATATATATATATATATATATAAGTATTTAGAAAAATAGTATAAACGATTTAACACTGTGTTTAACAAAAACATTTCACACAGATCTGTACATAACGGACAGGAAATAACGTAAGTATTTTGTATTGTTTACAATATTAAATATAGGTACAATTTATATTTAAGTTATTTAAACAAAAGCGTAATTTTTCCACCTTTCATAATTTCTATAGTAATATACATTGGGAGCTTTCCAGCCTTAAGATCTTCCTCCAAACTAAATAAAGCTCTCCCATCCCACCTTAATAATAGGTATTTAAACAAAAATATTGACGTCAAATGGTTTTTGAGTAAAAAAGGGACTTAATTCGGGAATAGACGCAGAATAGGTGCAGAAGAAAAATGACTGAACAAGAAAAAAGTGTTGGGTTAAAAAGAAAAAGATAGAATGTGTATAGATAGATAGATACCTAAATATTAGAAAAGAGGGTCGCTTGACCTTCGACGGGTACCTAAAGGTAAAGATCTGGAAAATTACTTTTACGTAGTTATCGTACTGTAGCTATAGAATGCTATGGGCACAGTATAGAAAATAAACAGTATGTTATCTCGGTTGTCCTTAAAAGGATATCCGGCCGCCGCCATACTAATTTGGCCTAGTATATTGTACCGAATCATTTTGGTATGTAAGGTTGAAGATAATAATTTGAGATGCTCATTTAACGGTATTTGTATTTTTTTTTAGCCAGGAAATAAGAAATTTTTTACAAAATATTTACAGTAGCAATACTTGTGCATTGCTGGTATCACTAAATGTTTTGTTTCACAAACATTTCTCAAGCTTGTAAGTTATTGTCGCTATCGGTATATGAACTTATTATGTAATTTGTTAATAATAAATTAAGCCAGAAGTAGTATTTAAATAAAACTACTAATTAAAATAGGTATAACGAAAAAATAAAGTTGGTATATAATAATAATATAAATCACGAACTTTCATCTTTATGTAAATAGGAACGATCTGGGATGTCAACTATATAGAGGTGTTGAAAAATAGGTAATATGTAAATATAAAATGTAAATATTCCTTAAAATAGGGTTTTGGTTAAACAATTATAATTCTGTAATAAATACCTATTCATTAATTTAGATTGTTTTTTATTTTCGTTTTTAGGTTACATAAATATTAAATATCGCTTTTGATATTTTTTTTTCATAATATAGAAGCAAAGGTCTTCAACATCTTTTTTTTTAGGCAAAAGTTGTTCAATTTTTCTTAATTATTGAACTTTTTTTCTTAAAAACCCATGAAGTTTAAAATAATTTAATAATTGTTTTATAAATAGATTCTAGTCAAGATTTTTTTTATTATAATTTGATCTCGGTACGATTGACTAGGCCCAAATGCAAGTGTCCTTTCTATTTGGTATTGTGACATATTATTATATAAAGGACAACATACATATAAAAAATCATTATTATTTTGCTTAGTTCAATAAATTACCTGCTACCTGCCATAAATACCATCGGGCGGGTGATACAGTATAGGATTAAATCGTTACATGCAACATAATATACACTTAGGTATATTGTCTTCATTTGTGTGTGTTAATGAATGTATATTAATATCAAAATTAAGAGTTCACAATTATTTAACAGTGAAAACTTATCAATAGCTTTTAAATTACCTTATAAGAAAATATGTGTTTGTATTAAATAGTTGAAGGTAATTAAAAACAAAACATAAACATAGTACCATATTTTATATAACAAAATAAATTGCTCCCGTCCACATACTAAAACCCAAAGACTAAAACAGAAACATGAGTAGGAAGCACTTTGGTTCTGCCGTTTTGTATGAAGACGTTAATCTGTTACTATTCTATACTGTGTAGGTGCTGAGGTGAAATTTATATTCACTTAACCCCTATTTCTCTTCTGACGAGCTATTATTGTGTAATTAAGGTGGATTATTATTGTTTCAGCAAACCTTCCAGATTAATAAAATATAATTTTATTAATTTTTCATTGTCTAATATCTTAGGTATCTATAAATTTTACATTTTCTGATTTACCTCTCAGGAAAATTGTCTGATTACAAAATGGATGTTCTAAAGTTTAATTATAATTATTTATTTGTAAAAATCAACATTGGTTATTTGTTGAGATCTTGAGTTCGATATATTATTATATTTACCTAGGTATATATATATAATTATATTCCCACACATAGGAAAAAATATTGGGTAGAACGTTTTTTAGTACAGTTCGCCATGGTGTGGGTGTTTATAACATATAATATGTGTATTGGTATCGTTAAATCTGGCACACACAGTACAAGCTTTCAGTTTGTGTAAAAAAAAGTCCTACATAATATATCATCATCATCATCATGCCAGCCTTTCTTTGCGCGTCCACTGCTGGACATAGGCCTCCCCCATAATAATAATATATATATATATATATAAATTTTACATTTTCTGATTTACCTCTCGGGAAAATTGTCTGATTACAAAATGGATGTTCTAAAGTTTAATTATAATTATTTATTTGTAAAAAACAACATTGGTTATTTGTTGAAATCTTGAGTTCGATATATTATTATATATACCTAGGTATATATATATATAATTATATTCCCACACATAGGAAAAAAATATTGGATAGAACGTTTTTCAGTACAGTTCGCCATGGTGTGGGTGTTTATAACATATAATGTGTATTGGTATCGTTAAATCTGGCACACACAGTACAGGCTTTCAGTTTGTGTAAAAAAAAGTCCTACATAATATATATACAGGGTGAATTTTTCAAGTGTGCTTTCAATCCTAAACTACAAGGAATAGCGAAAAATGCTCAAAGAAGTCTCGGGGCCGATTTTGATAAAAACTAATACTGCATCATTAGATTTGTGATAAAAATAATCTCCTAGCCGGGAATCGAGCCGGTTGATTAAGAAAAAATAAAATAACTCACCTATTATTGCACCAGCTGATAGTGTCGCTTATAAAGATCAAATTCTGATAAGTAATATCTAGTTGCCGCTAGAGTAAAATATCTCAGTACTTATATAAGTAATTTTAATAAAAATAAAGTTATTTATTTACACCCGACTCATTTTTGTACACAATCTTAAAGGTTAGCCGGTAGATAATGCCTAAGGCATTAAGTTCGCCTTTGTCGTAACTTTACTTTATTGTTCGTGCAATAAAGTGTTTAAATAAATAAATACAGTTTCTAAAATATAAGTTAATCATATTATTCTTAAACATATGATCAAAATTAGCGATCAATGCATATTATATAAATATACTTGACGGGGCGTGACTTTTACCATTCATGATTGTGCCTTGTTAGGTAAGTATGGTCTAAAAATAATCAGATCAAAGTTTTGTTAAGTCAGTAATTAATAAATAAAGACTAAAGAAAATTACTCGGTTAAATATTTTGGTACTTACCTATATAAGTAGGTAATTTGAATAAAAAAAAACAAATAGTTACGATTACACCCAGTTTGTAAAACATAAGTAATATACATGGTGGCCGAGTTGTTTAGACCTTAGACTTATAAACACTTAGGGGTCTGGTTCAAACCCCGGTGTGTAACAATGAGTTTTTAATCTAAAAATAATGTATATTTGTTTAACAACACCACTATAGTACCTCGGAGAGCACGTTAAGCTGTCGGTCCCAGTTTCATTATACCAACTTGGGAAACTGTTTATGGATGGGTAATTGATTCTATCCAAACATCGCGACGAGCTAGTCTCTTGTTCGGTGTAGCCTCATACGAGGTAAGATTAAAAATCCCTCCGCTAGGTACCCTGAGGCTGTCTAGGCGATCTAAGGCGCCGTAAAGCATCAATGTTGATATTTATATTTATTTAGTCAGTAATTAATAAATTGGTACTAAATATATAATGAGTCAGTAATGAATAAATTGGGACTTAAGAAAATTACGCGGTAAAATATTTCGGTACTTAGTAATTAAAATTAACTTTCACCCTAAACATTTATAAATATAAATATCCATTATAAATATATTTATTCTGTTAAATGATCATTATGTAACACTAAATGAGGGTTTCAGGCTTGAGGCTCAATAAAACACACTGAGAAAAATATACCCAAGTTTTTAATATGAAATCAGCGCCCGCTACGCGTATACCTCATAAAAAACGACTAGGCGTCCGAACCAATAATTTATCCGTATTCCTTTCTTGCATAAGCATTCTAATATATCATTACTCATTCTGTTAAAATCGAAATGAAATTACGAGAAATTAGTCGGAGTCACACGTTAGCAGGAAAGTTTCGGTAAAAGTTGACCGGCATGAAATGATTTGCATGTAAGACATCATGATAACTTATCGTTGCAACATTTAACATGAAGAGTTGTGATATTTTCCCACTAGAAGCGCCTCGTAGTATCATGATAGAAAAGGCATTAGTTACTTTAACGACATTGCAATCGTAAAGACTGATCTTATCGGCGTAAAACTTAAAATTTATCGATTAACCGACGATTTTCAATTACATCAAATATACATTTTTCTCAGTGCACGATTAAGAAGCTGTTAAAAAAAATTATATCCTCATTGTTAAGTCTCGTTCCCTTATGTCGTGATATTTGTCACGTACCTAACTACGCCTTTATGTGTTGTTTAGATTTGGATCAGCTCCGCCATGCAAGGCTGTATGGTGTGTATGGACTTTGCCTCGGGGAGCTGTGTTAGGAGCGCCGCCGTAATATTATTGTGATTTCTATATCCATAGTTGTAGTTTGTAGTGCATGTCCTAGTTTAGTCTTAGTTTTAGTAAAAATTGGATGCATGTAAATATACGGTCACCACAAAATATAATTTTGGTCTTTTATTTAGGGGAAGACCTCGGTAATCGCCCACACACACGCTTCCACTGCGCCTTTGTGCTAGATTTCCCTACATGTGTTAAGGCCCTAATAGTCGAATACGACCTTTGACAAACCAAATGTCTATCCGAGATGTAAGCAACCATCCATCAGATAAAATGTTGTTTTATAGCATGAGTTTTTTTAAAAGTAGTTACATGTAACATCACGGGTGAATAACGGTGCCTGAGACTGCGTAGACGGCCTACCGGGTACTCAATCGTCGGTTTTATTTTACTGTACATGTGGAACATCAGAGTTTTTTACTTGCTGGTACTTTTTCTCCAGGATGTCTCTGAGGCGATCGACTTGCGATCAGTGTTAGCGCCCTAATATATCCCCATCTATCTACTTGTAGTACATATTATGCTTATATTATACATTACATTTGGGGCGTATATATGGTCTGTTTGGTTGGTGGCCTTGGTGGCACTTTTGCAGGGCATTCAACGATTGACTGGTCAATGGAAGCAGCTAACCACCTAGTCTTAAACTGGTTTTTTAAGTAGCGTGTGTTCGGTTGGGTTGTTTTTATTTCTTCCGCAAGGATAATAGTTTAATAGTTCTCTGCGGCAAACAGTAGCCGAGGAATATTGGTGCGAAAGCTCATTTTGTATGGAGAACGCGGACTTCGCGATTGCGTATGCAGTGTCCTTAAAAAGTCACGTAACTACGAAATATGGTACGTTGTTGTTATAATAACATACGACCCACTTTAACAGTTTACACATTAATCCTTAATTCTAATTATGGGTTGTTAAGAGTATAATTATATAAAGGAATTATTATACATAAGGGAGGGGATCATTATAATAATATGTTAAATCTTGTTGAGTTGCTACGGGCTACGGGCTGAGTACGGCATCTAAATTTATATATACCTGAAGGTAAGCAGACCTACAAAGCCCATGAATAGGATCGATTAATACATAGTCGTTTAACATCATTGATCGCTCCCAGCTACTACCAAAATGGATGCGGTTTCGAAATGGGCGGCAAAAAGACGAATTTATATTACGATATTATATTTTAATATCTGACAGCCTCCGTAGACTAGTGGTTGCATTTTTGGTGTTGTATCCGGAGGTCGTGGGTTCGATTCCCACCCATGGCAACAAAAATATTAGTACGCTTTTTCTGTACAGTTTGCCATGGTCTGGGTGTTTATAAAAATATAATATGTATTATATCGTTGCTTCTGGTACACATAGTACAAGACTAGAGCTTAGTTTGTGACCAGAGCAATATGTGTAAATTGTCCTACATATTATTATTATTATAATATACTAGTACTCGCTCTGATGCTGTCAACTTCTTTTGCGTAACTTTAACCGTTTACGCAGCGTCGCAACGCAAGCCTTCCCCATTTTTGGGGAAAATTATTCCTTTTGAGCTTCAGAGCATTTAAAATTTGTTTAATAATGCTCCGCTCCTATATTAATCGTATCGTGATGTCTTATAGCCTTCCTCGATAAATATGTTATCCAACACTAAAATAATTTTTCAATACGAACAAGTAGTTCCTGAGATTAGCACGTTCAAACAAACAAACAAACAAACTCAATTATATTAGTATTATAAGCTAGACCGCCTCCGTGGACTAGTAGTTTCGCCTTTGGCGTTGTATCCGGAGGTTGAGTTCAATTGCCACCTATGGCAAAAAAGTATTATCTCGTTTTTCGTTTCGTTTATCATGGTCTGAGTTTATATTAAAATATGATATGTACCTATTAATATCATTGTTTCTGAACACATAGTACAAGTCTAAAGCTTAGTTTGTGACAAGGGCAATATGTTTGTAAAGTCCTATATATATATATATATTATTTTAATGTTTCTTAACAGCATCCTGAAAAGATAAGTACCTACTATTTGACAAGAAATCCATGCAATCCCAGAGATACTACAACTCACTTGGTTACTTGACGGTTTTTGCAACTGTATGGGTGGTGACGAAACCGATCGGTAGGTCTAGCAAAGTTATATAGACCTTCCTCCCTTCTAAAAATAGTTATGCTAGTTGACACATAGCACAAGCCAAGAGCTTAGTTTGTGACCAGAGTTATATGTGTAAATTGTCCTACTTATTATTATTTTTAGTTATATTATATTGGAACTATATAGCTCACTTTAATTTTCTTTATTTACATATTTTAGGGAAATTATAATAAAGTCATTTACATATATACTATACTATATTGCAAACGAGGGTTCGGGAAAATGTGAGTATCTACCATGATTTCTTTGCTGTCGCATTACGAGACTTTAATACACGAGGAACCGCCAATGCTATATTTTTGAAAAACTTATATCACAACATATACCAGTGGCCAAGTTGGTTAGACCTTGGACTTAAAATCACTTAGGTTCCTGGTTCGAATCCCGGTGTGTACCAATGAGTTTTTAATTAAAACATTTATGTACATTTGTTTGACAATT
Organism: Monopis laevigella; assembly: GCA_947458855.1. NCBI lineage: Eukaryota > Metazoa > Arthropoda > Insecta > Lepidoptera > Tineidae > Monopis > Monopis laevigella. Next base: position 15,074,160 of record OX381583.1, on the reverse strand, counting down.
GTCGGTCCCAGTTTGACTATACCAACTTGTGAAACTGTTTATGGCTAGGTTAATTCTATCCAAACATCACGACAAGCTAGACACTTGTTCCGTGTAGACTCATACCATTGGCTACGACGAGGTGGGAATCAAACCCCTCCGCTGGGTACCCTGGGACCGTCTAGGCGGCCTCGGGCGCCTTAAGACACCCGTGATGATATATGTAAATGTATATATATATATATACGTTAGCTACTAACATTATGTTAGGTGTTGCCTCCGAATACCATCAGCGAAATGAGGATGGGTTAATCCCTCCGCTGGTTACCCTGAGGCTGTTTAAACGGTTCTCGGGAGCCAAAAAGGCACCCGTGATGGTGTTTATTTATTTATCATATCACCAGGAAATTTTCATTGCATTATAAAATTTTACACTGGTGTTCATAAAAAAACTTATTGAAGGTTTTGTCCCTTTTACACTTATACATTTTTGTTGCTAAAAAAGAGATAAAACCTTCTATAACTAAAGTGTTCTTTAAGGGCTCTATAAGTTTTTGTAAATAAGGCTGCTAAAAATATAAGAAAATCCTCATAAGGAATTTATAAAAATATGTTTCCCATTGGTAGAACCTAACAATTCTAACGTATTAACGTTAATACTGTAGCGCTACGTTAAAACTCTGAGCCTCTGATTTATGCGTGATGATTTGTCAACGTCAAGTTTCTGACGGGGGATGTAACCACAAGCAAGAGTAATACTACTACATGTAACAAAAACAAGTACTACGTATGAAAAAAGCGATCTCAGCCTAGTGGTTAAGTCATTGCGCAAGTGATAACAAGGTTAAGCAGATGTCAACAAGGCCGGACCTGGGATGGGTGACCGCTTTATACAACGAGGCTACACCATCATAGCTAAAAATATAAGAAAATCCTCATAAGGAATTTATAAAAATATGTTTCCCATTGGTAGAACCTAACAATTCTAACGTATTAACGTTAATACTGTAGCGCTACGTTAAAACTCTGAGCCTCTGATTTATGCGTGATGATTTGTCAACGTCAAGTTTCTGACGGGGGATGTAACCACAAGCAAGAGTAATACTACTACATGTAACAAAAACAAGTACTACGTATGAAAAAAGCGATCTCAGCCTAGTGGTTAAGTCATTGCGCAAGTGATAACAAGGTTAAGCAGATGTCAACAAGGCCGGACCTGGGATGGGTGACCGCTTTATACAACGAGGCTACACCATCATAAATACCCCCAACAAGCTAGCTAATTGTTAAGTGTTGCCCCTGAATACCATCGGCGAAATGAGGACGGGCTAATCCCTCCGCAGGGTACCCTGAGGCCGTTTAAAACGGTTATCGGGAGCATCAAAAAGGCATCCGTGATGTGTAACAAAAACGCTTATGGCTTCATTTTCTATTTTTCGCCAACACGCCAACTCTATCAGTGTAAATAAAAATCACCTGTTCTCTTTTCTATTTCATAAACGGAAAGTAGAACTATAGTACATTGTAATCAAATTAAAACTGTGTTTTGATTTTAAACTTCAAAACGGCTGAACATTTATTGATTTTTTGCGTACAGGTACTACCAGAATTAAAAAAAAAACAGTTATATGTGTACACTAACTATAGAGCTGGCCACTTGTTCGGTGTAGATACAAAAGAATATTGGCTGCGACGAGGGAGAAATAAAACTTCTGGGCCGTTTAAATGGTACACAATTACATTAAAATAAATACAATAGTTATTATTATTATTTAATGCTAGTATGAAATAATTTAATGCAACATAGTAATGCTAAGTATCAACTTCTGAAGATTTGTCTTTCAGGTCCAAATGCATTGGGTTGAACCATAAACTATTTTAATTACAACAGATTAAAACTATACAACAAAAGCTGTCATATGTGCATGACATATGACTACAAGGTATTCACAGGTAGATAATAATATACAAAAAAGAGAAGGGAAATGCCACAGAAGTATTTAAATAGGTAACAAAAAATAAATAACAATAATATCATATAATTACACTACAAGTATATTTAGTATAGAAATAATATATCTATTACAACAATAATATATTTGCCTAGCATTACTTCAGTACCCATACAAATAATAATAATTATAATGATGGATTTGTATAGAAATAGAAAAGAGATTTAAGTAGACTATCTCAACCGAACAAAATCGTATTAGGTGCTTTGTTATGGGTGAACATCTGTTTTCCCTCTAGATTACCTCGCGATATGTGTGCGGTGAATTATATTGACAAACGCTCACAGAAGGCTCTCTCTGATCGGTGTACCTAATTGCGTGTAACGCATGATCGGTCCCCAAAGGACAAAGGTTATTATACTACAGTCCTTGTTAATATTAATATTATTTGATCTTAAATATAATAACAATAACAAATAGGACATTGGACCACACATAACTGGTCACAACTTACAAGCTTAACTCTAGAAACAACTATACTATACATATTATGGTATGGATATATGGATAAATGTTGTATAAAAAACTCACAAACTTTACCTAGTTTTTGTGAGGTTGTAGGGGGTAATCTCTGGATCTACTAAACCGATTTTGAAGATACTTTTAGTGTTTTTTTTTTAGGACAAATTACACATTGCTCTGGTCACAAACTAAGCTCTAGGCTTGTACTATTTGTACCAGAAGCAACGATATAAAATATATTATATTTTATAAACACCCAGACCATGACAAACTGTACAGAAAAAACGTACTATGTTTTTTGCCATGGGTGGGAATCGAACCCACGACTTCCGGATACAAGCCAAAGGCGTAACTACTAGTCTACGGAGGCTGGCTCCGTTGCGTGCGCAGACGTTGACGAGTTGTGCGGGTCAGCTAGTATATAAATATATTATGACTAGCTGACCAGCGCAACTTCGTCTGCGTATATAAGAATAAGAAAGTCAATAGCTATGCTCCTCGGTTGGTTTCTGAGAAGCAGCAGAGTTTTTTATTTGCTGGTACCTTTTTTCTCCAGGGTGTCTCCGAGGGTATCGACTTTACAGTTAGTATTTTCACAAAACCTTAGTTTGGTTACTTACCTTATATTTAAAATAAATATTTAAGCCGTAGATCGGTGAATTTAAGTTGGTCGACTCGTTGGCTCCCTTGTTTAGTAGACAATGATTGGTAGGTCAATGGAATCAGCTAACCACCTAGTCTTACACTATAGTTGGTCATGTAGCGTGTGTTCGGTTCTGTAGTATGTTTCATGATATATATTCCATTGCGTGTTTAATTTCTAAATATGATATGGAGCAAATAAAAAATATTCGTTATTTTGGAAATGAATGGCAGCCTATCCAAACGCATTCTAAATCCTCATTGCTATGTCTTTTTTTTACTATTCATAAATATCTGTAAAGATTTACATGCAATAATTTTGAATTTTGGAATTATACAACGTACTAATATATATATATATATATATATATATATATTATCATCACGGGTGCCTTACGGCGCCCGAGACCGCCTAGACGGCCCCAGGGTACCCAGCGGAGGGGTTTTTAATCCCACCTCGTTGTAGCCGATGGTATGAGTCTACACCGAACAAGTGGCTAGCTCGTCACGATGTTTTGAATCTCAATAACCCATCTATAATCAGTTTCACAAGTTGGTATAGTGAAACCGGGACCGACAGCTTAACGTGCTCTCCGAGGCACTATAGTGGTGTTTTGTTGTACATTTGTTTGAAAAATATGTTCAAACAAATGTACATATTTTTTTAAAATTAAAAACTCATTGGTACACACCGGGATTCGAACCAGTGACTTAACCGTTTTAAGTCCAAGGTCTAACCAACTCGGCCACCACGTATATAACCACATACTAATATTGTTTTACGTTAAGTGGAAATCGAAACTACGACCTTCGGATACTAGGTGAAAGGTGTAATCACTAGACCACGGTTAATTAGATATTAAAAAATAAAAGTACTTTTTGTTGTATACCTAAGTGGCAATTAGAGAAGGTGTGGAGCACGTTTAGTCGCTTTTGGCTTGTATCACAGATGAGATAATAGTACCTTGTAGGTAGTATGCAACCTACCAGAAATAATAATAACATACCGTCGTAGTCTAACACCGGTATTCATGAAAACTTTTTGAGTCCTTGAAGAACACGTTAGTTATGGAAGTTTTGTGCATTTCCAAGCACACTTTATGAAAAATCTACCGTCGCGTAGAGCTAAATTTCGATCTTTTTTTAGAAAATAAGTTTGGAAATCCTATGGTTACCCCCCCAATTACGTACACATTGTACACCTGACTGGAATATTAAGTACTTGTAATTTTTTTTATATGTTATTTTAAGCTATTGAGGTAATTAAATTAAAATAATGGTAAATAAATAATTAAAAAATACAAATAAAATTTAATAATTAATTAAATATTCTATATATTTAGTAATTTATGAATTCTATATATTTTTTATTTATGTATGATTTATAAAAAAAAAAATGCAATTTTATCTTTAACATTTTGATATAAGAATATCCTATTAAATTTTAATACAAGGAATTAATAAAAATAATTTTGGATTATCTAAATAAAAAATCTTGTATAAATGAAATGGAACTAGTCAAATATTCATTGTTAGGCAGACCCTACCACAAAACTACACAATTAATTATACATATATATTTATATATATATAAAATACTTAAATGTTGTATTTTGAAAACTATTCTAATATGAATATCTTCGATACTTAATTAACTTTATTAAAGTCAATATTAAAACAATTAAAACATTAAATTGTATAATCAATTTTAACCTTGAACCAAAGACATATAGTTCGTGTCTATAAATATTTATCTTGACGCCCACAAACACACATATGCCCTTCAAAATATGAAAAATAATAATCTTCTTTTGGTGATGAAGAACACCACTATACCTAGTGCCTCGGAAAGCACGTTAAGCTGTCAGTCCCAGTTTTACTATACGACCTTGTGAAATTGTATATAGATGGGTTATTGAGTATATCCAAACATCGCGACGAACTAACCATTCGGTGTATACCATCGGCTACGACGAGGTGTGATTAAAAACCCCTCCACTACCTCGTACGGGTACCTTGAGGGCGTTTAGCCGGCAAGGTACCGTGATGTATTCTTTTGGAGATGAATAGCAGCCTAATCAAACGCACTCTAAGAGTTCATTGTTAAAACTTTTTTTTTACTCTTTATAAAGATCCTTATATTATCTGTAAAGATTTATATGAAATAATTAACTTGAATATTAAATTTAACTACTCGGTGGGAAAACCTTATTATCGATTATAATTTGAAATTTTATTTAACCCTATTAGATGTTTTTACACTGATATCGCCTAATGAAACATTTAATAAGTTTATAAAACTTTAAAAAAAAAATTACAAGGTAACATTTAAATAAATAAAACTTAAAATAAATACTTATTAAAAATATATGAAAAAGCAAGACCTGCCTAAAGAAAAATATATTTAAAAAATGAAAACAAAATAACAAAAAAAAAAGAAAACCCTAAATAAACCCTACATGTATACTCACAAGTTATAAAAATCGTCCAAATCACTGTCCATGGACGGCATGGTTCCCAATATGCTGGCAGCGTTTCCTCTCTGAATTAAGATACTCAATTTTTGAGCGAAAAAGCTGCCAGCTCTTTTGTCTCCTGAGATGTCAATGAGCTTTGGGGCTATCTCTCTACAAAAATTTGAAATTAACACTGCCTTTGATAAAACCTAGCGTAGGTGCTACTAGTAAAATTATTCATAAAAAAGCCATTAGGTATAGCTAAAAAAACCTAATGAAGTAAGTAATTATAATTGAAAAATAACAAAATGGTTTCTTTCATAATTAAACCTAATTTATGAATATTAATACAAATTTTCCTTTATTAATTTATTGCTTTACTGCCTAAATAAGTCAGAGTACCTACCCAGCGGAAAGGTTTTTATTCCTACCATGTCGTAGCCGATGGTATTCTGAGTCTACATCGAACAAGTGAGACTTGTAACCTCGTCGCGGTCTTAATAAGTCTCATAAACAGTTTCACAAGTTGATATACTGGAACTGTTACCGACGACAGCGCGGCACTTGTGATTTAGTGATGTCAAACAAATTCAACGAAAACCTTTTATATAATGTAGGAGCCTAGGAGACTGTTCCGAATAAAGTACTTAATAATTACCCGGATGATAATCGCATCACTGAAAAGCGTTTCAGAATAGGCCCTTTAATTATATAGGAATTCCTAAGAAATTGAAAGTAAATGATTTCAATTTAATTTATATAGTTTTTAGGTCACGACTTCAAACCCAAAAAAATATGTATATCTATTTGTTTGACAAGATCAATATTTTGCCTCGGAGAGTCCATTTTCTATAAATCATCTTGGATGTTAACACCGGTATTCATAAAACTTATTGAGTCCTTAATGAAGATGGTTTTGTCTCTTTTTTTAGCAAACAAACTTAATATGCGTAAAAGAGCCAAAACCTATTTTAACTAAAGTGTTCTTTAACAACTCAACTAATTTTTATGAATAAGTCTATGCAAATACAATGACGAACTGGCCACTTCTTCTGTGTAGACTCAGAATACGGCTCGGCTACGATGAGGTGGAAACAAAACACCCCGCTGGGTACGAGTCTGTAAGGATCTCGTGATTGTAAAAAATATTGAACACATTAAATTGTCCCCAAGCATGAATATCGAAGGCTTAATACTAAGAGGGTACTGAAATCAAATGGTTTGTCAAGCAATTTACCACATTTTGCGAAAATCCAGGTAGAGTATAGGTAGGTAAACTCTGCCTAGATATATTTTATTCATTAGGCCGCGATTCCGAAAGAGTAGTAACGGTTAAATCGCTCGTCAAAGTCTCAGCGAAGTATATAAGAGAAATAAGTGGCTAAACAAATTCGAATAATAAATAAATAATTAATAAATAATATGTTGGACAATTTACACATATTGCTTTAGTCACAAACTAAGCTCTAGTGAATGAATATCGAAGTGGCGTCGAATTTTAAACAGTTTCACAAGTTGATATAGTGAAACTGGGGCCGACAACTTAACATAGTTTTCGTGGCACTACAGCAGTGTTGTCAAACAAATATAATTATTTATTTTAATTATAAACTGATTGGAACCCAGTTTGAACCCGCGTCCTAAGTATTTTGAAGTCTACGCTCTACTAATATATTAATATTGAAAAGTTTTTATTCAATAGCTTGCTAAACATCAAACTTTGTACTTTTTTGCCGCTCGTACTTTTTGCACCGCATAAAGTAAACGACAACAGTGGTTCTCCTTTCATTATTTTTTAGTTATAAGCCTACAGTTTGCCGAGGTTTGGGTACGTAAAATACGTAAAAAATCCTACATTATATATGTATTATATATACATTACTAGCTGATCCGCGCAACTTCGTCGGTGTATCTTTAATTGTTTACGCAGCGTACGCTCTCAAAAGGAAAAAAAAAATCCCCGTTTTTGCAAAATTTTCATTGTTACTCCTCTTATATTGGTTATAGCGTGATGTTATGTAGCCTATAAGCCTTCCCCGATAAGTGAGCTATCCAACACTTTTTTTTTTTTTTATTCTAACCAGTAGCTCCTTAGATTATCGCTTTCAACCAAACAAACAAATTCTTCGGCTTTATAATTTTAGTAGGTATAGAGTATAGATATGAACACAATAAAGGGGAGAGTTAAAAGGCTTTCCCTGCCTCCCAACCACGCGATGGACCTTGCACCAACACGGAGAATCCATGGATAGCTAATAACTTTTGACAATTCCCTATGCAATTACATAGAAAAAGAACTACAAATAAAATTGCAACTAGTCAAAAAAAAAAAAGAAATTGAACTAGTGGGAATGAGCTTATTTCTTTTGTTTCAGTTGGGTGTTCGGCGACTTCTTGTGCAAGATGTATCAGTTCGTGCATTCGCTGAGCTACACGGCCTCTATATTTATACTCGTAGTAATATGTACAGAAAGATATTTTGCTATTATACATCCTGTAACTTTTAAGCAAATTTTTCATCTACACGATTAAGGGTAAGTGAATACTCGTTATTTATATTAAATAATAATAATAATGATTTATTTTCCGGTATAAACCCATAGTTACATAATATTTAAGACTAAAACAAGTAATAATAAATAAAAATAATTACAGCCCAAACATTTTACATATTATTGCCGCATAACGATACTGCTCCGTCTGTCCAAGTAGCACTTTAACAAACAAAACATTACCAATACGCAACAACAATAATACAACTAGATATATACAAACTATATACAAAACCACTCATTTATGATTGGCTTCCATATAAGTTGACAGCCAGTACTTAAATATAGGACTAGTCAGATCCTCACATAATTAAATTATACTTAGGAGGCCCACGTAAGTATGATTTGAGGCCTTCCTCCCACCGTTGGAGGAAGGCCTCTATAACTTAGCTAAGCGGACTCTTACCACAGCCTATACAGAAGTAAAAACAATCAAGTCACCTAGTCATGTTTCGGTTTTAGTCTCTGGAAAACTACGTTCACCAGTTTCCCACCAGGGTTCAATACTGCATCGATTTCTTGCCAACTCATCATTTCGTAGCATTTGGGGTCGAAACTTCTGGAAACTTGGGAACCGCTTGAGGATTTCTCCGAGACCTCGGAAAAAGAGTGTTCTTGGAATGTGGAGATCCCAAATGCCCATTTAAAACAAAAAATCAGTATTACCATACAAAGAGGCAATGCTGCTAGCGTATTAGGTAGGGTCAATGAGGCAACGGTGACTCGGTCGATAAGAGTGACACATTAAAAAAACGAAACGCACTATTTAGCTATTCTTGTTATACAATTCTAGCGCGTGATTTTCAAACGCGTTCAAACCAATCGGCCGGTCTCTATGCGATTTTTTTGTTTTCGCGCCAACCAAATTATATTTTGAGACGAGTTTTTTCTGTTTATACGTTTGTGAAAAATTGTGATGCCAATTATGTTTACCGATTAGTAGGTATTATGGTACTGTCATTCATTTAATTAATAAATGTAATTCTTATTTGGTTTGATTTCAAAATGGCGTAGTGGTGCACAGTGCAAAATGGCGTATGGTGTGCGTTGCTGTTTTGAAAAAATACACAATGACTTATTTTTTATTATTTGTATTTTTTTAAATTATAAATATACTTATTAGTAATTTTAAATAAATTTAAGACTATTTATATATAAAACTACTTAATGTTGATTTTGTAGAATTTTATGTTAAATTTTGTAAAAAGGGCGGCTTGCATAGCGGCAGTTTTTAAATATATTTATCTAGCAAAATATACTTATCAATTAAAAGAATTATGGCTTTGATTAAGTCTATAAACGAATTTAGAGAGTAAATGCAATTACAAAGTGTCACGGTTCTCAAAGACAGCTTCACCCCTAGTTAAACAAGAACGTTGATCAAAGCATTCTATGAATAAAATTACGTAACAAAGCACATTATTGTAAGTTATGTGACGTGACATTCTACTAATCATATCTCTTGTTAAATAGATTATAGAATAATTTTAATTATCATTTTAGAAACTGGGCGTCAGACTCACATTATTAAAACTAAAAAAAAAATATCATTACATCGTTGATTATAATGAAATTATATAGAATATAATTTATTATAAAGAATTGCCTAACTTCTGAGTAGAGTTAGTTGTTAGAATGTTGGTTAATATCATCAGAAGCTGCCACAATAAATAGCGTGCAAATATTTACAAATTAATCTTATTTTATACAAAAATATATTATAATTCCTACTATTATAATTACAGCATTACCACCAATTGACAATATGTGGGGGTACATATCGTTCTATTTATTTTTATTATTAAAATATTATTTAAGTGAATAGAAACATTTGTCTAACAACCATAATTAGATATAATTAGATTTTGATAACAATTATAATTACTGTGGATTGATAAGGACAAAATATTGAGGCTGGTAAATAGTTAATTTAGAGACTTTGCCTTTTCATTTGTTTATATTAATTGTGTTTTTTATTTTATTTTAGTAATAATTAATTATGATATACTATATTAAAATAGAATAGTTTACAAATAATGTGTGTAATTTTCAAGTTAAGTGAACGATATTTAAAATTTATTTTTAGCCCTATGAAAAAATCTGAGTCACTGTTGCCTCCTTGACCCTACCTACCATAACATGCCTACCAAGTGGTGCCTCATACAGTGTTTTTTTTTCATTACTTAGATATACATAGTTTAGTTTATTTAATTTTTCTAGGTATGTTTATTTTATATTTGTAATGTTTTATCAATAATTAGATTATTAGAATATAATATCGTTTATTAAAAAAGTATATATATAAGTACTAAATCTTAATAACATTTAATGAAGACTTAAATTAAATTTTAGAATTAAATTATTACACTAACTCAAACATTTATATTGCTTGTAGTCCACCAGCTAACCACCTAGTCTTAAACTGGTTGGTTATGTAGTGTGTGTTCGGTTGGGTTGTTTTTTTTTTCTCCCGCAAGGACAATAGTTTAATAGTTTACGATTTGTTTATTTTGTATTATATTCTCAACATTTGTCTGTGGGAGGAATGGCGACCTGGCCAAGTGCACACAGGACCTTATATATACTTTTTTTTTTTTTGACTTTTCATAAATGCCTGTAAAGGTTTACATGAAATAAATATTTTTGACTTTTTTGACTTTGACTTTTTGACTTGACTTGACTTGACTAGTCGACTTGATGCCCATACAAACGTACTTCCAATATTACAACTTGGCTGTTAGTCGAATTTAAATTATTATTTTCATGTTGGTAATTGTACGCTTTTTGTTGTGGCTAATAAATATTTTTGTATTATAATATTAAAAAAGTTTTTTTTCTGATTTCGAAAAAATATATAATATAACCCATGACAGAAAGATTAATAAATACGATTACAGTGATCGACAAAAACATTATTTTAATTCTGCAACAAACAGTATCCAGTATTACCAGGGCAATTCCACTGCTAGCCGATGGATGGGTAATACTTTAGAGGGCTGTGCTGCTCACCGGCCGAGTCGCACTACTATATAATCTGTGAGGCGCACTTTCGTTCAATAGGTACTAACTCACGCGCCGCCGCGTCGCGATATTAATATAACTAAAATAAGGTCTAAAACTAATTGTATCGCATTCGGCTGCTTATATAATAGTAATAAGCATCAGGACCTCACGCTTTTCATAAATAAATCCAAGCCTACCTACCTATAGGTTAGAAAAACCTCATTGTCACAAGAGAGGCGTTTTTTTTTTTTTAAATAACGCACACACAAAGCGAGGTCTACAGGTAGTAAAAACTGTTAATATACACTGGTACACTTGATAAACTAATTATAAGCTATTTTAAGTGATATTATACAGTACTATATTTATATAATTCTAGTGAACCCTAAAAACGTCCCTATGAAAGTACTGTATAATTAACTCACCAAATTAATGTTGGAACTCCGAACTTTGTGCGTTACTATTATATATTTTTGTAACTAACAAATTATTACAAACACACACTCGCGATCTTAGCAATTTATCAAATGGCCTGCGGTACTCTGACCGCGGCCTATTTATGTTAAATTTGAAGTAATACGTTACTTCGACTTGTAAAATGCATTTATTTAAACTACCTGCCTCTTTGCATTTTGCACTTTTGCAAAGGGTAATTTTAAATCCTAAACTATCCGTTCCATTTCGTGGACCGTCGTAAATTTTGTTACATAAAAAGTATCGTTCCGTTACACAAGCCTGGAAAGGCGTTAGGACACCTTCCTAATGTATATGTATACCTCCATGAGTGGTACCAAGATAAAAAAATAATAATAATGAACAATTAAAAAAAAAACAATGGTCCTCCTAAACTATAAAGGTACGCGAAAATAAATACATTAACTAGGAAAGGATATTTAAAAAGACTGTCCACAATGCTTGTGTTATAAATTCAGTTCATGAATGCCATTATCCAGTTATTAAAGAAGAAAATTATTTATTATGCAATGTTTTATTTATATCTATCTATCTAATCCCATCTTGTTTTATTTGTTATTTGCGTTCAAGTTTTGTGAAGGTAAAGGTGAAAAAATACCCAAAATAAACAAGAAATCTGGACAAATAAAGCTCGGGTTCATTTATTGTTAGGTATTAGTTAGGTTCGGCAACAAAGTATAGTTAATACGTTTGAGACATAATGAAGCAAAACTTAATTAAAAAGGAGGATTTATTGTGACATTTCGGCTTACTACAATATGCGAAACGAAATTTTTACCTATAACACTCTCATTTGACAAAATAGGACCTGACAAAAGTAATAATTTGTCACAATTTATTTGCGAAACTTCGTCTGGGTAACTTTAACCGTTTACGCAGCGCACGCAATGGAAGTTCTCAAAAGGAATAAATTTCCCAGTTTACCCAACATGTTTCATTGATGATCCGCTCCTATTCGTAGCGCGATGTTATATACCTATAGCCTTCCTCAATAGGTAAATGGGCTAAAATAATTTTCTAAATCGGTTCAGTAGATACAGAGATTACTCTCTACAACCTCACAAACTTACAAACTTTACCTCTTTATTTACCTCATTAGTTTCGGTTGTGGACATTGGTATTCTTAGAACAAACCGATTTCAGTCGGTTTATTAGCGGAATGTTAATCGTAGTTTAAATTAAGACTGAATAATTTTAGGGCTGAAATGTGGCTGAAATACCTTTTCTTTTATTCGTTTGCTTCTGAAAAAAAATAAGACAGAAATCGTGGAATTTCGGTATATTCCTTCTTTGAATGAAACCTCAAGTTAGTTTATAATTGGAATTTCACGGAATGTAAAGTATCGAATATTACAAAAAAACTATTATGTATTACATACTATAATAAGTAAGTACTTACTTAGGTACTTGTGCTTTAAAATGTAAAAGCTGAACTCGGTTATTATTTTTTCACAATAATTTTCTAATTTATATTATTTATAAAATAAATTTATTATTTACTTAGAAAAAGTAATAAATAAAATATACCTATGTAAATATTATATTTATATAGGTATAAACGTTTTAAAATATACCAATAAGTCTAAAATTATACCCTTAAGGGTTTAATATAAGTTGTTTTTAGGTATAACTTAAGTTGGTGTTTTAAATTATTGGCAACGTTGGCAGCAGGGCAAGCCACGGTAAACATATTTACTTTAGTACTTCAAATAGTTCATTTTTAATTAAAAAAATATAAGCAATCGAAGTTGGGTTATAGAATAAATACGAAAAATACGAAATCCAAAACAAAATCAAAAATTTATTTTTGATAACATAAATTTTATTTTTGTTACACCAAATAAATTTACCTAATATTCTTTTACAATCTACATACCTAATAATAAAAATACTGTTTCAATTTGAATAAAGTTAGACATAAATTATGCCCACAGATAAAAGAAAGGCAATATTGCAGTAAGTTCGGCTCGCAAGAATTGATGTACCTGAGGCTCTACCATGGGTTTGTTCATTGTAGCAACGTAACGTAGTAGTAGTAGTAGCGGGGCATTCGACCCCTCTGGGGCCGAGGGTCGACGTGGGGAAACCCCTGTTGCCGAGGCATGGAACAGTGGAGGCACTGGCGCGCTGCAGGCGACAGTGCGTCAGGAAGAGGGGCAACGTAACGTATTTGTATACATATACGTGAGCGAAAACCAATTGGGCCGCTTTATTTTTGGTAACACGATTGAATAAAGCGATCCTATTGGTTGTTGGTCACGTATACGTATACAAATACGTTACGTTGCTACAATGGGCAAACCCATGGTAGAGCCTCTGCCATCGAGAACTTGTGCGTAACGAGTAGGATTATACGAAAAGCTTTACGAGCAACTAATAAAATACTTCTTTGTAAACACTTTTCATAATCTGTTTAGCTTTTCCTAAGACCGCTTTATGGCTTACCTACGTTATACTCAACGTTATTATAAAAAAAAAACTTTTCCTAATTTTCCTATATTAAAGTGTAGCTCCTCTACAAAGTTTTCATATTCGGGATTCGGGAAATTAAAAATAATTAAAATTCAGCCAAGCCGGCTTTTTTTTCATGAAAAACTTTTATGAAATTATTAGATCATTTTAATTAATTTACCTGCCTCTATTCTTAGGGATATTTTTTTATTTAGGTTATACGCTTGGCCACCCATATATATTGTATAGGGCGAGTTGTTAATTGTATATATTATTCAATATATATAGTATAAAAGTTTCCTTCGAAAAAAAACATAAAAATTATTTCCAACTAACTGTGAAACAGATACTTAAGATTATAAAGTGAGGTGTATTTCTTATTACACTACTTATATTATATAAAAGATAAAATAAAAATGTATATACTAACAAAAGATATTTAAAACTGCTGAAACTTAGCCGTACTGAAACGTAGCGAAATCGGAAAATATAATATTTATAATATATCTATAGTCTGCTTGGTATATAAAAAAATAACACGTGTTATCGGGAATTATTAAATAATAATAAATATTCTGCCAAGAAAATTTATTATATTTGACATAGTGACCAAGCTTTTCGGTTTATTTATGCAAAATAGGCCGCTAGAGCCTTGTTAATCCGCTGGGACGATTTGTCAGTAAAATAATGAATAATATTTTGGAGAGATATGTTAAGTTCAGTTTATTTAAGATGACAAGTAGTATTTTAATTTGGATATAGGTGGGGATGATAGATAAGTACAGTGGAAGGAAATACCATCTTGCGTACACTGCAAACCCTACTTACAATCGCGAATACTAATTAAGGCATTAAGTCTGCCCTTTTGTAATAAATAAAGGCCGCTAGAGCCTTGTTAAACCGCTGGGACGATTTGTAAGTAAAATAATTAATAATATTTTGGAGAGATATGTTAGGTTCGGTTTATTTTAGATGACAAGTAGTATTTAAATTTGGATATAGGTGGGGATGATAGATAAGTACAGTGGAAGGAAATACCATCTCGCGTACACTGCAAACCCTACTTACAATCGCGAATACTACATTAAGGCATTAAGTCCGCCCTTTTGTAATAAATAAAGTGTTTGTTTAATACATTGTTATTTAACTTAACTCATTGGCCGCTCTCACTATAGATTTGTAAGTAAAATAATTAATAATATTTTGGAGAGATATGTTAGGTTCGGTTTATTTTAGATGACAAGTAATATTTAAATTTGGATATAGGTGTGGATGATAGATAAGTACAGTGGAAGGAAATACAATCTCGCGTACACTGCAAACCCTACTTACAATCGCGAATACTACATTAAGGCATTAAGTCCGCCCTTTTGTAATAAATAAAGTGTTTGTTTAATACATTGTTATTTAACTTAACTCATTGGCCGCTCTCACTATAGCCTTCTAATCCATTATGTATGTATTAACTTTCTCGAAAATTATGTTTTTACCCCCTTAGACTTCGTTATTTTAATCCCTAAATATCTACAATACAAAACATAGCTACTGTCCTAATTTTATATCCAATTCCCAGTTTATTTTGTGGAGGTTCAAGCCCTAGTCTTAAATGGCATTTTGTTACTTATATTTTCTTTGTTTAATTTTAAGTTTTATAAGAAAATAAATTATTATTATTGTTGTTTATATTATTATTAACTTTAGTAGTTTTGACTGGACGATGATGAAAAAGAGTGTCAGTCAGTCAGGACAAGCAATACCACTTTTGGTTGTTAAATTGTATTATTTTAGTTTTATAATGTCTTCTTTAGTTTATAAATAAAATTGAATTATAAAACATTGCTCCGAAACTTGTAATCATGAAATCTTCAGTTACCTAAGTATTTACTCTGTCTAAATTCTAAATTAGATAAGACCTTTTTCGCTTTAATTACAATAAATTAACAATGTTTCCGCGATTTCGGTTGTTTTAAGACAAAGTCGTTTATTCTGCGCCACTAAGTTTCAATGAAATTTATTTATCGTGTTTAAAATATTATTAAGATAGAATAAATAATCTGACTTTAAAAGGTATTGAATTAGTTCCTTAAACAATGTATTTATAAATAACTTTAGCATGTTCTCTTTCGAAGTTATATTCACAAAATAATGTACCTATAACTAGGGGGGTGTTTAGGATCAATCTTGCCCGGCCACTTAATAGGTACATATAGGCATACATTTTTTTTCATTATAGACAATAAGTGATAGAATTTATATGTGACTTAAGGTAAATAAACTACCTTTAAGAGACGTTAAATGTTTATTATCAGAGAAATATAAAAAAGCTGAAGTATTATTTTTTATGAAAGAAGAGAAAGAAAGAAATACTTTATCTGTCGCACAGCAACATAACAACAACAAAGCACATATCACATAAAAATAAATTAAAAAGAATAAAAATTAAATACACTAAAAAATAATTAATGAACAGCATTACCTAATTCACTGAGACGAACACACACGGAAGCTAATTTTGTATGGAGAACGCGGCGTTCGTGATTACGAATGCAGTGCTCCAGGCACAGATTAAATAGAGTACTACGTATCCAGGTAATACTGTTTTATAAACTACAATTTTGTTGCGTGGCGACAAACAGGGATTCAGCTCGGCACAAGCTACAGTTTTTAGGCGCTGATTTTCAGCTGATGCCCTTCTAGGACAAGAGATACGGCAGGCGCTATCCATTACCGTAGCTCGTACGTAGGTACATATATATATTAAGAGATTCATGTTAATTTGTACATATTTAGTGGTAAGCATACCTACAAGATCTATACAAACAACTTTGACCGCTCTCACTATACCTTCTAAACGATGCGATTACGAAATGGCGGCGACAGAGACGAATTGCATTAAGAGTAAATTTTAATATCCTCGCTGCCTAATCGCCAATTCAAACACCTGTTTTGTAGCCGTACCCTGGAAGGAATCGATTCAGAAGTGTCTGGAAAATCGGTAAACCCTCAGACTAAAACTGAAACATGACTTTTGGCGTTTTGCATATGTATGGGTGACTTACTTACTACTTAACGAAGCTATAAAGACGTGAAAATTAAAAAAAAATATATAATAAATGTACATTTGTTTGACAATACCACTATAGTGCCTCGGAGAATATGTAATGTATAATTTTAATAAATGTTTTTGTTCTATAAGTTATTTCACAGTAAATTTTAAGTAGTTTTTACGTGACAGAGTAACAAACATTTTATCCTTACAAACTTTTGCATTTTTAATATAACATACATACGGGTGCCTTACGGCGCCCGAGACCGCCTAGACGGCCCCAGCGTACCCAGCGGAGGGGTTTTATTCCTACCTCGACGTAGGAGTTTTTTTATGAGTCTACACTGATTGTATGAGTCTACACCGAACAAGTGGCTAGCTCGTCGCGATGTTTTGAATAGATTCAATAACCCATCTATAAACAGTTTCACAAGTTGGTATAGTGAAACCGGGACCGACAGCTTAACGTGCTCTCCGAGGCACATCATAGTGGTGTTGTCAAACAAATGTACATAATGTTTTTAATTAAAAACTCATTGGTACACACCGGGATTCGAACCAGGGACCAGGGACCAGGGAAGTGTTTTTAAGTCTAAGGTCTAACCAACTCGGCCACTACGTATATAAATACATACGTTTATAATATAAGTAGGTAGAATAGTAGGACTAGCAAGGTTGTTGGAGTTAATAATATTGAATTTAATTTCTGAAATGTTTGTGGGCTTTGCCTATCCTTTTCTTTTTTTTTGCCGCGCTTAGATGTGTCAAAATAGTAGTAAAAATGGTGGTGTAAAATTAACCTTGGAATTTCAATAAAAAAATACTAAAATAAATGCTAACTTGGGGGCGAGTGGAAGAAAAATATTTTGGATTAAAACTGATTGATTTTGTAGATAAATCTGGGAATAAATCATGTCTTAAGAAAAGTTAATTGAAGTTCAATTTGAAATTAAGAATAATTTAGTGAAATCACAAGTTAACTTTAAGAAATGTCCCAAACAAAGATTAACAAGAGGGTATTTAGAAACCAAAATTGAGGATACAAAAGAATTTTGGACAAAATTCAAAAATTCTCATTATGAGATAGTTAAATTGGCCAACAAACAGGACAAATTAACATTGCCTTATTTTGCTGGGGATCTTTACTCAGAAGTTGAAGAGTTATTTACAAATTTAAAGGGAGACATGGCTGACCTTTTATTAATAGACAAATCAACACCAAAAGTGGCATCTAGTTTACCAAGTGTTAATAATGAAGTAAAGTTGCCAAAAATTAGCATTCCTCAATTTTCTGGAAACTATCATGAGTGGGCCACATTTAAAGACATTTATGTATCTATGATCCATAATAACAATGGACTTAGTTTAGTGCAAAAGTTACACTATTTAAAAGGTTGTATATCAGGAAAAGCGGAGCAACTTCTTAAACACATATCTATCACAGAGGACAACTATTTAATAGCATGGGAGGTTAGCGCCTACAGGCGATTTGACAACAGAAAACTTATAATCAATGCTATTTTGCAGCGGCTTTTAAATCAAAAGAAATTAACAACAGCTACTGCAAAAGGAATAAGAGAGCTGTTTGATACTACTTTAGAATGCCTAAATAAATTAAAAAATCTATCAATTGATATTTCATCGTGGGATGTGTTGATAATACATATCATTGTGAATAAACTGGACACCGATACCCACCGGATCTGGGAAGAAGAAAGTTTATCAAATGCTGACCTTCCATCAATGGAGATGTTTAAAAACTATTTAGAAAAACGGTTTAGAGTTCTTGAGTTAATGAGTTCTGATGGAAAAGAAAAAGCAACCACAACAATAAAAATAAATTCCTTCCATTTGTCCGATGAAAATCAATGTGAGTTTTGTGAGGAAAGTCGTCCATTATTTAAGTGACATTTGCTAAGCTCAAGGAGAGATGTCAGTTTGTAACAGACCATAAACTGTGTTATAACTGTCTGACACCAAATCATCCCGTCGTCGCAAGAGTCGGTGGACATGCCAACGCTGCCACAGAAAACATCATACACTGTTACATACCAGCAGGGAGCCTAAAGCGAGTACACCTACTACCAGTGCATTAGAAACGACTGTACCTACCATTCTGCCACATTATGCAACCAAGAGTGAGATAGCACTCATGGCCACTGCATTGGTTTTGGTAGGAACTCATAGAAAATGACACCTACTCAGGGCCTTAATCGATCCCTGCTCTTAGGAAAGTTTTGTAAGTGAGTCCGCAGTACAAAGGTTACAATTAAACAGACAAGCAATCAATGGTCATGTATTTGGAGTTGGCCAAATGAAGACACCAATTAAATACGCGGCGGAGGTTCAAATCTCATCTAGACTTAATCCTGAGTACGCATTAAATATTACTGCATATGTTGTGCTTTACTTTAATCTTTATTGCTTTCATACAACTATTGTTTACAAATATACTTTAGTAAAAATACCCTAATATGAATCATGAGACGGGCGCGGGGAGCCCTTATCTCTTTATCCAACTAGCTACCCCTATCCTAACGACGCGTGGCATCTATCAGGTAGGGTACTGTCTTAGAGCAGACTACGGGGCAATCTTACTCGAAGACGTCTAGCGAAAGACTGATAATTAACGCGTCTAGTCATCTCTATCCCCCCTTACGGGAGACGGGAAATTGTTACGAGGTCGTGACCTCCTTCAATAACAGCTGTTCGCTACCCGTGACTACGGATAGGTCTTTGCGTGACCTTTTTACTGGTCGACGGATTCAAGGGGCTCGGTGGAGATTCTGTGATGCTGGTCCTTCACGTGAAGCAATCGTGATAGCCGTCCGAGTCGCTTTCCCTTCCCGAACTGCTATCAAGTGCTATCACTCTCGCTCGTGAGAGGTACCAGGGGCCCAATTCCCGTAGATCAATAGTCGATCACTTGCATCGTCATTGCCTCGTAAACGCTTATTTTTACACCTTTTTAATTCCTGTAACCACTCGCGCTTCACCCGCCTGCTATTGGCACGCGGTTGGTCGGCGGGGCAGCTATTCGATATGTTTATGTCACATTCATTGCGGAAACGCGGAGATCTAGCTTAACTTTTGGAATGCTTTTACATTTTGACGTTTAGTTCACTCGCCGCAGGATATTTGGCGATTGAACAACGGTACCTTTTTATCAACAGTTGCAGCATCGTTACCAGTGAATTAGAAGGAAAATAGATTAAAAATATATTTAATAATGAGTGTTTATTTAAATAAGTAACATTGTCGACATTTTAGGCATATTTTACAAGCCTCAAACTCATTCAATGCGTCAATATGAACCAATATTGATATTTGCAGTGAAAAAGAACTCTTCTCTTTGTGTTAAATCGCTAACGATGACGAAGGCGAAAAATAGGCAAACATATGAGTTTTAAAGATCGACGACATCGACGTTTGTTTGGTGTAGACTCATATCATCGGCTACGACGTGGTGTTATAAAAACCGCTGGGTACCCTGGGGCCGTCTAGGCGGTCTCGGGCGCCGTAAGGCACCCATGATATGTGTGAGTTAACGCCTTTCAAGCATTAGCCTACTCTCTCACTTAATAGTGGTCATCATATTGTGATAATTATGTGTATAAGTATAGATTGGGCCAGTTAAAAGGACATAGTGAACTCTTTTACTGTTAACAATTTACTGGACAAGTGGATTTTTACTAACAAACAGTGATGATAAGTAATTATAAGTTAAGAGTGACTTTCAAACCAAAACATTTTGTACATATTTTAAAGTTGCAAACATATTTAATTATAAAAGAATATTTGTTGTATCAACAATAAACATAATGATATATCTTTCATTTTCTATCATCACACTCCCTTAGCTCCTCCTAGATCAAAAGTTACTTGTACCAAAATAAAAATCACACAGTGTATTGTTAATAAATATTTCACCCATTCCTATATGTGGTGTAGTCATTATGAGTGCACTGCATGAAGCTAACCATACACTTCCTATATATTTGACTAACCACACATTGATAACTTATTTGGTACCTACTATTATTGTAGACATTTTTCACTAGACAATAGATGAGGAAAAAAACCTACATCCTTTAATAACCTCTGAACTGTATGATGCATACTTTTTTAATTACCTATTAACATATTTTTACAACCCCGGGGAAAAAACATTAATACAGGAGCTCTCTGGCACACTGAAACCAAATCTGCATTCTTGCGTAGCCTCTGACCTAGTGTATGGGGCATAATTTTGTTAAAATATTTAAAAAAAATTGTAAGACAGGATAAAATAAAATAAAACCTAGGTACATCCTTGAATAACCTCTGAGCCAGTGTATGGTGCATACTTTTTTAATTACTTAACATAATATCATAGCCCGGGGAAAACAACATGAATACAGGAGCTCTCTGGCACACTGGAACCAAGTCTTTTCTTGCATAGCCTCTGACCTAGTGTACGGGGCATACTTTTATTAAATCTATTAAAATAATACTACAAGACAGGATAAAAAATATCTACTATACCAGAAGTGCTCTCAGACACTGGAATTTCACCTTTTACATACAAAGTTTAATTAATGGATAACATTATTGGTTTATAATATGATTTGTTATTTATTCAAAATCTTTTTTTTAAATCACAATTAAAGTTATAAATAAAAATATTTATATAAGGTGACATTGCAGTATCTTTGAGTCCTTAATAAAATTGGAAACCAAAAACCCTATAGGTAGAGTATTTTTATTTAGAAATATGAACAGCTTTCAGAAACCACCTTTGTTGAAGCAAGAAAAAAACTTGAAATAATTTATTCAGTACCTACTGGACTGAAATGTATGGAACTGCCAGATTATTTTTGCTGAGCTACTTAGCTTACATAGCTAGAGCACAAGTAAAAATAGCACATGAAAGTAGCATATGTTTTTGTTACATATTGTGATATGTAAATAATAAATAAAAACAGGCTCTCGAGAAGTTTTTTTTTAAATTACCTCAGGGTACTCAGCATAATATGTAATTCTAAAAATATCAATATGCTAAATATAGTTATTTAGGTGCTTCATAAATAGATAGGATAGTTTATAATGTACCTACTCGGTACATTACATAAATAAAATATGAATAATTTAATATATAATTTAATTAACAATATTATTTAATGGTACAGGTATATACACAATATTAAGTTATTAATTTTATTATAACAAAATGTAATGTCCAGTATTCTTTTATGAAATTTAAGATGTCTATATCTATTCCATGCTAACAAAGTGGACTATTTTTATTGTTGTATTGATGTACTTATTATATCCATTTAACATTGGTAGTTTTTAAAGAGGTGGGTAAATGAAACAGTGGATAGAATAGTCTTGACTCTACACTGTTTGATGTGTTGAGTTTTTAGTCTGGTTTATTAAAACATTTTTGCAACTAGAGCAAAGTTATTCTCACTGAGCAATCATGATCTCACTATTTTATTTATTAAATATTGCTTTTGATATAGTTATTATTTTTGGCATCATGTTGTGTTCCTTTAGAATGTTTTTAATCTGCATCTTTAGATCAACAAGTCCTTTGAATTTAGTTCAATATGTCCTTTTTTCTTTAAGTACCGAGATTAGTGTACCAAGATGTCTAATCTATAAGTGGGAATAATTTTATAGCCTGTGTGACCTGCGTCGTGTATAAACTAGCTAAACATGCTTTTCTGACCATGTTAGCTTAGTTAGGTTCACTTATTCAGAATCCATGTTAAATTTATAGGGTTTCTGTAAAGCAAATAGACATATTATATAACTATAAATATTATAAAATAGCTTGTCACTATTAAATAAAGAATAAGACACCCACATGAACCTTAAAAGTTTATCTTTTTGTGCTAAAAATATCCACAAATTTTATGGTTATATATTATATATTTTTGAAGCTATAGGTCACTTAAATACGAACTAATAACTCAAGAAACATGATAATTCTTCTAAAACGGAAATAATAATGATAATAACAATCAATTTCATTTAGAAATAAAAAATATCCCTTATTTTGGCTTTAGTTAGTTTTAAACAGTTGTCGATTTTTTTTTTAAATGGCATTGGAGAAAAGTTTCTAAACAATATTTATACATAAAAACAAATTATTAAGCCTAAATTGTATTCGGGAAAGTACAAGCAATGTCCTTATATATAATTATTTTATTAAAACATCATTTATTTAGAAATAAACCATGATATAACGTTTAAAAGTTTTTAGGGAAAGTTTTCGAACCGTTATTAACCCGAAAAAACGAGTACTATGCGTTGACGACGCGAGTGCGCTTGAGCTACGAGGGATTTTAAATGGACGAACATATCGCACGCTTATTCCAATACTGACACTTTCCAAAATTTTGCGAAATCTACTTTTTAATGCCATCTATTGTAAAACGTGGAAACTAATGTAAGCGCGCCAACTCTATTACTCTCGTTCTAAAAATTACCGCTAGATGGCGGGTGTCCATTTTGACACTATACAAAATTCTTCCCCCCTGCGCAGTGCCACACTGACTCTTATCGAAAGCGTACGTGACTTCAGTAACAAAACGTTCGTTTTTGCAGCGCAAAAGTGGCATTTTAGTGATTGGGCCAATTTACCAGTCATAATATTGGTAAGTTTAGTTTATATTAATGGAAAAAGTGACATGTTTTGTTTAGATACATTTTAGTTCTCAGGTTACCGCATATGTAGTCAATTGCTTGACGCCATAGTGACACTTTTAGCTTAGTGTCAATTTGGCCTTTATAATAATGAGTAATTAAGGGTTGGCCGTTAGGTCATCTCGTTATTTTTCATTTAATGTCATTTTTGCTGTAATTTTTTAATGAGAAAACACAAATTAAACGCAAAATGTCGTTGTAGGTTAGACTATAAAGTAATTGTTGAACGCATTGAGTGTATATTATTATCGGAAACTAAAACAATAACATACCATAATGGTACATACGACAGGCTATTGTATAACTTTTGTCAAAATTATGTATTTAAAGTCGAACTTTCTTGAAATAAATTAAATCTTTTAATTTCTTACCTTATTGCCGAATATACTATAGCATTTATTACTCAATTACTTATAACCCTCGCCCTCGCATCATGGGTATATGAATAACCTATGAGTTTAATTATTTTTGTCAAAATAACATAATGCCTATATAAATACGGGTAATGTAACTGGCTATTTATGAAATAATTTTTGAAATAAACTATTGGTTTTAATATTTAACCGGTATATTTACTTTGTATTAATGAACACACTATGCGGTGTATCCGTTCGTTTGTTAATTTTGATTTTAATATTGTTTTAGTGTATGATAAACAATGCGGCGACGAGACAAGATACTGAACCTTGTACGTGGAAATAAAGAAAATGTATCGTCTGATCACGGAATTTTAATTTCGTGTGAAAATCTATCACTATGTAATAACGTTGCTCTACAAATTCCATTACAGCCACAGATCACAAAAGATATCATAACGATATCAAATAGTTCTAACAGTCCACAAAATCAATTACTTCCACAGAACAGAGATGGCAGTAATCCGATATCATACAGGTCTAGGAGTCCACATGAGAAATTACAGCCACAGAACAGAGATGATATCAATCCGAAATCGCGTAGTTCTAGCTGTTCGTCTACTTCGAGCAGCTCATCCTCCTCTAGCAGCTCATCTTCTTCTAGCAATAGTTCCAATGTATCAGATACACTAAAGTCTAAACAATCGAAATCTTATGCACAACCCCATAATATTGAATTAATCGAATCACTACCAAGCACGTCTAATTTTCAAAGAACGCTCGCAATTACATCAGAACTACCCCAGACTGAATCTTTGAGTTCTTCTCCCTCCAGACCTAGATCTAAAGCATCGTTAAGAACAGGTGATTTTTCTCCCGATGATAATGACAGTGATTATAACCCGCCTCATGCAGAAGCATCAAGCGAAAGCTCTAATAGTGAACCAGAAAATATTCCATCCCCAGAAGTTTCCCCACCTAAGAAAAAACGAAAAGGTGTGGTGAAATCCAAGAAAAAAATTGCTAAAGAACTACGTAATTTAGGAAAAACATACATTTCATTATCAAAAAGTAAGAAAGTTGTTCCCGAAAGACGCATGGGTGCTCCTTGTGCAGAACGTTGTCGTTTAAAGTGTTTGCAAAAAATTAATGAATATGAACGAAAAATAATTTTTGATCAATATTGGACAATGGGTTGTATCACTCGACAGCGGGATTTTATAAATAAGCATTTAACTATTATTCAACCAAAGTACAGTTACAAAAGAGAAAACAGCAATCGCAAACCAAAGCATGGTTTCCATTTAACAGTGAAAGAAATCAAAGTAAGGGTATGTAAAATATTTTTTAAAAACACCCTCGGAATTAATGATAGACCGATTAGAACTGTCTTAGAGAAGATGAGTGATAGCGGTGTGGTAGAGTCAGAAAAGAGAGGTAAACATGGAAACCAAATCAAAGTTCTTGATGGAGTAGTACAAGGGATTAGATATCATATTGATTCAATACCTCGTATAGAGAGCCATTATTTAAGAAAACAGACAAGTCGGGACTATATTGACGGAGGAAAGAACTTGATGGATTTGTATAGACTACAAAGATTTGTGTGAAAAAGAAGGAAGACCAGCTGGTGCAGTCCATACATATAGGAAAATATTTAATCGGGACTACAATATAAGTTTTTTTATACCAAAAAAGGATATGTGTGAGTTTTGTGCTGCTTATGAAAATATGGAACCAGCTGACAAAGAAGAAAATCTGCTGAAGTATCTAGAGCATCATTCAGAAAAATACTATAGTCGAGTTGAAAAATATGAAGATAAGCATAAGGCTCAAGAAAATTACATTGTTGCTTGTTATGACTTGCAAGCAGTATTACCTCTTCCATTATGTAAGACTTCTGCTTTTTATTATAGATCTAAATTAAATGTTTGCAATTTTACCATCTGTGAACTGACAAGAGACACTTGTTATTGTTATGTTTGGAGTGAGATTGATAGTTTAAGAGGAGCTAATGAAATTGGTTCCTGTGTCATAGATTTTATAAAGGAAAAAGCACAAGCTGTTGATGACCCTAATTTGGAAATTGTGTTCTAATCAGACAATTGCTGTGGTCAGCAGAAAAATCAATTCATGTTTGGTATGTACATGTATGCTCTAGCTAATTTCAAGATCAAATCTATTACACATAAATTTTTAATAACGGGTCACACCCAAAATGAGAATGATAACGTACACTCCGTAATAGAAAAACAAGTAAAGAAGTTTTTAAAAAGCTCCCCTATTTATGTTCCTGAACAATATATTACTCTTATCAAATCAGCTAAAAAACAAGGCAATTCATACAATGTCAAAGGAATGCTGTATTCAGATTTTTACAATTTAAAAGATTTGGCACAAAAATGTGGCACCAAATTCAACAAAAACACTGTTGGGGACACAGTAAGAATTAGTGACATTAAAGTTATAAAATTTGTAAAAGAAGAAGCGGGAGACATCAGGATCTTTTACAAAAATACTTTTACAGACGACCGTTTTTTTGAAATAGAACAAGGTAGAGAATCTCGTACTAGACGCACAGTAAGCCGTGTAAGTTTTCCCTTAAAACAGCTTAATGATGCAAAACTAGAATTATCAGCAAGAAAGAAAAATGACTTAAAGTCTTTAATTGACAGCAATTTAATTCCACGATATTATGCAGAATCATTTTACAATGGTATTTTATAATTCCTGAATAATTTATAAGTTTTCATTGTCGTCGTTTTTACTTTTTATTTAATTGTAATATCTTTATTTTCTTGTTTCCAAAGCATTGTCAAGCATTATTTTAATTTTAAAAAATGTTTCGCTAGTAATTTACCCATGTTTAATTAATATTTACCTATGTTTAATTAATATTTACTTATGTTTAAATAATATTTACTTATGTTTAATTAATAATGATTAAAAGTTATTATTAACGTGCTACTTAGATTAATGAGATATGAGAGAGAATATATTAATATTTCTTATTAATTATTACAAAATGTGTGGTACGGCGCTGGTTCCTATCTAAAAAAGACTAAATTGAAAAGATTATTAACAATATTGCCTAAAAGAGATTATTATCTAATATTTTTGCAAAGAGTTGTAATTTCCAGAAAAGGTTAATTTTGAACTTTATTTTGTTTGATAACCACTTTCTTTTCTAGGTTATGTTATTGATGGTGTTAATTTTGAATGTTATTTTTTGTTTCATAGCTGTTTTTTTTCTAGATATTTAATAAATAATACCAATAATATAAGACTACCAATACTAATAATAAGAATCTTGAAGTTTTATTATATAGCAGTTAGTATCCTTTTTTTTTCAGTATGCTAATTAATACATTTGTGTATTTAATAAATGAAACAATAATTTCAAACCTTTTTATTTTTATTATTTCTATTGAAATAAACATATAAAATGTCACTAAAACAAAAAAAAAAAATCCATGAAAGGAAAAATGACACTTTAAAATATTATATATATATATACATATAAAACATGACCAATACATTATTTTTTCTTTCTCAAGTTCAAGATGCAACATTTATCCACAATTTTGATATCAAAGAATAGTGAAATTGTGTATGAATTGTAAGATATTATTCTTAATCCTATGCGTTAAACTGTTTTTTGACTCTACTGTAAATTTGTATTTTTCGGATAGTGTCAGTAATGGTTTAAGCGTGCGATATGTTATTTAGGCAGCACCGCAATACAAACGCATCGTCTTGTACTTGCATCGTCATTTTTTTGTTAATTACGGGAATTGGGGCCCAGGTCGCGCGCATATCGTCGTTTGGCATCCGGTGGTCTCGCATGCATAGGCGTCAGGTCCACAACAAAACGCGCCCGTCTCATGATTCATATTAGGGTATTTTTACTAAGGTAAAGTTTGTGAGGTTGTAGGGGGTAATCTCTGGATCCATTACACCGATTTTGAAAATTATTTTAGTGTTGGATAACCCATTTATCGAGCAAGCTATAACATCACGCACGGCCAATAGGAGCGGAGCATCAAAAATGTTGGGAAAACGAGAAAAAATTGTTCCTTTTGGGAGCTTCCGTTGCGTGTGCTGCGTAAACGGTTAAAGTTACGCAGACCAATTTGCGCGGGTCAGCAAGTATGAAATAAATCTCTGAATATAGATAAATGTTCAATTATGACTTTTTCTCGATCCCAAAGTCGTATCGGTTACTCTTATATGCTTGATGGAGCCCAGCTTACGCGCATTGTGGATACGGTCCGGGATCTCGGAGTTCTGTTCAGCAGTGATCTAACATTCCACACTCATATAATCAAAATGTGTGCAAGAGCTAGAAGGAACTTAGGATGGGTAATGCGGCAAACACGAGACTTTTCTGATCCTGGAACCCTGGTAGTGTTGTACAACTCATATGTCCGGAGCATATTGGAGTTCAACTCCATTTTATGGAATCCGAGTGAATGTACATACACCCTTATGGTAGAAAAGGTGCAGAAAATGTTCTTAAGATGTTTGTATAAGAAGACTTATGGGTACTATCCGTTTATGTATCCTACTTTATTTCTATTGGGTATGCTCAATTTCAATTCGTTAGCAGTTCGTCGTAATAGGGCTTTAGTATTGTATATTTTAGATATATTAAGGGGAAAAAGTTGCATACCTACTATATTACAACAATTATCGCTGTTTGTACCAGATAGGTACCTGCGCGCGCGCGGCCATACACTGTTTGCTGAGGTGAGGGCTCGCACAAATCTCTTACAAAGTGCACCAATTCCCCGCGCAATCAGTTTTCTGAATAAAATCGTGCAGAACTGTAATGAGTTTGATATATTTGCTTCATCTGAGACGGAGACCAAAAGAGTTGTTCTGAGGTACTTGGAGCCATTATAATTTAAAGAATTGTATTAGTTACATAATTCTGTAATGTACAATTTTTCTATTAAATAAATAAATAAATAAATAAATCTGAAACAAATCGATTATATCGAAAACTTTTTTAATGGAAGCACATGTCGCAAAAGAAAGAAAAATTGTTTACTTGTCCATAGAAATTGCTTATTTTAACATTAGTATTTGTATAGAGAAACCAATTTGATTTTTAATCAAAGTACAACCTTTCAATGTCACTACGTCAAAGCAAAACAGCGAGCCGGCGATTTAGCGATTTAGCCGGCAGGGTGGGAGCGATAAATATTATTAAACAACAATATATTGATCGACCTAATTCATGGACTTTGTAAGACTACTATCAGGGGCCTATTTCATAAACGTGACAATTGTAATTTACCATGACAATTTATAATACATTGCTTGGTTTAGTTAGTTGTAAGTAAAAAATTCCAACTAAACTGAGCAATGTATTATGAATTGTCATGGTAAATTACAATTGTCACGTTTATGAAATAGGCCCCAGATAGATACAAAGTCACTTGACGTGCAACAGTAAACAAAAATACATACTCAATAAATAGATTTAAAGGTTGACTAGTGAATCTAATACTCGGCATAAAAAATATACTATCCGTAATATTCTTTTGTCTTTTACGATACAAACATATGGATATGCTGGTGTAAAATAGCAGATGGACCATGGGCAATGGATGAGTATAGTGGTGTTGTCAAAAAAATCAGTATTTTTTTAAAGTTCTAACCAATTCGGTATAGCTTCATACATTAAAAAGACAAATGTGTGTGCTAAATAACACTCAACTAAATTGTAGAAAAGCATTCCAAGAAAGCTTTTAAATTTTATTGTTTGCACAATTCCAAAAACTTTCTAAGAAAAAAGAATATTGAATAAAAATATTCCGTACCCAAATTCATAGGTATAAAAACACAAGTGGACGCAAGTAGGTATTATCTCTGCCTTCTCTATATTATAAAAAAGTTTTTTTTGGGAAAATATTTTATAAAATAGGATTGAGCCCATTGAGCCTATAATACCAGCTCCATACTTATGTGGGTACCTACTTTGTTTATGCTAAAAAATTTTGTCTGAAAGAATTGCTACAATATCTAAAAGAAAATTTGTATCTGAGCCATACAATATTTTCAATATAGTTTTACCTCAAATTTTAAGGCTTTTTTATATTTTTATTGAAGCACGGCATGTAACTTTGTATCTATCTGATGGTAAGCAGACCCCAAAGTCCATGAATGGGGTCGATCAATTTAATTGTTGTTTAAGAAAATTGATCGCTCCCAATATGCCGGCTAAATGGTGCAGTTACGAAATGGTATTACGCGTTTATATAATTTTAATTATATCCTCGCTCAAATTCTTAACCGCACCCTGAAAGAAGAATATGATGCAGAGTATCCTGAAAACCAGTGACCCAAAAGACTAAACCAAAACATGACTAGATCTATTGACGATTTTGAATCTGTATGGTCGGTGGTAACGAGACCGGCCAGAGGCTCTACCATGGGTTTGCGGATTGTAGCAACGTAACGTATACGTGAGTAACAACCAATAGGGCCTCTTTATTTTTAGTAACATGATTTATTCAATCCTGTTACCATTACGTTACGTTGCTACAATGCGCAAACCCATGGTAGAGCCTCTGGTCGACCTAGCAAAGTTATAGAGGCTTTCCTTTCATTTAAAATTACCACCTTATGGTTCCGAAAAAGAAAAAAAAACTATAAAGGAAGCTTTATGGTGAGATGAGGTGTCTGTCCGTCCATTTGTTCGCCTGTGTGTCTGCATAATAAAAGAACCACTTTTATTGGAGCACGTCATGTGACTTTGTATCTATCTCATGATAAGCGGCCTTACATTCCTAATTAATAAGCTGCCAAATCACATTAAACAATGATCCTATAATCTATTTACGACTAATTTATATAAATGGCTGTTTGATAAAATATTAAGTTATATTATAACTTGGATAATGGTTTTATAAATATCAACATTCTATTAAAAAAAACACCAGGAAATGGCTAAATGTAGAGAGATAATCTGATAAAATATTTTGTAACCTACAAATTATTTTTAATTTGAATTTTAAATTACAAAGTCCATGAATGAGGTCGATCAATACATTGTTGTTTAACAACATTAATCGCTCCCACTAGGCCGGCTAAATACGGTTAGGAAACGGTAGGTTATAATATAAATTGCATCGAGAGTTACTTTAATATCCTGCTGCTTTATCGTCAAAAGAACTTTCCTTTCGTAACCGCACTATAAAGGGATACTATAATACACCTGTGTGAAGTTAGCAGCCAAAGTTAGCGGCCAATTATAATCCGACTAGTTTAAAGAGTCATTCATAAAATAAATAAATTTAACTAATCAAAGCGTCTCCTCAGGTAAGGTTATTACAAATAATTAAACATATTACCATTGACTTTTTCCAAAAAAAAAAAAAACTTGACTGAAAAAAAAAATGTGGGAAAAATTAAATTTAATTTGTGGAAGTAATTTTCACTATACCAATTCTTTAGAAGACCCCAATGCTCCTCTCTCATATGAATTTCCAGGTGGCTTCTCGAGTCCTTCATGACTAAACATTTTTTTTTGTAGATCGTAAAACTCACTTTGAACTTTTTAAAATTCGTCTATAGGTGAACGTTAGCTAAGTGATTTTCACTATACCTATTCTTTAGAGGACCCCAATGCTCCTCTCTCATATGAATTTCCAGGTGGCTTCTCGAGTCCTTCATGACTAAACATTTTTTTTTGTAGATCGTAAAACTCACTTTGAACTTTTTAAAATTCGTCTATAGGTGAACGTTAGCTAAGTGATTTTCACTATACCTATTCATTAGAGGACCCCAATGCTCTTATTTCTTATGAATTTCCAGGTGGCTTCTCGAGTCCTTCATGACTAAACATTTTTTTTTGTAGATCGTAAAACTCACTTTGAACTTTTTAAAATTCGTCTATAGGTGAACGTTAGCTAAGTGATTTTCACTATACCTATTCTTTAGAGGACCCCAATGCTCCTCTCTCATATGAATTTCCAGGTAGCTTCTCGAGTCCTTCATGACTAAACATTTTTTTTTGTAGATCGTAAAACTCACTTTGAACTTTTTAATATTCGTCTATGGGTGAACGTTAGCTAAGTGATTTTCACTATACCTATTCTTTAGAGGACCCCAATGCTCCTTTCTCATATGAATTTCCAGGTGGCTTCTCGAGTCCTTCATGACTAAACATTTTTTTTTGTAGATTGTAAAACTCACTTTGAACTTTTTAAAATTCGTCTATGGGTGAACGTTAGCTAAGTGATTTTCACTATACCTATTCTTTAGAGGACCCCAATGCTCCTCTCTCATATGAATTTCCAGGTGGCTTCTCGAGTCCTTCATGACTAAAAATTTTTTTTTGTAGATCGTAAAACTCACTTTGATCTTTTTAAAATTCGTCTATGGGCGAACGTTAGCTAAGTGATTTTCACTATACCTATTCTTTAGAGGACCCCAATGCTCTCCTCTCATATGAATTTCCAGGTGGCTTCTCGAGTCCTTCATGGCTAAACATTTTTTTTTGTAGATCGTAAAACTCACTTTGAACTTTTTAAAATTCGTCTATGGGTGAACGTTAGCTAAGTGATTTTCACTATACCTATTCTTTAGAGGACCCCAATGCTCTCCTCTCATATGAATTTCCAGGTGGCTTCTCGAGTCCTTCATGGCTAAACTTTTTTTTTTGTAGATCGTAAAACTCACTTTGAACTTTTTTAAATTCGTCTATAGGTGAACGTTAGCTAAGTGATTTTCACTATACCTATTCTTTAGAGGACCCCAATGCTCCTCTCTCATATTAATTTCCAGGTGGCTTCTCGAGTCCTTCATGACTAAACATTTTTTTTTGTAGATCGTAAAACTCACTTTGATCTTTTTAAAATTCGTCTATGGGTGAACGTTAGCTAAGTGATTTTCACTATACCTATTCTTTAGAGGACCCCAATGCTCCTCTCTCATATGAATTTCCAGGTGGCTTCTCGAGTCCTTCATGACTAAACATTTTTTTTTGTAGATCGTAAAACTCACTTTGAACTTTTTAAAATTCGTCTATGGGTGAACGTTAGCTAAGTAATTTTCACTTACCTATTCATTAGAGGACCCCAATGCTCTTATTTCTTATGAATTTCCAGGTGGCTTCTCGAGTCCTTCATGACTAAACATTTTTTTATGTAGATGGTAAAACTCACTTTGAACTTTTTAAAATTCGTGTATGGGTGAATGTTAGCTAAGTGATTTTCACTATACCTATTCTTTAGAGGACCCCAATGCTCCTCTCACATATGAATTTCCAGGTGGCTTCTCGAGTCCATCATGACTAAACATTTTTTTTTTGTAGATAGTAAAACTCACTTTGAACTTTTTAAAATTCGTCTATGGGTGAACGTTAGCTAAGTGATTTTCACTATACCTATTCTTTAGAGGACCCCAATGCTCTCCTCTCATATGAATTTCCAGGTGGCTTCTCGAGTCCTTCATGACTAAACATTTTTTTTTGTAGATCGTAAAACTCACTTTGAACTTTTTAAAATTCGTCTATAGGTGAACATTAGCTAAGTGATTTTCACTATACCTATTCTTTAGAGGACCCCAATGCACCTCTCTCATATGAATCTCCTATTCTTTAGAGGACCCCAATGCTCCTCTCTCATATAAATTTCCAGGTGGCTTCTCGAGTCCTTCATGACTAAACATTTTTTTTTGTAGATCGTAAAACTCACTTTGAACTTTTTAAAATTCGTCTATAGGTGAACGTTAGCTAAGTGATTTTCACTATACCTATTCATTAGAGGACCCCAATGCTCTTATTTCTTATGAATTTCCAGGTGGCTTCTCGAGTCCTTCATGACTAAACATTTTTTTATGTAGATGGTAAAACTCACTTTGAACTTTTTAAAATTCGTCTATGGGTGAACGTTAGCTAAGTGATTTTCACTATACCTATTCTTTAGAGGACCCCAATGCTCTTCTCTCATATGAATTTCCAGGTGGCTTCTCGAGTCCTTCATGACTAAAAATTTTTTTTTGTAGATCGTAAAACTCACTTTGAACTTTTTAAAATTCGTCTATGGGTGAACGTTAGCTAAGTGATTTTCACTATACCTATTCTTTAGAGGACCCCAATGCTCTCCTCTCATATGAATTTCCAGGTGGCTTCTCGAGTCCTTCATGGCTAAACTTTTTTTTTTGTAGATCGTAAAACTCACTTTGAACTTTTTAAAATTCGTCTATAGGTGAACGTTAGCTAAGTGATTTTCACTATACCTATTCTTTAGAGGACCCCAATGCTCCTTTCTCATATGAATTTCCAGGTGGCTTCTCGAGTCCTTCATGACTAAACATTTTTTTTTGTAGATCGTAAAACTCACTTTGATCTTTTTAAAATACGTCTATGGGTGAACGTTAGCTAAGTGATTTTCACTATACCTATTCTTTAGAGGACCCCAATGCTCCTCTCTCATATAAATTTCCAGGTGGCTTCTCGAGTCCTTCATGACTAAACATTTTTTTTTGTAGATCGTAAAACTCACTTTGAACTTTTTAAAATTCGTCTATAGGTGAACGTTAGCTAAGTGATTTTCACTATACCTATTCATTAGAGGACCCCAATGCTCTTATTTCTTATGAATTTCCAGGTGGCTTCTCGAGTCCTTCATGACTAAACATTTTTTTATGTAGATGGTAAAACTCACTTTGAACTTTTTAAAATTCGTCTATGGGTGAACGTTAGCTAAGTGATTTTCACTATACCTATTCTTTAGAGGACCCCAATGCTCTTCTCTCATATGAATTTTCAGGTGGCTTCTCGAGTCCTTCATGACTAAAAATTTTTTTTTGTAGATCGTAAAACTCACTTTGAACTTTTTAAAATTCGTCTTTGGGTGAACGTTAGCTAAGTGATTTTCACTATACCTATTCTTTAGAGGACCCCAATGCTCTCCTCTCATATGAATTTCCAGGTGGCTTCTCGAGTCCTTCATGGCTAAACTTTTTTTTTTGTAGATCGTAAAACTCACTTTGAACTTTTTAAAATTCGTCTATAGGTGAACGTTAGCTAAGTGATTTTCACTATACCTATTCTTTAGAGGACCCCAATGCTCCTCTCTCATATGAATTTCCAGGTGGCTTCTCGAGTCCTTCATGACTAAACATTTTTTTTTGTAGATCGTAAAACTCACTTTGATCTTTTTAAAATTCGTCTATGGGTGAACGTTAGCTAAGTGATTTTCACTATACCTATTCTTTAGAGGACCCCAATGCTCCTCTCTCATATAAATTTCCAGGTGGCTTCTCGAGTCCTTCATGACTAAACATTTTTTTTTGTAGATCGTAAAACTCACTTTGAACTTTTTAAAATTCGTCTATAGGTGATCGTTAGCTAAGTGATTTTCACTATACCTATTCATTAGAGGACCCCAATGCTCTTATTTCTTATGAATTTCCAGGTGGCTTCTCGAGTCCTTCATGACTAAACATTTTTTTATGTAGATGGTAAAACTCACTTTGAACTTTTTAAAATTCGTCTATGGGTGAACGTTAGCTAAGTGATTTTCACTATACCTATTCTTTAGAGGACCCCAATGCTCTTCTCTCATATGAATTTCCAGGTGGCTTCTCGAGTCCTTCATGACTAAAAATTTTTTTTTGTAGATCGTAAAACTCACTTTGAACTTTTTAAAATTCGTCTATGGGTGAACGTTAGCTAAGTGATTTTCACTATACCTATTCTTTGGAGGACCCCAATGCTCTCCTCTCATATGAATTTCCAGGTGGCTTCTCGAGTCCTTCATGGCTAAACTTTTTTTTTTGTAGATCGTAAAACTCACTTTGAACTTTTTTAAATTCGTCTATAGGTGAACGTTAGCTAAGTGATTTTCACTATACCTATTCTTTAGAGGACCCCAATGCTCCTCTCTCATATGAATTTCCAGGTGGCTTCTCGAGTCCTTCATGACTAAACATTTTTTTATGTAGATGGTAAAACTCACTTTGAACTTTTTAAAATTCGTCTATGGGTGAACGTTAGCTAAGTGATTTTCACTATACCTATTCTTTAGAGGACCCCAATGCTCCTCTCTCATATGAATTTCCAGGTGGCTTCTCGAGTCCTTCATGACTAAACATTTTTTTTTGTAGATCGTAAAACTCACTTTGAACTTTTTAAAATTCGTCTATGGGTGAACGTTAGCTAAGTAATTTTCACTATACCTATTCATTAGAGGACCCCAATGCTCTTATTTCTTATGAATTTCCAGGTGGCTTCTCGAGTCCTTCATGACTAAAAATTTTTTTATGTAGATGGTAATACTCACTTTGAACTTTTTAAAATTCGTGTATGGGTGAACGTTAGCTAAGTGATTTTCACTATACCTATTCTTTAGAGGACCCCAATGCTCCTCTCACATATGAATTTCCAGGTGGCTTCTCGAGTCCTTCATGACTAAACATTTTTTTTTTGTAGATAGTAAAACTCACTTTGAACTTTTTAAAATTCGTCTATGGGTGAACGTTAGCTTAGTGATTTTCACTATACCTATTCTTTAAAGGACCCCAATGCTCTCCTCTCATATGAATTTCCAGGTGGCTTCTCGAGTCCTTCATGACTAAACATTTTTTTTTGTAGATCGTAAAACTCACTTTGAACTTTTTAAAATTCGTCTATAGGTGAACATTAGCTAAGTGATTTTCACAATACCTATTCTTTAGAGGACCCCAATGCACCTCTCTCATATGAATCTCCTATTCTTTAGAGGACCCCAATGCTCCTCTCTCATATAAATTTCCAGGTGGCTTCTCGAGTCCTTCATGACTAAACATTTTTTTTTGTAGATCGTAAAACTCACTTTGAACTTTTTAAAATTCGTCTATAGGTGAACGTTAGCTAAGTGATTTTCACTATACCTATTCTTTAGAGGACCCCAATGCTCTTCTCTCATATGAATTTCCAGGTGGCTTCTCGAGTCCTTCATGACTAAAAATTTTTTTATGTAGATGGTAAAACTCACTTTGAACTTTTTAAAATTCGTCTATGGGTGAACGTTAGCTAAGTGATTTTCACTATACCTATTCTTTAGAGGACCCCAATGCTCTTATTTCTTATGAATTTCCAGGTGGCTTCTCGAGTCCTTCATGACTAAACATTTTTTTTTGTAGATCGTAAAACTTACTTTGAACTTTTTAAAATTCGTCTATGGGTGAACGTTAGCTAAGTGATTTTCACTATTCCTATTCTTTAGAGGACCTCAATGCTCTCCTCTCATATGAATTTCCAGGTGGCTTCTCGAGTCCTTCACGACTAAACATTTTTTTTTGTAGATCGTAAAACTCACTTTGAACTTTTTAAAATTCGTCTATGGGTGAACGTTAGCTAAGTGATTTTCACTATACCTATTCATTAGAGGACCCCAATGCTCTTATTTCTTATGAATTTCCAGGTGGCTTCTCGAGTCCTTCATGACTAAACATTTTTTTATGTAGATAATAAAACTCACTTTGAACTTTTTAAAATTCGTCTATGGGTGAACGTTAGCTAAGTGATTTTAAAATCACTTAGCTAACGTTCACCCATAGACGAATTTTAAAAAGTTCAAAGTGAGTTTTACGATCTACAAAAAAAAATTTTTAGTCATGAAGGACTCGAGAAGCCACCTGGAAATTCATAGGAGAGAGGAGCATTGGGGTCTTCTAAAGAATAGGTATAGTGAAAATCACTTAGCTAACGTTCACCCATAGACGAATTTTAAAAAGTTCAAAGTGAGTTTTACGATCTACAAAAAAAATAGTTTAGTCATGAAGGACTCGAGAAGCCACCTGGAAATTCATATGAGAGAGGAGCATTGGGGTCCTCTAAAGAATAGGTATAGTGAAAATCACTTAGCTAACGTTCACCCATGGACGAATTTTAAAAAGTTCAAAGTGAGTTTTACCATCTACATAAAAAAATGTTTAGACATAAAGGCCTCGAGAAGCCACCTGGAAATTCATAAGAAATAAGAGCATTGGGGTCCTCTAATGAATAGGTATAGTGAAAATCACTTAGCTAACGTTCACCCATAGACGAATTTTAAAAAGTTCATAGTGAGTTTTACGATCTACAAAAAAAAAATGTTTAGTCATGAAGGACTCGAGAAGCCACCTGGAAATTCGTATGAGAGAGGAGCATTGGGGTCCTCTAAAGAATAGGTAAAGTGAAAATCACTTAGCTAACGTTCACCCATAGACGAATTTTAAAAAGTTCAAAGTGAGTTTTACGATCTACAAAAAAAAATAGTTTAGTCATGAAGGACTCGAAAAGCCACCTGGAAATTCATATGAGAGGAGAGCATTGGGGTCCTCTAAAGAATAGGTATAGTGAAAATCACTTAGCTAACGTTCACCCATAGACGAATTTTAAAAAGTTCAAAGTGAGTTTTACGATCTACAAAAAAAAATTTTTAGTCATGAAGGACTCGAGAAGCCACCTGGAAATTCATATGAGAGAAGACCATTGGGGTCCTCTAAAGAATAGGTATAGTGAAAATCACTTAGCTAACGTTCACCCATAGACGAATTTTAAAAAGTTCAAAGTGAGTTTTACGATCTACAAAAAAAAATGTTTAGTCATGAAGGACTCGAGAAGCCACCTGGAAATTCATATGAGAGAGGAGCATTGGGGTCCTCTAAAGAATAGGTATAGTGAAAATCACTTAGCTAACGTTCACCCATAGACGAATTTTAAAAAGTTCAAAGTGAGTTTTACGATCTACAAAAAAAAATGTTTAGTCATGAAGGACTCGAGAAGCCACCTGGAAATTCATATGAGAGAGGAGCATTGGGGTCCTCTAAAGAATAGATATAGTGAAAATCACTTAGCTAACGTTCACCCATAGACGAATTTTAAAAAGTTCAAAGTGAGTTTTACGATCTACAAAAAAAAATGTTTAGTCATGAAGGACTCGAGAAGCCACCTGGAAATTTATATGAGAGAGGAGCATTGGGGTCCTCTAAAGAATAGGTATAGTGAAAATCACTTAGCTAACGTTCACCTATAGACGAATTTTAAAAAGTTCAAAGTGAGTTTTACGATCTACAAAAAAAAATGTTTACCAATGAAGGACTCGAGAAGCCACCTGGAAATTCATATGAGAGGAGAGCATTGGGGTCCTCTAAAGAATAGGTATAGTGAAAATCACTTAGCTAACGTTCACCCATAGACGAATTTTAAAAAGTTCAAAGTGAGTTTTACGATCTACAAAAAAAAATGTTTAGTCATGAAGGACTCGAGAAGCCACCTGGAAATTCATATGAGAGAGGAGCATTGGGGTCCTCTAAAGAATAGGTATAGTGAAAATCACTTAGCTAACGTTCACCCATAGACGAATTTTAAAAAGTTCAAAGTGAGTTTTACCATCTACATAAAAAAATGTTTAGTCATGAAGGACTCGAGAAGCCACCTGGAAATTCATATGAGAGAGGAGCATTGGGGTCCTCTAAAGAATAGGTATAGTGAAAATCACTTAGCTAACGTTCACCCATAGACGAATTTTAAAAAGTTCAAAGTGAGTTTTACGATCTACAAAAAAAAATTTTTAGTCATGAAGGACTCGAGAAGCCACCTGGAAATTCATATGAGAGAGGAGCATTGGGGTCCTCTAAAGAATAGGTATAGTGAAAATCACTTAGCTAACGTTCACCCATAGACGAATTTTAAAAAGTTCAAAGTGAGTTTTACGATCTACAAAAAAAAATGTTTAGTCATGAAGGACTCGAGAAGCCACCTGGAAATTCATAGGAGAGAGGAGCATTGGGGTCCTCTAAAGAATAGGTATAGTGAAAATCACTTAGCTAACGTTCACCCATAGACGAATTTTAAAAAGTTCAAAGTGAGTTTTACGATCTACAAAAAAAATAGTTTAGTCATGAAGGACTCGAGAAGCCACCTGGAAATTCATATGAGAGAGGAGCATTGGGGTCCTCTAAAGAATAGGTATAGTGAAAATCACTTAGCTAACGTTCACCCATAGACGAATTTTAAAAAGTTCAAAGTGAGTTTTACCATCTACATAAAAAAATGTTTAGTCACGAAGGACTCGAGAAGCCACCTGGAAATTCATAAGAAATAAGAGCATTGGGGTCCTCTAATGAATAGGTATAGTGAAAATCACTTAGCTAACGTTCACCCATAGACGAATTTTAAAAAGTTCAAAGTGAGTTTTACGATCTACAAAAAAAAATGTTTAGTCATGAAGGACTCGAGAAGCCACCTGGAAATTTATATGAGAGAGGAGCATTGGGGTCCTCTAAAGAATAGGTATAGTGAAAATCACTTAGCTAACGTTCACCCATAGACGAATTTTAAAAAGTTCAAAGTGAGTTTTACGATTTACAAAAAAAATAGTTTAGTCATGAAGGACTCGAGAAGCCACCTGGAAATTCATAGGAGAGAGGAGCATTGGGGTCCTCTAAAGAATAGGTATATTGAAAATCACTTAGCTAACGTTCACCCATAGACGAATTTTAAAAAGTTCAAAGTAAGTTTTACGATCTACAAAAAAAAATGTTTAGTCATGAAGGACTCGAGAAGCCACCTGGAAATTCATAGGAGAGAGGAGCATTGGGGTCCTCTAAAGAATAGGTATAGTGAAAATCACTTAGCTAACGTTCACCCATAGACGAATTTTAAAAAGTTCAAAGTGAGTTTTACGATCTACAAAAAAAATAGTTTAGTCATGAAGGACTCGAGAAGCCACCTAGAAATTTATATGAGAGAGGAGCATTGGGGTCCTCTAAAGAATAGGTATAGTGAAAATCACTTAGCTAACGTTCACCCATAGACGAATTTTAAAAAGTTCAAAGTGAGTTTTACCATCTACATAAAAAAATGTTTAGTCATAGACGAATTTTAAAAAGTTCAAAGTGAGTTTTACGATCTACAAAAAAAAATGTTTAGTCATGAAGGACTCGAGAAGCCACCTGGAAATTCATATGAGAGAGGAGCATTGGGGTCCTCTAAAGAATAGGTGTAGTGAAAATCACTTAGCTAACGTTCACCCATAGACGAATTTTAAAAAGTTCAAAGTGAGTTTTACGATCTACAAAAAAAAATGTTTAGTCATGAAGGACTCGAGAAGCCACCTGGAAATTCATATGAGAGAGGACCATTGGGGTCCTCTAAAGAATAGGTATAGTGAAAATCACTTAGCTAACGTTCACCCATAGACGAATTTTAAAAAGTTCAAAGTGAGTTTTACGATCTACAAAAAAAAATTTTTAGTCATGAAGGACTCGAGAAGCCACCTGGAAATTCATATGAGAGAGGAGCATTGGGGTCCTCTAAAGAATAGGTATAGTGAAAATCACTTAGCTAACGTTCACCCATAGACGAATTTTAAAAAGTTCAAAGTGAGTTTCACGATCTACAAAAAAAAATGTTTAGTCATGAAGGACTCGAGAAGCCACCTGGAAATTCATATGAGAGAGGAGCATTGGGGTCCTCTAAAGAATAGGTATAGTGAAAATCACTTAGCTAACGTTCACCCATAGACGAATTTTAAAAAGTTCAAAGTGAGTTTTACCATCTACATAAAAAAATGTTTAGTCATGAAGGACTCGAGAAGCCACCTGGAAATTCATAAGAAATAAGAGCATTGGGGTCCTCTAATGAATAGGTATAGTGAAAATCACTTAGCTAACGTTCACCCATAGACGAATTTTAAAAAGTTCAAAGTGAGTTTTACGATCTACAAAAAAAAATGTTTAGTCATGAAGGACTCGAGAAGCCACCTGGAAATTCATATGAGAGGAGAGCATTGGGGTCCTCTAAAGAATAGGTATAGTGAAAATCACTTAGCTAACGTTCACCCATAGACGAATTTTAAAAAGTTTAAAGTGAGTTTTACGATCTACAAAAAAAAATGTTTAGTCATGAAAGACTCGAGAAGCCACCTGGAAATTCATATGGGCAAAGGGCAGTGGGGTCCTCTAAAGAATTGGTATAGTGAAAATTACTTCCACAAATTAAATTTAATTTTTCCCACATTTTTTTTTTCAGTCAAGTTTTTTTTTTTTTGGAAAAAGTCAATGGTAATATGTTTAATTATTTGTAATAACCTTACCTGAGGAGACGCTTTCATTAGTTAAATTTATTTATTTTATGAATGACTCTTTAAACTAGTCGGATTATAATTGGCCGCTAACTTTGGCTGCTAACTTCACACAGGTCTATAATACCACCCCGAGAAACCGAAGCATGACTAGGTCACAGATCGGTCGGCCGGCCTAGCGTAGAAAGACTATCTCCCAAACGATGATCCTTAACGATGCTACTGTGATCACACTAACATTATTATTGGCCCGAGTGAGAAACGATACCTACTACCTCGAAAATACTCGATACGAAAGCTTTGGGCAATATTTTATATAGGCAATATTATCTAAAAAAAATCTTTATATACCTAAGAGAGTAACAAAATATAAATATTTGTAATTTGTTCCTAATAATTAAACCCAAACAAAAAAATAATTGAGCTTCCTAAAACCAAATAAAATATAAAAAAGAGGTCAAAAAACAAAGGTATTCAGTATCCACCAGTGTTGCCAGATATTTTTTCGGGAAAAGTGGGATTTTTTTTTTGTCTAAAATCGAGCATAATAAAAAAAAGTAAGTCAAATAAAAGGATATGAAGTTAGTAAAAATATACTTCTGACGAAAAAATTCCGCTGGCGACAGCCATAGAAAATGAATTTTAAGGAACAAGCTCATTTACAGCTACAACTATTTTAGGCTTCATTTGTAATAATTATTGTAATTACGAAGACTGTTCTTTGCCTAAAAACTTTAATTAACCAAGTACCTTTAGGTACCGTTAAAGTATGATAACCTTAAAAGCTTATTTTGTAATTGATTAGGCTGATAGGTCTTATGGATCCTTTTATTTATATTAAACAATACATTAATGACCGTCTGTTTTATCCTGTAAAGCAGTAAAGTCTTTAGAGGAATATAATATAAATAAGTAAAACGTACTTTAGTACTTCCAGTTGTTTAATTACTTACTAATACGTTTTTATATTTCTCCGGAGGTATAACTTCTTTTATATTTTAAGTTTTTTTTTTCTCGTCCACTTTTCATTCGTTTCGACCGACGACCGAGCGGCTTGCTTGTCTTGCCCCGTTTCTGCCACGCGTCGAGGTAGTAGGTAATCTCCGAAAAGCCTCCTGCGCGGGGTAGGTATATTATTTTGGCCTTCTGGCAACACTGCTATCCACCCATCGCTGACACACCTGTCACCAACCGGTGTAATATTAATGCTAATACCAGTTTCACCCTTTCGAAAACATTTCAGGTAAACCACTCAACAATTTATATAACAAATGAAAGCCCTTTGGATCCGATAAGGCGTAATATGAATTCGGGACATGAATTTTTATTTCAAACCGCGTACAGTTGTCTACATATAACTACAGTGACCTGTATTTAACCCTTAAGATGACATGAAATAATTATGATCAATTAAATTTTATGATTTGGTTTGATTTATCAGATTTATCAGAAAAAAATATACATATTATATATTTAATTGAATCAGGCGTTATTTTGCGGAAATCTATTTATAATGATTAAAATTGGAAATTATTATGCAGTTTCTTACCTTGTTTACTAGTTTTCTTGTTCGTTTGTTGGTGATATTTCTTTGTGTTACATGTAACATATAATTTAATACACCAACATTATAAGCGGAAGAAACTGCATAATAATTTCCAATTTTAATCATTATACACATTATAGTCTAAAGTAGGTTTTTCAAAGTGTCTCTTTTAACGGACATTGCTGTTAATCGAGATATAACGTGAAGTTAAAACTGTCCTATTCATATGACATTGCTGCATTAAGTAAAATATAAATAAAACACAGTATGTATTAAGATAATATTATAATTAAAAAATGCATTTAAGTAAACAATAAACCACGCATCTAATAAAACACACAATTAAATTTGCCTTTGTACGATATGGAGTGTACTGATGAATGTTGCTGCCCCAAGTAACACAGAAGCGCTGTATATTAGCTGAATTACTGTCCACAATAGAATCCTAGGCTGTACAACCTTGCTGAATAAGAGCGTCGGATGCGCTGTCTCAGCTGATATAACTCTAATTTGGGCACAAATTAAGCAGCTATTAGCTGAATAACAGTAACGAATTGCGTTATATCAGCATTATTTGAGCATTATTAAAAGTAACAGTCACCCCAAGAGCTGAATATTGACTGATAATTAGAGTATGTGTTACCTATATACAGCACAATGGCCTGATTAATAGAGTCTGTGTTACCTATTTTTCAGCATAAAGTACACATCAGGATCTTTTCACCGCTTCTATGGAGTTGGAGGTGGCAAAATTGTGAATAATTTTTACTCTTACTAGC
This sequence comes from Monopis laevigella, assembly GCA_947458855.1. Lineage (NCBI taxonomy): Eukaryota > Metazoa > Arthropoda > Insecta > Lepidoptera > Tineidae > Monopis > Monopis laevigella. The sequence continues at coordinate 15,029,641 of OX381583.1, read as the reverse complement.
TTTATTATTTTTATATGTTGTTTGCGTGAACCACTTTGTGAGTGTAAAATTGGTGTTAAACTATTTTCGGTAAGTAAAAACATTGATTTTTTCCTCCATGTGTGTGAAATTCGAATGGGAAAGAAAGTTTATTGTCAAATACTATATGAATATAGACGAAAATTTTCATGCGCTCTCAAGATATCACTGTTTACTTGAAAATTATAGCTTAAAAGAGGTTGTTGATATATATTTAAAAAAATATTTTTGCAAAATAGTACTTATAATTTGACAATAAGCTGTACTTATAAAATAATTAGATTGTCTATTCAAATCTTTGTTGACTAAATAAAGATAAATTGATAATACTTATATTATATTACATAGGTAAAAACGTAAAAAATTGCAGACAATCATTGTGCACTGTATTAATCACAATTAAATGCTAAGGGATGTTTAAGTATCCTCTCGTGGTACATAAATCAGCAACGAGCTGACACGAATAATTCATGTGTGTAACAAGTCAGTCACAGATTCATGTGAAGCTTAATAGTGTGTAACATGTAGGCAAATATTGTATTATAATAATAGACTTTCTGTAGGAATTTTAGGGATCCTTGGATTATTTTTTACTAAGTTCAGCGTCTAGTATTTGTCTATCCTTTATGTTATTTGGTTATATCATCCCGAGAATCACTCATCCGATTTTCGTAATATTTTTTTAATAGATTAAAATAAAAATAAAATAAATAACATCAATAACACCGTTTTACCAGCGTCAGGGTTTATAGATCATCCTCGTTTAGCCGATGTTATTTATTGTTCGGAGGCGCACTTAACGAGTGACAAGCTCGATGCGGTGTTAAGATAATACTGCCTCATAGAACCAAACGGTCACCCATTCATAAATTGTCTGCGCTTGACGTTGCTTAACTTTGTTATCATCTTGCAACCGAGCTGCCGAATTGGCTACGACCGCTATATTAATTTATTTAGATTAATTTGTCATAAATTCATTTAGTTGTATAATGTTGTACTTACTCAATTATTAATTTATTAATTCTTTTCCTTTTCAGAGAAATAGCATTTAATATAGTTCAAACTATAGAGAATAATGTACCAAAGCTGACCATCGTTCCAATGCTGTGGGAAACGAAAGGGTTTATCCGCTGGCCAAAAAACGTCAAATATGAATATAAAGGACAGAAACTCAAGACCAGACCAGAGTGGAACTCATTTGAATGTGTGCTCAAAAGAAATTATATAGGTACCGACTTACGAAGAAGCGAACAAAGAATTAAGTCAAATGACGCAAAATACGGATACTGACTTCAAGATGTAACAGAATTAAATGTTTGATTATTACATTTACCTTTATTCTTGACCGTTTATTTTGTTTGAGATGTGATTTTTCTTTCCTAATTATGCACATATTATGTGGAATGGACATCAATAATAAATAAAATAATTAGTAACTCAAGTATTTTATTTTCTGACATATTAATAATAATATATGGGACAATTTACACATATTGCTTTGGTCACAAACTAAGCTCTAGGCTTGTACTATGTGTACCAGAAGCAACAATATAGTACATATTATATTTTATAAACACCTAGACCATGACAAACTGAACAGAAAAAGCGCACTAATATTTTGTTGCCATGGGTGGGAATCAAACCCACGACCTCCGAATACAACGCCAAACACACAAGACCACTAGTCTACGGAGGCTGTCAAATTACATAGAATGTATTAATGGAATAAAGTAGTTATACTCTCTATGAGGAATACAAACTAATTTGCATTTTACTTCTTTGGGATCTAAATCAACCGGAGTAGTATCGCCAATTCGTAAGCATTTGTATATAACAAGACGAGAAGATTTGATATCGAACTTATTTCGAAAATGTCATTATGTACTGACTGAGAATAAATATCTGTCTTGGCTATCTCTACACCAACATTTTCGGACACGGAACCCTCCCGTTCTAAAATTACATCCCCACTTGAACCATTCTTCATAAAACGTGTAGCTTGTTCAGTGTTCCTTGTGTCTCTGTTTAGAATTCTCAAGTATTATGCATTAATTTTTCGGCATATTCCGCCAGTACCTCGTTTATATTTCCACATATCACAATATCGCAATTCTTGCGACGATTAGCTGATAATATACCTATGGTGCGCTGAAAAAATAAATATTCAAGATCTTATTTAACTGCATTAGTAGACTAATTGCCGACGCTAGTACAAGTATTCAGCTCTAACCGGGATCATGGGTTACATGTGATCTAATTTATATCAGTTTACTGTGATTCAGCATCATATAAATTCACCCATAGTGATCATGTGGGCTATAAAAGTGCTATTATATGATTGCGTGTAACAAGCTGATTAATACTATTAAAGTTCAACTATGTGCAGCAAGATGCATTATATTATTGTTAATTAAAGTCACAGAATAACTGATTGCATTATATTAGTTCACATGTTCTTTCATAAAATGCAAGCGATTTAAGGGTACGCTTGTGGCCTTCAATTCAGAATATAGCTTATGTTAAGTCCATAGAAATGCCTAATTGCAGCTTATAGTACTATTGATTGCTATAAGCTGTATAATACTGAACTGTACACCTATAATAACGCTTGCAACATTACAGTATTGTCTCTGTTACACATAATAGCGTTATTATTCAGGCGAAAGCGTAATTTTCAGCTATTGCAGTTAGGTGTACTCTAATAAGTCTTCATAAATGCTAAAACTACCGATGTGGACCTTTTGTGACATCCTATAATGCAGTTTTGTGCTTATTGGGGCCCTCTTGGAGGATTTGTAACGGTTCAATACTGGCTGTTGAATACTGGCTAAATATTATTTGAGGGACTACTGTATGTTGAACAGTTGTGAATTACATTAGTTTATGGCACTGTTTGAGATTATTTGGCTGTTATTCATCATCAAATAAATCCACCAAATCCGGTAATCCTGGACAAAGCGGCCTAATGGAAGATGAATCCGAAAAACATAAAGGCAAAAACTCTTCATCATCTTTCTCATAGTCTGAAGGTTCAGAATGTGGTGGTAGTAGCTATAATCTTCTGTGCGCGCCATGATGGTTTATTTACCATTTTGACCTAAAAAAAATATTTAAACTTAGTGTTAAATTTTGATGTAGAAAACGGTAACGTTCTATTAGCGTGACATAACCACTTACTTATTTTATGTATTAACGATAGTGTCCGTTTTTTAGGACATACAAATAAGGACCGTATATGTATGGAAATCGGCAACGTCCTATAAACATGACAGCTACTAATTTGAACATTTATTTTAATGAATTTTTTTTAATCTGATTAAATAATCATCAAATATGAAGAATAAACTCAATATTCGAATGAAATTATAAATTGTATGTCAACTGCATACTATGCTGTATGCAGTTGTTTTACAATTTATTATTTCATTCGAATATTGAGTTTATTCTTCATATTTGATGATTATTTAATCAGATTACAAATTTATTGCACTTTTTTTTTTACAAAATTACGCGATCCGGAGGGAGGTTAAAATTTTGTCGATATTCAGCTGATCAACAATAGGCGATGGGACGCGAAATTTATTTAGTGTGCATGCGAAAAACTATCACAATTTTTTTTTGCTTCTTACGAGTTAGTAATATGTGTAGGTGTATAAGTTGTCATTCAAAACGGACAACAATGCAAATTTCAGGGGTTAATTTCATCGCCTGTGTATCCAAGCAAGTGGTAATACATGCTTTTTTTATAGGAGCTCGGCATGCTTAGATTAAGTAATAGACGGCATGTAACATTTTTTTTAATGATGATAACAAATGTCGTTTAAAAGGACAAGCGCACAAAGAGACATGCATAGCGTCTTAGTTTTGTAGTAGGTTTAGGAGACAACGTCGAACCCTTTAGTTAACGAGTTAAAAGTAACTAGAGAAGATACAAAATATTGATCCTTTAAAAAAAAATTTTTACGTCTTTCGCTACAGCTCAGTAGTTTCCAGAGAGTATTTAGCTTATGTCCGCGACTTGTGCGTGTTATTTTAAAACAAAAAGAATAGTACATTGTTCACCGAGGGGAGAAAGTCACCGATTACTAACGAGGGCGAAGTTTGAGGCCCGACGCGAAGCGGGGGGCCTTAATTCGCTCGAGTTAGGAATCGCACTTTCTCGCCGAGTGATACATAGTGCTTTATACTACACCTACGAGGAAAATAAAAAATAAAATCTCTATAAATTAAAGTTTATATTAAAATTATTACAGTTGTTAAATAGTACTTTTTAACATAGAATACAAAGACCACAAAGTACTTGACTTATACTTTTGCGCTTTTTCATTAAAATAAGATAATAATACATTTTCAGAAAAAGAATGCGCATTTTCTCGCTTTTCCATTGTAAAAAGTCTTCATACGCCTTGTTATATTTATTCTTAGATTTCTCGGGTAATAGGTATTCTGGCGGCGTTGTCAAATCTTCACTATCGCTACTAGACGACATTTCGAGTAGAATATAGTAATTAAAAATAACAAAACACAAATTGAAAGTTCACAAGGAACAAGAAAGCAGTCTGCGCGCGCTTTTTTTTTGTTCGTTTAACGTAGATAGAGAGGCAAGGGAATCATGCTCTATGTAGCCTCGCCAAAATAATTAAATTTAGAAAAGAATCTATGCTACTTTTCTAAACTTAATAAATCAAAAATGCAAAGAAAGTAAACAGCCAATAAACCAATACTTTTATTTTATTTTATTTTGATTAAAATTTCGAACTTGTAAAAAAAAACTAGGCTGTATGGCTTTGAACCCTTGCCTTTCCTAATTTGGAAGAATTGAAGAAAAAAAAACCTAGCACGTTAACAATGAATTTTCATATACTTTTTCCTCCCGCTTAAGCACGTTAACAATGGATTTTCATACACTTTTTCCTCCCGCATATTTGTACGACTACAAAGACGTACTTTCTGACCTATTCTTACGCAAGTAAGAACCTACTTTCCGAGCAGGTGTAGTATAAACATATTTTATTTGCTATTGTTTTTTTTATTGGAGCACTTCATGTGACATGTCATTAGAATCTATCGTACCTACTCGTACCAGTACCCCTAGTGTGAGTTTTCTAACTATTTGAGAAATGGTTCAGCACTCCAAGCGGAAATTTTGAGAACTAGAAGAATCAGAATGCGGTAGTGTGATTGGTCAAAATGTTATTACGCGGTAATATAGTTAACGCGAAAGTAAACGTTAAAAAACTCACACTAGGGCTACAGAAAATCCATGAATGGGATCTATCAATACAATACTGCTTAACAGTATTGCTCCGGAAGTTCGTTTTGGAAGCCAAACCATGAGATGGTTTGGCTCTTGAGTAATATTTTACTATTTCATTTCTCATACTTGTAAAGTACACATGATGTTACCCAAACAGAGGGATGAATACAGTACTTTTCGTCCCAGTGAAACGATTTTCCCTACTGATAAATTATTTAAAAATCACATTCTATTCTGACATTTCTATTGAACCTTGTTACCTTAAAATGAGGAGATCTTCTGCAGTAGTAAATCCTTTAACTTTGCGAATTATGTCCCAACTTTTTATTCAGCTACTCGGTTAAATCGCGGTGTAAAATTTTATTTGTTAACAAATCAGGTTTTTATTTACTTGTAATCGAAATGAAAAGCAGTGTGTCATCGGGTGAAAGGCCTAATTAGACACTTAAACTAGTGGCGAAACCATCTCGAACCCAAATAGGTTCTTTTAAAAGCTTAATATTTTATAAGTTATGTATTTGTATAAAATCTAGTACCATGACCCAAGGTTTTGTAATATAGTTTGTAAGTTAAAGCAAAACAAAAATCTTTTGCCTCTCACTCGCACCCATAGTAAAGTTAAAGTTCTTACACATCTTTTACTTCACTTGTTTGATTTGCATATACAGGGTGAATTTGAATGGATGTACTTTGGGCTAATATGATGTTCTACTGATCAAAACGAACAATTTTTTCCATAGAACCATGAATCGCAAATGAAAAAAAAAATTGGCTTCCCCATACAAATTGGTCATTTTAATATTACTGGTTTGTATGGAGAAGGCTTTTTTTTTTTCATTTGCGACACATGGTTTCATGGGAAAAGTTGTTTGATTTGATCAGCAGAACCTTCAAAATCACCATGTATATTCCCCTATTATCATGTTCATATATATCAGGTGATATTTACATAATTGTAAATTCGTAAGTATATTTTTAAGTGTCATTTATTTATCCATTTTTTTTAACCTAAATATCTTTTGCATCTGTCAGTATTACAAGAATACTATTTATATAGCAACTAAGAATAGAAGAACGAAGAATAGAAGTATATAGCAACCTATATATATATAACAACCTATATATTAAAATATAACAATGTTGATGTAATGTTTACTTTATTGCAAATTCTTCCGCTAGTATTCAAACGACTTCACATGTTTCGCTTCTCCACGAAGCATCTTCAAAATTCATCTTCAAGATGCTTCGTTCATGGAGAAGCGAAACATGTCGACGTCGTTTGAATACTAGCGGAAGAATTTGCAATAAAATAATATAAATTTTATATAGAAAGGGTTTTGTTGTGATGCGAACCAAGAAATGTGAATCTGTCTATTAGATATTTGAGGGTAACAGGTTCGTTTAATACTGTGTACATAACGCAAAGAACTCTTCAGTTTCTACGGCTACGGTTCTTTAAGAGGATGGTCTGATCAAAAATTTACAATACAACCACGACCTTTTGGTCCTAAACATTTATAGTTTTTTGGAGGCGTTTAAATATGACGGATATCTAGGCTCGTATGTTTTCCTTTTTTTTAAGTTTGGTATAGGAGGAAAAATATCAACCGCTGAAATCCGAAAAAGAAAACTCAACAAAATCACTCATATTAAAATAATTCTTATAAAATATTAACACAGAAATTAAGAAAAAATAAAACGGGTATAAAACAGTTTTGGCCCGAAAGTCATTTTGCTGCCTAAATTGTAGGTACAATCTCATACGTGCTGTTTCTCTTATTGAGGGTTATTATCGGGGGAAGGTTTACATACATATTATGTAATAGCGTTAGCCACTCCCCGTGCGGAGAGGTAATACTTTGAAGTTTAATCTTCATGAACATTGAAAAGCCCCATTAGACGCTCCTCTTAACCATTTATCACTAAAACTTAGGTTTGTTTATTAAATTACACTAAAAGTTGTATTTAAGTAATACTATGATATATTATATATTAAAAAAAAGTTAAGTAATGACTTGTTATTTTACCCTTTTTCGGAAGCGGGGACACATACGACCCTTGTTCCGTCTGAGTGTTTTATTAGGTATCCAATTTTAGGCTCAGAACAATAAAGTAAACCCTAGGTTGTCATATAAGACCCTACTCCTGAAAAATCGGATAAATAATAGGTATAGGTAAATATAAATATCTATGAGTGAACAAAAAGCCCTAAGCGTGTACGAAATTTTTTCTCTGAAAAAATTTACTTCAAAGAAAAATAAAATGAAACCCTTATCAATACCAACTTGTGGCCATGTCAGATGGAATCCAAAACATTTTTCTACTATACGATCAAAGTTCTTAACGTACGCAGGTATAGGTATAAAAATTTAACTATAATGTTTCTAAGAAAACCGCCTTTTATGCTAGTGGTTTCGCTGTTGGCCTTGTATCCATAGGTCGTAGGTTCTATTCCCACTTATGGCAAATAATATTAGTCTGTTATAATTTAGAGCTTCAAATGATATGGGTGTTTAGTAATCCATACTACCATACTAATATATAATAACTCTCTTTGTTTATATGTTTGTTTCTTTGTCTGCTTGTAACGTTTTCATACATCGCTGAACCGATTTAGATTAAATTTGGTATGGAGATAGTTAAAGGCCGATATCATCGAGGCGATAGTTTTACCGATCTGCTTACCAATTTTGAAGACTTGAAGGCAAAAATAATTGAAGAAGTGAACTGTATCCCAAGCTACGAGTATTTATTGCATCTTGACGATGTTATTTTTCATAATTATAATCCCAATTTATGCACTTTCTTTTAACGCTATTAAACTTACTATAAGTACATACACACCTGCTATTATTTAATTATTTTTTAATAAGTTTAAAATCTGAAATGAGTGATCCTGTATAATATATTGGTATCGTTGTTCCTGTGTACATAGTACAGGCGTGGACCTAGGGAGACCAAGCAATATATTAATTATGTGTAAATGTCCTATTTTTTTATAAAACAGAACATACCATATTTAATTGAGGACAAACTAAGCTCTAGGGTTATACTTTTTGTATACAGAAACAAGGGTACTAATACTTATTATATTTTATATAGACCCAGACCATTGCAAGTTGTTCTGAAAAACGTAGGTACTAATATTGTTTGCCATGAATGAGGAATTGAACCCACGACATCCGGATACAACGCCAACGGCGCAACTACTAGACCACGGAGGCAGATTTTACTAAGTAGGATATATAATATATACAATACCAGAATTCATTTAAATTAAATTATTATATTTATTAAGTTATACATATATTGAAATTTTTTAAGATAAAATGTAATAAAAAAAGTACTGGTGGATGGGACTCGAACCCGCCATCCTTGCTGTAGCGACAAGGTACTCAACCACTGAGCCATGCAGGTCGCAGTCACCTCTCACGAAATTTGTCATTGACATCTACTTATACACAGACGCCCTCTATGTGTTTTCTTCTAATTACTCTATATTATAGTGAATTTAGAAGTCCTAGTTTCTAATACTAGATGACAGACAAGTCTGTTTTTAATATTTTTAGGATATTCTTCAGGATAATCTTATATTGAAAATGCATAAGGAATTTATAAAAATGTAAAAAATAAAATACTGTTAAAAGTTTAAAAAATATATTTTTATGAAATAAAAATCAATATAAGATTATTCTGATAAATAAATATAAAAATATCATAAAGGAAATTGAATGATAAAATAAATGAATAATGTGTGTGTATGAAAGAGCTTAGTAGGCTTGTAAAATCGTATACGTTACGGCATACGCTGAGCACGGGATCAAAATATTTGTCGCTTCACTGCTCATTCTGATGCCGGCTGCTTAACATATATACATTGTTTAGGAATATTTGGGTTTATTCAAACTCGTACAAGGAAAATAAAACTTGTAAAATACAGGATTTTTTTTAGGTTTTTCTGTTCTTCGAATTTCGTGAAGAACAAACATTTTCCGAGTTAATTGAGTGTAGGTATATCAACCTAATTAAATATTGTTTAGAAAGTCCTTACAAGGAAAAATATACGTGGTGACCGAGTTGAGTTGGTTAGACCTTAGACTTAAAAAAACACTTAGGTCCCTGGTACAAACCACAGTATGTACCAATGAGGTTTTAATCTAAAATTGTATGTACATTTGTTTAACAACACCACTATACATGGTGCCTCGGAAAGAACGTTAAGCTGGTCGGTCCCAGTTTCACTATACCAACTTCTGAAACTGTTTATAGGTGGGTTATTGAGTCTATGCAAACATTGCGACGATCTGTGTATAGGTAGATGACAATGACCAATGATAAATTTCGTGAGAGGTGACTGGAACCTGCTTGGCTCAGTGGTTGAGTACCTTGCCGCGACAGCAAGGATGGTGGGTTCGAGTCCCACCCACCAGGATATTTTTCATTATATTTTATCTTTAAAAATTTCAATATGTGTATAACTTAATAAATATAATAATTTAATGTACATGAATTCTGGTATACCTACTTAGTACAATCTACCTCCGTGGTCTAGGTGGTTGCGCCGTTAGCGTTGTATCCGGATGTCGTGGGTTCAATTCTCACTCATGGCAAACAACCTAGGTTTTTAGTACAACTTGCAATGGTCTGGGTCTTTATAAAATATAATATGTATTAGTTTGTTTCTCTTGTTTCTGTATACAAAAAATTAAAAACACTATTTATGAATGCTCTCGCTGAAGACTATGGCATTGTTGTCTCTCATTAAGATTATCTAAATGTAAGTATATGTCGTTTACTAAATATATACAGGGTGAATTTGAAAGGATGTACTTTGGGCTAATATGAGGTTCTGCTGATCATATCGAACAACTTCTCCCATCGTACCTTGTGTCGCAAATGAAAAAAAAAATTTGGCTTCCCCATACAAATTGGTCATTTTAACATTACTAGTTTGTTTGGAGAAGGCAATTTTTTTTTCATTTGCGGCTCATGGTTTCATGGGAAAAGTTGTTCGTATTGATCAGTAGAACCTCATATTAGCCCAAAGTACATCCTTTCAAAGTCACCATGTATATTATAAATTCCTCATACTCGCTTTATAGTTTTAATCTGGAAAATATTGAAGAGATTTAGGTATCACACTAAACTCTAAGCTCCATCTTAATACACATGTTGATATCATTACCAATAAAGCTTTCCAACTATTTGGTTTGATTATACGTTCATGCAGTGATTTTACTAAGTCTAAATCCTTTGTATACTTATTTAATTACTTAATTATCTGTATTACGAAAAGTATAGGTATCAGATTGAATTAGTTCAACGAAAGTTTATGCAAACCGTTTATTTCAAATGGTTTGGCTCTTACCTGTTTTATAACCATCTTATTAACAAGTTTTCACACTGAGAAAAAATCATCTTTGACGTCACCTTAAATATCATTATTTTTACTAGGATAAGATGCATTGTCAAGAAACAAAGGGTTAATATGTTAATATTGTGCAATTATCGTGTTTGATAGTAAATACGGTATTATTACAATGACAATCACCGGTTAAATTGGTCATATTATATAAGATTAAAGTTCATCGCCGTTTTAACGAAAATACATACAAATATGTAATAGGTATTCTAATTGAGGGCGATGCAAGGATGGTATTTAGGTGTAGAATAGAAAGAGGAATAAATATGAAATAATGGACTGTATTAATAATGAGAAATTAACCTAAATAACTTAAATATCCACCACAGATACTAACCTTCACGACAGCTGCCAAAAGCACTCTATTTGTAAACATGTCAAATCAGTGACATGAAGGATTGTAAATATGGCAGTTAAACTTATTATAATTGATACAAAAATGTAGCCGGTATCGCCGACATAGCCCTCTTCATAAGGCATTCATGTCTTATTAAAACTTTTATCAGGCGGACCGATCCACATCTTCAACCATAGGGAGTTTCAACTTTCTGACAGGTCTCTTCAAAATGCCAGCAGCTATCAATACTTCTGCCACTCGAACAACTCCATCAGCGCTAGGAAAAGTGTATAAAATTCTTCCACGTATTCATATACATTGTAGCATGTTACCTTCAGCTGTGATCATCAAATATTTTAAATCAGAATTTGATAAGTCAGGGTACAGTAATCGCCAAATCTTTTTGGATTAAATGAGTCCAGATACCTTTTTATATCTTTAATAAATATCTTTGTTATTCTGTATTTATTATATTAGTCTCGACATTCTTTTGCCCAGTCCAGATGCAATATGATTGCAGTAAACAACCTGGTTATATGATGATGATCACCAAGCTGTAGTCACGACGTAGGCAACCTCCATCGCTGGGATATGAGTATGAAGCCAACTTTAGACATTTAGTTTGCATAATAAATATCTGCCTGCTATATCAGTCTGCTTTTTGGTAGCAGCTTTTCATTTAGGCGTAAGTAAAAAAGTTTGTCCTTATTATATTCTGCTTAGCTGTGATTTAGAATGTGCAATTCAGCCGTCTTTATATCAAGTGCCAACAATAGACATAGCCCTCTTCGTGCAGGAATTGAGTGAGGCTGCTGGCGACCTTTCTCCCAAACACGCAGATTTTCGTGGACTCTTGTTGTCAAATACAATAAACGATACCAGCCACTGAATCTACAATAATGACAGATAAGGAAATAAGAGTAATAATAATATACAATAAGTTATATTGTAAGAACAAAAAGTTCTTATTGGTTTTTTAAAAAAACCTAATATATTAATATAATTTTGTAGATTAAATAATTTTGTTAGTAAGAAGCTAGAGATACTTGTAATACGTTAATTTAAAAAGAAAATAACTCTTTAACGGATTACAAAATCATCCCGGGGCGCGTAAACATAGTTTTATTAAATCTAAGTTTAGCATATTAGGATATACTTTTACAATAATAAGTTGTAAAAATCTCAATTCTTTTACTTTACTTAATAACCAACCTAGCAACTTTTAACCCGCCTTATGTCGGATATGTACAATAACAGTTGCAAGCTTGACGGGTATTAAAATAATTTTATAAATACATCATTTTGTCTATAGATAGAATTTTCATTTTAACTTTTACAGGTTTTTTTAAATCTGATACAAAGGTATTTTTGTGTTTCACAAAGATTGTTGAATAGGAAAAGGAAGTCATTCTAAATATTAACTATGACCAAGATATTTTAAATCCTAGGACTATCAACATACGATAAATAACATTGACAATCGCGATTGACATTGTGAAAATTACTTCGATAAATCATGCGTCCTAATTTTAGCCTACCTATCTTATTGGTTTTAGTGATCTCAAATTGTGGAGAGTACATACGTGGCATTATTTTCTCACCAATGTAAAAACCACTACTAGGCTTTGCATATTGTTTCTCGATGTAAGCATCTATATTTACATGATAGAGCTTTGCATATATTTTATTAAGTTGTTTATGCATACTGTACATTCGAGAAGATGCGAAATTGTCATTAATATTTACAGCCTTAAAATTACCGTTAGGTGAACGTCGAGAAGTATTTTTTAAATGATTTAATGGGTCATATTGACTTACTACTATACAATTGTTTACATAATGATTCGGTTTAGTTTTATAATTATTAGTGCAACCGAATGCAACCCATCATAACGCGGTTCGCGACGCTGCAAGCTGGGACGACTTGCCGGTTCTAGTTTCTTTACTTTGTAGTAAAGGCCAATCGGAAATACCGATAAGTAATTTAGGCGTTACTTTGTCGTAAATAATGAAATCTAAAATGTCATGAAGATGATTATGATTTGATAAATTATTTAATTGAACCGACTGCGATTTTAAATTTAATGTAGAGACGGCGCGAGCTTTACGAATGGTAAATGACTGATTACCGTTCTTACCTCTAATATTGAAATTAACTAGCTTAGCCTGGATGCCGTCGACGCTTCCAGTTATGCCTTGCATTCGTATGATCTCTATAGGACCGCTAGCACCTATTTGGTTAGCTAAATCGGCATCGATTAAAGTCGTAGTGGAACCATCGTCTAATAAGGCAAAGATTTCGATTTCGCCTGAAGGGCCAGACAATACGACAGGTAAAACTTTTAAATAAATATAATTATGTACATCATAACACGAATAAGACGTCGAAGATTGCAAACTATTAATATTATCATCACCCTAACTAGTGGCGAGTACGTTCGTCTCTATACTGTTCGATTGACTCAAAGTTTGTGGAAATGATGATGATAACGAATGCAACAACTTATGATGTGACTTTCTACAATTATTTACATTACATGGTTTGTATTTACAGTTACGCCAGTTAATATGTTTGGTGTTTTTTAGGCATTTAGGGCACACTTTTGTTTCTCGCACCCAAGACCAGCGATCGTCAATCGATAAATTTATAAAACTATCGCAATTAATTATATTATGATTATTTTTACAGAATAAACATGACAAATAAGTTTGTGCCGATTGTGTATCTACTGAGATGTTATGGTTTCTAACTACACTACTTTTAACTACGTGTGCAGGATATTTTGAATAAGCGCCGTGATGGGAAATATTTTTCATGTTTTCTGGATGAACGGGTGACGTCCAGAGCTCGTTTGGTCCGTAGCTCGTCTGCTTGGCGGCTTCGTTCTCCAGGAAATCTGCTAATGACTCTAGCAGGGGCTTTCCATGCACACTGTTCTCAGCAGCGAAATCGCACCATTTATTCTGTAATAATGACGTTAATTTAGAAATAATTATGTTTGTCAGATTAGGGGAATAGATTTACGGCGTTTGTTGTAATAATTTTACAACACTGACACAATTTTTTATTTTACTGGCGAAAATATGTATATCGCTCATATGCCTACCAAGCCTAAGTTCTTTATTGTAATGATTTCATTCATTACTATTTGCTCTGGTCGAGCGAAACGTAGTTCAAAGGAACGTATTATTAACTCGGGATCGTCCGATGTTAATAGCTTCGAAAGCTTCACCACGCAGAGCTTCGCGAAGCCTACTGACATTCTCTGTGGACTTGTACGAGGATTTGGTGTCGTCGTAGGTTCGCTTAAAAAGTAACCATTCTTTTACGTTGCTGGTAAAAGTAGATGAAGCCTGACGTGATGATGACAAGGTTTGTTGGCGACCGACATAATAGCTTGAGCTAATTGAGAAATTTCACTACTAACCGCTGGCGTCCGTTCGCTAACCAAAGGCTGCATACTCATCGCTCGTATTCCTGTCGACCGGCCCTGTGCGTGGTTCTCGTACGTGCAGTGCGCAGGCGGTGGCGCACGGGGCTCTCCCGGAGGATCCCGGGGGCGGTGTGCGTCCATTGTCGCGCGGGGCTCGCAACGAGGGTTTGTAGGACACGCGGTGGGCGGCTCGGCAAGGGGAAGGCGAGGCGAAGGTTCCGCCGTGGCTTCTACACCATCGCAGGGTAGCGCATCAGCGCTATTCTCTCGCACTCGGCCTTGTACGTTATGCGCAGAGTTCGAACTGAAATAATGCTCAGGAGTTACGAAGTTAATGGTTAGGTAACGACAAAACGATGTCGTTGTATTGACATGCTGAGGTCGTGTCCTGCTCTTCAAGCTCGGCGTCAAGCGTGGCTACTTCGGCGGCATATTCCGCCTGTGCGGCTTCACGCTGCGCCTGTATAGCTTGAAATTGTAAATTAGCTAGTTCACGTTTGTATCGAGCCTCGGCAATCTTTCTTTGTGCGATGATATGATCGAGTGCGACACTCGAATACGATTTACCCGATAACCTACAGCTAGATGTCTGTGAAATTATATCGGTTTGTGATGCAGTGGGTGAAGGTTGATCGGTGGTGGATTCCATCTAGCGGTTTGTGAGCGCGTATACATTGTGAAAATATTTCAATGTTTGATAGGAAAGTTCAGTACGTCCGGTTCGAAGGACAATGATGTGGGCGATGCAAGGATGGTGTTTAGGTGTAGAATAGAAAGAGGAATAAATATGAAATAATGGACTGTATTAATAATGAGAAATTAACCTAAATAACTTAAATATCCAGCACAGATACAAACCTTCACGACAGCTGCCAAAAGCACCCTATTTGTAAACATGTCAAATCAGTGACATGAAGGATTGTAAATATGGCAGTTAAACTTATTATATTTGATACAAAAATGTGGCCGGTATCGCCGACACTAATCCTTTCCTATAAAATTGTGTGATGTTAAGAAATAAGATTATAAATACAAAAAATATGGTGATGTACCGTCTAATAATAAGAAATGTCACCATAGATTGTGAAATCTTTAGTATGGTTATTACGTAGTTTTTATAGTCCAGCATCAATTACGATGACGATTGTCATGTCTTATATGATTACAGTCACACAATGGAATGTTAATTTGATGTTATTTATATAGGAAATATTATTAGTTTATTTTTTTACTAGAGCCGGGCCCACTGGTTTTATAAATTTTATGCAAAATACAGTTTTCAGGGTGTTGTTAACTTTTAATATAGATAATATAGAATATACATTCTTCAGTATCCACGTAAATATGATTATAAGTTTTAAATAAATTCCAGTATTTCTTGAAAATTTTCCGCCATTTTAGCTGGTATTGGCATTTAATACTGCGGAAACTAAATCATTGGAACAACGCCTTTTAAGTAAACTTGACTTTCCATCACTGAATCATGAACATTATAAAGGCAGAAAATATAACTATTTCTGTAACAATAACTAATTATTTCAAATTAATTTGTAACTTTACAACTATCCAATTCAACGATCTCGCCAAAAAAAGCAGACTCATAACACAACAGTTATCTTTTTTAAATACTACCATTTTACTTTTGCTATTTGTGAAGGGCAAAGTAATCAAAGCCCATACAGCCAAACCGAACAATCCTCATCTGCAAAATCGATGTAGTTATTTATTTTGATTGGTAAACAAAGTTATTTATTTAATAAAATCAAAACATACATTTAATTTCGTTTCTTCTATTGAAGTCTAATTTTTATTAAAATAATATTACTGGAAAAATATGAAGGATAAATGAATGAATTATATTCATTACTCTCTCGTTTGTGTACTTTAACTAGTATGGGTGGGTTGGGATTTTGTTACAGATTATCCGAAAATTGGTGTATTGAACAGCAAGGTATAGTAATATAATACCTACATTTAGGGCGGAGTTGCAACAAAATAAACCACTATAAATGTAAATGGTGTAAGTTTTGTAATGAAAGTAAATGCAGTATCTTGATATTTTTTTTTATTTTCAAGCTTTGTTTGTTTCACTTCGCGGTAACCAATAGAAACGATTGCTTGCTTGTGACATTGACTTGTCAACAAATCATTTCTTTTTCTTTGCACAAGGGACAAAATTACGAAGGATAAATAAGCCATTACAAAAAAGTATATATATATATATATCATCACGGGTGCCTTACGGCGCCCGAGACCGCCTAGACGGCCCCAGGGTACCCAGCGGAGGGGTTTAAAACGATGTTTTAAATAGACTCAATAACCCATCTAAAAACAGTTTTACAAGTTGGTATAGTGAAACCGGGACCGACAGCTTAACGTGCTCTCCGAAGCACTATAGTGGTGCTGTCGAACAAATGTACATATTTTTTAAATTAAAAACTTATTGGTACACACCGGGATTCGAACCAGGGACCTAAGTGTTTTTTTAAGTTCAAGGTCAAACCAAAATAATAATTAAAAATTAAATTGATTAAATACAGTTGACAATAATACTTGTTACGGTAACTGTAACTTTGATCAGCCAAAATTTTCCGGGTATGATTAATGTTAAAGTAGGCGTCAAATTTGTCAACTTTTTTTGTGCAACCCAATTTTTATGCAACCCAATTTTTGTGCGACCCAATTTATGTACAACACAAATTTTTGGTTATGTTATCGTAAGTGTACTCGTTTAATCGGATGTGTCAGAACACATTCTGACACATCCGTAACGATAACATAGGAAATTATTTGATGGCGCAACATGATTGGAGTAAATGTAAATGTTATCGTTAATGTCACCGTTAAATTTATTTATTTAATGTTTGGTGCACCAGCAGAACCCAGTCCATTACAAGTTAAGATAATGGTTAACACGCATTAAAACAAATTCCTAGGCTAGGATCCAATCCAGTGCACACAACATGCTAAGGTACATTATTTCCTACAGATTTATATCATATTAAATAAAATATAGGATTTAATTATTAATAATAATATCAATTAAATTTACCTAAAAAAAAAAAAAATATTAAGTATGTTTTACATATCAACAATACACAATTGAATCAACCTGAATCAAATACAAAATGAATCAATTGTAACTTTAACGGACACTTTGATGTAACTCACCCTTAATAAATCAGATGGTTGTATAAACCTACCTGAAGATGCACCAGCTCGGATCGCTCTGTCATCAATGCAGAATAAAGAAATACAGTCAACTTGGGTCAACGGCTTTTTTATTTGAGATACTACCTACAAGCTTTAACAATATTATTTATATCGAGTTTTATATTCTAAAGTACATTTATTATATTCCAAAGTTCTATAGTAATTAAATACAAAATGTAGGTACTTTTTTTATTTTTTTATTGGAGCACGGCATGTGACTTTGTGTCTACCTGGTGGTGAGTAGACCTACAAAGTCCATGAATGGGATCGATCAATAATTGTTCTTAAACAAAAATTTATCGCTCCCACTATACCGGCTAAATTATGCTATTAGGAAATGGTTGGCGACCAATTGCATTACGAGTATATTTTAATATACTCGCTGCTTTATCGTCAATTAAACCACCCATTTCGTAACTGCACCCTGAAAGGAGACTACCTCGACAATAAATCGATGCAGTAATTTCCTGAAAACCGTTATCGTTACGATCACTTTCTGACACATCCGATTTAATTATATTAAATATACTTATTTATTTATTTTAAATTATTTATTGCACAAAATTGTACATAGGCGAGCTTAATGCCTTAGGCATTTTCTACCAGCTAACCTTTGAGAGAGTGAAATATGCTTAGGGTGCGGAACTTTCGATAGAAGGATATACATATAATTTTAACAATGATGCATAACAATACTTAAACTACTTAAATACTGTATATAATATAATAAATGTAATACATAAACATACATACCATACCAAACAAAAATTGTCACGAGGATCTGGTTTAAGCGTTCAGATAATGAGCAGTGAGCAAGCGTTTAAACACCCCGATGGAAGTCTTACACTATTTTAATAAATATTAGGCTTACAAAAATCTTCAGGGAATTTACAAATCTTTATAAGAGAGCTGAAACTGAAACCGACGTATATTAGAAACATAAACATAATTGAAACAGTTGCATGCACTCCGAAAGTAAGCTGGCTTAGATGATTCGCTAGAGAAATAAACAGTTAAGTTTATTCTACAGCTAAGTTGGAATGGTTGGATATGTTCAGGATAGTAAAGTCAACCGATTTCAGTATATTTTTTATTTTTATTTTTTTTTATGAGAGCTCGGCATGTGACCTCACATCTACCTGATGGAAAGCAGTATGAAGGTGCAGGAACAAATGCAACCAACAATTACGATCTACGTAACCGTTGATTGCACCTATTATTTATTTATTTATACTATTTTCAGTTTTACAATGTAAATATGTGAATTTTAGGTGGGAGGAAGGTGTCTATAACTCCGCTAGGCCGACCGACCAGAGTCGTTTCTGGTTCCGGAGACTACTGCATCGATTTCTTGTCGAGATGGTAGTCTTCTCTCTTGATGCGGTTACAAAACGGGCAATTGATTTGACGATAAAGCAGCGAGGATATTATAATACTCTTTCGTAACCGCATAATTTATATCTGCTCTTCTGCTTACCTTCAATTAGATAATTAATTAGATACAACCAACAATTACGATCTACGTAACCGTTGATTGCACCTATTATTTATACTATTTTCAGTTTTACAATGTAAATATGTGAATTTTAGGTGGGAGGAAGGTGTCTATAACTCCGCTAGGCCGACCGACCAGACTCGTTTCTGGTTCTGGAGACTACTGCATCGATTTCTTGTCGAAATGGTAGTCTGCTCTCTTGATGCGGTTACGAAACGGGCAATTGATTTGACGATAAAGCAACGAGGATATTATAATACTATTCCTCTTTCGTAACCGCATAATTTAGTCGGAATAGTGGAGTGATCTATATTGTTAAACAACAATCTATTGATGACCTCACTAATAAACTTTGTAGATCTACTTACCTTCAATTAGATACAAAGTCACATGCCGTGCTCATATACAGGGTGAATTTTTCAAGTGTGCCTTCAAGGCCAAATCCTAAACTACAAGGAATAGCGAAAAGTGCTCAAAGGAGTTCGGGCCGATTTTGATAAAAACTAAAACTGCATCTTAAAATTTTCTCCTAGCTGGGAATCGTTGTTGATTTTGAAAAAAAAACTCACCTTTATTATTGGACCAGCTGATAGTGTCGATTATAAAGATCAAATTCTGGTAAGTAATATCTAGCGGCAAACTAAAGGAAAGCGCTCATTTTTAATAAAAAATATTTAAATTTAAAAAATCATACTTTACCACCTACTTAATAACTAATCAATATTGAAATATTAACATTGATGGTTACGTCAATGTTAATATCTCAATATTATGTAATTTTAGGTAGGTAAAAATAAAAAAATATGCAAATAAAATCTTGATTCTGAAATCTCTTCGCTGCCAACAGGTAGTGTGCAAAATAGATCTCATGTTCGTGATCGGCTTGCTGAAAAACCTATAAAACAAGTTCCGTATCAATTTTTAAAACTAAAGTGAAGCCGGATTGTTTGTTGGTCCAATTTTTTTTTTCTAGCTTTTGCATGAGAAATTTTAGGTTCACTAGAGACAAACGTACAAGATTAAAGTTTTAACAACGCATTTAATATGTCCAAATATTTTTATTTGGACACTTTGTTCTTTTATTATTATTATTAGACTTAAAAAATACGTAAATTTTATAAAACAAAATTGTGTGAAGATGAAAATGATTGCGTTAAAGAAATTGAATAATAAAATAACGAATCTGTTATGAATGTGTATAAAAAATCCGCGGGTGATTTGGCTTGTAAAATCGTATACGCTACGGTCTATACTGAGCACGGGATCAAAATATTAGTCGCGTCACTGCGTATTTTGATGCCGACTGTTTAACATAAAAACATTGTTTAGGAATAATTTGGGTTTATTCATACTCGTACAAGGAAAATGAAACCTGTAAAAATATATGATTTTTACAGGTTTATAAAAATATATGAGTGTTTCTTTTCGTATTTCGTTAAGAAGTCTATCATATTCTATACATATAGTAAATTGAAAATTAAAAGAAAACTGTACATAAAGAAAGAAATATACATTATAATTAAATAATAATAATATGTAGGGCAATTTTTATACATATATTGCCCTGGTTACCAACTTAGTTTTTCTAGCTAGCCACTTGTTCGATGTAGACTCATACCATACCATTGGCTACAACGAGGTGGGGTTATCTCCAGTACTGGTTATACTTATTCCCCCAATTTTGACAGCCTCCGTAGACTAGTGGTTGCGCCTTTGGCGTTGTATCCGGAGGTCGAGGGTTCGATTCCGACCTATGGCAAAAAATAACAATAATAGTACGTTTTTCCTGTACAATTTGTCATGGTCTGGGTGTTTATAAAATATAGTTTGTATTATATCGTTGCTTCTGGTACACATAGTACAAGCCTAGAGCTTACTTTGTGACCAGAGCAATATGTGTAAATTGTCCTACATATTATTATTTCATACATTTTACTTGCCCCGATATATGTCGGTATCCGATACCGATATTATTTCGGATAATGCGAAAATTCTCCGCGGTTTGAAATAAAAATTCATGTCTCGCAGTCATATTACGCCATATCGGATCCAAAAGGCTTTCATTTATTAGATTAATTGCTGAGTGGTTTACCTGAAATGTTTTCGAAAGGGTGAAACTGGTATTAGCATTAATATTACACCGGTTGTGGTGACAGCTGTGGATATCAGTGTTACCAGATGTCCCGATTTTTAGGCCGAAATTAAATATCCCGTGCAGAAGAGACTTAGTCCTTCGTTTACACGACGGGGACGCGGGAAAGACAGGCAAGAATCGTGCGGTTTCGCTTCATGCGGCTTGCCTGTAAAAAAAGCGTGGACGAAAAAAAAATAGAATATAAAATATAATTGATTCAGAATATATATAATTGAATCAGGCGTTATTTTGCGGAATTCCATTATTTTATATAATAATATTGATGTACTTTATTGCAAATCCTTGTGCGAAAATAAAATGTTTATATAAATATAAATATTATTAATAAATTGATATTAAATTTATGCATATTTATATTTAATAATTATATTCGTCTTTTTATTGTTTAATATTAAATGAGCTTGTTCATTACAAAATAATAGGTATTTTGTAATGACGAAGGCTTGTTGTACAAACGAAATCTAATATAGTTGTAGCTGTAAATGATATTGTTCATTAAAATAAGTGAAGTATTTTCAAGATGGACCGACGATCTTATTAAAACCTCAGGAACTCGTTGGATGCAAGCCGCTTCCAACCGGTCTTTTTGGAAATCTATAGGAGAGGCTTATGTCCAACAGTGGACGTCCTATGTCCAACAGGTCCTATGGCTGATTATGATGATGAAGTATTTTCATTAAAATACATTTTCTATGGCTTTCGCCAGCGGAATTCTTTCGTCGAAAGCGGGGCATTATATAATAAATAATCAGTAGTTTTTTACTAAGTTCTTATCACTTTATTATTTTTTTTTTTTTTTTGATTACGTTTTCGACGAAAGAATTCAGCTTTTTTTACTTAAAAGGTTTCAAAATCCCACTCTACCTGAAAAAAATATCTGGCAACACTGGTGGATACCGAATATTTTTGTTTTTTGACTTATTTGGTTTTACAAAGCTCAATTATTTTTTGTTTGGGTTTAATTATAAGGAACAAATTACAAACATTTACGAGTATATTTTATTGCTCTCTTACGTAAGGACTTTTTTTCAAGATAACAATATTATATTGCCATATAATATTGCCATATCGAGTATTTATGAGGAAGTAAATACTTCATACTGCTTTCCATCAGGTAGATGTGAGGTCACATGCCGAGCTCCCATAAAAAAAAAATAGGTATCGTTTCGCACTCAGTGCAATAATACTCGTAATATTAGTGTGATTCAGTATATACTAGTAATCTATGATGTGATCGCAGTAGCACATTTAGCTGGGAGACCTTTCTGCGCTAGGTCAGCTGAGGGGCCTTATTCCAAGTTTGCAACCGCTAAACACGACAAGACCTTGCGTAAACTATAAATATGGAAATATAAGTTCTATTCCAATGGTTATTGCATCGGCTACGACAAGGTGGGATTAAACCCCTTCCGCTGGGTACCCTGAGGCCGTCTAGGCGGTCACGGGCGCCGTAAGGCACTCTTGATGATATTTATTTATTCATTTGTACGAAATGACGTCATTTTTCATCTCAACTCGAGCGAGAACTCACGGTACCGGAGACGGTGGTTACCCCCCAGGGGTAAGTCTATTTCGTTTCGGTTTGTTGACGAGGTCTTAGTATCCTTTTATGGTGCGCTTACGAAATTAAGTAGTTGATTTGTCGCCTCCCGTTTCGTAACCGTATCATCTAGCCGACATCGTGGGAGCGATCAATGATTTTAAACAACGATGTATTGATCGACCACTTTTATGGACTTTGAAGGTCTGCCTATCATCAGATAGATACAAAGTCTTGTGACTTAATAAAATAATTAAAAAAACTCTTCTTTAGATATATGATGCGGGCAAACATAAAGACGGACGGAGATCTCATTTCGGGTTCATTCTCACCTACGTTTAATTTTCTTTTTTTTCTTTTTCGGAACCATGAACAATTTTTCAAAGGAGAGTTAGGAATTTGTGGTAATATAATATTGAATATATTTTAAGGTTCAGATAAAAAAAAAACCTTTAAATATTGAAACATTTCTTTCAGAGAATATTCTTCAAATAATAAAAGTATATCCATATAAGCATGGAGCTCGTATTATTAGCTCAATGGGCCCAATCCTATTTTATAAAATATTTTCCCAAAAAAAAAACTTTTTCAATAATATAGGAAAGACAGATTACGTACTTGCGTCTACTTGTGTTTTTTGTACCTATGAATTTGGGTACGGTATATTATTTATTAAATATTCTTTTTTGTAAGAAAATTCTTGGAATTGTGCAAACAAAACAATTTACAAAGCTTTTTGATTTTATTTATTTTAAATTCTTTATTGCACAAAATTGTACATAGGCGAGCTTAATGCCTTAGGCATTTTCTACTAGCTAACCTTTGAGAGAGTGAAATATGCTTAGGGTGCGGAACTTTCGATAGAAGGATATAGATATAATTTTAACAATGATGCATAACAATACTTAAACTACTTAAATACTGTATATAATATAATAAATGTAATACATAAACATACATACCATACCAAACAAAAATTGTTACGAGGATCTGGTTTAAGCGTTCAGATAATGAGCAGTGAGCAAGCGTTTAAACACCCCGATGGAAGGGGCTGATCTTATAGTCAGAGGAAGCAAATTCCACTGGGGAGCAGCTGACACCGTAAACGAATCAGAATATTTGGAAGAGACGTGTGACGGGATTTTTAGAAGGTTATTGACAGAGGAACGGAGGGGACGATCATGCGAATCACCAAGGAAAAGAAAACGAGTCTTCAGGTAAGAGGGAGTATTAGGGTTATATAGTATATTATATAAAAAGGATAGCAGATGTACTGATCTACGCGACCGGATATTAAGCCACCTTAACTGTTTGCGGTATTCAGTAACGTGATCAAAGTTACGCAGGCCGAAGACAAAACGTATGCACATATTAAGGAGGCGGTCAAGTTTGTTAAGTTAGATCTTCTATAACATCCGGGTAGGAGACATCAGCGTAATCAATGATAGGGAGAAGCAGTGAATTGACCAACATGAGCTTTGACTTAAAAGGGATAAGATACTGAGACCACTTTAGCGAATGCATACTGGAGAAAATACATTGCTACAATTTAGTTAAGTAAACTTTTTTAATGTATGAAGCAAGCGTAAACATCCGAGTTGGTTAGAGCTTAGTTAAAAAAAAAGTTATTTATTTGAGAACATCACTATACTATACTCATTCAATGCAATACCCATAATTATGTTTATATCGTAAAAGTACGAAAGAATATTACGGGTAGTATTTTTTATTACGGAACCTATTTTTGAGTATAGGTACATAGTAACTTTGGGCCTTCTGATTAAATAGAAAAGCATTTTCCATGGAGCAGAAAAAAAAATGGTGGCCTGTGGAGAAAGTTTTTTTTATTTCATCAGTAGAACCTCATATTAGCTGAAAATAACCTTCCAAATTGAATATATATATGAACTAGTGATGTTACGGAGGTGGTTTTATCGGAATCGAATTCGTAGTCGTAGTTTTCTAAATTTGGTTTGTCGGAGTCGGAATCGGATATCTGCTGAATTTCCTGCGAATTTTGAATTTATATCTATTAAAAGAAAAGAAAAAAAGGAAAAAAAACTTTATTAATCGTACAAGCAACAAGATTACAAAATATACCTAAAAAAAAAATATATTACACGATAATTTATTTAGGCTCAGGGCTAGATCCACAGTCGGTGCTCAAGATAAACATTGCTCCTTCAATATCAAAAATTAAATATCATCACGGGTGCCTTACGGTGCCCGAGACCTCCTAGACGGCTTCACAGTACCGGAGGAGGGGGTTCTAATCCCACCTCGTCGTAGCCGATGGTATGAGTCTACCGAGCAAGTGGCTTGTCGCGATGTTTTAGCCTCAATAACCCATTGCATCTGTAAATTTCGTTTTTTTTTTCATATTTGTTTTTATTGTTGCACATTTGCATATCTATTTATTTATTGGAGCACGGCATATGACTTTGTATCTACCTGGTGGTGAGCAGATATACTAATTCTATAAATGCGCTCAATCAATAAGTTGTAAAACACATTGATTGCTTTTACTATGGCGGCTAAATGATGCGATTACGAAATGGGCTGCGTCAAAGACTATTATTGCATTACGAGCATGTAAATTGTAATATACTCACTGCCTTATAGTCATCCACCCATCTCGTAAACCGCAGTCTGAAAGGAAACTAACACCTCGACAAGATATCTATGCCGAAATCTCTAAACCCGGTGAACCTACAGACTAAAATTGAAACATGACGGTTTTGCATCTGTATTTGACAGTTGATAGTATGGACTAAAGATGTGAGCTGTCAACTTTCAAAATTTGTATTCTTTCGACTGAAGGACGCGACACGTCGTTTCGCCTGTATTTTCTCTGGCCCCCCTTGTATTTTTGCACCATCCGACTATATGCTTAGTATTAGTGGTAACGAGACCGGTCGGTAACAAAGTTATAGAGACCTTCCTCCTACAAAATTGAAAGGAGGATCTTGCAAAGCTATCATTTCAAAAATCAATCTGTCTATTTCCATTGATTAAGTATGCTTCGACCTCTAATCTAATAGTGTCGGAGCAGGAACGGAGTTAAGGTGAAAAATAATTCAGAACTCCGACCACGACGAGCTAGCTATAATACTTGTCGATGTAGACTTAAAACACCGGCGTCGGCTACGATAAGGAGGAAATAAAAGTTACACGTTGGGTTTGAAACTGTCGTGGCGCCTAGCCGGGAATGAAATGATGTGTTTAATTTTAAAAAAGAACACACTCTTGGTCCCAGAGAAAATGCAGCCGAGGCGACATGTCAAAAACGTATGGATTTTGACAATTGATAGTATGGACTAAAGGCGTGAGGTATGCTCCGGTATCGATCAATAATTGTTGTTAAACAACATTGATCGCTTCAACTATGCTATAATCGCTTCAACCGGCTAATTGATGCGGTTACAATATGAGCAGCAAAAGACGTATTACATTACGAGTATATTTTAATATAGGTAGCGCAGCGAGTCATTATCGTCAACCAACCATTGCGGAACCGCACTCTGAAAGGAGATTACCACCACGACAATATACAGATGCCGTAATCTTTAGAAAACCGGTGAACCCACAGACTAAAATAGAAACATGACTAGGTCACTTGACAGTTTTATACAGTGACAGACAGTATTTGACTGTTGATAGTATGGACTACAGAAGTGAGATATGCTGTCACTTTTCAAAATTGTATTGTTTCTATATATTGCACCCCTCTTGTATATTGCACCATCCGACTATATAGTTACGGTATATTTTTTTATAAACTAAAGAAAATTTCACTTCAAATACCTACTCAAAGGTTGACTTACATTGAAAATTGAAAATTATTATTATTTTTTATTTTACTCGTATATGTAGGACAATTTACTCATATTGCTCAGGTCACAAACTAAGCTCCAGGCTTGTACTATGTGTACCAGAAACAACGATATAATACATATTATATTTTATAAAATGACAAATTGTACAGGAAAAAACGTACTAATATATTTTTTCCATGGGTGGGAATCGAGCCTACGTCCTCCGGATACAACGCCAAAGGCGCAACCACTAGTCTATACCATTAGGTATTGGATGGAGGCGGTCGAATTCAAATCTGAAGTTCCAATCTATGTTATAAAAAAAAATAGTCTTCTTTAGTTTTAGCTGGCCTACTCGCTTTTTGTATCGGTCGTCCCCAGGACAATGTGTGCTTTCCATCAGATAGACGCAGAGTCAAATGCCTTGCTATAATTAAAAACAAAAACTGCAACAAGATTTCCCTTAAATGGTAGATTAAATATTAAATGATAAATAAAGACCACATTCTATTTTATTTAATAATGTTTTATTTACATTATATACATTTATATACATTATTATGAATAATCTTAGATTAATAATAATACATACATACATATTTACATATTGATTTTTAGTATATTTTAAGAGCTACACTATGATTGTTCTTTATTATTTAATTATTTAAAATTCAGCTGTAAATAATTATTAGGTATTAAATTTATAATAATAGATTATCTATACTTAACTAATATAATTAAGAAATATTTAATATTTTCCTCAAAATGATTATTCACGAAAATATTTAAATTAATTTCTATAAGCTTCTATTGAAAGTTTCCTATTAATTTAGACCTTGTTTTTATGACTTTATTAACAAATAAATATATATATATAATCTCAAAAAATAGAATTTTCTATACTAGGTTACTTACTTATTAACAATAACAGTAGTATTTAAAATAAATTAAAAATACGACTCAACAATCTTTTTTTACAAATACGGAAAATATGTAAATCTATATCTCATCTCATATCATAATTTTTAAAAATAGAACTGGTTCAAATAATATTTACATCACAATTTATAAGAATCTCATTCAATATATTAAAACGAACTTTGAACACTGGTTCAAGTTACACTTCTAAATGACTAGATTTTGGTTTAAAGTCTATAGAAGATTCAAATCGATGCATGCCTGGACACGGTTGAGGCGAAGGCTAGTCGTAAAGGTCTTTCTTGGAAATGGTAGAGACCGTGTACTCGTACATGCCACTGCTGTCAGTCACCTCATCCGTGCTCTCTGTTAATCAGGAAATCTCTGCAGTCGTGAATATGAACCTTCTATGACGCAAATTTCATGACTCTCCATTAGGAGCCATGGTCACCGTGCTGCAGTTAGCTTTAGTCGACCTGGTGGAACTGCGCCTTAACCCGCCTCCACCGACAGGATTTAACAGAATCAAATTTTCATTCTTCCTTTTAGAACTTGGACAACTACAGAATAATAGTTCTTTCATTCCTTTTCGAAAGTTTTTGGATAGAAATGCGTAGAGTAAAGGATTGATACCGGAATTGAAATATGTGACGAGGAATGTAAGGGGAGTGAGTAAGGCGCTGAAGTCGCTGCTGCCCTGGTAGCCCGTAGACCAGTATTGCCACATTTTTCTAGCATGAAAGGGCAGGTTGCATATGGCGAATGTCAGCACAACTACTATGAGCATTCTAACAACTCCTCGCCGAGCTCTCAGCACGTTTCTTGATAAGTGACTAAGGTGGTGGCAATTTCTTGTATGTTCACGATTCCGGTTTAGTTTTTTTACATTAGTATTGTTTGCTACTGGGAGAGGTTTTTGTGCTATGAAGACCTGAGAACAAAATTAAATAGTGTTAAGTATATAAGACTAAAATTAAAAATAGGTTAGCGTGATGTAGCCACGAACGTAGGTAGTGTATAGTCGGCTGCATGGTAAACATACTCGTACTACCTAATATTCACCGACAACCTACTTAGAGACGACTCGAGGGATAGAGTCATCTAGTCTATCCCTCCACTATCCAGGTGTTAAAGAGTCTTTTGACTCACTGAAAAAATTGAGTACAACCAATAATAATAAAAATCTATCCGGAAGTTTACTGCAGTAAATTGTTAGAATCTCAAGGCTTGCCAACGACACCTGGTCGAGCCTCAGACTGATCCAGAAATTTGACGCTATATTTTATCTCTATGTGTTATAATAGGCACAGACCACCAGAGAACCACTCATAGGTACAACTGAAAAAACCAACAGATGACCTAGTCATGTTTCGACTTTTGTCTGTGGGTTCACTGGTTTAGGAACCTACTGTATCAATTCCTGTTGAGGCGGTAGTCTCTTTAGCAGGACGCCCCACATGCTGCGCCTCTACTATGATGGTTTTGGGGCTGACGTCATAATCTTCGATCATACATACAACAGATCATGTTGTATGTTTGCATTATTTAATGTGGAAGTCGAGCACGCGCGACAATCGATACGGTAAATATGGATGTATGTCTACAAAGCTAGCGCGATCACGACATATCACGATATATATACTAATTTGACGTGAACTTTTATCGAAAACTGCAGCATGGTGGTTATACACGTCAAAACCAAACTGTCAGATAGTAGGCAACAATCGACAAATATCCTATTTTCACCGCGTTTCTATTATGTGCTGATAAATATAAAAATTACTTTCTGCTTTGCTATTTTATTAATTTAATACCGAAGAAACAGAATAAAAATTGGTAAATTTGTAGTATGCCACGCGCTGGTTTTTAGGGTATTTAGGGTCTACCTATAATTATATAAATTTACTACGGTATAATTTATTTAGGACTAGTTATTAGGACTTCATGATTAATCTATTATTCATTACATTTTTTTGTGCTTTTTAACCATTTTTTGATCAATTTTCAAGAATGTATTTCGAAAATTCTAGATTTCATATATAGATACCTATATATAAGATTTAGAAATTTATTATCTCTCTACTCATTATTTTACCGTGTCAGTTTTTATTTATATATTAATTATTATGAAGTGGCAGTGGGCTAGTCTTATCCCCTTAGATGGGAACAAATCCTAGAGGGGAAATTACTACCTGCATTAGACGGAGTGACAAGCTGCGGAGAATGGCTTTAATGCGGAATGTAAAGGAATGGGGTCATTGGCCGAGATATACGTTCAGCAAGGAAATAGATACAGGCTAATAATTAATTAAACAAAAAAAATCGTTAAATATGTATTTTTGTGACGATGATAAATAATAATATAAAATAATTAATAAATATATAATGATTTATTTACTACATAAATATTTCTAAAATAATAAAATAAAATAAAGAAATGGGCTTTCGACAAAAAGAAAATAAATATAACTGCATTATTTAATTCGAAAATATAGTCTAAAATAAGAAACTAATTTAGTTTACTTTTTAAATAAAAAACAGATTTTTAGGATATTAATATTTGAAATCTGAAATCTACAAATCTGTGTGACATCACTAACAGGGTGAATTTGAAAGGATGTACTTTGGGCTAATATGAGGTTCTGTTGATCAAATCGAACAACTTCACCCATGGAACAATGTGTCGCAAATGAAAAAAAAATTTGGCTTCCCCATACAAATCGGTCATTTTAACATTACTAGTTTGTATGGAGAAGGCAATTTTTTTTTTCATTTGCGGCACATGGTTCCATGGGAAAAGTTGTTCGTATTGATCAGTAGAACCTCATATTAGCCCAAAGTACATCCTTTCAAAGTCACCATGTATAATGGACTAAAAGACATTAAAACCAATAGAAACGCTTGCTTGTGATATCATGATACCACTTACTTGTTGTATCAACTTCGCATTATATATTTTTTAAAGCAGCCAAACACAAAAATAATGGAATAAAATTTTCAAACATAAATATGTTTAAAACCAGTTTTTTTTAAACAAAAAATATAGTTTCTTATTTTAGGCTATATTTTGTAAATCAAAAATAGAATTAACTTTTTTTCATTTATGTCGAAAACCCATTTATCGATGTCGGTTTGCGTGCTCGCACTTATTCGATATTTTTTTCCACAGCAGTCGATATAATTCGAGTCGAAAAGTTTATTATCATCGCCCGCGTGCTTAGCTCCTAAGCTTGTATAACAACATACTTATAAAATTAATATGAACAAAACATTAAGAAAGCTAATAAATATTCAAGCAAATTGTTTTAGTTCATTAAAGCACATTGTACAAAGTACTTAATTTCTCTTGTGGGCATGATTCTGTGGGTAAATACGTTCTAGAGACTTGAAGGTTCACTAAATAGTTTGCAGGTTCCAGTTAGTTCCACTACAATACCGTAATAAAGAACCTACATTTAACTTAGAAGTTCTACGAAAGACATTATTTCTATAGTGTGTGAACCCTATAGACTCCTGACAGTATTAAAATAAGTTTCTAATGAACATTAACTGTCAAATGACACCGAGTGTATTTCTAAATTAAATTTGTTAAAGATAAAATGAAATGAAAAATTTCCTGGTGGATCGGACTTGGACCCACGGCCCTCGCTTTTATGGCAAGGTACTTATTAGTACTCAACCACTGAGCCAACCATATACAAATCTTTATTACCTGCCGCGGGCCGCAGTTTGATGACCACGAGTCTAAGC
Source organism: Monopis laevigella (assembly GCA_947458855.1). Taxonomy (NCBI): domain Eukaryota; kingdom Metazoa; phylum Arthropoda; class Insecta; order Lepidoptera; family Tineidae; genus Monopis; species Monopis laevigella. The sequence continues at coordinate 14,998,287 of OX381583.1, read as the reverse complement.
GGTATCGGGCGCCGTAAGGCACTCGTGATTGTTGTCAAGTGTTTGAATGTTGTACATTTAATGTAATTTTTATAGGGTTTCATTATTTTAACCGGCACCAGTCTAGTGGTTCAGTCATTGTGCAGCTGATAATAAGTTTAAGCAGATGACAACAAGGCCGGACCTGGGATGGGTAACCGCTTTTTACAACGAGGCCACCCATCCCATAATAAACATCACAACAAGCTCGCTACTTGCCTCCGAATACCATTGGCGAAATGAGGACGAGTTAATTTCTTCGCTGGGTACCTTAAGGCCGTTTAAACGGTTCGGGATCCCAAATGGCAACCGTGATGTATGGTAGGTATTATAATGACAAGCTAACTTTGCCGTTTTTGAAACAGAATATAGCCGCAGGAGTTTATAGGGTATTTGTTATTATAGATAATAATGAGAAGGTTCTTGTGTCGAGACGTGAAGTGCCAAGACAAACAACACGCGACGCGATCAACATACGAACACTCTGTTCGCATATACGTTCGCGAGAAAACATGAATTCGTTCTTGGAAACTTATTTAAATAAATTAGAATGCCTAAAAGTCTTTTGCAAGGATTTATTTTCATGCGGGTTTTCTGTCTACTTTAGAATTTTACACGAAGTAACAGTGTCTTTTAACATACATACATATCATCACGGGTGCCGTACAGCGCCCGAGACCGCCTAGACGGCCCCAGGGTACCCAGCGGAGGGGTTTTAATCTCACCTCGTCGTAGCCGATGGTATGAGTCTTCACTGAACAAGTGGCTAGCTCGTCGCGATGTTTTGACTCTTTAGACTCAATAACCCATCTATAAACAGTTTCACAAGTTGGTACAGTGAAACCGGGACCGACAGTTTAACGTGCTCTCCGGTGCACTATTGTCAGTTAGAAAGGGTAGATTAAGCGTATGTATGTTAACGAAGGGAATTCCAGTTTTAAATGTGAAAACTTTGTTGTGTTTACTATTTAAAAAGGTAACTTTTAAATAGTAAACAAAATATATGTCATAGAAGCCCATTTTATTAGTATTTGTGTAGGACTCCAAACGTAATGTTAATCTTCGCCCGATCGAAAAATAATTAAAACAGTGCTATTTAACTATTTTTTAAAGTTTATATAAATCTTAGACCAAATAAGAACAATTTTTCCAAATAAAAATTGACATCTTTTACTATAAAAATGTGGTATTCGGTATTTTGGATTCGGTATATTGTTATATAATGGCTTCAAATGCTTTTAAATGAAATTAATTTCCTTGAGCCCGTTTATGAACATTATTTGTTAGCACAAATTCATAATACAATAACACGGATAAAAATAAATACATGTATTCAAACTATTCATGAATAGGCATATATTGCTTCATAACAATTAGGTATATTCTTGAATTAAGAGGAGTGTCTGATGAGGCTGTTCGATGCTCATGCTGATTCAACTGCAAAGTATTACCTCTCCCCGCGCATGACGGCAGTAACGCTACCATACTTTTATGTAAACCTTTCCCCCGACCTTCAATAAGAGAAAGAGCACGTATGAGATTATACCAAAAATTTAGGCAGCAAAACGACTTTCGGGCCAAAACTGTTTTCTACCCCTAAAATTTAATGGATTTGAAAAACAATGAACTCATTTTATTAAAAAGAAAATAAACGATGACTGTAGTTTTTTTTTAATTTTGTCTTAATATTTTATAGGAATTATTTTAATGTGAGGGATTTTTTCGCGATTTTTATCGAACTTCAGGGGTTGATTTTATTTTTACTACACCAAACTTAAAAAAAGGAAAACGTATGAGCCTAGATACAGGTCTTATTTATAACGCTTTCAAAACTCATAAAAATCTATGAATGTTTAGTGGGGGGTAACAGTTAGGACAAAAAGGTCGTGAATGTATGGGAAATGTTTGATCAGACTCTGCTCTTAAGCAAATATTAATTTAGTTTTTGGGTTAATAAAATTACCGCTGTGAGGTTACCGGCTGAAATGTTACCGGTCGTCATTACCCGACAAATATGAGAAGTCTTATAAAGTGTGAATTTATATTACGAAACCAAGAGACCCTTAATTTACTTTAGTTTAAAAAAATACTTGTATAGAAATGTTTCTAAGAATACTTGTGTGTTGCTGAAAAAATCCTTTTTATCTTTGTAAGCTCTAGGTTTGTACTTTTGTGTACCAGAAACAGCTGTATATTTTACTAAAACCATTACAAACTGTACAGAAAAACGTACTAATTTTGTTTTGTAAAAAGTGAGAACCCACGATATCCTGATTCAACGCTAACGGGGCAACTATAACTAGACCACGGGAACGGTCATTATTGGCAGCATTGACTTGTCATTGACACATTTTATTTTATGAATTAAAGCCTTTTTTTTTAAGAAATAGGGTGGTTATTTTCAGAATGAGCTAGCGTATTGTCGTAAAGGTACTGCGTATAAATTTTAATTAACAAGGGTCACGCGCCGCAACGCTTACAGCAAATTATATTACCTCTGCGCTGCTAGCTCAGCGTCAAGCGATGAAAACAAATACAATGCCAACAAAACAGTGCTTTAATAAATTGTAGCGTTGTTTTTTTTTGTTTATCGACACCGATTCTTGAACTCTTGTCTTATTGTTAAGATACGCGGGACTGAATACTTTTACAAGTTTTAAATAAATTACTTGAAATTCCTACTCACAGCTATCATTTGAAGTCATAAAGTTCTGATGAAGTATTGCATCTAGGATCTCACATACAGCCTTCCTTAAAATTACTAAACCTTTTATGACTAGCTGGGCTCGCGACTTCGTCCGCGTGGAATAGTTATTTTTTTATCATACAAACTTTCATCCCCTATTTTATCTCCTTGGGGGTAGAATTTATCAAAATCCTTTATTAGCGGATGCCTACGTCATAACATCTACCTGCGTGCCAAATTTCAGCCCGATCCGTTGAGTGGTTTGGGCTGTGCGTTGATAGATCACTATGTCAGTCAGTCACCTTTGATTTATATATATTTAGATTTAATAAATGCCAATAAAACTGATAATATGAAAATAAATACTTATTAAAATTAAAATAATATATAAATATCTATGTTATCTGTTTATTGTTTTTTTTAAACTTGCACAAATATAATGACTATTTTAAAAAGGTTAAAATTATTTTCATATTATCAGTTTTATTGGCATTTATTAAATCTAAATATATATAAATCAAAGGTGACTGACTGACATAGTGATCTATCAACGCACAGCCCAAACCACTCAACGGATCGGGCTGAAATTTGGCATGCAGGTAGATGTTATGACGTAGGCATCCACTAAGAAAGGATTTTGATAAATTCTACCCCCAAGGGGATAAAATAGGGGATGAAAGTTTGTATGATAAAAAAATAACTATTCCACGCGGACGAAGTCGCGAGCACAGCTAGTCATAAAAGGTTTAGTAATTTTAAGGAAGGCTAAGGTGAGATCCTAGATGCCCAAAGAGTGTCTGTCAAACAAACTACCGCCTACCTTCAAGCTCTAAAACACAAAGAATGTATAGTGAAGATTACGATATACCTTAGATTCTGTAGTGCCTATAAATGTCCTCTGCGGTTCGTACGGGCGCTTTTCTATGGGTATGGTGACAGTCCGAGGGCATTGGGCAGCACAGCATGGAGTTTTTCCCAGCTGGTGAATGCCGTGGGAACTTTTCCATAGTCCAACTGCTATCCTTGTGTATAGGACCTATTAACAATAGAAATAAAAACAAATAGGTAAAATATACATGGTGGACTTTGAAAGGTTATTAATCGTACATAAGAGTTTCGGAATATACATTATATACATATATTTCTAGCCGAACCCTACTTGGGTAAGTTATGAACATAACCTCAAAACCTCATGGTTAATCTTATGCACCATCGCTGCAGTCACATTCCTGTTTAGTATTCTACCTAGGTGCTGACTGAGGTGATGGTGTATATTCCAACTGGAATGTAACACCTGCCCAGTCCATTCCAGAGTTCTAGTTTAGCCATTAAAAGCACAGAGCCTCACAAGATTGCAATCTCTCCTGGACACTTAAAACGAGTACCGAAGAGATGCTGGACTGAACCTCTTGGAATTCGACATGGCATTCGGGAACGTACCCTACGATAATCGTGAAGTGCAGACTAGATAGTCTAAAGTTTGAGTTTAAACTCACACTATTCTTTTCTTTTCTTTTTTTTTAAAGGAGCTCGGCATGTAACCCCACATCCACCTGATCGAAATCAGTATGCAGGTCCAAGAATGAATACAACCAGCTCTTAGAATTGTGTTGTAAGAGCTGGTTTCATTCATTATGCCGGCTTAAGATGCCTATTCACGCTTCGTTTAAAGAACTCAAGGTTATAGGATGAAGGAAACACGCAAGCAGGTAGAGCATTCCACATTATAATAGTGCGACAGATGTACGAATCACCAAATCTTTTAGTGCGGGTTGGTATATCTGCCACAGAATGCGCATGCATTCTGTTACCTGCTCGTGAGGTTCTGTAACGGAAAGGGGAAGGAGGAATGAGATTAAAAAGTTCTTCAGAGCACTGTCCATGGTAAAGGCGGTAAAATACGCTCAACGACGCTACATCTCTGCGAAGCTGCAGTGGCTCTAAAGTTTTTCGTTTGTTTTAATTTTTCATTCATACATCCATGAATGTAAAAACCGTGCCCGTCCGCGCGCCGTGCGTTTTTTTAGCTTCATGCATACATCTCTATCGACTGCTTCGAAGTAGATTTTCTGTTTTCGTAAAGTTCATAAATTCCATTTGAAAAACATTATATTGCAGTTTTATGAGACTTTTATGTTTTCTTGCTAATTGATAAGTTACGAATATCTTAGTATGCCTGATTTAACGCTATCAGAAATCTTCAGCGCAGATGAAATGAGAAGAAATGGTCAATCCTACAAATCGATTAAAATAAGACTTCGTCGATCGTTATAAACGATTCATCGTAGCATCAAACGGTACAGATTGACGAATTCTCTAGTGAGGAGAAGAGGACAAGGCGTACTTCAAGGAGAGATGACTGTTTTCTACAACTTCAAGTTCGTCGGTATACGAGACTTACGGTGGTGCAGTCCCGAAATACATTGGAGGAGGTTCGAGGAGTAAGAGTGAGTGAGCAGACCATTCGCAGAAGATTCGAGGATGTTGGTATAGGCTCATTTATACCCGCCAAAGCACCAAAACTTGAGAGACGCCACTGCACAAACCGACTATACTTTGCTCGTGAACATCATCTTGGGACTTTGACGAGTGGGGGAACCTGTCCCCTTTACTGATGAATGTATAATTCTGTTAAATCAGATTGATGGAAGGCAGCGAGTATGGAGAATGAGAGCTTTATTTACGGTCTAATTTTAAAAATACAGTGGCATATGGCGGCGGCTCAATTATGGTCTGGGGCAATGTTTAGGAGCTCGCACGGAGTTAGTGGTAGTCGACGGCGGGAATCTGAATGCTGATCGGTATATCAGGGAGATTTTAGAGGAACATGTTGTGCCATTTGCCCCATTTATTGGTAACGACTTCATTTTAATGCAGGATAATGCTCGGGCTCCCAGTGCTTACTCATTACAGGCATACCTAAACCATGTTGGTGTTACAGTGATGGAGTGGCCAGCACTGTCCCCGGATATGGATCCGATTGATTGGGACTTCCTAAAGAGGAGTGTCAAATCAAGAATGCCACCTCCTAACAATCTGGGCGAGCTGAAAAACACATTAGTTGAAGAATGGCAGAGGTTTCCCCAAGAAATCATTGATAACATCATTCGCAGCATGCCCAGATGGATGGAAACCTTAATCAGGGCACGGGGGGAAACACTCGTTGTTAAACATTCATTTAATTAATTTTAAACAGTCATAAAATCTAAAATTTTCAACTGTTTCTCTGTCACTACGAAATCTAAGAAAAATGCATTTTGTTTAGTTAAGTTTTTTTTTCCATTAAACTTTAAGTATGGTGTTGCAAATTAATATCAAAACATATTAATTTAATTGTTGTTTCATGTTCAATTATTATTTGTTTAAAAATAAAGCTAACTATTTTATACTCTCCCTTTTTTTTCTGTTCCGCTAATTCTGCCGGTGTGTGTGTATTATGGTTGTATTCGTCCGTATGCCTTATCAAATATCTCAGTAATTTACTCTTCGGATTGAGTTAAATAAAATTCATACTCTCCCAAGTTAGCGTATCAATTAACAAAATAGTATTTTATTTTCTGGTGGGCCGAGGTTACGTTGTAGACTTTAAAATAATACATATTTGTTCCTGTGAGGGTTAAACCCCGGTTTTTAATTAAAAAACTATGTATACTATACTATATATACTACATTACTTTGTGAGCGCAACTATAGTGCACGTAACTTGACATGGTCCCAGTATCACTATATGCCAAGTAACAAATTGTTTTTGAGTTTTTTATTTTTGTCGTTCAGTTTTTAGGTTAGAATCCGCTGTGTTTCAATGAGTTTTTAATTTTTTAAAAATATTATTTCCCCGAAATGTTTGGAAGTATGTATCATCACGGGTGCCTTACGGCGCCCGAGACAGCTTAGACGGCCCCAGGGAGGGGTTTTAATCCCACCTCGTCGTAGCCGATGGTGTGAGTCTACACCGAACAAGTGGCTAGCTCGTCGCGATGTTTTGAATAGACTCAATAACCCATCTATAAACAGTTTCACAAGTTGGTATAGTGAAACCTGGACCCAGCTTAACGTGCTCTCCGAGGCACTATAGTGGTGTTGTCAAACAAATGTACATAAATTTTTAAATTAAAAACTCATTGGTACACACCGGGATTCGAACCAGGGACCTAAGTGTTTTTAAGCCCAAGGTCTAACCAACTCGGCCACCACGTATATACTCGGCCACCACGTATATGTTTGGAAGTATATAAATTTAAATTTGTGGGGTAGTGGGGTAGTAGACACGGGGTGCCAAGGCTCAACAAGTGACGATGGTGTTTTTCATTACTGGTCACCAAAAATCGTTTTATGATGATGACGGGGGGGTTTTTTTTGCTCATTAAAATAATGTGGAATCCAAAAAATTTAAAATTTATGAGGCTCATTCAAATCTTGCCAGCAAAAGATTTTGCGTGTATACAAATCCTGAAGCTGTAAACTTTTATGATGATGTTGGGGTTTTTTTTTGCTCATTAAAACAATTTGTACCCAAAAAACATTGCAAAATTTACGAGGCTTATTCAAATCTTGTCAGGGGCGCTCGTGACTCTAGCTACGACGCTGGCCGTGATAATATTTATTTTTGTGTTTGACTGTGAAAATGCCATAGATAATTTAGCTACACGTAGGTATGTTTATATTTGACCTAAATCCGAAATAAAATACAAACAAATTTCATTGTTGGCAGCGCCGCGCCTCGCGCCTTTAGATTCAAAGCAACCATGGATAGAAATTTAAATAAACCTAAATCATTAAAATAAATGTTCCTCGACAGTAATATAGTCACTGTATCAATTTTATTATTAAATAGTATTTAATTATTTAAACACGGCTTAAACCCCAGTATGTACCAATGGGTTTTAATTAAAAAACTTATGTATATTACGTGGTGGCCGAGTTGGTTAGACCTTGGACTTAAAAAGACTTAGGTCTCTGGTTCGAATCCCGGTGTGTACCAATAAGTTTTTAATGAAAAAAAATTATGTACATTTGTTTGACAACACCAATATAGTGCCTCGGAGAGCACGGTAAGCTGTCGGTCCCGGTTTGACTATACCAACTTGGGAAACTGTTTATAGATGGGCTATTGAGTCTATTCAAAACATCGCGACGAGCTAGACTCATACCATCGGCTACCACGAGATGGGATTAAAAACCGCCCAGCTGGGTACCCTGAGGCCTTCTAGGCGATCTCGGGCGCTGTAAGGCACCCGTGATGATTTTGTATTTGATAACACGACTTAGTACCACAAAGAACACGCTAAGCTGTCAGCCCCAGTTTCACTATGTTTCACCAATTTATGAAACTCTATAGGGCTAGTTACCCAACTATTATTATAACTATAGGTTACTTAAGTTTTTTTTTTGTTAATGAAGCACGGCATGTGACTATGTTTCTACCTGCTGGTGAGCAGACCTACAAAGTCCATGAATAGAGTCAATCAATATTATTTCTTAAACAACATTTATTGCTCCCAGTATGCCGGTTAAACGATGCGATTATGAAATAAGCGGCGACAAAAATGAATTGCATTACCAGTATATCTTAATATACTCGCTGCCTTATCGTCAATTGAACCACCCATGTCGTAACCGCATCTGAAAGGAGACTACCACCTCGATAAGAAATCGATGCAGTAATCTCTTGAAAACCCAGAGACTAAAACCGAAACATGACTAGGTCACTTGACGGTTTTTTGCATCTGTATCGAGAGCGATCTATCCAAACATTTCGACACTTTATAGCCATTTGTTCGGTGTAGATTAAGTATATCATAGGCTGCGACGAGGTGGAAAGACTCCTAGAACCCCACCGCTGGGTACCCTGCAACCGTCTGGGTGGTCTCAAGCGCCATTTATCATTTGTTTCTAGATCATATTGATGAATTCTTTGTATTGGACGCATTCATTGGATGGGTTGTATTGGATTCATTTTTGTCCTCTGACAAATGATCGTTACGACATTATAAAAGGGTCTTTTTAGAACTGTAAAATATAACTGTATAAACATATACCTTAGAAAGCATGTTAGAAACAATAATTACATTTGTTTGTTAGATATTATCTAACAAACAAATGTAATTATTTTATTTTGTTGCAAAAAGTTTTGCGCGAACTTACCCGCGTTACGCAAATCAAATCAAATCAAATATTATTTATTTCATGTAAATCTTTACAGATATTTATGAATAGTCAAAAAAAAAAAAAAAAGTTTTAACAATAAGGTCTAGAGTGCGCTTGGTTAGGCTGCTATATATATATTAATTAATAAAAGGTGTCATAAAATAAAAATATTAAAAAAGAAAAAAAAAAAACAACCAACCGAACGCACGCTACATAACCAACTAGTGTAAGACTAGGCGGTTAGCTGATTCCATTGACCATCCGATTATCATCCGCCATACAAGAGTGCCACCGAGGCGACCAACCTCACCAACCGTATCCACGCCTTAAATATTAGTTCTTATATTATATTATTGTCATTATATTGGCTGTATATATTTTTGAATGACCATCAATCGCATTAACATAGTTATATGGATCGGTATCTTCAAGGGCGTAAACACTAGTTGTAAAGTCGATCCCCCCGGAGAAAAAGGTACCAGCAAGTAAAAAACTCTGGTGCTTCACACACACTAACAGAGGAACACAGCCATTGAGTTACCGATATGCAAACAGCATATGGTAGCATACTTAAAATGCTCTAATCCTACTAAAAGCGTGCACAAAACACCCTATGGCAGATTATTTAACAGTATAGCAATTGGTTACTGTACCAATGTACAGACCTGAAAATACTAAATAGTACAGGCAATTTACTAAATAATAATATATAATAACAGAGTACCTGTATAACGTAAATATAAATAAGTAATCATAAGATATACCTTATCCAAAGATAAAAAGTTAAATATAATAAAAAATAAATTAAGTAATAATAAATTATTACAATATCAGATTTAACATACCTTACTAGGGTACTAGTACAATTTAAAACTACAATTGAAAAGGCAATACTAGTTGTGAGACCTCAATTGCAGATCATAACGGGTCCAGACATCTTTATCATTAATATAGTCATTAACTCTATAGTCATTAACTCTATAGCCCTATGGATTAATGTTTGTTTTATACAATTTTTAAACTTTATTTCACTTAAATCTATAATACTTTTAGGTAATTTATTAAATAACCTTATACTGTTAATGACAAAACATTTATTAGTTTTTTGCAGTCTAAACTTTGGAATATCAATTTTATCTATATTTCTTAAGTTTAAATTATGCCTGTCGCAATTTTTACTAAACATACTTAAGTTTTTCTTGACGTACAATAAATTCTCATAAATATACTGAGATGGTAGTGTCAATACATCAATCATAGGAAATGTTTCCCGGAGAGAATCACGAGCTTTCATGCCATATATTGCCCGAATAGCCCTCTTTTGTAAAATAAATATAGTATCAAAATCTGCCGCGGATCCCCACATTATAAGACCATACGACATTATACTGTGAAAATAGGCGAAGTACACTAGTCTGGCTGTTGCAACATCAGTTAATTGTCTGATTTTTCTGACTGCATATGCAGCAGAGCTCAATCTATTGGATAGAGTATTTATATGAGCTTTCCACTGTAGTTTGGAATCGACTGTGATCCCTAAAAATACAGTGGAGTCAACAAATTCCAGATCAGTACCACCTAACTTCACTGTGGAATTAATACTAGTTACGTTGGAGAGCGTAAATTTTAGACACTTAGTCTTCTTAGCAAGCCTGTTAAAGTTATTTGCTGCTATCTATACCATCACAGCTGCTTTTATTATATTTTATTGTCAGTCTATACCGAACAAGTGTTATGTTTGTGGGGTGTTGTTTAGGTACCTACGTTTATTTTATAAAACTTTAACATAAGCTCTATTAAAATTTGTGCCTGTGAAAGCACCGACGACGGTCCCGGATTCAACTTAACTTTTAGTTACATTTTAATTAAATCTCAAAGTTTTTGAGGAAGGACGTATGGATGTTTGTTCTAATTTATTTTTATTTATTTAAGGAAATACAATCAGTGCTGTAGTGGTCTTATATAATATAACTTAAAATAAAAACACTTAAAAGTTAGGTCCCTGGTTTAAACCCCGGTGTGTACCAATGATTTTTTAATCAAAAAAAATACGTACCTACATTTTGTTTAACAGCATCACTATAGTGCCTCGGAGAACACGTTAAGCTGTCGGTCCCAGTTTCACTATACCAACTTGTGAAACTGTTTATAGATGGGTTATTGAGTCTATCCAAACATCGCGACGAGCTGTCTAGCACTTGTTCGTAGTAGCCGATGGTATGAGTCTACACCGAACAAGTGGCTAGCTCATCACGATGTTTTGAATAGACTCAATAACCCATCTATAAACAGTTTCCCAAGTTGGTATAGTGAAACTGGGACCGACAGCTTAACGTGCTCTCCGAGGTACTATAGTGATGCTGTTAAACAAAATATAGGTACGTAATTTTTTTTATTAAAAAATTATTGGTACAAACCGGGACCGACAGCTTAACGTGCTCTCCGAGGACCTATAGTGGTCTTGTCAAACAAATGTACATAAATTTTTAATTAAAATCATATTGGGATTCGAACCAGGAGCCTAATGGTGGGATTAATAGTCGTTGCTAAGCAATTGCTAATGCTTAGCAGATGCTTTGGACTGTCAAACTACATAAGAAAAAACTAAATTTTGACAGTTCCAAGCAATGGCTCAGGCTAAGCAACGACTATTAATTCGACCATAAGTGTATTTAAGTCCAAGGTCTAACCAACTCGCCCACATATACTCGGCCACCACGTATATTAGTTTAAAATAAATAAAGGGTAAATAAACATCAACCCTCGAGCTTTTTTAAGCATATGAATATTTAGCTTTTTGCTTTAATTATGTACATATATAATATGTATGTTATTTATTAATGACGTCAATTTAAAGATATTTTGATGACGTCACGTTATTTATTTGAGCGTTACATGGAATTATTTTGACATGTAGTTTATAGAAATATATTTTTTCGTTGGCGATTTTAATTAAATAAACACTAAATGTTACTCACAATAAAAATACGTGATGGGCGAAAAAGCGGCCCCAGCCTAGTGGTTAAGTCAATGCGCAACTGATAACAAGGTTAAGCAGATGACAACAAGGCCGGCCTGGGATGGATGACCGCTTTATACAAGAGGCTATTTCATCATAAACACCTCAACAAGCTCGCCACTTGTTAGGTGTTGCCTCCGAATACCATTGGCGAAATGAGGACGGGTTAATCCCTCCGCTGGGTACCCTGAGGCCGTTTAAACGGTTCTCGGGAGCCAAATAGGCACCCGCGATGGTATTTATTATTTGTTATGCGCGAACCTACGGAAAAACCGAAGAACAGGCACTCGAAGTCTACTTTATTATAAGTATAGGTACATATATTCATACATATCTTAACGGGTGCCTTACGGCGCGGCGCCCGAGACCGCCTAGACGGCCTCAGGGTACCCAGCGGAGGGGTTTTAATCCCACCTCGTCGTAGCCGATGGTATGAGTCTACACCGAACAAGTGGCTAGCTCGTCGCGATGTTTTGAATAGACACAATAACCCATCTATAAACATTTTCACAAGTCGGTATAGTGAAACCGGGACCGACAGCTTAACGTGCTCTCCGAGGCACTATAGTGGTGTTGTCAAACAAATGTTCATATTTTTTTCAATTAAAAACTCATTAGTGCACACCGGCATTCGAACCAGGGACCTAAGTGTTTTTAATTCCAAGGTCTAACAAATTCGGCCACCACGTATATAGGGTGAATTTTACAAGTGTGCCTTCAAGGCCAAATCCTAAACTACAAGGAATATCGAAAAATGCTCAAAGGAGTTACGGGGCCGATTTTGATAAAAACTAAAACGGCATCAGTAAATTTTTGAAAAAATTATTCTCCTAGCAGGGAATTAAACCGATTGATTTAAAAAAAAAAAAGTCATACTGTATTATTGCACCAGGTGATAGTGTCGCTTATAAAAAGTAAAACTGCATCATTAGATATTTGAAAAAAAAAATCTCCTAGCCGGAAATTGAACCGGTTGATTTTGGAAAATAAACTCACCTGTATTATTGCACCAGCTAATAATGTCGCTTTTAAGGTTCAAATTCTGGTAAGGAATATTAAACGATAAACTAAAGAAAAAATATAATAATAAAAAAAATATCATACTTTACCAACTAATCAAATTGTCTAAAATAATGCTCTTCAAATCCATAATATTTTTTTTATTAAAAAAATATCACCTGGTGCCATAACACAGCATGACTTTTTTTTCAAAATCAACCGGTTCGATTCCCGGATAGATTTTAAAAAAATGATGCAGTTTTAGTTTTTATAAGCGACACTATCAGCTGGTGCAATAATACAGCATGACTCTTTTTTTTCAAAACAACCGGTTCGATTCCCGACTAGGGGAATAAATTTTTCAAAAATCTAATTATGCAGTATTAGTTTTTTATAAGCGACACTAATCGCTGGTGTAATAATACAGCATGACTTTTTTTTTCAAAATCAACCGGTTCGATTCCCGGCTAGGTGAATAAATTTTTCAAAAATCTAATTTTGCAGTTTTAGTTTTTATCAAAATCGGTCCCGTGACTCCTTTGAGCATTTTTCGATATTCCTTGTAGTTTAGGATTTGGCCATAAAGGCACACTTGAAAAATTCACCCTGTATAATACACAAGTATAGGTACTTGTACTATTATTTCTTCTGTGGTATAGGTGAATATATTACATGTCAAGTTAAGCGATTATAATTCCATTATACGAGATGAAAATTGGCGCGCTGTCAAAGTTTTTTTTCCACATTGTAGAAGGCAAATATATTTTAACCATACGGAGCCGTGTTCGGAAACGTAACACTTTAACACTGGGTAGTGTCACAGATTGCGATAAAAATATTGAAAAATGCTTAGAGAAGAAGAGATGCATATAGTGTAGTGACATTACCCAGTGTTAAAGTGTTAGTTTCCGAACACGGCTCAGCCTTTGTTAAAGTATAAAGTTAAATGACTTTACAATGAAATTACTTACCGTCATAACACAAAGCGGGGCGACGTACAGCAGTCCAAAGTTGACCATGTCAAATATCTCCGAGTTGTACTTCATCCGATGCTGAATGCATATTGTTTCCATCTCACCATTGCCTAAGTTGTTCGTGATTGTCTCCACCCAGATGAACTTGGGTGCGCTGTACACTGCGCTGGTTATCCAAACACCCAATATCACTAACTGAAATAAAAATAAATACTCTGTAGCTCCTAAAAGGTAAATACAAGCTAAATTAAATGTGGCTACAAAATTAGGTAGTTACAAATCAAATCAAATCAAATCAAATAGTTTATTTGTTCAAATGTAGGTTACAAAAGTTCTTTTATCAATTTATAGCTCTCTACATTTAGCCATTTCCTGGCGTATAAATTTTTAATAATGTGGTTATTTACAAAACCTTTGTCAAAATTACAATATTATTTAAAAAAAACATAACTATAATATAATTTAACACTAATTAACCATTATTAGGTATACATATAAAACATTAATTATTCAATTCTAATTTACTGTTATTATTAATTGTCATTTAAAAAATCATTAATACTATAATATATTTTATCTAATAGCCATTTATATATAGTAGTCTTAAATGCATTTAAGGGTAATTCCTTAATGTGATTTGGCAGCTTATTAAATATGGAAATACACATTGCATAACTATTTTTCAAAAACAAACCTGATTTTGGGGTTATACTTAAAACCAACCGATTACAGTTTCTTGTCTTTCTGGGGTATACATCTTTAGCTGTTTTAAACAAGTGTATATTTTGTTTCACAAATTTTGAAATTTCATATATATACAGACTAGGAATCAATCAAATCAAATCAAATCAAATCAAATATTATTTATTTCATGTAAATCTTTACAGATATTTATGAATAGTCAAAAAAAAAAAAAAAAGTTTTAACAATAAGGTCTAGAGTGCGTTTGGTTAGGCTGCTATATATATATATATATAACCATTATAGATTAATTAATAAAAGGTGTCATAAATAAAAGTATTGAAAAAACCAACCAACCGAACGCACGCTACATAACCAACTAGTGTAAGACTAGGTGGTTAGCTGATTCCATTGACCTTCCGATTATCATCTGCCATACAAGGGTGCCACCGAGGCGACCGACCTCACCAACCGTATCCACGCCTTAAATATTAGTTCTTATATTATCATTATATTGGCTGAAGGGAAGCACATTTAGTTCCTTGAATAGAGGTCTACACGATGTATAAGGGTCTATGCCGCACATAGCCCTGATACATTTCTTTTGTGCTAAAAATATTTTGCTGGCATCTGCGCTATTGCCCCAGATTATTAGACCGTATCTTATAATTGAATTTACATAGCCATGATATGCAGTCAACGTGGTTGTGAGGTTAGCAACGTTTCTTAACTTTCGCAAGGGGAAGATAAATCTGTTGACTTTTTTTTGAATGATATCTACGTGTTCTTTCCATTTTATGGATTTATCAATAGTTATCCCTAAAAATTTTACACTATTAGCTTCCAACAGTTTATTTCCATTAATATTAATATTTAGACTATCTTTGTTTGTGAAATTTATATAATTAGTTTTGTTTAGATTAACTTGAAGATTGTTATTTGTTAGCCAATTTACAATAACATTTAAGGTATTATTTATTTCAAATTCATGTTGATCAGAAAGTTTGTCTGTGCTAACGATTACGGAAATGTCGTCTGCAAAAAGTATACATTTATGATTAATAATGTTAGGTAAATCATTAATATAAATTAAAAATAGTAAAGGGCCAAGCACACTACCTTGAGGTATTCCGAGTCTATTATATTGAAAGTTTGACTTGTATTTAGTTATGAGTTTCGTACTTTCTGTAAGTCTGGATATTTCTACACACTGAATTCTTTTATCTAGATAACTTTTGATCCATTGCAATGCTGGTCCTCTGATGCCGTACACTTCCAACTTTTGTATTAAGAGATTATGTGATACAAGATCAAATGCTTTTGTCATATCGAAAAACAAGGTGGTCGTATGTTTATTTTCGTTTTTATTTTTTAATATAGTAGTTACAAGGTTAAACGCAGCAAGTGTGGTTGATTTTAGTTTTTGAAAGGCATATTGATCCTGGGTAATTATATCATATTTTATAAAAAAGTCTATTAATCTGGAATGGATTGATTTTTCAAAAATTTTAGAGAATATGGGTATCAGAGTTATTGGTCTATAATTATTAATGTTTGTTTTTTCATTGTGTTTATGCAAGGGTTTTATAATTGATATTTTTAATTTGTCGGGAAAGCATGCTTGTTCTAAGGATAGATTAATTAGGTATGTTAAGATACCGCTAATTTCACATACACAAGATTTAATAACCTTGGTACATATATTATCGTATCCTACTGCATTCGTATTATTCAGTGAAACTACTAATCTCCGAACTTCTATTTCTGTGAAAGGTTTGAGAAATATATTGTTTGGTATTGCTGATTCTGGGATAGTGTAACTGTGTTTATTTATACTGCAATTTTTAAGATTTAAATTATTATTATTACTGATATTATTATACATACTATTGCTTTTCATGTCTATTAAGTACTGATTAAAAATATTAGCTATAATGGAAGGGTCAGTTATATTTTCGCCATTTTTATTAACTATACTTTCAATATGTTGGTTTGAATATGAATCAATTGTTTCATTTTTAATAATTGTCCATGTTGCTTTACCCTTGTTTTTACATTGCTGTACAGTATTATTGTTTGTAATTTTTTGGGATAGCGTAATGCATTTTCTTAATAATTTTGTGTATCTTGTGTATTTAATTTTATCATCGTTTGTTTTATATTTATAATAATTAAATCTTAGGTGTCTTTTTGTCTTGCATCCGATCTTTAAGCCCTTTGACATCCATTTTTGTTTATTTGTAGAATTTACTTTTACTTTCAGATTAGGAAAACACAATATGTACAATAAGTGAAATATGTCGTAAAATTTATTAAATGATAAATTGAAATTTGTTTCTTGAAAAACATCAGAGAACGATAATGATGACAGGTATTTTCTAAATTTTATTATATTTTCATTAGAATAACATCGTTTATATATATAAAATATTTTTGGAGTAATTTTCTTTGTCTCAACCTCGAACAATAGAGTTTGGGCTGTATCGTGGTCAGATAGCCCAAGGGGTAGAGTAGATCCAATTGCATTTTCAATGTTGCTTATAATGGGGTCTATGCAAGAGGAACCACGTGTTGGTTTAGTTATATGTATTTTAAAGTTATAACCGTGTATAATATCTTCTAATTGTTTTTTTGTATCATTATTTATTAAAGTATTAATATTTATATCACCTGCTATTATAACATTATAGTTTAAGTATCGACCTTTCGACAATTTATGTAGCAAATATTCTAGTTTTTCGAAAAAGCATGAAAGTTGTGTTTTAAGTTTTGTTGGTTTTCTGTACGAAAAACATACATTTAGCTACACTGCATAAAACTACACTGTAGCTAAAAAAAGTATACGGTAGCTAAAAAAAGTATACGGTAGCCACTAAAGTATACATAGATGCGATAAAATTTTACTTTTTCTAGTTTAGCTACTAATATATATATATATATATATATATATATATCTATTCTGTAATTTAATCTTATCGTAGCTATAGTATATTTTTATCGTAACTAAATGTAGATATATTTTATCGTAGCCACTGTGTTCTCTAATCGTAGATGCAGAATATTTTTATTGTAGTTACAGCAACGACTTATATGTATTCACTAGACATGAATATTTAAGAAAACTATTTGTTCAAATACAGGTAAAAGTTAAAACTAAAGGTGCACCGTAAACATTAGTTGTATCGTCTAATTAAACTATTGAAACATGCAGGGCTATATCGCAAATAGAGTATTATTTTCTCTGACCAAAACGTTGTAGGCGTCATGAATTTTGAGGAGTTTACGCGTTTTGTTCAACGTACTCGCAGTGTAATAATATTTTATCTGTATAGATTTAATACGGCATAAGTGACACAGTTTTTGTATCTACAAAATTTCAATAGATAAATAAATAAAAATAGCAAAATCTTAGTTCCGTTCGGCTTGTCTAGTGACATAGAAATCATTGAGCTACAGTGTAGATTTCGTAGCAATTGTGAATTGTATCCAAGCTGCTGTTTAAGTACTACTGTAGCTTCGGGTATAAGAGCACATATGTACGATAAACTAAATAGTAGCTTAGATTAAATACACAATACCTACGAAAAATACACTGTAGCTACGATAAGTATATATTTTATACAATGTAGCTATGATGATAATAATATAATCTAGTAGCTACGAAATAATTTATTGATGGCGTTACTACGAAAAAATGCAATTAGTATTCTGGGCTCATATACGTTTTAAATTAAATTATTTGGAGTATACAGAGTCAACTTATTCCTGAGGCTCTGCCATGGGCTTTTGCTTCGTAGCAACGAAGCAAAAACCCATGGTAGAGCCTCTGAAAACTATTACCTAGTAAAAAGTATTTTATATGATTAAAAAGTATTTACTTAAAATTCGTAACAGTTTTTTTGTTTTAATGTTTTTAATATGCCCACCATATTCATAAAAGCAATAATAAATGCAAAATTTCATTACAATAGAGTCCAATGATATTAATTTTGTTTTTGTCACGTCCGCTGCTTATTGAGCGCCGCGGAGTTTATCTTCCTAGTACTTTTTTAATTTACATTTTTAAGTAGGATATTTTTTTATATATTTTTTTTATAGATATTGGCATGTTCTTTAAATTAATATTGTTATGGTTACATATATAGTTATGGTTATCAAAAATAATATTTTTGCACTTGTAGTTTTTTTTAATTCATGATATCTTTGGAATGGAATGTCCGATTTAATTAATTTAAAGAGTAATATATAGGTACTGAAACAACCTTGAATATAAAGTAATTTATTTGGAAAAATATTAATACCAAGGTATTAATAACGTGGTCTAGTTTCTACTGGCATTTCTATTAACTTTTTTATTATGACATAACTAAAATAGTTAGACATATGGTACCGTGAACTTTTTTGTAGATCTTAATGTGTTCTCTAAAGTTGTAGTACATTATTTTGTTTTATCATCAACAATTTTTGCAGCGCCCGCGATATACAGAAATGTATAGGTATTTTTACACCTTGGGTTACATGTTTGAAGTTTTCGTACGGATCCCTAATATTTTTGAGAATAAACCATAGCCTATGTTACTCAGCGATAATGTAGCATTCCATTAGTGAAAGGATTTTTTTAATCGGTTCAGTAATTTTTGAATCTATTCGTTACAAACAAATATTCTCAATTTATAATATTGGTATAGATAGAAAACGCTCATTTTTTATATCTGTTTTTTTTTATTATAGATGAACAGTATTTGTATTTTGTATTTTCCTGAAACGACAAAAGTGCACGCATGGGAAATATATTTTTCACCAAAATGTCGGATATAAAGAAATTGATATTGTAATTTCGCTGAAGTATTAAGTATTAAGTCACTGCGCAACTGATAACAAGGTTAAGCAGATGACAACAAGGCCGGTCCTGGGATGGGTGACCGTTTTATACAACGACGCTATTTCATCATAAACCCCGCAACAATCTTGCCACTTGTTAGGTGTTGCCTCCGAATACTATCGGCGAAATGAGGACGGTTTATAACCGTCCACTGGGTACCCTGAGGGCGTTTAAATGGTATTCGGGAGCCAAATACCAAGGTACAAGGTATACAAGGTACGTGATGATATTTATTTTATTAAAATAAAATATTTTATAGACTTGAAGGATATTTTAAGAAAAACAAATTTTAGAGGTGAAATAAATCACTGTAACTAAAAAATATATGATATTACAAGTGGGGTACCTAAATCCGATGACCAGAGTATAAGAAAAGTATGCGATGTAATTGTTCTATCATACCAGTAACTATTACATTTATATATTACATTATAGTACGTTGACAGCCTCCGTAGACTAGTGGTTGCGCCTTTGGCATTGTATCCGGAGGTTGTGGGTTCTATTCCCACCCATGGCAAAAAAATATTAGTACATTTTTTTGTACAGTTTGTCATGGTCTGGGTGTTTATAAAATAGTATGTATTATATCGTTGCTTCTGGTACACAAGCGTAGAGCTCAGTTTGTGACCAGAGCAATATGTGTAATTTGTCCTTCATATTATTATTATTACTTTGCTAGTCTCTACTCGTATATAGGTATTTTTATATTGATACGATAGTTTATATCCCAAAATGATTAACAGGGATCTTACTCTACATACATATCGTCACGGGTGCCTTACGGTGCCCGAGACCGCCTAGACGGCCCCAGGGTACCCAGCGGAGGGGGTTTAATACCACCTCGTCGTAGCCGATGGTATGAGTCTACACCGAACAAGTGGCTAGCTCGTCGCGATGTTTTGAATAGACTCAATCACCCATCTATAAACAGTTTCACAACTTGGTATAGTGAAACCGGGACCGACAGCTTAACGTGCTCTCCGAGGCACTATAGTGGTGTTGTCAAACAAATGTACATATTTTTTTTAATTAAAAACTCATTGGTACACACCGGGATTCGAACCAGGGACCTAAGTGTTTTTAAGCCCAAGGTCTAACCAACTCGGCCACCACGTATATACTCTTATATATCTTACTCTACTTTACTGTAATTAGTTAATCATTCTGGGGTTAAACTTGTAAAATAACTTAGTCAATTTAACAGTATTAACTTTCATCCTAAATATGAACGAAAACTTTTATACTTGAATTCTCAAACGTTTCAGGGGCCTAACAATTGTGTATCAACGTCAAATGAAAGTTAAAATTTGACACATTTTGTATGGGAAAATATAAAATTTTTTAACTTTGACGTACAGTTAATCACCAATTCATTTAACAGAATAGGCCCCCAGGATTTTAAGAATAATATGGTGTTGTCACAAAAGTTACAATTATAGTAATTATGAAAACTTCCTATATTAACGCTCCTTATTTTATAAACGCTAAAGTTTGTGAGGATGGAGATTTGTTACTTAAATACTACTGAAACTTTACAGTATTATATGTAACTTATACATCAATACTATAAAGTCATATAATTTTTCGAATTTTTTACGGAATTTTCAAGTTGAAAGTAGAGGGTGGTCTCTAAAATTTCGTAAAGCCGCCCGAGCGGTCTCGTTACCACATCAGATTTATAAGCCAGGGTAAAATCTGATGATTATATTATTTAGTGCAATTAAATTATCTGAACGCTTAAACCAGATCGTCGTGTCAATTTTTGTATGGGGTAGTACACATGGGGCTGGAACCCCCCCCCCCCCCCCCGAATAGATGACGATGTTGATTTATTATGATTGCTGACCAGCAGATTGATTACGCGCCTTAAGTTCGCTTGCACGTCCGCTAAGATTTTTTGGAGCCATTTCCGATATCAAATGCTGGCTACGTCCATGATTGTTATGCATTGTTGTTAAAATTATCTATATCTATCGAAAAGTTCTGCACCCTAAGCATATTTCACTCTCTCAAAGGTTAGCTGGTAGAAAATGCCTGAGGCATTAAGCTCGCAATAAAGAATTTTAAATAAGATTAATAGAAAAATAGTTATAGGACTCGATTATTTTGTGAATATAATTTAAAAAATATTAATATGAAGCAAGAACGTGCTAAAGTTATTAATAAATACTTTGTTTAACAAAATAATTCAACAGCTTTTAAAGTAAGATTATTTATTCTATTTTAATACTTACAATGATATTTTAAACACGATAAATAAATTTCATTGAAACTTAGTGGCGCAGAATAAACGACTTTGTCTTAAAACAACAGAAATCGCGGAAACATTGTTAATGTATTGTAATTAAAGAGAAAAAGGTCTTATCTAATTTAGAATTTAGGCAGAGGAAATAGGTAACTGAAGATTTCATGATTACAAGTTTTGGAGCAATGTTTTATAATTCAATTTCATTTATTAACTAAAGAGACATAAACTAAAATAATACAAATTAATAACCAAAAGTATTATACCAATTTTTGGTCATTCATTTGTTTGGTTATTGTTTTATCGTTAATATAAAAGAGGTTGCCCTGACTGACTGACTGACTGACTGAATTTTAATAATAATTTTAATTCATCATCGTCCAAAACCACTGAAGCTCATAATAATAATAATAGTTTTTTAAGTGAGAGGAAGGTCTCTATAAATTCGTTAAGCCGACCAACCGGTCTCGTTTCCAACGCACATACAGATGCAAAAACCGTCAAGTGACTTAGTCATGTTTCGGTTTTAGGCTGTGGGTTCATCGGTTTTCAGGAGACTACTGCATCGATTCTTATCGAGGTGGTAGTCTCCTATAGGGTGCGGTTACGAACAGTTGACGATAAAGCAGCGAGTTTATAAAATAATACTCGTAATGCAATTCGTCATTGTCGCCCCCATTTCGTAATCGCATCATTTAGCCGCCATATTGGGAGCGATCAATATTTGATTGACTCCATTCATGGACTTTGTAGGTCTTCTCACCACCAGGTAGATACAAAGTCACATGTCGTGGTCCATAAAAAAAAGTAATATAAGTAACAAAATTTCATATGAGACTGGGGAGTGAATTAGGCAAAAATAGCCTGTAACTCTGGTCCACGCAACAAGCTGAGAATTTCATATAAAATTTGGATATCTATCTATCTTTTCGTAGTTTTCTTTTTGTATTGTAGATATTTAAGGATTAAAATAACGAAGTCTAAGGGGTAAAAACATAAACGAATTTTCGAGAAAGTTAAATACATTGATAATGGATTAGAAGATTAGCTATAGTGAGAACGGCCAATGTGTTAACTTAAATAACAATGTATTAATCAATCCAAATCATAGACTTTTAAATCTGCTTACCATTAGGTAAACTGTGTATTAGTACAAAGTCACATGCGTGCTCCAAAAAAAAAACAGTATTAGCGATTATCACTAGGGACTGGGGTTTGAAATATACGCAAGATTGTATTGTCTTCCACTGTACTTATCTATCATCCCCACCTACACATTAAAATACTTGTTATGTAAAATAAACCGAACTTAATCTCTTCAAAATATTATTCATTATTTTACTGACAAATCGTCCCAGCGGTTTAACAAGGCTCTCGCGGTCTATTTTGCATAAACCGCAAAGCTTGGTCACTATGTCAAATATCTGAATAATATAAAACAGTTTCTTAACAAGTATATATACGCGGTTTTACTTGCGTTAAATATCAACGTCAAACATTAAGTTTGATATCTGTACCTTTAAAGGTACCCTTATAGTGACACTCCGGTATTTGTAAAGCTGTCTGTCCACATCAAATATCTCGAAAAAAACTACTACTGGTCTAATTTATATGTGTAGATCTTGTTGACCCTAACTAATAGGGTATTATAGTTTCTTATTTCTCAGAAGTTATTGAACTGATTTTATTGAAAAATAAAGGTTTGTAGGACGTAGGTATTATCTCAAACATTGAAACTAAATTAATATAAGTAGGTACAGTCAACGGCAAGGTAATGGTATACCCCCATGCACTCTATGCCTTTGTATTAAGGGTATCAATTTACTTTAAAAGCGTATACTTTACCTCGACGTTGACTGTACCAAAACGTTTAAAAAAATTAAAACAACTGAAAATCCTTCGCAAGCGAGTTTTTGCACTTGTCGTTTTTTTTAACTCAACTTGAATGAAAAACATCGCGACGAGCTAGCCACTGTTCGGCGTAGACTTATACCATCGACTACGACGAGGTGGGATTGAAACCCTTCCGCTGGGTATCCTGGGGCCGTCTAGGCGGTCTCGGGCGCCGTAAGGCACCCGTGATGATATGTATGTATGTAACTTGAATGAAATGTCCGATTTGAATAATTTAAAAAGTGATCTATATATAGGCACTGAAGCAACCTCGAATACAAAGTTATTTATTTGGATGAGAATTAATACCAAGATACTAATAACGTGGTCTTGTTTCTACTAGCATTTCTATTAACTTTTCATACATAAATACATATATATAAATACATATAATATTTGGACATAATATGGTACCGCGAACTTATTCGTAGATATTAACGTTTTCTATAATACTGCATTACATTATTTTGTTCTATCATCAAAAGTTATCGCAGCGCACACGCACACCGCACAGCGATGTAAAGAAATTTATAGATATCTTTAACACCTTGGGTTACATTTTCGTAGTTTCCGTATGGATCCATAACATTTTTGAAAATAAAACATAGCCTATGTCACTCAGTGATAATGTAGCATTCAATTAGTGAAATATTTTTTTAATCAGTCCAGTAGATCCAGAGATTACCCCCTACAACATCACAAACTCATAAATTTAACCTTTATAATATTAGTATTTATTAATTTATCTTCACGCCAGGTTCCTTACGGGGTGGGGTAGGCAGAGACAACCGAGCACCACTTGTCTCTATCTCTACATACTTCTTTTGCCTCCTCCTCCAGTACTACTCTTCGCATACATACACGCCTATTTCGAAAAAAAATAATTACACCGTTTTATTAAACCTTTTCAATTTGATCATGGTAAGTGTGTCCGGTCTCCTACCGCCACGTTTAACCTTCACTTTACTTTTATACCGTCTAGGCGGTCTCGGGCGCCGTAAGGCACCCGTGATGATATATATATATATATATTTACTTTTATATATCTGAATCATCAGTCTTTCATCACTCATTCTTTCTACATGCCCAAACCAGCGCAGTACGCCCTTACTCATTTTCATGCCTATACTTTACGATAAAAAAATATTATAACATTAGTATATATAATATAATACAACTTACTTTATAATCCGTTTTACAGTTACATATATATCATCACGGGTGCCTTACGGCGCCTTACGACGGCCCCAGGGTACCCAGCGGAGGGGTTTTAATCCCACCTCGTCGTAGCCGATGGTATGAGTCTACACCAAACAAGTGGCTAGCTCGTCGCGATGTTTTGAATAGACTCAATAACCCATCTATAAACAGTTTCACAAGTTGGTATAGCGAGACCCGGACCGACAGCTTAACGTGCTCTTCGAGGCACTATAGTGGTGTTGTCAAACAAACGTACATATTTTTTTTAATTAAAAACTCATTGGTACACACCGGGATTCGAACCAGGGGCCTAAGTGTTTTTAAGTCCAAGTTCTAACCAACTCGGCCACCACGTATATATATCTCATATCATGTATGTTTTATAGTTAGTTCGAAATAATTTTAACTTTTTAATTTTTCGAATGAAACTTGTAGGAATAAAAAATAAGTAAACAGAGTGTGATCTTATCATCACCCTCTGGTACCTGGCCCACCTTATTATAAATCGCATTTTTTTTTTTTTTTTTTTAAATATAACTCTTTGTTGCACCGTAATTAATATAATAATATAAACAAAAAAATGGTACTAGATAAAGCCCGGATTGTTTTAAGGCCCAAGCGTTTTATTTTACTTTTCGAAAAAACATAAAACGAATATAAATAATTTATTGGATGCATTTAAATGTAAACACTTATCAATTTATTTTTATATTAGGTATATTATATAATTTATTATGCGCTGTATGCCGTGTTGATGTTGATGTGTGATAATTACAGTGCCAGTGTAAATATAATTATAGCGTAATTACAGTATTAGTGTAAGTTTAATTTTAATATTATAAAGATAAAAAAATCTTTATATATTTTGCACGCCATCGTGTGGTAGAATATGTAGGATCAAGCAAACAACATGTACGCATATTCTGGCAAATAAATGATTTATTATTATTATTCGCGCGTTTTAATGTTATTAATATAATAGAAAATATTATGGATTATACTGGATTGGTCATCGCTGTAGGCATGTACCTAATACGTTTCTCTTAATAATCAATAATATTACACTACCGTAAATCACTATTTTTTAAATGGGCCTTACTAACTCTTGGCCTTATTACCCTCTGGTATCTTAGAAAAAATTGCCGATTAAAATCACGCGAAATTACGCCATGTACATGTACATGTAATATACATACTTGTACATATAAATAATTAAAAATATCCCTAACACTGGCAGGTAAATTAATTACAATTATCTAATAATTTCATAAAAGTTCTCTATGAAATAAAAAAGCCCGTTTGGTTTAATATTAATTATTTTTAATTTTATCCAGAAAAAGAAAAACTTTGTAGGTAGTAAGTAGGAGTAGCTCCCACTTTAATATAAAAAAATTGGGAAAACTTTGTTTTATAATAACGTTGGGTATTACGTAAGCCATAAAGCGGCCTTAGGAAAAGCTAAAAGATAATGAAAAGCGTAATTCTACAATTGCTTTATTTGTTGCTCATAAAGCTGCTGCTCGGTTACGCGCAAGTTCTTGTTGTAGGTACCTCCATTCTTGGGAGTGAAGCTTTGTGCCCGAACTTACTCATATTGCCTTTCTTTTATCTTTGGGCATAATTTATGCCTAAATTTATTCAAATTGAAACATCATTTTTATTATTAGGTATGTAGATTGTAAAAGAATATTATATTTATTTGGTGTAACAAAATATAAATACATTTTTGTTTTGTATTTGTTATTGATCTGCATTTTAATTTTATTCTATAACGCAACTTCGAGAGCTTGATATTTTTAAAATAAAAAATATACCTACTTAAATATTAAAAATATAAAATAAAATATTTAGGTGGGAAAAAGGCGTCCATAACTTTACTAGGTCGACCTAGACCGTCCGGTCGCCATTATCAGCGCCCATACAGACGCAAAAACCGTCAAGTCACTACTAAATAGTCATGTTTTGGATTTAGTTTGTGTGTTTACCGGTTTGCGGACTATTGCATCGATTTCTTGTTAAGGTGGTAGTCTCATTTTTACAGAGTAAGCGTGCTATCTCTTCAAACTTATCGTTGCTTACCATCAGGTAAAATTAAGGACAATCATATTATGCCCTGCTGCATAATATAAAGTTGCCAATAATTTAAAACACCGTTGGATATAACTTTAAACATTTATAAATTAGAAAATACTTTAATAAAATAAAAACCGAGTTCAACTTTATTATTTAAGCAACAACTAAGTAACTACTAAGTTTTTGAAATATACTATACTTTACGTTACGTGACATTCTAGTTAGGTATCAGCTAAGTTGAGGTTTCATTCAAAAAAAGAATACACCGAATTTCCACAATTTCTAAGTTTTATTTTTTTCAGAAGCAAATGATGAAAAGAAAAGGTCAATGTATTTCAGCCCTAAAATTATTCAGTCTTAATTTAAACTACGATTAACATTCCGCTAACAAACCGACTGAAATCGGTTGTTCTATGAATACAAATGTCCGCAACCGAAACTGTAATTATTCTCACTTATATTTCTACTTTACAAAGCCTATAGTTGATTACTGTGACTAGCTGGTCACTTGTTCGGTGTAGACTAAGAATATTTAGTCTACACCGAACAAGTGACCAGCTATAAGGTGGGAGGTAAGACGCCCGACTCTTTTATAACTTCACTATCACATCATCATCATCATACCAGCCTTTCACGCGTCCACTGCTGGACATAGGCCTCCCCCAAGGATCGCCACAACGACCGGTTCTGCGCTGCCTATAGCCATCGGTTTTCCGCGACCTTTTTCAGGTCGTGAGTCCATCTTATAGGGGGCCTGCCTCTGCTGCGTCCTCCAGCACGCGGTCGCCACTCGAGAACCCGCACTATCCCATACAGTTAAAAACCACCCAAGTTTCGGTTTTAGTATGTGAGGTAAAGCAGCGAGGATATTAAAACACGTAGGTAATTCATAACCGCATCATTTAGCCTACATAGTGGGAGCGATCAATGTTATTAAACAACAATGTATTGATTGTTCATGTACTTTGTAGGTCTACTTACTATTAGGTAGATACAGACCCAGATTAAGAGGAGCGCCTGAGGAGGCTCTTCGATGCTCATGCTGATTCAACTACAACTTATAACATTAGCTTAACCTTTTATTAAAAATTTTTTTCCGCGCATGACGGTGGTAAAGCTTTTATACATGTATACTTGTATGTAAACCTTCCCCCCGCCTCCAATAAGAGAAAAGCATGTATTATATTATACCTAGAATGTAGGCACCAAAACGACTTTCTTGCGATAACTTTTTGCTACGTCTAAACTTTAATGGGTATCCGTCATATTTATAACGCCCCCAAAAATAAAAATAAAATAAGAATGTTTATTGGTAACAGTAACGACTTGTTATGCCCAAATATATGTATTATAGAACCTTTTAGAAAGAAGCTCTGACGTCATATCAATTAGCTATAAATACCGTCCTCGCGATGGCACATTTGTAGGTATTCGTAACTAATAATTAGTCTGTAGTTTATTATAATAAAAGTTGTTAAATAAAGTGTTGCGTGTTTTTTTTTAAAGGACTAACAGGGCCGGCTCTTAACAAATTGGTGTCAGAAGTGGGATGCTGCAAAAGCCTGTTCATTCGTGAGATCGCGCAGCAACTCGAGCCTCTCTGTGTTATAAAGTTCCTAAAACCACTAAGTAAACAACTGAGAAAACCACTAAGTAAACCACTTACTTGTTGTTTTCTAAGTGGTTTACTTAGTGGTTTACTAAGTAGTTTACTAAGTGGTTTGCTTAGTGGTTTAATACGTAGTTTACTAAGTGGTTTGCTTAGTGGTTTACTATGTATGTCGTTTACTAAATAGTTTACTAAGTGGATTACAAAATCGTTTACTAAGTAGTTTTTTTAGTGGTCTACTAAGTCGTTTACTAATTAGTTTACTTAGTGGTCAACCAAGTTGTTTGCCAAATGGTTTACTAAGTTGTTTACTGAATGGTTTACTTAGTGGTTTACTAAGTCGTTTGACTTAGTAAACGACTAACTGAACGACTTAATATACTATTAAGTAAACTCAGTAAACCACTAAGTAAACTACTAAGTGGGTTACTAAGTGGTTTACTTTGAAGTTTACTTAGTGGTTTACTAATTTGTTTTCACTACTGTCTAGTTTACTTAGTAAATCACTAAGTAAACGACTTAGAAAACCACTAAGTGAACAACTTAAAAAACCACTAAGTAAACCACTTACTTGTCGTTTACTAAGTAAACTACACAGTAATCAGAACAACTTAGTAAACCACTAAGTTAACCACTTTCTTGTCGTAAATGACATTGTAAACAACTAAGTGAACGACTTAATGAACCACTAAGTAAACCACATAAATGTCCTCGCGATCCGTCCGAGGCACAGTGCACATTTGTATTCGTAGCTAATAAGTAGTCTGTAGTTTATATAATAAAGGTGTTAAATAAAGTGTTGCGTGTTTATTTTTAAAAAGAACTAACAGGCTCGGCTTCCAACAGACCGAAAGGTTGTAACTGTACCTATGGGAAATCTTTGATCAGACGCTCCTCTTAAGACGTGGAAATAAAAGTACCGCTGGGTAATCTGAGGCGGTTATTCCCAGTCGTCACTTCACTACCTGCTTTCTCCCTACCAGCGACACATCGGGAAAAAATACCAATTGTGTGTTTTAAGTCTAAGGTCTAACCAACTATGCTACCACGTATTAAGTAAATTATGTTTACTGATGGTTACTTTTGTCAGATGCTATTTAATGTAAATGTCAGTGTTATACGGTAGTCAGAATTTCGTTCCGCACATTGTAGTAAGGCGAAATGTCATAATAAATTCTTCTTTTTAATTAAGTTTTACTTCATTATGTCTCAAACGTATTAACTATACTTTGTTGCCGAACCTAACTAATTCCTAACAATAAATGAACCCGAGCTTTATTTGTCCAGATTTCTTGTTTATTTTTGGGTATTTTTTCACCTTTTACCTTCACGAATATTGACGTCAAATAGAAAAAGGGATTAGATAGGTATAAATAAAACATTGAATAATAAAGAATTTCTTTGACTGCAATGCATAATGGTATTCATGACCTGAATTTATAACACAAACATTGTGGACAGACTTTTAATAATGCCTTTCTTATTATATTCCTATTTAATTTCGCGTACCTTTAAAGTTTAGGATCACATTTTTTTTTTACCTTGACTTATGTAGTTATATTGGGAGCCGCCTTAAGACCTGAAATCGCCTTTTCATACATGAGAACAAGATGGCCGTCTCTTCAATACTAATACTATATAAAAAAAAAAATTTTTGTTATAGATAAACTCAAAATATAGGTACTGACTCGATTTGAATTAAGAAGCGGCCCCAGCCTAGTGGTTAAGTCACTGCGCAACTGATAACAAGGTTAATTTAAGCAGATGACAATAAGGCCTGACCTGGGATGGGCCGCTTTATACAACGAGGCTATACGATCATAAACACCGCAAATACCTCGCCACTTGTTAGGTGTTCTCTCAGAATACCATCGGCGAAATAAGGACGTGTTAATCTCTCCGCTGTGAACCCTGAGGCCGTTTCAATAGTTTTCGAGAGCCATAAAGGCACCCGTGATGGTATTTATTATTTAAAATAAATATTTCACCAATAGAAAGCTCTATTATTCTATTATCAGCGAGTAACATGTACCAATTACTAACCTTGGGGAACAGCTACCTAGTGAGTAATAAAGTAATAATATAATACGTAAGCTAAAGTATTAGGGTTTTCTTCAATCAAAGTGGAATAAAAGAAAGAATTTATATTTAGATAGAATTGGCCGATATCCAAAGTCGGCGGAATAGTGACCAATCCATGAAACGTGCTCACCTTGAAAACCATCCTACAGACATCATTCTGGGCGAAAATTTCAGAAAAAGGTTTTCAATTTCCTTTAACCATCCGTCTTAAAAAATAGCCTTTGTGCTGTATTAATTTGACGAAGTTTTTGATGTGGAATGAAACAACTGAACTTTATTTTATAAAATAATTTCGTGAGAATTATAAAGACGGTTTAATGCAGTTTATAGATTAGTGGGATTATTCATAAAAGCTTATGTCCTTGAAAAATATTTTAGTAAATTTTTATTGTTTTTTTAGCAACAATTTATTTATTTATTTAACACTTTATTTATTACAAAAGGGCAGACTTAATGCCTCTAGGCATACCTTATAGAAGGTATTTTTAGCAACAAAATTAAAATATATGTATTCAAAGTACAAAATTTTACAGGTTCTGGGGACTCCTATTAAGTATTTTAATACTTATTTCGGGAATCACCGCTCTTCACTCATACAAAGCAATTTTAGCTTCTGTGATACATTTCTAATTAGGCTAGTTAATTTGAATAGTTATATATATATATAGCATCAATAGTATACATACGAGGTGGGATTAAAAAAACCCCTCCGCTAGGTACCGCGTGGGGCCGTCTAAGCAGTCTCGGACGCCGTAAGGCACCCGTGATGATATGTATGTATGTATCAATAGTATATGTAAAAATTATAAAACATTAGGTAATAGGTACCGCTTATGCTTATAATAATACAGTATATGTGTGTGTTAATATTTGTCATCTGTACATAATAGTAGGAAATAAAATTATATAATCTATATTTAGGGATATCTAGTAAGTAAATAAAAAATAACAAATTATTAATGGTTTTAGAGTTTATCTTAAAAGGTAGTACTTATATGCAAGGTTTGTTTAAATAAGTATATAAAGTAGGATAGTTATATACATATGTGTATAAATATGTAGGATATTTCACTCATATTGCCACAAACTAAGCTTTTGCTTTTTACTTGTGTACCAGAAACAACCATTAAAACATCTAGAGGGCGTCTGTGTATAAGTAGATAACAAGCAATGACAAATTTCATGAGGGGTGACTGGAACCTGGTTGGCCGAGTGGTTGAGTATCTTGTCGCGAAAGAGGGTTCGATTTTCACCCACCAGGAATTGTATCATTGCATTTTATAAAAAAAAATAACATAAAACAACTATAGTAATACATTTTATATCCACTCTAAAAGTCCATTCTGTTATTGAACACATTTTTACACAGTGAAATAATTTATGTCATTTGCCATTTCTTCGTAACATAATTACACTCGTTATTTTAAGCTCGGTAATAAGGTTAAATATTACCTAATTATATAATTTATTAAAGAGGTTAACACAATATTCTTTCTAGTAAAATATAATAAACTAGCGGCCCGTCCCGGCTTCGCACGGGTTTGTATAACTTTAACTATATGCTCAGCGCACGCCACGGAAGGCCTCAGAAACGATACTTTTCCCCCGTTTTTAAAACATTTTTGGTTACTGCTCCACAACTATAGGACCTAGCGTGATATTATATAGCCTATGTTACTTCTGAATAATGCAGCTTTCTAATGGTGAAAAAATTATTGCAATTGGTCCAGTAGTTTTTGAGTTTATTCATTACAAACATACAAAAATACAAATCTTTCCTCTTTATAATATTAGTATAGAAGTATAGATATTAGTATAGATAGTATAGATTAGTATAGATAAATACTTCTCGTAGTTTATTGTGTAGGTACTTTCCTTTTATATTTCCAAGAAAATAAAAGATATGAAAATGGGACGAAATTTTTTACTATTAGACGTGTTTTTTATCCTACTGGTTTTGTTACTGAGTCTACATTATATTATATACATTATTCTTTCTCGCTTTAAAATAATACCTTACTTGTTTGTACTTGTTTTGTAAAAATAACACTTCTAATTGCTTACAATTAATTTGAATGATTCCTCGTACGGCCCACTTTTTCGTCAAACTTTTATATTTACCTAATTTCGTTCCTTGTACGGCCCACTTTATTTACCTATTCCTACGTCCCACATTTTTGTTTCAATAAAGTACAGACGAGAGCAAAAGTTATAATTTTGAGTAGTGTAACGTTCGCCCCCCCCTGCACCCCTTAAGCCCACTGCATACTCTGAATATACTGAATATACCGAATACTACCCCTTCTGCACCTGTACTACCCTTACTTATTACTACGTACTACGAACTACGTCGTAGATGTGAGATAATCATAGAACCTTATATCTAACAATATTTCAGCC
This sequence comes from Monopis laevigella, assembly GCA_947458855.1. Classification (NCBI taxonomy): domain Eukaryota; kingdom Metazoa; phylum Arthropoda; class Insecta; order Lepidoptera; family Tineidae; genus Monopis; species Monopis laevigella. The sequence goes on along the minus strand of OX381583.1, from coordinate 14,965,379 downwards.
ATGTAATCGTCTAGTTTAACCCTTTTACGTTGTGTATTTTTTTTCTCAGTTTCAGTAACCCTTAGTTCTTTTAGAGGTAGAATTGATATTACGATTGGTAAAGTTATAGTTAATGAGTCAAACATACTCGTAGTAGAGTTAATCGTATCATATAGTAGAGTTTAATGTATCATAAATATTAGTTTCTCTTTCCCGATATATTTATTTATATGGGAGTGAAAAAGGGGGAAGAGGGAAATAGGCCCCATCCAAACGCCCTTTCCTGTGAGAACCCACACATCTTAGATGTTCCCTCCGTATCTCTTCGTCTTTTTTCTTTATTCTTTTCATTATTATTTTATTTTAATTATTACTGTTTAATAAACATCAAGTAAATTCATTTAAGAATATATTGTATATACTTTATTTTGTAATTTGTAGTATATATTTAATTGATAATACATTGAATGTATATTACATAAAATTTATGTATTGAGTATAATTTCTCATAACCCAAAGGTTAAATAAACTTTATCATTTATAAAATCATTTATTCACATAAAAATATACTTAAGTATATACATCAGTAAGCATTGTTTTCATAATATTATTAAATGCTACTCCACTGTGTATCACTAGAAATAGGTATATTGAATAATATAGAATGTGATTAATGAAGATAATAAGGTAATGTAGTTATTCATTATATTATATATTAATAATATATAAGGTGAAGTTTAATTAAATCCATCATAAAGCGAGAACTAAAAAACCAATGCCAAAAGACCCAAGTAAAATGTATTGAACATTAATAATCACATTAGATACCAATAAAGTAAACATGGAATCGATGGTATTTTATAGTAGATATGACTTGTTAACTGTTAAATTAAATCGATGAGGTATGTAGGTATTCAGGATAGTTATGCACTTGCTAGTATAAAAAATATATAATTAGAACATCAAAAGGCGATTACTACTCCTGTACATAAAGTATTCAATATAGTGTAGGCAGTATAGAGTACAAGAATGTAGAATCCAAAATGGCCAGATGTCTAAAATAACAGCCGATACTAGTCAAGGCCACCAGTCCGTGAATCCTTAACTTGGTAGAACATAAAATAACTATAATAGTCAACTCGTCAGATAATCAATTAATGATTTATTATAATAAAAGTCATAATTAAATGACAACCATCACAATCCTATAAAAGAGTAGGCAAATTGGTGATATAAAATTAATGTAGCAATTGATTGGTGAATCTTATCATATGGCAATATTATTGGTAAATTCTCTAGAAGGATAATAATAATATAGTAGGGTTTAAATTTCAATAACAAAGAGTTACATAGGTAAATTGTTGACAAACGTCAAATAAATTCTGTAATAAGTAATATGCCAATAATATAGCAATACTGTAGGTATTGAGATAATTTAATAAATGACTAGTTATAAAGTCAATAATTTCAGTAGTAGAATAATATGTAATAGTATACCCATATTAAAGTAAGTAGTCTAGTATTCAGGAATAATGTGTGATTGCTATAGTAAAAGGCTCATAGGTGAACATTGACGATGAAAGCAATTTCTGTACAACACAGTACGAATATTAGTACAATCAAAAGGTATCAGAAAAGCATAAAATCCCAAAGGATAAAATAAAGTTCAACAGCCAAGTCTAGCCCAACTCACACCTTCATAATCCAGATATTTAAAGGTTTTAATAATATTATTTATAGGAAGAATCACAAGAATAACAATAATCAACCAGTTATTCTATAATAGATTGATCAACTAGACAATTGTCATAGATGTATTTTATTTTAACACCTTCAAAGGTGAATTATGTTAAGATAAATAAGTAGAAGTAAGTATTAGATAATTCATAGCATGTTAAGTAGTTATTGGTAAACATTTAACGGTGAGTTATAAAAATGTAATTATAAGTGAATATTATTAAGTTAATTCTAGTTGTTTTAATAAAATATCCATGTATGAGAAATATTCCCTATAATATTAAGTTGCTTAAGAAAATAAATGTGCCTATTTTTCAAACCAACCTAGAAAATCTTACTCTATTAAAATATTGAATAACGATAGTCTGTAAGAAGAGCCCTATTAAAACATTTAACCTGGAAACTTAATAAATAATACAACATAAGTATAATATAGGAGAAGTTTAAATAAATGCATAATAAAACCTACCTTTGCACGATGACCTATAAAACACGTTAAACACACAATAAAACAGGAGATACAATCAATTTCAAAACTACAATATGTTATAAAATAAATTGTGAAGAAATAAATTTATAATATAAAACGTAGAATTATCACGCCGTGTGTACAAAAACTTAGTTATATCAAAGTAAAACTAAAATCACTCACCCAAGTCTAACAGCGACCACTAAATTTACAGCTTCCACTGAATTTAAAATTATCTATCATTAATTCCTTTTAGTTAGTAGTGTACTCATTGAATTTCAATATGCAAGTCCCTAATTTGTCGCCCGCTTTAGTTTTAATACCTGCCTCTGCGCTTGTATCCGCCCTTCTCCCCTAAACGCCCCAAGAAATACGAAAAGTTCCGATTGTTCCCGAAGCCCGGCGAAGTCCTTCCTAACTAATCCGATCTCTTTTTTCTCTTTCGCTACATACTTCTTGAAATAAATTTTATAAAGAAAAGTTTCATTAATAAAAATACGAGGGGTATGTGGACGAACCGTTACAGCCTCCCCCAAACTTTTATGAATAAAATACACTTTCGAGAAGTCTTCTCAAAGAACCATTTACTTGAACCATTATTTTATGAAAATAAAATACAAAATGTATAACAATACCCAGTAACCAAAACCTTAATAATAATAATAACTTAACAAAACCACCCAAAACAAAGTGGTATCCTTTTAAGATCCTTTATTCAGAAAATGTTCTTCTTGTCAATAAAGTTAAAACTGTCCGACACTACAAACCCTTTATTAAATCCAATGAAACGGTCATAAGTTGCAAACCGAGAAGGAAAAGTTCAAGTCATTCTTTAATAACATAGACAATTAGTTTACCAACAATGGAATAAATTATTTTAAAACCCTTACGTTAAAGTACAAAAGATATTGTAAAGGTTAAGCCTTAGAAATTAACCAAACAAATATAAAATTTGAGTCTACATACTTTTATATCATAACTACTAACCTATCATGTTATTAAAGGCAAAACTAAACTGTATAAAATTATAAAAGGTGCTTGATAGAAATGCCTGTATAAAAGGTGCTTGATAGAAATGCCTGTATAAAAGGTGCTAGATAGAAATGCCTATATAAAAGGTGCTAGATAGAAATGCCTGTATAAAAGGTGCTAAATAGAATGTATCAACAAGATGCAACAATTATGATATTTTTTCTAATTAGTTTGGTCCAATTAGATTATTACCAAATCTGTGATTCTATGATCAATAACAAGAATCCAATAGGAATATATAAAGATCAAATTAACTTTCTATTTATAAAATTAAAAGTTTCATCTTCACTAAATCTGAGAAGTTATCAAGAGGTAATCTTTTAAATTTGCATTTTCTCTCTTGTCTGACTGATACCTACGTATAAGTTGTAAAAAGAATAACGTTATCTGTTTAATGTTATCGGATAACATCCCATAACTAAACAATTACATACTTTATTGTATTTTGTAAATAGTAACAATCTACCCAACAACTATACATCCCTCAACTACTAGCGAATAATTTAATAATTTATACAACATTTAATTATGTAGGAAAGAGAAATAAATCTAGGTATAACTATGTTTTACCTTAAGTTGTTTAATAATTAAGATAAAAATACTTTATATTTAAGATTTGATATTCGACTCATGGCTAAATTTAATATGTTAACACGTTACACAAAAACAAAAAAGCTAAGTGCAACTTCAGATATAACTTACTGAAATATCTTTAGCGCAACCAAACGTTGGTGACAGGATTGTGGGTCCGGAAACGTTTTGTGAAATAATTGAATTAATAAGTTAATAATAAAAAACCAATAATAATAATAGTTGGTTCGAAAAACTAAAGTTAATGTGATGAAAAGTATATTTTTCATCATAGTTTATGATGAAAAATATATATTATTGTATTTTAATATATAATTAGAATTGATAAAACCGAACAAAACATTTAATAAAATTAATTCAGTTCATAATACGCATCCCCCAGAAGCTACTCGACGTATTACTCCTGGCTGGCCAATGTCCGGAGTTCGAAGCTTTAATAAAGAACCACATCATTTCCTTTTATGTAGTTCTATACTACTTAATTTACGAAATAATACATGTTAACATATAACAAAACAGCATTATCTTATTCCTCAAAACTTTACGTGCTTACGTTTAAACTATAACAGCAAAGCCTTTCCTCAAGTCAATCAGTGTAGTACTGACTAATTTCTAGTACAACATGTAACATAAGATTGTCATGATGGTACGAATCCATCAGAATTCCAACCACTGTTGCTTGAAGTAAAGCTGCACTGTAAAAATAAATGTGGTAACTCATGAAGTTGCAAAATATCCATTATGTGTAGAATCAGCAACGTAAAAATATATAAAATTGAAATAGTATAAATTTTGCAATCCAAAAGTACCACTATCACTTATTCTAATCGACGTTTCAAGGCATTGTTTAGGGATTAAGTCATAGTCAGTAAGGTCATAATTGGATCAGTCCGTTTAATAAGTATTGTGATCCGTTAAGTCATAGTAAATTCCTAATAATTACCTTGAACCATCTAACAGCATAACTATATTTATAGTATAACCACTATATATAGTAAACGCTGAACTCGCTTTGCCTTAACTATGTACGCTGATTGCAACCATGCAACGTAATTCATAAAGCTTTCAGGAACAAGTTTATTAAAGAAAATATATTTTATAATAAATTTTAGCACGAGTCAAACTAAAATACTATAACAATATCACATTAGATTATAATAATATTCATTATTATATTCCAACATTAATATAGTTAGGTACGTAAGCCCGCCCCACTGGTTAAAATAAGAACTTAACATTCCATTACAAAAACAAATACATTTATGACGCTGAATTTATGGTTACCTACTTGAAGATAAAAAGGAAACTGAAGTGTTTCTGTGTAAAATTATTACACTTCGACATGTTTGGGCCGTCATTAATTATTTAAAATTATGACGAAGTTAAAAAAAAAAGGTTATCGTAATATTTTTGAGTGTGAACAAAAGTTTGTTATTTAATACAAGGGCAAAAAAAGATACCCTTTGAAGTGCCTATTCCACTTATTTGACCGAGAATAATAGACCACATGTTTGAGGTTGTTGGTGACAGTTTTCGGGCTATTATTTATTTTTTTTCGATTGCACAAATGACTTGTGTTACATGTGTGAAAGAACAAAGTCTAAGAACCCAAGCAAAATAATGACAATATATGGAAGCTATTTAAATTGTGATTTAATGTTTTTTTTTTCTTTTATTTTAGAGAAAATAACACGTTCATGTAGCCATTCGTGATTAATGGTTCTTTATTTTTTTCTAAGGATTGCAACCCGAAACTTTTCGAAAAGAAAACAGCTCTATAAAGCCAATTGATTATTGCCACTTAAACAAAAAGGGACTAGGTAGTAAATTTGTAAATTTATGAGCTAATACTTAAAAATATATCTTGAAATTGTGTCGGGTGTCGTGTGAAAAGATTTAAATAACAGACATGTGCTATGACCGCTATTATTTGTTTGTGGCAAAAGTTACTTATTAGTGACACTACAAGGCCCAAAATGAATTTAATTTCAATTATACTTGCCATCAGACAATTGTTATTGTGGAAGGCACTATAAAATTATTACTAATTTAATAAAAGTAATTGATTAAATTACATAAAATAATATAGTTATTTCGTATTATAAAATAATATAGTTATTTCGTATAATAAAATAATATAGTTATTTCGTATTATAAAATAATATAGTTATTTCGTATAATAAAATAATATAGTTATTTCGTATTATAAAATAATATAGTTATTTCGTATAATAAAATAATATAGTTATTATTTCGTATATAGATAATCATAAAAGTAATTTTACTCTTATCTATAATTTAGTATTAGTTTACCATCAGGTGTTTGAAGCTTGATTTCAAGATTAAAAAGCTCTATCTAAAACTAATAATACTAGTTTACTATCAGGTGATTAGAATCTTGATCAGGGGATTATTATATTTATTTATTTCAATCTTTATTGCATACAAAATACAAAGGCGGATTTAATGCCGCTAGGTATTCTCTACCAGTCAAACCTTCGTATATTATCAAAAATAATAATGTAATATTATCTCTATATAACCTCTTATACAGTTAATATAAGTTGCAGGTAATACACAACAGTTTTATTTAATCGTCTGATTAGTTTTATCGGTGGATCCCGCTATAAAAGGACAGACAGACCGATAGACTAATTTTACCATTTATACTTCAGACTTAATGAATACAACAATGGTTAAATAATTTTAGTTAAAAGTAAAACAGGTCAGATAGACAAGCTCCCTTTAATAATAATATTATTATAAACTATAGAAGAAGATAAAACTTATTCAATAAATATAATATAGCTTACTAGTCGGATCATACTACTCGTATATGAAACCAGGTAGGTATTGTAATTCGATTCCCAGCTTACTTGTATTATGTAAAAGTACATTGTATATTAATAATTAATTTATTATTACGCTAGTTTCACAAGATAGGTATATATATATAGATACTATAATGCCTCTTTTCCTTCGACGCCTTCTCATAGGAGGTTAACCAATTATTATTTTAAGTTCTATTCCACTTCTTCTGTTTTTACTGTTAGAGACGTAATGTTATGCGAAATGAGCATGATAATTAAAAAAAACATCAATAATCCGTAATGTAGGATCACGTTACTGCAACAGTCCTCTAGTGTTAATAGTAATATGTTTTGCAATAAAACAAATAATGTTTTAATTAAATACACCAATCAAGAACTTTACAATGAATACTATTTACCTTAAGGAGGTTTCGTATAGCTATACCAATTATAATAATATTTAGGACATTTCACACTTTTTTTCTGTTCACTAAGCACTAGGCTTGTTTTATGTGTACCAATGAAAACGATACTAATACATATTATATTTTATAAAAACCCGGACCATGATAAACTGTACAGAAAAGTATAAATAATTATATTTCATGGTGGGAATCGAACCCATGAGCGCCAGATACATCGCCCAAGGCGTAACCACTACAACCACAAAGTCGTTTATTATAAACCTGTTCAGATTGAGTAATGTCAGTTCCAATAACTACTCCATAACAAACCGAAACCCCTAATTTTAGGCGTTTAGAATAACCTTAAGTCACCAGTCCATAATAAGTACTTTATACAAATATTGTCCTAGTCAAAACCTAAGCTCTAAGACTTGTACCATGTGTACCAGAAATAACGATACTAATACATATTTTATTTTATACACACCTAGACAAAGACCAACAGTTCATAAAATATGTCTACTTATATTTCCATGGTGGGAATCGAACCCACTACTTTCGGGTACATCGCCAAAGACGTAACCAATACGTCTACGGAGGCAATGACTACTCATACAACTCATATAGTTGTAGTGTAAGAAATAAATATATCAACAATGCTATTACCGGTTCAGTGTGAGTTATAAAGATGTTTAAGCATGTTTAGCCTTCTGCAGGCTTCCTCTTACAGGTGTGAGTTCCTTTGACTGCATAATTTTAAATCTCGCCCCCATGATTTTAAATACCAATGTAATAATCAATTCTTTTAACACCTCTCTCCATTTTTCACGAGCAACAATTGTAGGCAATAGTGCCTAATTAGATATATTTTTGATTATATGAATTATCTCAATAAAAGGTTCCTTTAGCCAATAACCCTAACACTATGTATAATCTATTAATAATAATCATATCCTGGTCACTATGTCAGTAATAAAAATATTATAAAGATCATATTAAATCTGAATCCTGCTATTAATTAAAATATAACTTTCTGCAATGACCATAATTTTTATCCTGGTCACGCTATTAATTTATGTAGATATCCTAGGCACTCTATTAATTTATCTATGATTTTCGGCAATGACCAATAATCATATCCTGGTCACGGCACCAATTGTAACGTTCGCCCCCCCCTGCACCCCTTAAGCCCACTGCATACTCTGAATATACTGAATATACCGAATACTACCCCTTCTGCACCTGTACTACCCTTACTTATTACTACGTACTACGAACTACGTCGTAGATGTGAGATAATCATAGAACCTTATATCTAACAATATTTCAGCCATGTAATCGTCTAGTTTAACCCTTTTACGTTGTGTATTTTTTTTCTCAGTTTCAGTAACCCTTAGTTCTTTTAGAGGTAGAATTGATATTACGATTGGTAAAGTTATAGTTAATGAGTCAAACATACTCGTAGTAGAGTTAATCGTATTATATAGTAGAGTTTAATGTATCATAAATATTAGTTTCTCTTTCCCGATATATTTATTTATATGGGAGTGAAAAAGGGGGAAGAGGGAAATAGGCCCCATCCAAACGCCCTTTCCTGTGAGAACCCACACATCTTAGATGTTCCCTCCGTATCTCTTCCTCTTTTTTCTTTATTCTTTTCATTATTATTTTATTTTAATTATTACTGTTTAATAAACATCAAGTAAATTCATTTAAGAATATATTGTATATACTTTATTTTGTAATTTGTAGTATATATTTAATTGATCATACATTGAATGTATATTACATAAAATTTATGTATTGAGTATAATTTCTCATAACCCAAAGGTTAAATAAACTTTATCATTTATAAAATCATTTATTCACATAAAAATATACTTAAGTATATACATCAGTAAGCATTGTTTTCATAATATTATTAAATGCTACTCCACTGTGTATCACTAGAAATAGGTATATTGAATAATATAGAATGTGATTAATGAAGATAATAAGGTAATGTAGTTATTCATTATATTATATATTAATAATATATAAGGTAAAGTTTAATTAAATCCATCATAAAGCGAGAACTAAAAAACCAATGCCAAAAGACCCAAGTAAAATGTATTGAACATTAATAATCACATTAGATACCAATAAAGTAAACATGGAATCGATGGTATTTTATAGTAGATATGACTTGTTAACTGTTAAATTAAATCGATGAGGTATGTAGGTATTCAGGATAGTTATGCACTTGCTAGTATAGAAAATATATAATTAGAACATCAAAAGGCGATTACTACTCCTGTACATAAAGTATTCAATATAGTGTAGGCAGTATAGAGTACAAGAATGTAGAATCCAAAATGGCCAGATGTCTAAAATAACAGCCGATACTAGTCAAGGCCACCAGTCCGTGAATCCTTAACTTGGTAGAACATAAAATAACTAGTCAACTCGTCAGATAATCAATTAATGATTTATTATAATAAAAGTCATAATTAAATGACAACCATCTCAATCCTATAAAAGAGTAGGCAAATTGGTGATATAAAATTAATGTAGCAATTGATTGGTGAATCTTATCATATGGCAATATTATTGGTAAATTCTCTAGAAGGATAATAATAATATAGTAGGGTTTAAATTTCAATAACAAAGAGTTACATAGGTAAATTGTTGACAAACGTCAAATAAATTCTGTAATAAGTAATATGCCAATAATATAGCAATACTGTAGGTATTGAGATAATTTAATAAATGACTAGTTATAAAGTCAATAATTTCAGTAGTAGAATAATATGTAATAGTATACCCATATTAAAGTAAGTAGTCTGGTATTCAGGAATAATGTGTGATTGCTAGAGTAAAAGGCTCATAGGTGAACATTGACGATGAAAGCAATTTCTGTACAACACAGTACGAATATTAGTACAATCAAAAGGTATCAGAAAAGCATAAAATCCCAAAGGATAAAATAAAGTTCAACAGCCAAGTCTAGCCCAACTCACACCTTCATAATCCAGATATTTAAAGGTTTTAATAATATTATTTATAGGAAGAATCACAAGAATAACAATAATCAACCAGTTATTCTATAATAGATTGATCAACTAGACAATTGTCATAGATGTATTTTATTTTAACACCTTCAAAGGTGAATTATGTTAAGATAAATAAGTAGAAGTAAGTATTAGATAATTCATAGCATGTTAAGTAGTTATTGGTAAACATTTAACGGTGAGTTATAAACATGTAATTATAAGTGAATATTATTAAGTTAATTCTAGTTGTTTTAATAAAATATCCATGTATGAGAAATATTCCCTATAATATTAAGTTGCTTAAGAAAATAAATGTGCCTATTTTTCAAACCAACCTAGAAAATCTTACTCTATTAAAATATTGAATAACGATAGTCTGTAAGAAGAGCCCTATTAAAACATTTAACCTGGAAACTTAATAAATAATACAACATAAGTATAATATAGGAGAAGTTTAAATAAATGCATAATAAAACCTACCTTTGCACGATGACCTATAAAACACGTTAAACACACAATAAAACAGGAGATACAATCAATTTCAAAACTACAATATGTTATAAAATAAATTGTGAAGAAATAAATTTATAATATAAAACGTAGAATTATCACGCCGTGTGTACAAAAACTTAGTTATATCAAAGTAAAACTAAAATCACTCACCCAAGTCTAACAGCGACCACTAAATTTACAGCTTCCACTGAATTTAAAATTATCTATCATTAATTCCTTTCGCCCGCTTTAGTTTTAATACCTGCCTCTGCGCTTGTATCCGCCCTTCTCCCCTAAACGCCCCAAGAAATACGAAAAGTTCCGATTGTTCCCGAAGCCCGGCGAAGTCCTTCCTAACTAATCCGATCTCTTTTTCCTCTTTCGCTACATACTTCTTGAAATAAATTTTATATAGAAAAGTTTCATTAATAAAAATACGAGGGGTATGTGGACGAACCGTTACAGTAGATATTAATTAACTAAGTATTAATTAAAAACAGTTGATCTAACTGTTGCCGCAACTTTTTCGTGTGATATTTAAAAAAAAATCGTGGTAAATAGATTAAAATATTATTTTTTTTTGATTCTGTCTGTAGGTCGATTTAGATAAAATATATGATAAATGTTACTCACAATAAAACTTTGTATCTTTAGGTATTTTTTTTAAATCCAATGATTGGCTTTTGATGTGAAATTTTACATTTCATTACTTATTTATCCACTTTTCTTCCAGTACTTTTTTTGCCATATCTATACCAATATTATAAAGAGAGAAGATTTATATTTTTATATTTTTGTTTGTAACAAATACACCCAAAACTACTGGACCGATTTTTAAAAATCTGTCACTAATATAATGCTACTTTATCAGCGAGTAACATTGGCTATGTTTAATTTTTTTTAAATATTAGGGCGATATTACGCGATTTAAAGACATTTTTAGGTACTTTTTTTACGCCGCAATTTTGAAGTTTTCGTACGGATAACTTCGAATGTGTAACCCAAGGCGTAAAAAAAGTACCTAAAAATGTCTTTAAATCGCGTGCGCTACGAAAACTGTTAATGATAGAACAAAATAATGTTCTATAAATTTAGAGAACACATTAATGTCTACAAAACAGTTCGCGGTACCATATATCGAACTATTATAGTTATGTTACTATAACAACTTCTTTATGTATGAAAAGTTAATAGAAATGCCAGTATAAACTATTCCACGTAATTAGTACCTTGGTACAAATCACTTTGTATTCGAGGTTCGAGGTTGCTTCAGTACATAGGGATTACTTTTTTGAATTATTCAAATCGGATATTCCACACACTCCACACTCTCTCGCGAAAAGTTTCGTTTGTTTTTATTTTCTCAAAAACTATGTTTTGGTACTTACTTATATTAATTAATTCAGTTTCAATGTTTGAGTGATTCTAATGACTCTCCGTCATTAGAATAAAACTGATTAATGTGACAAATGCTTACGTTGTTTTTTTTTACAACTCTGAAAAATCATTGTATTTTCGTCAACTTCAATCTAAATTCGTCTTCGAGCTTGACAATGTTTAGTTTTTAAGTTTGTCATTGCAGAAAATCCGCACTCGCAAAGGTTTGACTTGCAAAATGGCAGTAAATATTTTATTACTGCCACGATAATTGTCTTTAAGGCCTGCTGCGCGTACTCCTTGATGCAACAGACAGCTTTACCACCGGAGTTTCACTATAAGGGTTCCTCTGAAGATATGTCAAACTTAATGTTTTAGTTAGGGACGAAAAAGGATCGCGATACCGGAATCACGCCAGAACGGTTGAAATTAACGTAAGTGAAACCGTGGGGCACAGGACACGGAAAGTCTACAAATTTATTATAATATAATAAATAAATAAATAAATACCATCACGGGTGCTTATTTGGCTCCCGAGAACCGTTTAAACGGCATCAGGGTACCCAGCGGAGGGATTAACCCATCCTCATTTCGCCGATGGTATTCGGAGGCAACACCTAACAAGTGGCGAGCTTGTTGCGGTGTTTATGATGAAATAGCCTCGTTGTATAAAGCGGTCACCCATCCCAGGCCGGGCATAATATGTATTTATGTAAAATTTATTATACCTATTTATTTTATTGAATTATATATTAAATCATATATTTAATTAATAAAACCACATAATATCTTGCCGCCTGAAAAGAGCAACAGAGTGTGCGAGTGAGAGCATGCGATAAAGCAGAATACCGTGTGCTAGAATGAGAAAGAAAATAAAACAAAACATCAATCGATCATTTCGCACCCTGAAAGGAGACTACTACCTCGACAAGAAATAGATGCACTAATCTCTTGAAAACCGGTAAACCCACAGACTAAAACCGGAACATGACTAGGTCACTTGACGGTTTTTGCATCTGTATGGGCGGTGGTAACGGCCGGGTGGGTCGGCCTAACGAAGTTATAGAGACCTTACTACCACCTAGAATTTTATGTATAATTGAGGTCTTGCAACTAGTAAATAATTATTACTAGTTGGAATGTAATATGTAAAATCTGATACTGTATTATTTCAGGGTATTTCGGTGTATACCAGTAATATTCTGCAATCATTCATTTGACAGCCTCCGTAGACTAGTGGTTGCGCCTTTGGCGTTGTATCCGGAGGTCGTAAGTTCGATTCCCACCCATGGCAAAAAAAATATTAATTACCTAGTACGTTTTTTCTGTACAGTTTGTCATGGTCTGGGTGTTTATAAAAATATAATATGTATTATATCGTTGTTTCTGGTACACATACTACAAGCCTAGAGCTTAGTTTGTGACCAAAGCAATATGTGTAAATTGACTAACATATTATATTATTATTCATACATTTTAATGTCATGATGTGCCAAAAAATATTTTCACATTTCAGACATAGTAAGTAAATCTTTGACCCAAAATTATCAGTTTGTGGCTTTTGGTGTCGAAACTTCAGGAACTCTCGGTCCCGATCCCGAGGCCCAAGGACTTTCTCCGTGACCTCGGTAAACTTGTAGTTTCTGAATGCGGAGACCCCAAATACCACAACTACTTAAAACAAAAAGTCAGCATTACCACGTTAAATGGCAATGCTGACTGCCAGTGTTATAGATAGGTACTCTGCCAAGTGGTATCCCATTCAAAGACTTTTCTATTTATTATGATTAGTAGTAGGTTTTGCACTTGATACGGAAAGAGGCTTATCTAAAAACAATAATACAAGAAAAGATAAAAGAAAGAAGGGGAAGAGGAAGGTTTAGAAGAAGATACATAGATCAAGTAAAAGATAAATTAAGTGTCACTTCGTACAGGGAAGTGAAGAAGTTGGCCGAGAATAGGTAGGAGTGGCGATTGCTCCACCGACTAGACTTAAATTTAAGAAGAAGAAGAGTAGGTTTTTTTATTTTAGTTTCGTTTTGTAAGTTTTTGTTTTATGAATATACATTATTTTCAAATAAGTGTTAAGACCTAGTAAATCAATTACATCTTACAAAGAGCGCACTAAAAGGCCATTTTTTTTTTATATTAAAGCTTTTAAATATTTAAAGAGTGACTTGTTATTTCATATGAAGAATTACATAAAAAAATAACTTAAATTGATTTGAGTTAACATAATAATATTATTTAAATAAATATATAAATAATTACACCATTTTAAACTTTATATACTCGTAATAATGTGTAATTACATACATTATATACACCGACATACACATTCAAACTTGAATACATTTACTTTCTTTTGTAATATTAATTAATGGGTTCGCAAATGAAAAAAAAGATAATCATTGAATATCTTGTAATTACCTAAATTCTTATGTTTATTTTAAGCGCTTAAATTATGTGTTATTATTATTATTATTAATGTTGATTTTTCCGTGTTTTTATACCAATTTAATAATTTTAATCTGATAATTTGCAATTTGTTGTGTTAAGTAATTAATTTTAAAATGTTTGTCTTAATTGTTATAATAATTTATTTTTAGATAGTTTTATTTTTAAGTAGCTACTTAATTATTTTGGACCTAACAATCATTTTCGTGAATTATAATCATTAATATATTTAGGTATCCTTTGTAAATATTTATGTTAATTGAATTGGGGCCCGCGATACAAGTTTTTTTTTCCTAGTTCAGGACCTGCTGTATGTATAATGATGTAAACTGTGTAAAAATTATCTGAATAAATTAATGAACTGAACTATACGAGTATATTTTAGATATTTTTAAAAAGACTTTAAAAAAGGAGAAGCAACTCATTTTGACGCGTAAGTTTTTTTTTAATGTCTCTAATCCCTTTTGTACCTTAATTTTAAAGACGATTCTTCTAATCTACTGTAACAGTAATTTGTTATTCCCATATAAAAATAATAGATGAAGCTACAGACGTTAATATTTTTGTATGAAAATAACGGCTTGATTATAGAAATTGGGTAAAAGTTGTATGTTTCTAAATCCAAATAAATTTTATTTGAAACTACTTAGAATAAAGTTATAGTTGTGGTTCAGTTTTTAAAGTTATCATTTAATTTCCAATAAAATATCTATATATTTGTCCACGTTATGTCATTTAGCATGGTGTATTTATATGATATGATAATATTTTGAATTGTAGTATAGAAAATCCGCCATTACTCAACTTTTACACAAAAGGCTACAAATACTGTCGGTTATACTACCAGTCTGCTCTTTACCGGTAGTTCAGGTCATCTCAAATAATCTGTTGTAACTCGTTTAGCAATTTTCTTGTATCTATGGCCTTGTACTATTATTTCTTCTGTGTCTATGGGTAAAACTAATAAATATAATAAGGATGATTTGTGTCCCTAAATAGGGGTGACAAACGTGCGAGCAAGTACGCGTACTTGTGACTCGACAACCTTACTCGCCTGTGTGTCATCTCGCCGGTTTTTACGTAATCGAGCCACAAGTATCTACGCGTAACCATAAAACCGCTAAGTTCATCGGCGATCCAACATGTTAGAAATTTTTCTCGTCATCATTTTGTTTCGGTAGTCGTAGTATTTCATGGTAGGTATTTAGCATTTATTTATAATTTTTAACGGACGGATTGTTTTTATGAGAAATTCACGTTACCAAGTGAGTAAGCTTGCGCGTGTATCACCGCGTCGAACCTTGTAAGTACGCGAACGAACTTTAATGGGAATGTTCCATCTAAACCCCCTGGTTCGACCCCCCGGGGGTTTCAACCAGAATTATGTTTCTCGTTTGACCCCCTAGAAGTTGTTGGGAGTTTATCTAGAATTCCAATAATATATGAACCCTCACGAGTAATGTATTCTAAAACTACACCGGACAAGTGGCTATCACGAAATTGGTCCTATTTTCACTATGCCAACTAAGGTATAGTCAAAATAGGACCGACAGCTTAACGTCCTCTGCGATTAACGTTGTGTAGTCAAACTATAGCACTATACCTTAGTTGGTATAATTTCGTGATAGCCACTTGTCCGGTGTAGTTTTAGAATACATTACTTGTGAGGGTTCATGAAGAATTGAAATTCTAAATAAACCCCCAACAACTTCTAGGGGGTCCAACGAGAAACGTAATTCTTGTTGAACCGCCCAGGGGTCGAAGTAGGGGGTTCAGATGGAACCTTCCAGCCCCTTAATATTTACTTGACTTTGTCTATAAATCAATTATTATTTTCTATGCAAAAAGATTTAATGTCAAATAACTTATGATATTATTATCTCTCTGGATAGACTGGTTAATAAATTATTGGTTCTGTTGTTTTTAATACCGAAACCCTAAAACGTTTGTAAACATCGTCGTCATTACTATAAAAATATTTTTCATGGCTGAAAAATTAAATACTGCAAACAAACTGTAAAAGTCACCTACATTTTCATACGAATCTGCAAAGAAAGACTTGAAAGCTTTTCACAATTTCCTTCTACTCTAATCGGTTGTCCGCAAAATACTTTTAAATGCATTTTTAAACATGCATGAATGATGATCATTATATTCATTTTTTTCTGAAATAGTTCGATAATCTATTTTGTAAAAGTGCAATAGTGTTAAAACACTACCATGCATCTCAATATAATATAAATGTAGAATTTATTATCTATAAACTATTTATATACTGATCAATGCGTATACATTTATGAATTTCACTACATGTAATATATAAAATTCGCGTTTCACAGTATTTGTAACCAAACTCCTCCGAAACGGCCGATTTGATTGAATTTTGACCGATTTTTTTGTGTATATTCGGTAGGTCGTAAACTATTTTTTATACCCCTAAGTTTAAACTATTTTTTATACCCCCAAAAATTTTTTATTTTAACTATTAGACAATATTAATATTTTATTTTAAGGATTTGGCATTAAATACATATAACCCTTAATTTTCACCCTTCTACCACTAACCCCCATTTTTTAATAACGATATTAGTACTCTAATAATCTTCAACTGTCAGTGGTCGATATCTAACTAAAATAAATTTATATTTAAAAAATAATTACCTACTCACTATCTTCTCTATAAATAAAAATCAATGTTTGTACTCTATGCATTCCGAAATAATAGAAAAGTAAAACATTTGGGTTAAAAAATCTTCATATATAAAAAAGTGAATGAGTGCAAAGTGAGACAGAAACCCGTGCAAAGCCAGGACGGGCAGCAAGTATAAATATATAAATTAGTAATGATAATCTATAATTTTGTTTATTTGTTAAAATCTTATAATAAAAATACTACAATAAAACATCCTACATAAATAAAAACGCCGAAAAATATTATAAATAACAACTAAATAATCCTAAAAAAACAATAAATAATATTTACAAAAAACAGTATCTAATCCGCTTGGGTTTTTAAACCCAACTTATAAAACAAATTTTTAAATACTTTTGATGTTAATAATTTTTTTAATAAGTTTTTGCAAACAGTTTCATTTCAACCAATGGGATCGCTATATTTTTAAAATAAACCTCTCTTATTGGTTGATTCCTGTCTATAGTTACTAGCGACTATAGCAGAATCGTTTGTAAAAACTTGTGATAGAGCTACTGTAGTTGGAAAACGATAAGAAAGTTTAAGTGAGAGCGACTTATAAAATAGCCCGCCGCGCTCTTTAATTTCATTAGAAACGTCTTCGCTGTAAGACCCGAAGAGACTAGTTTGAAAATAAAAGTTCACTTACCCTTAATCGTGTAGATGTTAATATTTGCTTACAAGTTATAGGATGTATAATAGCAAAATATCTTTCTGTACATATTACTACGAGTATAAATATAGAGGCCGTGTAGCTCAGCGAATGCACGAACTGATACATCTTGCACAAGAAGTCGCCGAACACCCAGCTGAAACAAAAGAAATAAGCTCATTCCCACTAGTTTTACTGCTTAGTATAACCGTTCAACTACTGGGACCTTTTTCCCACTAGTTCAACTATGAAACTAGTAATAATAGGGAACTGTTACAAATTGTCTTATAAAGTAAAAAGTCACGTACATGTATCTATCTCGCTCGCACTCATTTAAATCTACATATGGCAAAGAGATAAATAGCTATTTTTTGTTTCTTAAAATTTTGATTGAAATGTCAAAACTGTTCGTTTGCGCCATATTCTGTTCTCACGTTTTTTTTTAAATGTGACTGTTCTCAGCATGGATCATAAAATCATGGGCTATGTTCTCATTTTAATAATTGATTTAGTGATGTTCGTACTATTCTTTATTTTTAACGAATACATATTTATATATTTTTTTTGATTACACATACTTATTCGCGCGGGAATATATTTGTCCTAAGTATTCTAAAATAAATGTCAGACAAATAAATATATTTAAAGTGATGACTCGCGACTCGTGGTGATGACAGAAGGCGGGCTATGAGCAAATATCAAACATTTTGGATCGCCGATGGACCTCCTCTAACAATATGGCGGCACGAAAACGTTTGACATTTTGTTTTATATGCGATTAACATAGGCGGTTCCATATGCGATTAACATAGGCGGTTCCATATATTATTCTTAGTTCCAATGGCAATTTGAATTCTCGTCGCTCTTAATGCCAATGCAATAAATGCTATGATAGAGATCTATCCAAGAAATCATTTTAAAATTAGACCAATGGGTGGTAATTGCCATATAAAGATTTTATTATTATAATAAATATAAGTTATTATTGTGTTTGGTGATAGTTACAAATTTGTAATAAAAAAGTAGAAGAATTACATATCATAAAAAAATTCATATTATAATAAAATTATTTTAAAATTTACATTCTCAAATTTCCAATATGCCAAAGAATACGTGTAATAATAAATTTGTCAAACTAATACAAATAGTCTGATGATCGCAATAGAGATGATATTCCTAAGGCTGTGATGCATGGATATATATATATATATATAGAGAGCCGCCCTAATGGCTAAAATTGCCTTTCCAAATATGAGAACTTAAGATATCCTCCACCATACAATCTCAAAACAAAAATTAATAATTTTTGCTGTCACTTTTTGTTTTGAGTGTTCAACCAATCATTGAGCGTTGATTTGTTGAAGTGAGCTCACAATATAGCGACAACGAATACGTTTGACATTTTGTTGTAAAGGCCTTTTTATACATTTATTGGAACCGCCTTGGTTCCATATGTTTCATGCTATATAGTGAGAGCCCAATAATATTATGTACAAACCTAGGTATATAATGTAACAACTATTAAAGATTTACTTCTTTTAGACCAGATAGATATTAGGTTACTAATACAGGTCAACCTACAGTACATGGAGTGTATGTTGACCCGTATTAGTTTCCCTCCCAACAATAATTACAAAATGCTAATAAACATTTTCAACTAACGACGATGATCGCTTTCATTTTGTAATGGCGCTTTATTTTAATTTTCTTAACGTTGAAAACGACCGCATTATAAGATGAAGTTAAAAGTGAATTTTTACCTAGAAATTAAACTGTTTATATTTTAATAAAATAGTACAAAATTTATTAAAGAAACTTACAAAACATAAATAAGTAATACTAATAAAATTAAAACTATATCTAAATTAAAACATAAAAATAATAATTTAAAAAAACCTATATAACAAAGATTCTATTAAAGAATATAAAAAAACTGTTGATATAATATTATTTTAAAGTTGTAATTTCCATTCATTGGACAAATTCACACAAAGATTAAGAATTCGTGTTTTCAAGTTGACGGCATTTTTATAGTATGAGAATTTCAATTAAAAAGTATAAAACTATCTGTAAGTAATGGTTCTAAAATATAATTTAATATTAATATTAGCAAAAGAAAAAATTCCAAAAATAATCGATTATTGAAATTTCAATTAGGTAAAATTATTCATCAACAAGTGTCCCACCTCTAGTTGTGTGTCCGCCATCTTCTGTTCTCACTGGAGAGGCTATTTAAGGCCAAAGGGCGCCTCCCTATTATATTATATACCTCCATGAGTTCAACTGACTGCTATTTTAATTGATCAATTTAATAGACTCACTTTCACACACTCATGCAGGGGCCGTATTTAGGTTGGCTAGCCCCGGGCCATTTACATCTTGTTTTATACTCCATATTTTTTTTATCGAGCTAGATTTTTGACACTGGTAAGAGCCGCCCTCATACGTAAGTATGCCACTATATACGTGGTGGCCGAGTTGGTTAGACCTTGGACTTAAAAACACTTAGGTAGGTACCTGGTTCGAATCCCGGCGTGTACCAATGAGTTTTTAATAAAAAAAAATATGTGCATTTGTTTGACAACACCACTATAGTGCCTCGGAGAGCACGTTAAGCTGTCGGTCCCGGTTTCACTATACCAACTTGTGAAACTGTTTATAGATGGGTTATTGAGTCTATTCAAAACATCGCGACGAACTAGCCACTTGTTCGGTGTAGACTCATACCATCGGATACGACGAGGTGGGATTAAAAACCCCTCCGCTGGGTACACCGTCTAGGCGGTCTCGGGCGCTGTAAGGCACCCTTGATGATATGTATGTATATGTATATATAAAAAAATATAAGGACGGTTTAAGCTTTCCATTACTAAGAAAAGCCTATCCAAATATGTTCACACTTTTGAACACCTTTTTGGTAAAATGGGGTAAATGGTTGACAAGCCATTTGATTTTAGTACCTAGTTAATATTGGCCTTCAATATTCATCCTTGGAAACTTTATTAAGAATTTATAATAAAATGCCTTTTAACACGTTTTCATTATATTTTCTTTTAATCACAATGGCGCGATATTTTGAGATTATATAAAAAAAAATACGTATTTTTTTTAACTTAAAATTTTATAGGTACCTACCATAATTATACTTGTGCTTAGTCCGAGATATTCTTCTTTATATTCACTATGTAGTATCACTTTTTCTGCTATAAGTTCCGCAATATAAAACAGCAACCCCATAAAATAAATTTCCTACTGGCAATACTGCATCTGTCAATCATTCACTTTTTTTGCGTCAAGTTAAAAGCGTTTGTGTTATAAATTTTTTAAGTTTTTTAATTATATTACAATGCCAAAAAGGCCTAGTGGTGGTAGTGATGAAGAAAATATTAAAAGAAAGATTCGAAAGTTGAAAAAGAAGTTAAAACGTAGGCGACGTAGTAGTTCTTGTTCAACAAATACATCGGATAATTCGGTAACGCTTGCGACCCCGCCGCCATTTTCGGATCAATGTTTAGATCAAGATAATATTGGTAAGTTTTATGATAGGTATAATCAGTCTACTAAATATTAAATATTATTTTAGTAACAATGTGCATATAATATGCAATTAATAAATTAGATATTTTTATTTTTTTTTTTTGTCGTAAGATGTAAGAGTTTATGTTGACAAAATATATATATATATATTTTTTAATAGCTTAACAGTAATATTGGGGCTATTTATAATTAGGTATGATGCATAACATATTCCGGTGGAATATTGTATCTAAGTTTTTGGTCGGTGACCAAGAAAATACATATACTTAGGTTAGTAACATATTCTGGTTTAATATTGTATCTAATATTTTGGTCGGTGACCTACAGCATACATCTACTTAGGTCAGTAACATATTCCGGTGGAATATTGTACTTTTATTTTGGTCGGTGACCAACATGATACCCTCACCTATTTTTAAAATAAATTCCAGTGGAATTTGCATATAATATATCAATATGTAATATTTTATTTATTAAGCTGGTAGCTTATTTTTATTATTTCTTTAGATTTTACGGAGGATCTGGCAGAGGGGCCTGGAGTATCAGGCATTCTTGATGCAGTAACAGAACCATCAATAGATGAAGGGTTATTGCTTGCTCTGGGAGAAACGCAGACGAAAGAATATAAATATGGTCCAGAGGTCCATACTGAGATTATTAAGAGGGTTGAAGACATTGTATTTAATGGTATTGCTGAAGGTCAAAGGGAGTCTATTATCAAGAGACACCAGATCCCTCTAAATGCAAAATTTTTTGAAGCTCCTTCACTTAATAGGGAAATTGAAGGTTTGGTCAGCGAGGCTGTTCGGAGCCGTGATCGACGGTTTTTTGTATACAAAATCTCTAGAGAGACAAAAATATCTTAGTCTAAAGAAATCATGTAATTATTTTGATGGTGATATCATTATTAACAAGGAATGTAAGGAACACTTACTATGGTGGAAAAGAAATATCTTTATTATAAGCAATAAGATAAGACAATGCAAATTTGATTTAGAATTTTTTTCTGATGCTTCACGAACAGGTTGGGGCATCTATTGTAATAATGAAAATACAAGTGGTTTTTGGACAGAAGAAGAATTAATTAATCACATAAATTATCTAGAGTTGTTGGCAGCATTCTATGGGTTAAGATGTTTTGCAAAGGACTTAAGATCAATACAGGTTTTGCTACGAATTGATAATACAACGGTCATCTCCTACATTAATCGTATGGGGGGCATACAATTTCCACACTTAAATTCATTAGCTAGGGAGATATGGCAGTGGTGTGAAAGACGGGATATATGGTTATTTGCATCATATATAAAATCAAGAGAAAATGTTGAGGCGGATGAGGGATCTAGATCAATGAATATAGACACAGAATGGGCATTGTCAGACTTTATATTTGAAAGAGTAGTGACATTATGGGGCAAACCTTGTATTGACTTATTTGCTACTAGAATTAATAGTAAATGTAAAAGATATATTTCTTGGCATAGAGATCCTTTTGCCGAGAACATAGATGCATTCACAGTAGATTGGTCAAAATATAATTTGTTCTACGCTTTTCCACCATTCTCGTTAATATTAAGAGTTTTACAGAAGGTTCAAACTGACCAGGCTACAGGTATTTTAATATTTCCAATATGGGTTTCACAGCCTTGGTATCCACTGTTAAAAAGATTGACAATAACAGAAACATTAATTTTTCACCCTTCTAAACAATTACTTAAATCACCTTTCAGAAGTCTACATCCATTGCACAAGAGTCTTACCCTGGGTGCTTGTCTATTGTCCGGACGTCAATAGTTAAGAGATTGATAAATGAAGAGACAGCTGATGTTATGTTAGCTTCACTGTCACAGAATACAATGAAACAATATAATGTAGCCCTTAGGAAATGGTGGCTTTTTTGTAATGGAAAGGACATTTATGAGATATGTATACCTAGAATATTAAGTTTCCTTATGCAGAATTATAAAGATGGGGCATCCTATCAGACTTTAAATTCTTTTAGATCAGCATTATCGCTGATAATTAGTCCAACATTAGGTTCAAATGTGGAAATTAAAAGATTCTTTAAGGGAGTGTTTAGGTTAAGACCAATTAAGCCTAGATATAGACAGATGTGGGACCCGGCCATGGTATTAGATTATATTAAGGAGTGGTTCCCATTAGAAGATTTAAGTTTAGAATTGTTAACCAAGAAATTGGTAATTTTATTGGCTCTTACGACTGCCCAGAGAGTACAGACTCTGTCATTAATAAGATTAAGTAATATTAAGTTTGTAGATATAGGAGTAGAGATAATTATAACTGATTTTTTAAAGACCACAGCTGTCACAAGACGACAGCAAGAGATAATACTACCCTATTTTAATTCAAAACCTGAATTATGCCCTGTGAAGACATTACAGTACTATCTAAAGATAACAAAAGCTATTAGATCTGTTGATCTAGATAGATTATTACTAACATTTAAAAAACCTCATATATGTGCCTCTTCTCAGACCATCAGTAGATGGATAAGACAGATTTTAAAAGTCAGTGGTATAGATGTTGAGATCTTCACTTCCCATTCAACCCGCCATGCTTCAACTTCACAGGCAAAGAGGGAGGGGGTATCATTAGATGTTATTCTTAAGACAGCTGGATGGTCTTCAAAGTCTAACATGTTTGCTAGGCATTATAATAGGCCATTGGTAATCATTTAAGTTTGCTAGAGCTGTATGCAATATCAAGGGTGACTAATACTAGGTGTATAGAATATAAAAAGTTAATTATAATCATATGTTATTTTTTTATTATTAATGTTAATTTCTAACTGCTGTACTGGGTTTTATTTTTATATTATATGAATGTGATTCATTAATATTATGATTTTTTATTTTATTATTCACAACCTGTGCTCTTAAAGTCTACATAGTGAATATAAAGAAGAATATCTCGGACTAAGCACAAGTATAATTATACAATTAAACGAACTTACCTGAAGTGAAGTTCGATTGTAATTATACGAGGTGCTTAGTCCGAGATATTAATTACCCACCCTCCCGTGAATTATTAAATTTTCACCCAATGTTTATAGGTTGTGAATAATGTTTTTGTGCTCTAAAGTGAATGATTGACAGATGCAGTATTGCCAGTAGGAAATTTATTTTATGGGGTTGCTGTTTTATATTGCGGAACTTATAGCAGAAAAAGTGATACTACATAGTGAATATAAAGAAGAATATCTCGGACTAAGCACCTCGTATAATTACAATCGAACTTCACTTCAGGTAAGTTCGTTTAATTGTATAATAATATAACACGGGCCTAGACAGCCTCAAGATTTCCAGCGGAGGGGCGAGCCGTATTCTGAGCCTACACGATACAAGTGGCGAGGTCGTTGCGGTATTTGAATAGATTCAATAATATTCTAATATGATGCAATTGTCACCCGGTAATTATTAAATATTCGAAACGGAGGTTGTCGTTGAATTTATTTGACATCACCAGTATAAAAGGACATGTTACCAGAGCCGTAAAATAAATTAATAAAAAAAAAAATTAATCACCAGTATTAACCCTTTTACAGCGACCGATCGTTATAAAGACCAAAAAAATGCATTAAAAGTACCCTCAATTTATAAATATTAACGAGCGGAAAACTTTTGTTTAAAGTATACCGATCGTTGCAATGATCATTTGACAGTGTATTGTCGCATACACAATGATTTTATAATCAAAATTTTAAAGTAATTTTGAATTTTTATTTGTATTAGTGGAATTTACTTTAACTATGTCTTCAAAAGGGTAAGTTTTTATAGATTTGCTTGTGTAAAATATATTTTATGCAAGTTTTTTTTATAAATTTACCACTTATCTAATAACACTATCAAATAAAGATTTAATTTCGTCCTAGTTTTTCTAAAAAAAAATAACGTTATATTTAATGATCTTTATAACGATCGGTAGTAATTTGGGGATGTATTTTATAACTTTAAGGTCTAGATATACTAAACCATTCTCTCAATGAAATTATTGACGAATTGGAAACAATTGATGATGATGCCCCATTTCCTAGAAATATAAGCATTACCACCAGATAACGCGAATGCTGACATCACAGATGAAGATTCTGGTGATGAGGAGTTTGTAAGTTATTGTTAACTTATGGGCCAAGATACCTTCAAACGCCCTTGTATTACTGACTGTATGTTTGGTGACAATGTTATCAAATTATTGGTCAAGTATATCAATATTTACGCGATTCAAAAGAACAAAATGGGTAATATGACCAAGATGAGGATATCCATTTTGGGTTAGCGCGACTAGATTGGGATATGTACTATGGTTTGATCCGTACCAAGGCCATGCAGCAATTATACCACTGGCTTATAGGCAGTTAGGTCTGGGAGCTGGTGTTAATTTGCGTTTTGCTGATCATTTACAATATTGTGACCCAGGTGCACCTTGTCAACTGTTCTTTGACAATTTCTTTAACAGAAGCCACTGGGACAATCTGGGAGAACCGAACAAAAAAGTGTCCTTTGCCGTCCAATAAAGAGTTCAAGAAGACAGAAAGAGGCACTTTCAAGTTCAGGTCTAGCCAACCAGAAAATATTTTGGTTTGCAGATGAAATGATAATAGTGTGGTGACAGTAGCATCCCATTCCGATACCATAGAATTCTTACATAAAGCCAAACGGTTCAAACAGCGGCAAATATATATATATATATACATTGATTAGCCTGCAATTATAAAAAGCTACAATGAGAAAATGGCAGGAGTTGGACCAAAACATTGGTCTTTATCACATCTATTCGTGTCAAGAAATGGTATTTTTCAATTTTTTCCCACTGCCTGGACATGGTCACTCACAATGCGTGGCAACTTTACAAAAGCAATAGAGGAGAGTACGATCATCTTACATCCCGAAGAAGTATCATCAGAGGTATCTTGGAAACTCATAAACAAAATGAGAAACGCGGTCCTTGTCCCACTTCAAGAAATTATAGAGAAACTTCACAGAATAGATCATCTAGTAGGGTACAATTACTCTCAGCTTCGATGTTCACTTTGTAAAAAAAAATACAAAATTTGCTTGTAAAAAATGTAAAAACCATTTGCACCCTAAAATATGTTTTGCAACTTACCATACTTCTATTAAATATATCAATTTGTTCATTAATAGTAACAACCGTGTTTCTTTAATTTAAAATAGTTTACAATCAATAAACGTGTACTTGTATGAACGGTAGTCTACCCGCCTGTTACTACTGATCGTTAAAACGATCAACATTTTCCGAGCTTTCCAGAAAACCCAGATTTTTTTCGCAATTTTCCTGCCTTTACTATATCCATCAAGATAACATTACCAAAAAATTACAGTAATACGAGACAAAAAATAGTTTCAGTAACAACTGGGTTAAACCTCTTTCTTCTAGTCAACTGAAGACGGCGGACGTGTTTTTGATTTTTATTATTAACAAGAGAAGCGTACAAAGTATTATAAAGCCTATTGAAGTGTAATAAAAGTTAATTTTGCTGTGTCTAAATCTTAAAGTACTTATAACCTTAACGCATTGATTTTGTCTCGCGCCTGTGAACATCGCGGAGAAACAGCGACAAACAGCAACTACATTGCGGGCAGCGGAGAGGCGCACGCCAAGTGTGTTGTTTTATATAAGGTAACTAATAAGGATCTCATAAACAATAATAATACCCGCAAACTAAAAAACTATTTAGAATTTGTATATTTTTTTATTTTTGAAGTATACTTATACAATGAATACAAACATAAATCTGCAACGAACACCCCCATCTGGAAGTTCTGCATCAAACCCGGATCTCACTACTACAATACCAGATATCAATATTATACAACGTAATAAGAGAGCTCGTATTATAAACCTTTCTGAGGACTCGTTTAACACTTTTAAGGACGAAATGAGACTTATGTTTCAAAAAATGTTAGAACAACAGAATTCGCGCCTTAATATATTAGAGCAACACATTGGCGATGTTATATTTCAAAATAAAGAGATACAAAAAACCAACAACGGTATTGATAAATCCTTATGTAACCTATTAGAGCAGTTTAAAGAGTGCCAAACAAAAGTAACTAATTTAGAGAATGAAGTGGGAAACGTGAAATTAGAGCTAAATACAATGAATGAACAAATGGAATCTTTTACACGCAAGACAAACATAGAAATTAGATGTGTTCCTCGAAAGAATACATGGAGTGAAACCAAAAATGATCTAATCCGTATCCTGGATAATCTCAAAGAAAAAATGGGTATGAAGTTCTTATCCTCGCAAGCTATCCGAGACATTTATCGTATTCCTAATACCAAGGACAGCACAACATCGACGGTTATTGTTGAGTTTGCAAATACTCTAATGAAGAAAAACATTTTAGAAGCTACCAAAAAATATAACTCTTGTAATCCCACGAAACATCTCAACGCGGGGGATTTAGGGCTGGAGCCCTCTAATAATATAAAATACATATCAGATAATTACATTACTGAATGTATATAAACAAATATTATATATAATTTATTGTTATGTGTATATACCTACTTATCTAAGTACCTATATTGCTTATTTATATTATATAAGAATAAGAACAGTCCTGTCACACTTCTTTTTATTTTGTATAACTTTCTGTGAATACGCTGTTGTCACATATGTAAGTATTTTGTTAAAAATCTGTTTCTGTTAATATCTGTATGTGTCGTTTGTATTTAATAAATCTTTAAAATAAAATAAAATAAATAAATGTTGCATACATAAACTAACTACTTTGAACACTGAAACTATATCTTTTTGTTATAAGGCAATATTAGATTGTAATATGCAAAATTATTCATCTGTCATTACACTTATCATTACCTGCATTATACTTACACTGTTTGCTATATTGAAAATGCTTTACATACGCGTTTGTGCACACATAAATATCTTTATACCCAAACATACTTTTTTACGTGTATTTTTCCACACACACATACATACTAATAAACACATACGTACCCAAATACACTCAACTACACATACTTATGTGGAAAAAAATACACATATTTCACCGAAATACACATGCATATACAACATATACAATATAAAACACTTACCTTAAAAAATATGCATGTATATATGAAAGCACGCAGTCACACACCCACACACCACCTGACTGACACACACTTTCAGTTACCAAAATTGCGCAGCAATATATACACGCTTGCCTTTAATCAAAATGCATACATGCATTTCTTCATGCATACTTATAATCACCTACATAATAAATGCACGCATATTGATACATACACCTATATTTACCGCGTAGGTCAGTACAGAAACACGAAAACTTTTTCGCACTATCGCAATATTTTACACACACACTTTCATTTATACACACATAATTTTATACAAACATATATTTATATACAAAAAAAAACTCATTTAACCATACAAAGAGAGTTTATACAACTTAATATTGTGTCATTATATTTACCTTGTTTCTACAAACTCAAATCAATCAAAATGACGGCGTAATTGTCCTAGTCAAGTCATCGCTAGATGCTACAGTTGTTGAACAATATTTTAAAGAAGGAACCTGTCTTCTTATACACATCGGTCATTATATGTCTATTGCGGCAATCTATAGGTCTCCGTCATTTAGGAAAATTGATATAATTTGTGAATCGCTAGAGAATATACTCAACCTATTAAAGGGAACAACGTGTGTTATTGCTGGTGATTTAAATATCGATATAAAACCCGACAACGATGATATCAATTCAGAACAATATCTAAACCTTACTAGTTATCATGGTTTCTTTCCCAGACATGTACTTCCAACACGTGGTCCAAATTCATTAGATCACTATCTACTTAGAACTAAACTTAAAGCATGTACTGTAGTGTGTACCTAAACTGTAAAAACCCAGCATCAAATTGGCCCACAATTTAAAAAAACGCAAATAAACATCCCTCAAGTAATAACAGAGTTGAAGGAGGTCGATTGGAATGAACTTTATAAGATAAATGAAGTAACCAAGGCCGTAAACAAATTTAGTAAAATCCTAAACTATTGTATAGAAGCTAATAAAAAGGATCATACAATATGTAGCTCAAAAACAATAACTAAGCCCTGGATAACCCCAAATCTACTACGGTGTCTACGGAAGAGGCATAAACTATATATTAAAACTAAAAATAAACCTACAGATCCAGATCTATACAAACAGTATAAAAACTATAGAAACACTTGTAACAACATTATTCAGAATTTAAGAAATACCTATGAAAGAAATCTACTACAAAAAAATAAAAGCGACAGTAAAAAGACTTGGGCCAATATAAAAAATATTTGCAATATAGATGTCAAAAAATATACTAACACTCAGCTCCTACAACTAAAACCTGACAAAACAAAAGCCCTAAATGAAATAAATACATATTTCTCTACTATTGGTAAAAAATAAGCAAATAATATACTACATAATAATAACAAAACAGAAGAACAACTAAGCAAAATTTTAACTAAATCAATATTAATATCACCAGCAGATTCCTTTTTTATTACACCTGTAGACAAATTTGAAATATATAAACTTATTAATAATTCTAAAACAAATTCAGCCACTGGACATGATAATGTCAGTAATTACATTTTAAAACACTGTAAACACATTCTCTCTGAACCAATTGCTCACATCTGTAATTTAAGCATAAATAGTGGGGTGGTCCCGTACTCATTAAAAATTGCTGAGGTGTGCCCGATATATAAGGACGGAGACCCTCTCCAGGCATCAAATTATAGACCTATCTCTTTACTCAGTATATTAGGAAAAATTCTAGAAAAGGTAGTAAATAAACGGCTTTTGCATTTTCTCGAACATAACAAAATCTTATCGAAGTGTCAATTTGGGTTCCGCAACAACAAATCTACTCAAGATGCAGTAATAACTTTAAATGACGTTGTAAGAGAACATCTAGACAAAGGCAAAAAGTGCATCGGTGTATTCTTGGACTTGGCAAAGGCCTTTGATACGGTATCAAGGGTCATTCTGGTTAGAAAATTGGAACTGTTAGGTTATACGTGGAACGTCACTTGAATGGTTCACATCCTACCTTTCAAATAGGCATCAAAGAGTTAGGATAGGCGATGATACAAGTGACCTTACGAATATTGAATTTTTGTTTTAATTATTTGAAAAACCACAGGGTAGTGTGCTAGGACCTACTCTTTTTACTATTTATGTGAATGATCTGTGCACACTAGAGCTACCCCAAGCAACTACACTTGCCTATGCTGATGATACCGCTATTATTTTTCACGGTGACTCATGGGATGATGTGGTTGGCATGACGGAAAGTGGGCTTCACATTGTATCACAATGGTTAAATGATAATTTGCTCACGCTGAACACAAGTAAGACCAAATATATGGCTTTTACTATCACAGCGCGTTCAGTTCCCAAAGAGTTATTTGTTAAAATTCATAGCTGCCACACACCGGGTAACTGTAGCTGTCCAACTCTCGATCAAGTAGAATGTATCAAGTACCTAGGAGTATTTATAGATAGGCTTTTGACATGGAAGAAACAACTGAATGCTTTGTGTGCTCGCACCAGGAAGTTAATGTTTATCTTCAAGAGGCTACGCCGGGTTGCTGATGAACCAACTCTGAAAATGGTTTACAGTGCCCTAGCGGAATCAATTTTAACATACTGCAATATCACTTGGGGAGCAGCTAGTAAATCCCATCTAATATCACTGGAGCGAGCACAGAGAGTTCTTTTAAAAGTGGCCTATCATAAATCTTTTTGTTATCCGACCGATTTGCTTTATATGGAGTGCAAAGTTTTGAGAGTTGGGCAATTGTTTCTGGAGGCAACTATTTTAAGATTTCACTCTCAAGCATTATTAACATGTAAGGAGCATAAAACAAGACTAAATACCTAGAAATCTCGAACATCCTGTACTACTTTTGGACAGAAATAATTTCAATTCTTAGGTCCATATATATATACTAAAGTAAACAGCAACCTTAAAATATTATATTTAACAAAAAGAGCTACCAAGAAAATCCTTAAAACTTGGTTTAACAAATTAAATTATACTGACACAGAAAATATTTTAAATATATTGAGTTAAATGGAAGAGGTTTTGAATATTTTTAACATAAGTATATAAATATTTAAAGCTCACCATATTATTATACTTTCATACACACAGTTACTCACACATACATTAACTCACACACTATATTACACTAATATACACATTACTCATCTCACAAAAGCATAGTCACTCATACACATGCATAAAATACTCAACATTTTTATATAGGCATTTTATAACATAATATTATATAACCTAACACGAAACAAACAAACACCCCAGTCTAATCTAATATATTATTATATACACACACACACTATATTACAATAATATACACATTACTCATCTCACAAAAGCATAGCCACACATATACACGCATAAAAATGCTCAGCATTTTTATATAGGCATTCTATCACATAATATTATGTAACCTAACACGAAACAAACAAACACCCCAATCTAATCTAATATATTATTATATACACACACACACTATATTACACTAATATACACATTACTCATCTCACAAAAGCATAGCCACACATACAAACACATAAAAATACTCAGCATTATTATATAGGCATTCTATCACATAATATTATATAATCTAACACGAAACAAACAAGCACCCCAATCTAATCTAATATATTATTATATACACACACACATACACACATTTTCATATACATCATAATCTAATATGATGCACTTACATTCGCTCACACTCTTTTTTATACTTAAACCTAGTATCTACAAAAATAATTCATATAAACTGTACGCACACACTCACACATTAGTAAACTGTAATCAAATGCTTAAACACACTACATATATAATGTACATACTCATATAGGTTCACTTAGATCTATTTAACGAACACAACATGTGTGTACATAGCGCCAAAAGAGAAGAAAAAGCAATATACAATAATAAGTATCTAAAGACACACAACTTTAAACTTATATATATGAAGAAATGTAAACATCCTTAATATAACACATCACATAAATACACACATAACTACAACACTACCACATTTTGCTCACTCAGTTACTATTATATACTCAAATACATACATAGTGTTCCATACAAATTTAGATGTCCCCAACAAACAGACAGACGGACAGTCTATAAATATTAGCTAATAGGTACGAGTATATAGTACTCATAATATATTTACAATAGTCATGTTTACATAAGGATAAATAAAAAGTATAATTATTAAGTCCGTTGTTACATTGAATATTTTATTATTTTTGTTTTTCTCTTGCATTTTTTTTTTTTTTTCTTCTTTCATTTTATATTTATTAACTTGCATCAATTCTTGTGGCTCCTACTGAGCCAGTAGTTTTAAATTTATATTGTATCTTAAATGGATTGTGTGCCTGATTATATGTGTATATTTAAGTAACTACAAGGAAGAGACTAATCACCACGACACAGGGAATCCTAGTGTGGTGAATAGTGAAATATATACCTTTGTAAATCTTAATATTTATATAACTAGCAAGCAATATTTTTTGCTTGTATTGTACTGTTATTTTTGTGACTTCGAATAAATACTTTAAAAATTAAAAAGTATAACCACATCACAAGTGCCGTGCTGTCGGTTCTAGTTTCACTCTACCTCTCAATACCATCGGCTGTGAAACTGTTTTAGATTGAGGTATTATATTTATAATAACCGCGTCTAGCTGGCCCTTTGTTCGATGTAGACTCAGAATACCATCGGCTACGACATGGAAGGAATAACAACTTCTCCGCTGGGTAAATACCCAGAGGCCGTCTGGAACGTTTTCAGCGCATAAAGTAAAAATAAAATGATAAAAGAAAAAAAAAAATTAATATTCATAAAATATTGGGTTTTAATTATGAAAGAAGCTAATTTGTTATTTTTCAATTATAATTACTTACTTCATTAAGTTTTGTTAAGTATATACTTATTGAATTTCTTAGGATTTTTTTTGTGAAAAAAGATTCTAAGCTAGTTTTTTCAAAAAAGATTCGCCTAGTGTTCATTTAAATTAACAATGGAAATAATGGTTTTCCCAACGAGTAGTTAATCTCAATATTCACACATTAAACATTTTATGTAGATCTTTGCATATGAAGAGTAAAAAATATCCTACATATAAAAAAAAATCATAAAAAAAAGTTTTTTTTACTCTTCCTTAAATGAAGATGAGATTAAATGAGGTCTTTTAGTGTGTTTGGTTAGAATGCTATTTAACACCAAAAAACATGATTTTTGATACCTTGTGTGAATGGAATGTAGATGGTTGTGGGCGTCAAGATAAATATTAATGTAGACGAATTCTTTGCCTTTGGTTCAAGTTCCAATTAATTATACAATTTATTGTTTGAATTGTCTAATAACGACTTTAATAAAGTTAGGTAAGTATCGAAGAGATTCAAATTCGAATAGTTATCAAACTACAAAATTACAAGATTTAAGTATTTCATATATATAATTAATATATCGTGATATTGACGTAAATATCAATTGTGTGGTTTTGCCGTAGGGACTGCCAGACATATACTTGTTGGAAGCAACACTCGAAAAAGCCTATTATTTGCACCGACATCAAATCAAATCAAATCAAATATTATTTATTTCATGTAAATCTTTACAGATATTTATGAATAGTCAAAAAAAAAAAAAGAGTGTTAACAATAAGGTCTAGAGTGCGCTTGGTTAGGCTGCTATATATATATTAATTAATAAAAGGTGTCATAAAATAAAAATATTAAAAAAGAAAAGAAAAAAAACAACCAACCGAACGCACGCTACATAACCAACTAGTGTAAGACTAGGTGGTTAGCTGATTCCATTGACCATCCGATTATCATCCGCCATACAAGAGTGCCACCGAGGCGACCAACCTCACCAACCGTATCCACGCTTTAAATATTAGTTTTTATATTATATTATTGTCATTATATTGGCTGTATATATTTTTGAATGACCATCAATCGCATTAACATATTATATGATATATTGATATGGATCGGTATCTTCAAGGGCGTAAACACTAGTTGTAAGTCGATCCCCCCGGAGACACCCCGGAGAAAAAGGTACCAGCAAGTAAAAAACTCTGGTGCTTCACACACACTAACAGAGGAACACAGCCATTGAGTTACCGATATGCAAACAGCATATGGTAGCATACTTAAAATGCTCCAATCCTACTAAAAGCGTGCACAAAACACCCTATGGCAGATTATTTAACAGTATAGCAATTGGTTACTGTACCAATGTACAGACCTGAAAATACTAAATAGTACAGGCAATTTACTAAATAATAATATATAATAACAGAGTACCTGTATAACGTAAATATAAATAAGTAATCATAAGATATACCTTATCCAAAGATAAAAAGTTAAATATAATAAAAAATAAATTAAGTAATAATAAATTATTACAATATCAGATTTAACATACCTTATAGGGTACTAGTACAATTTAAAACTACAATTGAAAAGGCAATACTAGTTGTGAGACCTCAATTGCAGATCAGAACGGGTCCAGACTTCTTTATCATTAATATAGTCATGATAAAGTTTTAGGAATTATTGGTGAAGCCGTAAGTCAATATTGCTGACAGTACTGCAGTAGAGATAGAAAATGATTATCTTCTCATGTCGAGTTAAAGATTAACTACTTTTGTAAAGGAGGGATAACTACAAAAAACTTAAAGTATGTTAAAAGTTTTATCCTGGCCAATATGTATTAAAACAAATACTTTAATCACGGACGAAATAACTAGAACCGGTTTTATAACTTCATGAAACCAAATTATTATCCTACTATCAATAATACTGTTTTTTTTTGTATTAAAATGCATTGTTCTCTTCTTTACCATATTGAATTTAAAAAAAATTTAAGTAATAAAGAAAAATGTTAAATTTCTAAACAATGTTTCATTTTGATAATATTTAGATGATGGTTGTTACTTAGTATTAGTGTTATTAAAAAAAAACCTTTTACTAGGTATTGCTTTTATTGTAAAAAACCTTATATATACCTAATAGCTACTTATTATCGACAAGTGAATATATTGACCATGGCTACCATGCCTTGCTGCCCATCGTATCACTACTATAATAGACCTACCTCTCCATAATACCTAAATCATAACATGCTTGATATACCTGCACACAAAACCACTCTATATAAAGGACCATTTAAGTACGCAAGCTCAAAAAATTCAAATAATATACCTCCCCCTCTAAGAATAATGAAACATCATAATACCTTCAAAAAAAAAAGAAGAAATTTATGCTGTTAACTGCACAAAAAAAAATAACGAATATAGAATATAATAATGTCCGTCAGGATTGAGGGGCCACATTTTTATAGTACGAAATTGGTAATAATGTTGATGCCAGCAGTTAGTAAAAATCGATCTAAAGTTTGTAAAAAACGTCTCAAGTTTGTAAAACTTAAAATAAAAAGCTATATGGGGTTTTAGATGGGCCCTCTTTGCTGACGTTTTCATTAAAGTAAACTTCAATATGTCCAAATCTATACTAGTTGCAAACTATGTGTAGGACATTTATTAAAAAAAAAACACAAAACCTAAATATAAATTAATAAACCTACTGTTGTATATCAGATTGTTAATCTTGTATTTAAATTTACACCAGAATATAATGCCAGTTTCGAGATGCCACACCTACTTTATGTCATTTTAATATATAATATAACGTGTCTACTATATATTTTTTGCGCTTTTAATTTAATGCTAAGGCTTCAATTATATCGAAGAAAAATGACTTGATTTCACGTTGGTCGTGGCCTTAAATCTTTTTTTTATTTATATTAATCTGTCTATCTAATTATACTAAAGCAGGCTTTGTTTATCTGTATCTGTGTATTATGGGTACAGAAGCAAGCAAATCTATACTACAAAGCTGAATAGCTTGTTTGTTTGGATGAATGCGCTAATTTTAGTAACTACTGGTTCAGATTGAAAAATGATTTTAGTGTTGGATAGCTCATTTATCGAGGAAGGCTATAGACTATATAACATCCCGCTACGACCAGTAACATAGAAAAATGTTGCAAAAAAAGGGGGAAAAAAATCTTTTGAAAGCGTACGCTTGCCTAAATCTGCGTAAACGGTTAAAGCATGCAGATGAAATTGCGCGGATCATATATTATATTATTGTAATGGATGAATGTATTTTTATACTAAGTATACTTGTAGTGTAAATTTTTGACATTATTATCATTCTTTTTTGTTACTTATTTAAATACCTCTGTCATACTTCTCATCCCTTTGTAACCAACTTCAAAAAAGACTGAGATTCTCAATTCGTGCGTATGTTATTTTTTAGGGGCCTCAAATCTTAACTGATTTTGATTTTTTTTTTAATAAAAGATTTAGTTACCTAGCTGGTCCCATAAAATTTTGATGAAGATGAAGAAGTTTGTCGAAACTGAAGACTGGAAACTCTTAAAATGTAAGAGAATTTCTAGAGGTTTTCTCAATATTACACCATATCTTCGCCAAATGTGAACGGATGTCTATTATTGTTACTTTATTTATAATCGTGGATCACCAGGTTGGGTTTCATATATATTTGGTTAAGATTGGAAGTAGGCTTTCAGAACTGGATGGTGAAACACCTCTAAATTAAAGAGTTAATGTTTTCTACAAATATCTGTGAAATCTGAACGGATTCTTGTTTTATTTTCAAGAATATATTAGGATTTTTTTTTATAGGAGCTCAGCATGTCACCCCACATCTACCTGATCCAAAGCAGTATGCAGGTCCAAGAATGAATACAACCAGCTCTTAGAACTGTATTGTAAGAGCTGGTTTCATCCATTATGCCGGCTTAAGATACCTATTCACGCTTCGTTTAAAGGACTCATGGTTATAGGATGAAGGAATCACGCAAGCAGGCAGAGCAGAGAATTTAGTTTACTATCTCAAGAAAAACTGAGAACTTAAAAAATAATTTAAAAAATTAATAATTTAAAAACTTAATGTGATGTTTATCACAATAATTTTAATTATAATTTTCAATAAATATCATGCCATATATAGCCATTTTATGTCAGTATTGGATTATTGGATTAAGTTTTTGACAGCTAACAGTCTAAGTGCGGTATGGTGGCAAAAACTTTATTATATATTAAAACCATGTCATCTTATCTCACTAAAAAATGTGAAACAAATAATAACTTTAAAAAAAAATCCGACTTAAAAAAAAATATCAAGTATTATTCCTACTGGATTTTACTTTTGAAGTTGGTAGCGCTTAATAAAATAATTGTCATTTAAAAAAAAGTCTTGTGCCATCATAATGTATCATATGGATGGCACACAAACACTCCTATTATTGATAATTTTGTGCCGACTTCATAAATTAGAATCCAGTAGGACTAAATAACACTTGTAATTTTTTTTTTATACTTCTAAGAGGTTAAATTTTGAAGTCGGTTTATTTTTTACATAAGTTTTAATTTGATTTGTATTCCAGACGAACTAGCAGTTTCAGCTTCAGCCTATAGACCAGACATACTCGTGTACTCTCGGTGCTTGAAGAAAGTAATACTTATAGAACTCACCGTTCCGTAGGAAACAAACATACCTAAGGACCACAACATCAAGTCGAACAAATATTTTGATCTCACAAACGAAATTACTAGAAACGGATTTAAAACTCAACTTTATGCAGCGGAAGTTGGTGCAAGAGGAATTCCAGCAAAGTCTTTGCACCGTCTATTGCAGGATCTTGGCCTTCCGAGAACAGCCGTCGAAACTTTTATGGAGCGTGTTTCCAGGAAGGCGCTAACAGGATCATATAGTATTTGGTTGAGTAGAGAGGGTAGTGAACACAGTGCAGGTGAGAGTTCAAAAGGCCTTTAAACCTACTTCGCGGTCTCAAGTCCGGGAACGCTGCAGTTCATTCCCCTACCTTTCAACCACGCGATGGACCCGGCACCCGCGCGGTGAATCCATGGTTTGCTAAGAACATTGTCTCTCTGGTATTATTATCTGTCTATGAATACGCTGTTGTCATATGTGTAAGTATGTTTAGTTTGTGTACAACTTTGATCAACAATTGTTGATCAAAGGTGTACAATAAATCTTTAAAATAAAATAATTTATGGTTCAAACCAATTCACCTGGACCTGAAAGACAGATCTTTAGAACCTGACACCTATCATTACAATATAGCGTTAATTGATTTCATACTATAACTTCTGCTAGAATTTTCACATTGAGTCATAGTACTGTGTACCATCTAGCTAGACAGCCTCA
Source organism: Monopis laevigella (assembly GCA_947458855.1). Classification (NCBI taxonomy): domain Eukaryota; kingdom Metazoa; phylum Arthropoda; class Insecta; order Lepidoptera; family Tineidae; genus Monopis; species Monopis laevigella. The sequence goes on along the minus strand of OX381583.1, from coordinate 14,926,732 downwards.
GGGTACCTAGCGGTAAAGTTTTATTTCCACCAAGTCGCAGCCAATAGTATTGTCTCCAACGAACAAGTGGCCAGTGTTAGCGGACACGGACTTATTATTGTGGATTTTATGTCATGGTCGTAGCTGTATGCAAAAAAAAATATACGAATCGGTTTAGCCATTTTAAAGATCGAAAATCTTTTAGATTTATAATATCTATACTAATATTATAAATCTATTATGGATAGACACAGTTTTAATTTGATTATAATGTAGTATATAGTTCTACTCTACGTTTATGAAATAGACAGGAGAACAACTGATTTTGATTTAGAAGGCCAAAGCGTATTTGTTACATGTTACCACACGGGTGCCTTTTTGGTTCCCGAGAACCATTTTAATTGCCTCACAGTTTTAACAGGTGATTCTTCATTTCGTCGATAGTATTCGGAGGTAACGCCTAACCAGTGGCGAGCATATTGTGGTGTTTATGATGCTTTGTTGCATAAAGCGGTCACCCATCCCAGGTCCGGCCTTGTTGTCATCTGTTGAACCTTGTTAACGGTTGTGAACTGACTTAACCACTTAGCTGGTATTTGTTACATGTAATAAGTAATTTGGCATTTCTTTATTTCAAATTATAGTTATCTAGTAGTATTACTCTTGCTTGTGGTTACATCGGGTGCCAGAAACTTGACGTTGACAAATCATCACGCATATCAGTTGCTCGGATTTTTGATAGAGTATTTTACGGTAGCGTTAATATGATAGAAATGCTAAGTTCTACCAATAAGAAAAGTATATTTATGCTGTTTTCAAAAATAAAGCCATCCTATTGGTGGTGCTCATGTACCTATTAAAGTCGCGTAGTACGACAGAAAAAAAAATCATGGTAGAGAAATCATTTTTCTTTATTCCAAACGACGACGTTTGCAATACAGGTAATAGTATTTATGTAAATGAGTTCATTTTAATTTCCACAAAATATTTTGAAAATAAAGCAATTAAAGCTGGGTTGCACTAAAATAAACTCTATAAATGTAAAGTTAAAAATGGCGTCGAATGTACCAGTTTTATTTTTAAAGTTGAATGAGAGCTGGTACATTCGACGCCATTTTCGTTACAAATACTATACGCTTTGGTGCCTTAAAGTAATATAGTTTGAATAAATTTCATAAACACCCTGTTTATGAAACATAGAACAGAAAGACATACTTTGCAAAAACCGTCAAGCGACGTTATGTTTCGGTTTTAGTCTCTGGGTTTACCTGGTTTCAAGAGACTATTTTATCGATTGTCTTGTCGAAATAGTAGTTTTATTTCAGGGTGCTGTTACAAAACTTTTTTTAAAAATAATATGTAGGACAAAAATATTACCCTTGTCACAAACTAAGCTTTAGGCTTGTACTATGTGTACCAGAAATAACTATATTAATACATATTATATTTTATAAACACTCAGACCATCATAATACGAAACGAAAAACATGCTAACATTTTTAGTCCATGGATGGAAATCGAACCCACGACCTCAAGATACAATGCTAAAGGCGCAACCACTAGCCTACGGATGCCTTCTACCCTGTTCAATCTACAGGTACTACTAATTAATAAAGCTGAAGAGTTATAGAACTACCTACTGGTTCGAATTGAAAATTTATTTAGGTGTTGAATAGAATATTTATCGAGGAAGGCTATAGGCTAAATAACATTACGCTACGGTCAATAGGAATTTAAGCATCAATACAAAATGTTGCAAAAACAAGGAATATTATACCTTTTGAGAGCTTCCGTTGCGTGCGCTGCGTAAACGGCAAAGCAGCGAGTACGAGTATATTAAAATATAATCCTAATGTAAATTCGTCTTTATCTCCGCCCATTTCGTAACCGCATCAATTTGCCGGAGTAGTGGAAGCGATCAATGATGTTAAACTACTATGTCTAAATTCACCCTATTCATTGACTTTGTAGGTCTGCTTACTAGCAGATACATACAAAGTTAGATGTCGTACTGTAAAGAATTAACTACACTCAGTCGTAGCCCGTAGCTCGTAGCAACTCAGATTTAACATAATTTTATAGAAATGACCCCTTCCCATAATTCCTTTTATTATACAATAATAAACTATAATTAGAATTAAGGATTAACGTATAAATTGTTAAAGTGGGTCGTACGTTATTATAACAACAACATTCTTAGTTACGTGACGTTATTAAGGACAACGTCATACATATTATTATTACACAAACATATCATCACGGGTGCCTTACGGCACCCGAGACCACCTAGACGGCCTCAGGGTACTCAGCGGAGGGATTTTTAATCCCACCTCGTCGTAGAACCAGGGACCTAAGTGTTTTTAAGTCCAAGGTCTAACCAACTCGGCCACCACGTATATTTCGCGAAGTCTGCGTTCACCATACAAAATGAGCTTTCGCACTTCCAATAATACTCCATTAATGTTTGTCGCAGAATTAAAATAATATTTTTGTCGGTCATTATATTAATTAATCTTTCTGTGTTGGATTTTTTTTTAATACAAAATATTTTTTTGACGTCGTATTACAACTTATTAAGTATCCTTTTATGTTGCTTTTTTTTAAATTTTATAATACAAAAATTGTTGAATTAGCAATCGCGTCCTATATTTATGGTATGAATTCAGGACTTCAGGTAAAGTTTTATGAAAAAGTAATATTATTTATTTATATTTTTTTATTTACGATTTATTCGTACTAGGATTATAGTTATATAATAATATAAATAAAACACAATTTTATTTGGTTACGATATATTTCGCCTTACATGGCGTCTTCAGTCACATTAAAATTAAGAAAATATAATAAATTTACTTATTTTTTTTTTTTTCTTAATTAGATAGAATCACATTTCAATCAATCCTTCATCTCGAACCATTAAAACCACTCATTTGGAAAAGATTTATTGATGACATTTTCATGATTTGGCTTCATAGTTACTCATCACTACTGACTTCCTTAGACAGACTTAATACATGTAGTGCATTGCAGTTCACATATGACATATCATCCAAAGACACTTCTTTTCTTGATGTTGACTTAACTCTAACAAATGATAATAAAATCAACTTCTGTCCATTTTAAACCAACTAATAAATTCCAATATCTCCATTATAATAGTTGTCATCCACATCACGTAAAAAAATCCATACCATACTCACTATCGATACGCGGACGAAGAATCTGTAATGACGCTGACAAACTACAATTATATGACAACACAATTACTCAAGCGCTTACTAACCGACAATACCCTGATAACTTTTTACAGAAACATTATTATCATCAAACCCATTACCATAGACCAACCAATGCACATGACAGATTACGTTTAACTACTGATTATTTCTTTGGCGCAAAAAAACTTATAAATTTAATTAAAGACAATGCTCATATATTAAGACACAAAAGATCTATTAATTACTTTGCCACAAATAACATACAGACAAAACTTTAACTTACGTACAATAACAACCAAAACTAACCCTCGACTTAACTTAATAAGACATGTCATATCATCCGCAGAAACCATTCCATGTTCACACTCCCGATGCAAAACTTGTCCCATTATTAATTTAGACACTTCCATCTCCGCGCAAAACTTCACAAGCATATTGAAATCTCAACCAAATTGCAATTGCAAAACGAAATTTGTCATCTACATTTTGGAATGCCGCCATTGTCCATCATTCTACATAGGTGAAACAATAAACCCATTGCACATCCGTATGAATCATCATCGCCATACCACAGATTCCATCATAAATAGCATACTACCAATACCATCTCACGCTCGAATTCATAATTCCAAATTCAATGACTGTTACACCGTTAGAATCATAAACTAATTTCTTAAAATTGACAATATTCAACTACGCACCTGGGAACTATCATATATCTGGACATTAGGAGCTCATTACAGACCAGTTACAACAAGTGCACAAAACGAACCATTTTTATTATTTTATGAACCGAAGGCGAGGGCTAATAGTAATGTCGAGGATAAAATGGTTTTGTGGACGAGATATAAACTCTGCTTTTCACTTCGATTGCGAGGAAATAAAACAGTAGTATAACATAACATTTCTTTAATTAAAATAGTACAGTTTTGATTACTGAAGGAAATTGTTTTTATGTCTTAAAAAAACATAAGGCAAATAAATTTAAGTAAATATTATAAAATAACAAATTCTATCTATGAACTTCTTATTGTGTTTGGCTGTATGGCTCATTTTCTTTGCCTTAATATAGGTACATTTATGAGTAGATACGTTAATGCATTTGTGCACAAAATTCGATTTTGTGCAGCCATTCCTGCACAAATAAGCACTTTCAGAGCATGAGAAGTGAAAAAATATTTATTACCCACAACAGAAAGAATTTTGCGTACCAACTTAAAAATTATAATTGAACTACGACCAACAGCCAAGTCCGATATTGGAGGTACGTTTGTATGGGCATCAAGTCCATTGCAGAGAAAGAGAAGAAATAAGTTTAAGGGGTAAATTATGGACCATCGCGGGTGCCTCATTGCCTAACTAGATTTTTAATATGGTAGACATTTTTATTACACATATTGTCCTAACGTCACAAACTAAGCTAAGCTTGTCCTATGTGTACCAAAAACAATGTTGCTAATACATATTATATTTTTATAAACACCCAGACTGAACGGGGGAATCGAACCAAACCTCCGGTAAAACCCCGAAAGCATACTATTTTTGTGTAATGCCTAATATGTCAATAACTCCGGTAGGCCGACCGATCCTGGTTTTATTACAACCGCCCATGCAGATGTAAAAACCGTCAAGCGACTGTGTTTCAATTTTAGTCTCTGGGTTCAGGAGACTATTTCATCGATGTCTTGTCGAAATAATAGTCTTCTTTCAGGGTGCTGTTATGATATGTAGGACTTAACAAACATATTGCCCTGGTCACAAACTAAGCTCTAGGCTTGTACTATGTATACCAGAAACGACGATATTAAATCATAATATATTTTATAAACATTCAGACCATGATAAACGAACGAAACACGTACTAATATTATTTTTCCATGAGTGGGAATCGAATCCACAACCTCCGTATAAAACGCTATAGATTTCTTCTATAACGTTTTATACGGAGGTTGTGGAAAGAAAGAAAAAACGTTTATTTGGTCTAAAAAACATATCACAAAGAATTTAAAAAAAATCATTTGAATTTTTAGACACAAAAAGGGCTTTAGCTCAGCATAAGCTGCAACTAAGTCACAGCGCTGATTTTCAGCCAAAGTCCTGATGATTATGGGTGTATATAGTGCGTCAGTCAACATACCCACTTTGATGTTAATTTAATACATATACCTATATCCATATATATATGTAGGTTGTCTTAGCCTATAAGAGCAGAGTAACAATTAAAAATCTTGCAAAAAGCGGGGGAAAAAATATTTCTTTCGAGAGAGTACGCAGCGTAAACGGTTATAGGTACGTAGACGAAGTTACTGGGATCAGCTTGCCATTTATAATATCAATTCAGTATTTTTTTCTGGAAACAAACAATACTTTACTTTTCTCTTTATAATACTAGCATAATATTGCTATAATATAGATAATAGTTGATTTCCCACATTACATCTAAGGCCTAACTTTAGACTTAATGTGTGAATATAACCACGACTGTAGGCGGTCTAGGCGGTCTCGGGCACCGTAATTCACCCGACACCCGTGATGGTACTAAAAAGAACTCTTGCTATAAAACAACCTTTTATGTGACGATGATTGCTTACATCTCGAACAGGCATTTGGTTTGTCAAAGGTCATACTCGACTATTAGGGCCTTAACAGATAATGGCGTAGTTAGGTACGTGACAAATATCACGACATAAGGGAACGAGACTTAACAAAGAGGATATAAATTCTGTTAACAGCTTCTTAATCGTGTTTTATTGAGAGCCTCACGCCTGAAACCCCCATTTAGTTTTACATAATGATCATTTAACAGAATAAATATATTTATATAATGGGTATTTATAATTATAAATGTTTGGGGTGAAAGCTAATTTTAATTAAAATGACTAAGTACCGAAATATTTTACCGAGTAATTTATTTAGTCCCGATTTATTAAGAGGGCGTATAAAGGCAAATAAAATAAGTGAAATCATGCACAGTAGAACCTCATGTACAACCTTTCAAAGTCACCATGAAAGTCATATAAAGTCATATATATGACAGTCATATAAAGCGGTCACACATCCTAGGTCCGGCCTTGTTGTCATCTGCCTAACCTTGTTATCAGCGCAGTGAATTAACCGAGCGATCATATCTTTTTTGTTTCCTAATTTTGATCATATACCTAAGTGATAATAAAATATGATCTACTTATGTATTAAAAACTGGGTGTATTGCTAAACAACATATATTTTTTTAATTATAATATTTAGGACATTTTATTGTCAAATATAATGCCTTGGTCACGATCTAAGCTGTACTATGTGTGCTAGACACAACGATTCCAAACTAATACACATAATTATAAACACCCACACCATGACAGACTGTAACTGAAAAACGTACTACCTAATATTTTTTCACGTGAGTGGGAATAAAATATATATCGAACTCACGACCCCCGGTTATTATGCCAAAGGCGTAAACTAGTCCACAGAGCCGGTTAAACTAAACCAATTAAACCGTGCATTAAAAAAAACAACAATCAATGTTGACTTTGAAAAATAAATAACAACATTTACAGGATATTCCTTTTGTAATCTTTGTTTTGTAATTGGTAATTGTCTGTTTACAAAAGGTGATATAAAACATAAATTTTATTTTTCTGATTTATCAGAAAAATTAAAATTTATAGACGCCTAAGATATAATTAGGCAATTAAAAATGTATACAATATTTTATTAATCTAAAAGGTTGCTGAAGCACCAATTATAATGTACCTTAATTACACAATAATAGCGCACATTTTAATACCTACATAGTATAAAATAGTAAGTAGATAACATAATTACATCTTCATACAAAATAGCCAAAAGTACACCCTTTGACATCTCATTATACTTCAGTACACAACAGTCGCGATTACGGATTAGGGATTGCAATCCCGCAGCTCATTCAATCACGCGGGGTTTGGGATTCGTGTATTACTATAGAAATTATTAGAAGAAGGTAAGAAGGCATTATCGTCCCCTCCGTTCCTCTGTCAATAACCTTCTAAAAATCCCCTCACACGTCTCTTCCAAATATTCAGATTCGTTTACGGTGTCAGCTGCTCGCCAGTGGAATTTGCTTCCTCTGACTATAAGATCAGCCCCTTCCATCGGGGTGTTTAAACGCTTGCTCACTGCTCATTATCTGAACGCTTAAACCATGTTTATGTATTACATTTATTATATTATATACAGTATTTAAGTAGTTTAAGTAATGTTATGCATCTAACGCATCATTGTTAAAATTATATGTATATCCTTCTATCGAAAGTTCCGCACCCTAAGCATATTTCACTCTCTTAAAGGTTAGCTGGTAGAAAATGCCTAAGGCATTAAGCTCGCCTATGTAATATTTTGTGCAATAAAGAATTTAAAATAAATAAATAAATAAAGGTCTAAAAATAACGCTATTATTTAATAATATTCTGTATTCAAGATAATTCCAAATTTAGGTACTAGTTTTTTTCTTTATTTATTTACAGAAAGGATATAAAATAATAAATATAAGCAATATAATTTAATAACGACGAGTGCTATGAACATACTTAGATTATTTTATTGGAGTAGAACAAGTAGTTAATTTTAAAATCTAATAATGGCCAAAGTTTGGTCTGTGATGTAAATTTTACTACTGTGTGTAATGTGCTGTAGATTTGTGTAATGATAAATAAATAAATATTTTTTGAATACATAGGAATTTAGTTATTTGGCGTTCCTAAGCCCACTGACTGGTCTCGTTACAAAAACTGTCAATAGACCTAATCACGTTTTAGTTTTAGTATGTGGGTCCACCGGTTTTAAACAAACTACTGAACCGGTTTTTTGTCGAGGTAGTAGCCTCCTTTCCGGGTGCGTTATATGGGCAGTTGATTTGACGAATCCCACATAAACAAATCTCGACTTACTTCCTATTCATCTTTGCACCCATTCAAATAGGTGGCTAATTTTAAAGACTTCCTTCACGTTAGATAAATATGTATACTTCTCTAAATATATATTTTTTAATGTTAGTCATATATTAAAAATAGATTAAATACTTATGGCCTTAGTCATTTTTGAGTCATGAAGAACACTTTAGTTATATTTTAACTAAAGTCTTATTTTACCCCTTTACGCAAATTCATTTTTGTTGCTAAAAAAGAGTCAAAACCTACGATAACTAGTGTTCTTCAAGGCTTTAAGGTACCAGAAATGTATTTGCTTCATGTTTGTAACATAGGTACACATGTAGATTTTTTTACATAAAAGATGAAAAGAATACTAATGTATTTTTAAAGATTTCGAGTCTAGACAAATGAAATTATATTTAAATTTATATACGGTCTCCATTACTATTTCAAGTCACGTATATCCTGTAATATATGACAGAATGGGACAGGTAATAGGTTAAAGTCCTTACTTTAACCTATTACCTGGCGCATTCTGTTTTGGTAAATGCATCATCATAATAATAATAATAGTTTTACTATAAATAACGCATTTTTTTTACATATTTTATTGGTTTTTATTTATTGGTTCATACGCTCTGTGCATACGCTATCCATACGCTCATACACTCACACACTAATACCCACAAACGCACACGCACAAACAAAAGCAAAACGAAATGTTAGTGACCTTGTTTTAGAATATTTTTTATTACTGAAAATTCGCTAATTGTCACCTACCTAAGTTATAGAAAAGCAGGGCCTCCTGCACAAGTATACCACAAGTATTTTTACTTAAAAGGAGACTCTAGCGTAAATCATTTCTTAATGAAAATAAACATTTTGTATTTGTATTTTCGAGCACGGCATGTGCCTTTATATCAACCTGGTGGTAAGATCTACATAGTCGCTGCTTTATCGTTAAATCACTAATAGTTTCGTAACCGACCGGTAAAAGAAAAAGATTACCACCTTGATAATAAATAAATCCGGTACTCTCTTGAAAACCACGGATTAAATTAGAAACATGACTCGGTTTCTTAACGCTTTTGACGTCGAACTTTTTTATTTGACGACTTTATCTGAATTAGCCTCATGATTATTAACTAAACTTATTTTTATTCGTCGTTCATTATGTTATTACTTTTCACTTTTTACGTAATTATTTTTATTTTTATGATCATTGTGTAGTTGGTAGTAAGTATTTTGCAATCACATTAATGGTCGGATTAATAGTCGTTGCTTAACCTAAGCCGCTGCTTGGAACTGTCAAAATTTAGTTTTTTCATATGCAGTTTGACAGTCCGAAGCATCGGCTAAGCATGAGCAATTGCTTAGGAATGACTATTAATCCGACCATAAGAACTTGAATTAAAAAAACATTTTTTTTTCTATTCATAAGTCACTATGTATAGAAAAAAAAATGATTTTTTGTTTTAAAATGATATACTTTGGGCTAATATGAGGTTCTACTGATCAATACGAAAAACTTTTCCCATGGAACAAACAAGTAATGCTGAAATGACCAATTTGTATGGGGAAGCCAAAATTTGTTTACAATTGCGACACATGGTTCCATGGGAAAAGTTGTTCGATTTGATCAGCAGAACATCATATTAGCCCAAAGTACATCCATTCAAATTCACCCTGTATAGTACCTACCTATGAATGGAGATAGTGATGACATTTATACTTGAAACAAAATATTGGTTAATTGGCCACCGTTGCTCTGTTGGCAGGTGTGTACTCTTTTGACCACTTTTTTGAAAATGGTGAAGGTGCCGCCGTGACTGTCGACGGCAATCGTTACCGGGCCATGTTGACATACTTTTTTGGCAACCTTTTTGAATAACTTATTTAATTTAATTATGTCTAATTCTTGCCAAATTCAATAATTAAATTAATTTTATTAATTTCAATTAATTGGCTTAAATAAGTTATTTATGTCAATTTGGCATTTTCGGACCAAGAGCCCGTCGTCTCTATAGCAAATGATATAAAGATGTATCGTTTCATTATTAGAATATAACAACAAGTGGCTAGCTCGTCGCGATGTTTTGAATTGACTCAATAACCCATCTATAAACAGTTTCACAAGTTAGTATAGTGAAACCGGGACCGACAGCTTAACGTGCTTTCCGAGGCACTATAGTGGTGTTGTCAAATAAATGTTCATAATTTTTTTAATTAAAAACTCATTGGTACACACCGGGATTCGAACCAGGGACCTAAGTGTTTTTAAGTCCAAGGTCTAACCAACTCGGCCACCACGTAGAATATAATTATTTGCGAATAATCCGCCTACCTTGCAATTATTGATTAAAAGCGTGCAAAGTTGTGCCAAAAAGCTACCGATAAGCTTAACGTATCATTATTACGTCACTTAGTGGCAATATAGTCACAATATATTGTCACAATATATATAATATATGGTTTCAGTTAAGCTTTCATAAATCTTTATCTATTTATTAGTCACATTATACAAACGCATCTGTATTAATAATGAAGATTACACTATGTTTAGAGGCGCAATGACATAGATATTTTATAAAAAAATAACACAAATAAGTATACACAGGTCGAAATACTTACATAAAGATTACTTTCTGACTTACTTTCAGACTCAATAACCCAACTATAAACGGCTTAAAGCACCATAATAGTGTTCTCTAATAAATGCACATATTATTTTATATATTTGGATAAAAAGAAACTAATATTTATGCACATACGTTTTTAGGACATAAGTGTAAAACAACGTTTGATATTTTTAATAAAATTTATTGATTCTTTAACGAATTTGTTCTATGATATCCGAAGGTGTTCGTTCACGGACGGCCTGCTTTTTGCAACTGATCTAGCACACGTCTGACGCTCGCCGAAGCCGTACCGAAAGAGAGCGCTTATTTAGTTACCCGATTTGACAAGCTGTCATATCGGTAGGAAGGCTTGGGTTATCAGATGAAATAAATATTCCCCAAGGATTAGGTAATAAACTAGACATAGGTCTTGTTGATATACGCATAACTGCCACGTAATGTTACAGTCGGCCATCCGTCGAGAACGAGTCCCTTCGTTACATGTAAATCATTATATAGTTACAATATACACACATATGTAATACATAAGGAAAAACTAAACATTGTATATCTCACTAAATTATAATGCCTATATTATCAGAACAAATGCACAAAACTATTGTCATACCACACTCCTTGGGCGGCAATTTCATGCCAATCCTGCTCGATACTCAACACTTTATATCCTCATCATCAGCGATGAGTACATATCCTTGGGCGGCAAGTTCGTATGCCAATCCTGCCCGGTACTCATCATTTGTTATCCTCATCAGCGCTGAGTACACATCCTTGGGCGGCAAGTTCAAATGCCAATCCTGCCCGGTACTCAGCATTTATTATCCTCATCATCAGCGCTGAGTACACATCCTTGGGCGGCAAGTTCATATGCCAATCCTGCCCGGTACTCAGCATTTATTTTCCTCGTCATCAGCGTTGAGTACAAATCCTTGGGCGGCAAGTTCATATGCCAATCCTGCCCGGTACTCAGCATTTAATATCCTCATCATCAGAGTTGAGTACACATCCTTGGGCGGCAAGTTCATATGCCAAACCTTCCCGATACTCAACACCGATATTAATTATCCCTGTCATCCATTTACACATTACATTACATTTAGGCGGCTAGATCATATGCCAATTCTACACGAAATTCAACACCAATATTTAATATCGATACTACCACTATACATTCATCTTAAAGCGGCTCATTTTATAGGACAATCCTGGCCAATGTATAGTGTTAGCATATGGTATTTACTCACTATATACATTATTCACAATTAAATATTAATATTTAGCTATTAACTTAAATTATGTTCCCTCGACAATGACATTATAATACATTACTAATAGTTATTTATACGAAACATCAAAAGATTAATAATTAAAACAAATCATTACTTTTAACTAATAGCCATTACTCATTATCAGTTTCATCACTTGACGAGCAAGCAGCAGCACTATAACTAAGCCATGGAAATATTTTGTCGACAGCCACTATACTTTCGTATCTTCTACCTTTCCTAGTCATAGGGGTGTCTTCGACAACGTAACGATCGTTGGGAAGTATCTTTATGATTCTATACGGACCTTGACACTTAGACTCTAATTTTTTTGATTGACCTGACCCTGTAACTGCTCTTATTATTCTTACTAAATCTCCTTCTTTATAGGTTTTAGGTGGTTTTCTATGTTTATCAAATCTATCTTTGTTAATAGCCTGATTATTTTTTATAAGTGTACTAGCTTCCGCTCTGATTTCATTCAAAGATTTATTTATGCATCCGTTGCCTACATCCTCGATGATGTCACTGAGAATGCCTTGTGAAGGGTTGGTTACCCTTCTACCAAATAACAACTCTGTTGGGGATTTCTTAGTGATGTCATGAATGGATGTGTTAATACCGAGTTGTACATCAGGTAATGACTCATCCCAGTTATTTTGATCCTTGCCATGGTTCATTGCTCCCAAAGCAGCTAAAATGGTTCGATTGTACCGCTCTACCTGCCCATTTGCCCTAGGTGTAGCTACAGAATTAAAAATATGTTTAATGCCTAGAGAATGAATAAAAGCTTTAAATTTCTTGCTTGTAAAACTAGTACCCCTATCTGTTACCAAACGGGTAGGTGTGCTAAAGTAGCTAAATACATTTTTAAATATTTTAATGCTAGCCTTAGATTTTGTGCTCCGGACGGCAGATAGTGTCACGTATTTTGTAAATGCATCGACTGTGACCAAAATATATACATTATTGCGTTTGCTCCGCGGAAAAGGGCCGAGATGATCTGCATGTAGAGTGTGAAACGGTATTTCGACTTTTGTAATAGGGTGAAGTGAGCCCTCCTTAGCGCCGGATGGTATTTTGTGATAAGCGCATTCTAAACATGCGGATACGTATTTTTTTGTAAATCTACGCATTCCCGAGAACCAAAACATAGCGCGAAGTCGTTGCAACGTTTTCTCAAAGCCAAAGTGTCCTACGTCGTCGTGGTTAGCCTTAAGTAACTGCCACCGAACACCGCGAGGAACCAACCAACGCAACTCGCCATCTTGTAATACCCTATATACCCTACCATTCTTTACCTTATATTCCTTGTGAATAGCAGCTCGTTTTGCTGTTTCCGGATCGTCTAAAATTTCTTTTATACGACTTATTTCTTTGTCAGCCGATTGTACAGTGGTTACCCAATCATCAACTTTTACTAATAAGATATCTAGTGTATATGGAGTTTCTGGGTACGCCGCAGAGACAGGGCCTCGGCTGAGTGCATCTATGTGAGATAATGACTCGCCTGGCCGGTAAAGGATTTCGCAGTCGTACTCCAAAAACTGTATCCACCATCTTGATATCTTAGGGACGAGATCACGTTTTGTGAATGTAGAACGTAGTGCATTACAATCCGTGATAATAGTAAACCGAATACCAATTAGGTAGGATCTAAACTTATTTAGAGCACTTACCACGGCAAGTGTCTCCAATTCAAAAGAGTGCAGTTTCTGCTCATCAGCAGTTGTTTGGCGACTGTAATAGGCTACTGGTTTCCACGGATCAGTATTCTTCCTTTGTAATAGGATGCCGGCGACCCCAAGTTTGCATGCGTCGGTGTGTAGTTGAGTCTCCGCGCTATGATCATATAATGCCAAGACAGGTCGATCGACTAAACATTGTTTGAGAGTATCAAATGATTTACTCTCTTGTTCACCCCATTGCCAATTGGAATCTTTCTTTAGAAGGCTAGTCAAAGGCCTGGCTATTACCGCAAAGTCTTTAACAAACCGCCTAAAGAAACTGGCCAAGCCGATAAATCTTCTAACATCATTTTGATTTTGAGGTACCGGGAACCTACTAACTGCATCGATTTTCTGAGCACCGGGGCGCACTCCACTCTTATCTACTTCAAATCCAAGGAAATCAACTTTTTCATGGAAAAAATTACATTTGTCCATTTTCAGAGTTAAGCCACCATTGCGTAACAAACAGAGAACCTCTTCTAACCTAACTAAACCTTCAGTAAGCGTTTTTGAAGATATCAGTATGTCATCCATATAAATAACAACATAGTTGACTTTGGACTTATTCAAAATTTTATGCACAAATCTCTGAAAGACGGCTGGAGCGTTTGCCAGGCCGAACGGCATTCGATTATATTCGTATTGCCCATCCGGCGTGACAAACGCAGTTCTCTCGCGGGATTGTTCAGCTATAGCCAATTGGTAATAGCCAGAAGCAAGATCCAGTGTGGTGAACAATGAATGACCTGATAATTGATCTAATAGATCATCAATCCTTGGTAATGGATAATGATCTCTTTTCGTTCGGCTATTCAGTGCGCGATAATCTACACATAACCGTTTCTCACCTGTCTTCTTCTGGACTAGTACAATTGGACTCGCGTATGGGGAGCTAGATTCACGGATGATTCCAAATTTTAACATTTCATCTACCATATTTTGAACCTGAGTACGTTCGTAATGTGATAAACGATAGGGTCTATATACAACCGGTTCAAAATTATTTAGCTCAATAGTCATTTCTGTAACCGTCGTATAACCTAAATCGTGAAATCCTGTGGAAAAACAGTCCTTATACTTTAACAGTATTTCCTCGCATTTTTTGACTTCACTAGGATTAAGTTGTGTGCCGAATTTAGGTTCACTTATTTTAACCTCCCTAGTATTAATATTTTTATTTACCTTGCTAACATTATTAATATCTAATAAGTTGGCTCTTGTCACAAGAGTATCCTTAACGAAATGTATGGGCTTTATACCCACACTTTGAATTAAAAGCAATCCCTTATAGTTTTTGATCTGGTATTCGCCAGGCAATAGATAATGTTCATTCCCAGGTGAACCTCTAACAGCACTGCTAATATAAATGGGGCCTTCATAATTAACGTCTGATTTTACAGGGATAGCCTTTATCTCACCGGCATCAACAGTAAGATTGGTTGCTATTTTAAGCGGAATCTTTTGATTGTTCTCTGTAAATGACCTTTCAAATATTAACTCTTTGCAAGTTTTGACTATACGAATTCCTGGCCGTTCCGTATAACTATGACCTAAAAGAACGGGATGATTAATAAGTGAATCCTCTACAATAAAAATTTCGACGTTTCTCTCAGTAACTCCCTGTACCTCTATAGTAACAAACGAACGGCCTATCGGTCTATGTGGAATATTTCCGAGTCCGCGCAGCCATGGACCTTCAACTTAATTCCAACTAATCCCCATATTTTTGGCATCTGTTTCGCGAACCAGCGTAGCTTCACTACCCAGATCAACTTGACATAAAATCTTAAATCCATTCAATTTAATATTGAAATTATATTTAGTATTAGAGTCGCTCGCAACAATGTTTAATATATTTTTGTCCTTAGTGTGGATCTTAGGCACATTTCTTGGACAATCGGTCGCAGTGTGACCGAATAAAGCACAATTTGTACACTTTAGAATAGGTTTAGGGCATTTTTCTCACCTGTCTTCTTCTGGACTAGTACAATTGGACTCGCGTATGGGGAGCTAGATTCACGGATGATTCCAAATTTTAACATTTCATCTACCATATTTTGAACCTGAGTACGTTCGTAATGTGATAAACGATAGGGTCTATATACAACCGGTTCAAAATTATTTAGCTCAATAGTCATTTCTGTAACCGTCGTATAACCTAAATCGTGAAATCCTGTGGAAAAACAGTCCTTATACTTTAACAGTATTTCCTCGCATTTTTTGACTTCACTAGGATTAAGTTGTGTGCCGAATTTAGGTTCACTTATTTTAACCTCCCTAGTATTAATATTTTTATTTACCTTGCTAACATTATTAATATCTAATAAGTTGGCTCTTGTCACAAGAGTATCCTTAACGAAATGTATGGGCTTTATACCCACACTTTGAATTAAAAGCAATCCCTTATAGTTTTTGATCTGGTATTCGCCAGGCAATAGATAATGTTCATTCCCAGGTGAACCTCTAACAGCACTGCTAATATAAATGGGGCCTTCATAATTAACGTCTGATTTTACAGGGATAGCCTTTATCTCACCGGCATCAACAGTAAGATTGGTTGCTATTTTAAGCGGAATCTTTTGATTGTTCTCTGTAAATGACCTTTCAAATATTAACTCTTTGCAAGTTTTGACTATACGAATTCCTGGCCGTTCCGTATAACTATGACCTAAAAGAACGGGATGATTAATAAGTGAATCCTCTACAATAAAAATTTCGACGTTTCTCTCAGTAACTCCCTGTACCTCTATAGTAACAAACGAACGGCCTATCGGTCTATGTGGAATATTTCCGAGTCCGCGCAGCCATGGACCTTCAACTTAATTCCAACTAATCCCCATATTTTTGGCATCTGTTTCGCGAACCAGCGTAGCTTCACTACCCAGATCAACTTGACATAAAATCTTAAATCCATTCAATTTAATATTGAAATTATATTTAGTATTAGAGTCGCTCGCAACAATGTTTAATATATTTTTGTCCTTAGTGTGGATCTTAGGCACATTTCTTGGACAATCGGTCGCAGTGTGACCGAATAAAGCACAATTTGTACACTTTAGAATAGGTTTAGGGCATTTAAAACTAGGATGCCCCGTAACCTTGCAATTGAAACAAACAATTTGTTCTAATGGTTGTCGGGGTCTGCTGGTGGTGTTATTAAATTGTCTGACCACACTGTTTGTTTTATTTATTGAAAACCTCTTATCCTTACTAAAGTCCCGTCTAAATTCTACGCTATCCCTAAATTGACCTTTCATATTTTTGAGAAATTCTAAAACCTGCTCTGGTCTTTCAAATTTAGGTGCCTGAGCACTTACTCTGACACTTCTATCATCTAAACCATATATTAAACAGTCTACTGCTTGCTTGCCAAAGATTTTACAGCGATTAAGTAAATTTATTTTTGAAAAATAATATAACTCTAGAGAATCACCAGGGCGCGCCTTCTTATTAAGCATCTCTGTTAAGAGTTCAGCATAATTTTCTGAAGCCGGGAACGCTTCTACTAGTAACTGTTTCCATTCAACCCAGGAATGCTTAAGGGAAGGCAGACCCTGGTACCAAGCTTGAGCATGTCCGGTGAGCTTAGGCAAAGCATAGTGCACTGTTCTGTTTGCTTATCATTCCAAGAATATATTTCAGAACATTCATCGACTTTATGTAACCATGAACTAATAGTTTGTTGTTTTGATAAAGGGTCAAATTCTGGAATAACATTGTGCAGTATGGGGTAAGAGTTTCGCTCACCGGACCTGTCCTTTAACATAGTCAAAAAATTATTCAATAAATTATTTGCATCATCAAGTCTAGGACGTTTCGGTTCAGGCGAAGGACTATTATAATTTTTATGTCTCTGCTCATATCATAGACTGGCCGTGTTGGGCTATTGTAGTTAGACTGTGGTGAATAATCAGTTCTTAATTTTGAGTTACCGTTTTTAGGTCTAGAATACACCCCTCGAGAGTGACGGTTAAATGATGGTCTATCCGAATCTTCCATTTCTCTACTACGATGCCAGCGTACCTCTTGTTCTAACAGTTGTAGTCTTTCAAACATCGCAGGAGTGAAGGAGCGCTCACGCCGACTGGTACTCCCAGGACGGTTGCAACTGCGCCTTTCTCTGCTCCTACCGCGTCTTTCTATGCTCCTACTGCGCCTATATCTGCTCCTACTGTGCCTTTCTTTGCTCCTTCTCCCTCTCGAACAGTCTCCCTCTTGACCATCATGATTGGAGCCAAGCAGAGGCATTGGAGTTTGTAAACGGTGGGGCTCCGGCCCACTCTGAATCTGTTCCTCCGTATTCCTGAAACTTAACTTTGTAGTGGGCGTCACGCAAAAAAATATTTTTGAAGTAATCCCGCTTCTGATTTGTAAAACAACGTTTGATATTTTTAATAAAATTTATTGATTCTTTAACGAATTTGTTCTATGATATCCGAAGGTGTTCGTTCACGGACGGCCTGCTTTTTGCAACTGATCTAGCACACGTCTGACGCTCGCCGAAGCCGTACCGAAAGAGAGCGCTTATTTAGTTACCCGATTTGACAAGCTGTCATATCGGTAGGAAGGCTTGGGTTATCAGATGAAATAAATATTCCCCAAGGATTAGGTAATAAACTAGACATAGGTCTTGTTGATATACGCATAACTGCCACGTAATGTTACATAAGTTTATCCTTAAAATCCCTGGAAAATACTTATATAAAAAAAAAATCTTGCCAACGCACAACTTTTTTCACAATTTTTTTTTTCTCACAAAAACTAAGAGTAAGGTGAAAACTGTTATATAAGTAAATAAACTTTATTAAATCACCTAACACACGGTAGGTTTATACTAGTTGGAAGTAACCCAAAGATAACTTTTCTACGAATGATATATAACTGTGATACACGCGCCGCGCGAGCTTGTAGCGTTTTTAGATTAACCTTATATTATTATAGACTTGGATAGAAAAATATTTGGACCTATGGGTATATTGTAGTGTTAAGTATTTGACATTGTAGCGTATCGACATTGTGAACAATATATATTACAATGCAATTAAATATATAGTTCACAATTTCAACAAGTCTTTAAATAAATAGGTATATACTTATTGCTTTACCGATAATATTTTAATAATAATAGTAAAGTTTTGTGTAAGTCAACTTTCGTTATAATCAATTGGGCTTTGTTAATTCATAACAAACTTATCTTTAAAGTTAAAATTAAAATTACAGAAAAACTTTTTAATATATTTTCTTTGAGTTAATTTAATCTATTAGGTATTTTAAAATAAGTTAATAAATTTTAAAAGGTTTATTTATATAGAGCTTAATTAAGGTATAAGATTGATAAAATATATACCTTGAATGATTATAATATACAATACAGTTTATAAAAGCTGCTTAACTTTTACGCAATTATTCCAAGAAATTCTATTACTGAGTTAATATTAAATATAAACTGATTAAATTTAGTTTATTATTAGTATAAAACTCAGTATTTTACCCTTACGTAAATAATTTATTCCATTATCTTAAAAATATACAATTTTGAGATAATGGAAATGATAAGAAAATTTTAATGAAATTTTCCTGGAGGGTAAGAGTGTAGTGAAACTGCAATGGGACCGATACGACAGCTTAACGTGCTCTCGAAGCACTTTATTGGTGGTGTAAAACAAAGTATATTTTTTATTAAAAGCTCTTACCTAAAAAAACTTAATTTAATAAACTGGGTTAAATAAATAAATAAAAAGCAATGATCAATTTCGTCAAGAGTCACTTAAAACTGCCTCAGCCGTCGTACCTTGAAGCGAAACCGAGGGTCGTGGGTATGAGTCCCACCTCCAGGTTATCAATATTCAAATATAAATTAAATTCTAATATTCTTCCTTGCTTTAATGTTGGAATAAAGTAAAGGCAGAAATATATATTTATATATAAAATTTAATAACTAACATTTTAAATAACATAAATATTTTCACTCGTTGTATACCTAACAAATTAACGGCGTTTGCTAGTGCAGAATACATAGTGATGTAAAAAAGGGTAGGTTTTTTTTTTTTTTAATACCTACTACTAACTACACAATGACCTAAAAATGCAGTTAGAAAATTCTTGATTATTAAAAAAATCGATAAACGAACTTTTGCAAGCAAGCGTAACTTTTTAACTAACACTCCTGTCTGTGACATGTATATTTGGGTTAAACCGAGAGTTTTAAATTGAAAACTCTTACTGTTTTGATCAAGTAAGTATTATAATAACAAACGTTAATATCCACCCAACACCAAAATATGTCACCCAAATAAATAATCGATATACCCTTTTCAATTACCTCCAGGAAAAGTCCTGAATAGGTAGTAGGTACCTACCACAATTATCTTAATTTGCTTTTCAACTCGTTCCATTTTTGAAAATTATGTTTTGCAAACAAATTAATATCTTAGATAGAAAATAATTTATACTTACTTAACAACAAAAGTTAAATTAATAACTTTGTTCTCAAATTCTAAATCAAAGTTGATTGTATTTCACTAGACATATTATACTATTATACATAATCTATTAGATTGAAAAGTTGAAAAAATGCCCCGAGAGTAAAAATATCATGATATCATGGAAGTATGAATAATATGGAAGGAAGCGTTATAAATAACGTACCATTGTAAAATAGAAATCGTTTGTCACGCTCGTACTAATTCAAATTTACATATGGAAGAAAGATCCAAATATATCAAAACACAAGGTGTACTACTTTGTAAAATTTACGATCGGAACGTTAAACGTGTCCGAGTTTATCATATTCTATTCTCACTTGTTGGGCATTGATTAGTTTATATAAATTTTGGGCTTATGTGGCGCTTTTCTGTTTAGACAGGCCTAAAAGCCTTTCCATGCATAATATTGAGGAAACGTCCGCCTTTGGATTCTGGGCTTCCGGTCAAGATTTGGGGCGTACCAACATTAAGATACATGTTTAACAATATTATTAATACCTGAGGCTAATGTTGTCAAATATTACCCAAAAAATCTGCTAAAAACGAAAGAAAAATTGAAAATATAAACAGTTTATAAGAGTCAATCTAATCAGTCAATTAAAAAAAAACAGTTTAAGAGGATTATTATAAAGCAAATTAGAAATCTAGGTCTCCGATTATAAGAATACCTCAAACCCAACAAATATATACTAAAACATAAGTATTCATACAAAATATTTAGAAGTAACTCTTTGAAAAACGTAATAGCATAAAGTTAAATTGCCTCGATAGAAAAATTAAACGCAAAGTTTTCCATCTCGATTTGTAATAGGCATCTTTCATTTCGCGTGTTTTATTTGCCTTTATACACCCTAATAGGTATACATAGTAAAAGACTTTGACAGACTGGTATTTTTAGAATACCTTTAAGATTTAGGAGTCTGTGACTTTTCAGTCGCAGTATACATTCACCGACTTCGTATGTCTCAGATTTATTTTCATGAAAGCCAAAGGCAGGCACAGAGTGAATACAAAGGTCAAAGAGTATAAATAGTCTAGCAAAGGCGCATTCATGACTCGCGCTATTTAAAAATATACCTAATGCAATCCCCTATACTAAAATATCTAGGTACAATATCGTGACGACCAAATTTTTGTATTGTTTACAATATATCATAAAAAATATGGTCAACCTATTTTAAATAGTCAAAAATAAAAGTCATTTTTCTGAATTCAATATATATTTTTTTCCACTCATGTTTGATATATATATAAAATGATTAGGTAGTACATTTTTCGATACAAGGGTGTTATTTATGAATCTCATCGAGTGACTAAAATATCAAACCCACTCACGAGTGCCTCCTACCACTCGTAAATAAAATCATCGATGACAGATAATAATAATAATAAATAATAATAGGTAAGTTCCTTCCACCATTAAGTTTTTATGTTTAAGCATAGAAATGTATTTATTATAAAATAAAAAAAACAATTTTTTTTTTTGTAAAACCCAATATAGCCCTTGTCTATGAGAGATTATATTATATGTAAGTTGGTACCGCACGTTGACATTCAAAAATAGGACATTTGATAAATCGTGATTTCCTAGTCATCGGTGAAATATTACATTATAGTCACTGGTGATACCAAGCCCATCGCTGACATTCAAAAATCACACGCCAGTTAGTTATGATCTGGGTATTTTAAAATATAATATGTATTGATATCGTTGTTTCTGGTACACATGGTACAAGCCTAGAGCTTAGTTTTTATCGATTATCGCTACAAATCCCCAGCGCTCTGTATCTCACAGAGTCCTTTCTCCGGCAACGAATATTCAAGACCGAAAGACAAAATTGTTGTTATCCAAGTCAGTACATACATACATACATATCATTAAGCGTGCCTTATGGCGCCCGAGCCCGCCTAGACGGCCCCAGGGTGCCCAGCGGAGGGGTTTTAATCCCACGTCGTCGTAGTCGATGATATGAGTCTATATATATATATCTTCACGGGTGCCTTACGGCGCCCGAGACCGCCTAGACGGCCCCAGGGTACCCAGCGGAGGGGTTTTAATCCCACCTCGTCGTAGCCGATGGTATGAGTCTACACCGACAAAGTGGCTAGCTCGTCGCGATGTTTTGAATAGACTCAATAACCCATCTATAAACAGTTTCACAAGTTGGTATAGTGAAACCGGGACCGACAGCTTAACGTGCTCTCCGAGGCACTATAGTGGTGTTGTCAAACAAATCTATTTTTTTTTTTAAATTAAAAACTCATTGGTATACACCGGGATTCGAACCAGGGACCTAAATGTTTTTTAAGTCCAAGGTCTAACCAACTCGGCCACCACGTATCACAACACAGTGCACATAACACAAGTCAGCGCCGCATTGAAAACAATTTTCATTAAAAGTTCCGGTGGCAGATTCTCGGAAGAGTGAGCCTTCTAAAGAAGATGAAAGGACTACATAGGCTGAACTTATTAATAACTTGAATAAGTAATATTTTTACTTACCTGGGTATAAGATATATGGTAAGGTTTTGGAAGACACAGAATACACCAACACATAAGTCTGCCACTGCTAAGTTAGCCAAGAAAAAGTTTGTTATAGACCGCAGCCTCCGGGATAGAGTCACCACCACGATTACTAGCAGATTACCTGAAAAGATATAAAATAGATTATTAATAATTACATTCGAGGATAATAATTACATTCGAGGATAATAATTACATTCGAGGATAATAATTACATTCGAGGATAGTAATAACATTCGAGGATAAAGCTCTATTAATCATATAATAAAACCTGCGAACCACTCATAAGAGTCAGTTTACATATTAAGTCAAAGGCATATTTTTATTTATTTATATCTAAAAAAGATTAATTTTATTTCTTTATTTTTAAAATTTTATTGCTTAATACAAAGGCGGACTTATTGGGCATTATCTGACAGTCAAACCTTTATTAAGTTTATATACGCTAGCAGCATTTTCTCTTTATATAAGAATGCTCAGTTTCTGGAAGAAAATGCTGCCATCTCGTTGACAATCAACAGATATGTTTACGAGCATCTAAGTTTTTTGTCGAAATTTCTTTGTAAAAATATTTTTCTATATTACTTTATTACTTATTTCCGCTTTTTATTTATTTGACCGCCTCCGTCGACTATGGTTGCACATTTGGCGTGATATCTGGAGGTCGTGGGTTCGATTCCCACTAAAAGCAAAAAATGTTAGTACGTTTTCTTTAGAGTTTGTCATAATCTGGGATTTTATAAAATATAATATGTATTATATCGATATTTTTGGTACACATAGTACAAGCATAGTATAGCTTAGTATGTGACCAGAGCAATGTGAAATTGTTAGTGTTAAATTGTACAACATATATTATTATATTTAATTATTTATAAACAATTAATCAATAACACCAATAATAATAACATTAGCGTTATAACCAGATATATAAAAGCGAGGTGAAGATTTAACATGGCCGAGGAAGATCAAGACAATGACCAAATTAAAAAGGTTTTAAAAGACGAGGTGCAATTAAAATCTCTGAAATCGGCGTGCATGATGGAAGAGGCGAAAGGAGAATGTAGGGACAAGTGGCGCTCGGTTGTGTCTGCTTACGCCGTAAGAGACTTGGTGTGAAGATAAATAAATAAATAATCATAATAATAAACAAGAAATAAATGATATAATAATAATATTATGAAAACTACTTCAGTTTGTTGAAACCAGAAATGTTCCTACTGCCGAGCTTCATGCATAAAAACGAGCTAGCCCAGTGTTGTTTTTGAAGCTTGATTTAGTGACCAATTTGGTTCTCTAACTGCTTCGAGTCTTCATAGTCCAAGGATCTCTACGGTAAAAGCCGAAAACAGGTCAAAAAAAAATCTTCTGAGTCCCTTTTTTTGGTTTTCAGCTTTTGCAGCAGCAGGGCTAGCGTATAGATTTTCTGATGATGGGATAGCTAAAGTGTGCCAACACGTAGTTATCCATACTAGATACATAGGGACTGATCCAATCTCCTAGGTACTTAGTATAGGTTCGATAAGTATATTTTTATTAGGTACTGTTTTTCGCAAAAATAATATAAGTATATTATTTATTATAAAATATAATGTCAAACGACTGATGAAGCTAACGCGAAATATATCGTTTAGACAATATTTTATTTCAATACCTATCTCTAAGGTACCAAAGATATAATCAGGATTTCTTTGAGGACAAAAAGTAGCCATAGCTATCCAACGTGGAAACGCAGCTAGTAGAAGAAATTCTTAATTCTTCTTGATCACTACTTTAATGATTTTTGCCAATAGTTATTAAAGGTTAGTCCTTTATCTAGAAAAAAAAACATTAGACTATTACAAGTTGTACATAAACTACGTTGTCTCTGAATTTAAGGATTATTGTATTGTACTGTATTTTACAGTAGAATGTAATCTTTTTCAATTAATTTTATTGACTACACTAGAGATTATATTCGGATTAGTTATTAACAAACATTATTAGTTTAAAGCAATATTTCATTTCAGAGCTGAGAATTCGACTCCCACGCGCTCTTGCTCTTTGTTTATATAATACACTGAAAAAAACTTAATAATACCCTTAAATAGTTTCTTTTGCGAAAAATGTTTATTAGTTTTCTTTGAAATTGAAAAATTATTTCTAGTAAGACGAGACAGATTATAAGATAAGTACCTCAATAATAAATAAAAAAATGATATTTAAAATAATTTATGAAAAATGTTATAATTGGTTTATTTGTGTTTATTATTATAAAAGCCTGCTAAAGGTAGATGTTAATAAAATAAAAAAAGTACTTTTGTTTACTTTATTTATTATCTAGCTTGCAATTTCGTAAGCGTGTTTATTTTTAAATAATAGAAACTATTTTATATTGTTTTTTAATATATACAGGATGATTTTTTCGACATCCACCCCTTTTTCAATAGAATTAAATATTAACAACTACTTACTGGACATAATTATTGAGATAAGTCGGTCTTCTAACAATCCTACCTGAACGAGTCCTCTGATCTAAAGAAGGAGGATTCTGTTCAGAACTTACTACTATATTACTATATCTTCTGTTTGGATTTACAATAAAATTATTACAACTGAAATTTATGTGATTTTTATTTCTCCTTACTACATATCCATCTTCCTTTTTTACCATATAAGATCTTAATTTGTCCCCACATATACCTACTATTTTTGCTGGATACCAAACTTTATCTGGTCTATTTTGTACTCTTACATTATCTCCTATCTTAAAATGTTTTCTAAACTTTGAACATTTATTATAACTTAATTTTGATTTTTCTTTATTAACTTGATTTTTGACCTTTATAGCGATTTTAGGTTTTAGATGTTCTTCCGAACAAGGCAAAGTGGCGCGTAAAAGCCTTGACATTAATAACTCTGATGGACTGTAGTCAAGGCCAGCTACCGGTGTTGTTCGATAATGCAGCAATGCCAAGTCAAAGTCTGTGTTACTTTGTTGGCATTTTTTCATCATATTTTTTACGATGCCTACTGCTTTTTCACTTAGTCCTTAGTAGATTGCAGATACCGAGGGCTTGAATAGACAACTTTGCTTAAACATGTAACTAGCGAATGGCATGTTATCATAGAATATAGTTTTAGGTATACCTTGTGAAGCAAAAATTGTTTTTAATTTATTAATAACAGTCTCTGTTGTTTTTGTTTTTATTTGCATTACCTCTATCCACTTTGAAAAATAGTCTACAACTACAACAAAATCCCTTTGTCTAAAACTACAAATATCTATACCTATTTTATTGAATGGTATAGATATACCAAGGAATTTCATGAGAAATAAGTGGCTCCTTTGCATTTCAAGATCTATACTGCTCACAGGTCTTGCATAATAGTATAAACTTCTCTATATCTTGTGACATTCCTGGCCAATACATTATGTTCCTAGCTCTCTTCTTACATTTAACTATTCCTGCATGACCGGTATGGACACTCATAAGTAGTTCTTGCCTCATTGCTGGTATGACTATCCTATTTTTAAAATATATTATCTTATCCTTTACATGTACATCATGCCTTAACTTATAATTTTTTTTTTTTATTTACACTACTAAATCACTATACCTGTTTAAAATGCTTTAACCGCCGCCTCCAAATTACTTTGGAACGCACTAGGCAGATTTCCTTTTTCCTTGGTGCCATAAATTTAAAAAAAAAAATCTCTTGACATAACCTAAAATTTGTTGATAACTTGCACCACCTTTATTATTGTTTATTTATTGTTTTTTTGTAGTAATTGTAACGAACTAGTGCCTATGTAAATTGTGATTGTTTGTGAAGTATTTGTTAACTTTGAATTATTGTGTGTACCTTGGATAAAGTACAATTGAAATTATAACCGGCGCGGACGCCGATTTTGAAACTTTGTTATTGAACAAAAGGACGAAGGGTGCTCTTCCAGGTCATACATTCGCCATACTCACCACTATCACATACACAGATCCATTTACACTGCTGGTTGGGTATACCTTATATTCATGGCTATATGGGCATAACCACATATCAAGGTCGGTAACTATTTTTGTTAATTATTTTTTAGTTTAATTTTTTGTCCCGTGTTACTAGCGGGCTTAGCGAGCGTAGAGGCTTGCTTTTCTGGATCAAGAGCAAGTTTGCGCATCACAAACATATGGTAGCAGAGCGTGGTTAGGTTAATATTTAACCTATCCATTTGTAAAATTTATTTTTTATTTTTTTTCTATTGTAATATAATAATATAGCAGGCTAGTATATTGGTGTTGTTAATTTTGGGTAATTTAACCTCATTTATAAGTTACCTACAGCTAAATAATAAGTTTAAGTTTAATTTGTTATATATTATTTTTGTTTAAAATCTGTACTGACACATTTTTCAAAATGTCTTATGTATCCTTTACGGCTGAAATAAGGTTAGTTTTAAGGTGGTTGGCCTCTGCAGTCTTGCTAGCAGATCGGCCAGATAAATTAGAAGCCTTTTTGGCTAGGGTGGAAAAGCTGGATGGCTATATTAAACGTTTGGAAACTGCCTACCAGAAAGCCTTGACTTGTCTTCCGGAAGAAGGTCATGCCGAGGTCTTGGCTGATTTAAATGCAGAGTTCGATCAGGCTTATGAACTCATAGATAAAATTGAAGGGGCAGCCTTTGTTCGTTCCAGCAGAGGTGCAAGTAAGGAACTGCTTGCTCCCAAAATGGAGACTGTAAATATTTCCCACCTACCTACACTAAATTTGACCGAGTTTTCAGGTAAGCTCGAGGAATGGGTAGGGTTCCACAATTTGTTTGCAAGCTTAGTTGACGGTCGGACTGATTTGTCGCTGTCCCAAAAACTGTGTTATTTATTATCTTGTTTGAGGGGGGAGGCCAGAGAACTTGTACAGCACTTGCCCCTCCACAATGAAAATTATGAAGTGGCACTGCATATTCTAAAGTCCCGATACCAAAATGTTCGGCGACTTACTGACACACATGTGTCTCAAATTCTAAACTTGCCTGTAATAAACCGGGCTGTAGACTTGAGGGTATCCTTATTAAACCCCCTGTTGGTGGCTACCAACAGTCTTAAACGACTGGACCTTCCTGTCCAGGAGTGGTCCTATATGTTAGTGCATATAGTACTTACTAAGATCCCTTTTGCTCTCCGGGAAAGGTTTGAACATAGGTATGGCGGAGACTCGGCTACCTACCTACCTACCTTTGCGGACCTCATCACTTTTTTGGAAGATGAGTGCCGATATCAAGATAATACTGAACCTGTCCCACCTAGTCCTGCGGCTGCGGTACAGCGCAGGACTTTTCAGTTGGACTCCAGACGTTCTGGAGCCCGACCACGACAAACTTTTGCTGTTTCAGCTGTTGAATGTGGTTACTGTGGGCATACAGGCCACCTTGTAGCTGCCTGTCAGGCTTTCAGGGAGCTAAATACTTCCTCTCGGAGGCATTTTGCCCGAACCCGAGCTCTCTGTTACGGTTGTCTGGGTACGCATTTGTACAGGGACTGTGCTAACCAGAAACCCTGTAATTATTGTCGTGGGCGACATATTCCCATATTGTGTGCCAATCGCTCTGGTGAGCATTTTTCAGCTCTCTAGGCGCGCTCTTCTAATATCCAAGGTTCCCCCACGGGCGGGGGAGGTGCTAATTTTGCTGCTCCGGTGGACGCTTCACCACGCCGGTCTAGAAGGCCTCAGAGTAGGCTTGCAAGATCTTCAGGATCTAGTCGAGGCTCAGCTGAGCAGGTGTCCGCTGTTTCCGACTCTGTGACCCATAGGCACCAATCTAATACAGAAGTTCCTGCCACTTCTGGGGACAGAGTCACTACCAGGAGTAGATTCTCTACTAGGGGTAGAGTCTCATCCGAATAGGATGAGGATTCCCCAACCTATATCCAACATTCTTCCAGCGGCCCAGATACGGTTCTCTTACCTACAGCAGTTGTTGGTGTGTATGATAAGTTTGGCGTTGCTCATCAGGCGCGCGCTCTCCTGGATACTGGGTCGCAGGGTTGTATAGTATCAACAGACTTAGTTGATAGGTTGGGTCTGAGTATAACTCCCCATTGTGGTCCTATAAGAGGCATTGGTGGCCTACAAGCACCGGGTGTTGTAGGTCACATTGGTTTCACTTTTGGCCTTAGTGGCAATCTTGGTCCTCTAGCATCACTAAATGCAATTGTTATGACCAATATCCTAGACCGACAACCTGTTGTTGATCTGCCTTTGTCAATCCGGCGTTTGACAAGACATTTAACCTTGGCCGATCCAAGTTATTATATTTCCGCACCAGTCGACCTGTTACTAGGAGCTGACGTTCTGGGAAATTGTATAGTTGGTGAACGCAGGGTATTGCAACCAGGGGGTTTGGTTGCTCTCCGTTCCATCTTTGGGTTTGTTGTTTTGGGGCCGGTACTCCGGGAACCCACTGATCATTTTGCACGCTCCGACTACCTAGGCCTGTCGTTGAGCGACGCGGTTCAGCAGTTCTGGCACATGGAAGAGCCACCTTCTGTATCTAAGTCTGATCCACTGCATCACGACTGTGAGGTATTTTTTGTGGAGAACACCACGCGTATGCCATGTGGTCGTTTCATAACCAGACTGCCCTTTTTAAGTATTCGCCCTCCATTGGGCTTGTCTCGGGCCATTGCAGAAAAACGGTTTAATGCAATGGAACGCCGAATGTCTAGATGTGCTCGCTTTCGAAGCAAGTACGTCGAGTTTATGCGGGAGTATATAGACTTGGATCACATGGCCATTTCTCAAATCGACTGGCGCTCTGGGGAGCATTATTATATTCCTCATCACGCCGTCTTCAAGGCGGGTAATGAGAAAATTAGGGTGGTTTTTGACGGGTCGGCAACCACAACTTCGGGGGCTTCATTAAATCAATGTTTGCATTCAGGCCCGAAGTTACATTCCGACATTTGTGATGTGTTAACCAAATTTCGTCGTCATCAGGTGGTTTTTGTAGCTGATATTCGAATGATGTTTCGTCAGACATTGATACATCCAGAAGATCGGAAGTATCAACTTGTTCTGTGGAGAGAGGCTCCCAGTGAACCACTGATGACGTATGAGTTAAAAACAAATACCTATGGACTTAGGTCTAGTCCATTCATAGCCATTCGGTCTTTATTAGAGCTGGCTAAACGTTCTAGAGTTACGTATCCCCGAGCCGCTGCTATCTTGGAATCCGACATCTATGTCGATGATATTTTGACTGGTGCATCTAACGTGCGAGAGGCTCTACAAACCAAGCGCGAGCTTATTGACTTGTTGCAAGCCGGAGGCTATGAGTTGAGGAAGTGGGTGTCAAATTCTCCAAGTGTCCTCTCCGATCTTTCTCTGGACCACTGTCAGGATACTCATTCTTTTGATAATCCTGATTCTCCTCATACTGTTGCTGTTCTTGGCATTCAGTACCAGCCATCTGAGGATCTATTTACCTATAAAGTAGAATTTCCTCCTTTGCCCGTATATAGCAAGCGGTCGGTGCTATCAGTAGTGGCTCGTATCTTTGATCCCAATGGTTGGGTCTGTCCAGTTGTTTTTTGGGCCAAATGCTTCTTACAAAAGCTTTGGTTGGCTGAGCTGTCCTGGGATGATTCCCTTCCTGCTAATTTGGCCAATGAATGGGAATCCTTTATTCTGAACGTAGGTGACCTCAGTAAGGTGGCCCTACCACGTATTCTAGCGCCTAGCGCTCCTGTGCATATTTCCTTACACGGGTTTTGTGATGCGTCCGAATGTGGATATGCCGCAGTTGTTTATTTGAGAGTTGTTGATGGCCGTGGTGAAGTCCGTACTTCCTTGGTGCTAGCCAAATCTAAAGTTGCTCCCATTCGAAAAAGGGTAACAATTCCGAAGCTTGAACTGTGTGGAGCCACGTTGCTTTGTCGGCTTTTGAACCACACACTTTGTGTATTGAAACCCTATTTTCATTTGAATGAAGTGTTTGGCTGGTCTGACAGCATGATTGTTTTAGCTTGGCTAAGGGCATCAGTACATACTTTGGAAGTGTTTGTTGCCAACCGAGTTTCTCAAATACAAGACTCGGAAGCCCCCATTATTTGGAGACACGTCCCGGGAACATTTAATCCTGCAGATTGTGCATCGCGCGGCTGCGATGCCCCAACATTAGTTGTTCATCCACTTTGGTGGGGACCCGAGTGGCTTGATCGTTCACCGTCAACATGGCCTGATGGCAATTTATGTCTCCCTGAGCTGACTCAATTGCCAGGATTACGTTGCCTTGCTGCTCAAGTTGAGTCTGTTGACCGAGACTTCCTCCTAAACCGTTACAGTTCTTTGGACAAGTTGGTTGCTGTAACTTGCTGGATACAGCGTTTTATCTACAATTGTAGAAATAGGTCATCTCGATTGTCGACTTCAGTAGTCTCTACGGACGAACGGCAACAGGCACTCCTTTACTGGGTGAAGTTCATTCAGGTAGAGGAGTTTCGTCCGGTACTTGAGGCTTTAAAGTCAGAAAAGACAGTGCCTGGTGCCCTGCGCAGACTGAGCCTATTTTTGGATAATGGCGGGCTTCTCAGGGTCGGCGGCCGACTCCGGAACGCGTCTTTGCCATTTGGGGCAAGACATCCTCTGCTTCTGCCAAGGCATGGGCATTTTACAGAACTTGTAATTCGAGATCGGCATGTTAAAAACTCTCATGCTGGTTGCAATGCCTTGTTGGCTACTTTACAGCGGGAATTTTGGATTCTTGGAGCCCGACGGGCTATTCGTTCGGTAATATATAAATGTATGCAGTGTTATCGTACAAGGGCTCCCTGTATGCAGCCTAAAATGGGTGATTTGCCCAGCGATCGGGTTACGGAAGCTCGCCCATTTGCTGGATGTGCTACTGACTTTTGTGGACCTTTCCATCTTAAAACCCACAACCTCCGAAACGCGAAGGTTGTAAAGGCTTGGGGCTGTGTGTTTGTTTGTTTGGCGACGAAGGCTGTACATCTTGAATTGGTTACTTCACTATCTACGGAAGCCTTCATTGCAACTCTGACACGATTTGTTGCACGACGTGGCTTACCTAGCCTGATTCGTTCAGATTGTGGTACCAACTTCATCGGTACCAATAACTATTTAAACGAAATATATAAATTCTTGGCAGAGAAAGAGTCTGATATCGGAGTGAAACTCTCTCAGTCAGGAATTACATGGCGTTTTAGTCCTCCAGCTTGTCCACACTGGGGTGGAATATTTGAAGCCGCGGTTAAATCGGCTAAAACTCATTTGAAGCGCGTTGTTGGGGAAACCACTTTGACGTTTGAGGAAATGGCCACAGTCCTCTGTAAGATTGAGTCCGTTCTTAACAGCAGACCCTTATGTCCTATCTCTTCGGATCCAAATGACCTGGAGGTATTGACCCCAGGCCACTTTCTTGTTGGTCAGCCACTTAATGCGCTACCAGAATATCCTTGGCAGACTGTAAATTCTAACCGGCTGTCCCGGTTTCAGTTGCTGCAGCAGTTATCGCAGAACTTTTGGCGTCGTTGGTCTTTAGAGTACCTGCACATTCTCCAGCAGCGCGTTAAGTGGACTGACATAACTGAGCCACCTCGGATAGGTGACTTAGTTTTATTGAAGGATGCCAATGCTTCACCCTTATCTTGGCGTCGCGGACGAATTATAACTTTACATCCTGGAAGTGATGGCATACCTCGCTTTGCTGAGGTTTTAACAGGAGGCTCTGTCTTGAGGCGGGCTGTGGCCACTCTCTCCCGTCTCCCTTTGCAGTAATTTGTTTTTTGTTGTGTAATGGACTACGTTCCTTTGTCCAGGGCTGGGGGGATGTTTAAAATGCTTTAACCGCCGCCTCCAAATTACTTTGGAACGCACTAGGCAGATTTCCTTTTTCCTTGGTGCCATAAATTAAAAAAAAAAAATCTCTTGACATAACCTAAAATTTGTTGATAACTTGCACCACCTTTATTATTGTTTATTTATTGTTTTTTTGTAGTAATTGTAACGAACTAGTGCCTATGTAAATTGTGATTGTTTGTGAAGTATTTGTTAACTTTGAATTATTGTGTGTACCTTGGATAAAGTACAATTGAAATTATAACCGGCGCGGACGCCGATTTTGAAACTTTGTTATTGAACAAAAGGACGAAGGGTGCTCTTCCAGGTCATACATTCGCCATACTCACCACTATCACATACACACATCCATTTACACTGCTGGTTGGGTATACCTTATATTCATGGCTATATGGGCATAACCACATATCAAGGTCGGTAACTATTTTTGTTAATTATTTTTTAGTTTAATTTTTTGTCCCGTGTTACTAGCGGGCTTAGCGAGCGTAGAGGCTTGCTTTTCTGGATCAAGAGCAAGTTTGCGCATCACAAACAATACCATTATATTACTTGTAAGAAATCTACATCCTTAACCGTCTCCTTTTGTAACAAATCTAACCTTCTATCAGTCACTGATAAGTCTGTTTCAAAACTATGATCTCTCTCATGCAATGTCAGTTCAACCTTGCCATTATCTTTTATGTAGTTCCTTGATAAATAGTCTGCAATATACATTCAACAGCCTTTACCAGCACATATTTTAACTCAAAATCATATTTTATCAACTTTAAAACCATACGTTGCAATCTAGTAATAATTTTATTTATATTTTTATTTACAATAGCCACAAGAGGCTTATAGTCAGTTTCTACAATAATCCTACGACCATAGACAAATTGATGATATTTTTCCATAGCAGCAGTTATAGCAAACAACTCCTTCTTTATAGGGGCCCATCTACTTTGACACTCAGTATAAACACGTGAAAAAAAAGATATTGGTTTGCCCTTCTGCAACAAACATGCACCCATGCCTATTTTTAAACTATCTGTTTGTAATGTAACAGTTCCATCATTACTTAATATACTTAAGGTGGGAGTACAACTTTTTAACTCACTAAAAGCTTGCATGTGTGCAACACTCCAAACCCATTTATTTCCCTTTTTCAACAACTGCCTTAATGGTTCTGTTGTTTTAGAGTAATTAGGAATAAACTTACTTAAATAATTTGTCATCCCTAAAAACTTTTGTAGTTGTTTAATATTTATTGGAGCTTCTAATTGAACTATGTCTTTCACATAATCAGGATCCACTTTTATACCTTCTTTAGAAATATACATTCCTACATATTTTACATGATCACACCTATACTGTATTTTTTTAGCATTAAATTTTAAATTATACTCTTTGGCTCTTTTTATTACCTTATTTATAATAATGATTAAAATTGGAAATTATTATGCAGTTTCTTCCGCTTATAATACTATCATGCTCTTTCCTGAAATAATAATATCATCATAATACTCCTTCTATGTCCTCAAAGACATTATTCATTATTCTTTGCATAACCTCCGGAGCTGAGGAAATGCCAAAGGGCATTCTTTTGAACTTATACCTGCCTAACGGTGTACCAAAAGTACACAGTTTCTCGTTGCTCTATCTGAAAAACCCCATCACCTACCTAACCTAACCTAACCTAACCTAACACACTAAATACTACCTTACCTGCTAAGCTGCTATATATTTCATCTGGTGATGGAATTTGATAGTTTTCCCTAATTATTCATTTATTCAGTTCCTTAGGATCTAAACATAGCCTTAACGATTTATCTGGTTTTTCTACTATAACTAAATTATTGCACCACAAAGTTGGGCATTCTACTTTCTCTATGATTCCTTGACTTTCATAGCTATACAAAGTCTCTTTTAACTTGTCCTTAATAGTCTGTGGAATGCGCCTTATAGGTTTTACTACTGGATGTGCATCTTCTTTATTTTTTATCATATATTTACCAATTAAGCCTAATCCTGTAAATATATCTTTATTTCTATGTAAAAATAACTCATTTTCATTATTTAAAGATAAGTTGAGTACTCTTTTTACTAAATTCAAATTAACACAATCAGGTAATCCTAAAACAGGCGGCACAGGTAAATCAATTACATTAAAACTTGAATTTCTTTCCTCTCATTAGACAACTTAAACTAATAGTTCCCTCTGTTTTAATTTTTTCCCCATTGTACACCACTAGAACTGATTTAGTGCCACTAAACTTTAACTTGCAAACACTTGCTTATGTTTAGTAATATTGCTAAATAAAGATAATGGCAATGTATTACAGTCTGCACCCGTATCCAACTTAAATGTGACATAAGTACCTGTAATATTTATCTCTTCATTCCACTGTAACTTATTTAAACTGTTAACACACATTACACTATCTAACTGAAAGTCTGAATCACTGTCACTTTTTTCCTCTATTAGACTAACTTTGTTTTTCACTTTCCTTTGGTCAGTAGGTTGCTGTCCCCCCTGTGACATCTCCCTAAAAAACATTGATCAGCAAAATGATTGAACTTTCCACAGCGGACACACCTCTTTCTCATAGCTGGACAGCTTCTGCGATAATGTTTCCTGACACACCTTGTACATTTTTGTTTTTCCATGTTTGACTTGTATGTTGACATCGGCCTCTTATAAAACTGCCTCTTTATTACATTTACATTTTCTTCCTTGCACTCTACCGCTTTTAGCTGCTTTTTTCCTGCTTCTGCTGCTCTGCAAATATTTATTGCTTTCTCTAGTGTTATATCCTCTTCTCTTAATAAACATTCCTTAAGTCCATTATCAGTAATTCCTATAATGACCATCATTGTGATCAACCTTTCTTCAATTTCACAAATTTTGCTTTTATTTTTTATTCTTGTCACAAAGTGATCAAATGACTCTCCTTCTTCCTGTTTTAAGTTAATAAATTCATACGTATTTATCAAAATATTTTTCCTCGGTTGAGTGTACTTATTAAACTCCTCTAACACATCTGATAACGTGGCTGTTTTTGCTAATTTAAAAGTATTGTATACTTCTACAGCTTCTTCTCCTGCAGTATTAAAAAATATTGATATTTTTCTTGTATCGGACTCTTTTATTAGACCCGACGCTTCGAGATAAATTTCAAAATGTTGTTTGAACTTTTTAAAGTTCTGCTGATCCCCCGTAAGTACGAGGCCTTTAGGCGGTTTTACACCCTCCATTACGTTACAAAACTCCCTAATTTTCTTTTTCACTAGCAGTTATTTATTTGCTTTTTCATCTGACACCATGTTCGGTATTCTATTATTATTTATTAAATAAAACGCATGGTTATATACACACAATTTTCTTTATTGGGTTGACGCTTCTCTGTGCTACAAATGAAAAATACAACCTTAATAATGTAACACAACAAGGAATAGCGAAAAATGCTCAAAGGAGTCTCGGGGCCGATTTTGATAAAAACTAATACTGGATCCATTACATTTATTTAAAAATTATTCTTCTAGCCCGTAATTGAACTGGTTGATTTTGAAAAAATAAACTCACTTGTATTATTGTACTAGCTGATAGTGTCGCTTATAAAGATCAAATTCTGGTAAGTGTTAATTTTTAAGAAAATACTAATTGTTCGAAATGATTGCTATTATTTTCAAATGAAAAATAAAATCTGAATTCGTTTTTTTCTTACTTATATTTGAAAATATTTGATGTGTTTTGTTTTACTGGGGTACGGCATGTGATTTTAGATACAAAGTCAGTATCTAAAGTCACATGCCTACAAAATTCGTGAATGGGGTCGATCAATTCATTGTTGTTGCCGGCTAAAAGATGCGATTACGAAACGGGCAGCAATAAAAACGTATTCGCATTACGAGTCTACTTTAGAAACCTCACTGCTTCATCGTCAAATTAACCGCCCGATCCTTATAACCGATACTAACAGCTGGTGAAATAAATACAGGAGATTTTTTTTTTCAAAATCAACCGGTTCGATTCTCGGCTAGGATTTTTTTTTATCAATACAACAAACTCATAGAAATCGATTCAGTAGTTTTTAAGTGAAGCCCCGACAAACAAACAGACATAAATTATTGCTTTATTCTATTTAGAGTCCAACCTACTATTTATATTTAATCAGATCAATATACAGTTTTTTATTTTATTTTCAATTTTACATAGGTATGTATAGATAACTTCTTGCTTCACTTTTTTATTAAACTTTTTATGTACTTAATTACACTTTACTTTTTATTTTTCTTTAGACTGTACAATAACTTTTTTTACAGCTTATTTTGTGTTAGTTTTCGGTTAAATTGTTTTATTTGTTATATTATTTTTCTTAGTTGTTTAATATTTAAAATGATATATAATACATACCTAAATAAATAGAACTACAAGTTGTAAGCCGTACTTAAAACAAGATAGAGACTACTAACATTAACTATTTATTAATCTGTGTTACGATGCAGGAAATCCTAGTGTATTTCTACACAACATTGTTTTCATGATTTTCTGGAACTTAAATTTCAATTTCGATATCAAAACTCCAGACTTATAAAAATATTTTCTTAAATTTTTAATTGGAATTTTCTTGATATAAACGTCGAATATTATACAAACTTCATCCAATTTTCCTTCAATACTTCATCCACATTCCAATTTTGAATATTTAAAATAGGAATGATAAATTCTTTAGATATTTCCTACATTGATTTATTAATCTCCGACTAACATCGGAAGTCAAATAAAATGCTTCAATCTACTGTTGAATATATTTAACGGGTATATATTTGCTTTGGCATAAGTTACTGCCGGTAAGGCAAGGGTAAGTGTCTAGCATATAAAATCCCTATGTGATATATCTCTCCTAGTTTATATACTTGCTAAACTATCCCTATTTAAAGTTTCTTAATTAAGTCATTAAGGATAATTGATTACATCATAAAAAGCTTTAGATCACACTGACTAAGTTGGAATTTCGCCTTTATGTCATATATCTTTAAAGATATTTTTTCTTTGTGTTAACATCTACGTATTCATTAAGGTATTTATAAAGTTTGTATGTGGGAACAAATAAAACTTTAGGCTGTTTGTCGAAGTAGAGATTTTGATGGTCCTATGTTTAAAATGTAATAGATATATACAGCCTCCGTAGACTAGTGGATGCGCCTTTGGCATTGTATCTGAAGGTGAGGTTGTGGGTACGTTTTTTGTGTGCAGTTTGCCATGGTCTGGGTGTTTATAAAATATAATATGTATTATAACGTAACGTTGTTTTTGGTACACATAGTACAAGCCTAGTAAAGCTTAGTTTGTGACCATGACATTATTTGTAAATTGTCCTACATATTATTATTATATATATGGTGACTTAAGGTTATACTTTGGGCTAATATGAGGTTCTACTGATCAATAATACGTGGCCGAGTTCGTTCGACCTTAGATTTAAAAACACTAATGGCCCTGGTTCAAACCCCGGTGTGTACTAATGCAATGAGTTTTTACTCTAAAAAAACATTTGTTTAACATCAGCCTCGGAGAGCACGTTAACCTGTCGGTCCCAGTTTTACTATACCAACTTGTGAAACTGTTTATAGATGGGTTATTAAGTCTATCCAAATATCGCAACAAGCTATAGCCACTTGTTTCGTTCCAGACTCTTGGCATCGGCTACGACGAGGTGGGACAAAAGCTCCTCCGCTGGGTACCCTGAGGTAGTAAGGGACCCGTGACATACGTTGACACTCGTTTTTATTTTATTTTATGTGACCAATATTTGATTTAAATATGTATAATTTAGTTATTACTAAAACATAAATACAATATCACATAAGTAAGTAATTTAAATATAACTTAGGCCTCTTATATATACTTTATGTTAGACCGACCGACCGATCTCGGGGACTATTGCATCGATTACTTGTCGAGGTGGAGTCTACTTTCAGGGTGCGGTTGCGAAACGGGCGGTGGATCAAACGATAAAGCAGAATATTATAGACTAGTAATTGGAATTCATCTTTGTATCCGCATCATTTAGCCGGCATAGTGGAAACGATCAATGCTGTTAAATAACAATGTATTGATTGACCCTATTGATGGGTTTTTAGGTCTGCTTACCATCAGGTAGACACTAATTACAGGCCGTGCTCCAGGAAAAAAAAAACATAATAAATAATACAAATGTGCCTAATTATTATTATATCAAAAAACCAGGTAGATACAAAGTTACATGACGCGCTCCAGTAAAAAAAATCATATTTTATACTAGAAAGACTTAGGTTAAAAAAATGGGAAAATTAAATTTAATATATACCCATCCTATATAAAAATCCAAAAAATGTAAATGGATGTTAAGGGTTGTATAGTCGACTTGACGCCTATACTAACGTACAATATTACAGCTTGGCTGCTAGTGGATTTCAATTATTATTTTTATGTAATATTTTTATATTATAATATTAAAAGAGTTTTTTTCAGATTTCGAAAAAATATAAATAATGACCCAACACAAAAAGCTTAATAAATACAATGACCGACAAAAATATTAATTTAATTCTGCGACAATCAGTAATCGAGTATTATTAGAAGTGCGAAGCTTTTCCTACACATACTTCTCCGTAGTGGTTGCGCTTTAAGCGGGCGTTGTATCCGGAGGTCGTGGGTTCGATTCCCACCCATGGCAACAAAATAGTAGTAGGTAGGTACGTTTTTCTGTACAGTTTGTCATGGTCTGGGTGTTTATGATAATATGTGTAAATTGTCCTACTTATTATTATATTTCAAAAAGTACTTAAATACCCCAGGTGCTTTATTTTCTTTACTTAAATCTACGAGTATAATAATAAATAGGTATCAACTCCATATATTTTTTTAAATACATATTTCCCATACAAAATGTGTAATCTTTATTCCAATTAATCTTCTAGAACTATTAACATAATGTTTTACTTTCACTAAGGCATCATTATTAACAGTATATTTTAATAAGCTGGGTATTCTGAATTAACTGTTAGAGTGAAAAATATATCAGCTATTCTTATTCTGTATCTTTACTTGACTTCGGTGTTTTTTAAACTCTAACAGCACCGTTGTGATTCGTTTTTGGCGGTCTAAAAAGAAAAATGTTCAAAAGTTTAATACAAAAGAAATGCAAAGAAATGTTCTGATAAGGTGTATACGCTACGCTTGATTTTTTTTTTTTTATTTATATGTCATACCTACTTAACAAAAATCGAAGTACCTAAATACTTCATTATAAACGGTCACCTAGGCGCTGACTTAAATGGGCGTAGAAACTTCGCATAAAATTTTGAAAATATATTTCTGAATCTTTATACATATAAGGTATGTATATATAAATCCCTCCCTTGGTCACGCCATAGCTTAAGGACATTTCATCGTTTTTTTTTATGTTTTCTAGTAAAAGTTCCTTACGGAATGAAAAATTAGGAAAATTGCTGAGAAAATTGGAAAATTTCAGAAAACGTAATGACTTTAAACTTCGCGCGTTTGCCTGTTTATGCATTTCATGAATGTGCATTTAGAAGACAGCTGTTTTTCCATTTATTATCATTAAAAATATAAAAAGATATACAGGGTAACTTTGAAAGGATGTACTTTGGAACCAAGTGTCGCAAATGAAAAAAAAAATTGACTTGTCCATACAAACTAGTAAAAATAAAATGACCAATTTGTATGGGAAAGGATTTTTTTATTTCCAAGGGAAAAGTTGTTAGATTTGATCACCAGAACCTCATTTTAGCCCAAAGTACATCCTTTCAAATTATTCATAAATAAAAAAGAATAGTTTAACAATACTAATATAATTCCACAGAGAGCACGTTAAGCTGTCGGTCCTAGTTTTATTACACGTTTAAATACCATCACGCCTATTTGGCTCCCGTTTAAACGGCCTCAGGGTACCCAGTGGAGGGATTAACCCGTCCTCATTTCGCCGATGGTATTCGGAGGCAACACCTAACAAGTGGTGAGCTTGTTGCGGTGCTTATGATGAAATAGCCTCGTTGTATAAACCGGTCACCCATCCCAGGCCGGCCTTATTGTCATCTGCAAGGTCACGATAGTGCGTTAACCTATAAGTATACAGGGTGAATTTGAAAGGATGTACTTTGGGCTAATATGAGGTTCTGCCGATCAAATCGAACAACTTTTCCCATGAAACCATGTGTCGAAAATGAAAAAAAAATTGGCTTCCCCATACAAATTGGTCATTTTAACATTACTAATTTATATGGAGAAGGCAATTTTTTTTTCATTTGCGGCACATGATTCCTTGGGAAAAGTTGCTCGTATTGATCAGTATAACCTCATATTTGCCCAAAGTACATCCTTTCAAAGTCACCTATATTCACTATTGTCATAAAGACTTATTGAGGCCTTGAAGAACACTTTAGTTATAGAAGATTTTCTCTCTTTTACGCATAATATTTTTTGTTGCTAATAAAAAGAGACAAAACCTTCCATAACTAAAGTGTTCTTCAAGGACTCAATAAGTTTTTATGAATACCGGTGTAAACCTATAACAAAAATAACTACAATAGAAAAGTTATAATAAAATTATATTTTAAATAATAACTATTCTTAAAAAAACATTCGTTGATAAAATTAAAACGTGCATTTGAAATAATAAGACAAACCTGTCCCTAAATTAAAAACCACATCACGCTGCCTCTGAAAGAAGAGGAGCTAGCCAATAGAGTTATGCTGCCCGGCCGGAACGTGCTTAAAAAAATATTTCGCGAATGTGGGAGTTATTTTTTGGGAGTTGAGGGCATTGGGTTTGTGCACTTTATCATCATGCCAGGGCCTGGAATGGACCAGGAAATTTGATAATGTATTTTTTTTTAAGGATCGTTTCCGATCCGTAAATTTCATATCAATATATTATATGAAATATTTTACAAAATAAAGGTACCTAAATATTAATATATTATTATTTATAATTAAATTAAAGAGAAAAAATCTTTTAAA
Source organism: Monopis laevigella (assembly GCA_947458855.1). Taxonomy (NCBI): domain Eukaryota; kingdom Metazoa; phylum Arthropoda; class Insecta; order Lepidoptera; family Tineidae; genus Monopis; species Monopis laevigella. The sequence goes on along the minus strand of OX381583.1, from coordinate 14,885,129 downwards.
TATATTATATAATAATCCTATATTATAATCCTATATTATAATATATAGATTACTATCCAATAGGGGTGTTCTTTTTTTATTCCAGTGAAGACTGTAGAAGAATAACAGGCGTAGATTTAGAGTTTTTTGCACCTTTTTATAATCAAATCATTAACAGAAATGATGAATGCTGTTGTTTTTAATATGATTTATTTGAGTATCTGAGTACAAATAAAGATAATTTACAAATATTATAAATGATTATTATAGGTTCAGCTTATAGACCAGATATACTAGTACTCTCGGTGCTTGAAGAAAGTAATACTTGTTGAACTCACCTTTCCGTAGAAAACAATAATTTCTAAGGACCACACCATCAAGTCAAACAAATACGTTGATCTCACGAATGAAATTACTAGAGACGGTTTTTAATTCAACTTTATGCAGTGGAAGTTGGTGCAACAGGAATTCCAGTAAGGTTGCATCGTCTATTGAAGGATCTTAGCTTTCCAAGATCGGCCGTCAGAACTTTTATGGAACGTGTTTCCAAGATAGCGCTGATGGGATCATATAGTATTTGGTTGGGTACAGAGGGTAGTGAACACAGTGAAGGGTGAAATTCGGAAAGACCTTTAATCCTGCTTTTCGATCTCAAGTCCGGGAACACTGCAGTACACTCCCCTGCCTCTTAACCACACGATGAAACCGGCCTCATTGCCTCTCTTTATATAACATTTATCCCCAGATTCTAGAACGATAATCAAAATTAGTTATATAGCACATGATTGGTGAAGTGCCAGGCGATGTAAATTTTCTGCACAAATTTTATTACAGGCAAAACAGGTCATACATTTTCATTGACAAGAAAAGTGATTCACAGAATTTCTTAGTTCATAGCGTTAAAACTGACTAAGTAGTTTAACAACTTTTAAAGCTGTTGAGTAAGAATAATTAAGGTCGTGTCTAAGTTCCATGTCTGTCTCACTTTTGAATTGATTTAAATTTTACAGTGATAAATTTGAAAATTTGAATAATTTCCTAAGCTAAAACTTTTATGAATAAGTAGCTTTTGCCCACGTTAACTTAATAAATAAATGGTCTTCCAATAAAAAGTTTTATTTTGAATAGCCCGCGATTTTAACAGATGATTGTTTTCAACCAGACGGTGTTACGTGCCACACAAGTAACGATACCATCGCTCTTTTACCTGAAAAGTTTCCTGGCCGTTTGATTTCTCGAAGAGGAGATCAATTGGCCACTGAGATCTTGTGATTTAAGACCTGTAGACTTTTTCCTTTGGGGCTATGTAAAACATAAGGTTTATTTCAATGGCCCATTAATCGATTCAAAATCTCAAAGATAGAACTCGTGAAGTTATCGAGGACATACAGCCGCAAATATGCAAATCGGTGATGTAAAATTTCAAGAATATGGTCCTGCGTAGCCGAGGCGGCCATTTTGCTGATATTGTTTTCCATTTTTAATGGCATAGCCTCCTCCAATGAAATAAACATCTGATGTCATCCATTAAAAAATACTTCTATTGTTATAATATCAACATAAAATCGGTTATTGGTAGGCCCCTTTTGTATAATAAATATTTACTAATACAATTATAGGAAATTTTTACAGCATTAAAATAATACTTGTATATACTTAAACGTACCATCTGTGCTATACAGTATTCGTAACCGCCTAGACAGCATCAGCAGAGGGTCTTTTTTCACAACTCGCCGTGGTCGATGGTATGTACACCGAAAAAGTGTCTGTTATGTCGTGGTGTTTATATAGAATTATAAACTGTTTCACAAGTTGGTATATCGAAATTGGGAACGATAGCTTAACGTGCTCTCCGAAGCACTATACAGGGTGAATTTGAAATTACGCACTTTGGGCTAATATCAGCTTCTGCTGATCAAATCGTGGAACCAATGGAACATGGATAAAAATGTTTGGCTTCCCCATACAAACTGATAATTTTAACATTACTAGTTTGTATGGAGAAGGCATTTTTTTTTTCATTTCGAACACATGGTTCCATAGGAAAAGTTATTCGATTTGATCAGCAGAACCTCAAATTAGCCCATAGTACATATTTTTAAAGTATTGTGGTGTTATCAACAAATAAGTATTATTATTTTTACTAAAACAAGGATGCTCTATCCTTGGCATTTATGACTCGACATATTCAAAAAAATACCAAGCAAGTAGCAACTATGACTCTCGGGAAATTCCCATTGTCCCAGTAGCAAGTCTGAGCACAACAAAATCAGAATTATTATTTTGGAGGGAATTCTTGAAAGAAATACTGGAACTCTATTGATGATAATCGTACAATAGCAGCCCTTTGTGCTTTACCAGAAACCCATAGCCAACCCACCCGCTAGAATGTAGAAGGTTAGCTAGAGTCTGCTAGACGAAGGGGTACTAAGCATTACGCCCCTACCCTAGGTCAAAGAATTTTATTTGTTATTTAAATCTAACAAAAGCTTTAATTTCTTAATCATTCCTCTGCCACTAAGTTTGCAACTTTATAGAGACAATGTCTAACTTTTTATTTAAAAGTTAAAAAATATCGTATTGTCTTTTATCAAATGATAAAACTCTTTCTGCTTATAATGGCTTTAGTTGTTTATTTAAATTGTTTTTGCCAGCTTTAGTAAAATTCTAAAGTGTTTTAATTTCTATAAGCCCATTATATGGTCTAGTGTGTAATTACCTCGGCTAGTGGTTACGCCATTGCTGCTGTATTCATGGGGTCGATTTCCTTTCTTTTCCAAACTATATTTAGAACCTTTTTCTGAACAGTTTGCTATAAATTGTTTGGTAAAAAGATATAATATATATGAAGAAGAGACTAACTTTGAAGGGTTATACTTAGGGCTAATATAAGGTTATACTAATCAAATCGAACAACTTTTCCCATGGAACCTTGTGTCGCAAATGAAAAAAAGAATATACTCTCTATACAAACTTTAAGTTAAAATTACCAATTTGTATAGGTATTTATTTGTCATTTGCGACACATGCTTTCATGGAGAAAGTTGTTTGATTTGATCAGGCTCATATTAGCCCAAAAAAAATCACCCCTTTTCCTATCTATACATACTCGTATTACAATAAAATTGTAAATGATATAAATCTATACATTGGTCTGATTAAAAAAAAAATGCAGGGTGGACTCTGAATACTTGTAGGCTATAAAATAATAATCTATTTATTTTAGAATTCGTGTCTGAATTCTAAAGTTACTTACGTGTAATACTTACAAAACCCCAAATATATGCTACAGTAAGTGCAAACTAGGCAGAGTAAACCCATAATAATCGGCTGATAAACTTGCATCCAATGCTACAAATATATTAAAAACCTTTATTAATAAGGAATCTATCCATTTATAAATTTCCATATATACACTAACATTATAAATGCGAAAGTGAGTATGTCTAACTGTTTATTTGTGGAACTTCACGTATAAAACATTAAACCGATTTTGATGAAATTTGATAAGGAGGTCAACATTATAATCTTATATATTTGATATTTCTATATATATATATTTCTTATATATATACGTGGTGGCCTAGTTGGTTAGACCTTGGACTTAAAAACGCTTAGGTCCCTGGTTCGAATCCCGGTGTGTACCAATGAGTTTTTAATTAAAAAAATTATGTACATTTGTTTGACAACACCACTATAGTGCCTCGGAGAGCACGTTAAGCTGTCGGTCCCGGTTTCACTATACCAACTTGTGAAACTGTTTATAGATGGGTTATTGAGTCTATCCAAAACATCGCGACGAGCTAGCCACTTGTTCGGTGTAGACTCATACCATCGGCTACAACGAGGTGGGATTAAAACCCCTCCGCTGGGTACCCTGGGGCCGTCTAGGCGGTCTCGGGCGCCGTAAGGCACCCGTGATGATATATATATTTGATATAAAAGTAGAATATCGGTTCTTTTTAGCCAATTATTTTTCTAAAAACTTCTGATTTTAATTTCTCTACCACGCTTTTAGAAACTCGGTCTATAGTGTAAAAAATTGTTATTCCCGAAAACATAGTAAATTGTTTACGATATATATTAAAGTATAGTCTATTTTAGATGACTAATAAATGGCCTAATGGCGAAATATCGTATGAAATTTATTTCGTTTTTACCTAAAGTGCCAAAAAACAAAATTATTATTCCTATGTATATTTAATATTGTAGTATTTAATTACCAAATTTAATTTTCAAAGTTTTATTTTTATATTACAATAAATTTAAATAATTTTGTAATTTAGAGAATTTAAATTAATAATGTAAATAAATTAGGTAGGATCAAGTAAATAAGGTACAAAGGTCAAATTACTTACTGATTAATACTTTACTTGTACAATCCACTTTTGCGTAATATACATAGTGAATATAAAAAGTACTCTGGGCCAATATAAAGTTCTACTGGTCAAGTCGAACAACTTTTCCCACGGAACCATCTAAAAATGTCGCAAATGAAAAAAATCGCTTTCTCCATTCAAAGTAGTAATGTTAAAATGACCAATTTGCGACACATGGTTCCATGGGTAAAGTCATTCGATTTGATCAGTAGAGCTGTCATATTCAAATTCCTCCTGTATCTCACATTATATGAACCTATCACATAGATATCTTCAATCAAGTAAATAGGTACCTATAAATTATTATTTTTAAACTGGGACGTAATATAGAGTAGTAATGCTACCCTGGAAATCCCGGAAATAATCCCGGGATTCAAGAAATTACAAATAATTGCACTTTGTACAGATTCGTAAATTAATATTATTTCGAAGAGCCGCGTAGTTAAGTTTAATTACAATTACTCATAATATTTACACGGCTAAAATCACGGCAGAAACTCTCGACTCTTTCTATTCCTTCTTATCATTTTACCTTTGTCTTAAAATCTTTTGCAGCTGCCACTGTAACACTCTGGAATGATTTACGGGTGAACATTAGACAAGTGCCAACATCTTTAAGAGACTGGTGTATAAATATTTTCTGAATATGTAGATGTGACTTCTCCTTTATATTTTTTTATATTATTTACCTACCTTTACGCATTCACTTAAGTATATTTTATACTAGCTAACCCGCGTAACTTCGTCTTCGTAACTTTAACCGTTTACGCAGTGCACGCAACGGAAGTTCTCAAAAGGATCATTTTTGCCTGTTTTTCCAATATTTTTCATTGATAATCAGCTCCTATTCATCGTGATGCCTTTAGCCTTACTCGATAAATGGGCTATTCCACACTAAAAGATTTTTCGAAATCAGTTCAGTAGGTCCAGATATTACTCTCTACAACCTCACTAACTTTTTTTATCTCTTTATAAAATTACTCTACAAATAAATATTTTATTGACAATTTATTGTAATCGTGGTTGTCACAGTATTTTTTTTATATTGTGTTATATCCTTGTATAACTCTGTGATTCTATCATGAAAATAATGAAACGCGTATTTTTTCCTTTTAGTGCATACAAAAACATTAAGATAAAATGATTACAGATAAATAGGTACAGAAAAAGTACACAAATCACTCTAAATTTTATAAATAACTCACGATTGAGACCCCGCCACATGTCTACAGGTATTTTATTTGCTTAATACGAAGACAATATGTATTTGTTGGAGTAATTTTAATCATATAAATATAATTTATTTTTCGTAATGTTTTTTTGTATACAGGAATACTTAGGAACTTATCTTTTTTATTAAAAAATGGGTCTTATTTTAAAATCTTTAAGAGAAACTTAAGTGTGTCCTATTTTAAAATCTATAAGTAATACTTAAGGCATAAAAAATCTACTGTAAGAAAAAAACACTCAGTATATAATGATTACATGGCTGGATATAGAGAATATATTATATATATCATCTCGGGTGACTTACGTCGCCCGAGACCGCCTAGATGGCCTCGGGGTACCCAACGGAGGGGTTTTTAATCTCACCTCGTCGTAGCCGATGGTGCGAGTGTACACCGAACAAGTGGCTAGCTCGTTGCGGTGTTTGAATAGACTCAATAACCCATCTATAAACAGTTTCACAAGTTAGTATAGTGAAACTGTGACCGACAGCTTAACGTGCTCTCCGAGGCACTAAGTTGCTAAAGAAATTCTTTTAGATTAAACATTCACTGGTACACACCGGGGTTTGAACCAGGGACCTCTAACCAACTCGGCCACCACGTATTTAAAGATATACCTAAATAGAACTTCTCATAAATTTAACCTATATTCCTGTAAATAAATAATTTTGTGTGTTTTATAATTTGCTTTGGTTTCAGACTCCGTTGTTGACAAAATGTGTCTCCTCTAATCTCTGAGACACAGACTGATTTGCATTATAATTACAGATGAGAGTTTCGTAAATGTGGTAGAAGTGGGACTACGAAGAAAATAATTTGACGTTTTATCATTTTGTACATTATAATAATATACAACAAGAGAAACAAATACTTAAGGGAAATGGATTCGCGTCTCAAACGTCTAAACGTTGCTTTCAGTAATATTAAAGTTTTTTAAAAAAAAAAAAAAACGTGGCGATGCAAATATTACTTATTCAATCTTAATTACATAGTGTCTTTATAAAAAAAAAATATTAACTTTTGATAAGGCAACTATAGTATTTTTTTTATTTTAAAACATATACCTAGTTGTCATTTCAAAGGTTCAGAGATATTTTCTAAACAGACGATTTTGAAGAATATAATTTTATTTTATTCGATATAAAAAAAATATATACCTATACATGGTGATTTTGAAAGGGTGTACATTGGGCTAATATGGGGTTCTACTCATCAATACGAACAACTTTCCCCATGGAACCATGTGCCGCAAATGAAAAAAGAAATTGCCTTCTCCATACAAACTAGTAAATAGGTTTCATGGGAAAAGTTGTTCGATTTGATCAGCATAACCTCATATTAGCCCAAAGTTCATCCTTTTAAATTCACCCTGTATAGGTAACAATCATAATAATAAAAAAGATAAATAAAATAAAGAAACTATGTAATTAGGGACCAAGTAAGTAAACCCTACACAACATCGTTCTTTTTTTCCAAAAAAAAAAACACTAAAATCACTGAAAACAACGTTAAGAGCAGCTTTCCCATACTTTCACGACCTTTTGGCCCTAACTGTTACTGTGTTTTTTTTTTTCAGTTTTGGCCCGAAAGTCGTTTGGCTGCCTAAATTGTAAGTATAATCTCATACGTGCTCTTTCTCTTATTAGGGGTCGGGGGGAAGGGTTACATAAATGTATGGTAGCGTTACCGATTCACCGTTATGCGCGGGGAGAGGTAATACTTTGCAGTTGAATTAGCATGAGCATCGAAGAGCCTCATCAGACACTCCTCTTAAGATGTTTTTGAAGTTAAGAGTTCGGCGATCGCGAACAAAATTAGCTTTCGCACTTTCAGTATTTTTCCACTATTGTTTGTTGCAGAATTAAAATAATATTTTGTCGGTCATGTGTTGGATAGCTAATTTTTTTTTTCATAAGTAGGTCTACTTGTAAAAATGAATACCTAGTTATTAGCTTAAATGAACTTCTACAAGGTCAACCGTAATTGCGTTATAATCTTTAAATTGTACGTTAACTATAATACTATTTGAGTTAAGTGTAGTTTAGGTACCAATAAAGTAGTGTAATACAAAACCTACTGTGTTAAACTCTTAGCTTGGTTATTTTTGTTTCATTTAAAAAGGCAATTTTAGACGCATTTCCCCTAATTAGGGCAAAAAAGCATCTATACATATAATAAAATCGTAAAGAAATAATAATAAAACATTTTTTTTTATTATATTGTTTTGTTTGTTTGATCGTATGTATTATTTCATTGAAGTGAACATACAGAATCAAAACATATAATTTAAAAAAAACACGAGTCACGTGATACGTGCCCAGTGAGGGCTGTGGCGATGAGCATCAAGATTGAGGGACCACATTTTTTATATTAAGAATTTGCTAATATTTTTTAGATCCGCAAGCAGTTAGCAAAAATCGGATAAAAAAAAAGGATTGTTAAAAAATCTTTGAGCTTGTAAAACTTAAAATAAATAAGTTACATGGGATTAGTTGGCGTTTTTATTACTTTTAGAACCCATTTTTTAAATAAAAAAGGTAGGTAAGAATTTTTTTCTTCAAAAATAAAGTCCAAAAAATATATTATTATATGAACAAATATATCTATATGCCTACAAATACATAATAAGAAGTCTTCGTATCTAACAAGTAAAACACAATTAGACAAGTGATAGGCTTTAATTCGTGAGTTTAGTATGAAAGTTAACGTGATTTGTAAATTTTTTTTTTTTTTATATTTAGTTATATATCTTTATATTTTTGTATAGGAGACATTAAAAGAAAAAATACGTGTTTCATTATTTTCACCATAGAACACAATATATTTTTATCACCGTGACAAAAAACATCCAGTATATTAAAAAAAGGGAATATAGAAAATTAATTTCTAAAATTGAATACTGTATAATTTTTTTTTGGGAAATAACTCTACATTAATATTATTATTATTATTAGCTTATATGAATGGCCTCTACGCGTGCGCGTAATTTTGCCAGTGTCGAGTAGGGTAGATTAAAAAAACTTTTTTATTATTAGTGAAAGTGGGATGAAAGGATGGAAAGGAATTGGGAAAGGACTAGGGTAGAAAAGGGAATGGCGACATGACCGTATGAAAGCATACGGTATAGTCTTGCCAATGTCTAGTGAAGGAGGAAAAAGATCAACAGTAAAATGGGTACCGCCATTTTACTGAAGATTGTGGGATTATTTGAGATAACACAAACACCGAGATCACTGCGTAAATGCTACACTTCTCTCACTTAATATTACTATACGAATGCTTATTCTACAAAATTAGTACACTTTTGCACAATAATATTCAATAAAATTAAATTTGAAAAATATAATATAAACACGCGTCTACAGTGTTCGGGCTACCCTCAAAGAATCCTACATTAATATTAATGAGAATGGAAACACTAGATATTACTTTCTTTTACGAAAAGCTACCAAATCGATCAATTGAGAGCGTTTCAATGTTTTACTTAGGCTCAATTTCGAAAAATAGAATCGTTCCTTATATGCTTTATTATAATAAAACCATTATATACATGGGATTCCTAAATTAATTATTTATCGTAAACATTAATAGTAGAATCTACTATTAATGTTTGCGATAAATAATTATACTATTTTAGCCGTGATGGCTATGGTCCCCGACTAGCACCGAGACAACTTTTTTTAAATATTTTTTTTATTATATATATTTCAATTTATTTAATAAATTAAGATTTAAAAAACCTATTTTAGTTATTTTGTGACTATTTATTTTATAACCTATGTGTTCTTATTATTAACAATAAACCAAAACATCATATCTCGACTATAAATTATGACATTGAGGATGTCATAGAGCGTGGAATTGTTTTTTTTTTTAAATATAAGGTGGCATCGGATCAAGGCAGTTACGACCCAGTGCCATGATCCGTATCTTCACTTAATTTAAGTGCCGCTTTATCTGGATTTGAAAACAACCTTTATCAATTCTGGCTGTATACAATGAATCGATTTTATTTCTCCTTGACGGAAGTAAGAGCATCATTATATCATCATCCTCCATCAGCCTCTTCAAGTTTTTGTTATTCTATATTTTAGTGTCAGACATAGTTTAGCATCAGTACTCAAATACGACCCTCTTCGTAGTAAGCATAGTGTAGAGCCACATAGTATTAAGAAACATGAAATAACATGGATCAATATAGAGCAACTAGATAACACAACACTAGCATTTCATTTCTAGCATTTCACTGGCAAGAGACAGATTTGATGTTACAAAAACGAAAACCAACTTTATTATGTGATTATATCTCTCCCTTATCTCTATTGTTAAGTATAGCCTTGTCTCGCTTTCGAAAAGGTTGCAGATAATTGGTTCCCTCCATAGAGATAAAATAGGGAGGTGCCCATTGGTCTTAAATCGCCTTAAAACTGAGAACAAAAGCAATCACTGAGCAGTAATTTGTTAAAGTGAGAATGGAATATACCGGCAACGAATTCGTTTGGTATTTCGTTTTATAGGCTATTTAAGGCAATATGGCAGTTCCATATATTATTATTAGTTTCATGATTCCCTCATATTGGTCGTCTGTTTAGTTTTTTAGATAATGGACCAGCTTATTAATTAAGTTAGTTAGTTTAAATATATTTTACCATGAATTTTTGCATCGTTTTAACGTAACGTTCATATGAACGTGAGTAACCACAAATGTGATTGTTAGATCTGTTAGGAAGCTTAAGATTTTAATTAAATAAATAGTTTTACTGCCTCTGTAGACTGATGGTTGTGCCTTTGTCATTATATCCGGAGCTGGTGGGTTCGATTCCCACCCACAAAAAAACGTTTTTCTGTACAGTTTGTCATGGTTAGGCTAATTATAAAATATAATATGTTTTATATCGTTGTTTATGATACACATAGTACAAGCCTAGAGCTTTGTTTGTAACTAGAGCATTATGTGTAATTTTTCGTACATATTATTATTATTATTATATCGTTGTCCACATTATCAAATAATAAAGTTGATTTTCGTTTTTGTAAAATAATAAAAACTTTTCTCTTTTTTTCGTTATGAAGTCATGATAGTAATTAAAGCACTACCAAAAAAACCTTATCCATTGCCAGCTAATACTGTTGAACTAAATTGATAAGGTATAAATGTATTGACTAGTTGCTCTATCATATATATATAGTTGATCCATGTTCCTTAATAAAATGTGCATGGAGCAAAATCGCTGTTATTTCGTATTGCAGTAATTTGCTTGATGTGGTCGTGAAGTCATAATGGACTAATAGATATTGCTTAGAATTAAGAAATTTCAGTTGCCTGCGTAATTTCTTCCTATGTCTGTCTTTTATTTTATTTTTAGTTACTTGCGAATAGGCTTAAATTTAATCTTATTAGAGCTTTGCCTTTATTAGGCACGATTGAATTCAAATTCATTTTATTTTTATTTTATTTTACAACGTTGAGATAAATTACGACTAAATATTTATAAAAACATTACTTGTTTTTATAAATATTTAGCCGTAATTTATAAAACTAAAAACCATCAATATGTAAGCAAATAGAACATTATTTTTACACAAATATAAAAAAATACCAACATATTTTAATATTAAATAATAAACTCTATTACATACTTCCTAATTTGTGTTTTCTTGACACCGTTAACAGTACTATTAAATTTATCAAAACGTGTCATCGCAGTTATGCAATACATAATTGATTGACCGCTTTACTTGCTCTAATGAGGACACTATTTTGCCTAAATTGGCATTAAATATGTGGGTGATAAGGTATTATGTTACAAAAACTATGTACTGACCGTACTTTAAAGTAAATTGTATTAAGCAGGGCAATCAAATTTGCCACAAATAATTTTCATAAAGAATGTAATAAATGTGAAAATAATCGGCGCTGTAATAAATTTTACAGCGCCGATTATTTTCACATATACAGCAATTTGTAATTTTAATAAACATAGTAATGTCACAATTACTACTATACACATGTTTATTAAAATTACAAATTATCGTAAATTTCAACTCGTATATGACATGTTACATAATTCGTGGTTTACGATGGTACCCCAAAAGTTTGACCAAAGTAATTTTCAAGATAAATTTGATACTACCCCAATAAAAATTGTACATGCATGAAATATTTTCCATAAGCTTTCTTATCTAGGAAAATACTTCAATAAAGTTTTTATGAAGTGTGACTCGATTTAGATGTCGGCAATATACCTAAACATATTTTTTCAGTCAAGTCAAAAAGCCAAAATTTTTTATTTCATGTAAATCTTTACAGATATTTATGAATAGTCAAAAAAAAAAGTTCTTATCTGATCGGAAATCTTAATATGAAAAATCCTACCGAACCGAACACACACTACATAACCAACTAATGTAAGACTAGGTGGTTAGCTGATTCCATGGACCTGTCAACTGTCAGTACCTTGCAATACTATAAAAATTTTTTTTTTTTTTTTTAACTAGCTAGTACCTGTAACTTCGTGTGCGTGTGATTAAAAACAATAATACCGCACCACAACCTTCACCGGGCTTGCGTCACTTGTTAATAGTCAATAGTGCTTCTAATAAAATAAAAATTAAAAAAAACATTGGTTTCTGTATGTCGATTTTGGTGAAATAAACGCTAAATTTTAATGTTACTTCCAATAAAACTTCTTATCTTTTAGTAATTCAATTTGGAATCTAATGAGCTTCTACGTGATGGCGACGAACTAATGAATATACAAGCGAGGTTCTACTGATCCAATCGAACAACTATTTCCATGGAACCATGTGTCGCAAGTGTGAAAAAAAATGTCTTCTCTATACAAACTTGTAATATTAAAATGACCAATTTATATGTGGAAGCCAAATTTTTTTTTTATTTGCGTTACATGGTTCTTTGGGAAAAGTTTTTCGAGAGTCTCATATTAGCCCAATGTACAACCTTTCAAATTCATTATGTATAATATTCTTCTCCGTTCATGAGGCTTCTACTGATTTTATTTTAAAAAAAAACTATTTACTGTATAAAAAAGTCTTCAGCAGTTATTCGCTGAAGAATTTTAATACCGTTAACATTTATTTTTGCAGTGAATACCCAATATAATTTCAATAAATAGTAAAAAAAAGTTTTACAGCTGAATTACTTTTACTGTGATACCTTTTTAACAATACGTACCAAAGTTACAGGTACCAATCCCGGGTTATCAAAAGGTTTTGTAAAATCTCTCTAACATTTTTGTTACATAATACACAGTTTTATTACAAGTACTTTGATATACGTTTTTATTATTAATTTTACAAGTAAAATAAATTGAACAGATTTAATAATAATTTGTTAGCAAAAAAATCCATTTATTAACATAACAAACTTTTTTGGAGTTCCGCTCGGGCATGCGCCACAGTCGCACGCGTAATGCATACCTATCTACGGTGCGTGATACCTATAAAAAGTTATTTTCTTTATCGCGTGTGCTGAGTGATTAGGGCAACTCCAGGTTAAAGCTGGAGCCCCTAAATATGTTATCTTCAACCCCAATGTACTCTCAAACCCAAAGTGAAAATGTTTTGCAAGCAAAAAGTTATGCTACCGTCACATCAAATAATAGTTTTCCCAAGAAAGATCAAGCCGTCGTATTGGAATCAATAGAAGGAGTTACACTTAAAGAGTATATACTTTCCTTATCAACCTTAATGAACCCTTCAAGTATTCGTTTTATATCAAGAATTTCAAACTCCAGAATTTGCATTTACTTCGACTCAAAAAAAACAGCTGATGAACTGTTAGAAGAACAAATTAAAATTCAAGGTAAAACATTAATAATATTACCATTAATTACTAGGAATAAAAGAATAGTACTATCAAATGTGTGTCCAGTAATACCTCATAACATTATAGAAGACATATTATTACACGAATTAAATATAAAAATTAAAAGCCCTATAACTTGTATGAAAGTCGGCATAGCGGAACCAGGATTTTCGCACATCCTGAGTTTCAGGCGCCAGTTTTATGTTTCGCCAGAAGATGTTAAGTTACTTCCGGACTCATTTCAAGTTAAATATGAAGACACGAATTACTGGCTATATGTTTCCAGTGACGCTCTCAAATGTTTCACATGCAATAACATGGGTCATTTAGCTAAAAACTGTCCCCAAAACAACATAGAAGCCTTACAAACAATTGAATTAGATAGAACATATAACCCTAATTTACCTCTTACGAAAAATGCAATCCCTACACCAAACCTTAACTTAGAACTCTATGATGACTTACCTACACCGACAAAAGATTACACTCACCTAAAGGCATTAAACGACTACACTCACCTACTACTACCGACTCACCTATTGCAGAGCTTATCCCACCAACAAAACCTAAAAACCTTATAACGTTGTTGAATATGAGACTGATGATACGTCATGTAGTAATTATTCAGCGGAATCGAGAGAAGATATTAAAGACGATAAGAATAAAAGGAAGAAGAAAAAAGCTAAGACTGAGGATCAAAGGAAGGAACAAGAAGTATGGGCTGACATCAAAAACGAAATTAAAGAAGAAGAACTTTCGCCACTTAACATAGACCAATTTATAAGCTTACTTGACTCAATTCGGGGAAAACATGACGTTAAAGAAATTGTAGACGATTATACCAACAACTATAAGGATCTGGTAAAGATGTGTAATACCCTGCACCCTAAAATGAACAGAAGTTTAAAGAACAGATGCTCCCGTCTCATTAAAAAGTTAAATGATGTCATAAACCTTACAGCCCTGACGCCGGGCTGGGATATATCTGATAAAGAAATATCAGATATTATATAATTTATAAATTAAATTTAGTAATTAATTCTTATATATATTTATTTTTTTGTTTTATATATTTTGTTAAATTAATGTATGTTTTACAGTGGAATGTAAATGGTTTTTATAGACGATTAGAATATATTAAAATATTAATTCATCAATTTTCCCCCAATTGTATTTGCTTACAAGAAACAAACTTTAGTTCAAACTCTTGCGGAACATTGACCGGTTACGATACATTTTACAAAAATAGACAAATTAATTCTAGGGCTAGTGGGGGGGTTTCTATCTTTATTAAACCTAGTGCTATACCAGAAGAAGTTAATTTAAACACAAATTTAGAAGCAATTGCAATAAGAATTAAATTTCCAAAAGCTTTAACTATATGTAATATTTATCTACCTAATAGTCATCAGTTAGTATTAGGCGAATTAAACGAATTAATAAAACAACTCCCTAAACCGTTTATTATTCTCGGGGACTATAATAGTCATCATTATTATTGGGGTTCAAATAGATGTGATATAAGAGGACGACTGGTAGCTGACTGGCTAAATTCACATGATAACCTAGTTTTACTAAATTCAAATCAACCTACACATTTCTGTAGCCAATCAGGCAATACTAGCAATATAGATCTGTCGATTTCATCCCAAAATTTAGCATCATATTTTGATTGGTATGTCCTCGACGACCTATATGACAGTGATCATTATCCCATAATTTTAAAATCCTACATTGGTAATCACACTCAAATTCCAGTTAATGTCCCTCAAAAATGGAAGGTGGAATATGCTAACTGGTCGCTATTTAAAGAAGAAATTGAAAATAATATACATAAACTAAATAAATTGACATCGATAGGCACTTCAATAAATATCAACGACATTGTATTAGATTTTACAAACTTATTATATGAGGCAGCTAACAATTCTATTCCGGAAACGTCTGGAAAAATTAAAAAGAAAGGTATGCCATGGTGGAATAAAAAATGCAAATTAGCAGTAAAAAATGCAAATAAAGCTCAGAAACTATTTAAAAAATCCTGTAACAATGCTAATAACTTAGAATTAAAGATTGATTATAAAAAGAAACGATCATTAGCAAGAAGAATAATTAAAGAAAGTAAAACAAACTATTGGAAAGAATACATTTTAACTATTAACTCTAGAACACCTATAAATGAAGTATGGAAAAAGATACAGAGAGTTGATAAATTTAAACAGAGAAGAGATAAAATTGTATTAGAAATATCTAATAATGAATTGAGTGATGACCCCGCTAAAACATCAGTATGCCTAGCTAAAAGCTTCATATCTAACTCTTCTTCTAACAATTATGATCCTGATTTTTTATCATATAAAATAAATAATGAAATAAATAATTTTGACATTTCAGATAATACTAACCCTATAAACTTGAACATTTTTATGCATGAACTGTTAACTGTATTGTCACAAATCGGTAACAGTAGTCCAGGCCCAGACAATATACCAAATATTATAATTAAAAATTTACCAGACTGCGGACTAAATTATTTGCTTGAAATATATAATTTTATATGGAGTAACCAAGTATTTCCGGTTAAGTGGAGAGAAGCCCTGGTTATACCAATATTGAAACCTGGTAAGTTACCCACTTCACCTTTTAGCTTCAGACCTATTTCCTTAACTTGTAATCTATGTAAAGTGTTAGAAAAAATTGTTAGCAGAAGAATTAGATGGTATTTAGAGTCAAATAATTTATTATCAAGATATCAATATGGCTTTAGACAGTCTAGATCAACAACAGACCATTTAATGAATCTGGAAGACGAAATTTTGACATCATTTGCTAATGAAAATCACGTTGTAGCAGTAGCCTTAGATATTGAAAAAGCCTATGAGATGGTTTGGAAGCACCGGATACTTCAAATTATGGAGCAAAATAATATTAAGGGAAACTGTTTGGCCTTTACACAAAATTTTCTATCCGATAGAACAATAAATGTAAGAATTAACAATGTACTTTCAAACTCCTTTAAAATGGAGAACGGTCTACCCCAAGGTTCCGTATTAAGTGTAATTTTGTTTCTTTTAGCGATTAATGATGTTTTTAAATCTATTCAAAAGCCAGTAAAAGGATTTTTATTCGCAGATGACTTGACAATAATTTGTAGCGGGAACTCGATAGACCCAACGATACAATTAATACAAAAAACATTAAATAATCTGCAAACATGGTCAAACAATACAGGATTTAAATTTTCCAACAGTAAAACAGAATTTATTATATTTACACGTAAACATATAAAAACAATAGACAATGTAACTTTATTTATAAATAGTCAGTTAATAAAACAGGTACAAAAATTAAAAATCTTAGGACTAACATTCGATAAAAAACTAAATTGGAAATATCATATTCAAAATTTAAAATCAGACTGCAATAAAAGATTGAACATAATTAAAACACTATCATCATCTACGTGGGTAGCTGACAGAATATGTTTACTCATGACTTATCGTGCGGTAATTAGAGCAAAAATCGACTACGCTTGTGTCATTTATGACTCAGCTAGCCAGCACACTCTTAAAACCTTAGAAAGTATTCAAAATACAGCATTAAGGCTTTCTATTGGGGCCTTTAAAACTAGCCCAATCGATAGTATTTTAGCTGAAGCGGAAGAATGCCCATTGCATATTAGAAGAAAACAATTATGTATGTATAACCTATGCAATAAAAATATTATCTCGACCAAATAACCCGACTTTTGAGTACTATAATAGAAAAAGATCATCAGACTCAGAATATGGACTTAAACCTAACTTCCCTCAACCATTTAGAATAAGAGTTCCCAAATATTTGAATGAAATTAATATTTCAATTCCTCCTATTAGACAAAATATATTGTTATCTTCTCCCCCATGGCAACCTTTAACCTTTCCGATAAACTTGGAACTATCGGATAATCTCCGAGACGACACACCTGCCTATGTTTATAAAATGTTATTTAATGAACTAATTAATAGCAAATACAGAGGCTTTAAATCATTTTACACAGATGGATCGTGTATGAATGGAAGATCGGGATGCGCCATCCTACATGAAAACCAGTTTTACCAATATAGACTTCCTAATCTAACATCCATTTTTGTATGCGAAGCTATTGCTATTTTAAAATCTTTACAATTAATAAGTACTAAACCTAATTTTAATAAATATGTTATATACACAGATTCCAAATCATGTCTAATGGCCTTAAATAATAAAATTAATACAAACACACTTATTCTAGAAATTCAGGAACTCATGATTAAACTTTTAAGAGATAACTACAAATTTGCATTACTATGGATCCCTAGCCATCAAGGTATCATTGGAAATGAAAAAGTTGATGAAGAAGCAAAAAAATCTACAAGTGATGAAAATATAATTGAAAAAGGCTTTAATTGGATGTATGATGATTTTAAGAATATTATTAAAATTGAAATTTTAAAATTTTGGGATAATTTATGGAAACTTAACCTTTCAAATCGTTTTATAAAAAATGTCCGGAACTCAGTATTAGATAAAACTCCGATTCCTTTTACAAACAGGAGAGGTCAATCTGTATTATCAAGGTTACGGATCGGTCACACTAATTTAACTCACATACATTTAATTACTAAGACACCGGAAAATAAATGTTGCAAATGTAATACAGATATGACAATATCCCATTTATTGGTAGAATGCACAGCATATGACAGCGAAAGAGAACAATACAAAATACCATCCAACATTATCGATTGTCTAAACTCAGATAACTGTAGTAATGTATTTAATTTCCTTAAGTTGATAGATATCTATAAAAGTATATAAATTATAGCTTACAAATAATCACTAAATTCCACTTTAAAAATCCATCAATTATTAATTTTATTATATATAACTTATAAGTTAAATTAATTATATTGTAGTCGCTAATGACCGTGTTGTTAGGGCGACTTTAAATAAATAATATAAAAAAAAAAAAAAAACTTTTTTTTTTCGTTCGTTTCAAGATTAATAAGAAAATTTAGTTAATAGGCTATTAGAAGTAGAAAGTCTGAGTTTGAGCAAAGTAATTGAAGCTGTTCAAAAAAGTAAAAAATCCATTTTTTTTTTGATGATTGAATGAAATGACAAATCAGTTGCTTTAAACTAACGGTTAAATTAATAAGGTCCAAGATGATTTTTATTTATTTGAAACATTCGAAATTTGACCTAAAATAAACTTGTTTAAAGAATATTATAAGATTTTCACACAGATAAAAAAAATACATAAACAATTATTTATTTAACTATTTTTCAATCATACCATTATTGGTTCAAGAGTAATTTCAGCAAAGTCTGCATCGTCTATTGAAGGATCTTAGCCTTCCAAGATCGGCTGTCGGAACTTTTATGGAACGTATTTCCAAGATGCTGTCGACAGGATTATATAGTATTTGGTTGGTTAAAGAGCGTAGTGAACACAGAGAAGGAAGGAGTTAAATTCAGAACCTAAATCTGCTTCGTAGTATCAAGTCTAGGAACACTGCAGTTTACTCATGCCTCCCATCTACGTGATGGACCCGAGCGGAAAATCCATGGAACATTCTCTTTCTCTCTTACTTGCGTCCCAAATAACGTTTTGAATCTCCAAGAAACTTTATAAACAAATAGTTTAATATACCTAGGTAATCCGTGTTTTTTACTAGCATTGCTTCTGCTAAAATCAATTGTATATCAACGACATATCAAAGTTAAAATTTGTCTTATTACCCATACGAAATATGCCATATTTTGTTTTTTATTTGCATAGTTTATTTAAATAAGAATAAGGCCTCTAAAATACAACCTTGAATGGTAGACAATCAAGCTAACTAACTCTTTAGTTAGTTGTAATAAAATGTTCTTTAAATATAATGTTATAAAGGAAATGTAGGACAAAGACTTTCTTTTTTGTTCTTCTGGGTAAAAACTATTGTAACACCTAAATTTTTTTTTGTAATTATGAACAAAAATAACACAACTATGCCGCACGGCACAATTCTAGATAATATTTTTAATTTATAGGTCATTTACATAGGTTTTTTAGGTAAGTATTTTAATTTAGTTGTTTTATTTTTAAGTAATATTATAATATAAATTGTTCACTAACTTGTTATTAAATAGTTTGTACACAACCTATAAAAGTTTAATGGTGATTATCTATAAATTGTGCGTGCCTCAAACCAAAGAATATTTTGCTAAGATGCACGAAAAATACGATATATATTTTTTTTATAACAGGCGCAACGATTTGTCTCTGTAATTGGTTGATATAGTACTTTTTACCAAAGTAAAAGGAAAGGCCTCAATTCTCCTAAATTAACTTAAGTTCAAGCATCGTAATAGAATTACAATCGCTTAATTTGTCACATAAAATATTCTGCTAACCAACCGTCCATAGAATGACGCAAGTTAATTTAAGAGGAGCGTCTGATGAGGCTCTTCGATGCTCATGCTAATTTAACTGCAAAGTATAATACATCTCCCCGCGCATGACTGTAAGTCGGTAACGCTACTATAAATATATATGTAAACTAGCGATGAGAAAATGTTGCAAAAAAAAAATCGATTGAATCGAAAATTGTGATTTTATTTTTCTAATAGAGCAGGACATGTGACCCTACATCTACCTGATGGTAAGTGACAATGTAACGTCCAAGAATATTCTTAACCAATAGTAGTAATGATATATATATATATATATCATTACTACTATTGGTTAAGAATAATGAATAATAATGGACGTTACATATATCGAGAATCGAAAATTGTGATTTTATTTTTCTAATAGAGCAGGACATGTGACCCTACATCTACCTGATGGTAAGTGACAATGTAATGTCCAAGAATATTCTTAACCAATAGTAGTAATGATATATATATATATATATATATCATTACTACTATTGGTTAAGAATAATGAATAATAATGGACATTACATATATATTCACGGGTGCTTTACGGCGCCCGAAACCGCCTAGACAGCCCCAGGGTACCCAGTATGAGTC
This sequence comes from Monopis laevigella, assembly GCA_947458855.1. Lineage (NCBI taxonomy): Eukaryota > Metazoa > Arthropoda > Insecta > Lepidoptera > Tineidae > Monopis > Monopis laevigella. The sequence continues at coordinate 14,864,673 of OX381583.1, read as the reverse complement.
TACACCGAACAAGTGGCTAGCTGGTCGCGATGTTTTGGATAGACTTAATGACCCATCTATAAACAGTTTCACAAGTTGGTATAGTGTAACCGGGACCGACAGCTTAAAGTGCTCTCCGAGGCACTATAGTGGTAATGATGCTTGCTTCAATTGGTTGATTCTACTATGTCTGCTTGAGAAACTTATTCACGCCTCGCTTAAACGACTCTGGATTAAAGGAAGAAGGGAATACGCACGCAGTCAAGGCATTCCACTTTTTTATTGTGCGACATATATTATAAGAGTCACCATACCTTTTTGTTCTGGTGGGCCTGTCATCCACTGTACGTGTATGCATTTTAATGCCAATGCGTGTAGTAGGGAAACGAAATGGGGAAGAAGGGATGAGTTCAAACAGTTCTTAGTGATATAGGCGCTAGAATACTCTCAACGATGAAACCTGTCTATGCAGGTGCAAAGGATTTAATTCTCGATTAAGTAGTTCCCTTCCATGATTATTCGAATAACAATTGACAAACTACTGACTGAACTACTAATTTACGTACCGCCACAGGCAAATATGCGTCCCCTTGTAAATTAATTATTATTAACTAATTAATTAAAATTATTATATATATATATATATATATATATATTAAAATATTGCCTCCCGCCGCATACCGCAGACAAGGGTACATATATATATATATGACGTAAGAAAATAATTGTTTTTTATTTCCTTGTACATAAGAATTATTTTTTGTTTTGTTTTCAAATCAACTAGCTAATAGTTGATTTGAAAATCATTTTATAATTTTGTTTCAATTAATATAAATACCTTTCTCGTTAAGTAAGAAGATAGAATAGAATTAGACACATTACCTATTTGATCTCTTTTAAACCTTATGACTAATTAAATCAACTTACAATACGAATGGACGTTCCCCTTTTTACTAGACAGACAATTTAATAATATACTATCGCAAAATAACTGCAGTCGTAAGTTGTAACTGTAAAACGCGGCGACCGAGCGCACGCAATCACTAGTCTTTTGTAATTACTGATTTAGTACTACGAGTAAGTAATACGAAGCGCACTAGCGTTATAACTAATAATTAATCGTGTCAGTCATTTGTCGCGCGGCCGGCCAGGGGCCTGAGAGAAAAAGTAGGCGAGTCGACATGTCGCTTCGCCTCAGTCAAAAACGTATGGATTTTGACAGTGACAGTAGGCGTGAGGTACGCTGTCACCTGCCAAAGTCTATACAATTTTTATTGAAGGCGACACGACACGTCGCCTCGCCCGATTTTTCTCTAAGGCCTCTGGCGACAAATGACTGACACGACGCGCGATTACTACTAATTTGTTATACTTATTTAAATCAGTAATTACAAAAGACTAGTGATTGCGTGCGCTCGCTCGCCGCGCGGATTTAGTTACAACTTACGACTGCAGTTATTATGCGATCGGCGCTGTGTATTATATACTATACTCGTAAAATTAAATCAGTAATTACAAAAGAAGATAAGTGCGTGCGCTCGTCCGCCGCGCGGTTTTTATTCGATAATAATCGACTAACTTTAATAATAATCGACTAACTTCGATAATAATCGACTTCGATTGTTATCGACTATATTGAACAATCGACTGATTCGATTAGTTTTAGTAATAATCGCCCATCGCTAATGTAAACCTTCCCCCTGACTCTCAATAAGAAGAAGAGCACATATGAGATTATAGCTACAATTTAGGCAGCAAAACAACAGCCAAAACTGTTCTCTACCCCTAAACTTTAATGGATTTGGAAAAATGAAAAAAATGGTCTCATTTTATTAAAAAGAAAATATACGATCTGTCTTGATATTTTATACTATACTCGTAAAACTAAATCAGTAATTACAAAAGAAGATAAGTGCGTGCGCTCGTCCTCCGCGCGGTTTTTATTCGATAATAATCGACTTCGATTGTTATCGACTATATTGAACAATCGACTGATTCGATTAGTTTTAGTAATAATCGCCCATCGCTAATGTAAACCTTCCCCCTGACTCTCAATAAGAAGAAGAGCACATATGAGATTATAGCTACAATTTAGGCAGCAAAACAACAGCCAAAACTGTTCTCTCCCCCTAAACTTTAATGGATTTGGAAAAATGAAAAAAATGGTCTCATTTTATTAAAAAGAAAATATACGATCTGTCTTGATATTTTATAGAAATTATGTTAATATGATGGATTTTTTTATTGTTTCGGATTTCAGGGGTTGATTTTTTTTTCCTATACCAAACTTAAAAAAAAGTAAAACGTACGAGCCTAGCTATCGATTTTATTTATAACGCCTCCAAAAATCCATGAATGTTTAAATTGGTAACAATTAAGACCAAAAAGTCGTTAATGCATGGAATGTTTGATCAGACGCCCCTCTTAAGAGAATTATGGCCAGAACCCTAAAAAGTTTGCAATAAGATTTACAAATCTACAATTGAATGGGATCTTCCAATCAAATCGTCCGTTCGAGCAGATGGCAACTACCTATTTATTTAGTCGTTAATCTCAAAAGCTAGATTTGAATAAAAAACTTTGAAATGTCTTCAGTAGTTTAGAATAAATGAATAAAATAGAAAGCGGAATGCTTTTCCGACCGCAAGAAAATACATAAGCTTTGTGCATAATTTACAATGCTAAGTAGTAATAGATTGAGGGGGCAGGAATTTATTCGCCGCTAATTATATTTTATTTATTCAAAGTTTCAGAAAAAAGTATTCTGTTGAATACATAGTATTAGTTTTGATGACATAGATCCCTAGTCACATTCCCTGTGTCGTGGTTACTAGTCCCTTTCTAATTTCAAGCACACAGTCTACAACTTAATAATTTAGTAATTAGGTATGTATTTCTATTATCGGCGCGGCGGCGTTTTGTAATATTTTTATATAGGTTTGTATGTTTGAATTTGTGAATCGCTGTTGATATTTCAACAAATAAATAAATAAATAATGAATTACAGTTTCGATAAATAACTAAGAAAAATAAGATAATAAATAAAATAATTCAACCGAAAATGAACACAAAATAAGCAAGCAATAACAAAAAGTAGGTATTTGTAAAATACCCACAACCTACAGAAAATACAAAGTAAAGTGTAAAAAGTTTAATCAAAAAGTGAACCAAACTAATTAATAAGGAAAACAACAAAATTGACATTAAACATTTTGATAAAAACTAAAACTTTGAAAAGAATATTAGCCGGGAATCGAACCGCTTGATTTTATATAAAAAAAACGAATCCTGTATTATTGAACCAGGTGATAGGGTCGCTTATAAAGATCGAATTCTGGTAAGTAATATCTAGCAAATTTTTTATAAAATAATAAATATAAAAAAAAACATACTTTAATTAAATAACGCTCTTCAAAACCCATCCACATAGAAAACATACTTACATATATGAAAAAACCTTCAAGTAACCTAGTCATGTTTCGGTTTTAGTCTATGGGTTTGCCGGTTTTCAGGAGACTATTACATCGATTTCTTATCGAGGTGGTAACTACCACCTCAATGCGAATTCGTCTTTATCACCGCCCGTTTCGTAGCTGCATCTTTTAGCCGGCATAGTAGAAGCGATCAATGCTGTTAATCTGTTGATGAATTGATAGACCCTACTCATGGATTTTGTAGGTCTGCTTACATAAGATAGTTTAAAAGTCTCATGCCGTACTCCAATAAAAAAAAATATTATACTTTTTTTAATAAAAGACAAAACGAATTCAGCTATGTATTGAAAATAATGACTATCATTTTAAACAATTTATTTTTAAGACAAATTGTCTTTAAAAAAGCAATTTAGTTCGCCGTTTGAAGTTACTAGCCACCATTTGATTCTTATAAGCGACACTATCAACTGGTGCAATAATACAGAATGAGTTTTTTTTTTCAAAATCAACCCGTTCGATTCATGGCTAGGAGATTTTTTTTCTAAAATATAATGACGCAGTTTTAGTTTTTATCTAAATTGGTTCTGAGACTCTTTTGAGCATTTTTCGCTATTCCTTGTAGTTTAGGATTTGGCCTTGAAAGAAAAAAACAACAACAAATCACTTGAAAAATTATCCCTGCATATAAAAAAAAAAAAAACTTTAAAGTGGAAGGTAGTATTACGATATAACTTTGCTAGACCCAATCGACCTGTTTCGTTAGCACCCTTACAGATGCAAAAACCGTCAAGTGACCCAGTAATTTTTCGATTTTAGCACGTGGGTTTTCAGGAGACAATTGCATCAATTTTTTGTAGAGAAGGTAGTATACTTTCAGAGTTAAGAAACTATTTCATTGGACAGGTATTTATTATGATTTTTTGTATATTATTTCATATTATTACAACACATTTTTTTTTTAATTACTATAATTATAAAACCGCTTTTAATTTCTTAAATAATTTATAAAATATAACAACAGTTGTTAAACCCTCAAAACACAAATAAATATAAAACCATATTTTACCTGCCATTGATTATACTAGAATAATTAGAGAAAAAAAAACTTACCAAAAAAACAACAGCAAAACACTAAAGTGTATAACGTAATAAATATAGCGCGAACATCAGTTCTATCAAAAATGTACTCGTCATCCTGTATCGAGTATTGAGAATGATTGTAATCGGAACTGTTTAAAATATTCACTTTTGCCACTTCACTATTTCCGCTGGTCCACGAACTGTTGTGGGTATCTTCTCCCTTGGTGTATTTGAGGCTCGAAGTGATTGAAAACCCTGATATGATCATATTTACAGTTTTGGCACTTCGTTCTGTAAAAGTTTGTGCCTCATTTTATCTTGTCAATTGTTGACATTGGTATGTGTCTGAAACAAAAAAGAAAGAAAAAAAATAGACAACGTAATAATTCTAGCGTATATTGCCTACTCTACCAAGAGGCAAATTAAAGACATAAAATCCCTGAGGGGGGATTTTATGTCTTTAATTTAATGTATAGTTCTCAAATTTGTTTTTTATTTTTAAAATTATAAAAATACATACAATTGATAAATACAAATAAATCGATAAGTACATTTTTTTATAGGAGCACGGCATGTGACTTTGTATCTACCTTGTGGTGAGCAGACCTACAAAGTCCATGAATGGGGTCAATCAATAATTGTTGTTAAACAGCATTGATTGCTTCCACTATGCCGGCTAAATGATGCGATTACGAAATGGGCGGCGACAAAGACGAATTGCATTACGAGTACTTATATTTTAATATACTCGCTGCTTTATCGTCAATTAAACCATCCATTTCGTAACCGCACCATTAAAGGAGACTACCACACGATAAGAAATCGATTCAGCCGGTGAATCCGGGTAATCTCCTGAAAGCCGGTGAACCCAAAGACTAAAAACGAAACATGACTAAGTCACAGTTTTTGCATCTGTATGAGCGGTGGTAACGTAAAATAAAAATGTATAGAGTTTGATAAAAGTAATTTAGGTTTTTTAATGCATTCAGACAGATATTAGAAAACCATTTCAGATTTTAATTAATGTAACAAAATTCTATATTTTTTAAATGTGTTACAACTTGTGCCTTGTGACCCGGCAACTAAAGTGTGGACTGATGGGGATAACAGCACAATAAATTGAGTTAAATAATATGTAACCCACCCAGGGGCGTAGCTAGTGCCGTATCTGCGGTATCAGTTATACGGGGCCACCGGGCCACAGAGGCCCCCAACGTGCGTAAGCACAAATTAATAAAAACTTCCCAAATATTGTTTTAATTCAAAAATGACAAAAGTCCTCATGGCCCGCCAAGGCACGCTACGCCACTGAACCCACCCATGTGCTGCTTCATTGCACCGGGGTGGCTTTACAACGGGCGAAAATCCTCGGAACACCGAGGTCGCTCCTTGATGCCTGTGGAAGACCTAGACTTCTTGCCGCCTTCTGGAAGGAGCTGGGCTGCCTAGAATAGTCAGCTTACTTACGCAAAAAGGCCTAATCTCTTGGCTAATTGCGGAAAACGAGCCTGCCATGAACATGAACCTCTATAACCACAGACCTCTCCTTCATCTACAATTTCAGCCGTCTTCATTGATTTCTTGCCAACCCATTAGTGTGCGGTTACGAAACGGGCAGTTGTTTTAATAATAAAGCGGAGTATTAAAAATTCGTCATTATCGCCGCACAATTTAGTCGACATACTTATTTAGTATGATCGATTAATGCTGTTAAATAATGTACCTATTAATCGACCCGATTCATGGACTTTGTATGTCAGCTTAACATTAGTAAGATAGAAAGTCCTCATGCTCGAATAACAAAAATATGAAAACCTTAGTTTATAGGTATTTTTATAGGTATAAATCATTAAATATGATAGTTTTATTCACGTAATAAAAATGTCTGAAGTCCGATTTATATGTTCATCACGTATAAAATATAGAGTAGCAAATAGTAAAAGAAATTTCTTTTACTATTATACCTACGTAGGTATAAAGATACACAGTGAATTTTTAAAGTACCTCAGTTTGCATATACGTAGTCGGCACTAAAAATATCGGGAATGGAATATTTCCACTGTTCCTGTCATATTAAAATCTTTTTAATTGAAAACTCCTTGGTTTTAAAAATCGAATACCATTTATTTATTTAAAAAAGGATTCTTGGTCTTGTCACAAGGACTTGTCAAACTTGTTTAGTCGTTGAGAAAATGGAATTGACTCGAGAAAATTCAAGAGCGATGATTTATTATGACTTTCGAAGTGGTTTAACACAAAAACAGTGTGTTGATCGGATGCTTTCTGCATTTGGTGATGAAGCCCCATCTAAAACCACAATTTATCGCTCAGTGATGATCCCCGTCAAGGTCGTCCAAAAACTGCAGTCACCCAAGAAAACGTTGATGCTGTGCGTAAGCTGATTGTGGAAGTTCGACATGTGACATACCGCGAAATTCAGGCAACTTTAGACATTGGCATGAGTCAAATACAAATAATCTTGCATGAACAATTAGGTGTAAAAAAGTTGTTTTCCCGATGGATACCGCATTCGCTCTGTGAAGAGCAAAAAGCGGCTCGCGTTACTTGGTGCGTCAGAACTCTCGAAAGATTCCACGCAGGATCCTCAAATGCTGTATACAACATCGTATCAGATGACGAATCCTGGATATATGCGTACGAACCCGAAGCAAAAAATCAGTCACGAGTTTGGGTGTAGGCTGTATTCTGAACATCTAGAACTACAAAACTAAAAATGTTTGTTAAAGAAATTTACTCGATACTCACAGACAACTATTATTATGCAAATAGTAACTCTTTAACTTGAAATGTATGAAGAGATTAATATAGTCTCCCATATATTATGTCAATAAAAAATGTATTTATATTTTCCAAAACATGAAAATTTTGTACTTTTTAACATCTCTGCAAGCGACAAAATTACAACAATTTATAGTGGTAAAAAAATAGATATCAATAGTTTATTATGTATTCTAAAAAAGTATAGAGAGATTTTTGCAAGTTTAATAGAAAATTATTAATTAAATAATTACAAAAACTTGCCAGACAGAAATCTTCATACACAATCCATGACAGGCCGTCATTGTGCGGGCGATCCCGCCTGTGAAAGGTGGCTCCGCGTCGCTTTTTTCTATTTTACTATCGGAACACTAAATATTCACTGTTGGGAATTTTATAAGACAAGTACATATTTATTTTGATTATATTCTATGTTTTTACACCTTTTAACACGATTAACTACAGATTCAGCTAAAATAAATATGCAATTTTCACCACCTGTCACTGTCAGTATAACCTTACAAAAAAAAAAGACAGACTGTCCGATGTAACTAAAACTACGCAACAGCTATTTATTTTGGTCGCTTTTATATTTTTAATAAAATGTATCGTCGGGCGCACATTATTTTACAATTTTTAAACATATTTTACCTATTTGTTTTAATTGTTATTTTTAATAAAGTTTTTTTTTTATATATATCCAAAGCAAAGCTCAATAGGGTTCCATCCATTATCCAAAACTTTATTTTTATAAATGGCAGAGTAGTTCAACAATTTTATTATCTATCTAACATTTAAATACTAACATAATAATGTATTGTCTTATTTTATAATCATTAATATTATTACAAAATCAAAGTTTTTATTTTAGCATGTGTGACTGTTTGTATCTAACTCATGACAAACATACAATATTTATAAATAGGGACCAATACGATGTAATTTCTATAGAATTAGACCGATTTACTATGGCCGGCCAAATGATGTTGTTACCAAATAGGCGGGGATAAAAAAGAACAATACAAAATAATAATAAATAATTTCTAGTATAGAATAATTCAAACTATGTTTTAGAAACTGGCAGTGGGCAATTTCTAGAACATTGTTTGAATTATTTTACGCTAAATATAAAACTAAAATACATATTGAAAATATTACGCTAAAAAATAATTATTATCATTCCACATGATTGGTGGAATGCCAGGTCTCTGAGTTTTCAACAAATTAACTGTTACTGCGTTTTATAACTACCTACACCATGAAAGGAGACTACCGCCTCGATAATCGAAAAAATCAACGGCTAATCCAAATCATAACTTCTCTATAATCAATCTATATTTTTTTGACGGATAATAAACCATGGTAACTACTAAAGTACGGATAGTTTATATGATATTTGTCGGTAAATGATTTTTCAGGTATTTATTGGTGAGACCACCTACTAAGTATGACAATACTTCTGTTAGACCGAGAGCTCGTGTCCAATACAACTATAATAGTAACCAATATTAATTTTTTAAATAGTGATAGCTGCTTTTATAAGATAATATTGCGTTTTTACAATATTTAAATAAAAAGGTTAGGTTTTAAAAATAAATAATTAATGAAATACTTAAACTACTAGCCCTATTTATTACAGTGTATTTATTTAATTTACTATATTCTTTTATACAATATGTATATGATAGGTATGGATATATGTATATATATGTATATATATTATTTTTACTTGATACAGGAAAATGTGACTTTGCATAATGTGTCTGATTACCAGCGGGCATTAGCTATATGTGGCAAATAAATATTTTTTCTTTCTTTCTTTCTTTCAAAAAACATTTTCCAACGCTGAAAATATTTTATTATTTATTTTTTACAATTTTATACCAGCGGCCACATTCTGTTTCTTATAACACGAACGTCAGATTGTCAAAATAACAAATTCCGCTATTAGCGCGTTCTCCTCCAATCAGAGTAGTTGTTAACCTTTTCTGATTGGAGGAGAGCGCGCTAATAACATAAATCGTTATTTTGACAATCTAACGCTCACGTTACAAGAAACAGAATAAGTAACTAAAGTTTATAAGAATTATTGATAAAAATGAATGTGTATGGGTGTAATATGTGTAGTGCACGTCTGTGTGTGTTGTGTGTATGATGCATGTGTGTAATGTATGAAGAGTATATTTTTGTAGGCTATGGTGTACGAGTAAGGTCAATTTTATGATAATATATTATGTTATGTCAAAAAAACGATAGACTAATTATTGAGAATAGACATAGGTATAATATCTAGGTGATCAAAACCGGTAAACCGAAGATATTTTGTAAAATGAAAGAACGTGATACTTAACGTGTATGTGTGTGTATGTATGTATATATGTATTTAATATTTAAGGATGGATTCCCAAATGAAAAACAATATATTTATTGAATTGCTTGTAATTAGTACTACCTGAATTGTTGTGTTTATTTATTTTATTTTATGTGCTTAAAATTCTGTGTTATTGTTACTATTGTTCGTCTTTCCGTGTTTTATGCTAATCTAATAATAAAATTTTAACTTGTAATATTTGCAATTTGTAGTGTTAAGTAATTATTTTTAAAACTTTTGTCTTATGTTGTGTAATTAATTTTAAAACTTTTGTCTTATGTTGTGTAATAATTTATTATGATATATCCTTAAATGTTTTATACCTTTCAATAATTTTCGTGTATCCAAATATAATATCTTTTGTTAACAAGGTTTAGGTAGCCTTTGTGAATGTACATTAGGTTAATTGAATTGGGGCCCGCGATACAGGATTTTTTTTCCTAGTTCGGGCCCTGCTGCATAATATTGTAAACTGTGTAAAAATAATATCTGAATAAACGAATTGAATGAGGAGTTTTCCAGTAGTTATTATTTAACGCAACAGATGGCGTTTAGTCGCTATCTACAAAAACTGTCAAAATAGATAGCGGTAATATATAAAATACACCCTTAATTTAGGGTAAATAGGAAAACAAATGCCTTTATACGAATAATTTATAAAATTTACCTAACTTTGTTTAACATATACACTAATATCCTGAGCACTTTGGCTTACGGCACCAACTTAAGCAAATTTTTTTCTTTTAAATATCATCATATAAGTAATTAAATTTGAATTTCTAAGGTATCATAGTCTTTTTTAGGAAGTTTTTCTTGACAGGGTATCTACTAAAGATTATAGAGAGCAAGAATAACGAGTAAGTAGATACATATAAATGTGACAAAATTTGGTAAAAATATAACACGTCTTGCAATACTAAAATTTAGTTTTAATTCATAGAGAATTTAGAATCTATATTTGAGTAGTATGTAGTCTATGTAAAAATATAGACTACTCAAGTATAGAAACCTCAGCCTTTTTTGACAGTTTTTGTGGATATCTCTCCTGCTGCCATCTAGTGGAATATTTTGGAACCGGCAAAAAGAAAACTCCTCATTGAATTGAACTTGCATAATTTAGTACGTGCAGATTTTAAATGTCAATTTTTGTTTCATATTTCCCTACGTATCTTTTGATATTTAAGACTTGTTAATTAGAGACAAGTTCAAACAAACGGACAGATAATTGATATATATAATGTAGAGATTATGATTGCTTTGAATACCCTGAGTCTGGGTACCCTGAGGCCCTGTAGAAGTTATGTATATATATTTAAATGTATGTGTTTCTAAGTTATTTTACTATAAAAAACTAATTTATTTAATATAAAATATTTACCAATTAGGTAACTCCGGAATATTTTTAATGTAGATAGATGGGTAAGTAGATTAAAGTGACGCAGACCCCAATCCTTAGTAATGTCAATTGATATGACAGCATTTTTTTAAACAGATACTTAGACTGGCTGAATTAGTCCAAAATAAAAAAAAAGTTTTGTTTAATATAAATTCTTAGTTTATTACAAAACGGAGTCTAGTAATAGCATGAAGCTAAAAAAACGCGCCCCGCGCCAATGGAGTAAGCATGATACATAAATTGTTTCATAATAGTGCGATACCGGTGTCACCAATTTCTGTGGCGAACAAATGAAGATCGGGGAAAATGGTGTGGCTTCAAATGGCAGCTTAACACGTCTGACACTTAAAAAACTGCTTGAGAAAAAAAGAGATACAAGTTAGCTATTGTCAAACATGAATGTGTGCGCGTGTCTATGAAGTGTATTGTTTTTTTTATTATAAAAAGCTAAATATTAAATTGCATACTTAATAGTTTCGATAGTGTTGCCACCGACAACAAATTATATAACTTATCGATATAAACCAAATATTTTGGGATTTATAGAGATCATCAAAGATATTAAGATTAATATTCATTTATCGATATACAATTGTAATACACACACATATCATCACGGGCCCCAAGGTAACCAGCGGGTAAGAGGGGTTTTAATCCCACCTCGTCGTAGCCGATGGTATGAGTCTACACCGAACAAGTGGCTAGCTCGTCGCGATGTGTTGACTCAATAACTTTGAAAGGATATACTTTGAGCAAATATGATCAAATCAAACAACTTTCCCATGGAACCATGTATCGCAAAAGAAAAAAAAAGGCCTTCTCCATACAAACTAGTAACGTTAAAATGACCAATTTGTATGGGGAAGTCAATTTTTTTTTTCATTTGCGACATGGTTCCATAGAAAAAGTTGTTAGATTTTATCAGCAGAACCTCATATTAGCCCAAAGTACATCCTTTCAAATTCACCCTGATAGACACTTTCGCATTTATAATACTAGTGGATATAAGATATGTAGGTATATATAACAATAAATTAAAATACCTACTTTATTAAATTAAAAGACATGCACAACTACATGTTACCTACTAAACGCAATCTCAACATTTTTGACCGACCTCCAAGAGGAAGTTATAAAAGTCGATGCAAACTACAAAAGGCGAAAAACAATTAAATCGTAGCTTGATTCCTCAAAATGTACTGAACATACACGAGTATGATTGTTGGTAACCAATTTTCTTCTCTTTTAATTGCCTCTACCCATTTACATTTTTATGCCGGATCTTTTGGGAAACTGTATGTATAGAAAATATTATTAGTATTATATAAAATAAAAAAACAATAATTGTATAATATCTCATAACCATGAAAGTATTTACAAAAATCAACTATAAAATCACATCACTAAGTTGTAACTGACAATCCTCGTTGGACGGTTCTGTTGTCGCCATACCTTTTGATTAAATTAAATTTAAATTATTATAAATTATTTTAGAGTATCGAAATTCTCATTAAAAATAAAAACACATCACTAGTTCTTCAACTTCTAACTGATGCACATAGTTTGACAGTTACCGTCAGATTTTGATATTTTAATTATGGGTTTTATTATTATCTTTTATTAAGGTTTAATATAAGAAAAACATGTTAAATACATACTTGAAAAACGTGACACTATGTACTTTTTTTAAGAGTAGTTTATACACAGCTTTAATGCACAATTAACCATTTTTCCGACAATAAAAGCGGAGCCCTTTTCCACTTTTTCCGCCGAACTCACAAATCAGACTGAGGATATAAAAAATGTGAAAGTGTGTGTGAGTGACAAATTTGTCACTCGCGCGGCACCCTGCAATTTGAATAATGCTTACTCCAGTAGCGGCGGGCGGACGGACACGGGTTTTTACCTTCATGAGTAACAGTCACTCTTACCAATGCCTTATAATAAATTTAAACTGTTAAAATTTATATATATTAATAAAATGTACCGGTAATATCACACTTTGTATGCATGTCTGGAAATTATAGTAATACATCAATTTTATTGAAACATTAAATCCCGGCATATAAAATTACATTTCTTGACTATTTCGACAATACATTACTTAAAATAAAATAGTAAGATTTCTAAAAATAGATATCTAAAATAATAAACTGTCACACTCCATACAATGAAATTTTAACAGAGTGACTTTTGGGCTCAACTGTCCACAGTTAGAATAAATTGAAGAAATAATCTCTAACATTTTTGAGTGAAATCTGACAGAAGGTGATGACGTCACATATACGAATTCCCCCTTAAAGCCAACAAAAATTATGCGTTCACGGAGTGTTGCAAAAAAAATGGTGGCCACGTTTGTCTCCAAAACCGGCCATGTTGCGACTATTCCTCTTGAGGGACAAAGAACGGTTAATGCAGAATGGTATGCTAGCATTTGTTTGCCACAGGACGTTTCTGAACTCCGTAAAGAGAACTGCAATCGCCGCATCATCCTCCATTACGACAATGCGAGTTCTCACACCGCGCACAGAACAAAAGAGTTTTTGGAGCAAGAAAACATAGAATTATTAGACCATCCGTAGTACAGCCCCGACCTAAGCCCTAATGATTTCTATACTTTCCCTAAAATAAAGAATAAATTGCGTGGTCAGAGATTTTCATCACCTGAAGAAGCTGTGGACGCCTACAAAACGGCGATTTTGGAGACCCCAACTTCCGAATGGAATGGTTGCTTCAATGATTGGTTCCATCGTATGGAAAAATGTGTCAAATTTTGCGGAGAATACTTCGAAAAGCAATAAATACATTTTTAAATAGTAATGTTGTGTCACTTCCTTGATTCCCGAAATTTTCAGTGCCGTGAGGTGACGTGAATTTAGAAGTGGATTAAAATTTTATTCAAACCTAAGTTACTGAAATCTTTTTTAGTTTATACATATATTTATCGTCACAATTTCTTCGTTTATCGTAATTATGTAATTATTATATTAATACACAAAAATAAAACACGATTTTATTTATAGACTTCGTATCACCGAATGAAATGAGAATGGGTTAAATACTAAATAAAGTGTAAGATGACAGATATTCAAAGATCACTAAAATTATGTTTGTATGGTCGAAAGAATCACAAAGGGTATACCGTCATTATACATACAAAATAATTTAATTTTAATTTATAGCTTTTATTTAGAATGTTTCCTATTATTTTCCTTTCCAACCACCCCTGTATTAAAGCAAAAAAATAATTTAAAGTCTAAGGAATGGGGCGTTTCAATAACATTAAAATCCGTAGCTTGATCTGTTGTAATAACCAACTACGGACGGAAAGGCGCGAACGAATCATTACCGTAAGTAGATTATTAAAGTAAACCACCTTTAATAATTTAATTTAATATTAAATTATAAATTAAATTGTAAACCACATTATTTTGCAAGCCTAGTAAGCTAATTCTGTAGACACAACTTATATTCTACCATCTTGTAAACTCGAAATTACTGCAAATAAATAATTTCATTTCATTTCATTTAGAGATTAGTGGCCATATTCATAAAAACTTATTGAAGCCTTGAAGATCACTTTAGTTATGGAATGTTTTGTCACTTTCACACATCTTCATTTTTGTTGCTAAATACCTAAAAGAGACAAAACCTTCTATAAGTAAAGTGCTCTTGAAGGACTCAATAAGATTTTATGAATAAGTCTCAACGCTCCCAACCAAAAAATATAATTATAGTTGTAAAGGCATTTACGAGTATAAAAGCTTACTATTTGTGTGCCTGTTACGTATCGCCGTAAACGTGAGCAACAACCAATAGGATTGCGTTATTCAATCCAAGCGGCCCTATTGGTTGTTGCTTACGTATACGTATACATAAACGTATACGCAAACCTATGGTAGAGCCTCTGGGTACACCTACATTCTAAAATAAGTAGACGATTTTTATTTATTATCTAGTTTTACTGAGATATTTCCTGACATGTTATAAAAAAAACAGCAGTCAAGCCATTTCAAGGTTAACCTCACAAACCCATGTGAATAAATATAATTTAAAAATAAATAAAGTTTACCCTGTACCTACAACCTTTAACGTAACGTTCCTTGAGAGATTTCCAACGTTTTCATGTACAAAATATCGTTTGAGAGGATTTAATCTCAGTGAAACGAACTGTAATATTTTAAGCCTACAATATTATTTTTGTAAATAATTTCGCTTTCGTGGTTATTAGAAGGTTAAAAATAGGTATGTAGGGCAATTTTAGGTTAAGTATTTTTGGCATTAAGTAGATATTGGATTTTTAAAATATTTACTAGAAACTAATTTCCTTTTTATATATTTAAAAAGCTTAAAAGATGTTTGAAAATTTTAATCTATTAATTTTATGATACGTTATTATGACGGTGGCAAAAAAAACAAGCTGCTTTTAAATATATATATAGGTATAATGCGAAGTTGACATGTCCCAAGCAATGTGACAAGCAAGCGTTTCTATTGGTTACCTATACCTACCGCGGGTTAACGCAAAGCTAAGTGACAATTTGGGTCCGATAATACTATACAGTTTATAAGTGGCATACGTGTTTCTTGAAACTATATAGGTAGGTATATTCTCTACAATAAATCTCTTAAAGCATTATTTTTGATTTTAAATATTACTATCTAAGGAACCAGTTTTTATTAAAAACATAAACGACGATATATAAATACAATAAATCTGAAGATTTTTGTTTGTTTGACGCAAATCTCTTTCGCACATTAAATGTATTTCGGGGAGGCAACCGGATGGCGAGTGGTACAGAGCCCCCACGCATTGAATTGACCCCAAGTGGACTGGGGGCGGTGATGTAAGTGGTGGGTATTTTTTTTTAACGAAGCAACCGGATTAAAACCGTTGCTTAAAAGGTACCTAATACCTTAAATATATAATATATATTTTTTACCATCCGAAACACACGGGTAGTTTTCACACTAGCGATTAAAAAAAAAAGTTGTGAAGCGACCGCTTCAAAATTGGTGAGCATACTTATTGACACCATCAAACGTTGGAAAAAAAATCCATCCGACCCAGATGGGCAGTTACGATTTCTTTCAATTAAAATTAAAAAACACGGTAATTTTTTTTTAAATCGGATGGATTTCGAAATTGAAACTGTTATAAGTACAAATAATAGTGTGTACCTACTACTGGACCGATATATAATAGGTTTTTTGTTGCCAAAACATACCTAAATATCGACAAATAATAAATCTAGAAATACGAAGAAGCTAAGACAGATAGTATAACAATATTTATTACATAAACAACCTCGATGTTTTATTTCATAATAATAATAAATAAACATATCTAATTTATAGTTTAAATATTTGAATTAATTATTGATGCTATGCCAAACTAATAAAAAAAAGAGCTAGATTTTTCAGTTCGCATTCAATTTCTATATTAAAAAAGGAAAACAATTAAAGTATACTCCTCGCTGTTTGCACGATTATTTAATTAAAAAGTGCAAAGCAAATGGCTTCCGACGATAATAAAAAAATCTTAATTTGATTTATTATTGCAAATATACATGGTAACTTTGAAAGGATGTATGGACTAATTGGAGGTTCTGCTGACCAAATGAAACAACTTTTTCCATGGAAACATGTGTCGCAAATGAAAAAAAAAGTTGCCTCCTCCATACAAACTAGTAAAGTTAAAACGTCTAATTTGTATGGGGAAACCAACATTTTTTTTCATTTGCGACACATGGTTCCATGGAAAAAATTGTTTGATTTGATCAGCAGAACCTCATATTAGCCCAAAGTATATCCTTTCAAATTCACCCTGTATAGTCTAAAATAAGAAATTAATTTCGTTTATTTTTTAAATACAAAACTGGTTTTTGAGATATTAATATATGAAATCTGAAATATTAAAAAATCTGTTTGACTTAACAAGCACCCTATAATAAATAGACTAATGCCCGATTTCACCAACGATCACAACTAAATAAGAATTTTGACATATTTGCTATGAAACTGTCATTAATTGTCCCTTAACTTAATTAGGGGCTCCCTTAGAGTTGGTGAAATCGGACATAAGAGACATTGAAATATACTATTGGATAAAAGTGGTGCGATATGCACTTTTATAAAATAAATGACTAATAAAAAATCTATCTAAGAAAAAATGAGTGACGTCACAAGCATCCTATAACTAATAGACGTTGAAAACAGTACTATTGGATTAAAGTGGTGCGATATGCAGTTTTACAAAATAAATGACTAATAAAAAATCTATCTAATAAAAAATGTGTGACGTCACAAGCATCCTATAATAGACTAATAGACGTTGAAAACAGTACTATTGGATTAAAGTGGTGCGATATGCAGTTTTACAAAATATATGACTAATAAAAAATCTATCTAATAAAAAATGTGTGACGTCACAAGCATCCTATAATAGACTAATAGACGTTGAAAACAGTACTATTGGATAAAGATGGTGCTAAATGAAATAAAATAAATGACTAATATTATTATAATGTAATCTTTTTTTATGTAAGTACCTATCTAGCCGCACGGTAATTGCTATTCCTATAGGAAATAATAAAAATTAAAGATTCACAAGATTTGTTGTAGAAAAAATGAGATTCAAGAAACACGTATACCACTCATAAACTGTAGAGTATTACGGGCCCAAATGTTCACTTCGCTTTCCGGTAACCAATAAAAACGCTTGCTTGTGACATTGACATGTCAACTTCTATTTTTTTTTTAAAGCCTGTTTTCTTTGCCAACGTGATAATGACGTATCACAAAAATAATAGATAAAAATCTTTAAACATGAAAATCATAAAAACCTGTTTTTAAAAATTGATAAAAACTTATTTTGTGAAAGTCCCACTGACAGAACCAAAGCATTCAAAGCCTAAAATGATGTATTTCACATTATGTAGTCTTAAGCCCAGAAAATAATATTTATCTACCAAGTTTAAAGTGGTGCGATATGCAGTTTTACAAAATAAATGACTAATAAAAAATCTATACATAAAAAAAGATTACATTATAATAATATTAGTCATTTATTTTATTTCATTTAGCACCATCTTTATCCAATAGTACTGTTTTCAACGTCTATTAGTCTATTATAGGATTCTTGTGACGTCACAGTGCCTGTAATGACCTTATCCGTAGGACGCTTGCCATGGTCTCGATTCCGTCTATTTTGGAACCCAACGGCTTAAGTCGAGACGATGGCAGGCGACCAGACGGGATGACTTTGGTACCTTGGAGTTTGGGACAGTCTCTTGTATGGGATTTTACTTGTTGTGATACATTGGCGCCCTCCCATCTCCAAGGTACCTCAGTGAAAGCAGGGGTGCGGCGGAACAGGCGCAACTAAGCAAGCGTCGAAAATATCAATCAATTATTAAAGATTATTTATTTTCGGCGTTTGCTGTAGAGACGATGGGTCCGTGGGGGTCTGAGGCAAAAGCCTTTTATAAGGAAATTGCCCCTAGGCTCGTCGATGTTTCGGGAAACAATAAAGCTGGCAGCTATTTCATACAAAAATTGAGTATAATAATTCAAAGAGGAAATGCTGCCAGCGTATTGGGTACCATGCCACTAACAGACAGTGATTTGGAAGAATATTTTAATTTATAGGTAAGTATTTTTAATTTTAATTTTGTTTTTAATTATTTTATAGTTATTATATATTTGTTCATAAAGATTTAAATAAACAAATTTCCTATTTGGTGATTTTGAATAAGTTTAAAATACCTTAAAATATTGACATTAAGTTTAAGAATATTTATTAACTCAAAAAAGAACATACCTACATATCATTCACTTACATTCGGAGGTCGTGGGTTAGATTCCCACCGAAGACAAAAAAAATATTAGTACGTTTTTCTGTACAGTTTGTCATGGTCTGGGTGTTTATAAAATATAATACATATGTATTATATCATTGTTTCTGGTACACATGGTTTGTGTTGAGCAGTATGTGTCAATTGTCCTACATTTATTATTATTACTATTGAGTAAACACAAAATAATATTACAAAAAGTAAAAACTATCATAGTCGTCATTTCATTACATATTAACATACATACGTAAGTAATTAAAATTATTATTTATAATGTACATATAATTATATTATTTTTATTAATTATTAGATATTTATAAAATAATTTTGTACATTGTATACTGTTATGCAAATTCTTCTTTGTCGCCGCTTATTTCGTAACCACATAATTTAGCCGACATAGTGAGAACATTGGCTCAACCACTACGGAGGCAGTCATATAACGTAGTAGTAGTAGTAGTAGTAGTAATATGTAGACTAGCGGTTACACCTTTGGCGTTGTATCCGGAGGTCGTGGGTTTGATTCCTACCCATTACATAAAATATTAATAAGATTTTTGTCATGGTTTGGGTGTTTATAAAATATAATATGTATTAATTATATCATTGTTTCTGGTACACATAGTACAAGCCTAGAGCTTAGTTTGTGACGAGAGCAATATGTGCAAAGTGTTCTTTTACTTATTGTAAAAAAAGGATTATGGAACCATATTATATGTGTGCATTTAACATGTGATAATATGCCATCGTAAATATTAGATAAGGACCCAGACATATGATACATAATTATCTTCCATATCACGAACGAATAAGCTACTAAAAGCTTTCCATAAGCTACTTGCATTTATAAAATAACTAATCCATAGATTACTTATTAACAAACGATACATTATTTTACCTAGAAATACTATAATGCGGAAAAAGCGATGACGAAACATGTCGAATACTGATAATATGGCAAGTAGTCTCCTTTTAAGGTGCGGGTTGATCGATCCCATTCATGGACTTTGTAGCTCTGCTCACCACCTGGTATCTACCAGGTGGTGAGCTGCAATAAAAATAAAAAAAGTGATGAAGAAATGGCACCGCTTAGTCTCTCTTTGCCAATTCCTGAAAAGCAGCGAGACTATAAACAAACAATAGTTATTATTTTACAAAAATAAATCATTGAAACGCTTGCTTTCAAGGTAGAAAAAACATACAAGCTTTAGTTTCAGTAGGAACGCCTGTAGTACTCAATAAATAGACGAGGTCATCCGTCTATGTCAAGAAATAGTCATGTGTGAAATTTCATAACACATATCTGGTGACGTGACGCAATACACATGATGGTATTGCTAGGTTTCAGTTATCCAATAGGCTAATTGACTACATTAAAAAGATACTATAAATTGTGGTCATCCTTACAGACAATGGCGTAAAAAAACATATTTCACTTTATTTTAAACTAAATTATGTATATCTTTTGTAGATTAAACGAAATAAAATTGAATACTTTTTAAAATTTTATTTATAACAAAAACTTCTTTGATTGGGTAATGACTGATGACGTCACACGCAAGTAAACAAAACAATATACAAATTATAAATCATGTGGATAAAATAGAATAGAGTATAATATATAGGAGATTATTTAATCTGTGCTTGTTTGTTTACTTGCGTGTGACGTCACACTTGACATAGACTGCGAAACAGCGTTTTTAGCGCCATTGTGGAAATTCAAACTTTAACATAGATTTTTATTAATAATAGAGTAGACATCCCGGAAATATCAATGTAGTGTGCTTATTATATAAGTAATGAAGAATCATATAAAACGAGTTTCAAAAAGGAGCCCTATTGCTTTTATTAAAGATTAAAAGCTTATAACACCTATACTAAAGCTGTGAGCACCAAAGTGTCCGTTAAAGTCGGCGTCGAATGTAGGTATTTTAAAGTTTAGTCGTTACATTTACAGAGAGTTTATTTTTGTGCAACTCGCACTAAGTATATACTAGAGATGCGCCGATTATGCGCCCATTATGTAACCACATCTTTTAGTCGGCATAGTGAGAATGATCAATGCTGTTAAACAACAATATATTGATCGACCCTATTTATGTATTTTGTAGGTCTGCTTTCCATTAGGTAGATACAAAGTCAGACAAAGAATGGTAAACATTTAAAAAAAAACTGTCGTTTGTTATAGAAAAAAAAAACGTTGGTTTTAAAACTTTAATGTTCGTTTTTAATTTTATGTACCTGTTTCATTTACAAATGAAATAAATTTTAAAATAATACTAATTAAATATTTGGTAATTATTCGGCAATCTAACCGAATATTCGGTCGAATACGAACATTCGGCGCATCTCTACCACAGGTGTAGCCAGTTCGAGGAGAATTAATATTTTGAATTTTCCGTGCTGCCACCTCTCGATTATACGACGACACCTCATGGCATTCGCTAACCTATGTATATTTTCATGCTGATTTTATGTAACAACCAGCAACGCTCCCGGCTACAGTCGCAACCCATTACCGATTTAAAAATCGAATGCATACCTGCTGCGCAACGTATATTTTTATATTCTTAATAAATTTTCGCTGATATATGCAAGTGCCAAACAGTGTAAAAGCCTTCTTTAAGACGAGTCCAACAAATTTGCCGTAGGAAAGTTTTAGTCGCTGAGGTATTTTCAAGTGAGCGGTTCTTGAAATTATCGGTGCTGTGTTGCCAGTCGATACATTCAGTTTCCTTTGCACTTTAATTAAAATAATTTTCGACAAAAATCGTGCAGTGTACATTGGGTCCGACACTTCACGTTTACATGCAAGTCAAATTAGGTCCTCTAGTATATACCTATATATGTTTGCCACCTATATATTATCAATTGGTTTTATATAACCTGACGTCGATCATGGGTATCCAACCCATGATCGACGTCAGGTTATTTAGGTACTACTTTTTAAGGCAAAATAAAATTATAAGGATTAATACCAAGGTCCTATAATAACGTGTTTTTTTTTAATAGAGCAGGACATGTGACTCTACATCCACCTGATGGTAAGTGGCAATGTAACGTCCAAGAATGTTCTCAACCAATAGTAGCAATGGTGCTTGCTTCAATTGGTTGATTCCACTATGTCTGCTTGAGAAACTTATTCACGCCACGCTTAAAGGACTCTGGATTAAAGGAAGAAGGGAAAACGCACGCAGGCAAGGCATTCCACCTTTTTATCGTGCTACATATATAAGAGTCACCATACCTTTTTGTTCTGGTGGGCCTGTCATCCACTGTGTGCATTTTATTGCCAGTGCGTGTAGTACGGAAACGAAATGGGGAAGGAGGGATGAGTTCAAACAGTTCTTCAGAGCACTGTCCGTGATATAGGCGGTAGAATACGCTCAACGATGCAACCTCTCTACGCAGGTGCAAAGGCTCCAGTGTTTTAAAGAGCTGATCGTCGTTGATTATACGAATTGCACGCTTTTGCAGTGAATCGAGAACATTCAACAGGTATTTAGCGGATCCGTCCCAAAGGTGCGAGCAGTATTCCACACATGGCCGTACCTGAGCTTTATATAGCATCAATCGGAGTTTGGGTGAGAAAAACCGCCGCACCTTATTTAATACTCCCAACTTTTTAGATGCTCATTTTGCAATGCTCTCGATATAGTTGCGGTGGTTAAGATCAGAGCGCAATTCTATCCCCAAGATATTAAAAACGGACGTTAGTTTAAGAGCGGTGTTCTGAAGAGACGGGAGTGGGGAAAAAGGGGACTTCTTTGCCGTCATTGCGCACGCTTGCGTTATACCGGCATTGAACTGGACCAGATTATCTGACCCCCACGCAGGTCTAGAGTTTCGTTCAGTTCGTTTCAGCGATCAAGGAACGTCGGGACTGCTCTACTTCGATTAGACTTAACAAGGCATTCCACCTTTTTATCGTGCTACATATATAAGAGTCACCATACCTTTTTGTTCTGGTGGGCCTGTCATCCACTGTGTGCATTTTATTGCCAGTGCGTGTAGTACGGAAACAAAATGGGGAAGGAGGGATGAGTTCAAACAGTTCTTCAGAGCACTGTCCGTGATATAGGCGGTAGAATACGCTCAACGATGCAACCTCTCTACGCAGGTGCAAAGGCACCAGTGTTTTAAAGAGCTGATCGTCGTTGATTATACGAATTGCACGCTTTTGCAGTGAATCGAGAACATTCAACAGGTATTTAGCGGATCCGTCCCAAAGGTGCGAGCAGTATTCCACACATGGCCGTACCTGAGCTTTATATAGCATCAATCGGAGTTTGGGTGAGAAAAACCGCCGCACCTTATTTAATACTCCCAACTTTTTAGATGCTCATTTTGCAATGCTCTCGATATAGTTGCGGTGGTTAAGATCAGAGCGCAATTCTATCCCCAAGATATTAAAAACGGACGTTAGTTTAAGAGCGGTGTTCTGAAGAGACGGGAGTGGGGAAAAAGGGGACTTCTTTGCCGTCATTGCGCACGCTTGCGTTATACCGGCATTGAACTGGACCAGATTATCTGACCCCCACGCAGGTCTAGAGTTTCGTTCAGTTCGTTTCAGCGATCAAGGAACGTCGGGACTGCTCTACTTCGATTAGACTTAACGGTCTCTTGGACTGGTATCGCCCATGGACAGTACTATCATCTGCATAGCAAAGAATGTTACCAAGTTTTAGCATGTCATTGATATGCAGAATAAACAGTGTTGGTGACAGCACTGATCCCTAAAGCGCGCCAGCATTTATGTCTTTGTATTTTGAGTCACACCCGTCTAAAACGACTCTAATACTCCTTTGCGAAAGAAAGCTGGCGATCCAGTCACATAACCGATTGGGAAGTCCATACGAAGGCAGCTTGGACAGTAGGGCTCTGTGCCAGACCCTATCAAATGCTTTGGAGATGTCTAGGCCAACTGCCAAAGCCTCGCCGTGTTGGTCTATTGCCTCTCCCCAAACGTGCGTGACGTACGCTAAGAGATCACCTGTTGATCGTTTTCGAAATCCATATTGTTTATCCCTCAAAATGGAGTGATCTTCTAGGTATCGCACTATTTGTGCATTAATCAGTTTTTCACAAACTTTGCTCAAGACTGAGGTTACGGCAATAGGGCGATAATTGTTTGGGTCGGAGCGGTCATCCTTTTTTGGCACTTTTTTGGCTATATATTAGCTACTTTCCAAACTTTGGAAACTTTTGCGGAGGGGTAGGACAATCTATATAGACGCGTGAGGGCAGTGTCGCGCGTGCTATATTATAATTTCAATGCTTCGCCTAGGTTCAATAATAGTAATAATTTGTGCGACAAGAATTTAGTCTGGACGTATACCGAGAGGATAAGATGAGTCTTGCGTTACATCGCTATTTTATTCTAGCTATCACGAGTTCTACGATAACACCAGGATTCTACCCGGGAGCTACCTTTTGGTAGTACAAATCTCCTGCACACTGGTAGGCCTTGCGCCATCGCCGAATCCTCGCATCGGATAGCGGGACCATGGTCCCTAAAAGGGGTCCTCCTGCCTTCCCCATAGACCCGCCCATTTCCTCCATAGGTTATTATATTTCACTCATCTTAATAATCCTCTCGATGTATTCCACAATAATTAATATAAATTCGCTTACCTCAACCCATCAGCGGACAGTAGCTTTCACCTTCTCACATTTAAATTCACAAGCACAATGTACATGCACCCACCATTAGTACATGTCTCCCGCCAGACATTAACGGACTGTCGAGCCAGGGATTTCTGTCATTAAGGTATTTAAATTAGTCAATGTCACAGTGTTGCCAGTATAAATTAATAAAGCCAAGCGACTCACCTATGGTTCCGAAATCGCATGCTCGCGACACTCCGAACGGCGGGCAAATGCTTACAACAAGGCTACAAGATGGCGAGTCCATTCTCTGATCCTCTGCCTTGCATTGATCGCTGCAACTCGCCTCTCCCTCTCCGCAGGTGGATCATTTTCAACACCCTGCATATCATCGGTCTCCATCTCTTCTTCCACAACTGGAAGCTCGGGAGCTACTTCCTCAGTAATGGGTTCACCAGTGATATGTTCCCTCTCCTTCTCCAAGACCTCATTCTCTTGTGGTGGTAATGAAGGCTCAATGTCCGTTATGACTTCAGTGTTTTCTTCCACACTCTTGTTAGGATCATCGGGCAGTGCAGCTTGGCTTAACATTGGTATTGTTTCTAATTGAGTCGGAACTTTATGTTCCTCGGTCATCGTCCTTATGAACACATCCGATTCTCCTTCGATGTCTGCTTCTAAAGGATACAAGTGACCAATGGATCTAGTGTACTCGGAATTTCCAACCCTTACTTTAGCTACTCTGCACTCTCCGTCTGCAGCCTTCAAGAGTTCTGTGATTTGACCAACTTTCCAGCCTTGACGGTTTTTTGTTTCGCCTTTAATTTGTACCAAGTCCCCTATAGAGGGACCTTTGTCCACTTTCACTCTAGGCTGTTTGGGAGTGTGTCTATATCTTTCTCTGAGACTTGTCAAATAGCGACTAATAAACATCGATTTGAATTCTTCTATAAAATTCAAACCTCGTCTCCAGCCAGCTATGAGATCTTGTTTTGTGGCGGATCCTTTTGGTAGGGACTGAAGTTGGGATGAATCCATAGTCAAACATTTACCCAATGACAGAAAATCAGACGGTTTTAAAATATGTTCGGGGTCTGAAGTAACTGTTGTCAAGGGTCTTGTATTAACTACAGCTTCCACTTCCTTTATAATGGTTGATAGCTGTGTATCATTCAGCAAGTGTTTCCCCAGTGATCGTTTCAAACACTCCTTTACCACGGCTACCAGTCTTTCATATACACCACCATGCCATGGTGCTAACTCCGGTGTGAACCTCCATTTAATTTTATTTTCAACACAATATGGTTTTGTCATAACTTCTGATGTTAATTTGAATTGTAGTGCGTTATCGGACAATATTAAACTAGGTATACCGCGTGCTGAAATGAATCTTCTCAGAGCCATCAAACATTCTTCGGCTGTCATATCCAGTACAATCTCCAAGTGAATACTTCTTACAACAAGACAGGTAAAAAGACATATCCATCTCTTTTCTTTGCCACTTCTTGTTTTCACAAAGATTGGTCCAAAATAATCTAATCCGATATAGACAAATGGTGCTTTGTATCTTACTCGTTCCGGTGGTAAGGCAGGAGTTAAAGGCAGCTTATAGGGGCCGCCGCCATGCTTGATACATTGAGGGCAGCTCTTGAGTACTTTTTGCACTTGAGATCTACCTTGCGGAATCCAATACATCTGGCGTACCAAACTTAAGGTGTGTGATACTCCGACATGATAATTCTTTACATGAACTTCTCGAATGATCTTTATAGTAAAGTCACAATTCTTAGGTAGTAAGATAGGATGCTTCATCTCGTAAGAGCAATCAGCATGCATTATACGACCTCCGCATCGTAAAATGCCATCAATGTCAATGAATAAACCAAGATTTCTTGTCAAATGAGTTTCTTTACCTTTGATCTCTTCTGGAAAATGTTCATGTTGAATACCTTTAAGTTCTATAATGTCTGAAGTTAGAGGGGATTTTGTAATGTCGGTCTCTGAGTCATTGACTCTTGATTGGCTTTGTATGATTGAACACTGTTCATACGCTAATGGTTCGTTTATCATCTCAATCTCTGGAGGTTGCTGCTCCAGACCCACCGCAACGACCGAGAAAGTGGCTTGTTCTTGATCACAAGCGGGCCATTTACTACTGTCCTTTGACAGAAACATTGGGCCTGTAAGCCATAACCTCTTTTGATTCTGAGAACCAAACTCTAACCGTGTTCCAAGATCAGCAGGATTTTGTTTCGTATTGACATAACGCATCTCGACTTCAGCATTCTTTTTAATTTCATTAACTCGGTTAGTGACCCACGGTGTTAATAACTTGTCGGATTTCACCCAGCTAAGAACAATCAGGCTATCTGTCCATAAGTACTGTTTTGCAATAGGCAGCTCCAATATATCTTTAAGATATGAAATCAATCGGTTTCCAATAACAAATCCAAGAAGTTCCAGTTGAGGAATTGTCAGTGGTTTCTGTTTCCGACTTGTATTTGTTTCATTTAAACTTTTATTCCTTTTTTCTTTTTCCAGTGGAATTATTCTGCTTTTTGACATTAAGAAACTTGTTTTCACAGTACGGCCATTGTCACTTCGCAGGTATGCAACTGCTGCATATGCTTGTTTGGAAGCATCACAAAAGCAATGGAGTTCATATTCTGTGGGCTTCGTAGCTCTAGGCAATCCAGCATACCTAGGAATATTTACATTTTTAATCTCATTTAATTTTGTGATAATGATCTTCCATTCCGATTCTAAATCTTGTGACAAGGGTGTGTCCCACTTGTAGTCATGTTTCCACAGCTTCTGTAGGAACAATTTGGCTGGCAGAAGTAGTGGTGAGACAATACCACATGGATCATAGATTGAAGCAATGATACTCAGAACTTCCCGTTTACAAACTTTTGTCTCACATGGAAAAAATATTTTGTCCTTGATGTTAAGTTCTAGTCTATCATCTCTTTTGTTCCAGAGTAAACCTAAAACCTTTTCTTGCTCACTACATTTGGATCTAATGTTTTCTGGTATTTGAGCCATGAAAATTTTGTCATTAGAAGTCCAGTCTCGAATATTCATTGAAAGCTCATTGAAAATCTTTCTCGATGCATTGAGTAGGTTTAGTGCTTCCTGTGTAGTGTTTGCTCCGGTGACTAGATTATCAACATAACACTTGTTTGCAACCTTTTCCAGCAAACTATTATTTGTAGTAGCAATGTGATGTCGTATAACAGCAGTTAAGAGAAATGGACTCGATATAATACCAAATGGAACTCGACAGAAATGTAAATGTATCATATTTTCCATTGATAATGGCTTATTGATGTCCTTAACCCATAAAAATCTTGTTACCTCTCTGTCATCATCCTGTAATCCAACCTGTAGAAAAGCCTTTTCCACATCAGCTACAACTGCAATCTTGTTCATTCTGAAGTTTAATAACAATGCTGTTAAATCCTGAAGCATGCATGGTCCTCTGAACATGCATTCGTTTAAACTTTGCTGGCCTTTTAGCTGAAGCGTCATAAACAATTCGTCCACGTTTTTCAGGATGTTTCACTAGATGATGAGGAAGGTAATGAATGGGTGGCTCCACCTGATGCGTTGGATCATTATTTACATCTACAATTTCAATTATTTTTGATTCAAGTTGTTCCTTGAGAACCTCATCATATTCGTGAAGAGTATGCATATCTAATCGTTGCAATAATCCTTTTAATCTACCATACGCCAATCCATAGTTAGTAGACAAGTTTGGAGGGTATACGGTCCATGGCCATCTTACATGATATCTCCCTTGTTCATATTTTACAGTTTTATTGAAGTGCTGTATAGCTTCTTCTTCACGGGTTGTCTTGGGAGAGTCTGTGATACCGATGTTCTCCAAACTCCATAGGAACTTGATATCTGTGTTCTTTAATGGAAGGTCAGGTTCTGTATAGCATGCACATTCCTTGCTAGATTGATGGTAAGTAGCAAAACTCAATATATTATGTTTCTCTTGTGTATCAGTATCCAAACAACCAGAGACAATCCAACCAAAGTCTGTGTCAACTAAATAGAGATTGTCTTCTATTCTAATTTTCTCTTGCCTAATGAAAGAATAGTAGTAATCATTGCCTATGAGAATATCTATGCCTTTGCCAGCTGAACCATCATCAGCTAGGACATCTACAGAAAATGAATCCTTGAGCCGTAGCAGAGGTAATCTGTCTGTAATGTGATTTACCACATTTACCGTAAAGTTTCTTTCAATACCTCTATTTGTTCTCAGATGAACATCAACAACAGGGCTTAGCATTTCTTTTGGTTTTTCTTCTCCGAAGGTGTAGATCATAAGCAAGTCTTCTCTTTCAATTTTCATATTTAATTGGTGACATAATTTGAAGGTCATGTAGCTTCTTTGACTGCCACAATCTAAAAGTATTCTGCACCTTTTATTGTTTTGATTGTTGAGGACCAAGGCTGTTGCTGTCTGCAAGAAGGAAAGACACTTTGATATGTGATTTTCTAAAATAACAGATTTTTTCTCACCATGATATTTACTTGTCATTTTCTTCCAGCACAAAGCTCGATTATGGGGTCCTGAACAATGAGCACATTTTGGTATATGCTTGCAATACTGGCTTCTATGGCCAATGCCAAAACAGATGAAACAACGATTTCTAAGTTTCCTTTTTCTTTCTTGTATGTCCTTGGCCACTGTACATTCGTCATTAAAATGGGCACCGCTACAGAAGACACAGCATTTCCTTCTTATTTTGTTTCTCGCAAGCATCTGTTCAGATGATTTTCGTTTTCGAATTTCAAACGAAGAACGAGGTTTAAAATCTTGCATTTTTACATTTTTATGTTTTGGTCTAAATGATTTTATATGAAGCACTTCAGTTGATGTAGATGCTTCACTAATATCTGAGTCTCGGTTAGGGTTGGCCAGTTCCATCGCAGTAATAATGTTACCTAGCTCTTTGCGTATTTTGGTGATGGTCTTTTCTTTTCTACAGAGCAGGTTGATTTCATAGAGAATTCTCTCGGGGAACTTATCCAATATCAGGCTTCTAAGATGGTTGTTTTCGATATCTTCCCCAAGAGAACCTAAAATCCTCAGATGTTTTTCGATTTGATCTAGGTTTTTCCTGCAACTGTGAACATCATTACCACTTTTGGTCATGCTGGCCAATGCCTTGTAGTGAGCATCCACTATCAGGGTCTTGTCCCCAAATCTTTCATGAAGTGTCTCCACAGCCACAGCGTAGTTGGCATTGGTTGTTGCTATACCTTGTATGGCTTCGAGGGCAGCACCTTCCAAGCAGCCAAGCAAGTATGCCAACTTATCAACATCGTTTAGATTTCGGGAGCCTACACTGGACTCAAACCGATCCCAAAACTGGTTAAATTCTAGTATATTACCAGTAAACTTTGGCAATGACAGATGAGGCAGTTTGGTAATGGGGAAGGATGGTGCAGATGGTTCGGCTTTTTCTACCTGACGAGACTGAAGCAACGTTTCAGCAGTAATCAGCATGTCTTGGCCGTGGGACAGACATTCAAAGCAACTAGCAGCCAATTCCTCTGATGAAGATGGGATATTCATCATGTATTTGTCCAAGGTCTTTGTTGTGTTATCTAAATGTAAATTTAATGCTATTTTTAACTTTAGAACTTGGTCATACTGAGTTGGTCCGCTGAACGTACTTCCTTCATCTATCAAGGCTTGAATTTTCCCCATTTGCCTTTTCAGCTCTGCAGCTAATATTGGCTCCATTTTATTTATAACACTGCAAAATATCATTCATCTTTTAATACATCAAGTTTATTTTATATCAAATTTCTCAAAATATATTTATTTATTTTTTACCGACGCCGATGTATTCGCCGGTATTAAATTTTCATATATTAAAAGTAAGTTTTTACCTTGTTATTTACTTTGAAAAACCAACTTCAAACTTAAACTATATTTACACTTTTATTTATCACTTTAAAACGAATAATATGTACAAAAACTAATAAAATATTTAAAAAACTTGCAAAAGTAAAATTCCCGAAGTAAAAAACTTATCAACAACAGCGTCGTTCAAAATTGAAAATCAATAGTGTTTTGCTGAACCGCGCTATGACTGACCGGATTCGCGATATAGATTAACGAATCAATTAATCGAATATTTTATGTTTTTTATTCCTTCGGCAATTTCATTACAATAAATTCCATTAAACACTTATATGAATACAATTAACACATTTAAATCTTGAGATAACATTACAACATTGTTATGAAATTATTACACCACGTCAAATAACAATTTAAAATATATATACAATAGCCATAACAAAATAAACTCAATAGGTCCGGAAGAAGAGGGAACTATACTGTATTACATTCAGATACAGAACTCTTAAATCAGGAGTTCTAAACAAAATTTGATGGCATGTGACACTGACTAACCTTCCCATATTTTATGTAGAATATACTTATCTTCTTCGTACGATACAAACACATTATGTGGCACGAAGTATATCGCCCTCACAATCCATTTTCTTAGATAAAGCAAGAACTACTGCCGCTAACACGGTGACTTATAGCGAATATAAATAATCAATAATTCCAATTATTTCTTCGTTTAAATAAAGTTATAGTAACAGCAATAAAGAAGTTACATGGGCAATTTCATGTCCATCTACAGCTAAATGGGTATAGTAGCCGTCCCAGGATGAATCAGGCAGAGGGTTCTAGTGCCGCTGAAATTTTATTTCCAGCGACGGCGCATGAGATCTACTTATCGTCACGCGCCCTATTTTCACAAACCAACTGCTGTCGCTGGAAGACTTTTTCTAACGACGACGCGTGGGGTTCGCAAACCGTCACACGCCTTTCATGGTGCACCTGCAAGATTAAGCGCTGCTGCTGGGAAGCCTTTTTCTAGCAACGGCGCGTGGGGTCCGCGAACCATCACGCGCCTTGGTGTACCGGTGCAGCCACCGCTGCCACTGATAGCTTCTTTCTAGCGACTGGCGCATGCGGTCTTGCCGCCGACATGCGCCCCAATGGTGCACCTACAATATCCAACGCTGCCGCTGGAAGCCAATTCTAGCAACGGCGCGTGGGGTCCTCGGACCATCACGCACCATGGTGGATCTGACGACACGCGAGTCTACCGACCATCCCGCGTCACTCAGAATGCACCAATAAAACAACTGTCACTAGACCGCTCTGCACAGCGGCAGCACGCGGGCCCTTATGCCTACACGTGATTGCTCGTGTTCCACCAATAATACTAAACACTGTCGCTAGACGCTCAGCGACAGCATGCGAGGACTGTTTGCTACATGCACAACGGCTCACACCCGGCAGACCAATAAAAACAACAACTGTTGCTAGATCACTCTGTACAGCAACAGCTATGCGAGGACTGTTTGCTACACGCATTATTTAAGGTGCACCAATCAAAACAACCACTGTCGTTAGATCACTATGTACAGCGACAGCCGCGCGTGAAGTCTATATGCTATCACGCGCTACTCTTGATGCATCTGCACAAACCAACCACTGTCACTAGTAGGAGACTTTTTCCAGCGACGGCGCGTGGGGTTCGCAAACCGTCACGCGTCATTCCTAATGCACCAGCGGAAACAACCACTGTCGCTGGCAGCTAATCCAGCGACGGCGCGCAGGGTCGTGCAGCCATCACGCGCCCCGCCTAGTACACCAGCGTAAATAACCACTGTCACTGAAGCACTCGTTACAAGCGACTGGCGCGTTCGGGGACTTTCTTGCCGACACACGCCTCTCATAATGCATCAAGAGAATACAACCACCTGACTACACCCCGGACAAGGCTAAACTTTTAATACATTTATAATTATAATTTATAAACACTAACAAAATCAATTACTTATTACATGTTTTACGGATTGATTGATTCGATAGTTTGTCAGTTAGTAGTACATCCCTAATCAGTAGTGCCAACATAAAAGAGGTACAAAAGGAAACCACGATCCGTTTCCTACAAAGCAAGTTAGGTATTGAATAATTTTACTTCGAAATTATTTATTATTTTCAAATTAGTTTATTTTAAATAAAATTATTATTTTATTAATCAATCCCAGCAATCTCCACCAATTTGTCGCGCGTGCTATATTATAATTTCAATGCTTCGCCTAGGTTCAATAATAGTAATAATTTGTGCGACAAGAATTTAGTCTGGACGTATACCGAGAGGATAAGATGAGTCTTGCGTTACATCGCTATTTTATTCTAGCTATCACGAGTTCTACGATAACACCAGGATTCTACCCGGGAGCTACCTTTTGGTAGTACAAATCTCCTGCACACTGGTAGGCCTTGCGCCATCGCCGAATCCTCGCATCGGATAGCGGGACCATGGTCCCTAAAAGGGGTCCTCCTGCCTTCCCCATAGACCCGCCCATTTCCTCCATAGGTTATTATATTTCACTCATCTTAATAATCCTCTCGATGTATTCCACAATAATTAATATAAATTCGCTTACCTCAACCCATCAGCGGACAGTAGCTTTCACCTTCTCACATTTAAATTCACAAGCACAATGTACATGCACCCACCAGACATTAACGGACTGTCGAGCCAGGGATTTCTGTCATTAAGGTATTTAAATTAGTCAATGTCACAGTGTTGCCAGTATAAATTAATAAAGCCAAGCGACTCACCCATGGTTCCGAAATCGCATGCTCGCGACAGGCAGGACACAGTTCAAGTGCACACTCTTTTAAGAAGACAACTGCTGGAATACCATCTGGACCACTGGCCTTCCGGGTATCTAAACTTCGGAGTATTGCACGCACGTCGCGCTGTCTTATAATGATATCGGGCATTAATTATCAATACGAGGCGGTTGCGCGCCTCCATCATCAAGCCAAGAGTTTGAGGCGAAAAGAGTTGCCAGTAGTTCGGCTTTATCTTTCAAGTTAACCAATAAAAAAAAAACATATTTTTTAATATATTAAGGCATTGGAAACCATTTATGAACTATCGAACGAACGAGATCTTATTGAGAGCCATATAAGACACAATTTCCAAATGGATGTAATGGAAAAGGGTCGACATATCTATCAACTGTCATAAGTACCTATTATATGTCTTACTACTTTAGATGTATATATATAAATACCCACCATTAAGCTAGTCTCACACTTCCGCAATAACAATTAAGTCTGTCGAAAACTTTTGCCTCTAAATAAATGTGGTAACGACAGGGGTAAGAAAAGACGCAAGTAAAACATATCCTTTGTGGTACCTTGTAGTAATTAGAGCGTCATTGTTCTCGAGCTCTGAGATTTGAAAATAGAATGTTTGCGTCTTAAATTACCACGAAGTGAGAAACTTGAGGAATGTGAGAACGTGACAATGGGGACAATTTGGTTACTAATAGGACAGTTTGGTAAAACTATTTTCATAGCACAATGGCGGGCGGTACCTAGATTTGGACGCAAAGAGCGAAGGCTTTTTTAAAGTTTTTTTTATTGGTGCACATCTATCTGGTGGTGAGCAAACCTATAAATTCAATGAATGGGGTCGATCAATAATTATTCATAAACAAAATTGATCGCTTCCACTATGCCGGCTTAATGATGCGATTACGAAATGGGTGGCGAAAAATTGTATTAATATACTAAAACCGTAACATGACTAGGCCACTTGACGGTTTTTGTATCTGTGGCCTGCTTTCCAATTCAAAATAACTTGGTTACAATTACAAATTAACAGGTTACCTATAAAATTACTTATATACCTAGTCTAGTCTTGCCATAAATCTTGGGACAAAGAAAAAAAATTTTTTTCTGTTGCAAATAACATTTATTACTTTTACAGTGTGTTAGTTTAATATAAAACAATTTAAAATAAAAAAAGCTTATTCAAAGTGGTCTCCATTGGCTGCAATACAGTCCTTTAAACGTTAAGGCCAGTTATAATAGAAGCACGCACTCTTTCCATGGGAAAATTCTTCACTGCCAATCGTATTAGAGCATACTGAAAAATACTCCTGGATACTTTTAAAATACATTACAAAATTTCGAGCGAAGTAGCAGTTTCAGCCTATAGACCAGTATCAGCAGACATACTAAGATACTCTCGCTGTTTAAAGAAAGTAATACTTATTGAACTCAACGTTCCATCGGAAACAAACATTCCTAAGGACAACACCATCAAGTCAAACAAATACTCTGGATACGGTTTTAAAACTCAACTTTTTGCTATGGAAGTCGGTACAACATAAAAAGTTAATTGTTAAATAAATAAAAAAATCAAAACTAATTTCAGTTAAATTATTAATTCATATTATATTATGCTATCATCTTCATAACTCACCTAAAATCCTAACCCTACACACACACACACACACACATCAAACACACACACACACATCAAAGCATACACATACATCAAAACATACACAACTAAACACACACACACACCTAAACACACACACACACACCATAACACAATCACACACACTCATCCACTCAACTCGTAAAGAGACTGGTTGGATGTATATCATTATTATTATATACTTCATAGAAATAATTAAATTAATATTATATTCAATTATAAGAATTATTGTTTTACCTATTTTTATTATTATTTTTAATAATTATCAAAATTTGTTATTATTTTATGGCTATTGCCTGCCTTTTTAAATCTGAAAGGGCAGGTTGTGGCTGTATAAAGAAATCATTGTAAAATATTGTTGTAATGCTAGGGTGGGTTCCTGAAGACCCGAGATACAGGCTTATACCTAATTCGGGCTCCAGTCTCACATGGATTCTGTATTATTTCATTGTATTGATGTTTTTGTAATGAGAAAAATAAATAAATATTATTTTATAATTATTTTGGTTGTTTGCACGTATCAATATTACACTACGTAGAAAAATAAAAACATGAACTAAATGTATTGAGTTTGGTTCTGTTTTGAGTTGACTATGTAAGAATTCAATTTGCCATCTGCGAAAAATATCATAAATGTATTTTCCGGAAGGGAAAAATCTTGAAATAGCATTTTTATGTATCATCTATTGACTTTATTATGAAACTAGTTATTGTCTGAGGGTTTGTACGTGGTCATGGTAAGCAGACCTACAAAGTCCATAAATGGGGTCGAACAATGCTGTTTAACAACATTGATCATTCCCACTATGCTAGCTGAATGATGAGGTCACGAAATGAGCTGTGGCAAAGACAAATTTGCATTAAAAGTCTGTTTTAATATCTTAGCTAATTTATCGTCAAAACAACCGCCCGTTTCGTAACCGCACCCTAAATGGAGACTATTACCTTGGAAAGAAATCGATGCAGTAGTCTCCTGAAAACTGGTGAACCCACAGACTAAATCCGAACCATGACTAGGTCACTTGTACCCACTACCTCATTCATGGATTTTGTAGGTCTGCTTGCCATCAGGTATATGACCTTGTACATGGCGTGTTCCAATAATTATTAAAACAAACTGTAATAAGAAAAAGTATATTGTATCTAATGAAGTGTACAGAATTTCCGCTAGGAGGAGATATATTTTTCGCAACAAATATTAATTGATTGCTAATAAGCTTTCCTCATAAATATCTGATTAGCGTCGGACATCCGGCACAGGGCGTTTTTCTAATTTTTTTTTTACTTTTCTCAATCAATTTTCCTGACCCTGTTAAGGTCACTGCATCTGCGATTACGAAGTCTGCGTTCTCCATACAAAATCTCTCCTATTTCCAGTATTTCTCCACTACTATTATGATGAGTTAAACATACGCATGTATATATTCCTTTATATAGACCTTTTATATGGCCCTACAGTCGTGTTAACGCACATACAAATATTTCTGTTGTGATAAATACTTTTGTATTACCTATTAATCATATTAAAAAAGTAAAAAACAGAAAGAATAATAAATATAATGACCGACAAAATTATTATTGTACTTTGTTGGATGGTCTCTTCAATGAAAACTATGTAGTAACTCGTAACATACAGTCCTTGGTCACGTATTTTAAAGTAAATTAGAATTTAAAAAAAAAATATATATATATTTAATCTAGCAACACATTTTTTCCATTTCCTGACAACCCTATTCTACAAATGTCATTATCGTTTTCGTGCAGTCCGCGGTCTAGCGTGCTTTTTATAATTAAAAGTTTTAAAGATGGGAAAAAGGAAAAGACGTGAAAATTCAGTTGAAAGGATCAATAGGAAAATTAGGCGATATGAAGAAAAGTTAAAAAAGCGAACCACGCGGTCTAGATCGCGTTCGCCTCGATCGATGACGCCGTTGCAACCGCAATGGCCGCCATCGCCACCGAGGACGCCGTCTCCGGCGCCGATACAAATTCCTAGTAGCGAAGTTCGTGAAATTGATGAAATCATTACGGGTGTCGAATCGCCTCGTCGAATCATTAATGGTATGTACCTATTTCAATATATATTATTTCCGCGATACCACGATATTTTCAGACTTTCTTAGGATCATAAAAATATAATGAGTGTTGTGTTTTACTATTCGGGTACTTCCTTCACTCTAATTGTTGTGTAATTTTATTTGTTTATAGGTATAACCTATAAAAATAAAATTCTGGGCTACTATTTGGGTAGTTCCTTTTTTCTCTTAAAAAATAAATAAATAAATAATAGGACTGTGGTCTACTATTAGGGTAGATCCTTTTCTAAACAATATTTTTTATTTCAACATAAAAACAGTCAGTGTTGTGATTTATCGATTGGATACTTCCTTCACCATGAATATACATTGTGGTCTACTACCTGGGTAGAATTCTTTGTAAATATACTGTTGATGGTTACACAATTGTTCATTTTCAGACGACAATGAAGACACTCACAATGATATTCACAGTGATATTTTAGAACTACTTGGAGAAGCTCCAAAAAATAATTATTATGGCCCCAATATACATATTGGGTTAGCTTCTCGGTGGACCAACATAATAAAAAAAGGCCTAGAAAAGGAAACTAGGGAACAAATAAAAAATAAATATTTGCCGCCTGATAACTGCAGAATTATAAATGCTCCAAAATTAAATGCTGAAGCACAAGCAGCAATGAGTGAACCAGTTATTAAAAGAGATAAAGCGATTGAGGCGAAACAACATGAATGTGCATTTAGAAGACAGCTGTTTTTCCATTTATTATCATTAAAAATATAAAAAGATATACAGGGTAACTTTGAAAGGATGTACTTTGGAACCAAGTGTCGCAAATGAAAAAAAAAATTGACTTGTCCATACAAACTAGTAAAAATAAAATGACCAATTTGTATGGGAAAGGATTTTTTTATTTCCAAGGGAAAAGTTGTTAGATTTGATCACCAGAACCTCATTTTAGCCCAAAGTACATCCTTTCAAATTATTCATAAATAAAAAAGAATAGTTTAACAATACTAATATAATTCCACAGAGAGCACGTTAAGCTGTCGGTCCTAGTTTTATTACACGTTTAAATACCATCACGCCTATTTGGCTCCCGTTTAAACGGCCTCAGGGTACCCAGTGGAGGGATTAACCCGTCCTCATTTCGCCGATGGTATTCGGAGGCAACACCTAACAAGTGGTGAGCTTGTTGCGGTGCTTATGATGAAATAGCCTCGTTGTATAAACCGGTCACCCATCCCAGGCCGGCCTTATTGTCATCTGCAAGGTCACGATAGTGCGTTAACCTATAAGTATACAGGGTGAATTTGAAAGGATGTACTTTGGGCTAATATGAGGTTCTGCCGATCAAATCGAACAACTTTTCCCATGAAACCATGTGTCGAAAATGAAAAAAAAATTGGCTTCCCCATACAAATTGGTCATTTTAACATTACTAATTTATATGGAGAAGGCAATTTTTTTTTCATTTGCGGCACATGATTCCTTGGGAAAAGTTGCTCGTATTGATCAGTATAACCTCATATTTGCCCAAAGTACATCCTTTCAAAGTCACCTATATTCACTATTGTCATAAAGACTTATTGAGGCCTTGAAGAACACTTTAGTTATAGAAGATTTTCTCTCTTTTACGCATAATATTTTTTGTTGCTAATAAAAAGAGACAAAACCTTCCATAACTAAAGTGTTCTTCAAGGACTCAATAAGTTTTTATGAATACCGGTGTAAACCTATAACAAAAATAACTACAATAGAAAAGTTATAATAAAATTATATTTTAAATAATAACTATTCTTAAAAAAACATTCGTTGATAAAATTAAAACGTGCATTTGAAATAATAAGACAAACCTGTCCCTAAATTAAAAACCACATCACGCTGCCTCTGAAAGAAGAGGAGCTAGCCAATAGAGTTATGCTGCCCGGCCGGAACGTGCTTAAAAAAATATTTCGCGAATGTGGGAGTTATTTTTTGGGAGTTGAGGGCATTGGGTTTGTGCACTTTATCATCATGCCAGGGCCTGGAATGGACCAGGAAATTTGATAATGTATTTTTTTTTAAGGATCGTTTCCGATCCGTAAATTTCATATCAATATATTATATGAAATATTTTACAAAATAAAGGTACCTAAATATTAATATATTATTATTTATAATTAAATTAAAGAGAAAAAATCTTTTAAATATATTATATAATAATCCTATATTATAATATATAGATTACTATCCAATAGGGGTGTTCTTTTTTTATTCCAGTGAAGACTGTAGAAGAATAACAGGCGTAGATTTAGAGTTTTTTGCACCTTTTTATAATCAAATCATTAACAGAAATGATGAATGCTGTTGTTTTTAATATGATTTATTTGAGTATCTGAGTACAAATAAAGATAATTTACAAATATTATAAATGATTATTATAGGTTCAGCTTATAGACCAGATATACTAGTACTCTCGGTGCTTGAAGAAAGTAATACTTGTTGAACTCACCTTTCCGTAGAAAACAATAATTTCTAAGGACCACACCATCAAGTCAAACAAATACGTTGATCTCACGAATGAAATTACTAGAGACGGTTTTTAATTCAACTTTATGCAGTGGAAGTTGGTGCAACAGGAATTCCAGTAAGGTTGCATCGTCTATTGAAGGATCTTAGCTTTCCAAGATCGGCCGTCAGAACTTTTATGGAACGTGTTTCCAAGATAGCGCTGATGGGATCATATAGTATTTGGTTGGGTACAGAGGGTAGTGAACACAGTGAAGGGTGAAATTCGGAAAGACCTTTAATCCTGCTTTTCGATCTCAAGTCCGGGAACACTGCAGTACACTCCCCTGCCTCTTAACCACACGATGAAACCGGCCTCATTGCCTCTCTTTATATAACATTTATCCCCAGATTCTAGAACGATAATCAAAATTAGTTATATAGCACATGATTGGTGAAGTGCCAGGCGATGTAAATTTTCTGCACAAATTTTATTACAGGCAAAACAGGTCATACATTTTCATTGACAAGAAAAGTGATTCACAGAATTTCTTAGTTCATAGCGTTAAAACTGACTAAGTAGTTTAACAACTTTTAAAGCTGTTGAGTAAGAATAATTAAGGTCGTGTCTAAGTTCCATGTCTGTCTCACTTTTGAATTGATTTAAATTTTACAGTGATAAATTTGAAAATTTGAATAATTTCCTAAGCTAAAACTTTTATGAATAAGTAGCTTTTGCCCACGTTAACTTAATAAATAAATGGTCTTCCAATAAAAAGTTTTATTTTGAATAGCCCGCGATTTTAACAGATGATTGTTTTCAACCAGACGGTGTTACGTGCCACACAAGTAACGATACCATCGCTCTTTTACCTGAAAAGTTTCCTGGCCGTTTGATTTCTCGAAGAGGAGATCAATTGGCCACTGAGATCTTGTGATTTAAGACCTGTAGACTTTTTCCTTTGGGGCTATGTAAAACATAAGGTTTATTTCAATGGCCCATTAATCGATTCAAGATCTCAAAGATAGAACTCGTGAAGTTATCGAGGACATACAGCCGCAAATATGCAAATCGGTGATGTAAAATTTCAAGAATATGGTCCTGCGTAGCCGAGGCGGCCATTTTGCTGATATTGTTTAATGGCATAGCCTCCTCCAATGAAATAAACATCTGATGTCATCCATTAAAAAATACTTCTATTGTTATAATATCAACATAAAATCGGTTATTGGTAGGCCCCTTTTGTATAATAAATATTTACTAATACAATTATAGGAAATTTTTACAGCATTAAAATAATACTTGTATATACTTAAACGTACCATCTGTGCTATACAGTATTCGTAACCGCCTAGACAGCATCAGCAGAGGGTCTTTTTTCACAACTCGCCGTGGTCGATGGTATGTACACCGAAAAAGTGTCTGTTATGTCGTGGTGTTTATATAGAATTATAAACTGTTTCACAAGTTGGTATATCGAAATTGGGAACGATAGCTTAACGTGCTCTCCGAAGCACTATACAGGGTGAATTTGAAATTACGCACTTTGGGCTAATATCAGCTTCTGCTGATCAAATCGTGGAACCAATGGAACATGGATAAAAATGTTTGGCTTCCCCATACAAACTGATAATTTTAACATTACTAGTTTGTATGGAGAAGGCATTTTTTTTTTCATTTCGAACACATGGTTCCATAGGAAAAGTTATTCGATTTGATCAGCAGAACCTCAAATTAGCCCATAGTACATATTTTTAAAGTATTGTGGTGTTATCAACAAATAAGTATTATTATTTTTACTAAAACAAGGATGCTCTATCCTTGGCATTTATGACTCGACATATTCAAAAAAATACCAAGCAAGTAGCAACTATGACTCTCGGGAAATTCCCATTGTCCCAGTAGCAAGTCTGAGCACAACAAAATCAGAATTATTATTTTGGAGGGAATTCTTGAAAGAAATACTGGAACTCTATTGATGATAATCGTACAATAGCAGCCCTTTGTGCTTTACCAGAAACCCATAGCCAACCCACCCGCTAGAATGTAGAAGGTTAGCTAGAGTCTGCTAGACGAAGGGGTACTAAGCATTACGCCCCTACCCTAGGTCAAAGAATTTTATTTGTTATTTAAATCTAACAAAAGCTTTAATTTCTTAATCATTCCTCTGCCACTAAGTTTGCAACTTTATAGAGACAATGTCTAACTTTTTATTTAAAAGTTAAAAAATATCGTATTGTCTTTTATCAAATGATAAAACTCTTTCTGCTTATAATGGCTTTAGTTGTTTATTTAAATTGTTTTTGCCAGCTTTAGTAAAATTCTAAAGTGTTTTAATTTCTATAAGCCCATTATATGGTCTAGTGTGTAATTACCTCGGCTAGTGGTTACGCCATTGCTGCTGTATTCATGGGGTCGATTTCCTTTCTTTTCCAAACTATATTTAGAACCTTTTTCTGAACAGTTTGCTATAAATTGTTTGGTAAAAAGATATAATATATATGAAGAAGAGACTAACTTTGAAGGGTTATACTTAGGGCTAATATAAGGTTATACTAATCAAATCGAACAACTTTTCCCATGGAACCTTGTGTCGCAAATGAAAAAAAGAATATACTCTCTATACAAACTTTAAGTTAAAATTACCAATTTGTATAGGTATTTATTTGTCATTTGCGACACATGCTTTCATGGAGAAAGTTGTTTGATTTGATCAGGCTCATATTAGCCCAAAAAAAATCACCCCTTTTCCTATCTATACATACTCGTATTACAATAAAATTGTAAATGATATCAATCAAATCAAATCAAATCAAATCATTTATTTCATGTAAATCTTTACAGATATTTATGAATAGTCAAAAAAAAAAAAAAAATTAACAATGAGGTCTTAGAGTGCGTTTGGTTAGGCAGCTATTCATTATTAAAAGAACGACAAATATTTATTATATCTCGATATCAGATTTAGAACTTAAATTTAGAAATCTTAATATGAAAATTACTACCAAACCGAACACACACTACATAACCAACTAGTGTAAGACTAGGTGGTTAGCTGATTCCATTGACCTGTCAATCATTATCTGCCATACAAGGGAGCCACCAAGGCGACCAACTTCACCGACCATATCCACGCCTTAAATATTTATTCTAAATAAAAGGTTAGTAACCAATCACATATACGTAAACGTATAAGGATCGGTATTTTTAAGGGCGGGTATACTAACTGTAAAGTCGATCCCCTCAGTGACACCCCGGAGAAAAAGAAACCAGCAAGTAAAAAACTCTAGTGCTTCACACAAATTAAAAGAGGAGTACAGCCATTGATTTGCTTATGCTATATAGCATATATATATAGTAGCATACTCAAAATGCACCCCACCGATCAGCATGCGCAAAACACCCTATGGCAGATTATTTGTTACTGTACCAATGTACAGAACTACACAGTACTGTAGTATAAATTAAGTATAAATAAGCAGGTAATCATCAGTGATTACCTTATCCAAAGACAAAATTTACATAATGTAATAAAAATAAATTATGTAATATTAAATTATTACAATATCGGACACTACTAAGCTTATGTTTATTCTACAAATATAATTCTAATAAATAAGTAATTTGTTCACTAGTTGCGAGACCTCAATTGCATATCAGGACGGTTCCAGACGTCTTTATCGTTAAAATAGTCTTTTACGCTATAGTAAGCCTTATTGATTAAAATGTGTTTTATACAATTCTTAAACTTTATTTCACTCAGTTCTATAATGCTTTTAGGTAATTTATTAAATAACCTTATACTGTTAATGACGAAACATTTATTCGTTTTTTGCAGTCTAAACTTTGGTATATCGATTTTATCTATGTTTCTTAAGTTTAAATTATGTCTATCGCTATTTTTACTAAACATATTTAAGTTTTTCCTTACGTATAATAAATTCTCATAAATATATTGAGATGGTAGTGTCAATACATCAATCATAGGAAAGATTTCTCGAAGAGAGTCACGAGCTTTTATGTTATATATTGCCCGAATGGCCCTCTTCTGTAGAATAAATATTGTGTCAATATCTGCCGCAGATCCCCACATTATAAGACCATATGTCATTATACTGTGAAAATAGGCGAAGTACACTAGTCTGGCTGTTGCAACATCAGTTAATTGTCTAATTTTTCTGACTGCATATGCAGCAGAGCTCAATCTGTTGGATAAAGTATTGATGTGAGCTTTCCACTGTAGTTTGGAATCAACTGTGATCCCTAAAAACACAGTGGAGTCGACAAATTCCAGATCAGTGCCACCTATCTTCACTGTGGCATTGATATTTGATACATTAGGCAACGTAAATTTCAGGCACTTAGTCTTCTTTGCATTTAAAACTAAATTATTTGCCGTGAACCATTTTGAAACCATTTCCAAAGTGTCATTTGCTGTCGATAATATATTATCTTTCCTACTAACTTTAAACAGTAGGGATGTATCATCAGCAAATAGCACTATCTGCGCCGTCTCCTGTACCATATGTGGAAGATCATTGATGTATACTAGGAACAGGAACGGGCCTAAAATTGAGCCCTGGGGGACACCCATCTTTACAATGGTTCCGTCGGATACACAACCATCAATATTAACACCTTGAGTTCTATTAGAAAGGTAGGACTTTATTAGATTTAAAGCTAAATCGCGAATGCCATAAAATTCCAGCTTGTTTAACAAAGTTTGATGGTCAACACAATCAAACGCTTTAGACAGATCACAGAAAACGCCAACGAGATCCTGGCAGTTTTCCCAGGCGTCAATTATTTCAGTAATCAGTCTTGTGCCGGCATTTGTTGTGTTTCTACCTTTTGTGAACCCGTATTGTTGATCATGTAACAATTTATGAGTATTAAAATGACTTAACAGCTGACCAAGAATTATTTTTTCGAATATTTTACTTAAGGCTGGCAGGAC
Organism: Monopis laevigella; assembly: GCA_947458855.1. Classification (NCBI taxonomy): domain Eukaryota; kingdom Metazoa; phylum Arthropoda; class Insecta; order Lepidoptera; family Tineidae; genus Monopis; species Monopis laevigella. The sequence continues at coordinate 14,820,317 of OX381583.1, read as the reverse complement.
AGAAACAGGACGATAATTATTTGGATCTGTCTTACAGCCGGTCTTGAATATGGGAACTATTTTACTATTCTTCATAAGGTCGGGAAAAATTCCTTCATTAACACACCCATTAAAAGTATCAGCGAGTACCGGTCCTATAGTATGAATGATTGCTTCGATAGCTTTGACAGATAGCCCCCATAAATCTTGTAATAAGTACAAATAATTGCACTTTGTACAGATTCGTAAATTAATATTATTTCGAAGAGCCGCGTAGTTAAGTTTAATTACAATTACTCATAATATTTACACGGCTAAAATCACGGCAGAAACTCTCGACTCTTTCTATTCCTTCTTATCATTTTACCTTTGTCTTAAAATCTTTTGCAGCTGCCACTGTAACACTCTGGAATGATTTACGGGTGAACATTAGACAAGTGCCAACATCTTTAAGAGACTGGTGTATAAATATTTTCTGGATATGTAGATGTGACTTCTCCTTTATATTTTTTTATATTATTTACCTACCTTTACGCATTCACTTAAGTATATTTTATACTAGCTAACCCGCGTAACTTCGTCTTCGTAACTTTAACCGTTTACGCAGTGCACGCAACGGAAGTTCTCAAAAGGATCATTTTTGCCTGTTTTTCCAATATTTTTCATTGATAATCAGCTCCTATTCATCGTGATGCCTTTAGCCTTACTCGATAAATGGGCTATTCCACACTAAAAGATTTTTCGAAATCAGTTCAGTAGGTCCAGATATTACTCTCTACAACCTCACTAACTTTTTTTATCTCTTTATAAAATTACTCTACAAATAAATATTTTATTGACAATTTATTGTAATCGTGGTTGTCACAGTATTTTTTTTATATTGTGTTATATCCTTGTATAACTCTGTGATTCTATCATGAAAATAATGAAACGCGTATTTTTTCCTTTTAGTGCATACAAAAACATTAAGATAAAATGATTACAGATAAATAGGTACAGAAAAAGTACACAAATCACTCTAAATTTTATAAATAACTCACGATTGAGACCCCGCCACATGTCTACAGGTATTTTATTTGCTTAATACGAAGACAATATGTATTTGTTGGAGTAATTTTAATCATATAAATATAATTTATTTTTCGTAATGTTTTTTTGTATACAGGAATACTTAGGAACTTATCTTTTTTATTAAAAAATGGGTCTTATTTTAAAATCTTTAAGAGAAACTTAAGTGTGTCCTATTTTAAAATCTATAAGTAATACTTAAGGCATAAAAAATCTACTGTAAGAAAAAAACACTCAGTATATAATGATTACATGGCTGGATATAGAGAATATATTATATATATCATCTCGGGTGACTTACGTCGCCCGAGACCGCCTAGATGGCCTCGGGGTACCCAACGGAGGGGTTTTTAATCTCACCTCGTCGTAGCCGATGGTGCGAGTGTACACCGAACAAGTGGCTAGCTCGTTGCGGTGTTTGAATAGACTCAATAACCCATCTATAAACAGTTTCACAAGTTAGTATAGTGAAACTGTGACCGACAGCTTAACGTGCTCTCCGAGGCACTAAGTTGCTAAAGAAATTCTTTTAGATTAAACATTCACTGGTACACACCGGGGTTTGAACCAGGGACCTCTAACCAACTCGGCCACCACGTATTTAAAGATATACCTAAATAGAACTTCTCATAAATTTAACCTATATTCCTGTAAATAAATAATTTTGTGTGTTTTATAATTTGCTTTGGTTTCAGACTCCGTTGTTGACAAAATGTGTCTCCTCTAATCTCTGAGACACAGACTGATTTGCATTATAATTACAGATGAGAGTTTCGTAAATGTGGTAGAAGTGGGACTACGAAGAAAATAATTTGACGTTTTATCATTTTGTACATTATAATAATATACAACAAGAGAAACAAATACTTAAGGGAAATGGATTCGCGTCTCAAACGTCTAAACGTTGCTTTCAGTAATATTAAAGTTTTTTAAAAAAAAAAAAAACGTGGCGATGCAAATATTACTTATTCAATCTTAATTACATAGTGTCTTTATAAAAAAAAAATATTAACTTTTGATAAGGCAACTATAGTATTTTTTTTATTTTAAAACATATACCTAGTTGTCATTTCAAAGGTTCAGAGATATTTTCTAAACAGACGATTTTGAAGAATATAATTTTATTTTATTCGATATAAAAAAAATATATACCTATACATGGTGATTTTGAAAGGGTGTACATTGGGCTAATATGGGGTTCTACTCATCAATACGAACAACTTTCCCCATGGAACCATGTGCCGCAAATGAAAAAAGAAATTGCCTTCTCCATACAAACTAGTAAATAGGTTTCATGGGAAAAGTTGTTCGATTTGATCAGCATAACCTCATATTAGCCCAAAGTTCATCCTTTTAAATTCACCCTGTATAGGTAACAATCATAATAATAAAAAAGATAAATAAAATAAAGAAACTATGTAATTAGGGACCAAGTAAGTAAACCCTACACAACATCGTTCTTTTTTTCCAAAAAAAAAAACACTAAAATCACTGAAAACAACGTTAAGAGCAGCTTTCCCATACTTTCACGACCTTTTGGCCCTAACTGTTACTGTGTTTTTTTTTTTCAGTTTTGGCCCGAAAGTCGTTTGGCTGCCTAAATTGTAAGTATAATCTCATACGTGCTCTTTCTCTTATTAGGGGTCGGGGGGAAGGGTTACATAAATGTATGGTAGCGTTACCGATTCACCGTTATGCGCGGGGAGAGGTAATACTTTGCAGTTGAATTAGCATGAGCATCGAAGAGCCTCATCAGACACTCCTCTTAAGATGTTTTTGAAGTTAAGAGTTCGGCGATCGCGAACAAAATTAGCTTTCGCACTTTCAGTATTTTTCCACTATTGTTTGTTGCAGAATTAAAATAATATTTTGTCGGTCATGTGTTGGATAGCTAATTTTTTTTTTCATAAGTAGGTCTACTTGTAAAAATGAATACCTAGTTATTAGCTTAAATGAACTTCTACAAGGTCAACCGTAATTGCGTTATAATCTTTAAATTGTACGTTAACTATAATACTATTTGAGTTAAGTGTAGTTTAGGTACCAATAAAGTAGTGTAATACAAAACCTACTGTGTTAAACTCTTAGCTTGGTTATTTTTGTTTCATTTAAAAAGGCAATTTTAGACGCATTTCCCCTAATTAGGGCAAAAAAGCATCTATACATATAATAAAATCGTAAAGAAATAATAATAAAACATTTTTTTTTATTATATTGTTTTGTTTGTTTGATCGTATGTATTATTTCATTGAAGTGAACATACAGAATCAAAACATATAATTTAAAAAAAACACGAGTCACGTGATACGTGCCCAGTGAGGGCTGTGGCGATGAGCATCAAGATTGAGGGACCACATTTTTTATATTAAGAATTTGCTAATATTTTTTAGATCCGCAAGCAGTTAGCAAAAATCGGATAAAAAAAAAGGATTGTTAAAAAATCTTTGAGCTTGTAAAACTTAAAATAAATAAGTTACATGGGATTAGTTGGCGTTTTTATTAAAGTGCCCTTCAATATCTTTAAATCTACAATACTTAGAAAATAGGTCTAGTTTGTAAAAAAATATACTCTCGAAACCTCACTTCCGATTTTTCTTTTATAAACTTGAGGTTCTTTTACAAACTTAAACTTGCTTTTTACCAGCTATTGGTTATTGCATAAGAATTATTGTCAAATTCTTATTATTAAAATGGTGGTCAATCCTGATGCCCATGCTATGGCGTGGGTTCTTTGTTCATAATAAATCACACGCACTAGCTATAATAAATATAATATCACTATAGACTTCTCCGAGTATTAAAATATATATATACTGGGTGTTTTTTTAACAATGATAATATTTTTTTGGTGCCTCCAGTATTACTTTTAGAACCCATTTTTTAAATAAAAAAGGTAGGTAAGAATTTTTTTCTTCAAAAATAAAGTCCAAAAAATATATTATTATATGAACAAATATATCTATATGCCTACAAATACATAATAAGAAGTCTTCGTATCTAACAAGTAAAACACAATTAGACAAGTGATAGGCTTTAATTCGTGAGTTTAGTATGAAAGTTAACGTGATTTGTAAATTTTTTTTTTTTTTATATTTAGTTATATATCTTTATATTTTTGTATAGGAGACATTAAAAGAAAAAATACGTGTTTCATTATTTTCACCATAGAACACAATATATTTTTATCACCGTGACAAAAAACATCCAGTATATTAAAAAAAGGGAATATAGAAAATTAATTTCTAAAATTGAATACTGTATAATTTTTTTTTGGGAAATAACTCTACATTAATATTATTATTATTATTAGCTTATATGAATGGCCTCTACGCGTGCGCGTAATTTTGCCAGTGTCGAGTAGGGTAGATTAAAAAAACTTTTTTATTATTAGTGAAAGTGGGATGAAAGGATGGAAAGGAATTGGGAAAGGACTAGGGTAGAAAAGGGAATGGCGACATGACCGTATGAAAGCATACGGTATAGTCTTGCCAATGTCTAGTGAAGGAGGAAAAAGATCAACAGTAAAATGGGTACCGCCATTTTACTGAAGATTGTGGGATTATTTGAGATAACACAAACACCGAGATCACTGCGTAAATGCTACACTTCTCTCACTTAATATTACTATACGAATGCTTATTCTACAAAATTAGTACACTTTTGCACAATAATATTCAATAAAATTAAATTTGAAAAATATAATATAAACACGCGTCTACAGTGTTCGGGCTACCCTCAAAGAATCCTACATTAATATTAATGAGAATGGAAACACTAGATATTACTTTCTTTTACGAAAAGCTACCAAATCGATCAATTGAGAGCGTTTCAATGTTTTACTTAGGCTCAATTTCGAAAAATAGAATCGTTCCTTATATGCTTTATTATAATAAAACCATTATATACATGGGATTCCTAAATTAATTATTTATCGTAAACATTAATAGTAGAATCTACTATTAATGTTTGCGATAAATAATTATACTATTTTAGCCGTGATGGCTATGGTCCCCGACTAGCACCGAGACAACTTTTTTTAAATATTTTTTTTATTATATATATTTCAATTTATTTAATAAATTAAGATTTAAAAAACCTATTTTAGTTATTTTGTGACTATTTATTTTATAACCTATGTGTTCTTATTATTAACAATAAACCAAAACATCATATCTCGACTATAAATTATGACATTGAGGATGTCATAGAGCGTGGAATTGTTTTTTTTTTTAAATATAAGGTGGCATCGGATCAAGGCAGTTACGACCCAGTGCCATGATCCGTATCTTCACTTAATTTAAGTGCCGCTTTATCTGGATTTGAAAACAACCTTTATCAATTCTGGCTGTATACAATGAATCGATTTTATTTCTCCTTGACGGAAGTAAGAGCATCATTATATCATCATCCTCCATCAGCCTCTTCAAGTTTTTGTTATTCTATATTTTAGTGTCAGACATAGTTTAGCATCAGTACTCAAATACGACCCTCTTCGTAGTAAGCATAGTGTAGAGCCACATAGTATTAAGAAACATGAAATAACATGGATCAATATAGAGCAACTAGATAACACAACACTAGCATTTCATTTCTAGCATTTCACTGGCAAGAGACAGATTTGATGTTACAAAAACGAAAACCAACTTTATTATGTGATTATATCTCTCCCTTATCTCTATTGTTAAGTATAGCCTTGTCTCGCTTTCGAAAAGGTTGCAGATAATTGGTTCCCTCCATAGAGATAAAATAGGGAGGTGCCCATTGGTCTTAAATCGCCTTAAAACTGAGAACAAAAGCAATCACTGAGCAGTAATTTGTTAAAGTGAGAATGGAATATACCGGCAACGAATTCGTTTGGTATTTCGTTTTATAGGCTATTTAAGGCAATATGGCAGTTCCATATATTATTATTAGTTTCATGATTCCCTCATATTGGTCGTCTGTTTAGTTTTTTAGATAATGGACCAGCTTATTAATTAAGTTAGTTAGTTTAAATATATTTTACCATGAATTTTTGCATCGTTTTAACGTAACGTTCATATGAACGTGAGTAACCACAAATGTGATTGTTAGATCTGTTAGGAAGCTTAAGATTTTAATTAAATAAATAGTTTTACTGCCTCTGTAGACTGATGGTTGTGCCTTTGTCATTATATCCGGAGCTGGTGGGTTCGATTCCCACCCACAAAAAAACGTTTTTCTGTACAGTTTGTCATGGTTAGGCTAATTATAAAATATAATATGTTTTATATCGTTGTTTATGATACACATAGTACAAGCCTAGAGCTTTGTTTGTAACTAGAGCATTATGTGTAATTTTTCGTACATATTATTATTATTATTATATCGTTGTCCACATTATCAAATAATAAAGTTGATTTTCGTTTTTGTAAAATAATAAAAACTTTTCTCTTTTTTTCGTTATGAACTCATGATAGTAATTAAAGCACTACCAAAAAAACCTTATCCATTGCCAGCTAATACTGTTGAACTAAATTGATAAGGTATAAATGTATTGACTAGTTGCTCTATCATATATATATAGTTGATCCATGTTCCTTAATAAAATGTGCATGGAGCAAAATCGCTGTTATTTCGTATTGCAGTAATTTGCTTGATGTGGTCGTGAAGTCATAATGGACTAATAGATATTGCTTAGAATTAAGAAATTTCAGTTGCCTGCGTAATTTCTTCCTATGTCTGTCTTTTATTTTATTTTTAGTTACTTGCGAATAGGCTTAAATTTAATCTTATTAGAGCTTTGCCTTTATTAGGCACGATTGAATTCAAATTCATTTTATTTTTATTTTATTTTACAACGTTGAGATAAATTACGACTAAATATTTATAAAAACATTACTTGTTTTTATAAATATTTAGCCGTAATTTATAAAACTAAAAACCATCAATATGTAAGCAAATAGAACATTATTTTTACACAAATATAAAAAAATACCAACATATTTTAATATTAAATAATAAACTCTATTACATACTTCCTAATTTGTGTTTTCTTGACACCGTTAACAGTACTATTAAATTTATCAAAACGTGTCATCGCAGTTATGCAATACATAACTGATTGACCGCTTTACTTGCTCTAATGAGGACACTATTTTGCCTAAATTGGCATTAAATATGTGGGTGATAAGGTATTATGTTACAAAAACTATGTACTGACCGTACTTTAAAGTAAATTGTATTAAGCAGGGCAATCAAATTTGCCACAAATAATTTTCATAAAGAATGTAATAAATGTGAAAATAATCGGCGCTGTAATAAATTTTACAGCGCCGATTATTTTCACATATACAGCAATTTGTAATTTTAATAAACATAGTAATGTCACAATTACTACTATACACATGTTTATTAAAATTACAAATTATCGTAAATTTCAACTCGTATATGACATGTTACATAATTCGTGGTTTACGATGGTACCCCAAAAGTTTGACCAAAGTAATTTTCAAGATAAATTTGATACTACCCCAATAAAAATTGTACATGCATGAAATATTTTCCATAAGCTTTCTTATCTAGGAAAATACTTCAATAAAGTTTTTATGAAGTGTGACTCGATTTAGATGTCGGCAATATACCTAAACATATTTTTTCAGTCAAGTCAAAAAGCCAAAATTTTTTATTTCATGTAAATCTTTACAGATATTTATGAATAGTCAAAAAAAAAAGTTCTTATCTGATCGGAAATCTTAATATGAAAAATCCTACCGAACCGAACACACACTACATAACCAACTAATGTAAGACTAGGTGGTTAGCTGATTCCATGGACCTGTCAACTGTCAGTACCTTGCAATACTATAAAAATTTTTTTTTTTTTTTTTAACTAGCTAGTACCTGTAACTTCGTGTGCGTGTGATTAAAAACAATAATACCGCACCACAACCTTCACCGGGCTTGCGTCACTTGTTAATAGTCAATAGTGCTTCTAATAAAATAAAAATTAAAAAAAACATTGGTTTCTGTATGTCGATTTTGGTGAAATAAACGCTAAATTTTAATGTTACTTCCAATAAAACTTCTTATCTTTTAGTAATTCAATTTGGAATCTAATGAGCTTCTACGTGATGGCGACGAACTAATGAATATACAAGCGAGGTTCTACTGATCCAATCGAACAACTATTTCCATGGAACCATGTGTCGCAAGTGTGAAAAAAAATGTCTTCTCTATACAAACTTGTAATATTAAAATGACCAATTTATATGTGGAAGCCAAATTTTTTTTTTCATTTGCGATACATGGTTCTTTGGGAAAAGTTTTTCGAGAGTCTCATATTAGCCCAATGTACAACCTTTCAAATTCATTATGTATAATATTCTTCTCCGTTCATGAGGCTTCTACTGATTTTATTTTAAAAAAAAACTATTTACTGTATAAAAAAGTCTTCAGCAGTTATTCGCTGAAGAATTTTAATACCGTTAACATTTATTTTTGCAGTGAATACCCAATATAATTTCAATAAATAGTAAAAAAAAGTTTTACAGCTGAATTACTTTTACTGTGATACCTTTTTAACAATACGTACCAAAGTTACAGGTACCAATCCCGGGTTATCAAAAGGTTTTGTAAAATCTCTCTAACATTTTTGTTACATAATACACAGTTTTATTACAAGTACTTTGATATACGTTTTTATTATTAATTTTACAAGTAAAATAAATTGAACAGATTTAATAATAATTTGTTAGCAAAAAAATCCATTTATTAACATAACAAACTTTTTTGGAGTTCCGCTCGGGCATGCGCCACAGTCGCACGCGTAATGCATACCTATCTACGGTGCGTGATACCTATAAAAAGTTATTTTCTTTATCGCGTGTGCTGAGTGATTAGGGCAACTCCAGGTTAAAGCTGGAGCCCCTAAATATGTTATCTTCAACCCCAATGTACTCTCAAACCCAAAGTGAAAATGTTTTGCAAGCAAAAAGTTATGCTACCGTCACATCAAATAATAGTTTTCCCAAGAAAGATCAAGCCGTCGTATTGGAATCAATAGAAGGAGTTACACTTAAAGAGTATATACTTTCCTTATCAACCTTAATGAACCCTTCAAGTATTCGTTTTATATCAAGAATTTCAAACTCCAGAATTTGCATTTACTTCGACTCAAAAAAAACAGCTGATGAACTGTTAGAAGAACAAATTAAAATTCAAGGTAAAACATTAATAATATTACCATTAATTACTAGGAATAAAAGAATAGTACTATCAAATGTGTGTCCAGTAATACCTCATAACATTATAGAAGACATATTATTACACGAATTAAATATAAAAATTAAAAGCCCTATAACTTGTATGAAAGTCGGCATAGCGGAACCAGGATTTTCGCACATCCTGAGTTTCAGGCGCCAGTTTTATGTTTCGCCAGAAGATGTTAAGTTACTTCCGGACTCATTTCAAGTTAAATATGAAGACACGAATTACTGGCTATATGTTTCCAGTGACGCTCTCAAATGTTTCACATGCAATAACATGGGTCATTTAGCTAAAAACTGTCCCCAAAACAACATAGAAGCCTTACAAACAATTGAATTAGATAGAACATATAACCCTAATTTACCTCTTACGAAAAATGCAATCCCTACACCAAACCTTAACTTAGAACTCTATGATGACTTACCTACACCGACAAAAGATTACACTCACCTAAAGGCATTAAACGACTACACTCACCTACTACTACCGACTCACCTATTGCAGAGCTTATCCCACCAACAAAACCTAAAAACCTTATAACGTTGTTGAATATGAGACTGATGATACGTCATGTAGTAATTATTCAGCGGAATCGAGAGAAGATATTAAAGACGATAAGAATAAAAGGAAGAAGAAAAAAGCTAAGACTGAGGATCAAAGGACAAGAAGTATGGGCTGACATCAAAAACGAAATTAAAGAAGAAGAACTTTCGCCACTTAACATAGACCAATTTATAAGCTTACTTGACTCAATTCGGGGAAAACATGACGTTAAAGAAATTGTAGACGATTATACCAACAACTATAAGGATCTGGTAAAGATGTGTAATACCCTGCACCCTAAAATGAACAGAAGTTTAAAGAACAGATGCTCCCGTCTCATTAAAAAGTTAAATGATGTCATAAACCTTACAGCCCTGACGCCGGGCTGGGATATATCTGATAAAGAAATATCAGATATTATATAATTTATAAATTAAATTTAGTAATTAATTCTTATATATATTTATTTTTTTGTTTTATATATTTTGTTAAATTAATGTATGTTTTACAGTGGAATGTAAATGGTTTTTATAGACGATTAGAATATATTAAAATATTAATTCATCAATTTTCCCCCAATTGTATTTGCTTACAAGAAACAAACTTTAGTTCAAACTCTTGCGGAACATTGACCGGTTACGATACATTTTACAAAAATAGACAAATTAATTCTAGGGCTAGTGGGGGGGTTTCTATCTTTATTAAACCTAGTGCTATACCAGAAGAAGTTAATTTAAACACAAATTTAGAAGCAATTGCAATAAGAATTAAATTTCCAAAAGCTTTAACTATATGTAATATTTATCTACCTAATAGTCATCAGTTAGTATTAGGCGAATTAAACGAATTAATAAAACAACTCCCTAAACCGTTTATTATTCTCGGGGACTATAATAGTCATCATTATTATTGGGGTTCAAATAGATGTGATATAAGAGGACGACTGGTAGCTGACTGGCTAAATTCACATGATAACCTAGTTTTACTAAATTCAAATCAACCTACACATTTCTGTAGCCAATCAGGCAATACTAGCAATATAGATCTGTCGATTTCATCCCAAAATTTAGCATCATATTTTGATTGGTATGTCCTCGACGACCTATATGACAGTGATCATTATCCCATAATTTTAAAATCCTACATTGGTAATCACACTCAAATTCCAGTTAATGTCCCTCAAAAATGGAAGGTGGAATATGCTAACTGGTCGCTATTTAAAGAAGAAATTGAAAATAATATACATAAACTAAATAAATTGACATCGATAGGCACTTCAATAAATATCAACGACATTGTATTAGATTTTACAAACTTATTATATGAGGCAGCTAACAATTCTATTCCGGAAACGTCTGGAAAAATTAAAAAGAAAGGTATGCCATGGTGGAATAAAAAATGCAAATTAGCAGTAAAAAATGCAAATAAAGCTCAGAAACTATTTAAAAAATCCTGTAACAATGCTAATAACTTAGAATTAAAGATTGATTATAAAAAGAAACGATCATTAGCAAGAAGAATAATTAAAGAAAGTAAAACAAACTATTGGAAAGAATACATTTTAACTATTAACTCTAGAACACCTATAAATGAAGTATGGAAAAAGATACAGAGAGTTGATAAATTTAAACAGAGAAGAGATAAAATTGTATTAGAAATATCTAATAATGAATTGAGTGATGACCCCGCTAAAACATCAGTATGCCTAGCTAAAAGCTTCATATCTAACTCTTCTTCTAACAATTATGATCCTGATTTTTTATCATATAAAATAAATAATGAAATAAATAATTTTGACATTTCAGATAATACTAACCCTATAAACTTGAACATTTTTATGCATGAACTGTTAACTGTATTGTCACAAATCGGTAACAGTAGTCCAGGCCCAGACAATATACCAAATATTATAATTAAAAATTTACCAGACTGCGGACTAAATTATTTGCTTGAAATATATAATTTTATATGGAGTAACCAAGTATTTCCGGTTAAGTGGAGAGAAGCCCTGGTTATACCAATATTGAAACCTGGTAAGTTACCCACTTCACCTTTTAGCTTCAGACCTATTTCCTTAACTTGTAATCTATGTAAAGTGTTAGAAAAAATTGTTAGCAGAAGAATTAGATGGTATTTAGAGTCAAATAATTTATTATCAAGATATCAATATGGCTTTAGACAGTCTAGATCAACAACAGACCATTTAATGAATCTGGAAGACGAAATTTTGACATCATTTGCTAATGAAAATCACGTTGTAGCAGTAGCCTTAGATATTGAAAAAGCCTATGAGATGGTTTGGAAGCACCGGATACTTCAAATTATGGAGCAAAATAATATTAAGGGAAACTGTTTGGCCTTTACACAAAATTTTCTATCCGATAGAACAATAAATGTAAGAATTAACAATGTACTTTCAAACTCCTTTAAAATGGAGAACGGTCTACCCCAAGGTTCCGTATTAAGTGTAATTTTGTTTCTTTTAGCGATTAATGATGTTTTTAAATCTATTCAAAAGCCAGTAAAAGGATTTTTATTCGCAGATGACTTGACAATAATTTGTAGCGGGAACTCGATAGACCCAACGATACAATTAATACAAAAAACATTAAATAATCTGCAAACATGGTCAAACAATACAGGATTTAAATTTTCCAACAGTAAAACAGAATTTATTATATTTACACGTAAACATATAAAAACAATAGACAATGTAACTTTATTTATAAATAGTCAGTTAATAAAACAGGTACAAAAATTAAAAATCTTAGGACTAACATTCGATAAAAAACTAAATTGGAAATATCATATTCAAAATTTAAAATCAGACTGCAATAAAAGATTGAACATAATTAAAACACTATCATCATCTACGTGGGTAGCTGACAGAATATGTTTACTCATGACTTATCGTGCGGTAATTAGAGCAAAAATCGACTACGCTTGTGTCATTTATGACTCAGCTAGCCAGCACACTCTTAAAACCTTAGAAAGTATTCAAAATACAGCATTAAGGCTTTCTATTGGGGCCTTTAAAACTAGCCCAATCGATAGTATTTTAGCTGAAGCGGAAGAATGCCCATTGCATATTAGAAGAAAACAATTATGTATGTATAACCTATGCAATAAAAATATTATCTCGACCAAATAACCCGACTTTTGAGTACTATAATAGAAAAAGATCATCAGACTCAGAATATGGACTTAAACCTAACTTCCCTCAACCATTTAGAATAAGAGTTCCCAAATATTTGAATGAAATTAATATTTCAATTCCTCCTATTAGACAAAATATATTGTTATCTTCTCCCCCATGGCAACCTTTAACCTTTCCGATAAACTTGGAACTATCGGATAATCTCCGAGACGACACACCTGCCTATGTTTATAAAATGTTATTTAATGAACTAATTAATAGCAAATACAGAGGCTTTAAATCATTTTACACAGATGGATCGTGTATGAATGGAAGATCGGGATGCGCCATCCTACATGAAAACCAGTTTTACCAATATAGACTTCCTAATCTAACATCCATTTTTGTATGCGAAGCTATTGCTATTTTAAAATCTTTACAATTAATAAGTACTAAACCTAATTTTAATAAATATGTTATATACACAGATTCCAAATCATGTCTAATGGCCTTAAATAATAAAATTAATACAAACACACTTATTCTAGAAATTCAGGAACTCATGATTAAACTTTTAAGAGATAACTACAAATTTGCATTACTATGGATCCCTAGCCATCAAGGTATCATTGGAAATGAAAAAGTTGATGAAGAAGCAAAAAAATCTACAAGTGATGAAAATATAATTGAAAAAGGCTTTAATTGGATGTATGATGATTTTAAGAATATTATTAAAATTGAAATTTTAAAATTTTGGGATAATTTATGGAAACTTAACCTTTCAAATCGTTTTATAAAAAATGTCCGGAACTCAGTATTAGATAAAACTCCGATTCCTTTTACAAACAGGAGAGGTCAATCTGTATTATCAAGGTTACGGATCGGTCACACTAATTTAACTCACATACATTTAATTACTAAGACACCGGAAAATAAATGTTGCAAATGTAATACAGATATGACAATATCCCATTTATTGGTAGAATGCACAGCATATGACAGCGAAAGAGAACAATACAAAATACCATCCAACATTATCGATTGTCTAAACTCAGATAACTGTAGTAATGTATTTAATTTCCTTAAGTTGATAGATATCTATAAAAGTATATAAATTATAGCTTACAAATAATCACTAAATTCCACTTTAAAAATCCATCAATTATTAATTTTATTATATATAACTTATAAGTTAAATTAATTATATTGTAGTCGCTAATGACCGTGTTGTTAGGGCGACTTTAAATAAATAATATAAAAAAAAAAAAAAAACTTTTTTTTTTCGTTCGTTTCAAGATTAATAAGAAAATTTAGTTAATAGGCTATTAGAAGTAGAAAGTCTGAGTTTGAGCAAAGTAATTGAAGCTGTTCAAAAAAGTAAAAAATCCATTTTTTTTTTGATGATTGAATGAAATGACAAATCAGTTGCTTTAAACTAACGGTTAAATTAATAAGGTCCAAGATGATTTTTATTTATTTGAAACATTCGAAATTTGACCTAAAATAAACTTGTTTAAAGAATATTATAAGATTTTCACACAGATAAAAAAAATACATAAACAATTATTTATTTAACTATTTTTCAATCATACCATTATTGGTTCAAGAGTAATTTCAGCAAAGTCTGCATCGTCTATTGAAGGATCTTAGCCTTCCAAGATCGGCCGTCGGAACTTTTATGGAACGTATTTCCAAGATGCTGTCGACAGGATTATATAGTATTTGGTTGGTTAAAGAGCGTAGTGAACACAGAGAAGGAAGGAGTTAAATTCAGAACCTAACTCTGCTTCGTAGTATCAAGTCTAGGAACACTGCAGTTTACTCATGCCTCCCATCTACGTGATGGACCCGAGCGGAAAATCCATGGAACATTCTCTTTCTCTCTTACTTGCGTCCCAAATAACGTTTTGAATCTCCAAGAAACTTTATAAACAAATAGTTTAATATACCTAGGTAATCCGTGTTTTTTACTAGCATTGCTTCTGCTAAAATCAATTGTATATCAACGACATATCAAAGTTAAAATTTGTCTTATTACCCATACGAAATATGCCATATTTTGTTTTTTATTTGCATAGTTTATTTAAATAAGAATAAGGCCTCTAAAATACAACCTTGAATGGTAGACAATCAAGCTAACTAACTCTTTAGTTAGTTGTAATAAAATGTTCTTTAAATATAATGTTATAAAGGAAATGTAGGACAAAGACTTTCTTTTTTGTTCTTCTGGGTAAAAACTATTGTAACACCTAAATTTTTTTTTGTAATTATGAACAAAAATAACACAACTATGCCGCACGGCACAATTCTAGATAATATTTTTAATTTATAGGTCATTTACATAGGTTTTTTAGGTAAGTATTTTAATTTAGTTGTTTTATTTTTAAGTAATATTATAATATAAATTGTTCACTAACTTGTTATTAAATAGTTTGTACACAACCTATAAAAGTTTAATGGTGATTATCTATAAATTGTGCGTGCCTCAAACCAAAGAATATTTTGCTAAGATGCACGAAAAATACGATATATATTTTTTTTATAACAGGCGCAACGATTTGTCTCTGTAATTGGTTGATATAGTACTTTTTACCAAAGTAAAAGGAAAGGCCTCAATTCTCCTAAATTAACTTAAGTTCAAGCATCGTAATAGAATTACAATCGCTTAATTTGTCACATAAAATATTCTGCTAACCAACCGTCCATAGAATGACGCAAGTTAATTTAAGAGGAGCGTCTGATGAGGCTCTTCGATGCTCATGCTAATTTAACTGCAAAGTATAATACATCTCCCCGCGCATGACTGTAAGTCGGTAACGCTACTATAAATATATATGTAAACTAGCGATGAGAAAATGTTGCAAAAAAAAAATCGATTGAATCGAAAATTGTGATTTTATTTTTCTAATAGAGCAGGACATGTGACCCTACATCTACCTGATGGTAAGTGACAATGTAACGTCCAAGAATATTCTTAACCAATAGTAGTAATGATATATATATATATATATCATTACTACTATTGGTTAAGAATAATGAATAATAATGGACGTTACATATATCGAGAATCGAAAATTGTGATTTTATTTTTCTAATAGAGCGGACATGTGACCCTACATCTACCTGATGGTAAGTGACAATGTAATGTCCAAGAATATTCTTAACCAATAGTAGTAATGATATATATATATATATATATCATTACTACTATTGGTTAAGAATAATGAATAATAATGGACATTACATATATATTCACGGGTGCTTTACGGCGCCCGAAACCGCCTAGACAGCCCCAGGGTACCCAGTATGAGTCTACACCGAACAAGTGGCTAGCTGGTCGCGATGTTTTGGATAGACTTAATGACCCATCTATAAACAGTTTCACAAGTTGGTATAGTGTAACCGGGACCGACAGCTTAAAGTGCTCTCCGAGGCACTATAGTGGTAATGATGCTTGCTTCAATTGGTTGATTCTACTATGTCTGCTTGAGAAACTTATTCACGCCTCGCTTAAACGACTCTGGATTAAAGGAAGAAGGGAATACGCACGCAGTCAAGGCATTCCACTTTTTTATTGTGCGACATATATTATAAGAGTCACCATACCTTTTTGTTCTGGTGGGCCTGTCATCCACTGTACGTGTATGCATTTTAATGCCAATGCGTGTAGTAGGGAAACGAAATGGGGAAGAAGGGATGAGTTCAAACAGTTCTTAGTGATATAGGCGCTAGAATACTCTCAACGATGAAACCTGTCTATGCAGGTGCAAAGGATTTAATTCTCGATTAAGTAGTTCCCTTCCATGATTATTCGAATAACAATTGACAAACTACTGACTGAACTACTAATTTACGTACCGCCACAGGCAAATATGCGTCCCCGTGTAAATTAATTATTATTAACTAATTAATTAAAATTATTATATATATATATATATATATATATATTAAAATATTGCCTCCCGCCGCATACCGCAGACAAGGGTACATATATATATATATGACGTAAGAAAATAATTGTTTTTTATTTCCTTGTTCATAAGAATTATTTTTTGTTTTGTTTTCAAATCAACTAGCTAATAGTTGATTTGAAAATCATTTTATAATTTTGTTTCAATTAATATAAATACCTTTCTCGTTAAGTAAGAAGATAGAATAGAATTAGACACATTACCTATTTGATCTCTTTTAAACCTTATGACTAATTAAATCAACTTACAATACGAATGGACGTTCCCCTTTTTACTAGACAGACAATTTAATAATATACTATCGCAAAATAACTGCAGTCGTAAGTTGTAACTGTAAAACGCGGCGACCGAGCGCACGCAATCACTAGTCTTTTGTAATTACTGATTTAGTACTACGAGTAAGTAATACGAAGCGCACTAGCGTTATAACTAATAATTAATCGTGTCAGTCATTTGTCGCGCGGCCGGCCAGGGGCCTGAGAGAAAAAGTAGGCGAGTCGACATGTCGCTTCGCCTCAGTCAAAAACGTATGGATTTTGACAGTGACAGTAGGCGTGAGGTACGCTGTCACCTGCCAAAGTCTATACAATTTTTATTGAAGGCGACACGACACGTCGCCTCGCCCGATTTTTCTCTAAGGCCTCTGGCGACAAATGACTGACACGACGCGCGATTACTACTAATTTGTTATACTTATTTAAATCAGTAATTACAAAAGACTAGTGATTGCGTGCGCTCGCTCGCCGCGCGGATTTAGTTACAACTTACGACTGCAGTTATTATGCGATCGGCGCTGTGTATTATATACTATACTCGTAAAATTAAATCAGTAATTACAAAAGAAGATAAGTGCGTGCGCTCGTCCGCCGCGCGGTTTTTATTCGATAATAATCGACTAACTTTAATAATAATCGACTAACTTCGATAATAATCGACTTCGATTGTTATCGACTATATTGAACAATCGACTGATTCGATTAGTTTTAGTAATAATCGCCCATCGCTAATGTAAACCTTCCCCCTGACTCTCAATAAGAAGAAGAGCACATATGAGATTATAGCTACAATTTAGGCAGCAAAACAACAGCCAAAACTGTTCTCTACCCCTAAACTTTAATGGATTTGGAAAAATTAAAAAAATGGTCTCATTTTATTAAAAAGAAAATATACGATCTGTCTTGATATTTTATACTATACTCGTAAAACTAAATCAGTAATTACAAAAGAAGATAAGTGCGTGCGCTCGTCCTCCGCGCGGTTTTTATTCGATAATAATCGACTTCGATTGTTATCGACTATATTGAACAATCGACTGATTCGATTAGTTTTAGTAATAATCGCCCATCGCTAATGTAAACCTTCCCCCTGACTCTCAATAAGAAGAAGAGCACATATGAGATTATAGCTACAATTTAGGCAGCAAAACAACAGCCAAAACTGTTCTCTCCCCCTAAACTTTAATGGATTTGGAAAAATGAAAAAAATGGTCTCATTTTATTAAAAAGAAAATATACGATCTGTCTTGATATTTTATAGAAATTATGTTAATATGATGGATTTTTTTATTGTTTCGGATTTCAGGGGTTGATTTTTTTTTCCTATACCAAACTTAAAAAAAAGTAAAACGTACGAGCCTAGCTATCGATTTTATTTATAACGCCTCCAAAAATCCATGAATGTTTAAATTGGTAACAATTAAGACCAAAAAGTCGTTAATGCATGGAATGTTTGATCAGACGCCCCTCTTAAGAGAATTATGGCCAGAACCCTAAAAAGTTTGCAATAAGATTTACAAATCTACAATTGAATGGGATCTTCCAATCAAATCGTCCGTTCGAGCAGATGGCAACTACCTATTTATTTAGTCGTTAATCTCAAAAGCTAGATTTGAATAAAAAACTTTGAAATGTCTTCAGTAGTTTAGAATAAATGAATAAAATAGAAAGCGGAATGCTTTTCCGACCGCAAGAAAATACATAAGCTTTGTGCATAATTTACAATGCTAAGTAGTAATAGATTGAGGGGGCAGGAATTTATTCGCCGCTAATTATATTTTATTTATTCAAAGTTTCAGAAAAAAGTATTCTGTTGAATACATAGTATTAGTTTTGATGACATAGATCCCTAGTCACATTCCCTGTGTCGTGGTTACTAGTCCCTTTCTAATTTCAAGCACACAGTCTACAACTTAATAATTTAGTAATTAGGTATGTATTTCTATTATCGGCGCGGCGGCGTTTTGTAATATTTTTATATAGGTTTGTATGTTTGAATTTGTGAATCGCTGTTGATATTTCAACAAATAAATAAATAAATAATGAATTACAGTTTCGATAAATAACTAAGAAAAATAAGATAATAAATAAAATAATTCAACCGAAAATGAACACAAAATAAGCAAGCAATAACAAAAAGTAGGTATTTGTAAAATACCCACAACCTACAGAAAATACAAAGTAAAGTGTAAAAAGTTTAATCAAAAAGTGAACCAAACTAATTAATAAGGAAAACAACAAAATTGACATTAAACATTTTGATAAAAACTAAAACTTTGAAAAGAATATTAGCCGGGAATCGAACCGCTTGATTTTATATAAAAAAAACGAATCCTGTATTATTGAACCAGGTGATAGGGTCGCTTATAAAGATCGAATTCTGGTAAGTAATATCTAGCAAATTTTTTATAAAATAATAAATATAAAAAAAAACATACTTTAATTAAATAACGCTCTTCAAAACCCATCCACATAGAAAACATACTTACATATATGAAAAAACCTTCAAGTAACCTAGTCATGTTTCGGTTTTAGTCTATGGGTTTGCCGGTTTTCAGGAGACTATTACATCGATTTCTTATCGAGGTGGTAACTACCACCTCAATGCGAATTCGTCTTTATCACCGCCCGTTTCGTAGCTGCATCTTTTAGCTGGCATAGTAGAAGCGATCAATGCTGTTAATCTGTTGATGAATTGATAGACCCTACTCATGGATTTTGTAGGTCTGCTTACATAAGATAGTTTAAAAGTCTCATGCCGTACTCCAATAAAAAAAAATATTATACTTTTTTTAATAAAAGACAAAACGAATTCAGCTATGTATTGAAAATAATGACTATCATTTTAAACAATTTATTTTTAAGACAAATTGTCTTTAAAAAAGCAATTTAGTTCGCCGTTTGAAGTTACTAGCCACCATTTGATTCTTATAAGCGACACTATCTACTGGTGCAATAATACAGAATGAGTTTTTTTTTTCAAAATCAACCCGTTCGATTCATGGCTAGGAGATTTTTTTTCTAAAATATAATGACGCAGTTTTAGTTTTTATGACAAATGACTGACACGACGCGCGATTACTACTAATTTGTTATACTTATTTAAATCAGTAATTACAAAAGACTAGTGATTGCGTGCGCTCGCTCGCCGCGCGGATTTAGTTACAACTTACGACTGCAGTTATTATGCGATCGGCGCTGTGTATTATATACTATACTCGTAAAATTAAATCAGTAATTACAAAAGAAGATAAGTGCGTGCGCTCGTCCGCCGCGCGGTTTTTATTCGATAATAATCGACTAACTTTAATAATAATCGACTAACTTCGATAATAATCGACTTCGATTGTTATCGACTATATTGAACAATCGACTGATTCGATTAGTTTTAGTAATAATCGCCCATCGCTAATGTAAACCTTCCCCCTGACTCTCAATAAGAAGAAGAGCACATATGAGATTATAGCTACAATTTAGGCAGCAAAACAACAGCCAAAACTGTTCTCTACCCCTAAACTTTAATGGATTTGGAAAAATGAAAAAAATGGTCTCATTTTATTAAAAAGAAAATATACGATCTGTCTTGATATTTTATAGAAATTATGTTAATATGATGGATTTTTTTATTGTTTCGGATTTCAGGGGTTGATTTTTTTTTCCTATACCAAACTTAAAAAAAAGTAAAACGTACGAGCCTAGCTATCGATTTTATTTATAACGCCTCCAAAAATCCATGAATGTTTAAATTGGTAACAATTAAGACCAAAAAGTCGTTAATGCATGGAATGTTTGATCAGACGCCCCTCTTAAGAGAATTATGGCCAGAACCCTAAAAAGTTTGCAATAAGATTTACAAATCTACAATTGAATGGGATCTTCCAATCAAATCGTCCGTTCGAGCAGATGGCAACTACCTATTTATTTAGTCGTTAATCTCAAAAGCTAGATTTGAATAAAAAACTTTGAAATGTCTTCAGTAGTTTAGAATAAATGAATAAAATAGAAAGCGGAATGCTTTTCCGACCGCAAGAAAATACATAAGCTTTGTGCATAATTTACAATGCTAAGTAGTAATAAATTGAGGGGGCAGGAATTTATTCGCCGCTAATTATATTTTATTTATTCAAAGTTTCAGAAAAAAGTATTCTGTTGAATACATAGTATTAGTTTTGATGACATAGATCCCTAGTCACATTCCCTGTGTCGTGGTTACTAGTCCCTTTCTAATTTCAAGCACACAGTCTACAACTTAATAATTTAGTAATTAGGTATGTATTTCTATTATCGGCGCGGCGGCGTTTTGTAATATTTTTATATAGGTTTGTATGTTTGAATTTGTGAATCGCTGTTGATATTTCAACAAATAAATAAATAAATAATGAATTACAGTTTCGATAAATAACTAAGAAAAATAAGATAATAAATAAAATAATTCAACCGAAAATGAACACAAAATAAGCAAGCAATAACAAAAAGTAGGTATTTGTAAAATACCCACAACCTACAGAAAATACAAAGTAAAGTGTAAAAAGTTTAATCAAAAAGTGAACCAAACTAATTAATAAGGAAAACAACAAAATTGACATTAAACATTTTGATAAAAACTAAAACTTTGAAAAGAATATTAGCCGGGAATCGAACCGCTTGATTTTATATAAAAAAAACGAATCCTGTATTATTGAACCAGGTGATAGGGTCGCTTATAAAGATCGAATTCTGGTAAGTAATATCTAGCAAATTTTTTATAAAATAATAAATATAAAAAAAAACATACTTTAATTAAATAACGCTCTTCAAAACCCATCCACATAGAAAACATACTTACATATATGAAAAAACCTTCAAGTAACCTAGTCATGTTTCGGTTTTAGTCTATGGGTTTGCCGGTTTTCAGGAGACTATTACATCGATTTCTTATCGAGGTGGTAACTACCACCTCAATGCGAATTCGTCTTTATCACCGCCCGTTTCGTAGCTGCATCTTTTAGCCGGCATAGTAGAAGCGATCAATGCTGTTAATCTGTTGATGAATTGATAGACCCTACTCATGGATTTTGTAGGTCTGCTTACATAAGATAGTTTAAAAGTCTCATGCCGTACTCCAATAAAAAAAAATATTATACTTTTTTTAATAAAAGACAAAACGAATTCAGCTATGTATTGAAAATAATGACTATCATTTTAAACAATTTATTTTTAAGACAAATTGTCTTTAAAAAAGCAATTTAGTTCGCCGTTTGAAGTTACTAGCCACCATTTGATTCTTATAAGCGACACTATCAACTGGTGCAATAATACAGAATGAGTTTTTTTTTTCAAAATCAACCCGTTCGATTCATGGCTAGGAGATTTTTTTTCTAAAATATAATGACGCAGTTTTAGTTTTTATCTAAATTGGTTCTGAGACTCTTTTGAGCATTTTTCGCTATTCCTTGTAGTTTAGGATTTGGCCTTGAAAGAAAAAAACAACAACAAATCACTTGAAAAATTATCCCTGCATATAAAAAAAAAAAAAACTTTAAAGTGGAAGGTAGTATTACGATATAACTTTGCTAGACCCAATCGACCTGTTTCGTTAGCACCCTTACAGATGCAAAAACCGTCAAGTGACCCAGTAATTTTTCGATTTTAGCACGTGGGTTTTCAGGAGACAATTGCATCAATTTTTTGTAGAGAAGGTAGTATACTTTCAGAGTTAAGAAACTATTTCATTGGACAGGTATTTATTATGATTTTTTGTATATTATTTCATATTATTACAACACATTTTTTTTTTAATTACTATAATTATAAAACCGCTTTTAATTTCTTAAATAATTTATAAAATATAACAACAGTTGTTAAACCCTCAAAACACAAATAAATATAAAACCATATTTTACCTGCCATTGATTATACTAGAATAATTAGAGAAAAAAAAACTTACCAAAAAAACAACAGCAAAACACTAAAGTGTATAACGTAATAAATATAGCGCGAACATCAGTTCTATCAAAAATGTACTCGTCATCCTGTATCGAGTATTGAGAATGATTGTAATCGGAACTGTTTAAAATATTCACTTTTGCCACTTCACTATTTCCGCTGGTCCACGAACTGTTGTGGGTATCTTCTCCCTTGGTGTATTTGAGGCTCGAAGTGATTGAAAACCCTGATATGATCATATTTACAGTTTTGGCACTTCGTTCTGTAAAAGTTTGTGCCTCATTTTATCTTGTCAATTGTTGACATTGGTATGTGTCTGAAACAAAAAAGAAAGAAAAAAAATAGACAACGTAATAATTCTAGCGTATATTGCCTACTCTACCAAGAGGCAAATTAAAGACATAAAATCCCTGAGGGGGGATTTTATGTCTTTAATTTAATGTATAGTTCTCAAATTTGTTTTTTATTTTTAAAATTATAAAAATACATACAATTGATAAATACAAATAAATCGATAAGTACATTTTTTTATAGGAGCACGGCATGTGACTTTGTATCTACCTTGTGGTGAGCAGACCTACAAAGTCCATGAATGGGGTCAATCAATAATTGTTGTTAAACAGCATTGATTGCTTCCACTATGCCGGCTAAATGATGCGATTACGAAATGGGCGGCGACAAAGACGAATTGCATTACGAGTACTTATATTTTAATATACTCGCTGCTTTATCGTCAATTAAACCATCCATTTCGTAACCGCACCATTAAAGGAGACTACCACACGATAAGAAATCGATTCAGCCGGTGAATCCGGGTAATCTCCTGAAAGCCGGTGAACCCAAAGACTAAAAACGAAACATGACTAAGTCACAGTTTTTGCATCTGTATGAGCGGTGGTAACGTAAAATAAAAATGTATAGAGTTTGATAAAAGTAATTTAGGTTTTTTAATGCATTCAGACAGATATTAGAAAACCATTTCAGATTTTAATTAATGTAACAAAATTCTATATTTTTTAAATGTGTTACAACTTGTGCCTTGTGACCCGGCAACTAAAGTGTGGACTGATGGGGATAACAGCACAATAAATTGAGTTAAATAATATGTAACCCACCCAGGGGCGTAGCTAGTGCCGTATCTGCGGTATCAGTTATACGGGGCCACCGGGCCACAGAGGCCCCCAACGTGCGTAAGCACAAATTAATAAAAACTTCCCAAATATTGTTTTAATTCAAAAATGACAAAAGTCCTCATGGCCCGCCAAGGCACGCTACGCCACTGAACCCACCCATGTGCTGCTTCATTGCACCGGGGTGGCTTTACAACGGGCGAAAATCCTCGGAACACCGAGGTCGCTCCTTGATGCCTGTGGAAGACCTAGACTTCTTGCCGCCTTCTGGAAGGAGCTGGGCTGCCTAGAATAGTCAGCTTACTTACGCAAAAAGGCCTAATCTCTTGGCTAATTGCGGAAAACGAGCCTGCCATGAACATGAACCTCTATAACCACAGACCTCTCCTTCATCTACAATTTCAGCCGTCTTCATTGATTTCTTGCCAACCCATTAGTGTGCGGTTACGAAACGGGCAGTTGTTTTAATAATAAAGCGGAGTATTAAAAATTCGTCATTATCGCCGCACAATTTAGTCGACATACTTATTTAGTATGATCGATTAATGCTGTTAAATAATGTACCTATTAATCGACCCGATTCATGGACTTTGTATGTCAGCTTAACATTAGTAAGATAGAAAGTCCTCATGCTCGAATAACAAAAATATGAAAACCTTAGTTTATAGGTATTTTTATAGGTATAAATCATTAAATATGATAGTTTTATTCACGTAATAAAAATGTCTGAAGTCCGATTTATATGTTCATCACGTATAAAATATAGAGTAGCAAATAGTAAAAGAAATTTCTTTTACTATTATACCTACGTAGGTATAAAGATACACAGTGAATTTTTAAAGTACCTCAGTTTGCATATACGTAGTCGGCACTAAAAATATCGGGAATGGAATATTTCCACTGTTCCTGTCATATTAAAATCTTTTTAATTGAAAACTCCTTGGTTTTAAAAATCGAATACCATTTATTTATTTAAAAAAGGATTCTTGGTCTTGTCACAAGGACTTGTCAAACTTGTTTAGTCGTTGAGAAAATGGAATTGACTCAAGAAAATTCAAGAGCGATGATTTATTATGACTTTCGAAGTGGTTTAACACAAAAACAGTGTGTTGATCGGATGCTTTCTGCATTTGGTGATGAAGCCCCATCTAAAACCACAATTTATCGCTCAGTGATGATCCCCGTCAAGGTCGTCCAAAAACTGCAGTCACCCAAGAAAACGTTGATGCTGTGCGTAAGCTGATTGTGGAAGTTCGACATGTGACATACCGCGAAATTCAGGCAACTTTAGACATTGGCATGAGTCAAATACAAATAATCTTGCATGAACAATTAGGTGTAAAAAAGTTGTTTTCCCGATGGATACCGCATTCGCTCTGTGAAGAGCAAAAAGCGGCTCGCGTTACTTGGTGCGTCAGAACTCTCGAAAGATTCCACGCAGGATCCTCAAATGCTGTATACAACATCGTATCAGATGACGAATCCTGGATATATGCGTACGAACCCGAAGCAAAAAATCAGTCACGAGTTTGGGTGTAGGCTGTATTCTGAACATCTAGAACTACAAAACTAAAAATGTTTGTTAAAGAAATTTACTCGATACTCACAGACAACTATTATTATGCAAATAGTAACTCTTTAACTTGAAATGTATGAAGAGATTAATATAGTCTCCCATATATTATGTCAATAAAAAATGTATTTATATTTTCCAAAACATGAAAATTTTGTACTTTTTAACATCTCTGCAAGCGACAAAATTACAACAATTTATAGTGGTAAAAAAATAGATATCAATAGTTTATTATGTATTCTAAAAAAGTATAGAGAGATTTTTGCAAGTTTAATAGAAAATTATTAATTAAATAATTACAAAAACTTGCCAGACAGAAATCTTCATACACAATCCATGACAGGCCGTCATTGTGCGGGCGATCCCGCCTGTGAAAGGTGGCTCCGCGTCGCTTTTTTCTATTTTACTATCGGAACACTAAATATTCACTGTTGGGAATTTTATAAGACAAGTACATATTTATTTTGATTATATTCTATGTTTTTACACCTTTTAACACGATTAACTACAGATTCAGCTAAAATAAATATGCAATTTTCACCACCTGTCACTGTCAGTATAACCTTACAAAAAAAAAAGACAGACTGTCCGATGTAACTAAAACTACGCAACAGCTATTTATTTTGGTCGCTTTTATATTTTTAATAAAATGTATCGTCGGGCGCACATTATTTTACAATTTTTAAACATATTTTACCTATTTGTTTTAATTGTTATTTTTAATAAAGTTTTTTTTTTATATATATCCAAAGCAAAGCTCAATAGGGTTCCATCCATTATCCAAAACTTTATTTTTATAAATGGCAGAGTAGTTCAACAATTTTATTATCTATCTAACATTTAAATACTAACATAATAATGTATTGTCTTATTTTATAATCATTAATATTATTACAAAATCAAAGTTTTTATTTTAGCATGTGTGACTGTTTGTATCTAACTCATGACAAACATACAATATTTATAAATAGGGACCAATACGATGTAATTTCTATAGAATTAGACCGATTTACTATGGCCGGCCAAATGATGTTGTTACCAAATAGGCGGGGATAAAAAAGAACAATACAAAATAATAATAAATAATTTCTAGTATAGAATAATTCAAACTATGTTTTAGAAACTGGCAGTGGGCAATTTCTAGAACATTGTTTGAATTATTTTACGCTAAATATAAAACTAAAATACATATTGAAAATATTACGCTAAAAAATAATTATTATCATTCCACATGATTGGTGGAATGCCAGGTCTCTGAGTTTTCAACAAATTAACTGTTACTGCGTTTTATAACTACCTACACCATGAAAGGAGACTACCGCCTCGATAATCGAAAAAATCAACGGCTAATCCAAATCATAACTTCTCTATAATCAATCTATATTTTTTTGACGGATAATAAACCATGGTAACTACTAAAGTACGGATAGTTTATATGATATTTGTCGGTAAATGATTTTTCAGGTATTTATTGGTGAGACCACCTACTAAGTATGACAATACTTCTGTTAGACCGAGAGCTCGTGTCCAATACAACTATAATAGTAACCAATATTAATTTTTTAAATAGTGATAGCTGCTTTTATAAGATAATATTGCGTTTTTACAATATTTAAATAAAAAGGTTAGGTTTTAAAAATAAATAATTAATGAAATACTTAAACTACTAGCCCTATTTATTACAGTGTATTTATTTAATTTACTATATTCTTTTATACAATATGTATATGATAGGTATGGATATATGTATATATATGTATATATATTATTTTTACTTGATACAGGAAAATGTGACTTTGCATAATGTGTCTGATTACCAGCGGGCATTAGCTATATGTGGCAAATAAATATTTTTTCTTTCTTTCTTTCTTTCAAAAAACATTTTCCAACGCTGAAAATATTTTATTATTTATTTTTTACAATTTTATACCAGCGGCCACATTCTGTTTCTTATAACACGAACGTCAGATTGTCAAAATAACAAATTCCGCTATTAGCGCGTTCTCCTCCAATCAGAGTAGTTGTTAACCTTTTCTGATTGGAGGAGAGCGCGCTAATAACATAAATCGTTATTTTGACAATCTAACGCTCACGTTACAAGAAACAGAATAAGTAACTAAAGTTTATAAGAATTATTGATAAAAATGAATGTGTATGGGTGTAATATGTGTAGTGCACGTCTGTGTGTGTTGTGTGTATGATGCATGTGTGTAATGTATGAAGAGTATATTTTTGTAGGCTATGGTGTACGAGTAAGGTCAATTTTATGATAATATATTATGTTATGTCAAAAAAACGATAGACTAATTATTGAGAATAGACATAGGTATAATATCTAGGTGATCAAAACCGGTAAACCGAAGATATTTTGTAAAATGAAAGAACGTGATACTTAACGTGTATGTGTGTGTATGTATGTATATATGTATTTAATATTTAAGGATGGATTCCCAAATGAAAAACAATATATTTATTGAATTGCTTGTAATTAGTACTACCTGAATTGTTGTGTTTATTTATTTTATTTTATGTGCTTAAAATTCTGTGTTATTGTTACTATTGTTCGTCTTTCCGTGTTTTATGCTAATCTAATAATAAAATTTTAACTTGTAATATTTGCAATTTGTAGTGTTAAGTAATTATTTTTAAAACTTTTGTCTTATGTTGTGTAATTAATTTTAAAACTTTTGTCTTATGTTGTGTAATAATTTATTATGATATATCCTTAAATGTTTTATACCTTTCAATAATTTTCGTGTATCCAAATATAATATCTTTTGTTAACAAGGTTTAGGTAGCCTTTGTGAATGTACATTAGGTTAATTGAATTGGGGCCCGCGATACAGGATTTTTTTTCCTAGTTCGGGCCCTGCTGCATAATATTGTAAACTGTGTAAAAATAATATCTGAATAAACGAATTGAATGAGGAGTTTTCCAGTAGTTATTATTTAACGCAACAGATGGCGTTTAGTCGCTATCTACAAAAACTGTCAAAATAGATAGCGGTAATATATAAAATACACCCTTAATTTAGGGTAAATAGGAAAACAAATGCCTTTATACGAATAATTTATAAAATTTACCTAACTTTGTTTAACATATACACTAATATCCTGAGCACTTTGGCTTACGGCACCAACTTAAGCAAATTTTTTTCTTTTAAATATCATCATATAAGTAATTAAATTTGAATTTCTAAGGTATCATAGTCTTTTTTAGGAAGTTTTTCTTGACAGGGTATCTACTAAAGATTATAGAGAGCAAGAATAACGAGTAAGTAGATACATATAAATGTGACAAAATTTGGTAAAAATATAACACGTCTTGCAATACTAAAATTTAGTTTTAATTCATAGAGAATTTAGAATCTATATTTGAGTAGTATGTAGTCTATGTAAAAATATAGACTACTCAAGTATAGAAACCTCAGCCTTTTTTGACAGTTTTTGTGGATATCTCTCCTGCTGCCATCTAGTGGAATATTTTGGAACCGGCAAAAAGAAAACTCCTCATTGAATTGAACTTGCATAATTTAGTACGTGCAGATTTTAAATGTCAATTTTTGTTTCATATTTCCCTACGTATCTTTTGATATTTAAGACTTGTTAATTAGAGACAAGTTCAAACAAACGGACAGATAATTGATATATATAATGTAGAGATTATGATTGCTTTGAATACCCTGAGTCTGGGTACCCTGAGGCCCTGTAGAAGTTATGTATATATATTTAAATGTATGTGTTTCTAAGTTATTTTACTATAAAAAACTAATTTATTTAATATAAAATATTTACCAATTAGGTAACTCCGGAATATTTTTAATGTAGATAGATGGGTAAGTAGATTAAAGTGACGCAGACCCCAATCCTTAGTAATGTCAATTGATATGACAGCATTTTTTTAAACAGATACTTAGACTGGCTGAATTAGTCCAAAATAAAAAAAAAGTTTTGTTTAATATAAATTCTTAGTTTATTACAAAACGGAGTCTAGTAATAGCATGAAGCTAAAAAAACGCGCCCCGCGCCAATGGAGTAAGCATGATACATAAATTGTTTCATAATAGTGCGATACCGGTGTCACCAATTTCTGTGGCGAACAAATGAAGATCGGGGAAAATGGTGTGGCTTCAAATGGCAGCTTAACACGTCTGACACTTAAAAAACTGCTTGAGAAAAAAAGAGATACAAGTTAGCTATTGTCAAACATGAATGTGTGCGCGTGTCTATGAAGTGTATTGTTTTTTTTATTATAAAAAGCTAAATATTAAATTGCATACTTAATAGTTTCGATAGTGTTGCCACCGACAACAAATTATATAACTTATCGATATAAACCAAATATTTTGGGATTTATAGAGATCATCAAAGATATTAAGATTAATATTCATTTATCGATATACAATTGTAATACACACACATATCATCACGGGCCCCAAGGTAACCAGCGGGTAAGAGGGGTTTTAATCCCACCTCGTCGTAGCCGATGGTATGAGTCTACACCGAACAAGTGGCTAGCTCGTCGCGATGTGTTGACTCAATAACTTTGAAAGGATATACTTTGAGCTAATATGATCAAATCAAACAACTTTCCCATGGAACCATGTATCGCAAAAGAAAAAAAAAGGCCTTCTCCATACAAACTAGTAACGTTAAAATGACCAATTTGTATGGGGAAGTCAATTTTTTTTTTCATTTGCGACATGGTTCCATAGAAAAAGTTGTTAGATTTTATCAGCAGAACCTCATATTAGCCCAAAGTACATCCTTTCAAATTCACCCTGATAGACACTTTCGCATTTATAATACTAGTGGATATAAGATATGTAGGTATATATAACAATAAATTAAAATACCTACTTTATTAAATTAAAAGACATGCACAACTACATGTTACCTACTAAACGCAATCTCAACATTTTTGACCGACCTCCAAGAGGAAGTTATAAAAGTCGATGCAAACTACAAAAGGCGAAAAACAATTAAATCGTAGCTTGATTCCTCAAAATGTACTGAACATACACGAGTATGATTGTTGGTAACCAATTTTCTTCTCTTTTAATTGCCTCTACCCATTTACATTTTTATGCCGGATCTTTTGGGAAACTGTATGTATAGAAAATATTATTAGTATTATATAAAATAAAAAAACAATAATTGTATAATATCTCATAACCATGAAAGTATTTACAAAAATCAACTATAAAATCACATCACTAAGTTGTAACTGACAATCCTCGTTGGACGGTTCTGTTGTCGCCATACCTTTTGATTAAATTAAATTTAAATTATTATAAATTATTTTAGAGTATCGAAATTCTCATTAAAAATAAAAACACATCACTAGTTCTTCAACTTCTAACTGATGCACATAGTTTGACAGTTACCGTCAGATTTTGATATTTTAATTATGGGTTTTATTATTATCTTTTATTAAGGTTTAATATAAGAAAAACATGTTAAATACATACTTGAAAAACGTGACACTATGTACTTTTTTTAAGAGTAGTTTATACACAGCTTTAATGCACAATTAACCATTTTTCCGACAATAAAAGCGGAGCCCTTTTCCACTTTTTCCGCCGAACTCACAAATCAGACTGAGGATATAAAAAATGTGAAAGTGTGTGTGAGTGACAAATTTGTCACTCGCGCGGCACCCTGCAATTTGAATAATGCTTACTCCAGTAGCGGCGGGCGGACGGGCACGGGTTTTTACCTTCATGAGTAACAGTCACTCTTACCAATGCCTTATAATAAATTTAAACTGTTAAAATTTATATATATTAATAAAATGTACCGGTAATATCACACTTTGTATGCATGTCTGGAAATTATAGTAATACATCAATTTTATTGAAACATTAAATCCCGGCATATAAAATTACATTTCTTGACTATTTCGACAATACATTACTTAAAATAAAATAGTAAGATTTCTAAAAATAGATATCTAAAATAATAAACTGTCACACTCCATACAATGAAATTTTAACAGAGTGACTTTTGGGCTCAACTGTCCACAGTTAGAATAAATTGAAGAAATAATCTCTAACATTTTTGAGTGAAATCTGACAGAAGGTGATGACGTCACATATACGAATTCCCCCTTAAAGCCAACAAAAATTATGCGTTCACGGAGTGTTGCAAAAAAAATGGTGGCCACGTTTGTCTCCAAAACCGGCCATGTTGCGACTATTCCTCTTGAGGGACAAAGAACGGTTAATGCAGAATGGTATGCTAGCATTTGTTTGCCACAGGACGTTTCTGAACTCCGTAAAGAGAACTGCAATCGCCGCATCATCCTCCATTACGACAATGCGAGTTCTCACACCGCGCACAGAACAAAAGAGTTTTTGGAGCAAGAAAACATAGAATTATTAGACCATCCGTAGTACAGCCCCGACCTAAGCCCTAATGATTTCTATACTTTCCCTAAAATAAAGAATAAATTGCGTGGTCAGAGATTTTCATCACCTGAAGAAGCTGTGGACGCCTACAAAACGGCGATTTTGGAGACCCCAACTTCCGAATGGAATGGTTGCTTCAATGATTGGTTCCATCGTATGGAAAAATGTGTCAAATTTTGCGGAGAATACTTCGAAAAGCAATAAATACATTTTTAAATAGTAATGTTGTGTCACTTCCTTGATTCCCGAAATTTTCAGTGCCGTGAGGTGACGTGAATTTAGAAGTGGATTAAAATTTTATTCAAACCTAAGTTACTGAAATCTTTTTTAGTTTATACATATATTTATCGTCACAATTTCTTCGTTTATCGTAATTATGTAATTATTATATTAATACACAAAAATAAAACACGATTTTATTTATAGACTTCGTATCACCGAATGAAATGAGAATGGGTTAAATACTAAATAAAGTGTAAGATGACAGATATTCAAAGATCACTAAAATTATGTTTGTATGGTCGAAAGAATCACAAAGGGTATACCGTCATTATACATACAAAATAATTTAATTTTAATTTATAGCTTTTATTTAGAATGTTTCCTATTATTTTCCTTTCCAACCACCCCTGTATTAAAGCAAAAAAATAATTTAAAGTCTAAGGAATGGGGCGTTTCAATAACATTAAAATCCGTAGCTTGATCTGTTGTAATAACCAACTACGGACGGAAAGGCGCGAACGAATCATTACCGTAAGTAGATTATTAAAGTAAACCACCTTTAATAATTTAATTTAATATTAAATTATAAATTAAATTGTAAACCACATTATTTTGCAAGCCTAGTAAGCTAATTCTGTAGACACAACTTATATTCTACCATCTTGTAAACTCGAAATTACTGCAAATAAATAATTTCATTTCATTTCATTTAGAGATTAGTGGCCATATTCATAAAAACTTATTGAAGCCTTGAAGATCACTTTAGTTATGGAATGTTTTGTCACTTTCACACATCTTCATTTTTGTTGCTAAATACCTAAAAGAGACAAAACCTTCTATAAGTAAAGTGCTCTTGAAGGACTCAATAAGATTTTATGAATAAGTCTCAACGCTCCCAACCAAAAAATATAATTATAGTTGTAAAGGCATTTACGAGTATAAAAGCTTACTATTTGTGTGCCTGTTACGTATCGCCGTAAACGTGAGCAACAACCAATAGGATTGCGTTATTCAATCCAAGCGGCCCTATTGGTTGTTGCTTACGTATACGTATACATAAACGTATACGCAAACCTATGGTAGAGCCTCTGGGTACACCTACATTCTAAAATAAGTAGACGATTTTTATTTATTATCTAGTTTTACTGAGATATTTCCTGACATGTTATAAAAAAAACAGCAGTCAAGCCATTTCAAGGTTAACCTCACAAACCCATGTGAATAAATATAATTTAAAAATAAATAAAGTTTACCCTGTACCTACAACCTTTAACGTAACGTTCCTTGAGAGATTTCCAACGTTTTCATGTACAAAATATCGTTTGAGAGGATTTAATCTCAGTGAAACGAACTGTAATATTTTAAGCCTACAATATTATTTTTGTAAATAATTTCGCTTTCGTGGTTATTAGAAGGTTAAAAATAGGTATGTAGGGCAATTTTAGGTTAAGTATTTTTGGCATTAAGTAGATATTGGATTTTTAAAATATTTACTAGAAACTAATTTCCTTTTTATATATTTAAAAAGCTTAAAAGATGTTTGAAAATTTTAATCTATTAATTTTATGATACGTTATTATGACGGTGGCAAAAAAAACAAGCTGCTTTTAAATATATATATAGGTATAATGCGAAGTTGACATGTCCCAAGCAATGTGACAAGCAAGCGTTTCTATTGGTTACCTATACCTACCGCGGGTTAACGCAAAGCTAAGTGACAATTTGGGTCCGATAATACTATACAGTTTATAAGTGGCATACGTGTTTCTTGAAACTATATAGGTAGGTATATTCTCTACAATAAATCTCTTAAAGCATTATTTTTGATTTTAAATATTACTATCTAAGGAACCAGTTTTTATTAAAAACATAAACGACGATATATAAATACAATAAATCTGAAGATTTTTGTTTGTTTGACGCAAATCTCTTTCGCACATTAAATGTATTTCGGGGAGGCAACCGGATGGCGAGTGGTACAGAGCCCCCACGCATTGAATTGACCCCAAGTGGACTGGGGGCGGTGATGTAAGTGGTGGGTATTTTTTTTTAACGAAGCAACCGGATTAAAACCGTTGCTTAAAAGGTACCTAATACCTTAAATATATAATATATATTTTTTACCATCCGAAACACACGGGTAGTTTTCACACTAGCGATTAAAAAAAAAAGTTGTGAAGCGACCGCTTCAAAATTGGTGAGCATACTTATTGACACCATCAAACGTTGGAAAAAAAATCCATCCGACCCAGATGGGCAGTTACGATTTCTTTCAATTAAAATTAAAAAACACGGTAATTTTTTTTTAAATCGGATGGATTTCGAAATTGAAACTGTTATAAGTACAAATAATAGTGTGTACCTACTACTGGACCGATATATAATAGGTTTTTTGTTGCCAAAACATACCTAAATATCGACAAATAATAAATCTAGAAATACGAAGAAGCTAAGACAGATAGTATAACAATATTTATTACATAAACAACCTCGATGTTTTATTTCATAATAATAATAAATAAACATATCTAATTTATAGTTTAAATATTTGAATTAATTATTGATGCTATGCCAAACTAATAAAAAAAAGAGCTAGATTTTTCAGTTCGCATTCAATTTCTATATTAAAAAAGGAAAACAATTAAAGTATACTCCTCGCTGTTTGCACGATTATTTAATTAAAAAGTGCAAAGCAAATGAAAAAAAAATCTTAATTTGATTTATTATTGCAAATATACATGGTAACTTTGAAAGGATGTATGGACTAATTGGAGGTTCTGCTGACCAAATGAAACAACTTTTTCCATGGAAACATGTGTCGCAAATGAAAAAAAAAGTTGCCTCCTCCATACAAACTAGTAAAGTTAAAACGTCTAATTTGTATGGGGAAACCAACATTTTTTTTCATTTGCGACACATGGTTCCATGGAAAAAATTGTTTGATTTGATCAGCAGAACCTCATATTAGCCCAAAGTATATCCTTTCAAATTCACCCTGTATAGTCTAAAATAAGAAATTAATTTCGTTTATTTTTTAAATACAAAACTGGTTTTTGAGATATTAATATATGAAATCTGAAATATTAAAAAATCTGTTTGACTTAACAAGTACCCTATAATAAATAGACTAATGCCCGATTTCACCAACGATCACAACTAAATAAGAATTTTGACATATTTGCTATGAAACTGTCATTAATTGTCCCTTAACTTAATTAGGGGCTCCCTTAGAGTTGGTGAAATCGGACATAAGAGACATTGAAATATACTATTGGATAAAAGTGGTGCGATATGCACTTTTATAAAATAAATGACTAATAAAAAATCTATCTAAGAAAAAATGAGTGACGTCACAAGCATCCTATAACTAATAGACGTTGAAAACAGTACTATTGGATTAAAGTGGTGCGATATGCAGTTTTACAAAATAAATGACTAATAAAAAATCTATCTAATAAAAAATGTGTGACGTCACAAGCATCCTATAATAGACTAATAGACGTTGAAAACAGTACTATTGGATTAAAGTGGTGCGATATGCAGTTTTACAAAATATATGACTAATAAAAAATCTATCTAATAAAAAATGTGTGACGTCACAAGCATCCTATAATAGACTAATAGACGTTGAAAACAGTACTATTGGATAAAGATGGTGCTAAATGAAATAAAATAAATGACTAATATTATTATAATGTAATCTTTTTTTATGTAAGTACCTATCTAGCCGCACGGTAATTGCTATTCCTATAGGAAATAATAAAAATTAAAGATTCACAAGATTTGTTGTAGAAAAAATGAGATTCAAGAAACACGTATACCACTCATAAACTGTAGAGTATTACGGGCCCAAATGTTCACTTCGCTTTCCGGTAACCAATAAAAACGCTTGCTTGTGACATTGACATGTCAACTTCTATTTTTTTTTAAAGCCTGTTTTCTTTGCCAACGTGATAATGACGTACAAAAATAATAGATAAAAATCTTTAAACATGAAAATCATAAAAACCTGTTTTTAAAAATTGATAAAAACTTATTTTGTGAAAGTCCCACTGACAGAACCAAAGCATTTAAAGCCTAAAATGATGTATTTCACATTATGCGGTCTTAAGCCCAGAAAATAATATTTATCTACCAAGTTTAAAGTGGTGCGATATGCAGTTTTACAAAATAAATGACTAATAAAAAATCTATACATAAAAAAAGATTACATTATAATAATATTAGTCATTTATTTTATTTCATTTAGCACCATCTTTATCCAATAGTACTGTTTTCAACGTCTATTAGTCTATTATAGGATGCTTGTGACGTCACAGTGCCTGTAATGACCTTATCCGTAGGACGCTTGCCATGGTCTCGATTCCGTCTATTTTGGAACCCAACGGCTTAAGTCGAGACGATGGCAGGCGACCAGACGGGATGACTTTGGTACCTTGGAGTCTGGGTGTTTATAAAATATAATACATATGTATTATATCATTGTTTCTGGTACACATGGTTTGTGTTGAGCAGTATGTGTCAATTGTCCTACATTTATTATTATTACTATTGAGTAAACACAAAATAATATTACAAAAAGTGCAAACTATCATAGTCGTCATTTCATTACATATTAACATACATACGTAAGTAATTAAAATGATTATTTATAATGTACATATAATTATATTATTTTTATTAATTATTAGATATTTATAAAATAATTTTGTACATTGTATACTGTTATGCAAATTCTTCTTTGTCGCCGCTTATTTCGTAACTACATAATTTAGCCGTAATAGTGAGAACATTGGCTCAACCACTAGTCTACGGAGGCGGTCATATAACGTAGTAGTAGTAGTAGTAGTAATACGTAGACTAGCGGTTATAATAATATTAGTCATTTATTTTATTTCATTTAGCACCATCT
This sequence comes from Monopis laevigella, assembly GCA_947458855.1. Classification (NCBI taxonomy): domain Eukaryota; kingdom Metazoa; phylum Arthropoda; class Insecta; order Lepidoptera; family Tineidae; genus Monopis; species Monopis laevigella. The sequence goes on along the minus strand of OX381583.1, from coordinate 14,782,947 downwards.
TCATCCAATAGTACTGTTTTCAACGTCTATTAGTCTATTATAGGATGCTTGTGACGTCACAGTGCCTGTAATGACCTTATCCGTAGGACGCTTGCCATGGTCTCGATTCCGTCTATTTTGGAACCCAACGGCTTAAGTCGAGACGATGGCAGGCGACCAGACGGGATGACTTTGGTACCTTGGAGTCTGGGTGTTTATAAAATATTATACATATGTATTATATCATTGTTTCTGGTACACATGGTTTGTGTTGAGCAGTATGTGTCAATTGTCCTACATTTATTATTATTACTATTGAGTAAACACAAAATAATATTACAAAAAGTGCAAACTATCATAGTCGTCTTTTCATTACATATACGTAAGTAATTAAAATTATTATTTATAATGTACATATAATTATATTATTTTTATTAATTATTAGATATTTATAAAATAATTTTGTACATTGTATACTGTTATGCAAATTCTTCTTTGTCGCCGCTTATTTCGTAACTACATAATTTAGCCGTAATAGTGAGAACATTGGCTCAACCACTAGTCTACGGAGGCGGTCATATAACGTAGTAGTAGTAGTAGTAGTGATACGTAGACTAGCGGTTACACCTTTGGCGTTGTATCCGGAGGTCGTGGGTTTGATTCCTACCCATTACATAAAATATTAATAAGATTTTTGTCATGGTTTGGGTGTTTATAAAATATAATATGTATTAATTATATCATTGTTTCTGGTACACATAGTACAAGCCTAGAGCTTAGTTTGTGACGAGAGCAATATGTGCAAAGTGTTCTTTTACTTATTGTAAAAAAAGGATTATGGAACCATATTATATGTGTGCATTTAACATGTGATAATATGCCATCGTAAATATTAGATAAGGACCCAGACATATGATACATAATTATCTTCCATATCACGAACGAATAAGCTACTAAAAGCTTTCCATAAGCTACTTGCATGTATAAAATAACTAATCCATAGATTACTTATTAACAAACGAAACATTTTTTTACCTAGAAATACTATAATGCGGAAAAAGCGATGACGAAACATGTCGAATACTGATAATATGGCAAGTAGTCTCCTTTTAAGGTGCGGGTTGATCGATCCCATTCATGGACTTTGTAGCTCTGCTCACCACCTGGTAGATACCCTTATATCTACCAGGTGGTGAGCTTCAATAAAAATAAAAAAAGTGATGAAGAAATAGCACTGCTTAGTCTCTCTTTGCCAATTCCTGAAAAGCAGCGAGACTATAAACAAATAATCGTTATTATTTTACAAAAATAAATCATTGAAACGTTTGCTTTCAAGGTAGAAAAAACATACAAGCTTTAGTTTCAGTAGGAACGTCTGTACTCAATAAATAGACGAGGTCATCCGTCTATGTCAAGAAATAGTCATGTGTGAAATTTCATAACACATATCTGGTGACGTGACGCAATTCACATGATGGTATTGCTAGGTTTCAGTTATCCAATTGCTTTGATTAAAGATTCCGAGCCTATAACACCTATATTAAAGCTTAGATGCACCAAAGTGAGTTACTGTTGGCGTCGAATCTAGCTGTCATTCGACTTTAAAAATAAAACTGGTATATTTTTAACTTTAATCGTTACATTTACAGAGAGTTGATTTTGGTGCAACTCGCGCTAAGCACGAGTATATACTAGAGATGTGCCCATTATGTAACCACATATTTTAGTCGGCATAGTGAGAACGATCAATGTTGTTAAACAACAATATATTAATAGACCCCATTTATGGATACATTTTCTGCTTTCCATTAGGTAGATATAAAGTCAGTCAAATAATGGTAAATTTCATTTAAAAAAAACTGTCGAGAAAAATAAAACGCTAGTTTTAAAACTTTAATTTTCAAATGAATTAAATTCTAAAATAATACCAATTAAATATTTGGTAATTATTCGGCAATCTAACCGAATATTCGGTCGAATATGAACATTCGGCGCATCTCTACCACAGGTGTAGCCAGTTCGAGGAGAATTAATATTTTGAATTTTCCGCGCTGCCACCTGTCGATTATACGACGGCACCTCATGGCATTCGCTAACCTATGTATATTTTCGTGCTGATTTTATGTACGTAGTCGGCACTGAAAATATCGGGAATGGAATATTTCCACTGTTCCTGTCATATTAAAATCTTTTTAATTGAAAACTCCTTGGTTTTAAAAATCGAATACCATTTATTTATTTAAAAAAAAAATCTTGGTCTTGTCACAAGGACTTGTCAAACTTGTTTAGTCGTTGAGAAAATGGAATTGACTCGAGAAAATTCAAGAGCGATGATTTATTATGACTTTCGAAGTGGTTTAACACAAAAACAGTGTGTTGATCGGATGCTTTCTGCATTTGGTGATGAAGCCCCATCCAAAACCACAATTTATCGCTGGTTTGCTGAATTTCAACGTGGACGTGTCAAGCTCAGTGATGATCCCCGTCAAGGTCGTCCAAAAACTGCAGTCACCCAAGAAAACGTTGATGCTGTGCGTAAGCTGATTGTGGAAGATCGACATGTGACATACCGCGAAATTCAGGCAACTTTAGACATTGGCATGAGTCAAATACAAATAATCTTGCATGAACAATTAGGTGTAAAAAAGTTGTTTTCCCGATGAGCGGCTCGCGTTACTTGGTGCGTCAGAACTCTCGAAAGATTCCACGCAGGATCCTCAAATGCGGTATACAACATCGTATCAGGTGACGAACCCTGGATATACGCGTACGAACCCGAAACAAAAAATCAGTCACGAGTTTGGGTGTTCGAAAATGAGTTAAAGCCAACAAAAATTATGCGTTCACGGAGTGTTTAAAAAAAAATGGTGGCCACGTTTGTCTCCAAAACCGGCCATGTTGCGACTATTCCTCTTGTGGGACAAAGAACGGTTAATGCAGAATGGTATGCTAGCATTTGTTTGCCACAGGTCGTTTCTGAACTCCGTAAAGAGAACTGCAATCGCCGCATCATCCTCCATCACGACAATGCGAGTTCTCACACCGCGCACAGAACAAAAGAGTTTTTGGAGCAAGAAAACATAGAATTATTAGACCATCCGCCGTACAGCCCCGACCTAAGCCCTAATGATTTCTATACTTTCCCTAAAATAAAGAATAAATTGCGCGGTCAGAGATTTTCATCACCTGAAGAAGCTGTGGACGCCTACAAAACGGCCATTTTGGAGACCCCAACTTCCGAATGGAATGGTTGCTTCAATGATTGGTTCCATCGTATGGAAAAATGTGTCAAATTTCGCGGAGAATATTCCGAAAAGCAATAAATACATTTTTAAATAGTAATGTAGTGTCACTTCCTTGATTCCCGAAATTTTCAGTGCCGCCCATAACAACCAGCAACGCTCCCGACTACAGTCGCAACCCATTACCGATTTAAAAATCGAATGCATACCTGCTGCGCAACGTATATTTTTATATTCTTAATAAATTTTCGCTGATATTATATGCAAGTGCCAAACAGTGTAAAAGCCTTCTTTAAGACGAGTCCAACAAATTTGCCGTAGGAAAGTTTTAGTCGCTGAGGTTTTAGGTTTTAGTTTTTCAAGTGAGCGGTTCTTGAAATTATTGGTGCTATGTTGCCATCCGATACATTCAGTTTCCTTTGCACTTTAATTAAAATAATTTTATACAAAAATCGTGCAGTGTACTGTACATTGGGTCCGACACTTCACGTTTACATGCAAGTCTAATTAAGTCCTTTAGTATATACCTATATGTGTTTGCCACCTATATATTATCAATTGGTTTTATGGATACCCATGATAGACGTCAAGGTTATTTAGGTACTACTTTTTAAGGCAAATCAAAATTATAAGGATTAATACCAAGATCCTAATATGCTTTCTGTTGAATCATAGGATTAGACTTTGGATCTCCCGCCACCTCTTAATTTTTTTTTTTTAATAGATAATACTAGTGTTTTGGCGGCCTTGGAGTATAGGCTACATGGTCTCAACGACTAATGGCACAAACGAATATTTATTTAAAATTTGGCTATGTTTTCGTTTTTTTTTAAGCATAGTGGCCTTATTCATAAAAACTTATTGATTCCTTCAAGAACATTTTAGTTATAGAAGGTTCTGCCTCTTTTATTTAGTATCAAAAATGAATATGTGTAAAAGAGACAAAACATTCTATAACTAAAGTGTTCTGCAAGGCTTCAATAAGTTTTATGAATAAGGCTAAGTCTCTGAAGCAACATTACTAAATCAAGAAACATAAGTTGGGGCTAGAGAGTCTACACATGCTGCATCCCAAAGAAGGCATTTGCCGTTTTCTGTGATCTCGTGGTTCTAAACTCCACGGGATTTCGTCAGCTAATAATGATGGAATTGAGAGCTGCTCTTGACACTCTACCTGCTGACTGTAAACAACTGCAAAGTATATAAGCCTACAGCATAAATAATAATATCAAAATGATAATTAGATTACAACCTATGCAGATTTCACGAGGACACTCAAGTTTCAAAAGACGTTCCTTTTTAAAGAATAATATCGCCACAAATAATAATATAGGTAAAGATCTAATTTTCTGTTCCATTAACAGTTTCTGAGTAACTTTTGAGTTGTCGCACTACCGGCTATTGTCCCAACCTCAACATTTATATGTACGGTACAACTATAGGTCTGAGTTTGAACTACTACTGGTTGAATCGATTTTCTAATCTGAAATCAAGTTGTAAATCCAGGTTCAAAGTTCAAATCCAAATCTAACTTTATCATACCTCTACCATATCTAGTTCATAACAGAATTGTATAGGTATTAAAATGTAGGTATGACTTGATAAATAAAATAAGTCGATTTATTTTGTTTATATTATTGTATACGTGGTGGCCGAGTTGGTTAGACCTTGGACTTAAAAACACTTTGGTCCTTGGTTCGAATCCCGGTGTGTACCAATGAGTTTTTAATAAAAAAAATTACGTACATTTGTTTGACAACACCACTATAGTGCCTCAAAGAGCACGTTAGGCTGTCGGTGCCGGTTTCACTATACCAACTTGTGAAACTGTTTATAGATGGGATAATGAGTCTATTCAAAACATCGCGACGATCTGGCCACTTGTTCGGTGTAGAGTCATCGGCTACGACGAGGTGGGATTAAAACCCCTCCGCTGGGTACCCTGGGGCCGTCTAGGCGGTCTCGGGCACGCCGTAAGGCACGATGATATGTATGTATGTATGAATGTATTACTATATAAACCACTAAAAACACGCGATGCATATATAGATCATTATGTTTAGTTTTTCAATTTATAAATTACTAGCTGTAACCCACGGTTTCACTCGTGTTAAATTTCAACCAGCCCATCGCGTCGCGTTGCGTCGCCCGTATTACGGTCCTTTTTTTTCACTTTATAAGTCCCTAACTAAAACATTAAGTTTGACATCTGTACCTTCAAAGGAACCCTTATAGTAAAACTCGGGTGTCTGTAAATCTGTCTATCCACATAATATATCTTGAAAACTACTAACTAATAAACGGTCTATTTTATGATTGTAGATCTTGTTGACCCTACACTCTACAGGGTATTATAATGTATAATAATTTCTTATTTCCCAGAAGTTATTAAACTTTATTGAAAAAAAAAATGGTTTGTAGGTATTCACTGAAACTAAATTGATATACGTAGGTGTCAAAACGTAAATAATTTTTGAGAAAAAAAAACAACCAAAACCAGTCGCGAGCGAGTTTTTTAACTTTTTTTTATTCGTGTTATCTTCTGAATGGAATGTCCTATTGGAACAATTCAAAAAGTAGTCCATAGGTACTGAAATAACCTCACCTGATTTGGGCATATAGAAAGAGTGACGAACCAGATATATAAAAGCGAAGTTAAGCGTAAAGGGTTCGACACGTAACATGAACAAATTAAACTGATCCTGCCTCTAGCAGCGGGGTATAAACCCCAGCCGAAACTCAACCCCAAAGCAAGGGCATTGAGTCCACTGAACTCCGAAGGTTTTAAAATACGATGCAATTAAAAGTGTTCGAAATCGGCGTGCATGATGTATGAAGAGTTATTAATGACTGGGGCAATGAAGTATGTAGCGAAAAGTAGCACTCTGTTACCCCGAAAAAGAGCCTGTCCCTTACGTGAAGATTTTATACCCTAAAAATACCTTGACCTCGAATCTTTATTAAGTATTAGAATCGAATATTGTTCCGAGAATTCATTATTATTTTTAATAAAATACCTTTATATATTATCAGAATATTCTGTCATGTTATATCACAAATTTAACAAAAGTATCATGCCGTAGGTAATATAAAATTACAGAGTCCATTTAATATTTTTTGTTTACAAAAAAAAGGTATAAGTACCTAACAAAAAAAACGTTATGCTTCCATGTAAAAATTTACCCAAAAATATTTTTTTCATAAAAAATATTGCTATCTATATAAATAAGGTACCGAATATTTAATAAGGTTTCATCGGATCTGATTTATCAAATTTAGCAGATTTCTTTTGAATTCAAATAAGATGTTGTAACTGCCAAAGTAAATTTATTTATCTTTTATAAAAATAGCCTAAATAAGTAAAATACCGTTAGTATTCTTTTATAAAACGGAGTACGAAATAAAAGCTAGAATCGTTTCATGAATGCCTGAGTATTCCACGAATGTTTGTTTGGTTCTTTTTGTAATCAAGATTTCAAGTTTAGGTAGACCAATATTAAAATAACATGGAATTTTAAGCTTGTCTTAAAAGTACCATCACAGGTGCTTAATTTAATTTCATTTATATATAAAATACGCCTATTTAAGTTTATTTACGCCTATTTTTACACAAGAGTAGTATGTAACACTTAGCAAGTTCGCTTATATAAAAAAAAACAAGATTATATATATATATATTTACCTAACTGAGTGTACAGTATAAATTACAGAAGGTACACTTAGATTTGGCTTTTAAAGACAAATGAACTTTATTATTACTTAAAATTTTCATTAATATTATGTTAATTTAAATATAAATTAATTAATTTCGTTAAGTGAAAATTCGGGCGCCTGCTTCGATCAACAATTGGCGTTCGTTGAGTGCCCGAAACCCCCGACAGCCTCAGGGTACCTAGTGGAGGCGTTTTTAATCCCACCTCGTCCTAACCGATGGTATGAGTCTACACCGAACAAGTGGCTAGCTCGCCGCGATGTTTGGGTATACTCAATAACCCATCTATAAACAGTTTCACAAGTTGGTATAGTAAAAAAATTGGGACCGACAGCTTAAAGTGCTCTCCAAGGCACTATGATGGTGTTGTTAAATAAATGTACATACATTTTTAGATAAAAAAATCAGTGGTACTGTAACGGTTCGTCCACATACCCCTCGTATTTTTATTAATTTAACTTTTCTATAAAAAAATTATTTCGAAAAGTATGTAGCGAAAAGGGATCTCAGTAGATAGGAAGGACTTCGTCGGGCTTCGAGAATAATCGGGATTATTCGTGATCCTTTGAGGCGGTTAGGAAAATGGGCGGATACAAGCGCAGAGGCAGGTATTAAAACTGAAGCGAACGACAAATTAGAGGACTTGCATATTGAAATTCAATGAGTACACTACTAACTAAAGGAATTAATAATTGATAATTTTAAATTCAGTGGAAGCTGTAAATTTAGTGGTCGCTGTTAGACTTGGGTGAGTGATTTTAGTTTAACATTGATATAACTAAGTTTTTGTACACACGGCGTGATGATTCTACGTTTTATATTATAATTTAATTTCTTCACAATTTATTTTATAACATATTGTAGATTTTGAAATTGATTGTATCTCCTGTTTTATTGTGTGTTTAACGTGTTTTAGGTCATCGTGCAAAGGTAGGTTTTATTATGCATTTATTTAAACTTCTCCTATATTATACTTATGTTGCTAGGTATTATTTATTAAGTTTCCAGGTTAAATGTTTTAATAGGGCTCGTTTTGCATGTTTTTGCAGACTATCGTTATTGTAGGTATTTTAATAGAGTAAGATTTCCTAGGTTTGAAAAATAGGCACATTTATTTTCTTAAGCAACTTAATATTATAGGGAATATTTCTCATACATGGATATTTTTTAAAACAACTAGAATTAACTTAATAATATTCACTTATAATTACATTTTTATAACTCGCCATGCTATGAATTATCTAATACTTCTGTTTATTTATCTTACCTTTAAAGGTGTTAAAATAACGTACATCTATGACTATTGTCTAGTTGATCAATCTATTATAGAATAACTAGTTGATTATTGTTATTCTTGTGATTCTTCCGATAGATAATATTATTAAAACCTTTAAATATCTGGATTATAAAGGTGTGATTTGAGCTAGACTTGGCTGTTGAACTTTATTTTATCCTTTGGGATTTTATGCTTTTCTGATACCTTTTGATTGTACTGATTTTCGTACTGTGTTGAACAGAATAAGCTTTCATCGTCAATGTTCACCTATGTTCACCTTTTACTCTAGCGAATACACATTATTCCTGAATACCAGACTACTTACCTTAATATGGGTATTACATATTATTCTACTACTGAATTTAATGACTTTATAATTAGTCATTTATTCAATTATCTCAATACAGTCATATTATTGCTATATTATTGGCATATTACTTATTACAGAATTTATTTGACGTTTGTCAACCATTTACCTATGAACTCTTTGTTATTGAAATTTAAACCCTACTATATTATTATTATCCTTCTAGAGAATTTACCAATAATATTGCCATATGATAAGATTTACCAATCAATTGCTACATTAATTTTATATCACCAATTTGCCTACTCTTTTATAGGAATGAGATGGTTGTCATTTATTTTGACTTTTATTATAATAAATCATTAATTGATTATCTGACGAGTTGACTAGTTATTTTATGTTCTACCAAGTTAAGGATTCACGGACTGGTGGCCTTGATTTTAGACATCTGGACATTTTGGATTCTACATTCTTGTACTCTATACTGCCTACACTATATTGAATACTTTATGTACAGAAGTAGTAATCGCTTTTTCATGTTCTAATTATATATTTTTTATACTAGCAAGTGCTGAATACATACATACCTCATCGATTTTAATTTAACAGTTAACAAGTCATATCTTCTATAAAATACCATCGATTCCATGTTTACTTTATTGGTATCTAATGTGATTATTAATGTTCAATACATTTTACTTGGGTCTTTGGGTATTGGTTTCTAGTTCTGGCTTTATGATGGATTTAATTAAACTTCACCTTATATATTATTAATATATAATATAACGAATAACTACATTACCTTATTTATCTTCATTAATCACATTCTATATTATTCAATATACCTATTTCTAGTGATACAGTAGCATTTAATAATATTATGAAAACAATGCTTACTGATGTATATACTTAAGTATATTTTTATGTAAATAAATTATTTTATAAATGATAATTTTTTTAATCTTTGGGTTATGAGAAATTATACTCAATACATAAATTTGATGTAATATACATTCAATGTATGATCAATTAAATATATACTACAAATTACAAATTAAAGTATATACAATATATTCTTAAATGAATTTACTTGTTGTTTATTAAACAGTAATAATTAAAATAAAATAATAATAAAAAAATAATACATAAATTTTATGTAATATACATTAAATGTATGATAAATTAAATATATACTACAAATTACAAAATAAAGTATATACAATATATTGTTAAATGAATTTACTTCTTGTTTATTAAACAGTAATAATTAAAATAAAATAATAATAAAAAAAATAAAGAAAAAAGAGGAAGAGATACGGAGGGAACATCTAAGATGTGTGGGTTCTCACAGGAAAGGGCGTTTGGATGGGGCCTATTTCCCTCTTTCCCCTTTTTCGCTCCCATATAAATAAATAAATCGGGGAAGATTAATTACTATATTTGAAACATTAAACACTAATATATGTGATACAATTAACTCTACTATATTTGATACATTAACTATAACATTTACCAATCGTAATATCAATTCTACCTCTAAAAGAACTAAGGGTTACTGAAATAGAAAAAAATACACAACGTAAAAGGGTTACACTAGACGATTACATGGCTGAAAAAATATTAGATATAAGATTCTATGATTATCTACGACGTAGTTCGTAGTACGTAGTAAGAAGTAAGGGTAGTACAGGTGCACAAGGGGTAGTATTCAGTATACAGAGTGGTCAGGGGGTGCGGGGGCGAACGTTACAGTACGCAGGTCCAAGAATACAACCAGCACTTAACGGTGTTGTAAGTTGTTTGAATATCTCGAGAACGATTAGTCTGTACTTTTTTATATTTTATTAGCTAGATATTATAATATTAGTTTTACCAAATATCTAAGATTTATTACAATTGTCTAAATATTTATCAGTACTTTTGTTTCTCAGTAAGAGTTCATCTTGCGCATAAATTCAAAAACACGGTTTTGTGTTTTTGAATTTATGACGATGTTATAATATAATATTTATACGATGTTTTTAATGATCCGCTCAAATGAAATCCGGTTCATGAATGCGAAATATGGAATTATAAATCATATGGTTCTGGAACTAAAAATAAAACTATTAGGAACTTTAGTTTATTTAGGTATCCATTACTACCTACGAGTGACTACGAGTATCAAGTAAATGGGCACCATGTTTCGGTTTTAGTACTTTAAAGGATCAGTTGCATCAAAATGAACTCTCTGTAATTGTAACGATTAAAGTTAAAAATGGTGTCTAATGTACCAATTTTATTTCTCTGACTGCTGGTACAAAATAAATACCATCACGGGTGCCTTTTTGGCTCGCGAGAACCGTTTAAAGGCCTCAGGGTACCCAGCGGTGGGATTTACCCGTCCTCATTTCGTCGATGGTATACGCACCTATGTATGAACCTAACAAGTGGCGAGCTTCTTGCGGTGTTTATGATGGTATAATGGGAACGACCAATGTTGTTAAACAACACAGTATTGATCGACCTATCCATGGACTTCGTAGTTCTGCTTACCACCAGGTTGATATAGAGTCACATGCCGTACTTTAATTAAAAAACAGTTTATTGTTTATTACAAATTTATTGTATTATTATATGAAGTACCTACATCTCTATCCCTCAAAAACTTTAAGAAGCAGACTCTGCAAATAAAATAAGTACTCTTAAGTACATAAAAATATTATAGGTATGTTTATTTGGCACCAAACAATAGAAACACAATATACCTACGTGCCGGACATAATAACAATTGAAAGTTTACCACTTTATTTATTGCTCGTATTAAATTTAATCCTACACAATATTTAATGCAGAAGTGAAAACCGCGGCAAAATTATGGCCACTTCTTTAAAATGTCAGGCTTTGTGCGGAAAATACTGAAATAAGCTTGAATTTTGTCACTTAGCAGTATATAGTTTTGCTGAGCTTTTACTTAGGGAACCAAGAAGAGTGATTAATTTCCTCTTGTCCTTCAAAATTCTTCGAACTAGGTTAGGTCTTTGATTATTTTTATTCGTTTATATTTATATGCCGTCAGTTCCAATACCATATTACTAATGCAATCTTTGTTTTTTATTTTTTTATTGGAGCACGACATGTGACTTTGTATCCACCTGATGGTGAGCAGACTTACAAAGTCCATGAATGGGATCAATCAATAATTGTCCTTAAACAATATTGATCGCTCCCACTATGCCGGCTAAATGATGCGATTACGAAATGGGGGGGGGCGACAATGACGAATTGCATTACGAGTATATTTTAATATACTCGCTGCCTTATCGTCAATTCAACTACCCATTTCGTAACCACACCCTGAAAGAAGACAACCACCTCGACAAGAAATCAATGCAGTAGTCTCCTAAAAATTGGTGAACCCACAGACTAAAACCAAAACATGACTAGGTCGCTTGACGGTTTTTGCATCTGTATGGGCGGTGGTAACGAGACCGGTCAGTCTGCCTAACGAAGTTATCTTATTATCGTCGCTATACTCTTAAAGTGTGAGTTTGTGTGAGGTGGTGATGGCAAGCTTCACCAACCGTCGCCATTCCTCTCTGACTGCTGATCTCCTGGTACATTGGTGTAGTGGAACGTCCACGGCTACTTTGCTTTGGTTATTCCATTTACTCGTAGATGATCTATTGCGCATTCTCGTGCCACCAACTTTGCCCGTATTACAAGCATGGAACTATATTAGACCGCCCTAAGGCCTAAAATCGCCTTTCCAAACGTGAGAACAGATGATGCCATATAAATTAAAAAACAAAGTAAGAACAAAAACTATTTTAAGCTATCATGGAGCGTTGATAGGCTGAAGTGAGAAAACACTATAGCGGCAGCGAACATGCGAACATGACATTTCCTTTTATAGACGATTTTAAAACTTAGAGCGGTTCCATATTTTATTATTAGTTTCATGGTTACAAGACGGTCGATAGATCTCCACATCGTGTCTGAAAAAGGTGAGAATGCGTGACTATATACTCGAGGAAAAATACCATATACCATAAAATGGGTAAGTCATTTTATATATTCACAAACAAAAATGTATAATATTTCTATAGTACTGTTATCAGTCGATTGGATAAAATTTTAAATTACTGTTGCCATCACTGCCACCTATAATTTTAATTTATTTTATGTTCGTGTGCCAAATACGGTGAACCCTCGTTCCATCTGGGACCAAAGAAAAATTATTTTCCTTGAGGTGGCCGAAGTATAATAAAATTTATTCTAAAGCCATTTCGGAGATAACACATCCATTTATAAGGTGTAAAAGAATTTTATTTTTAGGTTTTCGTATTGGAATCGGATTGTCTGTCTATCTGACCAGGGTACAGATTACTCTAGTTTTTGTTTCCGAAATTAATAATTTTAGAAACTTCACAGAAGAAGAGAGACTATAAGATTTTACTTTTGAAATTGTCACCACAGTTTGTTTTTTTTTTTTTTATTGGAGCACGACATGTGACTTTGTATCTATCTGGTGGTTTTTGCATCTATATGGGCGGTGATAAAGAGACCGATCGGTCGGCCTAACGACCTTCCCAATAATAATATTTGTTACCAACATTTATATAATAATACTTAATAACATTGGAATGGTAAAAAAACTAGGTATATACCTATACCTTCATTCTGGGTTGATTATGGAAACTCTTCCTTTTTCGAAGTCGAATAAAAGAGCTTGTCCTGAGCTACTGACTGACGCCCAGCCAAACAACAGATGCAGGAATTTGAAATTTGGACAGTCACGTACTTGTGTAGAGCTAAGTTAGTAAGTAGTTTTGTTTTAATTGAATTATAAGGGGATAAATGTATCTTCAGGAAATTTAATATCTCGGTGACGGAAGTTACTACAGACAGTTTGGAAATACTCTTCTTTAACAGTAAATTGTTGTGTTTTACCGTTTTTAGAATTTGGATAAGAGTAAGGGTGGTAAACATATTTAGGGCTAGTTAAAAAAAAAAAGATACCCTGATCTAATTATTTTACTTGAAACAATGCTTCAAAGCGGTAATTTTATTCTTCGCTAACTGATGTTAGCGAAGCATAAAATTAATTTTCACTTCTCATGTTCTGAAATTGCTTATTTGTGCAGGATATAGGGTACAGTATATATACATTAAAGTATCTGCTCATACATGTTAATATTAAGGCAGAGATGGACGCAATGAGGACGGGTTAATCCCTCCGCTGGGTACCCTGAGGCCGATTAAACGGTTCTCGGGAGCCAAATAGGCACCCGTGATGGTATTTATTTATTATATTATTAAGGCAAAGAACATGAGCCATACAGCCAAACACAATAAGAACTTCATAGATAGATATTTATTTGCCTTATATGTTTTTTAAGACATAAAAACAATTTCCTTCAGTATTCAAAACTGTACTAATTTTACTTTGAATTTTAATTAAAGAAATGTTATGTTTTATTTCCTCGCAATCGAAGTGAAAAGCAGAGTTTATAACTCGTACACAAAACTATTTTATCCTCTCCTTAGGTTTCAGCAATCGGCAAAAATGGCTCGTTTTGTGCACTTGTTGTAAAATCTATTATAGTTGTTATTACAAAGTTGTTTAGAGCATAGAGTAACTAGGTTAACAGGATTGGCTCAACTTCCTAGTCCTACTGTCGAATACAGAACCTCTAAATAAATTCAGTGTTTCGTGGAGACTCTCCACGTGTCGGAGACAGACAACATTTGCAGTTAGTCTTCTTTGCTTTAATAATAAAAAAGGTTGCTCTTCAGCTATTTTTTGCTTCAGTTAATTTTTGACCCTGAAGAAACAGTTTTGATATTATCATCACGGGTGGCTTATTGCGTCCAAATCAGATGGCCTTAGGGTACCCAGCGGAGGGTTTTTAATCCCACTTCGTCGCAGCCTGACTAGTTCATCGTGATGTTACAGACTCAATAGCCCATCTATAAACAGTTACACAAGTTGGTATTGTAAAACTGGGACCCACAGATTAAAGTGCTTTTCGAGGTATTATAGCGGTGTTGTCAAATTATGTATTTTTTTATAAAATTAAAAACTCATTGGTACACATCAAGGTTTGAACCAGGGACCTAACAAAAGGATAAATTAGTGTTTTTAAGTCTTAGGTCTAACCAACTCGCGCACCACGTATATATGGTGAATTTGTGGGTTTTACTTTATGCGAATATGCGGTTCTACTGGTCAAACCAAACAACCACCTTTCCCATGTGTCACAAATAAAAACAAATTTTGGCTTCCCCATACAAATTAGTAATAAAAAACATTATTAGTTTGTATGGAGAAGCCATTTTTTTTTCATTTGCGACACATGGTTCCATGGGAAAAGTTTATCGATTTGATCAGTAGGGCCCCATATTAGCCCAAAGTACAACCTTTCAAATAAACCGTATATTTTTTTTTTATAATTCCGCGTATAAAAAAAAGTCTCGGAAGATATATCTGTACCAACGAAAGATGGGCGAGTGTGAATGATAAAATGAGCGAGCGAGAATGATAAAAGGATGTGCGAGTGGAAATGATAAACGAGGGATACTACGGCGTTACGGTTTTCCAGCCGAAAATACGCGACTGTCTGCTAAAGATTTTTCGTTTATTTTATTATAGCTAACCCCCTAGTCTTACATTAGTTGGTTATGTAGTGTGTGTTCGATTCGGTAGTATTTTTCATATTAAGATTTCCATTCCATCGCGTTTAATTTCTAAATCTGATATCGAGGTATAACAAATATTTGTCGTTTTTTTGTTAATGAATAGCTGCCTAACCAAACGTACTCAAAGACCTCATTGTTAAACTTTTTTTTGACTATTCATAAATATTTGTAAAAAATTACATGAAATAATTGATATTGACTTTGACTTATCCGTTTATGCGGTATCTACAAGTATAACTGAAGTCATAAAATTGCTTATCTTTAACATTGTTACTATTGGGATATTAATTTTATTACACGCTATTACTAAATTAGAAGTTGTTTTGGGTTGCTGGAAGATACCTCTTCGTTTGAATGTTGACCGAGCCTTTCGTGTCGTGTCCGGTGGTCGTGGGTTCGATTCCTACTTATGGTGAATAATATTAGTACGTTTTTCTTACTGCTTGCTATGGTCCTGGTGTTCATAAAATGTAATATGTATTAGTATCGTAGTTTCTGGTACACATAGTACAAGACTACAACTTACAGGGCAATATGTATAAAAATATCCTATTTTATTATTGTTATTTTAGGGGTCTTGAGTACTTGAGTGTTTGTGAAATAAAACTCTTGGTTTGATGTTTTCGAGTGATTAATACTGAATGCATTTAATTAATAATTACTCCTATATTTATACAAAATAAAATTATAATATTGCCGCCATATTTTCCCGCTATTTCTACGGTGCATTCGCAGCTCATTGTAGCATGTAGTAGTGGGCTGCGACGGCGCGGCGTGGTAGTCGGGGACTATATAAGACATCCGCGCAATACGCGCGGCCTTTTCTTGAGCGAGCGCCGCCGACACCAGCCATACGAGACAACAGGACACTGCAGCACTGTGCGGAGATTGCGGAGCGCCTGCATCGGTGACGCAGCTTGCATGGGAGGATGGTGTTTACACAGCGGTGCTGCCGTCATTCTTCGGTTCAACAACATCCTTATAAATATAATAGTGTCCCGTAGTTGTATAAATAATAGTGTCCCGTAGTTGAGTGACGTAGTTGTAGTCCATGTCCCGCTCAGGTGATTTTATGGCAAAGAAATCACTGGGTAAGCGTAGGTTGTAGCCGTAGGTAAGTTCTGCCGCGCTCACACCGGTGTCTGACCGTATGGCGGCACGTAGTCCCAGCAGAACCGTAGGTAGCTCGTTGATCTATTGAGTTCGGTCTGCTAAGCGAGTTTTTAGTGCGGTCTTCAATGTTCTGTGCCAGCGTTCGACCATTCCGTTTGCTTGAGGGTGATAAGGTGTGGTACGAGTTTTGTTGATTCCTATGATGTTCATTAGTTTGGTGAATAGTTCGCTTTCAAACTGCCAAAGCGAGTGATCCAGTTTTCATATACAATCTTGGCGATGGTTTCAGATGTTATGTTATCGGTAGGTATTGCTTCTGGCTATCTTGTTAGGCGATCGATCATTGTAACAAGATAGCGATGTCCTTGTGGCGAGGTAGGTAGCGGGCTGACGATGTCGATGTGTATATGTTGAAACCGATCAGTAGGCGGAAATGATGACAGGTGGCTGCTTGTGTGACGCTGTATTTTGCTTTGTTGACAACTAATGCATTGTTTAGCCCATTTACCAAATTCGATGTTCATTGAAGGCCAGAAGTATTTTTGCGACATTAGCTTGCGGGTAGTTCTGATCCCTGGGTGACTGATTTTATGAACTGCATCGGATGCTGGTCGTCTAAACTCTTCTGGTAAGTATGGTCGAAAGTTGGATGATGTCGTTTCGCAGAATATCTGTGATTTTGATTCTGGCAGTGTGACTTTTCTTAATTTTAAATTGCTTCGTTGTAACAACGCCTGGATAGTGCTATCTCTTTCTTGTGTCTTAGCTATTTCCGTGTAGTCTAGCGTGGATGGACAGTTAATACTTTCAATGCGACTGAGAGCGTCTGCTACGACGTTATTTCGGCCGTTGATGTGACGTATGTCTGTTGTGAATTCACTGATGAATATTAGTTGTCTTGCCCGTCGAGGTGTTTCCGTAACTGCTGGTGGCTTCTGTAAAGAGTAAGTCAGCGGTTTGTGATCTCACGGATCACAAACCGCTGACTTACTCTTTACATTATGATGACGTCACGTCCTTCTATTATTTTTCTGAAGTGGATAATTGATAGATAGATTGCAAGTAGCTCTCGATCGAAAGTGCTGTATTTTCGCTGTGTATCAGTAAATTTCTTAGAAAAGTAGTCGAGTGGTTGCCATTTTTCTTTGATGTATTGATGCAGTGCAGCTTCAGCTGAATTATCAGATGCGTCGCAGAAGATTGCTAGTGATGCATGGTGTGAAGGATGAGCGAGCAGAGTTGCTTTTGTAATGCTAGCTTTGCAGGCTTCGAATGCTTCATCGGATTCGCTATTCCATTCTATAGCAGTTTTGTCCTTTTTCTTCGCGTTGTGGATGTAGGCGTTCAGTGGAGCTTGAAATTCGGCAGATTTTGGAATGTGCTCCCGGTAGAAGTTAATCATGCCGAGGAAACGTCTTAGATCTTCAATGGTTTTCGGTTTAGGATACTCTGTTATTGCTTTGACTTTTTCCTCTGGTGGCTTGATTCCATCTTTAGTTACTGTGTAACCCAGAAACTTGACTGTTTCTTGCCCAAAATTGCATTTCGCTGGGTTTATAGTGATTCCGCTATCTTCTAGCCGACGTAATACTTTGCGTACATGTTCCCTGTGTTCTTCTTCATTTGATGATGCAACCAATAAATCGTCGAGAAACGAAATGGAATCCGCGAAGAACTTCATGAATGTAGCGTTGAAATGTTTGTCCCGCATTCTTTAGTCCTGGACACATGCGTGGAAACTCGAACAGTCCCATGGGCGTTATGATAGCTGTCTTCTCAATGTCCGCCTCGTGCACATTCACTTGTTGGTAGGCTCTGTTGAGGTCAATTGTTGAGAAGATAGTCTTGTTTGCCAGTTGGTAAGTAAAGTCCTTGATTCTCGGGATGGGATAACGATCAGGCTTGGTTATAGCATTCAATCTTCTATAGTCGCCGCATACTCTTAGATCTCCGTTTTTTTTGGGTACGATGTGTAGAGGTGATGCCCATGGGCTTTTGCTAGGCCGACAGAGTCCTTGTTGGATCATGTTTTCGAACTACTTTTTGTCTTGTTCGTAGCGGTGTGGAGGTACTGGACATGCACGACAATAAAGAGGAGGGCCGCTGGTTTCGATAAAGTGTTCAACTTGGTGTTTGGTGCTCAACTGCATTGAAGTTAGTTTTGTGGTTCCAGGGAACTCCGCCAATAAGTCATGGTAAGGTTTTCCCATGTCGATACTGCGAACTGTAGGTACGTTTGCTGCCTCGACGAAAGTGTTGCTCGACATTAGGTTGAATTTTCCGTCGATAAGCCTCCTGTTCTTGATATCGACTATGAGCTGGTGATGCTTGAAAAAGTCTGCCCCTAATATTGGTTTAGAAACTGCTGCGACGATGAACTTGCATTTGAATTTTCGCCGGAGGTTGAAATCCAGTTCGAGAGTTTTTTCACCGTATGTTGGTATGACCGTATTGTTGGCAGCGTATAAGCAGAATGGAAGAGGTTTGGTGATTACTCCTTTTCTTCTTGGTATGACGGATATGTTTGCACCCGTATCAACTAAGAATGTGAGTCTGTTTAGTTTGTCGTTGATGAATAGGCGGTGAGGTTGTTCGGAGACGCCAAGTTCCGCCAAGTCTTGCGTCCTTTCTAGTTTTCCGACATATCTTCATTCGTTTTTTTAAAAGTGCATGGTGGTGTACATTTGAATGCTCTTGCCCCAAATCGTTGGTGATAGTAGCAGTACAGAGATGGAGAGTGGTTTCGTGCAGGCGTTGGAGACGGCGAACTGTATCGTGACCGAGCTGGCGATCTTGAGTTTCTAAAACGGCTTCTTCTGTATTCAAGATGATTCCGCCGCTGACCATACTGTGTTTTTGATTTCATTTCGGTGATCTCCATCGACAATTTCTTGACTTCATTAATTAGAAATTGTGTGTCTTCTAGTGAACTTGAAGGAGATGTAGTGCGAGAAGATACTGTAGCTATCTGTGTGCAGCTGGTCTCCAATATTGTATCAGCCAGATGTGACAATTCTTCGAGTGTTGTATTACGAAAAAAAAATACAAAATTGACATTAGAGGGCATAATAAGTCTAAAATTATCATTTAGGTGGGACGAAGGCCTTAATAACTTCGTTAGACCGACCGACCGGACTCGTTACAGATGCAAACACCGTCAAGTGACCTCGTCATGTTTCGGGTTCACCGGTTTTCCGGAGACTACTGAATCGATTTCTTGTCGAGGTGGTACTCTCCTTTTATGGTGCGGTTACGAAACGGGCGATTGATTTGTCGATAAAGCATATTGCATTCACGCATATTCCATTCACGACGGTTAGCTCAGCGCTGTAAAAATGTCTCTCTATTTGGTGGTCTCATTTCAGAGAGGGGTCCCACTATAAATAAATATAGTAAACTTTTAAAAACCGGTGAACCCATAGACTAAAACCGAAACATGACTAGGTTATAGCCTATGATTGTAATCCATAATTCTAATATAGGCAGAAGAGTTTTGCATTACTTTCTGAGTACTACATATTTTTACCTAATTCACAACAAATAATGTACTTCTCAATTAGGTAATTAATCAAATTGTTTTAAGTTTTTAGTATTGTATATTTTTCAGGCGATAGTGTAATTTTACAAGTTATGTGATTATTTAGGGCTGATTTTTCAATCGTCAGATAAAATTATCCGACAGTTAACTGTCAAATTTATTAAATCTCTATGCAAGTTTTCTGTTAGATCCAATGATTGAAAAATCAGCCCTAAATCAAATTAATTAAAGCGATATGTTTAAATTGTTTTACATAAAAAATCTCACATTTTATTAAAATAAATGTTTATTTTTTTCTTGTTTATGTTAAAAAAAAACAGTTTGATAAAAATGTCGTAGGTAGGTTCAAGATGACTTGGAAAATTTCATATATGAGATGAGTATTGACCGAATGAGTTAATTATTATTAAGTTTTTTTTTTTCATACTTATAAATGTAAAGGTTCTCTAGTAAATGTTTTTATTATAACTGTGAAATACTTAAACAGAGAATATAACTCGGGAACTTTTGTACCCAATACGAATTTGGATTGGTGTGTGGACCGATATCCTGCATGAATCACTGCCAGGCTACCTGTCTGGTATACCTACTTCTGGATACAAACCTGCAAAGCATCGGAGTGAGTATTCCATCAACGGACTATTAAATATAGTAATGACGTCACACCTCGTCCAGTCAGGATTCCAGGATTAAGGTACCCAACGATTGACGCCTAGATTGGCCTTATATAGAACGTACTATCGCGTTTCCCCCATTAGCTTAGTTGGCCAACAAATCTTTACCTCAATTTTCTATTTATAAGTCTAGTTGATAAGTTTATGCCAAAATTCTTAAAATAGTCTTTAATTATAATTCTAATGTTTTTGTGAATACCTTATCCACAATACCTTATCCTCAAGCACGGACCCTTGTACACAATGGTCTGGGCTTTTGCTGGCTAAGTGTCCGAGGTTAAACCCTATTGCACACGTATTTATTGTGGCTCACAGATCAGAGGCTCTACCATGGGTTTGCTCATTGTAGAAACGTAACGTATTCATTTACGTATACGTGACCAACAACCAATAGGATTGCTTCATTTTTGCTAACAGGATTGAATAAAGCGATCCTATTGGTTGTTGCTCACGTAAATGAATACGTTACGTTTCTACAATGCGCAAACCCATGGTAGAACCTCAGGCTGCACATTCAAGACTGGTTCCCACGAAATATAGTGTCACAGTTTGTGCCCTGACCTGTTGGCGACTATACATATCGCATATAACACCACAACAAAGTAAACCTTTTCCATAACATGACATTTCTTTATGAATAATAATAATAAAATTTTAAATATAAATGAGCGTTCATTCAAAATACATTCATAGCTTAGTTTATCTAGTCTAAAATGTGTGATATGTCCTCTTATATTTTATTATTATTTATATTATATTAATTAAATTAAATATAATATCCTGCCTCCGTAGACTAGTAGTTGTATCCGAAGATTGTGGCTTGAATTCCCATCCATAGAAAAATATATTAGTACGTTTTTCTGTACAGTTTGTCAAGGTCTGGGTGTTTATAAAATATAATATGTATTAGTATCGTTGTTTCTGATACACATAGCATAAGCCTAGAGCTTAGTTTGTGACCCGGGCAATATGTTTGTAATGCCCTTCATATTATTATTAATTTATCGATGCAAAAATAGCACAGGAAAATATTGAATTTTCAAATTATAATTTTGTAAACATTGACTGGAGATAATGAGTTATTAGTGAGTAGGCAATTTGTTTAGTGTTACAGTATTTCATCACGAAAGTAAATAAAATAATGATTTATTGATGTAAATACATAAAGTTCTAAAAGTTGTTTGACTTGTTTCCTCACACCTTGACTATAATATTAGTGAAAATTAATAGATGTTTACGTGATGATTAATTGAAGACCCTTTTCCGGTATCGGAAAATGAAAATCATTCAGGTTTAATCCCAAATCTTGCCTCTATCGAAGTATACCACAAAATACATAATAATAACTAACTACAGAATGGACGCTCTTCGTCTCCCTCTCGTCTTAAACCTCGCCAATCAAATCAAAATTATTTATTTCTTATTTCATGTAAATCTTGGGCCCTACCGGGAAGCCATATGAAATGCAGATCTATACGAAATTGAAATTAAAATGTATGTGATTTGAAGTATCTCGGCGACCGAGTTCTACACATAGACAATATTATTTCCTATACATTTTTATCCATCGACGCGTCGTCGGTTTTTCGATGTGGCTTCCCGTAAGGATTTACATGATTTGTCTATAATAGTAAAAAAAAAGTTTTGCCAATAAGGTCTATAGTTGGTTATTTTTTATTAGCTTGATATAGAAATTAACCTATTAAAGTGGAATTGTTAAAGGTGTTAATTATTTAATAAAAATATTTAAAAAAACTACCCAACCGAACGCACGCTACATAACCAACTAGTAAGACTAGGTAGTTAGCTGATTCCATTGACCATCTGATTATCATCTGCCATACAAAACTTGTTGCACCAAAATGGTTGCAGTTAAAAATGGCGTCGAATGTACCAGTTTTATTTTGAAAGTCGAATGACAGCTGGTACATTCGACGCCATTTTTAACTTTAATCGTTACAATTACTTTAACGGACACTTTGGTGCAATTCAGCCTTAGAGAGACATTGTTGCGCCTTGAAAAAAAGTGGCCCCAGCCTAGTAGTTAAGTCACTGCACAACTGATAACAAGGTTAAGCAGATGACAATAAGGCCGGACTTTGGATGGGTGACCGCTCTATACAACGAGGCTATACCATTATAAACACCACAACAACATCGCCACTTGTTAGGTGTAGCCTCTGATTCTCCTTCGGCGAAATGAGGACGGGTTAATCCCTCCGCTGGGTACCCTAAAACCTTTTAAACTGTTCTCGGCCAAAAAGGCACCCGTGATGGTATTTATTACACCGATATAAATAATGTAAATGTATAATTTCAATATTTTCGGATTCCATTATGCGAAAGTCTCCGACAGAACGCGTAGTAACGCCTTGCGATGCGAAACACTACTAGCGAAACGTCGGCGTCTATGTAACGGACATTTCTCAGTAGCGACAAGGACGTAAATAATTAATCTCGCTATATTAGAATGAGACATATACGAAACACTCCCATACAACTTACAGTTTTTTCGTTACTTCGCTGCCGCCGACGAACACGTCTGTAATAAACGCGTAAAGGCGTAAAACTTAGTCTTTTCGATATTTCGCTGCCGCCTAAGAACGCGTCGGTGTACTAAAGGCGTAATAACTCTGCCTTGCGTGAAAAATCATTCACAAAATGAATGAATGAAAAATTCTTTATTGCACAAAAGCTTAACACTATTGTACATAGGCGAGCTTAATGTCTTAGGCATTATCTACCTAGCTGGTAGATAATGCCTAACCTTTGGGAGATTGACCAAAAAAACAGGCAGAGTGCTATTTAAAGCAATGTATAATATAAAATACAAGATATATAGATAAATTATTAGGTAATATAACAATACATACTGGTATTATAACATATAACATGTATACATAAACTTTCATAAATAATAATATATAGACATACATAAATAAATATTTTCACATACTTACAGTAAAAAAAAGAAAAGGAAATGTTAACAGTTTTGATTATTAAGGAGAAAAAAGTGAAGATGGGTTTTAAATGAAGCTGTAGTAACTTTTGTTCGTATTGACAGGGGAAGATTGTTCCAGAGTGATGCTGCGGTTACTGTAAAATAATTTGAATATCTGGTTGAAGAATGCATAGGAATAGTAAGAAGGTTATTTTCGGTAGACCTTAGAACACGATCATGGGTAGAAGAGAGGTATTGAAAGCGCTAATTAACTTTCGAGACTCTTTTGTTTCAATAAAAAAATGTCTTTATTTAAAATATTACATTTATGAATACTCTAATAATACAATACTGATACTCTTCTAATACTCACTATATTGTAATGAATGAATTTATATAAAGCAAGTTCTTTTATAGTCGAACCGTTTACACAATAATTAATAATTAAGTAAATACTTTAATTAAATGACAATATTGATTCATACAATGGAATCTAACTTAATTAGGTGAAAGGTCAGCTCGAAGATCCGGTCACGTAGTCAGCGGATGATGAGATTCACAATTTCATTATTTAATAACTTTCTGCATTCTTCAAATTCCTTATGTATTAGTAGGCAGTGCTGTGATTAACTCCTCTCTCCCGAAATTGAAATTAATCCTTCAGGAATTAAATTCAATCGAATTCGTTCTTCTTCATTGTTTTCATTATTTGTTCTTCTTAATTTCTTCAATTTTCTTTTCTCTCGTACATACCATATAAATATACAGATAATATAGACGTAATTATTACTAGTAGTATTATTATTGCAATATTCGAATTTTGACTAACGTTACTATTTGGTATTTCTTCAAGATCTTTGAGATGTTTAATTTGCTTCGTAATTTCCTTTCCATTATCTTCAAATAACAATGGTTGAAGTGTTTCAATTCTCTTAATATTATCAATATCTGGTACGTGTAATGATTCTTCAGTTTGTGAATGCGATACCAATATTTCATTTTTAATTTTTATTAAGCAATTTTCGTTATTAATCAAATTTGTTCCTTTGATTAGGGTTGTTCTTTTTATTCCATTGCATAGTGTCTCTATTCTTTCAATTTCCTTAGTATATATTAAATAAGAGTTTGAGGATATTTTGTAACTGTAATTCTCTGGACAGATTATATTGGTGGTACTACAATTGCTTCCATCGGAGTTATTAATTATATTTCTTTCGCAAGTATTTAATAAAATTGGCTGCTTCGTACAAATATATTCTTCGTGCAATTTACATTCATCTGCTATGAATAATGTGTTTTGTCCACGTAATATTTGCTTGGGTTGGGATAAGGGATAAGTACATAGGTTATCTTTGAAAGGATGAACCGTTGGTATAAACATAATCAGTTCGTAGTTATTATTTTCTACCAAGGGAATTTTAATTAAAAACTTTATTGAATTATTATCTTTCAGTATTCGGATATTCATATATTTTTGTAAATTTGTTATATCATTAGTAATTAATTGATTCGTTGGTATATATTTTATTACATCTTTTAAAACAGTATGTTTGATAATTGCATAATGAAAAATATTATGGTTAGCAAAAGTCAAGGCTGTACTTAGTCGTTCCAATAGTTCGCTTAAAGTTTCAGCATCTTATATAAGATTTATTAAAAGACGTTGATGTTCCTTTTGATAGGATTCGTGACTCATCTGAGCCCATAATTTTACTTGATCTTTAGCTAAATTTACTAATTGGTGATGAAAATCATCTAAGATTATTGAAGTTGTTGAGATTTGCTCTTTAATTAAGTAACCATGTTTATTTAATTTTTCCTCTAACTCGATTAAATCATTATTATCTAAATTTCCAGTTATCGTCTTAATTATACTTCCTAATCCATCTATTAGTCCTCTTTTATTCCTATGTAATCATATATGATTAATAATATTATTATTATGTTCTATCAAATATTTTATACGGTTTAAACCTAATTGTTCAGTATCATTAGTCTTAACTATAAGTAAATACTTATCAAAATTATTAATTAACACTTTGTTTTGATCTATTAACTTCGCTGTATCCATAGTATGTATAATATTCCATTCTCCATTGATTACCTTTGCGTTACCAAGGGAGTTTATTATAAAAGGTTGATTTGGTTTTAGTTGTTGGATTTGGACGTTTCCCCATGTTCGTCCTGTGAGGAATCTGAAAAACGTACTTCATTTAAATGTACTTTTAGAGTATTTTTTCCTTTCTTATATTCTAACACATTATGGGGTGATAAATTTACAATATTATAAGGTCCTTCATAACGAGGTTTTTCTTTTCCTCTGTCGTGTTGTTTTATATATATTTTTTGACCTATTTTCAAAGTTGTCGGTTCGTTACGATTTTTATTTACTCTAGATAGTGTTTGATCTTTGATTTGACTCATACGTATACACCTATAACCATATATATATAAGGTATATACGTATACGTATATACCTTTTCGTTTAAGGTTTTAATATAATCTTTGTGATTTGAAATATATTGGGATACTAATCTTAGTTCATCGTCAGATGTGCTTACGTTTATTTTTCTACCAAAATGTATTTCGAACGGAGTATAATTAGTTGTACTATGAACCGAGTTATTACCGAAGCTAATAAAGCTAATCATATAATTGTTTTATAATTGATTTGGGACTATTCCTCGTACATTATTCTAAGAATTTCTAATATTGTGGAATGAAATCTTTCTATATCAGCATTTGAAGTATGATGTTGGGCAGTTGTAAAATGTATTTTTATGTTATATAATCTCATTAATTCTTGAAACGTGGATGACGTAAAACCTGTACCTTGATCGGTTACAATTTGCTTCGAAATACCTATTTGATAAAAGATTTCTATTAATTGATCACAAATCTCCGTAGCATTATTAATTATTAATGGTCGTAATATAGCCCATTTAGAAAATTTGTCGATGACACTGAGATAAATTCTTTCTAAAATGAAAAGCATCAATATGCCAAATTTGCATAGGTTCATTTGGAGTTATAGTTTTTTCTAACGGACAATCTGTTGGATGTCTAAAATATTTAGCTTTTATACAGGTACTAAAATTTTTTACATAATCTAATATTTGTTTTTTCATATTTAGCCAATAATAAGTTCGTTTTAATTCTTTTAACATACATTCTGACCCTTTATGTCTATTATTATCAATATGTGTTTTAATTATAATTTTCATTTGTTCGCTTGGGTTATTAATTTCTTGTAATATATTAGTATACCTAACTAACTTTAAGGATGCTTTATCTATATTTTTTCTATATATTTCGCTGATTCTTTGGTAAGTAATTTCATCATCTATAATTATTGCATATTTATTTTTATCTAATCTAGTTTTTATAAAATGCATAAATTCGGATTCTAATTTTTCGGGATTAATATATAAATAATGATCTTTATCTTTTAATACGTACTTAGAAAATACTGAGGTTTTAATAAAAATTCTATTCATTTTTGTACTAGGATGTTCATGACGGATAGGTATGCCTACATCACTATCGTCAGCATTTAAATGGATAGTCTCCACGTCTTCATCCTGTTCATTATCAGGATTGACAATTATTGACTCATTATCACTTGCTAATGACTCTAACGCGTTTAATTCAATTTCTCTTTCAATGTCATATTCTTCCAATGTTCGATATAACCTTTGATTAATTGGTTTATTATTTATATAATCGTTTTCTTCGTATAAAAGGGGAATTTCTTTTAAAGGAGTTTTAAAAATATTTCTTTTAATTAATATATCAGCTTCACAAATTCTTAAAATATCAATGCCTTTATTAGGCACATATCATATTTATCGCTGAAATCAAAAATGTGAAATGGTAATTCATCTTCTTTATTGCCTAATAATGGTTTCCAAAATGGGGTTTTAATTATGCCATGGTGTATACTTGTTTTATGTGCAGTTCGAACAGCAAATGGTTCGTTAACAAAGTAATTTTTAAAATATTTTTTATAAGCATTATTTGTAACAAAGGACTTGCTAGATCCCGTGTCGATTAATATTTTTAATTTAACTCCACTATATATGGTAAGCCATTTCTATCGGTTTGATTAATTTCTATGTAGTTTCTGGGGAGTTTTCGGCTATGCGAAAATTTTGTTGTTCATATTTGTATTGAGTTTCCTGATTATATAGTTCTTCGACATGCACTTGATTGTTTGGTCGATTATGACGATTGCTATTAACAGTGCGCATTGAAACATCATTATTTGTATCTGGGGCGTTCCATTGCGGCCTAGTGGATTGATTTTTTAATTGGTTAAAATACTGTTGATTTGCTCTATTTTGTTGTACCCAGGGTGGCACTTGAGCATTCCTTTGGTTGTTTTGAAACTGTCTAATTTGATGCGAAAAAGTTCTGTTTGGTTAATTATAATTTTTATTAAAGTTATTAAATTTATTTAAATTATTACCGTTACTACCAAAACTGTTAACGGGCGAGTACAATGATGATTATGTTTGTTAAAGTTTTGTTTATTCGAAAAATGGGATTTTTTTGATTTAATTGCATCATATGTTTCTAATGTTTTTATTTTTTCACAAGTCCTAGCGAAATTATCTTCTGACATAATAAATTGACATTTTAAATCATCGGGTAGTTGATTTATTAATGTGGTCCTAGCTGTTATTTCGTAAATAGGTAATATACTATCTAAACTTTCTTGACCATATTTTTCTATAATTTTAATTTGGTACAATATTTCCTTAATTTTTGCTATGAAATCGCTATAAGTACTGTTATATTTTTTCATATTAGTCAGTTCGATTTGTAAGATGTCTATAGTTTTATTATCACCACATTCGTCTTTTAATAAAGTTTTAATATCGCTGCCCCGGCAACAGGGTCTACCCTAGCCGGAACTCGGCCCCACCGAACAACCGGGGTCAAAAAGACCAACTAGCTAGCGAATCCGCAACAGGGTCAACCCTAGCCGGAACTCGGCCCCACCGAACAAACTGGGTCGAAAGTCGAAAGACCAAGTGACTGACCGAATCCGCGACGGACACGCGTAAGCCGCGTGCTCGCCTCTGCAAACAGGTCATTCCGAAGACGGTCGTAAATCGCCTCACCTTATTTTCGGACCTCGTGTTATATGTATAAATTTTAATACAATTATCTAACCATAGCTTCAAGAATTAAAAAAAAAACACAAATTCGCAAGATTAGTTCATAAATGGTTTCCAATGCCTTAATATATTAAAAAATAATAATAACAAATGGTTAACTTGTGTCTACTGATAACCTGTCGATAACGATAGTTAATTTTGTTTTAAGAAACACATTTTGCTGATGACTAATGATTATTGAATTTACTATAGTTGCTTAACTAATTGTTAAAGATACAAATAGTCAAATTTAGCCATCCATCAAGAAACCGGGCCTTGTCTGACAACAGGTCGATCTTATTGAGAGCCATATAAGACACAATTTCCTAATGGATGTAATGGAAAAGGGTCGACACATCTACCAACTGTCATAAGTACCTATTATATGTCTTACTACTTTAGATGTATATATAAATACCCACCATTAAGCTAGTTTCACACTTCCGCAATAACAATTAAGTCTGTCGAAAACTTTTGCCTCAAATAAATGTGGTAACGACAGGGGTAAGAAAAGTTAGACGCAAGTAAAACATATCCTTTGTGGTACTTTGTCGTAATTAGAGCGTCATTGTTCTCGAGCTCTGAGATTTGAAAATAGAATGTTTGCGTCTTAAATTACCTCAAAGTGAGAAACTTGAGGAATATGAGAACAAATGATGAATTTGCCCCTCCGCTGGGTACCCTGGGGCCGTCTAGGCGGTCACGGGCGACGTAAGGCACCCATGATGATATGTATGTATCTGTAACATAGACTAGTAGATAGTCAAATAAAATGTTACGTGGAATTTGTTTGGTTGGATGCACTTCGAAATTTTAATCAGCTTGGATGTTAGGAAAATAGTCATGTATTTTTTTACTACGGACTTCGGTTTGGACAAATTCCAAACCGAAGTCCGTAGATTTAGTTTCCTCTATTAGGTAATAAATATCTTATAAATAAACACAAGCACTTTAAAAGGAAGTTTCTTTATTAAAGTAAATTAAATATTGCTTTTGGACATCTACACAAAACTAGCGCTTTCAGACAAGAGAGTGTTGCATATTACAAATATTAATTTTGTGTTTTTCATTAATATACAACATGTAAGTTGTAGGCGCTTATTAATTAAGATTACAGTTTTTTTCTAGATTTTTGGTTGATTAGTTTTCTTAATTATTAATATAAATTTTAAGTTAATTATTAATAAAGGGTGCTTACAATGACGGATTCTGAAAATACGGATTATGTGAATAGAACGGAAAACAATGTGATTATTGAAAAGCGAAATGTTAGCGTTTTCGCAACAGTTGCGATTTTTAGAGGTCTGAATGCTCGAAAATTTTATTGATTTTCATGATTCAAATTTGAATGTGGTATGTATCTATATTCTTTATGTTTTTTTTTTCACAAACACGACTTGTATTGTATACAAAATTTACTGTGTAGGAATGTGATAAGTGCTGGGCCAATTGATGACATATACTATTTATAATTATAGACGAGGTGGATGATGATGATGAGTGAGAGAAAAAGCAGCTGACTGGCGTTCTGTTTTTTTTCTATAGCGAATGACTTTCTACATATGTTAATACACGTATGTACTCTGATCTGTGCATGTTATTTGTTTGTGTTTAGAAGTATAGAATAACTGTTCATTCATCATCAGCCTATCGCAGTCCACTGCTGGACATAGGCCTCTCCCAAGACACACCACTGATCCCTATCCTCCGCTCTTCGCATCCAGTCTCTACCAGCCATCCTCCGCAGGTCATCAGTCCATCTAGCTGCGGGGCGTCCTACGTTACGTGCGCCAAGACGTGGTCTCCACTCCAATATCCGCCTGCTCCAACGGTTATCCGTCCTGCGGCAAATGTGACCGCCCCACTGCCACTTCAGTTTACTAACTTTCAGAGCTATGTCGGTGACTTTAGTTCTCTTACGAATATCCTCATTCCTGATTTTATCCATAAGAGAAACTCCTAGCATAGCTCTTTCCATAGCTCGCTGAGCGACCTTGAGTTTGTGGACCAGCCTCACTGTAAGTGTTCACGTTTCAGCGCCGTATGTCATCACTGGTAGGACGCACTGATTAAAGACTTTTGTTTTCAAATACTGCGGTATGGCTGACGTAAGGACGTGGCGTAGCTTCCCGAATGCTGCCCAGCCCAACTGCACCCTTCTGTCGGCTTCACTCTCGGAGTTGTTCCCACCGAGATTTAGGGTTTGGCCCAGGTAGATGTATTCCTGAACCACTTCTAGAGTTACACCGTCCAAAATGACGGGTCTCGGAATGACCTGGTCGTTGAACATGACCTTGGTCTTTTCCAGATTCATTCCGAGACCCACCCGTCGAGAGGCACAGTTTAGACTGACCAGCATTTCCTGCATATCCTGCAGCGACTCCGAGAAGAGGACAATATCGTCGGCAAACCGAAGATGTGAGATGCGTTCTCCGTTTATATTTATGCCCAGTCCTTTCCAATCTAACTTCTTGAAAACATCTTCAACTGCATTAGTGAACAACATCGGCGATATAACATCGCCCTGTCTCACTCCACGGTGCAGTTGAATAGGCCCTGTTTCGTCGTTTTGTACTCGGACAGTCATAGTAGCAGATCTACGAGTATATAGGCATCTCAACACCTCCATATACCGCCAATCTACCTGGCATCGCTGCAGGGACTCCTTTACAGCCCAGGTTTCGATAGAATCAAAGGCCTTCTCATAATCCACGGACGCGATACACAGGGGCTGATTATACTCTTTAGTTTTCTGTATAATCTGCTTCACCGTGAGTATGTGGTCTATGGTGCCGTATCCTCCTCGAAACCCGGCCTGTTCAGGAGGCTGGCAGTCATCAAGTCGTCGAGTGAGTCGGTTAGTGATGACCCTCGAAAACAGATTATAGACGTGGCTCAGAAGCGAGATACGCCTGTAATTCTTTAAAAGCGTATTGTTGCCTTAAACAGGACCACCACGCCTCTGTGCCAAGCCTTTTAATGTGGTCCCGCTCTGTATGACGGAGTTAAACAGGTGCTGCAGTCTTTGCAAGATCGCCACACCTCCTGGCTGTAGAAGTCTTCGATCTCGGCGAGGATCTCTACTTTGGAGGTGGCATTTCTTCCATCATGGGTGGTCAGCTTCGTCATCTGGCTTCTTCCAAGCTTCTGCATAAATACTTTGGAACCCCTGTTCAGCTCGATCGCCTTCTCGATGCGACGAGTATTGAACCGACGGAGGTCCTTCCGTATAGACTTGCGTATGGGCTTGGTGAGTGCTTGTTGTTCTGACGAAGTTACCGATGTGTTTTCACGCCTTCTCTTCATGAGATCCAGGGTCTCTGCCGAGAGTTTCGACTTCTTGCCAGAGCGCTGTGTTTGGCAAAATCTGACACCTTCCTCTCGAATTGTGTTAACGACAGCATCCAGTTCCCCACCAACATCCATTGTGGTTTCCAACGCGTCGAATCTACTTCTCAGCTCTAGCTGGAAGCGGTCTGAACCCACGACGGTTTGGAGCAGGGTAGGTCGGAGCGTAGATTTCACCAGGCAGTGCCTTTCAAGTTGTAGTTGATATTCAGAGTACCTCGAACAAGTCTGTGGTCACTTCCGGTATTGAACCTATTGACCACCGAGACATCTCTGAATATGCGCCTTTTATCCGCCATAATGAAGTCAATCTCGTTTCTGACCTTGTTGTTAGGGCTTTTCCACTGTTCATTATAGATATTAAAATATAAATATGGGGTTTTTTATTAGGGCAACGGAAACCAAAACAATAGTTTTTATAATTTTTGTTTGTCTGTGCTGTGTGCAGCTAAAACTACTGGATGGAATTAAATGCAGCTGTTCATCGATGTATTGCTAGTAAATTTAAGAAAATATCTTATTCATAAATGCGAAAGTTTGTGTGGATATTTGTAACTCAATCATGCCATAACTAGCTATAGCAAATTGTTTTTATTGTTTACAATACTAAGCATACGAAGTTGC
Source organism: Monopis laevigella (assembly GCA_947458855.1). Taxonomy (NCBI): domain Eukaryota; kingdom Metazoa; phylum Arthropoda; class Insecta; order Lepidoptera; family Tineidae; genus Monopis; species Monopis laevigella. Next base: position 14,750,350 of record OX381583.1, on the reverse strand, counting down.
GGTCACCACTGGTGCCCCACGGCGCCGAAACCTTCTAGCTTGCACCAGGGTCCCGAACAATACAGCGTCCATCTCGTTGTGGTGTTTGGTTCTCTTCAGCTGTGACGAAGTAATCTCATCTTTAGGTCAGCAGAATAGTTCTATTTACCTATACAAAAAATTTTACAAAAAAAAAATCGCAGTAACATCCAAATCGTAAAATTTCATCCAATAGGTTGTAGAGAGTATTATTTATAAAAATATATTTGAAAGAATATCTATTTTTATTACAGGTAACCGTATCCGTCGAGAATCCAATTTTCTAGACCACGAAGTTGACGAATAGGCGCATTTGTTGTTGCTCGCAGGTAGTTGGGGATGCTAACAAATTGAAAACATGTCTACCTAGGTAAAAGGTTTGGATTTTCACAAAGTTTGAATTTTATGTTCGTGAAACTTTGTGATAGACATCGTTGATAGATGCATGATTGACAACTTTTCCTTTTAAGATTTAATTTAAGTTTTTTAATACTTCCTAATTCTTTATGTGGTACCCGAGTTGGCAAGGTTTAAAAATTCTATAGTTTTTAAGGTTCAAACTCCGGTGGTGTATTAACCTATCAATGTGTATTTAATTAAAAAAATAATTTTGTTATGTTAATCATAAGGTTCAAGATTATTCATTTTACTAAAACCACAGAAGAAATAATAGTACAAGTACTAAAACTAAAACTTGCGTAAATTGGAAAGCTGTATTTTGATGTCCGTAACTCTCCACTAATAGGCTATTTGACTACATTAAAAATATACTATAAATTGTGGTCATCCTATCAGACAATGACGTAAAAAAACATATTTCACTTTATTTTAAACTAAATTATGTATATCTTTTGTAGATTACACGAAAATTTTTTTTACAATTTTATTTATAACAAAAACATTTTTGATTGATTGATGACTGGTGACGTCACACGCAAGTAAACAAAACAATACACAGATTATAAATCATGTGGATGAAATAGAATAGAGTATAATATAGCAGATTATTTAATCTGTGCTTGTTTGTTTACTTGCTTGTGACGTCACACTTGACATAGACTGCGAATAAAACTAATTTCAAAAGGGAGTTAAATACCCTTGTGTGCTGAAACGAGTGGACAAAAAAGGCTATTTTCGTTACTAAAATAGCCTATATTTTTTTTTTTAGTCTATATTTTTTTGGCACCGGTTTTATACTTAATCTTTTTAGTTACCTATGTTATTATCTGGTAACCAACAATACCATGAGATCTCGTTCGAGTTAATATCGAAATAAAATATAATAAAATTCGTTAGTTGTATAATTACTATAATAGGTCATTTCAAATAAAGTATCACTTCAGTGATACCAAAATCATTATTTTTGATCTTAAATCGAAAGAAATATCGAAGGGGGTTGTCTGGAATATTTTTTTTTTCTGGATGGCGGCATGTCATTTTGTATCTTCCTGGTTGTAAGCAGACCTACCAATTCCACTAATGATCGATCCCACTATACCGCCTTACTAATGTGATTACGAAATAATGGCGATTTGCATTACGAGTCTACTTTAGTAGCTTCGCTGCTTTATCGTAAATTAACTGCCCTAAACAAGAAATCGATGCAATAGTCTCCTGAAAACCGGTGAACCCATAGTCTACCGAAACATTACTAAGTCACTTGACGGTTTTGCACCTGTATAGGCAGTGAAAAGTGTAACGAGACCGGTCGGTCGATATAGCAATTTATAGAGATTTTCGTCCCACTTAAAAAACCTTACTAGGTAATCTTCATATTATATCGCATTTTGAAACACAACATTTCACAAAAGAAAAGTTTTTAAAATTGTACAATAGTGCTATAGACAGAAATTTCGCAAACCCGTTAAGGCTAAAAATATAATTTGGAAATTAAGTAGTAGATCGTTAGTGTCCTCGGTGAGTGTAGTAATATTTGAAAATACTCCAAAAGCGGAATACTCGTAGAAGGTAGTTTAAAAAATATATTTCATTTGAAATAAAAACTTTATTTGATATATGTTTGTACATATTTTGTACTTGTATCTTCCGATGGATACCTTAAATCCTACTACGCTATCTCGGTCATCGTAAGGCACCCGTAGTGTTACGTACATATACGTATATTCTGAAAAAAAAAAAAAAAATATCACGTACAGATATTCAAAATTTTAACTGAATACCTCAGTTAAGCTTTTTAATATTAATAAAAGAAGTTCTAAAACTAAAATAGCATTTAAGGGCCCTGGAGTCGACTTGACGCCCATACAAACGTACTTCCAATATTACAACTTGGCTGTTGGTCGAAGTTCAATTATTTTTGTTATGATCGTAATTGTACGCAAAAATCTTTCAGTTGTGGGTATTTTTTTTTCGTATTACAATATTTAAAACAGTTTTTTTCTGATTTCGAAAAAAATAATAACCCAACACAGAAAGATTAATAAATACAATGACCGACAATTATTTTAATTCTGCGACAAACAGTAATCGAGTATTATTGGAAGTGCGAAAGCTAATTTTATATGGAGAACGCGGAGTTCGTGATTACGAATGCAGTGTCTTTATGGGAAGCTCTTTAAAATTCTAATAGAAATGTAGTTTAAATCTGACGAATTTAATTTCAAGTGAATCCGAGAAAGCACTTAAAACATATTAAAACTATGAATTTTGTAAAAGACTAGTGACAGTATTATCTTATACTTACCTACATAGTATACCTACCTATTTTGGTCTGTTACTTAAATCTTAATATTTTGATCTGTTACTTAAATCTTAACATTTTGGTCTGTTACTTAAATCTTAATATTTAAAATATCTAATTATTGGCGGTGAAATTTATGCATTTATATAAATAGTGGTTTCATTATAAGTAAGGATTTGTATGTAGAATCAGATAAAAAGTGTCCTTGTCATGTTTCGGTTTTAGTCTGTGGGTTCGCCGATTTTCAGGAGACTACTGCATCTATATCAATTCGAATTGGTAGTCATTTTTAGGGTACGTTTACGAAACGGGCAGTTGAATCGACACAGTATAAACCAGCGAAATCGTAACAGATTAGTCTTTATTGTCGTCCGTTTCATAACCGCATCAGCCGGCATACTAGGTGTTATCAATGCAGTTAAATAAGAATGTATTAATCGACCTCATTCAGGGACTTTGTATGTCTGCTTATCATTAGGTAGAGACAAAGTAACCTGAAAGGAGACTATAACCTTGACAAGAAATCTATGCAAAAACCAAAACAGCACAATAATATTTTTTCAAAAGGAATTCAAATTTGTAGAAATGTTGAAAATACATTAAAAAATTATATAAATTAAATAATAGGTAATAAAATCCCTAAACACCTTGGTATTAAAATTAAGGTATTTCTGGATTTTATTTCTATGCGTAAAGCTTCACACACTACATGACACCTAATAGGTTTAGGTGGTAAACCCTTTATTCTAAAATTTAATTAAGAGTTGGTAATTTATAGCAATAGAGGTAAAAGTTACCTACGAACCCTTCTTCATTAGAATGAACAACGTCTGTGTTGAACATTTTCCTAGTTATTTAAACTAGGAAAATGTTCAATATTAAATTATACATTTGAAAGGTTGTAATTTGGGCTAATATGAGGCTCTATTGATCAACTTTTATCAAATGAAAAATAAAATTGGCTTCACCATACAAATGTTACTAGTTTGTATGGTGAAGGCATTTTTTATAGCGAATGATTAAATAATTCATCTCTCTAGGAGAACGTATGCAATTACGCCCCCTTGTGGTCTTTTGACACTTTCAGGGGGGGGCAGTAAAAGACCCAAAAACATAGGGGGCACTGATTTGACACAGTGAGGGTATGGGAAGGTTAAAAAAAGATAGCCCAATAAGTAAAAAAAAAATACACGCTATTCACGAACTAATAAATTAAATACTTCTTAATATAATTGTTTGTAATTATGCGTTTTAAATGTTTTCATTGAAAGATAGAATTATATAGGATAGAAAAAATAATTTAAATACGTTAATGACGAATTTACTTAATCTACCTAGTTTAATTAAATTCTTTATTAAAGTATTTAAATTAAATTTTTCATAAATCAGAGTACCGCGGGCATTTGCAAAGTTAATACGAATAACTCAGTACGTCACAAGTTTGTGTTAATAAAAAAAAGTCGTAGAGGCGCACATTTTGAAACGGATGTCCAACATTAATTTGGATAGTTATCTTAACAGTGCTTTCACAGGGACGTTTTTAGGGTTCAGGACTGCAGTTTTACGCAATGCACAATTATCGTTGCTGCCCTGCCAAAAACTGAAGACAAACCAGACTGGAAGCAGTATGCTTAGGCCTCCCTTTGAATGATTCCAGGAACCAAGTCAGGGGTGGAGAAACCGAGTCAAAGGGAGAAAACCACCGCTTAATTTACTAGTAATCAGGCCTGGCCCGGAGTCGCCTCAGCACCTCGTCGCCGAACCCAGCCTGGACCCTTGTTCCGCTTGTACCGCTTGGCTTGTTCACCGAAGAACCCTGGACGCTATCCCCGATTGCCGTATAATCAGGGCAGTAGCATTCTTTCAATAGGATAAACTTGGATGTTGATAGGACGCCTTCTCTCATTCTCTCTCTTCTTATAGCTCTCTCTCTTTCGTCATTACATATTGTACATAGTTAGTTTTTTTTTGTATAATATAATTTTAATATTATATGTACGTTGTTTTCCAATACAGCCAATTTATGACCTGTAGGTAGGACAACGTCACATTACGACTCTATAATATTACAGTGTAACTACATGTTTAACTATAATAGCAACACTAGCTGTTTCAGATTTGGCCTTAGATATGGTTCAAAAAAATGGGGGGCTCTAGGAATAAAAAAACTCTAAGTGGGGCAGTGGGAAAAATAAGGTTGAGAACCTATCTCTAGGAACCTATATCTATTACCATCCCATACAGATGCAAAAACCGTCTAATGACCTAGGTCATTAAACGGTTTTTACCCGAAATATGACTAGTCATATTTCGGTTTTAGTTTGTGGATGGACCGGTATTCAGGAGCCAACTGCATCGATTTCTTTTCGATGTAGAAGTCTACTTTCAGGGTACGATTACGAAAGAGCTGTTGATTTAACGATGCGCATAATCGTATTGCAAATTTTGTCGCCTCCCATTTCATAACTGCATCATTTAGCCGGTATAGTGCGAGCGACCAATGCTATTAAACAACAATGTAATTATTGACCCCATTCACAGACTTGTAGGTCTGCTTACAATCAGGTAGTATGTACCTATATAATAATTTAAAAAAGTCCTTGTCAACTTGAAAATTTCCTTTTTTTATTACAGCACGGCATGTGACTTTGTATCTACCTGATGGTGAGCAGACCTACTAAGTTCATGAATGGGGGCAATCAATACTTAGTTGTTCTTAAATACTATTGATCGCCCCCACTATAGCGGCTAAATAATCCGATTACGAAATAGGCGGCAACAAAGACGAATTGCATTACAAGATTATTTTAATGTACTCGCTGCCTTATCGTCAATTCAACCACCGATTTCGTAACTGCATCCTGAAAGGAAACTACCACCTCGACAAAAAATCGATGTAGTAGGTAATATCCTGTAAACCAATGAACCCACATACTAAAACCAAAACATGACTAGGTCACTTGACAGTTTTTGCATCTATGTGTATTGCTTATTTTAATTTTGTGAACTTATAAAACCAAATAAATGTTATTTAATTGAATTATTCCGTATTCACCGGCAAAGTTTACCCGAAACATATACTTTCCGTTTTCACCTTAAAAAGTATTCCTTATTCACCCTATTTAATAATAATTGATATTTAATGTCATTTATGGCTTAAACTTGTCCATTTGTTTTACCACATTACAAATTTAGTACAGTGGGAGAGAAAAGTTTTATTTAAATATGAAAGTAGGTACCTATAAATAGGCTTGCGTGGTTTTATAATGAGGTAAAATAATGTTATTCTATCTACTTATAATGTATAGGTACATTATTTTAGTAATCTTAGTATGCGAGCTAGCTTTTTTCAAACTCTACAAAAGCACGTTGTTAACTATTTAGCATTTTAGATAAACAAAATATTTTTCTCTATGGGAGTTTAAGGAACACAGGAAACCTCTAGGAAATATCATTGCAATTTTATCTTAATAAAAAAATACCATTACGGGCCTCTTTTTTTTGGCTCCCAAGAACCATTTATACTCATTCATACCATCGACTACGACGAGGTGGGATTAAAACCCCTCCGCTGGGTACCCTGGGGCCGTCTAGGCGAACTCGCGCGTCGTAAGGCACCTGTGATGATATGTATGTATATGTGTGTTTAATATTAGGACAAAAATATATTTTTTAGCCATTATCCTATCACCTAACATTTCTAACGTTATGATAGTTAAAACTCTACCATGTTTTAACTATCATAACGTTAGAAATGGAAAGCCTCTTATAAGGAATTAATACAAATAACATAAATTTACCTAAAAATACAAACTTAAAATAATATGACCCGAAAAATATACAAACTAAGGTAAAGGGTAGACAGTAATATTGTAGTGTATAAAAATATTTTGACTTCGTATCCGTGAGATATATTGTCACTCGGAATCTCAGGATGAGTGTTAGGGTTGTCATCCTAAATACTGACCGGGATAAACCATAATGTGACCATTAGCAATAACTTGATATCTAAGTACAAGTAAGTAAGAATAACATATTATTTTACATACAAATACATATCATCACGGGTGCCTTACGGCGCCCGAGACCGCCTAGACGGCCCCAGGGTACCCAGCGGAGGGGGTTTTAATCCCACCTTGTCGTAGCCGATGGTATGAGTCTTCACCGAATAAGTGGCTAGCTTGTCGCGATGTTTTGAATAGGCTCAATAACTCATCTATAAACAGTTTCACAAGTTGGTATAGTGAAACCGGGACCGACAGCTTAACGTGCTCTTCGAGGTACTTTAGTGGTGTTGTCAAACAAATGTATATAATATTTTTAATTAAAAACTCTTTGGTACACATCGGGATTCGAACCAGGGACCTAAGTGTTTTTAAGTCCTAGGTCTAACCAACTCGGCCACCACGTATATAATTAATATATTATTTTGTAATAAAAAACATAAAAAAATTAGAAATAGTTTTCTTGATAAATCAGCTTATATTATATACAAAAATATATTTAAACTAGCTAACCCGCGCAACTTCGTCTGCGCAACTTTAACCGTCTACGAAGGAATAAATTATCCTCGTTTTTGCAACATGTTTCATTCATGCTTCGCTCGTATTGGTCATAGCATGACGTCATACAGTCTATAGCCTTCCTGGATAAATGGGCTATCTATATACTCTAAAATAAGTTTTTAATTTGAACCCGGAGTTCCTGAGATTAACGCGTCCAACCAAAAACAAACTCTTCAGCTTATATTATATACCTAGTATGATATTATATACTAGGTGGGAGGGAGGTCTTTATGACTTCGTTAGGCCGACCGACCGGTCTCGTTACTAGTCATGTTTCGGTTTTAGTCTGTGGGTTCACCAGTTTTCAGGAGACTACTGCATCGATTTCTTGTCGAGGTGGTAGTCTCCTTTCAGAGTGCGGTTACGAAATGGGTTGTTGAATTGACGATAAGGCAGCAAGTATATTAAAATGTACTCGTAACTCGTAATGCAATACGTTATTGTCACCCCCCATTTCGTAATCGCATAATTTAGCCGGCATAGTGGGAGCGAACAATATTGTTTAAGAACAATTATTGATTGATCCCATTCATGGAGTTTGTAGGTCTGCTCACCACCAGAGGCTCTACCATGGGTTTGCGCATTGTACGCGTTTGTAGAATCATTATTCAATCCTGTTACCAAAAATAAAGCGATGCTATTGGTTGTTGCTCACGTATACGTAAATGGATACGTTACGTTTCTACAGTGCGCAAACCCATGGTAGAGCCTCGGGTAGAAACAAAGTTACATGTCGTGCTCCAATAAAAATATACAGGGTGAATTTCAAATTCACCCTGTATATTTTTATTGGATGTACTTTTGGTCATTTTAATATTACTAGTTTGTATGGAGAAGAAAATTTTTTTTTATTTGCGGAACATAGTTTCATGGGAAAAGTTGTTCGTATTGATCAGTAGAACCTCATATTAGCCCAAAGTACATCCTTTCAAAGTCACCATGTATATAAAAAAAATACATAGATGAAACCGCCCGCCCGTTATTTTTTATGAATAAGGCCATAAGATTTTATAATGAGGCCCTGGGCACACTATTATTTATTCTGTGACAAAGGTTCCAAACCGGTGACATGTACTCGTACCTAGCGAGACGGATGACAACCCTAGTGTAACTCCACTGAGGTCGCTCTTAGAATATTATATAATAATGTCCTGCCTATCTGCCGGGCGACATCGCGATGGGAGCTATTCAGAATGTGATTTTTATGCTTTTATCCTACCTTTTTGTTCCCAGGTGCAATTTTCTATGTTACTAAATTTACTCTTTTTGAGGGATGGAAAAATGGAAGTATTTTATTTATTTAGCTATTGTCTTGACATTTAGGCCCCTTGCGACACGGTGACTTTATTCTTGCCTCTACATTTATAATGTTAAACTTTTTATTCATTATATTGAACAAGTTGTTCCTGTATTTATATATTGGGAAGCAAATTTGTAAAAAGTCTAAGAATGCGGTAGACCGCGCTATTTACGGGTATAGTAATTTCTAAATGGAATTCGTTAATCTTATATAAAAGGGATCGTATTCGAAACAATGAGATCCGCAAAAGGACCAAAGTAACCGATATAGCCTCCAGAATCGCCAAACTTAAGTGGCAGTGGGCAGGCCACATAGCTCGCAGAACGGACGGCCGTTGAGGCATTAAGGTTCTCGAGTGGCGACCGCGTGCTGGAGGACGCAGCAGAGGCAGGCCCCCCAAAAGATGGACCGACGACCTGAAAACGGTCGCGGGAAGCCGATGGATACAGGCAGCGCAGAACCGGTCGTTGTGGCGATCCTTGGGGGAGGCCTATGTCCAGCAGTGGACGCGCGACAGGCTGGCATGATGATGATGATGATATAAAAGTGACAGATATACTTACGGAAGTTAACTGTTTCTGTCATTTTTATATGTGAATAGCGAACCGATGCCGTCACCATAGGTTATAGGAATTCGCCAGATGCCCAACACCCGTTTAGAGCGATAATCAATATAGGTATTTTATCACCAGTTCAACTGCTACAGTGCAACTATTTTATATCACCTACTTTATGACCAGTTCAACCGTTTTGTAACCCCATCCTAATATAATAAAGGAAACTACGACCTCTATATGAAATAGATGCAGTAGTCTCCTGAAAACCGACTAACCCACAGACTGATACCGTAGCATGACTAGGTATTAATGTTAGTCTTATTTTTTTTTGTCCGTAATAAATGTAGTGTTTAAAGCTGGTAGTGCGAAAGCTTATTTTGTATGGAGAACGCGGACTTCGCAATCGCAAATGCAGTGCCCTCAATAGGTACATATTCTTTTTGGTAAAATTAAAGTATTAATAGTAACTGTAGTCGGACAATAACAAGCGTTTCCATAAAGCTCCTTTCTATTATTCGTTTTAATGTTCCGTTTTTTTTTTTAAATGGCGTTCGGTGTCCGTCAATGGTCTTCGAATTACTTGTTTGGAATAGTTATAGATCTTATAGTTTGGTTAATGAGTCAAATTTTTTTTAAAAAAAACGGCATTTTCCACTCCCCCCTTTATACTGCGATCCATATTGTTTTCATAAAATTATGGTACAAACAATATTATTATGTATTATCGAAAAGTAAGTTTTTGAGGCTTAATTATTGTTGAATAACTACTTGTGAAAACTTTACTGGGTTATTATGTATTATCAAAAAGTAAGTTTTTGAGGCTTAATTATTGTTGAATAACTACTTGTGAAAACTTTACTGGGTTATTATGTATTATCAAAAAGTAAGTTTTTGAGGCTTAATTATTGTTGAATAACTACTTGTGAAAACTTTACTGGATTATTATGTATTATCGAAAAGTAAGTTTTTGAGGCTTAATTATTGTTGAATAACTACTTGTGAAAACTTTACTGGGTTATTATGTATTATCGAAAAGTAAGTTTTTGAGGCTTAATTATTGTTGAATAACTACTTGTGAAAACTTTACTGGGTTATTATGTATTATCGAAAAGTAAGTTTTTGAGGCTTAATTATTGTTGAATAACTACTTGTGAAAACTTTACTGGGTTATTATGTATTATCGAAAAGTAAGTTTTTGAAGCTTAATTATTGTTGAATAACTTACTTATAATTACTTGTGAAAACTTTACTGGGTTATTGTTAATATTTGTAATAAAATAAATAAATATATCTAATATATTAGGTGTTAATTTAATTGTATGTTTTTCTAAATAAATAAATAATTAAACGAGAAAACTTAATTAAAGAACCATTTGCGGGATTTATTAACGTAGTTAATAACCTATCCTTCCCACATATAATATTATATTGTAATTTCATTATTTATATCACAATAGTGTTATTAATAATAAATATATAGTTACCAGTAATAGGTATGAAATAGGAATAAAACGATCCTTTGAATGGGTTGGAAGACTAGTGTTTATCGAGTAAAACATTTCATTGTTATTTATTTTGTAGTCGTGATTTAAGTTTATTTGATGTTAATTGATACTGACAGAGGTTTTTCACAGGACCTCTGCCAGTATTTATGTCGTAATCGCCATTTTGGCGTTATAATCCGGAGTCGGGAGTTCGATTTCCACTCCAGGCAAATTAATGCCGTTTGGTGCTTATCGAAATGTGTCTAGGTAATTTAATGACAGTTATTATTATTAAGTAGTGCCAACTTTAAAAGTTGAATATAAAAGAACTAAATTGCCATAATAAAAAAAATATCCGTGGTTTAGTAGTAGGTAAACAACCGCCCATAGAAAACTGTCAAAACAAAAGCTAGCATGATTCTATTACGATGTAAGTACGATTCTATTGAAGTAATATTTAAGAGAATTGAATTGAAATTATTAGTTAATTTAAGAGAATTGAATAGAATACAATATCATTTATTTATTTGCTGTCAAAAAAATTTACAACAAATTATTATTGAGGCCATATCTGTGAAATCTCGGGTTGCCAGCCCCCGTTTTGTGTTGTAGAGGATTTGCCAAGAGAAAATAAAGCACTAAATATGGAAATAAGGGGCATAAAACAGCAATAAAATATTTTGGATTTTATATTTACCTATTGTGATTTTTTATTTCTGGTATAAAGTTGACAATTTATGTCATTGTTTTGGCAACTATAGTGATTGGTAGGTAAGTACCTACTAAAACCAAAAAATATACATATACATCGGGGTTTATACACATTATGAAGCGCCGAATGATTGGTAGCCATGGCCTACATGTTTACCTTACCTCAGCATGGTCTACATGTTTACCATAGGTATGTTTAAAAAAACAATAGAAAATAGTTTTACGCTTACAAAATTGCGGGCATTAGCTAGTACTATAATAAGGCCTTATTTAAGGTATAAAGTATTGTTGTTTATAAAATATAATATGAATTATATCGTTGTTTCTGGTACGTACAGTACAAGCCTAGAGCTTAGTTTGTGACCAGAGCAATAAGTATGAATTGCCCTACAAATATGATTATTGTTATTATTATTATTGTATCATACTACAATAAAAAAACAGTTTGGTTATTTTTAACGGACGGTTACACATCACCGGAATCAGGTAACCCTGCATCCGACAGATAAGTGTAAAGTAAAACCCGTCTCCTGAATAATAGCTACAAGTAGGGTGAATAACGTAGCGAAACAAAACCACAACGGGCTGCTTGTTTAAGTAGTACACATAACACATGTAATTAATACGTACAGTAGCCTTCAAGGTACAGTAACGAATCTCCTACTCTATGCCTTGGTATTAAAAACCAATTTACTCTGAATACGATTTAAAAAAAAACGCAAGCCCTCGGCCCTTTTTCTGGACGATTAAAAAAATATACAGGCTACTGAATTTTTAACGTCAAACGCGGAAACCCGGTTATGCGAACCGCTGAAATAACTGAAATAAGCTATTGTGTTTTTTTTACGATTTGTAATAATAACTTTTTAATATGCTGCTAGAGGATTTTTATATTTTTTATTATTAACAGATTCTACGTTTGACCTCAATCTTGTCAGATGGAAAGCAACGATGAGGTCCAAGAGATGGCACGCTTACTCTACATGCTCTCTGAGACACAACACAATAGTAATGTTGTTAAACAAATGCGTTTTTAATCTACAAATTTAGGTAGGTACATTTGTTTAACAATGTATATCTATTATAATTATATATTTATATGCCAAAAGGAGGAATATAACGAACTGTAACAACTACTTTATGTATTACCTTTGTTCACAAATAAAGATCATTTTGTTTCATGTATAAAGAGGCTTAAACCTCGACAAGAAATCGATGCAGTAGTCCTCCAAAAACCGGTACACCCACAGACTAAAACCGAAACATGACTTAAGTCACTTGACAGTTTATGCAAATGTAACGATTGGATTTACAAAAAAAAATTTACAAAAAAATATGCTTTTGGATAGTTTAGAAATCTTAATCGTCCCTGCCCTCTTATGCCATCTGTATCCAGAAAACGAGTTATTTTAGTCTGTAAAATATAGCATTAGGTTTGTGACAGTTTTATCACATTTGTGTTAGACAGGAAAAAAATATGAATTTATACCTCCGTACATTTTACTGTAAAAAAATACGGAGCTTTATAGGCTTAGTTGAGTAGACCTATATTGGTCTACTTAATACTGTCATAGTTTTGAGTATACATACATTGTGTAGGACTAAACTATAAAACATTAACATGTACCCACATCCTGGTAAATGGGCTGACATAAATGACAAAAGCCCTTTAAAAAAAAAATATAAAAAATCCTGGTAAGTAGATGTTTTATTTATATCTAATAGGCACAGTCTGGCCAAATAGATATGGGATTAAACATAGGCCCGAGATTATGTATAGCCATATACATTTTATATGAGAGATAATGTTCTTAGCTATATTGGAAGGTGAATGTTATTAATGACCAGTTAGCTTATTTAAATATATACCTACGTACATCTTGTAGACCTAATATCACGCAAACAATCAACATACGAATTCGAAAGTTTGCACCCACACCCACACCTTCACCCACCCACACCCACACCCTCCCTCGTACACCCCTACTCACACACAAATACCTGCGAATACACTTATACCAAAATAAACAAAATTGTTAATTGTTGTCTAATTACTTAATAAGTAGTTAATAGATATAAGTAATTTATAGGATGCCTAGTTTCTATGAGCTAGGTCATGTAACTTTTGAAATTATAGCCTTTATTGTCTTATGAATATATATATAAACCAACTTATTCTAAATAAAATCATTTTTGAAGAAGACACAGGTATTGTTTTACTTAATAGCTGGCTCCAACTTTAACAATATGTAATTTTTAATATTTGTTACTGAAATAAAGGTACATTTTTTTAGCTATCTATGGATTCTCCGTGCAACGTGCGGGTGCAACGCGTGGATGGGTGTCAGGGGAGTGAAGTGCAGTGCTCCCCTTTACTATCTTCACTACCCTCTCTACCCGAATACTGTATGACATCTTGGAAACAAGTTCCATAAAAGTTCCACCGGCCGATCTTGGAAGGCAAAGATCCTTCAATAGACGATGCAAATACCTTGCTGGAATTTCTCACCGACATTCACTGCATACAGTTGAGTTTAAACCGCTTCTAGTAATTTCATTCGTAAGATCAAAGTATATGTTTGACTTGATGGTTTGGTCTTTAGGAATGTTTGTTTCCCACGTAACGGTGAGTTTAACAAGTATTACTTTCTTCAAGCACCGACAGTGTTCTAGTATGTCTGGTCTATAGACTGAAACTGCTAGTTCGTCCAGAATTTTGTAATGTATTTTAAATGTATCCATGAGTATTTTTATAGAACTTTATCATGTCGGTTCGAATAATAAATAACCTTTTTCAAGAAGAGTCTTGCACATTGCCGAGGATGTAGTCTGCGCGAGGATATTGTTCTGGGAGTGACCGCCAGATGGTAAATTATTACACGGCCAGAATGCTGAATTCCGAACTGGAACCGGTGTCCCGTCTCCGCCGAGTCTGCTGAAGATAATCTAGCCCTAGAGATTATTCTTTTAGGTCCCTCTGACCAATATTTCACTTTAGTTAATTTTTTTTTTGATATACCTTTAATTTATTTTATGTAAATAAGTGCAACACCGAAAAGACCGACCACCTTCGGTTCAATGATGTGTCTCTATGGTGGTGGGTACCCACTATTCATATTAAACTCTATAACTTAATCGGTGATATAGTCTTATACACTAGTTGGTTATGTGGTGTCTGTTTGGTTTGATTTATATTTATCTTTATGTATGTGTGGGAGGAATGACGGCCTAACCAAGCGCACACTTAGACCTTATATTATTATTATTTTTTTGACTATGCATAAATACCTGTAAAGGTTTACATGAAATAAATATTTTGATTTTTTATTTAACATTTTGTTAAATAGCTAACAAAACGAATAATATAAAAAAAGGTAGTGCATGCTCGATAAAGGATGCAGTTACAAAATGACCTCTTATATAACTCAACATAAGATAGATCGTTTATTTTATACTTATTTTTTTATCATACAAACTTTCATCCCCTATTTTATCCTCTTGGGGGTAGAATTTATCAAAATCCTTTCTTAGCGGATGCCTACGTCATAACATCTACCTGCATGCCAAATTTCAGCCCGATCCGTCCAGTGGTTTGGAGTGTGCGTTGATAGATTACTATGTCAGTCAGTCACCTTTGAGTTATATATATATCTTCATCCAAATCTGTCTGTGGTGGTCTGGGTAACTCATCAATTTGTCTCAAACACAAATTATTTATTTTATGATTTATGAATAGTCAAAAAAAAAGTTTTAAAATAATGAGGTCTTAAAGTGCGTTTGTTTATGCTGCTATTCATCATTAAAAGAACATCGACTATTTTTCATTAGCTTGGTATTTAAGAAATTAAACGCAACAAATGGTGTCATTAATATATTTAAAAAAATAACCTAACCGAACGCACACTACATAACCAACTAGTGTAAGACAAGGTGGTTAGGTTAGGTTAGGTTCTGGTTAATAAACAATTGACCTATCAATTATTTATTATACAAGGATGCCACCGAGGCGACCAACCTCACTAACCATATCCACACCTTAGGATCGCCTGATGGAGGCTCTTCGATGCTCATGCTGATTTTAACTGCAATTTATTACCTATCTCCGCGCATGACGGTAAGTCGGTAACGCTACCATACATATGTATGTAGACCTCCTCCCCGACCTCAATAAGAGAAAGAGCACTCATATAAGATTAAAATTACAATTTAGGCAGCCAAGCGACTTTCAAAAAAAATTATCTCATTTTATTAAAGAGAAAGTAAACGATGCCTTTTGGGATTGTTTTTTTTTTCAAAAAAGAAAAACGTACGACCCTAGACCCACCACCCAGTTACCACCCAGTTAAATTTTTTTTTTTCAAAAAAAAGCCCGAAAATTATAATATCATATTATTATGAACGCCTATGCTCAATTACTTCAACATAAACACAATATTGTTCTCGTTACGTATTAAGCAAATAAAATACCTTTAGTTTAGACAAAAGGTCTACAAATCACTTCAACTTTTATACTAAAACCACGATTTAGACCCCAATCGTGGTTTTAGTATAAAAGTTGAAGTGATTTGTAGACCTTTTTTGCATTTAAAGTAATTTTATCATGATGGTTTTTGTATGGCAACACCTTTAATAATGATCTTTAATGCATCTGTCTTACAATTTGATTGTACTAAAGTCAAGAGTACACATCTATGTTAATAGAACCTCAAGCAAATACAATATTAAGTACGCTCATCCATGAATATAATTTATTACTAAGACCAAACTCACAAATTCTTACCTACTTTATTAATTTGGTAAACAAAAAACATGTGTAGGTGTGTTAGACAAAGACGTCATATGTGACGCGTTTTACCTTCATGTCTGTTCAAATTATCATAAAATAAGTCACTAATGGTTAACGGTAAGCTCTATTATTATTATTTTTTTTATTTGGATTTCATATTAATATTAATATTAGGCACTGTTATCAGCGACCATAATTTTAGATTTATTTTTATTACTATTTTTAGATTCATGAATATTGAGTAAACAATAACATCAGAAGCCCTAGTTAGTTTTTTTTTAGTTTAACTAAAGGTGATAACAATAACTTCCCGATAATGATATAAGTTTATTATCGATAGTCTAGGGAAATGAAGCGTTCCTATTGGTGAAGAGAGTTGACGAGGTAAGAGAAACGTTAAAAACCTCACCCTGCGGCCACTAAATATCACAAATGAATACGAAGGTGATATGAATTCTCTTGTCATAATTATTTCTTTTTATTAGTGATTCGCATTGCCGTACCCTTCGTTCTTCTGTCAACAACCTTCTAAAGATCCCGTCACATGTCGCCACAAAATATTCAGATTCGTTTGCGGTGTCAGCTGCTCACCAGTGGAATTTGCTTCAACTGACTATAAGATCAGCCCCTTCCATCGGAGTTTTTAAACGTTTTCTATTACGCATTATCTGAACACTTTATGAATTAGATCCTCGTGGCAATTTTGTTTGGTATGGTATGTGTGTTTATGTATTGCTACCCTGGCTAGCGCCCTAATATTTTTATATAAAAGCCATTTTTTTAACATAAAACCAAAATAGAATATACGTGAAGTGAAAGCTTAGAATAAAGGGCGCCGAAAGACAATCTCGCTCTACCCTGATGAAGGGCTAGGGCCAGCGTGGATTGCGTGTATTATATACTGTATTTAAGTATTGTATTATATCACTAATGATAGGTATTATATCTATATCTTCTATTTTTCAAAACACTTCTCAAAGGTTTGCTGGTAAAAATTGCCTATTATTAACAATTTTATGCAATTAAATGATTGTTTTTTGTTCTAGACCGTTTTAAATATTCTAGGTAATTTATTATTTACTTTATTACAAATTCTTCCGCTAGTTAATTAATTATGATTTAAATAATAATAATAATATAAAGGACATTACACACATTATTGCTCTTAAACGAAGCTCTAAACTTGTACTATGTGTACCAGAAACAATGATATTAAAATATATATATTTTTTTTATAAATATCCAGAGCATGCCAAATTGTACAAAATATCGTACTAATATTTATTTTTGGCTTGGGTAGGAATTGAATCCAATACGAAGATATAGACTCACAGGCAACGATACCATAAAAAAAACTTAATAACAAATATACAAGCGAATTTCCCTAGGGTGACATCGAAGTTATCGTGTAGGTTAATAATAATAAAATAAATGTAAACTTATAAAAATAAAATAATGTATACTTATAAAAATAAAAAAACAAATACAGAACCCTCAGGGGTAAAGCCCGCCTCCGTAGACTAGTGGTTGGCGTTGTACCTGGAGGTCGTGGATTCCATTCCCACCCATGGCAAACAAATATTAGTACCTACGGTTTTCTGTACAGTTTATCATTGTCTGGGTGTTTATAAAATATAATATGTATTAATATCGTTGTTTCTGGTACACGTAGTACAAGCCTAACTTAGTTTGTGACCCGAGCAATATATGTAAAATGAGTATCCTTCATAATTATAATAAAAAAGGTGTCTCGTATTTAGGACTTAATAATACAATAGTTTATTTGTCTTTATGATAAAGTGGAACTTTAAAAGGGGACGAATTTAAGGTTACTTGAAGATAAAATAAATTAGAAAAGTTATAGTTTGAGGTAACGCCGAAAGAAAGTTATGACGGAGAAAGCTATTCCCTCAAGGTATGGTATGTCAGTTCTATAATATCTTTAAACCTACCTTTTTATATAATTTGTATAACCCATTCCAATTTGTATTAAATTTTTAAAGATAAAAATGCAATGAAAAAATTCCTGGTGGCGGGACTCGAACCCACGAACCTTGCTATCGCGGCAAGGCGCTCAACCGCTGAGCCAACCAGGTTCCAGTCAGCCCTCACGAATTTTGTCATTGCTTGTTATCTACTTATACACAGACGCCCTCTATTAGCTTTCTTTTAATAACTCTTATACGAGTGAAGTTAAAAGTCCTAGTTTTTGATACTAGATGGCAGAGGAGTCTGTTTTTTGTTTTTACTTTTTTCAGTATTTTATATTTATGCATTTTTATAAATTCCTATTTATAGGATAATCTTATATTAAATTTTTAAAGATAAAAATGCAATGAAAAAATTCCTGGTGGCGGGACTCGAACCCACGAACCTCGCTATCGCGGCAAGGCGCTCAACCGCTGAGCCAACCAGGTTCCAGTCAGCCCTCACGAATTTTGTCATTGCTTGTTATCTACTTATACACAGACGCCCTCTATTAGCTTTATATATAGCAATATGGCAGATAATGATTGGCAGGTCAATGGAATCAGCTAACCACCTAGTCTTACACTAGTTGGTTATGTAGTGTGTGTTCGGTTCGGTAGTAATTTTCATATTAAGATTTCCATTCCATCGTGTCTAAGTTCAATTAATATTTGTCGTTCTTTTGTTAATGAATAGCTGCCTAACCAAACGCACTCTAAGACCTCATTGTTAAACTTTTTTTTTTTTTTTGACTATTCATAAATATCTGTAAAGATTTACATGAAATAAATGATTTTGGCTTTGACTTTGGTATCAAGTGGGTGAGACAAGTACTGGTCGATTTAAGAATCTTCGGCCTAAAAGTGTAGTTTCAGATTATAGTATTTATATAACAGAAATCGATAGTAATTTACTGCAATGTGCTGCCCAGTATTTCAAGCTTATATTATGTATTAATAGTACTACAAGTGTATAAAATAATGTAGTATTTTATTTTATTGTGACTTGTAAAAGTGCTAAATATATAAGCCTATATTATTTGCGCTGTAGCATAGTGCGGTGACAGTTTCAGTAACGTTTCGTTTCACACTTGAAAGTTGCCGCCATTTACAAATTAAAATTTAGTATTTCAGCCGTACCACATTCGTAATATATTAAATCATTAATAACTGTAGTAAATTAAATTAAACCCAACCAGAATTCTAGTCTACAAATAAAATCAAATTGAAAGAAAAATTAAGCAGAGTGTTATGCGTATAACGTAACGCCAAAGTCTTATTTAGTGATGGGATGTACTGCTACGATGAATAGTCGATGTTTTTATAATAAAAACGTTTATTGTGCGTAGTTAAATTTTTATTGTTAAAAAGTCTATAAATAAATAAAACAACACAACATATAGAGTAAGGTTGCTAAGAAAAAATACCTTTTATTCGTCTAAACTCATATCGGTTCAAGAACATCTGAATTATCACTAAATTCATCATCTGTGACGGATATTATTAATGGTGACTATATTAAAGAGAACTAGATTTATTTTGCGAGTATCGTTAGCGATAAAAAATAATTGCATAACGTCACATCCCTAGTCAACGTCATAAAGGCAACTGTCACCCGCACCATGCTACAACGCAAATACTATAATTACTGAAAATAAAGAATTGAATTTTAACGACATTTCTTTTTAGCGATTGCTAAACAATTTAATATGTTTTACAGGCTGAGTTATATAAAAGATATCATCGTTGAATCGCTTGTCAAAGTAAATCATTAGTAATGTTTCAGTTTTAGTCTGTGGGTTTACCAGTTTTCAGGTAACTATTGTATCAATTTCTTATTGATGTAGTAGTCAATAACTATAGTATCAGGATGCGGTTATAAAGCAGGCAGTTAATTTATTGATAAAGCAGCGAGGCTATTAAAGTAAACCCGTAATGCAAATTCGTCTGTCCCCGCATCGCTCAATGCTGTTAAACAACAATGTATTGATCGACGCCATTCATGGGTATTTTAGCTCTGCTTGCCATCAGGTAGATAGAAAGTCACATCTCGCTGCTACCATACAATAAAACAATACAAATCCAGTACTATGTTAAAAACAAAATGCAACTGTCAAAGTGAGCGTGCGAACATGACGTTTGATTTATTGTTGACTGACAAGACTGATATAAAAGAACTTGTCCTGACTGTCGACTATTCATCGTCGCCTAAGCGAAACTAATTGCAACGGAAGGTAATACAGATTTGAATTTTGGTACATATTTTCTTATTTTTTTTTTTTTTTAATTATAATAAGGGAATATATCTCCAGTAGCCCTAGTGTGAGTTTTTTAACACTTACTTTCGCGATAACTATACTACTGCGTTAACATTTTGAACAATCACATACTCGCATTTTTAGTTCTTAAAATTTCCGCTTGGAGCGCTGAACAAGTTTTAGTTATCTTCAACGCAAAGTAATAGTTAGAAAACTCACACTAGGGGTACAGAAAGATGAGTACCTACCTAATAAAAACTTGATAAAATATTATGTAGACGCTTCTTCTAAAAGTAATCAAAAACATTTATTTTTCTATTAATAAGTCAATAACAAACTATTATGACGGGAAATTAATAAACATTGTGTTTTACAAATTGGAATGGATTTTTATAAATTCCTATTTATAGGATAATCTTATATTAAATTTTTAAAGATAAAAATGCAATGAAAAAATTCCTGGTGGCGGGACTCGAACCCACGAACCTCGCTATCGCGGCAAGGCGCTCAACCTAGGGAATGAAGAACCGGTGCCCTTCTTGCGTCCCGGGATTTTCGGGATTAGTTGTTCAAGGAACCGGGAGAACCGGGACTTTCGGGACTTTTGGGTATTTTTTTAATCCACGCAGTTATTTAAATTTTAATAGGTTTTTAGTATGTAGGTAAAGAAAACTACATTGTATTAATAACAACAACCAAATCAGAACCATTTACTATTCTTAAAAAAACAAATTAACAAATTGGCATTGGCATCCAGCACTCCTATCACTATTTTATAAGTAGCTAGTTACTTATTTAAAATGATAAAAATAATAAATATAAAAAAATATATACTGTTCTAGAACAAAATAATCCACTGAACAGAGATCTCATCACGAGTGAATGGCTAGCAATAGCAATCCGGCATCATTTTCAATCCGGCAGTTTCGACCGGATTCCCATCGATCCGGCCGGATTGATCAAATCAGAATGATTTTCACTTTTAGGTTCAAAATGAACTGTTAGTAAGTTAATCAAGTGTCATTGTACATACTTAATATAGGTAGTTTATATAATATATAAATAAACTATATAGGTATATAAAATCAACTTTATTTCCAATGTTAAGATTAGGGAAAGAGCAAGCAATTAACATCTAGTATACACTAGTTATAGTGTAGCTAACCAGCAAACTTCTAACGATGTACCGACTGACGAGTAGGATCCGTTTTTCCGGATTGCAATCCCTAGGCGCGGCTGTACAGTGAGTTGCGGGCGGGTGGGGTGAACGCTTCTCGGTCGGCATTCGGCACCGGTAGGGAGAGAAAACAAATGTGCTAGCCGTAATCACTGTTCGTAGGGAGTCGCGATCGAGTGATTACGGCTAGCACATTTGTTTTCTCTCCCTACCGGTGCCGAATGCCGACCGAGAAGCGTTCACCCCACCCGCCCGCAACTCACTGTACAGCCGCGCCTAGGGATTGCAATCCGGAAAAACGGATCCTACTCGTCAGTCGGTACATCGTTAGAAGTTTGCTGGTTAGCTACACTATAACTAGTGTATACTAGATGTTAATTGCTTGCTCTTTCCCTAATCTTAACATTGGAAATAAAGTTGATTTTATATACCTATATAGTTTATTTATATATTATATAAACTACCTATATTAAGTATGTACAATGACACTTGATTAACTTACTAACAGTTCATTTTGAACCTAAAAGTGAAAATCATTCTGATTTGATCAATCCGGCCGGATCGATGGGAATCCGGTCGAAACTGCCGGATTGAAAATGATGCCGGATTGCTATTGCTAGCCATTCACTCGTGATGAGATCTCTGTTCAGTGGATTATTTTGTTCTAGAACAGTATATATTTTTTTATATTTATTATTTTTATCATTTTAAATAAGTAACTAGCTACTTATAAAATAGTGATAGGAGTGCTGGATGCCAATGCCAATTTGTTAATTTGTTTTTTTAAGAATAGTAAATGGTTCTGATTTGGTTGTTGTTATTAATACAATGTAGTTTTCTTTACCTACATACTAAAAACCTATTAAAATTTAAATAACTGCGTGGATTAAAAAAATACCCAAAAGTCCCGAAAGTCCCGGTTCTCCCGGTTCCTTGAACAACTAATCCCGAAAATCCCGGGACGCAAGAAGGGCACCGGTTCTTCATTCCCTAGGTTGAGCGCCTTGCCGCGATAGCGAGGTTCGTGGGTTCGAGTCCCGCCACCAGGAATTTTTTCATTGCATTTTTATCTTTAAAAATTTAATATAAGATTATCCTATAAATAGGAATTTATAAAAATCCATTCCAATTTGTAAAACACAATGTTTATTAATTTCCCGTCATAATAGTTTGTTATTGACTTATTAATAGAAAAATAAATGTTTTTGATTACTTTTAGAAGAAGCGTCTACATAATATTTTATCAAGTTTTTATTAGGTAGGTACTCATCTTTCTGTACCCCTAGTGTGAGTTTTCTAACTATTACTTTGCGTTGAAGATAACTAAAACTTGTTCAGCGCTCCAAGCGGAAATTTTAAGAACTAAAAATGCGAGTATGTGATTGTTCAAAATGTTAACGCAGTAGTATAGTTATCGCGAAAGTAAGTGTTAAAAAACTCACACTAGGGCTACTGGAGATATATTCCCTTATTATAATTAAAAAAAAAAAAAAATAAGAAAATATGTACCAAAATTCAAATCTGTATTACCTTCCGTTGCAATTAGTTTCGCTTAGGCGACGATGAATAGTCGACAGTCAGGACAAGTTCTTTTATATCAGTCTTGTCAGTCAACAATAAATCAAACGTCATGTTCGCACGCTCACTTTGACAGTTGCATTTTGTTTTTAACATAGTACTGGATTTGTATTGTTTTATTGTATGGTAGCAGCGAGATGTGACTTTCTATCTACCTGATGGCAAGCAGAGCTAAAATACCCATGAATGGCGTCGATCAATACATTGTTGTTTAACAGCATTGAGCGATGCGGGGACAGACGAATTTGCATTACGGGTTTACTTTAATAGCCTCGCTGCTTTATCAATAAATTAACTGCCTGCTTTATAACCGCATCCTGATACTATAGTTATTGACTACTACATCAATAAGAAATTGATACAATAGTTACCTGAAAACTGGTAAACCCACAGACTAAAACTGAAACATTACTAATGATTTACTTTGACAAGCGATTCAACGATGATATCTTTTATATAACTCAGCCTGTAAAACATATTAAATTGTTTAGCAATCGCTAAAAAGAAATGTCGTTAAAATTCAATTCTTTATTTTCAGTAATTATAGTATTTGCGTTGTAGCATGGTGCGGGTGACAGTTGCCTTTATGACGTTGACTAGGGATGTGACGTTATGCAATTATTTTTTATCGCTAACGATACTCGCAAAATAAATCTAGTTCTCTTTAATATAGTCACCATTAATAATATCCGTCACAGATGATGAATTTAGTGATAATTCAGATGTTCTTGAACCGATATGAGTTTAGACGAATAAAAGGTATTTTTTCTTAGCAACCTTACTCTATATGTTGTGTTGTTTTATTTATTTATAGACTTTTTAACAATAAAAATTTAACTACGCACAATAAACGTTTTTATTATAAAAACATCGACTATTCATCGTAGCAGTACATCCCATCACTAAATAAGACTTTGGCGTTACGTTATACGCATAACACTCTGCTTAATTTTTCTTTCAATTTGATTTTATTTGTAGACTAGAATTCTGGTTGGGTTTAATTTAATTTACTACAGTTATTAATGATTTAATATATTACGAATGTGGTACGGCTGAAATACTAAATTTTAATTTGTAAATGGCGGCAACTTTCAAGTGTGAAACGAAACGTTACTGAAACTGTCACCGCACTATGCTACAGCGCAAATAATATAGGCTTATATATTTAGCACTTTTACAAGTCACAATAAAATAAAATACTACATTATTTTATACACTTGTAGTACTATTAATACATAATATAAGCTTGAAATACTGGGCAGCACATTGCAGTAAATTACTATCGATTTCTGTTATATAAATACTATAATCTGAAACTACACTTTTAGGCCGAAGATTCTTAAATCGACCAGTACTTGTCTCACCCACTTGATACCAAAGTCAAAGCCAAAATCATTTATTTCATGTAAATCTTTACAGATATTTATGAATAGTCAAAAAAAAAAAAAAAGTTTAACAATGAGGTCTTAGAGTGCGTTTGGTTAGGCAGCTATTCATTAACAAAAGAACGACAAATATTAATTGAACTTAGACACGATGGAATGGAAATCTTAATATGAAAATTACTACCGAACCGAACACACACTACATAACCAACTAGTGTAAGACTAGGTGGTTAGCTGATTCCATTGACCTGCCAATCATTATCTGCCATACAAGAGAGTCACCAAGGCGACCAACTTCACCGATCATATCCTTGCCTTAAATATTTATTGTAAATAAAAGGTAAGTAACCAATCACATATAAGTAAAGGTATAAGGATCGGTATTTTTAAGGGCATAAACACTAACTGTAAAGTCGATCCCCTCAGAGACACCCGGAGAAAAAGAAACCAGCAAGTAAAAAACTCTAGTGCTTCACACAAACTAAAAGAGGGGCACAGCTATTGATTGACTTATGCTATATAGCATATATATATATATATATATATAGTAGTATACTCAAAATGCACCCCACTGATCAGCATGCGTAGATGCGCATGCGCATGCGTATTGTATAGAATATTTGTTACTGTTCCAATGTACATAACTACACAGTATACTATTACCTTATCCAAAGACAAAATTTACATAATGTAATGAAAATAAATTATGTAATATAAAATTATTACAATATCGGACATTATATAATTAAACTAGGGTAGATTCTACATAAGCAATTTGTTTACTAGTTGCGAGACCTCAATTGCATATCAGGGGCTCAATTCCGCTAAATCAACGTTGTATGGATTGGATATCAACGGCTAGGCTTATACGTCATTTCACACTTTTGGTAGTCTACTAACAAAATTAGCTGTCAATTGTACATCGATTGGATATCAACTGAACGTTGTATCGACTTTTGACAAATTAGGTATTCTACTATTCCAATCGTGTATGGAAGGTTTTTTTAATGGTATTCTATTAATTTTTGGCGTTTAGTTTAACTTGATATCAACGTTCTCTCAAAAGTTTTACTTCAGTTATAATGTCATTTTACAAAAGTTGCTTATTTGTGAATTATGTAAAAACATTTTATAAAAATGGTTGGATTTCCGTTAATTTCGCAGTGGCTCCAAAGTTTGGAGACATTAGAAATGGCCCAGAGATAGAACACCGCGTTTCTGATGCTGGCCGGGTTTAGAAACCTGGAAAATATATTTAAAGTACTACGGTTTTAGGTCCACGGTTCAAACTACCACCGGTGTCTACCAAATGAGTTTTTAATTAAAAAATAGCTGCATGCGGTTGACAACACCACTATAATAGTGGTCCGGTGAGCACGTTAAGCTGTTCTGAGTTCATAATACAACTTGAGTAACTGTTTATAGATGGGTTAATGAGTATGGTTCACCGGTTTTCAGGAGACTACTGCATCGATTTCTTGTGGAGGTGGTAGTCTCCAATGCAATTCGTCATTGTCGCCCCCCATTTCGTAATCGCATCATTTAGCTGGCGTAGTAGGAGTGTTAAATATTGTTTAAGAACAATATTGGTTGACCCATTCATAGACTTAGTAAGTCTGCTCACCACCAGGTAGTCACATGTCGTGCTCCTAAAAATATTTAAATACCGCGACGAGCTGCCCACTTTTTCGGTATAGATTCAATACCCTAGACGGTCTTGGGCGCTGTAGTTTTTATAGATGTTATTTAAAAAGTTATGTCTGATTATAATTTGTAATTTATTTTCGAATAAATTATTTTAATTTTGTTGAATTTATGAAATTTTGATTTTAAAAGACCATTTTCAAATTATTAATGCAATAGGTAATCGCTGAACTTGTCAATATGTCGAATTTTTTTATATAATTTAAGACTTTCAGTAAATTATATAAAAAAACCGACTTAAAATAAATTATTATGAGGAAAAGTAGGTAAATTAGTATTTTTTTCGGGCCATAAGACGTATTTGGGGTAAACGTCGGATTTAACAACAATAATTTTGGAAAAATACCTAATCGGAACTAACAGACAAATCATATTTAGGTCTAACCATTTCAGGCAAAGCAACCTAAAGCGATTAGTAGTTTTATTTAGAGTGAGCAAGGTGGACTTTTATGTCTTACACTATTACGTTAGAATTGAGTCTTTAATTTTCGATTGGTATTAATTTAAAGCATTATAAAATATTGTATTGTCCTTTCTAAATATGATTACTACTCTATGATATATTTTGTCATATCTAATAATTGTTTACTCTATGGTATGCGCAGGACAAAATGTAGTTGGTGAATTTTATAATAATAAAACAGTCTAATATAATATAAAGTGTATAATAATAAGATTAGGTACACTTTTAAATGATATTTTATTTAATTATAACAGTTATGCTATGTAAAAAGAGCAAAACTTAAAAAAAAATACAAACTAATATGACAGGCACAGATAAAATAGAGTACTACGATGACAGGTTAGCCGAGCAAGCGACGTGCATACGACGTCCATGCGACGTGCAATCGACGTCCATACACAAAGCCGTTTTAAATTTAGTAGAATACCAAGTTTCAACTCAACGTCCTTTGCTTTGTAAATGGATCGTGTCGGTAAGTCAAAGTTTTAAAATTAGCGAAATCGGGGCCCAGGACGGTTCCAGACGTCTTTATCGTTAAGATAGTCTTTTACACTATAGTAAGCCTTATTAATATGTGTTTTATACAATTTTTAAACTTTATTTCACTCAGATTTATAATGCTTTTAGGTAATTTATTAAATAACCTTATACTGTTAATGACGAAACATTTATTAGTTTTTTGCAGTCTAAACTTTGTTATATCGATTTTATCTATGTTTCTTAAGTTTAAATTATGTCTATCGCCATTTTTACTAAACATATTTAAGTTTTTCCTAGCGTACAATAAATTTTCATAAATATATTGAGATGGTAGTGTCAGTACATCAATCATAGGAAAGATTTCTCGAAGAGAATCACGAGATTTCATGTTATATATTGCCCCAATGGCCCTCTTCTGTAGAATAAATATAGTACCAATATCTGCCGCAGATCCCCACATTATAAGACCATATGTCATTATACTGTGAAAATAGGCGAAGTATACTAGTCTGGCTGTTGCAACATCAGTTAATTGTCTGATTTTTCTGACTGCATATGCAGCAGAGCTCAATCTATTGGATAAAGTATTAATGTGAGCTTTCCACTGTAGTTTTGAATCGACTGTGATCCCTAAAAACACAGTGGAGTCAACAAATTCCAGATCAGTACCACCCATCTTCACTGTGGATACATTAGGCAACGTAAATTTCAGGCACTTATACCGTCTAGCTTGGCGGTTTAGTGTTGTATTCCCTCCTTGTCGTAGCCAATGATATTCTGAGTTTACACCGAACAAGTGTCCAGCTTGTCGCGGTGTTTGTATAGACGATGTCTATAAGCATTTTCACAAGCTGGTATAGTGAAATTCGTATAGACAGCTTAACGTACTTTTACAAGGCTCTTAACTCCGACTATAGTTCTAGTTGGTTATGTAGCGTGTGTTCGGTTTCGTTGTATTTTTTAGTGTTCGACCGAAAGTTCGGTTTAGGTTTCGGTCGAGTTTCCGCAAAAAAACGAGTTTCAGTTTAGTTTCGATTTCAGCGGTAACACTGCATTCGGAAGTTCTCACGCTGTGATCGGTATCATGTTCGGACATGTTAAATTCCATCCAAGCGAGTGAGCGACATCTTTATATTTCCCTCAAAACGTGATCCTTGTAAAGAAGTTCGGTTTGAGTGAAACTGGGACTGTTGCCGAAATTAGGTTTCAGTTTTGGTCGTAAAAACCAGTTTCGATTGGACACTATATATTTTTTTATCCCGCAAGGGCAATAGTTTAATAGTTCACTATCTGTTTATTTTTTATTATATTTTCAACATTTGTTTGTGGAAGGAATGGCAACCTAGCCAAGTGCACACTTAGTCCTTTTATATACATACATATACTTTTTTTTTCACTTTTAATAAATGCCTGTAAAGGTTTACATGAAATAAATATTTTTGACTGGTAAAATAAATATGCTCGTAATGCTAATTCGTCTTTATTTTCGCCCATTTCGTAACCGCATTGTTTAGCCGGCATAGTGGGAGCGATTATATTATTATTAGAAAACAATATATTGATCGACGCTATTCATGGATTTTGTAGAGCTACTTACCATCAGGTAGATACAAAGTCATGTGCCGTGCTCCAATATAAAAAATACAGAAACTCTTTCGTTACCTATATATATTTTTTTTTAAAACGCCATATATATATATATATTTTTAAGTTTAGACCATTATGTCAAAATACTAATATGCCAAAAAAAAAATACACATCTTTTAATAAAAATATATGGGATTATATTTTATTATAATGTCTTCAAATTTTTTTTTATTAAGATAATAGTGAAATATTAATAAAGAATATTATATATATATATATATATATATATATATATATATATATATATATATATATATATATATATATATATATATATATAAACGTATAGAAACGGGAAAGGAACTATGTCACTGCGACACAGGGAATCCTAGTGTGGTGACTAGGGCTATATACCTATGTAAACTATGTATTATTTTATGTAAGTATTATTTAACTACAGAATTGTTATACTTAATATTTTTTCAGAAGCTTCGAATAAGTTAAATTATATTGACCCGCAGCGGCCTACTTGATTTACGATTAAGAACCTTATATATTATATGCAAATTTCCCATAGTATGTTTAAAAATATATTCATTTCTGTCAATGTGGAATGATGGTCGACCAACTTGGTCACCACGGCCTTTCATGCTGTAGAAGCGGCGGAAGACAATCCCGACATGCTAACCTTAATAAAATTATACGTCGGGCTCTTGCCAGCGCCTCTATCCCTGCCGTTTAGAACCAGTAGGTTTGGCTAGGGACGATGGCAAGAGACCCGATGGTATGACGTTAGTTCCCTGGACGGGTGGTCGGTGCCTCGTATGGGATGCAACATGTGCCGATACTTTCGTGCCGACACACCTGCCAGGGACTTCTCAAAAGGCTGGCGCCGCCGCTGCTACATTAGAAAATCTCAAACGGCGCAAATACGCAGTCCTCAGTAGAGACTACATATTTGAACCGTTTGGGATTGAAACCATGGGGCCGTGGGGATCAGGGGCCCATTGTATTTTTAAATATATTTCCAAACGGCTGGTCGATACATCTAGTGATCAAAGGGCTGGCTCGTTCCTTGGACAGCGCAAAAGTATCGCTATACAACGGGGTAACACAGCCAGTCTTTTGGGAACCATCCATAATGATAGCGATATGGAAGAAATTTAATATTTAGCCTAATTTTTTATGTTAATTTTGTAGGATTTATTTTTAGGTAGTTTATATTTTATATTAGGTCTTTTATTTTATTAGTTTAATTTAATATTTTAGGAATACCTAATATGACTACGAAGGCTTTGATACTAATTCAAGATAATAATATATTTTTCCTCAAAGTCTATAAGGATTTAGAAATTGCTTTTATTTGTCCTTTAATGTCACGCAAAGGGTTAAATCTTATTACTGTATAGAATTTATTGTGAAAATACCAAAGCAGACCGTTGCTTTTTAATGAATTATCTAATATGTTGGGTGGTACTTATTGATTTTGGTTTTTGATCCGTTTTATTTTATTTTGATCGTGTCATCACATTTTTAAGTAGGTACTAGCTATTATACTGTCAACCGACTTCATTAAACCTGATGTAATTTTGTTTTTTTTTAAACGAAAGAATGTATCACAAAGGCTGAGTTGCACCAAAATGTACTCTCTGTAAATGTATTAATCGTTACATTTATTTTATTTATTTATCAAACTTCATTGCATAATACAAAGGCGGACTTAATGCCGTTGGGCATTATCTGACAGTCAAACCTTCGGGACATTAGAACATTAAGTTTAGGTAGGTGTGCAATAAAAAGATATAATGAGTATTTATTTATATTTATAAATAAATACATATAAGTATCTTATAAATTGAACAAATGCCTGCGGATGGATCCGATTTTTTTTTTCCTCAACCTTTAAATGTTATATTATTTTTCGTCCTTGGGTCCCTGGTTCGAATCCCGGTGTGTACCAATGAGTTTTAAATAAAAAAAATATGTACATTTGTTGACAACACCACTATAGTGCCTCGGAGAGCACGTTAAGCTGTCGGTCCCGGTTTCACTATACCAACTTCTGAAACTGTTTATAGATGGGTTATTTAGTTTATTCAAAACATCGCGACGAGCTAGCCACTTATTCGGTGTAGACTCATACTATCGGCTAAGACGAGGTGGGATTAAAAACCCCTCCGCTGGGTACCCCGAGGCCGTCTAGGCGGTCTCGGGCGCCGTAAGGCACCCTTGATGATATGTATGTATGTATGTGTATTATTTTTCGCCCCATATTTTGGTAATTGCCTATAGACCATATTCAACATATTTTATTGTAACTAATCTAAATAAAACTAAAACTGAATCTAATAAAATTAGTTTTAAATGCTAGTTATTGTAAACACTCAGTACCTATATATATATATATATATATATATAGGTACCGAGTGTTTTATTTTTCAGTGGCAATTTTTTTTGCATTAACATTCACTTATATAACCCATTTTATTCTTCAAAAAATGCCCGAAAAATAAAAATACATAAATTTACTCCAACAAATAGGTACATATTGTCTTCGTATCAAGGAAATAAAATACCTTTAGACAAGTGGCAGGGTCTCAATGGTGAGTTAAGTATAAAAGTAGAAGTGTTTTGTAGACCTTTTTTATACTTTTACAAGTCATTTTTAATTTTATCTTAATTTATTTGTCTGGGCAACATTAAAAATAAAACATATGCGTTTCATTATTTTCGTCAAAGAACACAAATTTGCTACTGTTCCAAAAAATATACATTATATCCCTTCATCTAGTCCCTTTTTCAGTTGAACCTATTAATTACCTTTTTTTTAGTCTATAGGTCCCTATAGGTACCCGATCGACAATAAAGGTCAAAATGGCGTATGGCTTTTTCACTTTTATGATAAATATCATAGGATGCTGAACTCTGCCTGGCATAATAAAAAACAAAAATCGTAACACGAAGGTTACGTCTGTTTTATAAATTTGGATATGTTATATATGTACCTTAGACTTAAAAACACTTAGCCCCGTATTCTAAGTCGTGTTTTTCACTCCACTTTCGCTCAAGGATAGTCTGTCTTATTTTATCTTTCTTGATTTGATATTTGTTGGAAAGAGACAGACGTTGCTTGAGCGAAAGTAAAGTGGAAAACACCACTAACACCGAATACGGGGGTTAGTTTTAGGTCCCAGGTACTTGTACTATTATTATTTCTGTGTCCCAGGTTTAAAACCCTAGGACACTTTAAACCCTGGTGTCTAGTTTTTAATACAAACAAAAACTACTTTAGCTTGACAACACCACTATAGTGCGTCGGAAAGCACGTTAAAAACTGTCAGTCCCAGTTTTACAATAGCAACTGTTGTATAGATAGGTTATTGAGTCTATTTAAACGCCGCGACGAGCTAGCCACCTATTTGGTGTACCTACTTTATGTTTATCAGGAAAATACAGGCAGATCAAAACAATGACGAATGGAAATTTATGGTAATATCTCTGCTTGTATATTGAATGAGTAGTGAGTTTAAAATGGAATACAAATTTGTTAAAAGCGTTTAACGCGAGTGACGCAGCGACGCAAATCTGTTTGGGGTGACTAAAATACAGACCTGTTTTAACTTAAGCTAACTGGCCTAAAATAATAAGAAGCTGAAAAAGGTTTTGTAAATACAGTCAAAAAGTCACAATGGTGAAATTTAAGACAACTACTTACACAATATTATAACCGGTATGTATTTTTTATTTTCATTCCATCTATTCGAAAAGGACGACTTGGCTCGCCTTTAAGTGCACCCAAAGGTGGTGTTTTATATACGAAACCTTAGGAAACTTTTAGTGGGCAGTTATGAGTTTTTAATCCTCTTTATAAGTGCGCCGCAATTATCTTTATAATTGCAAAAATGTCTCAAATGTAAATAAAAGTTTTTACTTGTTTTATTAGTAGATACTGTTTAATTTTAATTTAGTTGTTACTCTATGTTTTATTAAATAATAATATTACAAATAAATATGAGACGCCTTTTATTTTCTCATAAAGGGTGATGAAAAGTAGAGTGTATCACTCGGGCGACGTACTTTGAATCTCTCGCTACGTTCAGGATTCTACTAAAGAATCCCTCGCCTTAATAATATTATTTTGCTCCCTTAATAAACAATCTACTATTATTTATTTTATTTAAATCTTTCTTACCTCCCGAATGTTTGACTGGTAGAGAATGACTAGCGTACAAAAGCTGCATACAAAATAAAAAGGCGGCCTTAATGCCTTTTTATTTTGTATGCAGCTTTTGTACGCTAGTCATTCTCTATCAGTCAAACATTCGGGACAATCAAAGCAGTTAATTAGTGAGGTAGGTGCAATACAGACAACTGAGTGATTATAAAATAAAATTCTTACGATCCAATATACAATACTTAAATATATCTTATATATATATACATACATAAACAATATACATTATAGTTATACACGCATATATGAACGCATTTAATGCGGTAGATCAGGATCTGTTACTGGCAGTACTGAGGTGCTTTAGTTGCCCTGACGCGGTGGCCTGGTTTGCTAGCTACTTACATGATCGCCGACAGCAGGTTGGAGTTGATGAAAGTGTGTCTCAGTGGCGTGTCAATGCCACAAGTGTCCCACAAGGAGGTATTTTATCGCCGTTGCTGTTTTCTTTATTCATTGATCTCATTACTACATCCTTAAATTGCCAATACCACCTTTATGCTGATGATTTACAACTGTATTTACACACAGATTTGACCGGACTTAACAGTGCAATCACTCGGCTAAACGAGCACCTTTCTTGTATTTTTGCATGGACATCTCGGTTCGGGGTTACTGTTAATCCTTCTTATTGTCAAAGTATATAGTGGGCAGTACCAGACTCATGGCACGTTTAGATCTTTCTTCTGTTATATAAATATAGAATATAATAGTATTAAAATTCCTTTTGTTAAGGAAGTTGAGAGAGAACCTCGGTCTAATCATTGATAGTGGCCTAACCTGGAGTAAGCAAGTTGCTGAAGTGAGCAGAAAAGTTTACGCGTCGTTACACTATCTTAATAAATTAAAATATCTTTTACCAATACAGGCTAAATTCCTTGATTCTTCCGATTATAGACTATGGGGAGGTTTGCTATCCTGAAATTACTAGGGACCAGTCTGAAAAATTGTAAAGATTATTAAAGAGCTGCATTCGGTTTATCTTTAATCTACGAAAATACGATCATGTTTCAGAATACAGACAAAAAATAAAGTGGCTAACTCTGACTGAACCTTAAACAATCAAATATTTGTGATAAACTTAAATCTAATAGGACTAGGAGCGCAGAAACTGTAGGTAGCAAATCGGTAGGCACACAGAATCAACGAAAGAACGAGAACTTCTCAATACAAAACTGTTGAAAAGTACCAGGAGCGCAGGAGTCCTTAGTGGTACAAATATGAAATTATACATGTGTCCTGCTCACATGACGCGTGCAGAGCGAGATCGCATGCTATGTGGTGAAACTTGAAGTCGAGAGTTATTAATATTATGCTACTAATTTGCAATGTTACGTAATTCTAATAAAATTTACCCAAAGTTGTGATATTTTTCTTTTGTCATTTATTAACTTTAAATGAATTGTTTTTTTTGTCACTTTCGCATTCTTAGTCGCGTACTATATTTATAGTAGGTATATATCTTCTGTGGTCGCGTGCTAGACGTTTATGGTGATAATTTTAACTTGTTTGTGTAGTGCAAAACCTTTTTATACAGTGTGTTCGTTTACTCCTGTTTTTCGCTTAAAGCGCTTAGGCTTTAAGCCAATCTAATCAGCCGTCAAAGTACTCAAAGCGAAGCAAAGCAATCGCAGCGTTTGCAGGAGTACTCGAACGGTTTTACGTGCATAAATAAAAATCGTAAAAAAAAACATAAGAGAATACAAAATAGAGTTCAAAAACTGTTAAGTGAAAGGGAGAGAACATAAAAATAAACAAAAAAAAAGGATTTAATACACAATTGTGACCACAGACAATTTACTTTGATTGCACTACTCGTATTTTCCAAGCGTTCGCAGCGAATTCGATGACGTAATTTGCTTTTTTCTGTGACGTCATCAAAAATCCAAAGCAAAGCGAAGTACTAAAAAAACACCTGTCAAGTAAATTAAGCTAGCTTTGTAAGCCTTTTAAGCAGTACTCAAACGTACCAATAATAATAAGTACCTTTAATGCTGTTTCAACTATTCGCAAATTTACTATGTCGCGAAATATAAAAATTTCATTGTAGACTACGTTGTGATTTTGTAGACATTTAAAATTGCTAATTTCAAAAACTCATTTCTTTGGTATGTTACTATAAATTCTGCCTACCCTATACTAAAACCCTGTGCACGCCACTGAATATATATATGTATATATTATGTGTATGTTGGATTTTATATATAAACTGCTTGATATCTCTCTATTGATAATAACTTGTTGTAAACTCTCATTTTTGACAACTACCTGATTGTTCCTAAATTGCCTGGTGGTTGACTGGTAGACAATGCCTAGAGGCATTAAGTCCGCCCTTTTGTAATAAATAAAGTGTTAAATAAATAAATACACAATGATCTAGAAAATCGAATACCTATGTACAAAGTGTACTCTTTTTTTAATATTATATCATGTTAATTCAGCGTTTATGATTGATAATCGTACATTAAATAAGTATTAATCTTAAAATATTAACATTTGTGCTTACGGCGCCCAAGACCCCTTAGACAGCTTCAGGGTATTCAGCGGATCGGTTTTATTTCTACGACGTCGTAGCACCAAATGGCATTAATTTTAAGCTCACCGCGGTGTTTTTTTATAGACTTGCAGTACGGCAGCAAAGTTGGTATAGTAAAACTGGGACCAAAACCTTAACGTGCTCTCCGAGGCACTACATAGTTTTCAAATCACAATAAAAGATACCTATACGTATATGAAATATTATGATAATTTGTATAATTATGTAAATTAATCTACCTCTTTTGTTTTGCTATTAATTCTGTCCCTGAAGCGTCATACATAAATTTAATTTAATAAACAGCTGAATTGATTTTGTACCTATAGTCCGTTTTCCGAAAGAATTCATGCGGTTAAAAGTGGAACTAATAAAATTGAGAGTAAACAAGTGTGCTAAATATTAATACCTAAGATGTCAACATAATTTATAACTAAGAATTGACACTAAAATTATTTGGGTTAAAACTAAGGTTACCAACATTCTTTCGTGCGACAGCAGCGCCACGATACAAAGGAATTCTTTCGTGAAACGAACTTTACTTGTTTTTCAGTCGATGTTTTTGCCATATCTTGTCGCAGCAGATGCCATTTATTACCATAAGCTTATTTAGTACCATTTCTATGCAATGAGATCAATCAAACATCGTCTTTACGTTTTGGCTTTTTATAAGGATAGAGGATTCAAATTAAAATGCAGATAAGTGATATTACTGAAAAGCAAACTTTTCAGTTACCTATAGTAAAAATGAAATTCGCTCCCATTTCTGATTGGGTCGACAATTCTTGAGGATCACGGTAACGTTGCCTTTAAAATAAACAGAATATGGCCTCTGGAATGTACGCCATAAAATCAAGTAACAATGATGAAAATCGTTTCAGATTTGATGAAAATATGAAGTGTAATTGAGAAAACCTCTGAAAATTTGCTTAGAGTTTAGGTCTTTGCGAGAATGAGCGCGCGCGCTGACATGTGACACTTAAATTGTCACCCCCACTACATTAAGCCGCATTAGTTCCCGCCAACAATAATTTACTTCTACGGACTTTTGAAAAAAGAAAATATTATCCAAATAATGTTTATTGAAACTACAGCCTCAGTAAACTAGTGGTTGCGCCTTTGTCATTGTATCTGGAGGTCGTGGCTTCGATTCCCACCCATGCTAAAAATATATTAGAACGTTTTTTCGGTAATAATGTACCGTTTGTCATGGTCTGGGTATTTATAAAACATATAATGTATTATAACATTTTTTCTTGTACAAATATTACAAGCCTAGAGCTTAGTTTGTGACCAAAGTAATATGTGCAATTTGTCCTACATATTATTATACCAAAAATTACAGTAAAGTCTTACCGGAATTCCATATTATTAAAAAATATAACATGCAATTTACATTATGGTAAGAATAGGAAATATTTTAATTTAAGCGCTATAATTCCATTTACAAAGCAATAGAGAGAACTGACGATTTATTTTGCAGGCCTTACAATAATTACACTTGATGCCATATTTCGCAATATTACGGTTAGACAAAAAAAAAGTTTGGAGTTTAAAATAATATATAATTCAGCTTTTATGTGAGATATAGATAGCAGATATCCAATCCATTTAGTAGAATAACACTGGATTAAAAATTTTGGAAAAAGTATGAAAATATGCAAAATATCCTGGTGATCCCGATTTATATTAAGTAATTACTTAATACAGCAGCAACTCACAGCTGAATAAAATTGACAAAAGCTTTATTTTTTTGTATGTAAAAATATTTATAGCATTCAAAACAAAAAACTCAATTTAAATGTAATAGAGATCGGCCACCACATATATATAATGATATATTCTGTCACGGTGATAAATATTTGATATTGTGTTCTATGATGAAAATAATGAAACACGCATTTTTTCCTTTTAGTGTCGCCTATACCAAAACAAAGATAAATAACAAAAAAGATATACAAATCACGTTAACTTTTATACTAAACTCACAAATTAAAGCCTATCACTTGTCTAATTGTGTTTTACTTGTTAGATGCGAAGACTTATTATGTATT
This sequence comes from Monopis laevigella, assembly GCA_947458855.1. Lineage (NCBI taxonomy): Eukaryota > Metazoa > Arthropoda > Insecta > Lepidoptera > Tineidae > Monopis > Monopis laevigella. The sequence goes on along the minus strand of OX381583.1, from coordinate 14,712,811 downwards.
TGTAGGAGTAATTTTAGGCATATAGACGTTTGTTCATATAATAATTTATTTATCGGACTTTTTTTTTGAAAAAAAAAACTTAGTTACCTACCTACCTTTTTTATTTTAAAAATGGGTTCTAAAAGTGATACCGGAGGCATCAAAAAAATATTATCATTGTTAAAAAAACACCCAGTATAATATGAACATATACCTATATCAGGGTGAATTTGAAAGTATGTATGGGCTTTGGATGTACTTGACAACTTTTCCCATAAAACCATGTGTCGCAAATGAAAAATAAAATATAATTCTCCATACAAACTAACATTACTTAAAATTACCACTTTGTATGGGGAAGCCATTCAGCAGAATCTCATATTAGCCCAAAGTACACCATTTCACCCTGTATAAGTTGACCTGTTAAGTTCAACTTAGGTAATCACATCTGTACAACCGGCTGTAATATTTTATGACCATCCGAGTAAAAGCACTTCTTACTGAAATTCATATTGTAAAAGGGAATCTATACTAATATAATAAAGAGGAAAGATTTGTATTTTTGTATGTTTGTAATGAATAAACTCAAAAACTACTGGACCGATTGCAATAATTTTTTCACCATTAGAAAGCTGCATTATTCAGAAGTAACATAGGCTATATAATATCACGCTAGGTCCTATAGTTGTGGAGCAGTAACCAAAAATGTTTTAAAAACGGGGGAAAAGTATCGTTTCTGAGGCCTTCCGTGGCGTGCGCTGAGCATTTAGTTAAAGTTATACAAACCTGTGCGAAGCCGGGACGGGCCGCTAGTATTATATAAGACAGCTCTTTAAAGTTCTGAAATTTAAAGCTAGAAGGTATTCCAAATAAATTTATTTTTAGATTTTTTTTATCAATATCTATAAAATATTATAGGTATACTTACTAAAAATAGTAATATATACTACGTAAGTAGACTTAATTTTAATATTTAATCATAATACGCACAATAAATATTAAATATTACTGGCGTCATGTAAATATATATATATATACATATAAACATAGAATACTAATGTTTATTTTCTTATTTCATTGGAGCACGACGTGTGACTTTGCATCAAACTTATGGCAAGATCAATCATTAATGGCTCTTACTAAATGCCAATTCCTGTAATCTATGCTAACGGTAACGATTCCTTATTTTCATTTAAAAATGACAGATCAAGCTTCGGACGTTAAGATTTTTGTATGGGAATAACGAACCGTTACTGCGCGTTGATTTTAGGAATTGGAAAGAGCGAAATTGCCACCTCGACAAAAAAAAACCATGGTGTAATTATCCTGAAAACCGGTGAACCAACAAACTAAAACCAAAATATCATTAACTCACTTTTAGCGGGCCGGTGGTAACGAAACCATAGGCTATTATAGTTTAGAACCCAAAGTGTAGGACCAAACAAAAAAATAGCTCACAACGCGTTGTGGTCACTGTAAAGCATTCACATTTCTAAATTGCGGTGTCATGGCTCTTATAAAAATGGCCACGACGCATTGTGGTAAACACTGAAAGACCACATAGCAAAATTAACGTAACGTGGCTGCCATGTTATTTGACCTCAACGCGTTGTGGCAACGCATTTTCGGTTTGTGAACCTTGTATGCCGCACCGAAGAGGTTCATGGGCCGCCAGTTGACACATTTTTTACCAACGATAAGAAACGCTATATATACCAAATTAAATTAAAATGGAGGTAATAACTTATTTTATTTTATTTAATCAGCAGCCGTAATTCGGACATACACTTCTTGTTTATAATATAACATTCTTGGAGGGTTAAAATTGTTGTCTATTCAATTAGGTACTTTAATAATAATTGTATCAGACATTGACGGTATCAGAATGAATATTAAATCAAATTATTTATTGACAACAGACAAGATTGAGGTCAAACGCAGACTCTTTAAAATAAATAAAAAATGTGAATAGAAATAAATTATTCAATAGGTACTTCGCATAAATATATTGGATACCTACTGTTTGAATAGCAGTTTTCTTTTTGTAAAAAAATATGATTTAGCTATGTGGAAGTATTTATTATGTTATTATAATAATCGATTTTATGTTGCCCGCAACTTTATGGTGTAATAATGTACTACATTTTTATTTCTATATAAAGTTTAAAAAAACATTAATAATATTACAAATTAAAGGAGCATAATTTAATTAATCTTAAATTTTTCATGTGGACATCATTGTCTTTTTGAATGCTATTATATCCTCTGTATAATCCTCTGTCTGAAGTGTTGCTCTCGGGTCACCTGCCCGGGTCGGGCCAATGTTTGGAGACATTAGAAATGGCCCAGAGATATCCGCGTTTCTGAGGCTGGCCGCGCTCAGAAACGTGGAAAATATATATAAAGTAACTACTACCGTTTTTAGGCCCACGGTTCAAACACCGGTGTCTACCAAATGAGTTTTTAATCAAAAAATATCTGCATTCGTTTGACAACTCCATTATAATAGTGGTGGTTAGTAACGTGTCCGGGGACCGCACGTTAAGCTTTTCTGAGTTCATAATAATCATAATACAACTTGAGTAACTGTTTATAGATGGGTTAATGAGTATGGTTCCGGTTTTCAGGAGACTACTGCATCGAGGTCTTTCACAGGTGCGGTGACGAAATGGGTAGTTGGATTGATGATAAAGCAGCGAATGTATTAAAATATAATCGCAATACAACTCGTCATTGTCGCCCCCCATTTCGTAGTTGCATCGGGTTATTCCCAGTTGTCACTACCCGCTCCGCATTTAGCCGGCATAGTAGTAGCGATAAATACTGTTTTTTTTTTTCATTTTCCAAATAATAACCAATTCTTAATGCAATAGGTAATCGTTGAACTTGTCAATATTATAATATTAAATAATATTATACATATATAAAAAATCCACCTTAAAATAAATTATTAGTAAGAAAAGTACAGTAGGTATATTAGTATTTTTTTCGGGCCATAAAACGTATTTGGGGCAAACGTCGGATTTAACAACAATTATTTTGGAGAAATATCTATTTGGAACGACTAACTTTTCAACCTAAAGCGATTAGTAGGTGGAGTTTTATGTTACCACAGTGTTACTATTACGTTAGAACTGAGTCTTTAATTTTCGATTGGTATTAATTTTAAGCATTATAAAATATTGTATTGTCCTTTTTTAATATGTTTACTACTCTATGATATATTTTGTCATATCTAATAATTTTATACTCTATGGTATGCGCAGGACAAAATGTAGTTGGTGAATTTTATAACAATAAAAGAGTTTTTAGAGTATTAATAAGAGTATAATAATAATAATACACGTTTAAAGGATATTTAATTTAATTATAACAGCTATGCCATGTAAAAAGAGCAAAATATAAAAAAAAAATACAAACTAAAATGACAGATTAGCCGAACCAGCGACTTGCATACGACGCCCATACACAAAGCTGTTTTACATTTAGTAGAATACCAAGTTTCAACTCAACGTCCTTTGCTTTGTTAATGGATCGTGTCGGTAAGTAACAGTTTTAAAATTAGCGGAATCGGGGCCAAGCAAGTAAAAAACTCTAGTGTTTTACACAAACTAAAAAAGGAGCACAGCTATTGATTGGCTTATGCTATATAGTAGCATACTCAAGGTGCACCCCACTGATCAGCATGCGTAACCTATGACAGATTATTTGTTACTGTACCAATGTTACAGAGCTACACAGTATACTGTAGTATAAATTAAGTATAAATAGGTAAGTAATCATCAATGATTACCTTATCCAAAGACAAAATTTACATAATGTAATGAAAATAAATTATGTAATATTAAATTATTACAGTATCAATATACTAAACTAGGGTACATTCTACATATGTAATAAGCAATTTGTTAACTAGTTGCGAGACCTCAATTGCATATCAGGATAGTTCCAGACGTCTTTATCGTTAAAATAGTCTTTTATATAGTAAGCCTTATTGATTAATATTTGTTTTATACATTTCTTAAAGTTTATTTCACTCAGATCTATAATGCTTTTGGGTAATTTATTAAATAACCTTATACTGTTAATGACGAAACATTTATTAGTTTTTTGCAGACTTTGGTATATCGATTTTATCTATGTTTCTTAATTTTAAATTATGTCTATCGCTATTTTTAGTATAAACATATTTAAGTTTTTCCTGACTTCTGGTTTTTACAATAAAATCAATTTTACATAAATATATTGAGATGGTAGTGTAAGTACCTCAATCATAGGAAAGATTTCTCGAAGAGAATCACGAGCTTTCATGTTATATATTGCCCGTATGGCCCTCTTCTGTAGAATAAATATAGTATCAATATCAGCCGCAGATCCCCACATTATAAGACCATATGTCATTATACTGTGAAAATAGGCGAAGTACACTAGTCTGGCTGTTGCAACATCAGTTAACTTTCTGATTTTTCTGACTTCATGCAGCAGAGCTCAGTCTATTGGATAAAGAAGTAATGTGAGCTTTCCACTGTAGTTTGGAATCGACTGTGATCCCTAAAAACACAATGGACAACAAATTCCAGATCAGTACCACCTATCTTCACTGTGGCATTGATATTATACAGTACGTGCAACGAGGTTTCCCTTTTGTTCGAGTATTCGGGGCTGCCATTCATCTTGTTGTCCATCCATCCGACTCTCTTTCAGAAACTCTTCCACGTTTGCCGCTTGCCTTAGTAATTCGCTGAAGGTTTTCACCCTCTCCCGGACTTCGGCGCTGATTCCTTGCGACCAGACTGCAGCTTCGTTTTTTAGCAATAATGGAAGTCCTGTCAACGCATCTGAATCTTCCACATTTTCCACCTTTGTATAAACTGTTACCGCGGCCAGGAAAGCTTTAACTTCTTCCGTGTTCCTGCTCCCATCATATTGTACCGAACACCTGGCGAAAGATCCTCTTTTAACCGGAGCCTGGGATCCTGAGATCAATACTGCCCAGAAGTTGTTTAAACTGTTCGTTACTAAGATTCACCGCCATGTTGATTCGATGTGGTAGGGGTCGTAGCGTAAGATTCGTAGCCTCCACGTTGTGCGCCAGTGCAGTGTAGCAGGGCTAGCTGGGCGAATGAGTAAAAGAACTTCTTTGATTGTAACAAACAGTGAACAATTTATTTAGCAGAATATAACAAGTCCTCTGGGTAGTTTTGTACTGAGATGCTACGTAGTCCGACGGTCCAGAGCTGTCCCAGCGGATGTGGAAGCAACCCTGTGCGCAAAGTACTACGCGGCCCAAGTCCTTAAACTATGTTGCCCAACGGTCCAGAGCAGTCCCAGCTGTAAGTATATTTTACCAAGCAAGAAACACATCTAACACACTTTATTTGTTTCAGATATATCTTTTCTTTCTATAACTCTGTGGAAAATGGTTAAATAAACAATAAATGAATTAAAAAAAAGAAGGTATATCTTTTTTTAATTAAAATTATTTATTAGCCGTAGGCTTCATCAGTCTTATAATTACCAGTGGCGTGCAGTCCATATAGGCACAAAGGCACTGCCTACCCCAGAAATTTGGTAATAAAATCATATTAAAAACATATTATATTTTGTTATATTGACACTTTGTATTTCAAAAAGCGCCATCTATATTTTTTTGTGGTACTATCATCATATGGTACTAGCGCCATCTATCGCTATTTTTTTGTACTATTATTCTCCGTATTATTTTTGGTTGCCTAAGTTTTCCTTACAATTTTTCAATTATTATTATTATTGGATTATGCTAAATGTATGACAGAGTTAGGCACTGCCTTTGTACCTCAAACAATCAAATATTTGTGATAAATTTAAATCTAATAGGACCAGGACCGCAGAAGTACTAAACTGTAGGTAGCAAGTCGTTAGGCACACGGTATTAATGAAAGAACAAGAACTTCTCTGTACAAAACTGTTGAGAAGTACCAGGAGCGCAGGAGTCCTTAGCGGTACAAATAGGAAACTATACTGTGTCCTGCTCACATGACGCGTGCAGAGCGAGATCGCATGCATCTGGGTGGAGCTTGAAGTCGTGAGTTATTAATATTATCCTACTATTTTGCAATGTTACGTAATTCTAATCAAATTTACCTAATGTTTTGATATTTTTCTTTTGTCATTTATTAATAAGGTAGGTATTGTTTTTTTGTCACTTTCGCATTCTTTAGTCACGTTACTTGTACTATTATTTCTTCTGTGAGAGGTTTATGGTGATGATTTTAATTTGTTTGTGTAGTGCAAAACCTTTTAATTATAATAAGTAATGGCTTTTTAATGCTGTTTCAACTTATCGCAAATTTCGCAAAATATGTCATTGTAGACTACGTTGTGATTTTTTAAACATTTAAAATTGCTAAAAACTCATTTCTTTGGATGTAACTATAAATTATGCCTACCTTATACTAAAACCCTGTGCACGCCACTGATAATTACATTATATTTTATAATATAAATTATTTATATAAATAGGTAGTTACAATAATAATAACTAAGCTATTTTTAATTCAATACAAAAAAAAAACGAATCATAATTATTTCAAACATAAAGGTCTTTATTAGTATTAATTTATTTTAATAAAGCAACAGTTAACATTTAAGATTTCCGGTCTTATGTAACTGAGAATACGAACATGAACATGTTTTCGTGTTGAGAGCTCCCGCTTTTAGCATCAACACGAATTTATATGAAAATTAATTGAAATCTGCGACGAAATAATGAGGTGAGTCTGATTTTCATGAATTTAAAATTATTACGTAATAAAATCGTATGAATTTACGAGGACGAAGTAATAACTTGCGTAAAATTATGATTTAATATGTTAAATTGCTATGTTTATAATTATTATAAAATATACTACACTGCACAACAAAAAAAAAGTTTCCTTTCACAAAAAAAAGTTGTATCACTCCATGAGACAAATCTAACTAATTATAGGGTGATAAAAACAAAAGTGATAAAGAAAAAAATATATTAGCACTATTTTATGCAATATTACGGAAACATAACAATTTATCAATTAGAATCAAGAGAAACGTATAAAATTATTTTATTATATTAATCATGTAAACACTTATCATATAAACCATGGAATGATTTGTGAGAGCTTTTACAGAGATAGTTTAATATTTTTATTGAAAGTAAGAATATATTTATCGACCATAAATATATTCTTACTTTCAATAAAAATATTAAACTATCTCTGTAAAAGCTCTCACAAATCATTCCATGGTTTATTCACGTAAGTATTGTTCTGAACGAAAGCCTTCCGTCCGATGCAAGTTCGCGGCAAGTAACATTTACGGGCTTCGTCTACGGATGGAGACTCCGTAACCAGAAACTTCGTAATTTCGCTGTAGAGCTATCGCTAGGTGCGAGCATGTTTCAAAACAACTCTAGTGGCCTTAAACAAAGATGTGTGGTGAATGTTAAAGGACTTTGTACGGTCTTTGTAAGGTATTATATTGAGATTCTGGCAAAGGCAAATATTAAAGGTCCATTTATTATCTATATGTACCTTCTTACTTATGTTACAAAATTTGCTGTTAACTACAATTGTACGGAAGAGCGGGACACTCCTAATACAGGTGCACACACTTAAATGGAGTGTCCCAACCCTTGTAACTTTTATAATGAGAGATATTAATTATTTTTGTATTTTGGGATTATATTTTTTGTATTTGTATAAAGGCGCAACCACTAGTCTACGAAGGCTGCCAATTTGACTGATTTGAATTTTTGTCAAATGATTTTTTAATTAAATAAAAATTATATTTGTTTGACAAAACCGTACACAACCAGTTCACTATACAAAATTGTGAAACTGTTTACTTATACAATATATGGTAGAAATAACCAACGATAATCGTAGAAAGATGCTACGTAAATCGTAGACAAATACTACGTAATTCGTAGAAAGAGGCTCCGCAACATAATATATGGTACCATATATGTATATATGGTACCTAGAGATTAGTGTGGGGAGTATGTATCTATGTTACGTCTTACATATTATTATCTATACCATACATATATGTAAAATAAAATATAACTAAGTATATTTTTTTATTTTATTACAGACAATCGGCGAAATGAGGATGGGTTAATCCCTCCGCTGGGACCCTGAGGGCGTTTAAACGGTTCTCGGGAGCCAAATAGGCACCCGTGATGGTATTTAATTTTTTTATTTTTTTTTATTACAGACAATACTTTAAAACAATCGTGGAAATCCTATAATTTTCCTAATATCACCATTTATTATCTATTTCTATACTATTGGGTAGAAGTTGATCAACAAATAGGGACCGACCGATTACTATTCTTGTCACTCCCGTGGATGGAGCATTGACAGCAAACATTTCTCCAGCTTGTATGCGCTAACATACCTGGTCTCCTTTGATGCCACCCTCACACGTCTGGCTTGGATATGCTTCAATGTGCAAATGACCCGGCTTTACCAGGCATATCAATTGCATAACATTTCTGTTCCAAATTTTCAAATACCTGTTTATTAAAATAAAAAATGTGAAATATGTGTCTAATAGTTTTATAAGAAGAGTCAACATACACATTTTCAGGTTTTAGGACTCGTCGTTCCAGAGATATGGGAAACTACCCCGGAAGTCTTCACCCAGCTCCTAGTATATTTCAGAAATCATAAAATATTCCAATATTTAGAGTATGATTTATAATAAAGATGACTTATTCAATGCTCTGTTAACCTTAAAATAAAAATTATTCTAAATTTCAAATCTCTAGCTAAATTTGGAACATACTAAAATCGATGGTTTTACTTATTTTATGGTGTATTTAAAACTAAAAGCATTGAATCAGTTCATCTTTATTAGGATTAAATATATATTATAATAATAAAAGCACATCTTCTAAGCAATACATATAGAAACAAATATCATGTATTACTTGCAAAAAGCAGTATAAAGCCTAAAATTGTCCAAAGTACTCCAGAGGCTCTACCATGGGTTTGCGCATTGTAGAAACATAACGTATTTGTATACCAATACGTGGGCAACAACCAATAGGGCCGCTTTATTTTTGGTAACATGATTGAATAAAGCGATCCTATTGGTTGTTGTTTACGTATACGTGTATACAAATACGCTACGTTGCTGCAATGCATGGTACCCATGTAACATGTAACCCATGGTAGAGCCTAAGTTCTAAATCAAAACGAGTAACGTAGCAGGCGCATCAGCCAAAACGAGGCGACATTGTAGTAAATGGCTAGGCCTTGACAATGCTGCTTTTGGTGTGTTCTGGTTGTATATACAGGGAGTCACACGGCTATGACACCCAAATTAAAAAGGTTTACTTATTTTGAAAATAAAGGATATTTCCTTTCTGTAAATTTTGACATCATCAATATTTAGGGTATTTTCCCTCTAATCTTGGCTTTTTTTCTACCCTGTATTTCCATTTTACTGAAAGACTTCAGTAAAATGTTCAATATTTAAAAGATGACTTCAGTAAAATGTTTGAAGTAAAATGGAAATACATCCTTTATTTTCCCGGTTTCACTATACCAACTTGTGAAACAGTTTATAAATGGGTTATTGAGGCTATTCAAAACATTGCGACGAGCTAGCCACTTGTTCGGTGTAGAGTCGTGGTGGGATTAAAACCCCTCCGCTGGGTACCCTGGGGCCATCTAGGCGGTCTCGGGCGCCGTAAGGCACCTGTGAAGATATGTATGTATGTATTTTCAAAAATAAGAATAAGCCTGTACCTGGCAACGGGGAATATTCCCCAGCCGGAACCCAACCCCACAGCAAGGGGGTTGAGTCCTCTTGACTAAATGAGAAAGATCAAGAAAGATAAAAAAATATTAGTTCATAAATTTAATCATACTGGCCACTTATAAATATAATGTTAAAATTGCAGGTAGTCTCCTTTCAGGTTACGAAATGGGTGGTTGAATTAACAACATGCAGTGAGTAGGTATATTCAAATATACTCGTAATGCAATTCGCCTTTATCGTCGCCAATTTGTATCGCCAATCGTAGTTTCGTAGCTTAGCTTTGACCTACTCACAAAAAAGCTGCATAGCACACTCTGGTGGAAAAGCAGCCTAACGTCGGGGCCACGAAACCGACGCACCAAGCGAATTCGCTATGCGCTGCAAGCGTCAAGGTTGAGCGTCCGTACAGCTCATTGCAGCGCATAGCGAATTCGCTTGGAGCGGCGGTTTCGTGGTCCTGACGTAAAGCCCTTTATCCCTTAACCATATGTCGCAAATGAAAAAAAAATGCCTTCTACAGACAAACTAGTAATGTTAATTAAAATTACCAATTTGTATAGTGAACCTTTTTTTTTTGTGACATAGTTCCAAGGAAAAAGTTGTTCGATTTGATCGATAGAGCCTCATATTAAAGCGCAACCTTTAAAATTCACCCTGTATGTTACAATGCTCGTAACTTATATTAATCTTGAACTTAATTTAACCGAAACGTTAAATTAACGTCGGTTAGATACGACCAATTTATTAGGAAGTTTCTGAAAGTGTGGTAGCATTAAATTTATCGTCAAAATCAACCATCAGAGAAATTTATAAAAGGATTGGTGACTAAAATAAAATGGTCTCTATAACTTCGTTAGGCCGACCGACCGGTCTCGTTACCACCGCCCATACAGATGCAAAAACCGTCAGTGACCTAATCATGTTTCGGTTTTAGTCTGTGGGTTCATCGGTTTTCAGTAGATTACTGCATCGATTTAATGTCGAGGTGGTAGTCTCCTTTCAGGGTGCGGTTACGAAATGGGTGGGTTAATTGACGATAAGGCAGCGAGTATATTAAAATATACCTACTCGTAATGCAATTTGTCTTTGTCGCCACCTATTTCGTAGTCGCATCATTTAGCTGGCATAGTGGGAGCGATCCTATTCATAAACTTTGTAGATCTGCTCACCACCAGGTAGATACAAAGTCATGCTTAAAAAAAACAACATTTAACTTTTTTTCATTCTCTATTAATGTTATTATCTATGGTCTGGGTGTTTATAAAATATAATATGTATTATATCGTTGCTTCTGGTACACATAGTACAAGCCTAGAGCTTAGTTTGTGACCAGAGCAATATGTGTAATTTGTCCTACATATTATTATTATTATTTAATTTATTTTAGATAAGATTTACCATAACAAATAGCAATAACAAAAGAAGAGCGAAGCATTGAAACGAATGTTCCAATTTCAAACTTTTCATTCATAAGAAGTACCAATACACAAATAGAAATGTGTTTTTATTATTATTATTGGAGCACGGCATCTGGTGGAGAGCAGACATACAAAGTCCATGTATGGTGTCAATTAATAATTGTTCTTAAGCAACATTGATTGCTTCCACTATGCTGGCTAAATGATGCAATTACGAAATTGGCGACGACAAAGGCGAATTGCATTACGAGTATATTTGAATATCACTGCATGTTGTTAATTCAACCACCCATTTCGTAACCGCAACCTGAAAGGAGACTACCTGTAATTTTAACATTATATTTATAAGTGGCCAGTATGATTAAATTTATGAACTAATATTTTTTTATCTTTCTTGATCTTTCTCATTTAGTCAAGAGGACTCAACCCCCTTGCTGTGGGGTTGGGTTCCGGCTGGGGAATATTCCCCGTTGCCAGGTACAGCCTTATTCTTATTTTTGAAAATACATACATACATATCTTCACAGGTGCCTTACGGCGCCCGAGACCGCCTAGATAGCCCCAGGGTACCCAGCGGAAGGGTTTTAATCCCACCTCGTCGTAGCCGATGGTATGAGTCTACACCGAACAAGTGGCTAGCTCGTCGCAATGTTTTGAATAGCCTCAATAACCCATTTATAAACTGTTTCACAAGTTGGTATAGTGAAACCGGGAAAATAAAGGATGTATTTCCATTTTACATCAAACATTTTACTGAAGTCATCTTTTAAATATTGAACATTTTACTGAAGTCTTTCAGTAAAATGGAAATACAGGGTGGAAAAAAAGCCAAGATTAGAGGGAAAATACCCTAAATATTGATGATGTCAAAATTTACAGAAAGGAAATATCCTTTATTTTCAAAAATAAGTACCTTTTTATTTTGGGTGTCATAGCCGTGTGACTCCCTGTATATACAACCAGAACACACCAAAAGCAGCATTGTCAAGGCCTAGCCATTTACTACAATGTCGCCTCGTTTTGGCTGATGCGCCTGCTACGTTACTCGTTTTGATTTAGAACATAGGCTCTACCATGGGTTACATGTTACATGGGTACCATGCATTGCAGCAACGTAACGTATTTGTATACACGTATACGTAAACAACAACCAATAGGATCGCTTTATTCAATCATGTTACCAAAAATAAAGCGGCCCTATTGGTTGTTGCCCACGTATTGGTATACAAATACGTTATGTTTCTACAATGCGCAAACCCATGGTAGAGCCTCTGGAGTACTTTGGACAATTTTAGGCTTTATACTGTTTTTTGGATGACAACATGAGATGGGAAGTAATACATGATATTTGTTTCTATATGTATTGCTTAGAAGATGTGCTTTTATTATTATAATGAATATTTAATCCTAATAAAGATGAACTGATTCAATGCTTTTAGTTTTATATACACCATAAAATAAGTAAAACCATCGATTTTAGTATGGACAATTAATTAGTGACAGCATTTACTTTGTTTATAGTTTTCAAATGTTTATAAAATAAATAGATTACAAATCTGTCCCGCTTGAACTCCAAATCCCCGCTGATCTACAAACAAAAGGATCAGATTTTTTTCCAAATTTGGAACGTAATCAACCGAATCTGTATTCGCCATCAGTTTCTCTGCTTAGTTTTTATTCTGGGTTTTTCTGGCATTCTCAAACAAGAATATCAATAATGCTATTGTGGTTCAAACCCCCCCGAAATGATTGGAAATAGATAAATTTGTATCGGAGAGCAATTAGGGGCCGGCTTAGGTTGTGTGTTTGTAAGTTGAAACTACCCCCGAAAAGTAATAAAGGGTACTTGCAAAACGATTGTGAAAACGCATTTTACAGTAATGTAAGAGAAACCATTAATGTTAAGGTGTTATTGTGATGCACGATGGTGTTGTTTCTTTCTTTTTTGGTGATCAAAAATCCTGGACAAGCAGATACTAAATTTATGAAGCGATATTATGAGACTACGACCTTATTTTTTGCTCATAAAGAAATTAGAAACTACGCCCATGAATTACACCCAGGTTTAACTACTAGGGCTATAATAGTCGCCAACAAACTAACCAGCTTCGCCACTATGATTGTTTACCCGAATCGAATTTAAAACTTTAGACGCAGAAAAATAAATAATCTGTAAATGGGTACATAATAGTATGTTCATTCTGCCTCTCTTAGAATTTCAAATATAAAATAAAATATTAAAAAGATCGTGAAACTACTCAAGGTCTTAAGATTAAAGTAAAAATCAATAAACCAGTTTCACAAAATAAATAATAAATAAATAACATCACGGATGCCTATTTGGCTCCCGAGAACCGTTTAAACGGCCTCAGGGTACCCAGCGGAGGGATTAACCCGTCCTCATTTCGCCGATAGTATTCGGAGGCAACACCTAACAAGTGGCGAGCTCGTTGCGGTGCTTATGATGAAATAGCCTCGTTGTATAATGCGGTCACCCATCCCAGGCCGGCCTTGTTGTCATCTGCTTAATCTTGTCATCAGTTGCGCAGTGACTTAACCACTAGGCTGGGACAAAATAAATTACGCTAAAAATTTGAATAAGCGAGACGGATTTCAGAATTTTATCATGAAAAGTAAAAAGGATTATCTATAATACCTACTAAAAACCACGATTATTTTAAAATTAATATCAGTTCCTACAATTTATTTTTGTAGGCATCCGCATGTAGGATATAATAATATTCAAAATTGTCCCTCATTATCTTTTGCTCAAAAAAGCTCAAATTCCACCTAAAAATAGAACTGGTGACTTTGAAAGGATGTACTTTGGGCTAATATGAGGTTCTGCTGATCAAATCGAACAACTATTCCCATGGATCCATGTGTTGCAAATGAAAAAAAAATGCTACGTTTTTTCATTTGCTATACATGGTTCTATGGGAAAAAGTGTTCGATATGATCAGCAGAACCTCATATTAGCCCTTTCAAACTCACCCTGTATAATTTTTATTATTATTATTCATTGTTGAACATAAAAGTTATAAAAAGAAAAATCAAAGCTTATAATACGAACAATGGTGGAATACAAAAAAGCTAAAAGAGGTGAAGCTTTCAAACAATCAACAAACAAGTTGGCGGGAATAAAGTTAGGCTGTTATTTTAAAAAAAAAGTTTTAGTTTCAATGGAGTATTTCCATTTTTGAAAAAAATACTTATCAATGTTGTTATTCATATAAAGTAGTTTGTACTGCCGGCTGACTTTCCCACATTATCCAGCCGTAACTACTAATGTTAGGAATATGAAATTTGGACCGGAACTTATTTTTATGTGGTATTAGGGGCCCACTATTTGTTTTTCAGAAAAGTTAATAACTCGAAAACATACTCTTTTTTAATAATAAATTAATAGTTGTTTCACCTTTTTTTTATTTCTATTAGGAACGTGTGAGGTTTTTAAAGGTGGTTTTCTATACGGTTGTCTTTGGAACAATGGGTGCTACAAACTTAAAAGATTATTCTTACAAAAGTATAAGTTATTAAGAAATAGTGTATTTTTCCCTGTTTTTGTAACATGTTTCATTGTTACTTCGCTCCTATTGGTCGTAGCGTGATGTTATGTAGCCTATAGCCTTCCTTGATAAATCCAACACTAAAATAATTTTTCAATTCGAAACAGTAGTTTCTGAGATTAGCGCGTTCAACCAAATAAACTCTTCAGCTTTACAATATTATAGTATATATTTTAAGGGCTCTGCTGTCATTACGACTTGAACGTAACAATATTTTGCTGTAATGTATTAGAAATCATTGGCTGTATGTATGCTGCTTTAAAAAAAAAACATAGACTGACAAAATTAATATTTTAATTCTAAGTGCCAAAGCTTATTTTGTATGGAGAACGCAGACTTCGCCATTACGAATGCAGAGTTTTTAATAGTGTTTGTAACGGATCGACCTTTGCCTCCGTGTTATTTTATAATAGTTTTAAAATAGAAGTAAAGTGTCATGGCTGATTGATTGTTTGTTGTTATGAAAATATATTAAAAATGTCTAATTGTTGTGGTGCTTTATTATACGAGATAAACCCCTTCGCAAGTAAGTAACATTGTAAAATCGAAAATACCTCATTTAAAAACAAGATGGCTAACCTATGCAATGGAACATGACAATATTGATGAACCTGAACTCGTGAAACTTAGCAGGTAAGTATCGACATCATTTTTGTTTATTTCCCTTACCCCCGCGTTTCACTATTCTTACCCCCGCGCTCGTGTACCTTATTCATCGTACTCATATTCTCTTCAATATTTATGTTCTTAGATGTTTGTTTTTCAAGTTCCGAGTTCTTTTTCATGCTCCTTGTAATACGTTGCGACATTGTACTTTGTGGTTCTGTTCGTTACAATGTACGGTTCAGTCGTAATGTATTATATTAACAAAAAATTACAAACTTGAGGTCGACCAAAACGTTGTTCCAATGATTTTATTATTTCTTCAGGTGGCACTTGTGTATGAAGTAGTGAAGCAACAGCTTCGCGTGCATCTCCCCTTAAACAATGACGGAGTCTTGAAATATTTTCATTATCTGACAATTTATTTTTAGTGTCTTCGTAAGATGATATAAATGTAAGCCATTCCTTATGGCAACCAGAAAATATTGGAAGTTTCTTATCGGTAGGTCGTCCTAAATTCGCTATTTCTTTTGCAAGTAGTTTAATATCGCTAAGTGAAGTAGTTTCGGTAGTCTTTATTTTCTCAAAATTGTTTTGATTACTATTTATTTCAGCGCAAAAATCAATTTTAGGTGTCAATGTATCTTTATGGTTATATGTCTTTTGTTTATCAACCCAAATTCTTACGCGGTCTGACGTAGATAGTTGGAAAAGGAAATAGTGCAAAAAGAGATGGAAATTGAACTGTCTGAAATTAATTCATGTGGTGAAGGGAATAGTCAACTATCTACGTCAGACCGCGTAAGAATTTGGGTTGATAAACAAAAGACATATAACCATAAAGATACATTGACACCTAAAATTGATTTTTGCGCTGAAATAAATAGTAATCAAAACAATTTTGAGAAAATAAAGACTACCGAAACTACTTCACTTAGCGATATTAAACTACTTGCAAAAGAAATAGCGAATTTAGGACGACCTACCGATAAGAAACTTCCAATATTTTCTGGTTGCCATAAGGAATGGCTTACATTTATATCATCTTACGAAGACACTAAAAATAAATTGTCAGATAATGAAAATATTTCAAGACTCCGTCATTGTTTAAGGGGAGATGCACGCGAAGCTGTTGCTTCACTACTTCATACACAAGTGCCACCTGAAGAAATAATAAAATCATTGGAACAACGTTTTGGTCGACCTCAAGTAATTTTACAAGAAGAAATAAGAATATTGAAAGATTTACCAAAAGTAAATGATTCTTCAGAACAGTTATGTAAATTTGCATGTAAAGTTAGAAACTGCGTCGCTACGATCAAAGCACTCAATAAACCTGAACATTTATACAATTTTGATTTGACTCACATATTAAAATCGAAAATACCTCATTTAAAAACAAGATGGCTAACCTATGCAATGGAACATGACAATATTGATGAACCTGAACTCGTGAAACTTAGCAATTTTTTACAATTAGAAGCTGATTGTATGACAAAATATTGGATTACTGAACCGCTTGGAACCATAAATAGAAATATACAACAATTTAATCAGAACAAGATATGCAAACATAAAACTTATTATAGCGAAAATTTTGATAAAAATGAATATTTTGACGAGGAAGATGAAACTGAATGTTGTCAAAATTGCTTTTCTTCTAATAATGCTAAACCGAAAGACCATGCTGAAACTACTTGTCCTTACTGTGATAGTATTAATCACAAAACCGTACATGAATGTAAGAAATTTAAAGACCTAAAAACAGATGAACGTTGGACATGGGCTAAAAATTATAAAATTTGTTTCAAATGTCTAAAAAGTAAACATAGAAGAGAATACTGCCGTAGCAAACCTTGTGGAACTAATGGTTGTAAAATGTCACATCATCGCTTACTTCATGCTATCAAATGCCAAACTATAACGAATACTGCTGATGAAAATACAGAATCTGAAGTAAATGAGAATAGTGAACAGAATGTTATTGAAACAACCGCTTGTGGAACAGAACCGTGTCACAATCGCGCACTATTGATGATAATTCCCGTTACAATAAAGGGACCTACTGGAACTATGGAAAAAACTTATGCCTTGCTAGATGGAGGAAGTACACTCACTTTATTAAAAGATGATCTCGCTGAGAAAGTTAAAGCGACAGGAACGAACGACCCCTTATTTTTAACTGGAGTGAATGCTTCATCTACTGAACATGAATCTAAAAGAGTAAACTTGAAAATAACAGGACCATCTGGCACAGAATTTGAGCTTAGTGCACGAACAGTAAAGAATTTACCTCTTACGACTCAAACATTTACCGATTTTGTACAATACGAGTACTTAAATGGAATTTCAAATAAACATATATGCTATAAAGGTGCTCAACCTCAATTACTGATTGGACAGGATAACTGGAATTTAATGTTACCTCTTGAAACAAGATCTCGAAAAAGAAACGAACCCGTAGCCACTTTAACACCATTAGGATGGGTTATACATGGATTTTCTTCATCTCATACAAATATTATACATTTTGTTGGCCATACAGACGATAAAATAAATAAAATGGTTGAGGATTATTTTCGTATAGAATCACTAGGTGTATGTGTAATTAATAAAATAAAAGCTGAAGATAGTCAAGCTATTGAGATACTAGAGAACACAGCTAAAAGAACAAATGACAAGAAATGGGAAGTTGGACTATTATGGAGAGATAAAGAACCGAAGATGCCCGAAAGTTACAAAACTGCATTACGAAGATTTAAAAATATCGAGAAAAAAATGTCTAAATGTTGTGGTGCTTTATTATACGAGATAAACCCCTTCGCAAGTAAGTAACATTTGGATAAAGCATTCTCAAATTGAAAGTTATGCTACAGAAATTAAAAATATAGAAAATGGAAGAAAATTTGATAAATCTAGTCAACTATTTAAATTAAATTTATTTATTGATGATGAAACTGGAATTTTGAAATTACGTGGAAGAATTAAAACTATTTCAGACGTTACTATAGAAACTTTAAATCCTATAATTTTAAATGGAAAACACAGATATACTAAACTGTTGATTCAACATTATCATGAAAAATTTCAACATGCGAACACTCAATCTGTTATCAATAATATGCGCCAAAAATTTTGGATTTTGAAACTTAGAACAAGTGTTAAATTTATTACCAAATAAAATTTCTTGAGGGTATTTTAAGCCATCTAAATTAAAACCCATGGTATCATCGGCAGGATTCCATCTTAAACCTAAAATTTTTACATTAGCATTAAAATTTAAAGTGACGCCTTCAGAACCTCTTTTGTCTAAATCAATCCTTTCTATAATTGAAGGATAATTGGACATCCATTTCATTAAAGTAAAGCCTCCTTCAGAGTTAATGTAAGAAACATCTTTAATCAATTGTAACGCCTCTTCTTCAGAATTTACACTATGTAGATAATCATCCATATAAAATCTTGATTTTATAGCAGAAACAGCTTTAGGGTATTTATTAATAAATTCTTCTGCGTTTTTATTTTTTATAAAATTTGCAATAGTAGGTGAACAGGCTGCTCCAAATATAAGTGATTTCATTTGATATTCTTTAATCGGTTCATTTAAATCTTCTCTCCATAAAAATCTTTGTGCAGGTCGATCTTCTGTTCTTATTTGTATTTGAAGAAACATTTCTTTAATATCAGCACAAATAGCAATTTTGCCTTCTCGAAATTTAAATAAGATTGCAAGTAAAGATAATAGTAGATCAGGTCCAGTAATAAATTTATCGTTTAAGGAAGTACCATTTGTTTTTGATGCTGCATCAAAAACTATTCTTAATTTTCCAGGTTTGTTTATATTTGTAACTCCAAAATGAGGTAAGTACCATTTTTTTTCAGAATCAGTATCTTCACATTTTTCGGCATAATTAGAATTAAAATAGTTTTGCATATTTTCTATATATTTATTTTTAAATTCTTTATCTTTAGACATTATTTAAAATTTGTGAAGATGAGTTAATCGTTGGTTCTTTAGGCCAAAGTTCAAAAGGTTCGTATAAAATATGTGGGCCATTAAACCATCTGTGATTGCTTTGTAAATCATCTATATGTCTGGTAGCATCGTCAGCAACATTTAGATTAGTAGGTATCCATTTCCATTCATTAATTTTGGTCAATTCAGCTATCTCTCCTAAACGATGTGAAACATAAGCTTTGTAATTGCGAGGGTCATTTCTTATCCAATTTAAAGTTATAGTTGAATCACTCCATAAATAACGTTGATGAGGTTGTATTGTATCGTGATTTTTTTCTATAGTATTTGCTAATCTAGCGCCAATTAATGCAGCTTGTAATTCCAAGCGTGGTATCGATAGTGGCTTTAGTGGAGTGACACGTGATTTACTGCCAATCAAGCAAACTTTTATTGTGCCATCCAAATGTTCACAACGCCAATAAGCTACAGCGGCGTAGGCTTCTTCACTTGCGTCACAGAAAATGTGAAGTTGAATTGAACAGAGGAAATTGGTTTTGGAAAAGGAAATAGTGCAAAAAGAGATGGAAATTGAACTGTCTGAAATAGTTTTAATTCTTCCACGTAATTTCAAAATTCCAGTTTCATCATCAATAAATAAATTTAATTTAAATAGTTGACTAGATTTATCAAATTTTCTTCCATTTTCTATATTTTTAATTTCTGTAGCATAACTTTCAATTTGAGAATGCTTTATCCAAATGTTTTCTGCTTTTTTTATATGTTTTAGATGTAATCCTTCTCTTCTTTTGTTTTGTAAATTTTCAATAAATAAAAATAAGTAAGCAGAATGTTATTGAAACAACCGCTTGTGGAACAGAACCGTGTCACAATCGCGCACTATTGATGATAATTCCCGTTACAATAAAGGGACCTACTGGAACTATGGAAAAAACTTATGCCTTGCTAGATGGAGGAAGTACACTCACTTTATTAAAAGATGATCTCGCTGAGAAAGTTAAAGCGACAGGAACGAACGACCCCTTATTTTTAACTGGAGTGAATGCTTCATCTACTGAACATGAATCTAAAAGAGTAAACTTGAAAATAACAGGACCATCTGGCACAGAATTTGAGCTTAGTGCACGAACAGTAAAGAATTTACCTCTTACGACTCAAACATTTACCGATTTTGTACAATACGAGTACTTAAATGGAATTTCAAATAAACATATATGCTATAAAGGTGCTCAACCTCAATTACTGATTGGACAGGATAACTGGAATTTAATGTTACCTCTTGAAACAAGATCTCGAAAAAGAAACGAACCCGTAGCCACTTTAACACCATTAGGATGGGTTATACATGGATTTTCTTCATCTCATACAAATATTATACATTTTGTTGGCCATACAGACGATAAAATAAATAAAATGGTTGAGGATTATTTTCGTATAGAATCACTAGGTGTATGTGTAATTAATAAAATAAAAGCTGAAGATAGTCAAGCTATTGAGATACTAGAGAACACAGCTAAAAGAACAAATGACAAGAAATGGGAAGTTGGACTATTATGGAGAGATAAAGAACCGAAGATGCCCGAAAGTTACAAAACTGCAATTACAAAGCTTATGTTTCACATCGTTTAGGAGAGATAGCTGAATTGACCAAAATTAATGAATGGAAATGGATACCTACTAATCTAAATGTTGCTGACGATGCTACCAGACATATAGATGATTTACAAAGCAATCACAGATGGTTTAATGGCCCACATATTTTATACGAACCTTTTGAACTTTGGCCTAAAGAACCAACGATTAACTCATCTTCACAAATTTTAAATGATGTCGAAAAGAAAACTCACGGAGTAATAAATTTTATTAATACTTATACTGAAGTCTTACCAAACATAAATCATATTTCTAAATGGCTAATATTAATTCGAAGTACAGCTTACTTATTTTTATTTATTGAAAATTTACAAAACAAAAGAAGAGAAGGATTACATCTAAAACATATAAAAAAAGCAGAAAACATTTGGATAAAGCATTCTCAAATTGAAAGTTATGCTACAGAAATTAAAAATATAGAAAATGGAAGAAAATTTGATAAATCTAGTCAACTATTTAAATTAAATTTATTTATTGATGATGAAACTGGAATTTTGAAATTACGTGGAAGAATTAAAACTATTTCAGACGTTACTATAGAAACTTTAAATCCTATAATTTTAAATGGAAAACACAGATATACTAAACTGTTGATTCAACATTATCATGAAAAATTTCAACATGCGAACACTCAATCTGTTATCAATAATATGCGCCAAAAATTTTGGATTTTGAAACTTAGAACAAGTGTTAAATCTGTTATACACACATGTCAAATATGTCGAAACCGCAAAGCTATTCCGCAAAAATTACCTTCTGGAGATTTACCACCTGCTAGATTTGCTCATCATTATAGACCCTTTTCACATTGTGGTTTAGATTATTTTGGCCCAATGTACGTTACAATTGGACGAAGGAGAGAAAAAAGATATGGAGCTTTATTTACATGTTTAACAACAAGAGCAGTACATTTGGAGTTGGCAGCATCCCTATCAACAGATTCTGCTATACTTGCCTTACGAAGAATGATTGCTCGAAGAGGAAGTCCACTAGTTTTGTACTCAGACAATGGAACTAATTTTCACGGTGCACAGACTGAACTTAAAAAAGCTGAAAAGGAAATAAACAAAAATGATGTCGATACTTACCTGCTAAGTCTTGGAGTAGAATGGAAGTTCATACCTCCTGCATCACCGCATATGGGAGGTGCATGGGAGCGCCTCGTAAGATCAGTAAAAAAAGCCCTAAACGTTACTTTAAAGGAACAAGCTCCACGTGAGGAAGTACTACTTACCTTGTTAGCAGAAGCTGAACATACGATTAATTCAAGACCACTTACCCATGTTAGTGTAGAACCCGATGATCATGAAGCATTAACACCGAACCATTTTATACTCGGAAGTTCGAGTGGAATGCCAACCAATGGAATCTTCTCTGAAAGAGATATGATTGGACGGAAGCAGTGGAGAAAATCACAGAGACTCGCTGATGTATTTTGGTCACGATGGTTACGAGAATATCTTCCAGATTTATTGTCGCGGTCGATACCCGGAGATGACAAAAGTGATTTGAAGATAGGAGATTTTGTCATTATTGCTGATCCAAATTTACCCAGAAACGTTTGGCCAAAGGGAATAATAGAAAAGGTTTTTCCGGGACCAGATGGGCGTACCCGAGTAGTCGACGTGCATACTGTTGGTGGAATTTTACGAAGACCAGTGGTAAAGTTGATCCGTTTACCGATTGAAGATAGTGAATGATATCCTTCACTCTGGGGCAGAAATGTAACGGATCGACCTTTGCCTCCGTGTTATTTTATAATAGTTTTAAAATAGAAGTAAAGTGTCATGGCTGATTGATTGTTTGTTGTTATGAAAATATATTAAAAATGTCTAAATGTTGTGGTGCTTTATTATACGAGATAAACCCCTTCGCAAGTAAGTAACAGTGTTATTAAAAGTTTTTAATCTAAAAATGTATGTACATTTGTTTAACGACACTACTATAGTGCCTCGGAAAGCACGTTAAACTGTCGGTCCCAGTTTAGCTATACCAACTTGCGAAACTTTTTAAAGATGGGCTATTGAGTATATCCAAAGAACGCGACTTGTTCGGTGTAGACTCATACCAACGGCTACGACGAGATGGTATTAAAAACCCCTTCACTGGGTACCCTGAGGCATCCTAGGAGGTCTCTATAAATAATAGTGTGTTTTGAGCAAGGACGCTTTGAGCCGTTTCTGTAAATTTGACGTTTATTATGAAAAATTAAGTATTCGTATGTTTCGTTAGGTTAGGTCTTTTAAAATTTTTGTCGTTCCGCGAATTAGGTAGACATGTAGGTACATTCTGCGTAGTTTACTCTTTAATTTTACTGAAATAGTGTTTGCACACCAGTGAAAATAATATTTTAGGGGTTTGTTATACAGCGTTACTACGGTTCTTAAATATTGTGAATAGACTCGTTATAAGGCCCTTTCGACTTTACGGGGTATTTTGTAACACCTTGTATAGTTTTATAATTAATTTTAATAGTTTTTAATTTATATATACCTATGCATTTTTATAAATTCCTAATTAGAATAATCTTTAATAATATTTTAATAAGGAATTTATAAAAATGCCTAAATATAAAATACTGAAAAAAAGTAAAAACAAAACACAGGCCGGTCTGCCATCTAGTATTAGAAACTAGGGACTTCTAATTTCACTCATATAGAGTTATTAGAAAAAAGCTAATAAAGGGCATCTGTGTATAAGTAGATATTTATTTTTATTTTTTATAAGAGCTCAACATGTGACCTTGCATCAACCTGATGTTAAGCAGTATGCAATGTCCAGGAATGATAGCAACAAGTGGACGCATACAGGTGCACCGCCGCTGGTTGCCATCATTATGCCGGCTTAAGATGCCTATTCATGCTTCGTTTAAAGGACTCTAGGTTATAAGAGGAAGGAAATACGTAAGCTGGCAGAGCATTCCACATTTTAATAGTACGGCAGATGTATGAATGGCCAAAACGTTTAGTACGAGTTGGTACATCCGCCACGGTATACATATGCATTTTGCAACCAGTGCGTGTTGTCCTGTAACGGAAAGGGGGAATAATGTTGAAAAGCTCTTTAGAGCACTGTCTATGGTATAGGCGGTAAAATACTCTCAACGATGCCACATCCCTGCGAAGCGGCAACGGCTCAAGGTTTTATTGAGCTTTTCGTCTCCAATAATTCTAGTCGCTCGCATTCTGCAGGGTATCGAGAGCAGATAACTGATACTTGGCAGATCCGTCCCAAAGATGCAAAGAGTATTCCACACACGGTCGAATTTGAGCCTTATATAGCATTATTCTTAACCTGGGTGTGAAAAACCGACGCACCTTATTTATAATGCCAAGTTTTTTTGAAGCTGTTTTTGCAATGCTCTCGATATAATTGCGGTGGTTAAGATCGGAACGTATATCTAAACCAAGGACATTGAGTGATGGTAAAAGTGATAGCTGGGTGCTCTGAAGAGATGGAAAATGAAGAAACAATGAGGAAAATTAGATAACAAGCAATGACAAAATTTGTGAGGGATGAATGGAACCTGGTTGTCTTAGCGGTTGAGAGCCTGGCATCAGACACACATCACTAAGCTTAGGCGTTGTATCAGGAGGTCGTGGGTTCAATTTCCACCCATGCCATGGCAAAAAAATATTTGTACGTTTTTTCTGTACAGTTTGTCATGGTCTGGGTCTTTATAAAATAAAATATGTATTATACTGTTGTTTCTGGTACACATAGTACAAGCCTAGAGCTTAGTTTGTGACCAAAGCAATATGTGTAGATTGCCCTACATTATTATTATTATATTACTTTTAATTATCTGTGTAGGGAAAAGATTCACTCAACGAATGACTTGTCGAGTTTGTGATGCAAATTGCCACATCTATTCACAATAGAAAGATAGGATATTCCCATCTCTCACATGCATCTATAACTTTAATACCTACCCGGAATACCCGGAACCTTTTCCCGGAACAAATTGAATGAGAAAGATTTTGTAAATTCACCAAGTGATTATTTTTCATCGCAAAACGGGCGATCCTTCGCGAATGGATTCGTTTGACCGAATTATATGTATAAACGTTTTTATATTTATTGAGAGCAATCTCGTTTTCAGGAAAAAGACTGTTAAAAAATCACTTTATTTGATTGAAGAACCTGACATAAGAAGTTTACTTTTATAACCTGATAATACAAATGAAAAAGATCTTATGTTTTATTTAATAATATTAAATAAAATAATATGTAGGACAATTTACACATTTTTACTTAGGTTACAAACTAAGCTCTAGGTTTGTACCTACTATGTCTACCAGAAACTACGATATAATCCATATTATATTTTATAAACATCTAGACCATGACAAACTGTACAGAAAAACGTACTGATATATTTTGCCAAGGGCGGGAATCAAACGTTGCGCCTTTGGCGTTGTAACCGGAGGTTACAAAACCAAAAGCCTTTGTCGCCAAAGGCGCAACCTATTAAGGAATAATGGAATTTTAGATCCGATTCTAAGGAGGTAGTAATATTATTTGACCTATATTTATTATTATTATATTTCTTGAATGGCTTCTACGCGTTACGCGTAATTTTGGCATTGTCTAGTGGGTAGTTTTAAATTATATATAATAAATGTGAAAGAGGGTTAATTAGTAAATCATAATACAAATTGGTCTTTGTTGCAGCTTATTTCGTAACTGCATCATTACCAATAATTTTGTACAACAATGTATTATAAATAAATACCATCACGTGTGCCTTTTTGGATTCCGTGAACTGTTGTAACGGTCTCATGGTATATACCCAGCGGAGAGATTAACCCGTCCTCATTTCGCCGATGGCAACAGCTAAAAGTGGAGAGCTTATTGCGGTGCTTATGATGTTTTTTTATTATTTATTTTTATGAGAGCTCGGCATGTGACCTCACATCTACCCGATGGAAAGCAGTATGAAGGTCCAAGAACAAATGCAACCAACAATTACGATATACGTAACCGTTGATTCCACCTATTATGCCGGCTTAAGATGCCTGTACACGCTTCGTTTAAAGGACTCGAGATTATAGGAAGAAGGAAACACGCGAGCAGGTAGAGCATTCCACATTTTAATAGTGCGACAGATATACGAATCACCAAATTTTTTAGTGCGGGTTGGTATATCTGCCACAGTATATGCATGCATTTTGTTACCCGTTCGTGAAGTCCTATATCGGAAAGAAGAAGGAGGAATGAGATGAAAAAGTTCTTCAGAGCACTCTCCATGATAAAGGCGATAAAACACGCTCAACGACGCTACATCTCTGCGAAGCTGCAATGGCTCTAGAGTGTCCGTGAGCTCTTTGTTCTCGATAATTCTCGATGCACGCTTCTGCAGACTATCGAGAGCATGCAGCAAGTAGACACAGTAGTTAACAATCGCTGGAACACCATCCGGCCCACTGGCCTTCCGAAAATCGAGAGAATGGAGTGGGGCGCGCACGTCACGCTGCCGGATATGAATATCTTGCATTGTGAATCCTCAATTGGGTGTAGTAGGCGGTTGCGCACCTCCATCGTCGAGTAAGGAGTTAGAGGCGAAAATATGAGCCAGAAGATCGGCTTTTTTAGTCGCCAAATGAGCCAGCGAACCATCGGGATATCGCAGCGGCGGCAATGATGAGCGACAGAAGTTTACCTCGACCGACTTTGCAAGCTGCCAAAACTTTTGGCTACCTGCCGGTTGTTCAAGCAGCTCATTCCCGATCCGAGATATATGATTAAACTTTGCTCTTTTTAATACTTTCTTGCACATCTTGGAGGCGACGTTGTATGCTGTCTTCAGGGTGGCTGAGTCAGCGGTCGAGCGACCCCTTACCCATTCCCGGTACGCAGTATTTTTGACTGCGACGGCCTTCGTACAGTTGCTGTCGTACCAGGGTCTGCTGTTGCCTTTGCTAGTGATAGACGAGAACGGAATGTAATATTCCATTCCAAAGAAGAATTTTATCAGCAAAAGCAGAAGCATAAGCATTAGGGTCATCAACCTAAAAGCAGCGTTGCCCCCAAGGTAATGCAAGAAAGTACTCCCTCAGTCCATCCCAATCTGCTGACGAGTAATGCCAGACTTTCCGTGCAGTCGTTTTCCTAGGAGGAATTGGAACACGCGGAACTGATGTAACCACCATGCAGTGATCCGAACCCCCCAGAAGGCCATGACCTTATATTCGGCGGGATGACTCGTCAACATAAGGTCTAGTTTGGAGGGCGCATGGCTGATTATGTCTGGGATCCTGGTGGTCTGATCAACCAGCTCGATCGAGTCAAGCCATGGGTAAGTGCAAAGTGGTAGGCGGATTTCCCGGCATGATCGGTCTTTAGAGAACCCAACCATTGTACATGGTGTCCGTTGAAATCTCCCAAAAACACGATCTCAGCACAGGGAAATAGTTCATGTGCTTTATCTGTCGCTCTGCTCAAATAATTATAAAATTGAGTTGTCTCCAGGTCAACCCTTTGGAATCTATATAGACACACGTAGATTCGAGATTGAGTTCCAGATCTATGTGTACCCACAAGGTAGAAAGGTTGGAGTCCTCTAAACAGCGTAGACGTCGACAACAAATATCCGACCGAACATATAGGCAGACCCCGGCTTTGGGAAGGAACTTCTCCTCAAGAGTAAATCCAGAGTATTGCAGGTACGAAGTGTCGGCCGGGCAGCGGATTTGTATCTCCGTCAGAAACAATAATGCGGGTTTAGCCATCTCGAGGTGGTGATGGACGGCAACTAGATTGGCGTGGATCCCGCGGATATTTGTAATATTCACGCCAAATTTGGTGTCGGGGATGTGCACCGCTGTCCGAATGTTTCTTTTTGTTTGAGCTGTCATCGGTTTTTAGTTTTATAGGGGGAAGGAAATGGGAAGCGTGTAGCGGGGGGGGGGGGGGTTTAAAAATAATTAAAATGAAAAGATTAAGTTGGTTAAAATCAAGTTTATTTAAAGTATGTTAAAACAAGTTTATTTAAAATAAGATATATTTACAAGTAAAGTTGGTTTTGAGTACAGTAACTATATAAAAGACCTACCTAGTAAATGTTGGCCCTGCCTACAATGGAGATGCCTATTAAAAACTAAAACTCTGACCGTATAGTATGGGAAAATTGGAGGAACTGACGAGGGACAGGCTCGAGGACTGGCACGTCAACTGGCACGCAGACTGGCACGTAGACAGGCGACGACAGCAGATGTAGGCAGGCAAGCAGGAAGGCGGCGGCACGATGGCAGCAGCAGCAAGCACGCACGACTGTAGCAGCCGCACACGATGAGGCGAGGCCTCGTCTCTCAGGCAGAAGCCTGAGACGAGGACTCAGATGGCCTCGACTCTCAAGGCTCTAGGCCTGAGATGAGGTCCGTGAAGCAAAGGCTTGCGGCACGATGACGGCAGCAAGGGGAAGGCGGCGGCACGACGGCAGCACGCAGACAGCGGGCGGCACGGCTGTAGAGGCAGCCGTACACGATGTGGTGAATTCCCGTCTCTCAGGCCAATGCCTGAGACGAGAAGTCAGATGGCCTCGTCACTCAAGGCTCGAAGCCCGAGGCGAGGTCCTGCAGCACAAGGAGGTTCTCCAACCCTCAGAGCAGACGCCCGAGCGAAGTGGAGTCTAGGCAAATCCCGGAGGCCGCAACTCCAGAATCCGGAGTCTTCAAGGAAGTGTGACAGGATCGGGCCTGGTTCTCGACGTAGCAGGTTCAAGGTTTCAAGGATGAGAACCAGTCGATCACTGCCACTGTAGCTAGACTTCTTCTTCTTTCTTAAGCTTCCTCGAGACTGACGAAAAATCGCCGGTCCGAGATATTTAAAGACGATTTTAGAGCTCTACGATTAAAATTCATATTTAGTTTTAATTTATAGAGTGCCAGTATTTTTTGGGTTAGTATGGGAACTTTTGAAGCTACCTAGCGGTCAGAGGAGACGCTAAGATTTGGTGTTTTAAGTGTCTAAAAATGTGAAAATACCTAAAGAATATGTTTTAATTTACAATATCACCTATGTATTAGTTTATATAATAAAAATTTAAATTTAAAATGTTAGGAATCTGATTTCATAACCAAAGCCTAACTTTTCGTGAAAACTAAATGAAAAATTTGGAACGTTCACAGAAGGGAAATTTCTAGCTGTCAAAATTCTGGAGTATTACATACAAATATTAACCAATTTAACCACGTTTTTACTACCTGGAATTTTCCCTGAAAATGGTGTATTATACATTTGGTGGTCATTTAAAAACAATGTATGAAATGATATGAAGACAAAGACAAGACAAGCCACATCGGGATTATGCGCCACTTGATGGGGCAGCCCCCTTCGATGGTTAGACAAAGAGTAGCGGGCGGCCAGTGGAGTAACCGTTTCTACAGGTCTCCCTGGCCGACGTGTCAATGCAGTTCATTCTAAAATTAAATCACCCAAGAGGCCCCATAAGCAAGTTATTGCGACAACAACACTTCAAGGACTGGTACTTCGCTGACTGATCCCGAAACACGGTTTTAACCGCTTTACGCGCTTTTCGTCCTGTGAATGGTGGTAGCGACCAGGCGAGTATAAATAAAGCTCTTTCACCGCGAGATTTGGTCGTCGTTTGGCCTACTAGGTCCAAAAGGTGGACCTAGCGTTTCCCGGGGACACCGCTAGGAGGTACGACGCTCAGCCCCCAATAATGGTAAGCCTCATTGTATAAATCGGTCACCTATCCCAAATCCGGACTTGTTGTTATTTGCTTAACCTTGTTATCAGGCGCAGTGACTTAACCACTTGGCTGGAGCCGCTTTATTGCTCGATCAATAGACTTTCAACAGTGTATTGATCGACCCCATTCATGAACTGTAGATCTGCTTACCATCAGACGGATTCAAGATTTTATAAAAAACCAAAAAAAAAACAGACTAGAAAAATAAGTCCCTAAATAATAATAAGATAAAAGACAAGTTACTACAAAATTAATTCTTTGAATAGAATAAAACTTTTACGAATTCGCGATACCCACTTGTAACAACAACAGACTTGTACGTATGCGCGACAGAAATGAATCAAAAAAAAAAAAAAAGGATCGCGAATACTTCAAAGGTTTTATACTGCAATAGCTTCGAGCGCCTAAATAGTGTTTTCTTTTATTATTACTAAAAGTCTTTGGTCCTTTTTTTGCTTAGTCTATCTGTGCCTTAGATAAAAAAATACCTTACTCTATTTACCTTCAGTGTTTATCTGACTAAAATTAATACGAATTGTAAATCTATACATACATAGACATACACGGTTGCCTTACGGCTCCCGAGACCGCCTAGACGGCCCCAGGGTACCCAGCGGAGGGGTTTTGATCCCACCTCGTCGTAGCCGATGGTATGAGACTACACCGAACTAGTGGCTAGCTCTTCGCGGTGTTCTGAATAGACTCAATAACCCATCTATAAAACATTTTCACAAGTTGGTATAGTGAGACCGGGACTGATAGCTTCACGTGCTCTCCGAGGCACTATAGTGGTGTTGTCAAACAAATGTACATATTTTTTTAAATTAAAAACTCATTGGTACACACCGGGATTCGAACCAGAGACCTAAGTGTTTTTAAGTCCAAGGTCTAACCAACTCGGCCACCATGTATATCTAATAAATTGTAAATCTATACCTACCAATAAAGAGAGACGATTTGTATGTTTGTTTGTAACGAATAGACTCAAAAAGTACTGGACGGATTTAAAAACTTCTACCAATAGAATGCTACATGATCACTGAGTAACATAGGCTATGTTTTATTTTCAACAATATTAGGTATCCGTACGAAAACATCAAAAATGTAATCTAAGGTGTAAAAAAAATACCTATAAATTTCTTAAATCGCGTGCGCTGCGAAAACTGTTGATAATAGAACAAAATAATGTACTACAGATTTAGAGAACATATAACAAAAAAGTTCGCAGTACCATATGTCCAACTATTATAGGTATGTCACCGCCTAGACGGCCTCAGGGTACCCAGCGGAGGGGTTTTTAATCCCACCTCCCTCGTCATGAGTCTACATCGAACAAGTGGCTAACTCGTCCCGATGTTTTGAATAGACTCTATAAACGTTTATAGTTTACTATATAGTTTCACAAGTTGGTATAGTGAAACGGGGATCGACAGCCTAACGTGCTCTCCAAAGCACTACTATAGTGGTGTTGTCAAACAAATGTACATATTTTTTTTAATTAAAAACTCATTGGTACATAATTTTATTTAAGGTCAACTCGGTCACCACGTAAAATCGGACATTCCATTCAAAAATAAATGAGTTTTTTTTTTAACTCATGATATTTTTTTAATTCACTCGCGAAGGGTGATTCTTCTTTTCAGTTGGTCTTTTTTCTCAAAAACTATTTACGTAGGTACCTACCTAGGTACCTAAAATAAGTACCTACTTATTTTAGGTTCAAAGTTTGAGGGAATACCTACAAACCTTTTTCTTTAAAATTGGTTCAATAACTTTGGAAAAATAGGAAACTTACAATCATAAATTAGTTTTCGAGACATTTGATGTAAACAGACAGATTTACAGACACCGGAGTTTCACTATAAGGGTTTCTTTGAAGGTACAGATACAAACTTTTAATGTTTTAGTTAGGGACTTAAAGAAAGAAAAGGACGGTGATACGGGACGGTTGAACTTTAATGCGAGTGAAACCGCGAGGCATAGCTAGTTATATATATAGTTATAACTAGCTATGCCTCGTATAGTTATATACCTACAGTTATATATATTTATTACAGGCAGGGCTAGACTAGAAGATGAAAGATGGACAAAAATAGTAACTGAATGGACAGGACCTGATAAAGGGAAAAGACCACAATAAAGTTGGGAAGATGACATTAAGGAGATTGCAGAAGGAAATTGGAAAAAACTGGCAAAAGATCGAGAGCAGTGGAAGAAATTGGAGGAAGCCTATACTCGCGACAGGACCTTACAAATGTAAATATTTTTTTAATGATGTTGTGTACTGTAAGGAATAAATGGCTTATAAATAAAAAATATTTATTACTTATGTTCATACGCCAAGAACAACTAGAATTGATCAATTCTAGTTATTCTCGGCATATTGCACATAAAAAATGGGAATTCAAAAATTTAAAAAATATTGCTAAAAATTTGTCAAATTCGACTGCATTGCATAAATTTGATTTGATTTTTTTTATATGCCAAATGATATATTTATATTGTTACTGCTATATGCCCAAATAGAACGTTCTTTTTTCTCATTTACATGTTTTTAATACTGCCTTGCCGTGCGTATACTGTAGATAAGGGCAGCCAATAAGATGGGGTTACTAACCAGAGATGGGCAGTAAAAGTTATCCTGTGGAGAGTTCCTCAAGGCAGCAAGTTAAATTAGCACAGGACAGAGATAGGTAGGTAAATGGGCATTATAATATACGTGGTGGCCGAGTTGGTTAGACCTTGGACTTAAAAACACATAGGTCCCTGGTTCGAAGCTCGTGTGTACCAATGCGAAACAAATGTACATAATTTAAAAATTTACAAATTACAGCCGTAGACTAGTGGTTGCGTCTTTGGCGTTGTGTCCGAAGGTCATGGGTTCGATTCCCACCCATGGCAAAAAATATTAGTACGCTTTTTCTGTACAGTTTGTCATGGTTTGGGTGTTTATAAAATATAATATGTATTATATTCTAGCTTCTGTACATATATAGTACAAGCCTAGAGCTTAGTTTGTGATCAGAGCAAATGTGTAAATTGTAAAAAAAAAAATGTTTCACAACACCACTATAGTGCCTCGGAGAGGACGTTAAGCTGTCGGTCCCGGTTTCACTATATCAACTTGTGAAACTGTTTATAGATGGGTTATTGAGTCTATTCAAAAAATCGCTATGAGTATAATCGAAACGGTAGCGTTACCGACTTACCGTCATGCGGGGGGAGAGTTAATATTTTGCAGTTGAATCAGCATAAGCATCGAAGAGCCTCATCAGACACTCCTCTTAAGGCCTGGTATTTAAAAGTATAGTAAATTTTGCAAGGTAACGCAAACACTCAAAATTGTAAAACTCGTTGCCTCTACTTTAACTACCTTGTTGCCGTCTTAAGTTTATTGAAACGTGCTTTTTAATACTGCTTGCGAGCTTTATGAATTTTAGGGGTATATTAAGTGATTTTAGAGTTTAGAGCCATTCTAAAAATAAAATGGTATGTCAAATGAGGTTTTACGTAGGTGTCAGTTGTGCAGCATGAGGTCTCTAATGATAGGGTGGCCCCCTATCATTATCACTTAGATGGTGTGGTCATCTGGTAAAAATGGATTTCACCATATTGCCAAAAGCTGTCTTTTCCTCTGAACTACAAAAAGAACCAAGTAAGTTAAGTTAACTAGTAGTTTTTTTTTAAACGTTCTTTTTAATATAATTTGAAAAAATATTTCAGTAACTTAGATTTGAATAAAATTTCTATCCACTTCTAAATTCATGTCGCCTCACTGATATGCAAGCTGAAGTACTTTACAAATTCTCTATGTATCTTTATACCGAAATCATTTCTTTTGCCATTTGCTCCTCTATATTTTATACGTGATGAACATATAAATCTGACTTCAGACAATTTTGTTACGTGAATAAAACTATAATATTTGATGATTTAGGTATACCTATAGTAAAACACCTAAGGTTTTTTTATTTTTATTATTAGAGCACGGGGACTTTGTATCTACCCGATGATAAGCAGATATACAATGTCCATGAATCGGGTCAATAATATTTAACAGCATTGATCGTTCCCACTATGTCAGCTAAATTAAATTTTCAATACTCTGCTTTATTATCTAACCAACTGTCCGTTTCGTAACCGCACCCTAATGGGTTAGCAAGAAATCGACGGAGAAGGCTGAAGATGTAGATGAAGCAGAGGTCGGTAGGCGGGTATAGAGACACATATTATGTTTTTATTTAACTTGTCTTTAGGCCAGAGGCTCTACCATGGGTTTGCGCATTGTAGAAACGTAACATATTCGAATACGTATACATGAGCAACAACCAATAGGATCGCTTTATTTTTGGTAACAGGATTAAATAAAGCGATCCTATTGGTTGTTGCTCACGTATACGTATTCGAATACATTACGGTCCTACAATGCGCAAACACATGGTAGAGCCTCTGCACATTAAATTGTGTTTACATCACTTTGAGATATTAAGGGCTAGGTGTCGCTATCCGCCCACCCTTCAGTTCCCGGGTCACACGGCTTGGTTAAGTTGTAACACATTTAAAAAATATATAAATTTGTAACATTAATTAAAATCTGGGATTGTTTTCTTGTATCTGTATGACCTTTCTAAATGCATTTAAAACCTAGCTGATAATAATAAAATATTATGGGTGTGTATCCAAACATCGCGACGAGCTAGCTACTTGTTCGGGGTAGACACCATTGGCTACGACGAGGTGGGATGGAATGTGGAATGATGGAGGTGGGACGACGAGGGGGTACCCAGCAGAGGTTACTCTGCTGGGTACCCCGAGGCCGTCTAGACGGTTTAGGGCGCCGTTAGGCACCCAGATCATTATTTCTCAGATTGATTAGGTCTTAGTTAACTTTTTTTTTTGATAACTAAATTGCATTTTTTAAAATAATTATTTGGATACGATTTTTTTTTGTAGCAAAATTTTAAATATAATAATAATATAGGACTATAAAGACCTTGGATTAAAACCCCTCCGCTGGGTACCCTGGGGCCGTCTAGGCGGTCTCGGGCGCCGTAAGGCACCCGTGAAGATATATATATAAAGACCTTGGACTTAAAAACACTTAGGTTCCTGGTTCGAATCGATTTCGATCTGGTACATTTGTTTGACAACACCACTATAGTGCCTCGGAGAGCACGTTAAGCTGTCGGTTCCGGTTTCACTATACCAACTTGTGAAACTGTTTATAGATAGGTTATTGAGTCTATTCAAAACATCGTGACGAGCTAGCCACTTGTTCGGTGTAGACTCATACCATCGGCTGGGTGGGATTCGGTGGGTAAGGCATCCGTGATGATATATATATAAATAAACTTTCGAAGTTAACAAATTAAATTAAAGACAAAAAAGCACTGAGGGGGCGCCACTTAATAAAGTATCTACCTATATACGCTAGCATATACCTACCACGTTGTATTGCTGTTTTTTTTTTGTTTTAAATAGCCATAATTTTTGGTGTCAATTTATTTTTTTATTTTTTGTTTCAGGAACATTACCAATGTCATCAATGGACAAGATTAAATATGACAAACTGAACAGCTACAATGTGATTACAGAACCAAGTGCCAAACCTGTAAATATTATCATATTAGGGTTTTCAATCAATTCGAGCCTCAAATACACCAAGGGAGAAGACACCCACAACAGTTAGTGGACCAGCGGAAATAGTGAAGTGGCAAAAGTGAATATTTTAAACAGTTCCGATTACAATCATTCTCAATACTCGATACAGGATGACGATTACAATCATTTGACAGAACTGATGTTCGCGCTATATTTATTACGTTATACACTTATTGTGTTTTGTTATTGTGTATATTAGTGTTTTGCTGTTGCTTTTTTTTGTAAGATTTTTTTCTATATAACTTAAACTTAAATTATAAATTAAACATTATAAATAATACAATTTACTAGATATATATATGTCGATACTTTGGCATCTTTCAAGGACTAAAGAGGAGGCTGGTGACGCTGCCGCCCACTGAAAACCTCAAACATCGAAAATATTAATATATTGTCAAGTTATTAATAACTATATATTTGTGCCGTTTGGGGTAGAAACAATGTGACCGTGGGGTCCTGATGCAAAAACTTTTTTCAAAGAGATTGCATTAAAATTGGTGGACGTCACAGGTGACCAGAGGGCTGGCGCATTCCTCTCACAAAGAATAAGCCTTACCATACAGAGAGGAAATGTAGCCAGCGTTTTAATTTGAAATAGTTTTTATTAATAATCATGTTTTTTAAGTTTTATTGAAATTTACTAGTGAATCTTAATTGTATTAAATAGCTATTGAAAACCTATACTTATTCTGTATTCGAGAGAATTCTATGTTTAGATAAAAACGCTATTATACAGGGTGACTTTCAAAAGATGTAAAGTATGTATAATAATACCTATTAATACGAGTAAATATTTATTTTATTTGAAGGAGAACCCCTAAATAGAAAGTATACAATAGGTTTAAATAACGAAAATGTAATTACATATAAGTATACTTACTTATTTTGTTATTGAAAAATAAGATAAATAGCAGATTGCTGAATAATACGAAATTAGCTAAATATTAGCTATTTGACTTCCCAGAATAAATTTACTGTAAAAAGATCGTGTAAAAAATATTTCTTTTTCCCAACGGGTCACGATCTTCGTTAGCGTGAAATTGTATTTTTAGTAAATACATATTCTATGAAGTAGAATCTGCACCCTGAAAGGAGACTATCTTATAAAAAAAAACGATGCAATAGTCTCCTGATATTGGTGAACCCACGTACTAAAATTGAAATATGACCTTTTTATATATATATATATTTTGAGCACGGCATATACCTATCTGATGGTAATAAAAATGAAAAATAAAAATATTTATTTTATTTAACAGAATAAAAAATTACATAAAAATAATAAAAGGTAGAGGTCACCTATTAAGTATAAGGATATTTGAGTTAGGCGACCTCTCTCTTTCGTAACTAGAAAAAGTAATACATAAATGGTACAGTAACTAGTTTAACATGTTGGTATTACAAAGTTCCTTTAGTAAATTATTTATATATATAAATAAAATTTATATATATCTATATGCGCGTGTGCATGAGTGTGTGTAACTATTTGTGGGTGTGTGCCTATTCGTGTGTGAGTGCCTATTCTTGTGTGTGTACCTATTCGTGTGTGTGTACCTACCTATTCCTGTGTATGAATCTAAGTAGGTATTATAAGTTCGTATATGTGATTGTGTTTATGTGATATATAATATGGAAGTGTAAATTGTAATCATTCAACGCGTTTTAGCAGTTCTTCTGTTTCGCCGTAGTTGAGACTTTTCGCCCAGTTTTCCAATGCAATTTTGCACTTTTGATAGGTAAGAGGATATATATTAATTATTTTATTGATTTTATTGTATAAATATGATGAAAGTTTGTTGAATGTGCGGGTAGCAAAGGTAGTTCTGATTTTAATGTTAGGTATCACAATATCGCTTCTTCTCTTATTTAATATTTTCGGATCATACTTTATAGTTTTGTGCACTGTGAGTATCACATGTACGATGCATAGCTGCCGTATAGAAAGAACATTACAGAGCGAGTAATACCTATAAAGTTCATTAATGGGGTCAATCAATACATTGTTGTTAAACAATATAGATCGCTCCCACTATACCGGCTAAATGACGCGGTTACAAAATGGGCGGCGACATGGACGTATTTTCATTACGAGTATATTTTAATATCCTCGCTGCTTTATCGTCAAATCAATCGTGCGTTTCAAAATAATTCATAAATTACTGCCCCCTCAATCTCTCCTACTTAGCATTTGTAAATTATGCCCCAAGCTTAAGTATTTTTTTGCGGTCGGTAAGTACTCGTATTCCGCTTTCGATTTTATTCATTTATTCGTCACTACTGAAGATTTCAGAGTTTTATTCAAATCTAGCTTTTGAGATAAATGAGTAAATAAGAGGGTTTGATCTGCTCGATCGGACGGTTAGATTGATCGATCCTATATAATTATAGATTCGTTGTAGCAAACTTTTTAGGACCCTTGCCACAATTATCTTACTTCATTCTATAGGCGGTTGGTTAGCTGAATATTTTATGTGGCAAATGAAGCGATTGTGATTCTTTTACGTTGCAATTTAAGAGAATTTAGGCTCTATATTTATACAATTGTTAAAGGATACTACGTCAGTCAATTACAGAGGCATATTATTGCGTCTGTTAATAAAAAAATATCTATTGTATTTAGCGTGCATCTTACTAAAATATTTTTAGTTTGAGACACGCACAATTTTTAGATAATCACCATTTAACTTTTA
Organism: Monopis laevigella; assembly: GCA_947458855.1. Lineage (NCBI taxonomy): Eukaryota > Metazoa > Arthropoda > Insecta > Lepidoptera > Tineidae > Monopis > Monopis laevigella. The sequence goes on along the minus strand of OX381583.1, from coordinate 14,674,760 downwards.
TAGGTTATGTTATATTGTTCATAATTACAACAAAATATTAAAATTTATGCGTTACAATAGGTTTTATCCAGAACATTTTCGTTAAAAACGTAGATCTTTATCTTACACTTCCTTTATAACATTATATTTTTGCACATTTTATGACAACAAATAGTCAGTACGCTTGACAGTATGTCATTTAAGGTTGTATTTCGGGGCCTTATTCTTACTAAACCTTAAATTATGTCATATTTTTGGCAACTATAGTGATTGGAAGGTAATACTTACTAAAACCCAAAAAATAAACACATCAATAGGTTTTATGTAAAGGGGCACACCTTAGTACTAAAAGGTATCTGCGAAGGTGTCGCGAGGATAAAAGAGAAACACGTCTGTTCGTGTCGACACTCCTTTCTAAACTCCAAAGAATAACTCCCTTATACTCTACATTGCAATCTATTAAAAAATAATAGCGAATAGCTCATTTTGTTTTAAAATAAACAAGCTTACGAAGCTAGTATATTTAATACATTTTATTCTTTTACCGTCTTCCGCTATTTAAAAGTTAATAATTAACAAAGTTTAAGATAGACCGGATTAGAAATGGAATATTGAGAGAGAGAAGTGGAACGGAAGACGATGTTGTATCAAAGTTTGAAATAGGTATGCTAAGGTGGTTGGGCCACGTTGAACGTATGAGTGATGAACTTATAACTAAAACAATTTATAAACCAAAAATTGAGAATGTTAGTGGATTACATGGTAAAAGAATAATTACAATAATTTGTTACCATTATAAAAACCACAAACACACGAGATTACAACAAAAGAGAATGCCACAATAATATTTGACTAGATGTATAAAAGATCATGTCCACTTGGTATTAAAAAACTCTGCCGAATTGTAAAAGCATTTCTCGTGCAGCCAGTTTAGGAGGCATGTTTTAAATTTATTTTTTGGATGATCCTGCAAAGTTTTAGGAATCTTGTTATATATTTTTATTGCCAAAATATATGATTTTTTTTCGAAAACCCTAGTACTAATGTGTTGGTCTATTATAAATTTATTTGGGTATCTAGAATTACGTGTCAATACGTCTTTTCTTAATACGAAAAGGTGGATGTTTTGTTTTGCAAACATGATCATTTCGTAGATATACAATCCTTTTAATGTTAGAATCTTAAATTTCTAGAATAATGGCCGACAGGATTCAAAAGGCGGTATACCACATATTGCACGCAAACATTTTTTTTGAGCGAGGAACACTTTATGTACCTCAGAAGAATTTCCCCACAATATTAAGCCATAGCGAAGAGTAGAGGAAATATATCCATGGTAGGCCAACAATGCCGTTTCCTGCGAGACTGTTTGCCTTAATTTATAAAGAGCGAACACAAATTTATTAATTTTTGCACATACTTGTTTTATGTGTTCAAAACAGTAGCAATGCTCATCAATAGTTATCCCTAAAAGGTACATGTGTTTGTTACTTGAATTTTTTCGTTATTGTGTTCTACATTGAGTTGGCGGCTATGAGCACCTTTATTGTGGAACTGCATATATTTAGTTTTTCCAATATTAATTTTCAAATTATGTAAGTTTAACCATTCGACTACTTTTGTAATTGTATCATTTATGTTATTTTCATAGTTGTTATTATTTAAATCATTATCATTATTATTGGAATTATTGTGGTTATTATTTGAATTATCATTTGTTTAATTATTAATTGAATTATTATTATTATTATTTAAATTATTACCTCGTTTACTTCGATAAAATAGGTGATCTTCTCAGGAAGGGAAAAATTCGCAGTCTTCGAAATAGACGCGCCTGTATGAGAAGATGTATGAATGTTGAGGATGCTAGTGAAGTATGTAAGGATCGTAAGATGTGGCGTACATTGCTCTCTGCCTACCCCATAACTGGGATATAGGCGTGATAGTATATATGTATGTAAAATTAAAAATAATAAAATTAAAACAGGGTGAGTGTTTCTGCGGTCAGTCTCGCCGCTCCTGCATACCTATGAGTCCCGTGTAAATGAGACTATGCCGGTCTCTGTGTCTATTCATACCATTAGCTACGACGAGGTGGGATTAAAAACCCCGCCGCTGGGACCCTGGGGCCGTCTAGGTCTCGGGCGCCGTAGGGCACCCGTGATGATAGACATAGAGATAGATATGTAAATAAGCCGCCACTAATAATTGTATTTTGTAAATTCAGAAACTTTGTATGTTCATCAGTTAATACATATATATTAGGACTTGTCCCGGTATTTTATAAAATTGATCTTGGAGGATTCTTTCACATTAAATTAAAATATACAATAGAAAATAGTCATAGTGGGATGTAGATTATTATTGGTATTACTGGTAGTTATATGTACCGTCTATTGATCTTCTTGATTTCGTATATCGGATTGTGTATCTACGATTATGTAGCATTCAGTAAGTAGATCACTTATTGTAATTATTCTCTCATGGCAAAACAAAGTAGGAACCTAATAATAATAATAATACGCGATGAGTAAAATAACCTTGTGCGAGAAGCCGGGAACCAAAACAAAATATTAAATATATGTAGTGGTATAATAAGTTACTGATCAATCAATAATCTTAGGCACTTTGCTCGAGTTCTATTAGAGTTTGTAATCTATGCATTATTCAAATTGTAAAGAATATTTTTATGACATACGTCTTAATTGATTGATGGATTATTGGAAATAAAATATCTAACTAGAGTACATGTTTTATTAAATAATAGTAGAATTTAACAGGTTATGGGCCCAGCAGGCATTAAATAACGTATTATAATAGGTAAATTTAAGGCATTATCAAAATATGGAAGATAATGAGAGTGAACGTTCCGTACAAGGAATAGCAGGAATACGAAAGTTGCAAGGCACAAGTAACTATCAGGAGTGGAAATTTCAAGTAAGAAATTATTTAGAAAACAAAAACTGGTGGACTGCAGTATGCCCAGTTAATTTACCAGATGGAACTACTAATCCCGTAGACAGTGATGTAGATAGAAAAGCACGTACAACGATATGCATGCTAGTTGATACCATATGTTTTTCTCATGTATATGGGGTAACAAATGCTAAACAAGCATGGAATAACTTACAACAAGCATATGAAGATAAAGGTTGGGGCAGACGCATCCAATTACAAAGAGCTCTTTGGGAGTGTAAATTAGAGAAATTCCAATCAATGGAAGTATATATATCTAACGTAATGACGTATGCTCATCAGTTGGGTGAAATAGATGCTAAGGTATCAGATGAATGGATAATATCTATTTTGCTAAGTGGTCTAACCAACATTTATGACCCTATGGTGATGGCTATAGATAATAGTGGAGGAGAAATTAAACTGGAGCAACTAAAAACTAAATTAATTCAAGAAGGTAATAGACAGAGACAAAATGTTGAAGAAACAGTTTTCTTAACAAAACAAAGGTGGATTAAAAATGAAAATAAAAAATTTGAAAATGATTTTTTATGTTACAAATGTGAAGGGAAAGGTCATAAAGCATCTGTGTGTCCGAGCAGATTTTATAAGAAAAATAAAGAGATAAATCACACTCTTTTGTCTGCAAATAATGAAGTAAAGTCAGATAAATGGTATGTTGACAGTTGTTGTAGCATTCATATGACAAATAATCGAAAATTTATGTCAAATTTTAAATTAAAATGTCAAAAAATTTTATTAGCAAATAATTCTCATATTTATAGTAAAGGATCTGGAAATGTTGTTATTAATGTAAATGGAACAAAGTATACGATTTTCGATGTTTTATATGTTCCAGATCTGTCTACAAATTTATTATCAGTAAGTGCTTTGATATCCAATAAATTAATTGTGAATTTTGAAGAAAATGGATGTAAAATTATTACTAATTCTGGAAATATAATAGCAAGAGCAAATAATATTGGAGGTATTTATGAATTAGAACAAAGTCCAGTACTTAATTATATATTTCTAACTACGACTGATAAAAACGATATTAAACAAATTATATGGCATCGAAGATTAACCCATTTAAATAAAATTGGTATGATACAATTAAAATCAATGGTTACTGGTATTGATGATACAGATAATAATTATACGAAATGTAAAGCATGTTTAGTAGGAAAAATGACAAGATTGCCATTTCCTCATGATGGCAATAGAGCTTCGGAAGTTCTTGAATTAATACATTCTGATGTTTGTGGTCCTTTTGAAGTAGAATCAATTGGAGGAGCTAGATATTTACTTACTTTTATTGATGACTATTCTAGAAAAACTTTCGGATATTTTTTAAAATTAAAAAGTGAAGTACCAAATATGTTTATAAACTTTAAAAAACTTGTTGAAAAAGAAACAGGCAAGCAAATAAAATGTATACGGACTGATAATGGAACGGAATATTTAAAACTGGAGAATTTTTTACAAGATAATGGTATTAAACACCAAAAAACAGTACCTTATACACCACAGCAAAACGGTGTAGCAGAAAGAGCAAATAGAACGATAATAGACAAGGCAGTAACATTACTTCAAGAATCGAAATTACCGAAGTATTTGTGGAGTGAAGCAGTAAATACGGTAATTTATGTAAAAAATAGAATATGTACAGTTGCAGTAAAAGGTAAAACACCTGAAGAAGTATGGACCGGAAGAAAAGTAGATGTTAGTCATTTAAGAGTATTTGGTTGTGCTGCTTATATGCATATTCCCAAACAAAAGCGATTAAAATTGGATCCTAAGAGTAAACCTATGATTTTTGTTGGATATTGCGATCAAAGAAAAGGATATAGATTATTAGATGCATACAATAAGAAAATTTTTATCTCGAGAGATGTTTATATGATTGAAGATGAATTTCCAGGATTGCCGGGTGGCAATAAACTTAATGAAGAATATTTCTCAGATTGTACTAATATATTTCTAAATGAAGACAATACAATTGAACACGAATTAAATGAAGATAATGAGATAGACAATGGGGAGGTAAATGAAACTGTAGGTGAGTCCAACAATATAGTATTAATAGAAAATAATTCAATAGCCGAGTCCACAGGTGAGTCACATGATTTAGTAAATAACAATGAGAACAGTAATAATAATGAATTGTCTGTATATGAAAGACGATATCCTTTAAGGAATAGAAAACCTAAAGTATTTACTGATTATGTCGTTTATAAAACAGTTAATGAAAATGTTTTTGAGGATGAACCTGTAGATGTGGATGAAGCTTTAGCTCGTAGTGATAATGTTAAATGGCAGGAGGCAATGTTAGATGAAATGAAGTCATTAGAATTTAATAATACTTGGACATTAGTAGAATTACCAGAAAATAAAAAACCTGTTAAAAATAAATGGGTATTTAAAATTAAAAGAAATAGTGATGGTCAAATTATAAAATACAAAGCTAGATTAGTTGCTAAGGGTTTTACCCAAAGATTTGGCATTGACTATTTTGAAACATTTTCTCCTGTTGTAAAAATGTCTACTTTGAGAATGTTATTTAGCCTAGCAGTTAACTTTGATTGGTTTATTGACCATTGCGATGTCATGACAGCGTTTCTTCATGGTAAACTAAATGAAGAAGTGTATATGTGTCAACCTGAAGGTTTTGTTATTGAGGGACAAGAGCACATGGTTTGTAAATTACAAAAAGCTATATATGGTTTAAAACAAGCTTCAAATGCCTGGTATAGGGAAATTGATACGGTTCTTTGTGATTTAGGTTACCAGCAATCGAAACTTGAACCATGTGTTTATGTCATGAGTAAAAAACATTTAATTTTAATAATAGCTATTTTTGTTGATGATATATATTTGTTCGGAAATGACAATATTGAAAAAGAAAGATTTAAAAAATGTTTGATGAGTAAATTCAGATTAAAAGATTTAGGAGAAGCTAGAAATGTTTTAGGAATGAGACTTAGAAGATCGGAAAATAAGCTTTATTTAGACCAACATAATTATATTCAAAATTTATTACAGAGATTTAATATGAATGAGTGCAATCCTGTTCAAACTCCATTAGAAATAGGTTTAAAATTAGAAAAAGAAAATAATTGTGATAATGAATTTCCATATCAAAACTTAATAGGATCTTTAATGTATTTAGCAATTAATACTAGACCAGATATATCGCATGCAGTCAGTTATTTATCACAATTTAATACTTGCTATAGTAAAATTCATTGGACATGTGCAAAAAGAGTTCTAAGGTATTTAAAAGGTACAATGGATTTATGTTTGGTTTACAATAAATCAGATGAAGTTACAAAAATAGTAGGTTATGTAGATGCTGATTGGGGTAATTCTAGTGATAGAAGATCATATACGGGTTTTATTTTTATGTTAGGAAATAATGCAATTTCATGGGAAAGTAGAAAGCAATGTAGTGTAGCAACTTCAACAACTGAAGCTGAATATGTTGCTATGGCACAGGGAGCTAAAGAAGGTATATATTTAAATGGATTATTAAATGAATTGCTTCCTAGTACTAGTCAACCAATAATTATGTTTAATGATAACCAATCTGCTCAAAAAATTGCAAATAATAAAATTTGTCACAATAAAACCAAACATATAGATATAAAGTATTATTTTCTTAGAGAAGTTGTCCTAGAAGGAAAGATTATTTTAAACTATATGAGTACAGATAAAATGATTGCAGATATTTTTACTAAGGCCCTTCCAGGCCCTAAAAATAAGTATTTTGTTACTAAAATAGGTCTATTAGAAAATATTACATGATATTTTTAGCATATTACTGATATTAAAATAAACAATGGTTATTTTTTAAAAGGCAAGATAATTGAATGTAAGGAATATATATTATTAAGTTTGTTGTTTTTGGATAATACACAGATTAAGGGGGGCTATTAGAGTTTGTAATCTATGCATTATTCAAATTGTAAAGAATATTTTTATGACATACGTCTTAATTGATTGATGGATTATTGGAAATAAAATATCTAACTAGAGTACATGTTTTATTAAATAATAGTAGAATTTAACAAGTTCAGACTTTATACTTTAAATAGCCTCTTAACTAAATTTTCTTATTAATATTGAAACGGACAAAAAAAATTGCTCTCAAAAAGTTTATTACCTATATGATTTTTTTGTTAATAAATTATTATTAAATCTGTTCCATTTATTTTACTTGTAAAATGTACAAAATAAAATTTAACAAATAACAACACCTAAGTACTTGTAATAAAACGGTGTATTGTGTAACATTTTTAGAGAGTTCTTGATACGTTCAACCCGGGATTGAATATGTAACTTTGGCACGTATTTGTACAGTACAGTACAGTAAAATTAATTCAGTTGTTAAACTATTCTCTTTAACTATTTATTTTAATTCTATATTACATAGATATACGTGGTGGTCGAGTTGCTTAGACCTTAGACTTAAAAACACTTAGGTCCCTGGTTAGTTCTAAAGGAAAAGGTGTTCGATTTGATAAGTAGAGCGCAATATTAGCCCATAGTACAAACTTTAAAATTCACCCTGTACCTATATGATAAAATCGTAAACTTTCCGTGTTTGTACATAAAAGATTTTTGCAAAAAAAAATACCGGTAGACGCGAGAAATAAGTAATAAAAGTTTTTCACATCACGTAGAAGTCGCTCATTGGATTCAAAATTAAATTACTAAAAGATAAGAAGCGTTATTGAAAGCTGAAGCCAAACTTTTTATTTTCATTTTGGTAAGTCTTATTAATTATTAACCACGTGACACGTGCCCGGTAAATGTTGTGACGCGGTTTATTGTTTATCACACGCGTACGAAGTCACGGGTGACCAGCAGTAAGTAATAAAATGATACACATATATAGTATCGCAAGGTACCGAAAAAATATGTAGATAGATATTGCCGACATCTAAATCGAGTCACACTTCATAAATCTTTTTATTGAAGTATTTTCCTCGATACGAAAGCTTATGGAAAATATTTCATGCATGTACAATTTTTATTAGGGTAGTATCAAATCTTCCTTGAAAATTACTTCCGGTCAAATTTATTTTGGGGTTCCTTCACAGACCACAGATTATGGAATGTGTTCTGCATTACTATGCACATGGTTATTAAAATTACAAATATAAAAAAAAAAATCCATCGATTCTCGGGTGCCTTTTTGGCTTCCGAGAACCGTTTAAACGGCCTCAGGGTACCCAGCGGAGAAATTAACCGTTCCTCATTTCGCCGATGGTATTCTTAAACTAACAAGTGGCGAGCTCGTAGCGGTGTTTATGATGGTATAGCCTCATTGTATAAAGCGGTCACCCATCTCAGGTCCGGCCTTTGTTGGCCAGTTGCGCAGTGACTTAACCACTAGGCTGGGGCCGCTTTTTAAAATTACAAAATGCTGTATATATCAAAACTAGAGTTTCTTATAATCAGCGCTGTAATAATTTAATCTATTACCGCTTCACTATATTGCTGACCTTACACTCTTAATGAGAATTACAAGCTGACCCGCGCAATTCTGTCTGCGTAACTTTAACCGTTTACGCAGCACACGCTACGGAAGCTCTCAAAACGATTAAAATTTACCCGTTTTGAACATTTTTAATTGATGTCCGTTATGTTATATAGACTACAGCTTTCCTCGATAAATGGGCTATCCAACACTAAATAAACATTGAAGGAAATTGTTTTTATGTCTTAAAAAACACATAAGGCAAATAAATTAAGTAAATATTATAAAATAACAAATTCTATCTATGAACTTCTTATTGTGTTTGGCTGTATGTATGGCTCATTTTATTTGCCTTAATATAGATACATTTATGAGATACGTTAACTTACTTGTGCACAAAAAAATATTTTGTGCAGCCTATATCCTGCACAAATAAGCACTTTCAGAGCATGAGAAGTAAACAGATTATTTAATTTGAACTAGAGTTCCTGAGATCAACGCGTTCAACCAAACAAAGATACAACCAAACTTTTCAGCATTATATGATTATAGATTAGTAGGAAAATTGTTAAACCTGAACTGCCTAACATTTTAAATTCACTTTACAATCGTCAGTACCTTCACGTAGATTTCGTAACCTTACAATACAATATATATACAATATATAGACAATACTTTATTTAGTTTTAGTTTATCCCACATATTAATACCAATTATAGGCAAAATAGTTTCCTCATTAGAGCAAGTAAAGCGGTTAATCAGTTATTCTACAGCAATACGATTGATATATTTAGTCTGAGTTTCTCCATAGTTTTCGTTACAATTACTTTAACGGATACTTTGATGCAACTCAGCTTTAATAGTAATGTTAATTGTGTCAAGAAAACACTAAATAGGATGTATGTATGTATATATGTATCATCACGGGTGCCATACGGCGCCCGAGACCGCCTAGAGGGCCCCAGGGTACCCAGCGGAGGGGTTTTTAATCCCACCTCGTCGAAGCCGATATGAGTCTACACCGAACAAGTGGCTAGCTCGTCGCGATGTTTTGGATAGACTCAATAACCCATCTATAAACAGTTTCACAAGTTGGTATAGTGAAACCGGGACCTACAGCTTAACGTGCTCTCCGAGGCACTATAGTGGTGTTGTCAAACAAATGTACATAAATTTTTAAATTAAAAACTCATTGGTACACACCGGGATTCGAACCAGGGACCTAAGTGTTTTTAAGTCCAAGGTCTAACCAACTAGGCCACCACGTATATAATAATGTATGTATTAGAGTTTATTATTTAACTTTAAATTATGTAGGTATTTTATTATTATTTTTGTAAAAAAAAATGTTCTATTTGCGATGACTTATTGATGGGTTTTAGTTATTAACTGTTTTATAAATTTATAGCCAAGTTGTCTCAACATTAAAAAATACATAATGACAGAGAATTTGACTTTAATCGTGCCTAATGAAAGAAGCTTCAAGGAGATAAAATTTAAGCACGTTTACTCTGTAAGTCCCTAT